>CP106725.1:46619682-47953801 GCA_025506655.1 Gossypium rotundifolium
ATGATCCTCCTACCTTCCATAAGCTTAGGATTCCTTTCCCAAGTTCAAGCTTACCTTAACTATTAGCCACCTTGCCATAAAAATTTAGTCCAACCTTACCATAAATAGGGCTTGACTGACACTTGATAAAAAGATGCAAAATTAAAGCTACCAAAATGCAATCCATGGTATTCGAACCTCTCCCTTCAATCAATCACTCATGCGCCAATTCCACCTTACTACTAGCTCATCTTATGCTAGTTTTTGACACTTAATTCCCTAAAGCATCAAGGTCGCTTGTTCCACTTCAATAATATTCTTATTACTAAAATTTATTCTAGCTCCGAATAAATCCCAAGCTTTCTCGAAACTATATTAAACACACAAATTTATTCATTCACAAGCTAATTAAAAAAATACAACATATCGATACTCGTATTTTTTTAGGATGTTACACTATTATGTAAGCAACTACTCAGTGCTCGACCAATAACCTTGTCATAAGTGTATTACCCTCATAGGATATCCTTGATCTCTTTGGGATAATATTCATTCTTCCAATATGATCATATTTATGTAACAACCCAATTTCGGTGAAATCAGAATTGTGGTTTCGGGACCACAAATTCAGTCGAAAATAAAATTTATTTTTATTTTATTTTATGGTCTGTAATATGATATAAATTTCATGTGAAAATTATGATAAGAAAGTTTTACCGATTATGTGCTTAATTACAAGAAGGACCAAATCGCATAAAATGCAAAAGTTGAATTCTAGTAGCTAGAGGGATTAAATAGCTATGGAATTCAAAACTAGAGGTCCTTATATGGTAACTAGACCATTAAAGAAAAGTATGTAGAATTTTGGTGATTCATACATGGAAATTTAGAAAAGAGCAAGGACTAAATTGAAAAGTGAAATATCTAATTAATTAAAAGATGATAAAATAAAGAAATATAATCTTATTTTATCATCTTCTTCCCCAAAAATACATGGAAACCCTAGGAGAGAGAGAAGAAACTTTCATGGCCAAATTGGGTAAGTTTCCTTGTCTCATTTTTAGTAATTTTGATATTTTTAAAATCGGGATTGCTTAATCTATCTATTTGGGGGGTCAATTTGTAAAGTTTTCAAAGTATGGAAAATGGGTCATGGATGTATATGCTAAAAATTAGAAATTTATGGTAGAAAATGAAAGGTTGATGATAGATAAACAACTTTTACAAAGTGATTTTTGATGAAAACATGATTTAGGGACTAAAATACAAAGTTCTAAAATTTGATGAAAAGTTTTGAACTTTTATGAATACATGTGTTGTAAATTTTGAGATGGAATTTTTGTTAGGCTTGGAATAGGGAGTAAATTGTACAAATTTTATTTTTCGAGCCTAGGGACTAAATGGGAATTTATGGAAAAGTTAGGGGCAAAATTGTAATTTTGCCTATGATGAAAATTGAGTCCACTTGAATGTGAAATATGATAAATTGATGTTAAATTTACTCGTATTGATCCAGATAGCCCAAATTTGGAGCTAAAACGAGGAAAAGAGGAAAATGTCAGATTAGTAGATTTTACGTACACGAACATTTGTTGAGGTAAGTTTGTGTAACTAAATTATGTATATTCATATGCTTGTATTGAATGTGTATATGTGTGAATTATTTGAATGTTATAAATATGAACTTGTTACATGATCAAGAATACTTAACAAAAGTTAAGTCTTGTAAACATATCCGAGAAATACCATATAAATGATAATGCGTGATTTAAATGATAAAATGATATTCTTTTACTTGGTTTAAATAGTGAATATGATTAAAGGAATTATTGGATACAATTGTGATAAATAGATGAAATAATCACATGGGTAATTATGTTCGGAAAATGTTAAATCCCGTTTGAATAAATGAAAATCGATGGTTATGTGATTTCTTAAAATGAATGAGGTCCTGCATTTGTCGCTGACGGGATTTAGCTCAGAGAGTAATCCTATTGACCTCATTTATGAAAGGATTTAGGTAATCCAGATCAAGCTCTTGGGAGCATATGTCACAAAAAGGATTTAGCCTGGACAGGTAATCTTGTTGTTTTTATATGTGTGGCTCGAGAGTGTACTCTCTAAAATAGTACCTTATGGGTACCACTGGACATGAATTGACGGATTCTGATTCGTACACCTGGAGTGTACTACCTGTGTACCCATTAATATTTCGAATAAATTCAACGGGTAAAAGTTCTTCACATGTGAAGACATAAATAAGAAATTAGTTATTACACATAACGGCCTGAAATACATGAGAATGACGATACATGATGATTAATATGTAGAAATAGGAAATGATGATATTGTACATGGAATTTATTTAATGAGTATGTACATCCTTAATTGTAGACTTGTATAGCTTGAGTTGTAACATCCTGATTTAGGGGTTGTTTGGAATTTAATTATTTTCATGTGCTTGCTCGAAAAGAAATGAATACTATGATTACTTGACATGTTCTAGGGTCTAGTGATAACCTCGGGCTAGGCCTGACTTAGGGCTAGAAGTTTTTTTTTAGCACTTGAGAAGAGGAAGCTAAGTGAATGAGGTTTTAAAAATTATTTGGTGCGAAGCATGACACAAGAAATCATGTGATAAGGTGGCTTGGGACGCTACCTAAGGATCTAGGAAAGGTGCGGCAAAGGAGGGAGGTTCGAGCTACCAAATTTGCACTTGGGAGTTTTTTTTTTTTTTTTGTTATGAAGGGGGAGTTGGGCTAGGGAGGCCTTAAGAATAAATGGTAAGGGTTACGGGCATGAAAGTCGAAATGGGTAAAGTGGCTTGGGGCCGCCACTTAGGGCCTTGGTGAATGCCATCCAAGCAAGGGGGAGGAGGACTCAAGTTCGAGTCACGATGATTTTATTTTTGCAAGTTGGCGCCATGAAGAGGGAAGAGTTGGACGGCAATTGGGACTTTGGAAAGGATGGGATAAGCCTTCCTTTTTGATGATTTCGGCTAAGAAGGGAAGATAAGGGTAAGATTTACTTTTAGAATTTTGAGAAGAGATATGATGGCCGAATGAAGGACTCTAGGGGCTTGAGTTTCGGAATTGAAGGGAACCTAGGGAGTGTTTTCGGCTAAAACACCCCTTTTCTTCTATTTTTCCTTATTACTCAAACCGAAACCTCACAAAGAAACCCTCATCCTTGTTTCTTCTCTTTCTTTTCCCAATATTTGCCGAAAGTCCATACTACTCAATAATCTTCCATCCTCTCTATTTGTTCCCAAAAGCCAAAAGCTCGTTGTTTTTCCCACTGTTAATCAAAGAGGTTTGGCCGAATACCCTTAGCCCCAGTCTCTCCTCTCTCTCACGCAATTTAGCCTTCATTGAAGTATCGAAAGCAAGTTCTTCCTTGTTGGAATCATAGCCGAATCCCCCTAAGGAAGGTGCTGTCGATTTCAAAGGTTGGTACGTGTCTCTCTTTAGCATTCAGTTTCTTTTCTCTTCCGTTGGTGTGCCGAAAGCATGTGTAAAAGCCTTGGTAAGGTTGGCCGAATGTGTTCTTAAGACAATAGGTGATGTGTTCTTTGGTGTGTAGGTAACGCTAACGGGCTTTGAAGGTGTCTTTCGGGTTTCGCTTCTTCAAGGTAAGGTGACATATAGTTTCGGCCAAGGGCTTTGAATATGGATTTGTGTATTAAAGTCGAATCTGACATATGGTGTGCAGGATCTCAACTACTTAAGGCACAAGAGGCAATTTCGGGATTTCAATTCATTTTGGTGAGTAATAGATAGTTTCGGCCAAGGGCCATTTGTTAAGAATTTATGTCTAATGCCGAAACTAATATGTGCCATATAAGGATCTCAACGATTTCAAGAATAAGTGCAGTTTCGGGATTTGGTAGGAGACCAAATCAGCAACCAAGGTGAGTGTTATTTCGAGTACGACATATCCTTCGGGATTATTAGTATAGCCGAATGGCTATTAGATCTAAAGATTTGGGGTGTTTACCAATTGTAGGAGCAATACGGGAACACGTTTTGGGATTTTGTGATAACGTATAGATTCGAGATTTCTCTTTAGATCTTCGGTTCAACAGGTGTGTAAAACTCTTACACACTTTATTGGTTAGCATTGCTATTATGTTACGATTTAATAATTGTGGTGGTGATTTGCTTGTGGACATGGGCATGGATTCCGGGTAAGTCACTTGTGATTTAAAATCTGTTATGGATGACATGATGGGTAATATGCTATGCCATGACTTATATGCATGATTTACGATAATATGTTAAGCATGATATAAGCATGTTGGTAATGGGATTGATGAGAGGAGGGGGATTATTCTATGGACTGTCACCAGTGGTTTTGACCACAAGATGGGTTGGCCCCATCAGTTTAATTGTGACTTCGGTCACCAGTGGTTTTGACCACATCGTTGATATAAATTGTGACTAAGTCCCAGTGGTTTGGCACCACCAGTGGTTTTGACCACATATTGATAATTGTGACCTATGGTCATCAGTGGTTTTGACCACACGATGGGTTGGCCCCATCACTTGATTTGTGACTCCGGTCACCAGTGGTTTTGACCACCAGTGGTTTTGACCACACGGGGTAGTTAATGGAGTATGGATGGCTAGTTTTGGGGTGCATGGTTTGCATGTCTTTCTAATATTTTGTGTATGAGTTTGCACTTCCGGGTTGGGGATTTATACACTGAGTCTTGGTGACTCGCCCCTTCCCATATTATTTTGCAGATGAGTAGATCGCGGAGATGGAGCCGGAGAGGACTCGAGACGGCCATGCTTGATTTCTTGGATTTAAATTTTATTTAGCACAGTTTAAGTTTTTTTTATTTACTAAATTTTTGATTTGGGTTGTAATAAGGCCGCTAGTTATTATTCTGGATGCTTAAGTAGTTGTTTTACTTCATTTTTACTATATTACTCATGAATTAATAAATTGTTTAAATAAATCGGTTAAATATGACGTTTTATAAATGGAAATCTTTACGAGTTTTCAAGGATGTTATCATCGAGTAGCAAAGTTCACCAAGTTAACAATAACTCTGATGATTTTAAAAATTCAAATGATCAAATGTTTCCAAAGGGTTTCAACTCAACCATGTTTGAAAAATCAATCCCACCTGAAGTTTTTTTTAGACACCGTTTTATAACCTTAACAATATTTTTCAGATTTTCACCAGATAATCAAAATATTTCAAAACGTTTTTACTCCGTGACATACCAGATTCGATCAGGGCTCATGGGCCAGGTTTGAGGTGTTACATTTTTGGTATCAGAGCCAGGTTCAAAACTCGGCTGTGGGGGCCCAAGGCCCAAAACATCTTTGTAGGCCTTTATGAATTATTATGAAAATGGTTTTTGTTTTGAATAGCATGGCATCGAGTCTCCGGCACCAATCCACCCAGGTAAGTATCTCTGACTGTTCTGTGAATACTTGATAAGGGTAAATGGGTAACTTGGGAACGTAGAATAGAATGATAGGTACTTGAACTCTAGGACTAGTCTACCCCAACTACTACATAAGACTTAATTGCTTAATTAAACAAACCTATGTCTAAGTCACCGAGTTAGGGTGTGGTAACCATTGTGTGCATGTCTAGGGTTGGTATTCGGTTAAGCAATCCGCGTGACTCACCTCCTTTCCACTCGAATCCTACCTGGTGCGTAGCTTCGGTTCACCCTAACCAAGAGGACTTATTCATGGGCTAAACCCTAACTAAAACCCGAAAGGGAACTAGCCATATTTTCATAAAAACCCTAGTTTTAAAACTCTTAAAATTTCTTTTTAATGTGTGAGAACTATTGTTTTACAACATTTTTCTGAAAAAAAATTTCGATTTGAAGAATTACTAAAATACCCCTAGTGGTAAAATTACAAACAATGCCCTTGGTTTGTAAACTGTTCAACTACCCAACAGTTTTTCCAAAATTTCCTAATTTTGTAAAAGTGTTTAAAAACCCTATTTTTGCAAACATTCAAAGTACCTTGATTTTGGAAAATTACAAAATTGCCCCTAACCTACAAAATTACCAAAATGACCCTGATTTTTTAAATTTTTGCAACACCATCAGCTTGGAAAACAAATCCTCAAAAAGAACCCTCAAAGATTTGCAACATTTGGAAATACCCCGGAATTATCAAATTTTACAAAGCTACCCTAGTTTATTGCCAAAATACCCTCGAGCTTTAAAATCACCAAAATACCCCCGAATTTCAAAATTTTTCAAAATACCCCGGGAATTTAAAAGTTCCAAAATAATTTTTGACAAAATCATCCGAGAACTTTTATTTTTGAAAAAAATACAAAAATACCCCTGTAGGTTAAAATTTCGAAAATACCCCTGGTAGTGAAATGACGAAAATGCCCCTACATGTTAGATATGGTCTGTGAATGTTGTTTGTGTGATGGATGTACTTAGAACTAGGAGATAAGCCTGAAACTGGAATTATAGGTAGATTTGACTTCGAAAGAATCACTTCAAAAATTATTTCTCATAAAATTGCTCGTGGGTAAACAGTGAACAGTATTAATAATGCATAAAATTCTTAATTAGATAAACGCGAACGAGAAGAATGAGTACAAGAGGTTATGGACGTCCGCCGCGTGGTCGTGGTATGGGTAGGATGACCTTGTCGGAGCCAGCAGGGTCTGGTCATGGGTCTGGAAATGTGATGCCAAATCTGTCGACGGTAGAAACTGAGTTTCAAGATCAGACCGGTGGTAACGATGTAGTATCCCATGCTGTACTACGAGTGTTGGAATGAGTTACCGAGGCGGTAGTAGGTGCGAGAGCTAAATAAATCCATGGTTGAACGACTCCGGGCTAACGGAGCAGAAGTGTTTAGAGGAGTTTCGGAGTGGCACCCAGTGCGGTGGAGTATTGGTTGGAATCAACTGAGAGGATCATGGATGACCTGGATTTTACAGCTGAGGAAAAGCTGAAGGGTATAATCTCTCTACTTCAGGATGAGTCATATCAGTGGTGGCTCACCGTAAGGGATGGAGCGATGGCGGAGGATCTCACATGGGAATTCTTCAAGGCTGCCTACCAAAAGAAATATATAGGAACTAGCTACGTGGATGCGCAGCGGAAGGCTTTCTTGAATCTGGTTCAGGGTAATAAGACAGTGGCAGAGTATGAGGCCAAATTTCTTCAGTTAAGCAGGTATGCTCGTGCTATTGTGGGTACCGAGCATGAACGCTGTGTCAGATTCGAGGATGGGCTGAGACATGAGCTGAGGATGATGATAGCTCCACAATAGGAATGGGAGTTCACTATCCTAGTGGAGAAGTCTAAGGTTGCTGAAGGGGTAAGACAGTCAGTTAGGCGAAATCAGGATAGGAGTTGGAATAAGAGGAGCTCCGGATCTTCGAGGTTTTCTGGTAATCAGCAGAAGAGGACAAGGTATGGTGGGTCAAATCAAGCTGCTAGGCCTGCTGCTGCTAATCCTCAATGGCCGCCACGGTGTGCTCGGTGTAGGAAGTCTCACACGGGAGTGTTGGAGTGGTAATCGGGGATGCTTCGAATGTGGATCTATAGAACATCGAGTCAAGGATTGTCCAAAAAAGGCAGCTAGGCTATGGTCGGAGAGCCAGGATCGTGCACCAAATAGGAGGGATAACCAACAGCCACCGAGAGGTCGGGGTGCAGGAAGAGGAGGTAATGGTGCTGGCAGAAGTCGTGGGGCACTAAGGGGAGGTATCGGTGGTACTGAGGCTAGGCAACCTGGTTTGGTCTATGCCGTGAGGCGCCAGGAGGAGGGCGACGCACCAGACGTCGTAACCGGTATGTTCTTGATCTTTGGAGTACCCTATAGTACCTTAATTGGTGTTGGCTCAACCCACTCATACATTCCTAGTAGCGTAGTGGAAACTCTGCACTTAGACTCTGAGCTTACTTCTAGGAAGATGACTGTATTAAGCCCTCTAGGTCACTCTGTAGAAGTAAGTAAACTCTATAGGAATGTAGCCCTAGAACTCCAAGGGGTCGTGTTCTTGGCTGACTTGATGGAACTACCATTTCGGGAGTTCAATCTGATCCTCGGTATAGATTGGCTAGTAAAGTATCAGGCTAGCCTGGATTGCGCAGCTAAGTGCATGGTATTAAAGACCATGGAAGGAGAAGAGGTGGTGATGATAGGTGAAAGGAGAGATTACCTATCTAATCTGGTTTCTGCATTAAAGGCGGAAAAGATGGTTAGGAAGGGTTGTGAATCATATGTAGTGCATGTCTGTGCTTTGAAAGCTAAGGGTGCAGCTGTGAGGGATGTCCGAACCGTAAGGGATTATGTTGATGTGTTTCTAGAGGAACTCCCGGGTTTACCTCTGGACCGTGAGGTCAAATTTAGTATAGACTTGTTACCCAGAACCGCGCCAGTATCCATAGCTCCGTATCGGATGGCACCGAAAGAATTGGTAGAGTTGAAGGCTCAGATTCAGGAATTGTTAGATAGAGGGTTCATCTGACCAAGTGTATCACCTTGGGGAGCTCCAGTGCTTTTTGTCAAGAAGAAGGATGGGACAATGAGAATGTGCATAGGCTATCGACAGCTAAACAAGCTGACAATAAAGAATAGGTATCCTTTGCCCAGGATTGATGATTTGTTCAATCAACTCAAGGGTACATCGGTGTTCTCTAAGATTGACCTTAGGTCAGGGTACCATCAGCTTAAGGTGAAGGAGGCTAATATCCACAAGACGGCATTCCGTACTCGGTATGGGCACTATGAGTTTCTGGTAATGCCTTTTGGTTTGACAAATGCACCAGCCGCGTTTATGGACATGATGAATCGGGTTTTCCAACCCTATCTGGATCGGTTCGTCGTGGTGTTCATAGACGACATTTTGGTGTACTCGAAGTCATAAGAGGAGCATGACGCACATCTTCACGTGGTTCTGCAAGTTCTAAGGGAGAAACAATTGTACGCCAAATTCAGCAAGTGTGAGTTCTGGCTTAAGGAGGTAACTTTTCTAGGGCATATTATTTTAACCGAGGGAATCAGGGTGGATCCCCGTAAGATTAAGGCAGTATTAGAGTGGAAACTACCAAAGTCGATTACTAAAATTTGGAGTTTTCTGGTGTTGGCAGGATATTATAGGAGATTAGTGGAAAATTTCTCCTTAATCGCAGCACCGTTGACTAAGCTGTTGAGAAAAGGAGTTCCATTTGTGTGGTCTGAGAAGCAGCAAGAGAGTTTCAACAAGATGAAGAGGATTTTGACAGAAGCACCAGTCTTGATTCAGCCTGAGGCAAGAAAGGAATTCACTGTGTATTGTGATGCATCGCATACTGGTTTAGGGTGTGTGCTGATGCAAGAGGGGAAGGTGGTCGCTTATACATCACGGCAGTTGAGGCCTCATGAGGGTAAATATCCGACACATGATCTGAATTGGCTGCTGTGGTTTTTGCCTTGAAGATTTGGAGGCACTATCTGTATGGGGAGAAGTCGGTAGTGTACACAGATCACAAGAGTCTGAAGTACCTCTTGACTCAGAAAGATTTAAATCTGAGGCAGCGGAGGTGGATTGAGTTGCTGAAGGACTACGACTGCTCAATCGAATACCATCCGGGTAAGGCTAACGTGGTAGCTGATGCTTTGAGCCGTAAGGTGGTAGCGGATTTGCGAGCAATGTTTGCTCACCTAAGTCTCTATGAGGATGGGAGCCTTTGAAGAGTTGCAAGTAAAGCCGTCTTAGATTGATGAGGTCAAAGAAAGGCAGATGACCGATGAAGTTCTGAGTACTCGGAGGTTGAAAGTACAGAACGGTGAGGCCGAAGGGTTCAGCTTGGGTAGTAATGGAGTGTTGTATTTTCAGGGGAGAGTATGTATGCTTAAGGATGATGATTTGAGGCAGCGAATCCTTAAAGAAGCTCATAGCAGTCCATACGCTATGCACCCGAGAAGCAGCAAGATGTATCAGGATTTAAGGGAGGCCAGGTCTTAAGTGGGAAGTAACCGAGCTAGTGGGCAAGTGTCTGACATGCCACCAAGTTAAGGCTGAGCATCAATTGCCATCAGGGCTGTTACAGCCGGTAAAGGATAGTGGAAGTGGGAGGAGATTACTATGGATTTCATAAGTGGGCTTCCCCTTACGCCCAGTAAGAAAGACTCGATATGGGTGATAGTAGACCAGTTAACTAAGTCAGCCCCTTTCATACCGGTAAGGGTTGACTACTCGCTTCAAAGGTTAGCCAAGCTGTATATAGCAGAGATAGTGCAGTTGCATGGAGTACCGGTGTCTATTATCTCAGATCGGGATCCCAGTTACCACGTCGAGATTCGGAAGGCCTTACATCGAGTTAGGCACGGTTGAATTTTAGCACGGCTTTTCATCCATGATCGATGGACAATCGAGAGGGTAATCAAGTGTTGGAAGATATGTTAAGGGGTCGTGTGTTGGACTTAGTGGTAGTTGGGAGGAGTACCTACCTTTGGCAGAATTCGCTTATAACAATAGTTATCAAGCGAGTATTCAGATGGAACCGTATAAGGCATTGTATGGTCAGAAATGCCGTACTCCTACGTGTTGGATAGAGCTGGGAGAACGTCGGATGCTGGGTCCGGAGTTAGTGGCGGAGACAAAGGATAAGGTTAGAGTAATTCGGGCTCGTCTTAAGGAGGTGTCAGACAGGCAGAAATCCTACGCCAATCTTAAGCGCAGAGAGGTTGAATATGCAGTGGGTGATAAGGTCTTCCTGAAGGTATCACCTTGGAAGAAGGTGCTGAGGTTTGGCCGGAAGGGCAAGCTAAGTCCTAGGTTCATCGGGCCGTACACAGTGTTGAAACGTGTGGGACCGGTAGCTTACCAGCTCGAGTTTCCAGTAGAATTAAGTCAGATTCATGATGTCTTCCATGTGTCGATGCTTAGGCGCTATCGATCAGATCCATCACACGTCGTGCCGGTTGCAGAGATTGAAGTAAACTCAGACTTGTCTTTCGAGGAGGAGCCGGTACAGATTGTGGATCGAGATGTCAAAGTTCTGAGGAGGAAGTCGGTACCTTTGGTAAAAGTGATATGGCGAAACCATGGTACGGAGGAGGCCACGTGGGAACCCGAGGATATGATGCGGCAGCAATACCCCCAACTCTTCGGAACCAGGTAATTTCGAGGTCAAAATTATTTTTAAGGGGGTAGAACTGTAACATCCTGATTTAGGGGTTGTTTGCAATTTAATTATTTTCATGTGCTTGCTCGAAAAGAAATGAATACTATGATTACTTGACATGTTCTAGGGCCTAGTGATAACCTTGGGCTAGGCCTGACTTAGGGCTAGAAGTTTTTTTTAGCACTTGAGAAGAGGAAGCTAAGTGAATGAGGTTTTAAAAATTATTTGGTGCGAAGCATGACACAAGAAATCATGTGATAAGGTGGCTTGGGACACTACCTAAGGATCTAGGAAAGGTGCGGGAAAGGAGGGAGGTTCGAGTTGCCAAATTTGCACTTGGGAGTTTTTTTTTTTTTGTTATGAAGGGGGAGTTAGGCTTGGGAGGCCTTAAGAATAAATGGTAAGGGTTACGGACATGAAAGTCGAAATGGGTAAAGTGGCTTGGGGCGCCACTTAGGGCCTTGGTGAATGCCGCCCAAGCAAGGGGGAGGAGGACTCAAGTTCGAGTCACGATGATAGCATAAGGATTTTTCTTTTATTTTTGCAAGTTGGCGCCATGAAGAGGGAAGAGTTGGACGGCAATTGGGACTTTGGAAAGGATGGGATAAGCCTTCCTTTTTGATGATTTCGGCTAAGAAGGGAAGATAAGGGTAAGATTTACTTTTAGAATTTTGAGAAGAGATATGATGGTCAAATGAAGGACTCTAGAGGCTTGAGTTTCGAAATTAAAGGGAACCTAGGGAGTGTTTTTGGCTAAAACACCCATTTTCTTCTATTTTTCCTTATTGCTCAAACCGAAACCTCACAAAGCAACCCTCATCCTTATTTCTTCTCTTCCTTTTCCCAATATTTACCGAAAGTCCATACTACTCCATAATCTTCCATCCTCTCTATTTGTTCCCAAAAGCCGAAAGCTGTTGTTTTTCCCACTGTTAATCAAAGAGGTTTGGCCGAATACCCTTAGCCCCAGTCTCTCCTCTCTCTCACTCAATTTAGCCTTCATTGAAGTATCGAAAGCAAGTTCTTCCTTGTTGGAATCATAGCCAATCCCCAAGGAAGGTCTTGTCAATTTCAAAGGTTGGTAAGTGTCTCTCTTTAGCATTCGGTTTCTTTTCTCTTCCGTTGGTGTGCCGAAAGCATGTGTAAAAGCCTTGGTAAGGTTGGCCGAATGTGTTCTTAAGACAATAGGTGATGTGTTCTCTGGTGTGTAGGTAACGCTAAGGGGCTTTGAAGGTGTCTTTCGGGTTTCGCTTCTTCAAGGTAAGGTGACATATAGTTTCGGCCAAGGGCTTTGAATATGGATTTGTGTATTAAAATCAAATCTGACATATGGTGTGTAGGATCTCGACTACTCAAGGCACAAGAGGCAATTTCGGGATTTCAATTCGTTTTGGTAAGTAATAGATAGTTTCGGCCAAGGGCCATTTGTTAAGAATTTATGTCTAATGCTGAAACTAATATGTGCTATATAAGGATCTCAATGATTTCAGGAATAAGTGCAGTTTCGGGATTTGGTAGGAGACCAAATCAGCAACCAAGGTGAGTGTTATTTCGAGTACGACATATCCTTCGGGATTATTAGTATAGCCGAATGGCTATTAGATCTAAAGGTTTAGGGTGTTTACCGATTGTAGGAGCAATACGGGAACACGTTTCGGGATTTTGTGATAACGCATAGATTCGAGATTTCTCTTTAGATCTTCGGTTAAACAGGTGTGTAAAACTCTTACACACTTTATTGATTAGCATTGCTATTATGTTACAATTTAATCATTGTGGTAGTGATTTGCTTGTGGACATGGGCATGGATTCCCGGTAAGTCACTTATGATTTAAAATCTGTTATGGATGACATGATGGGTAATATGCTATGCCATGACTTATATGCATGATTTATGATAATATGTTAAGCATGATATGAGCATGTTGGTAATCGGATTGATGAGAGGAGGGGGATTATTCTCTATGGACTGTCACCAGTGGTTTTGACCACAAGATGGGTTGGCCCCATCAGTTTAATTGTGACTTCGGTCACCAGTGGTTTTGACAACATCGTTGATTTAAATTGTGACTAAGTCCCAGTGGTTTGGCACCAACAGTGGTTTTGACCACATATTGATAATTGTGACCTATGGTCATCAGTGGTTTTGACCACACGATGGGTTGGTCCCATCACTTGATTTGTGACTCCGATCACCAGTGGTTTTGACCACACGGGGTAGTTAATGGAGTATGGATGGCTAGTTTTGGGGTGCATGGTTTGCATGTCTTACTAATATTTTGCGTATGAGTTTGCACTTCGGGTTGGGGATTTATACACTGAGTCTTGGTGACTCACCCCTTCCCATATTATTTTACAGATGAGTAGATCGCGGAGATGGAGTCAGAGAGGACTCGAGGCGGCCATGCTTGATTTCTTGGATTTAAATTTTATTTAGCACAGTTTAAGTTTTTTTATTTACTAAATTTTTGATTTGGGTTGTAATAAGGCCACTAGTTATTATTCTGGATGCTTAAGTAGTTGTTTTACTTCATTTCTACTATATTATTCATGAATTAATAAATTGTTTAAATAAATCGGTTAAATATGACATTTTATAAATGGAAATCTTTACGAGTTTTTAAGGATGTTACCATCGGGTAGCAAAGTTCACCAAGTTAACAATAACTCTGATGATTTTAAAAATTCAAATGATCAAATGTTTCCAAAGGGTTTCAACTCAACCATGTTTGAAAAATCAATCCCACCTGAAGTTTTTTTTAGACACCGTTTTATAACCTTAACAATATTTTTCAGATTTTCACCAGATAATCAAAATATTTCAAAATGTTTTTACTCCGTGACATACCAGATCCGATCAGGGCTCATGGGCCGGGTTTGAGTTGTTACATGAGTGTACTAATCGTGACCTTGATATTTCGAGTGATATGGGTAAAGTTTGATATGAAATGATCTGAACTCGAGATGAACTATTATAAAATTATACATGTTTCATGAATAAATGTTGAAGAAAGCATATGTGCCTGGAAACTTGATTGTTGTTGAGCCCATATATGTTTTGATGTTATTATGGAATATATGACTAACAAGGGAAATGAGGATATGTGTAAGGCTTGAGGGAAAATTGATTGAATATGCCTTACATAGTTACCTCAAAATAGAATGAATGGTTAGTTAAGTACCATGTTATACGAACTTACTAAGCATGTAATGCTTACTTAGTTTTATTTCCCTATTTTAGAGTAAATCTGAAGCTCGTTGGATTGGAAGCTTGGCGGGGATCACTCACACTATCCATCGGCCTATTTCGATGCATATGGTAAATCAGCTATGGTTATAATGGCATGTATAGGTTGTCTTGGCCTATTGGCATGTAAATGTAAATGATGCTTGTAATCTAGCTATTTTAATGGCTAGTAATGGTTTGTTTTGATATATATTTGTAATGTCATACTATGGTAGCTACATATGTGTTAAGAAGTGGATCAAATTATGTCTAACGGATGGACTAAGCCAAGGTAAGATTATAGACATGAATGCATGTAATGATATGCCATGTTGAATGATGGAGTTTGCTTAACTTCAATGCTTGAAATGGTTAGTATTTGGATGTGAGTTTAAGTGCAGGTCAATGGTGTGATTTTGGCTGAGAAATGAAGCTAGAAATGGCTTTATTTTATCCACACGGGTAGACACACGGACGTGTGTCTAGACCGTGTGTGACACACGGTCAGGTACATGGGCATGTAGTTAGGTCGTATGTCCCCTGCACCTTAAATTTGAGAAACAGATTGCTCAGAATTGAGCACACGGGCAGAGACACAGGTGTGTGTCACAGTCGTGTGTGCTACACGGCCTAGAACATGGGCATGTGTCTTGGCCGTGTGAAACCTGTACCTAATTTTGAAAGGAATAGATTAACCATACTGCCTAGCACACGAGCGTGTGGCATGGCCGTGTGCACAAGTCAGAGTGTTACACATGGTCGAACACGACCTGCAGCACGAGTGTGTCACGGAGTATCCCTCGAACCACACGGGCGTGTGAGCCTTACACCTTGGAAAATTTTTAAAATTTTGCAAAAAATTCTTAGAGGTTCGGATTAAGTCCCGACTCAATTCTAATGCTCGTATTGGGCCTCGAGGGTCCTTTTAAGGGACGTTACGAATGATTTTGGAATTTGAATAGTAACTTGCATGAATTATCTGTAAATTTTTTGAATGTTTTGGTAATGCTCCATAACCCTATTTTAGCGACAAATACGGGTTATAGGCATTACATTTAGTGGTATCAGAGCAACGATTTAGTCGATTCTCGAACTGAACATAGCATATGTGGAGTCTAGAAATACATGCCATTATATAACATATGAGAGTGTGATATCTCGCAACTCTGATGAATTTTTTTTCACAAATAGACAGAGATGCTTTCCAATTGAGCTAATTCTGATGATTCTGAAAGGGATACTCAAGTATCTGAGTAAAATGTTATTTATGATGAAACAAAATTCAAAAATATACGGATAAATGTTTTATAGTACATGAGAATGATAAATGTTATGTTATATGAGTATAGATATGAAAGTTAAATTTTAAGGCTTACAATCTCCACTCCCTTACCAATATAGTTTTATACAATGAAAATTCACAAGATTTATGTTGACTAAGTTCATAAGTTTGAAAGAAGAGTTCAAAGGCTGAATGATTAATGATGAAACACCCCAAACTCAGCCCAAAAGTTAGGCCCGAATCTGATGTGTCACATTGAAGAAAACGTATAAAGATTTGTGATTCGTACTAAAATAAGTTTTGTTAAAATAAAGAAAAACAAGTTTGATTTGAGGCATTTGATAAAATACTACTAACCTTGAAGATTGATTGATAAATCGATAGATTTGAACTAATAATCTTATAAAACGTGATTTTTGAAGACGTTGAAAATTCAGAGAAGATTTCCGTGTTAAAAAAATTTGTAAAAGTTTATTATGAAATCTATTTGTTAATCGATTTTGGAAAACCTTTATTTAGGTTTTTAGAAAATTTCCATTTAAAATAATTTAAGTAAAAAAATAAGTATATCAAACATAAAGCAAATAATAAACTACTCTAGAGGCCTTATTACAACAGAAAACCCAAAATAGTAAAGTGAACGAAAATACAAATCTAAAGTTCCAAAGTAAAACACCATTTCTGAAGTATGGCCTCCACCGAGTCATCCATGGCCCAAGTCCTCGTCACTGAACATTACCTACAAGGGTTAAGAAAGAAAGGGGGTGAGTTACAAGAACTCAGTGTGAAATCCCCTTACCATTGTTCACTGGGCCAAAATCTCATTAAGCAATTATTTGGGCCTAAGCCCACATACAAAAATAATAATGTAATGAATATAACATGAATATGAAATGCAATTTCCAAACCTAACCTAGTTTTCCATCCGCTACACACCACCCGTACCAACCAACACACCTGTGGGGAGCTTTAGTCACCCACACCGCCAACACACCAAATGTAGGCATTAAGCCATTTCTATCAAATTTGTGGACAAGCCACCAGATTAATAGAATTTACGTGGCATAGCCACCAGACAGATTGTGACAGAGTCACCAAATATGTGGCAGAGCCACCAAAATTATGTAGCAAAGCTACCAAAACTTCTCTTCATCATTATCCCATCCCATGCAATTCATGTATATGCATCATACGTATCAAATCATGATATTTACAAATATAATAACAATAATTAAAAATTCAGAAATTTATGACAAACAAATTGGCCCAATAACACTTTGCAAAATCGACCCATTAGAGCAATATATCAAATCGGCCCATTTTATCACATATCCATTCGGCCCATTTAGTCACATATCAAATTGGCCCATTTAGTCACATATTAATTCAACCCATTTAGTCACATATCAAATTGGCCCATTTAGTCACATATCAATTTCGCCCATTTAGTCACATATCAATTCAGTCCATTAAGCAATATCGTATTTTAGCCCTTTAAGGGCATTTCGATAATTTGGTAATCATACCCACTAAGGGTATTTTGGTAATTCGGCCCATAGGGGCATTTTTGTAAATTGGTAATATTACCCACTAAGGGTAATTTGGTAATTTCACAATCTAGACTTAACTACTAATTTGGGCATAAAAATTTAAACTGTCCATTTGCGTCGTACTAACTAAATTGATTATAACTTGAGTTAGGAAACTTGAAATCTAAATCTGTAAATTTTTCTTGAAACTAGACTCATATATCTTCTTACTAGAATGTTTCTAGAATTTTTGGCTTAACCATTTAGTACAGTTTATTCCTTAAAGTTTTCCTTATTTCACTATCCAATGATTCTGACCTCTCCTTCCTTAATTTCAAATATCTCACTGTACGGTTTTCATATACTGCTTGCACTTGTTTCTATTGAAAATAGGCTCAATAAGGAATTCATACATATAAATTATAACCCATAATTCACTTTGTACAATTTCATATGATTTTTCCAAGACAGATCAGAGAACCACGAAATCATTCAGAACCAGTCTCACTAAAATTAATATATCTCAGATTATAAAATTCCTTTTCCTTCTCCGTTTCTTCCATATCAAAATAGACATAGTAAGCTTTAATTTGATGTCTCATTAACTTTCTAATTCCATTTCGCCTATTTTTTTTATTTTTAAAAAACATGTCACTGTTTCTAATCGAAATTGTTTTATTACAAATATGATTACCACTACGATCATACGCACGCCCGAGTGATTACGGATGCCGATTTTTGGTTTTCTTCGGTATTTCGATCGATTCACAGAATATTTCATACAAACTTTTAGAGAAATGTGAGAATACACACCATTTCAGATATGTATATGGAAGGTACGAGATTACACACCTTATTACGGGATCCATAACACGATACTCTTCGCGACACCTAAAAGTACAATCGGTCAACAATTAGTCCAAACCCAATTTAGAACTTCATCCAAGTATTGCGATTGATTAATAATCTATATCACTTACCAACAATCCGAGTCTCTTATTACGAGGGATAGATCGAGCGATTTAGTCCCTAAAAATATAATCGATTAGTCACAACCACTATCTCGTTAAGCAAAATAACCGATCAACGAAAAGATCCAAAAAGAACCATGATGAATCCCTTACCTTAACGATATTAGTTTCGATTTCTAACGATTGTGCAATGGCTATGGATGAGTCCATGTAACATCCTAAAAATTTGAGTATTGATATGATACATGTTTCGGTGCTTAACTTGTGTATAATTAAATTTTGCATGTTTAGTATAGTCTTGAGAAGACTTGAGAACTATTCAAAATTAGAATAAATTTAAGTTAGGAGTACTTAATTGAAGTGGAACAAGTGACTTTGAGGTTTAAGTAAGTTTAAGTGTCAAAAACTAGCATAAGATGAGTTAGTAGCAAGGTGGTGGTGGCGCATGTATGTTTGCTTGAGGGAAAAGGTTCGAATCCTTAGATGTGCATTAAGTTTATTTTTATTTTTGTTTCCTATTTCAAAGTGTCAGTCATGGATAAGGTTAACGGATAAGTTGGATAACATTTTTGGCAAGAAGACCAAAGGAAAAAGGTAAGTAAAAGTTTAAGGAAAAGAATCTATTGATTAAAGGTGATAAGGGGACATAAGGCATGAATCAAGGGCTTTGTTTTGGAAGCTTTGAATGGCCAATTGTCGATGAACATGGACGATTTTGTGGACTAAAGAGGGAGCCGAAATTTTGGTAGCAAGTTTTGGAAAAGTGGGTAGCTTGAGAATTTTCATTTTGGTCATTTGCTCTCCCAAAAACCAATTTTTTCTCTCATCTTTTCCTTTTGGCCGAATGTGCTTGTGTTAAGAGGAAAACCATCTTTTCTTTGTTTCTTTTGGTTATCCTTTTTGACCATTTGGTCATTTTTGCTAATCACTCAAAGAAGCCCATTTGGTGTTCTCATCTAGTGCCTAAAACATCAAATACAAACAACATTTTCTTCTCCCTTCTCTTGGCCGAATGCACCATTGTTCAAACTCTCATCCTTTGTTTTCTTTATTTCAAAAATTTAATCATAAACCTCTCATCCTTATTTTCTTTCTTTCATCATTTTAAATTTTCTTTTCAAACATACTTTCAACATTTTCTTCTCCCTTGGCTGAATGTTAGACTACCTCCATAGCCGAATC
This sequence comes from Gossypium rotundifolium, assembly GCA_025506655.1. NCBI lineage: Eukaryota > Viridiplantae > Streptophyta > Magnoliopsida > Malvales > Malvaceae > Gossypium > Gossypium rotundifolium. The sequence goes on from CP106725.1 coordinate 46,638,975, forward strand.
TTTCCTTTCTCTCCTTTGTTTTAGCATAGCCGAATCTTCCATTCTCCATAGCATCTATTTTTTTCAATCATTCTTTTTCTTCTATTCAAACTTTGGATCATCGGTAAGTATCACTACTTTGTCTTTTCTTTTGTTATTTGGTCACTATGGCCGAATGTTAGAATGTCTTTGGAAGAGACTTTTTGACTGATTAACCAACCTTTCATTCAAACGTTTTCTTTCGTTATTTTTAGTGAAATAGTGGAAGGGTCGAATCATCATCTTTTCAGAGAAATATTAAAGTTCATTTAAGATTTGGTAATAACATACAAAGGATTCTCTTGAGATTTTTTCGGAATATTAAGGTAAGTCAATTACACTCTTCAAGTCTTTAGTCTTAAGATTTTTGATATATTGTTAGGACTAATGAGTCTTTGTCTTTGAAGACAATCAAAATAGGGACGAAAAGGGCAGTAAATAGTGTTTGGAAGAGGGGTGGTTCCATTATCCCCCCTAAATTCAAGAAAAGGACTGTTTCGAGAATTCAAGACTTTCAACCGGGTTGTGACCCTCATCCGGTGAAAATCAATTATTCGAAGTCGTACGTACCCCCGAACCATTGTTTACTCATGGTTTCGAAACTTTGATCAGAGAGAAATTACAAATAGTGGTTGTTCGAGATTTCGAGGGTAAGATCTAGATCGCTTAATATTAGAATAGTTTAATATTAAATTTTAGTGTTCTAATCCTTCGTGATGTGTGTTTAGATATCGACGAGCGGGAGAGTGTAGTTCTCACCGTAATCAGGTGTGTAATCTCACACTGTATCTCATGGGTTAGATGATTATATCGTATAAATCGTTGGATGAAATCACAAGTTAGTGAAATCGGGAAGAATAACATAATTATCATCTTAAAGATAAGATTTTGAAAATTGTATTAAGATCATGAAAATTATGAAATTGCCCTTAACGAGCTAATTCGATAAAAGTGATAAGTGGGCCATTTGTGATATTTGATAATTTGGGCCATATGTGATATTTGACAATTTGGGCCATATGTGATATTTGACAATTTGGGCCATATGTGATATTTGACAATTTGGGCCATATGTGTTAATTGATAATTTGGGCCATATGTGATATTTGAGAAATTGGGCCATATGTGATAATCGATAAATGGGCCATAAGTGATATTTGATAATTGGGCCATTTATGGTAATTGATAAATGGGTTATATGTATGTGATTTTGTGGGCCAAAATGCTATTTTGATCAATGGGCCAAAATTGATAAATTGTAATATGGTTTTTTTTACAAATATTTTGTTATGCATAAACATGATTGCATGGGTTGGGATCAATGATGAAGAGAAGAAAGGCTTGATGCCAAAATTCTAGATAGGTGACTTTGTCACGATGGTCATGTGCAGAAATCTAGATCGGTGGTTCTACCACAATTATTTAAATGGCCGTTGCCACAAATATTATATTGGGCTTAAAGCCTACTTTGGTGTGTTAGCGGGTTGGGTGACTAAAGCTCCCCACGTGTGTCTTTGGTTGGTACAGGTGGTGTGTAGCGGATGGAAATCTAGATTTGGTTTTGGGAATTGCATATCACTTGCATTTTATACATGCTAAATTATTATATTTGTAATGGGCTTAGGCCCAAATAAATGCTTAAATGGTTTTGGCCATGGACTATGGTAAGTGAGTTACACTTCGAGTTTTAAGTAACTCACCCCATTTTTTACCCTCTCGGGTAATAACAATTGATGGAGACTTGGGTGGGAGATGACTTCGTGGGAGGCTATACTACAAATGGCGGTTTATAAAACTTTAAGACTTCTTTAATAATTTTATTAAGTACTATTTTTATGGCGATGTAATAAGGCCTCTTTAATTATGGATTTTATTGTGTGGATGGATTTTATTGTGTTTTAGTTTTCCTAAGTTGGATTGGTTTAGTTTTTATAAATGTTTTATATAACTCTCGTATAAAATAAAGGTTTTTCTTAAATGTTACTGAAACTTAGAAAAGTCTTTTAAAACTTTTCGATGAAATATTTTGACTAAATAAATCCAAAGTTTTTATGAATTACTACTCAATAGATCAAACGACAAATTCTTGTGTTTTTTTTAATTATGGTTTTCAATGAACTTCATTTTTTTCTATAAAGTCATTCTCTTAATCGTTTTGGAATTTGATTTCTTCTTTGTTAAAAGATTTGAATGTACGTTGAATTTGTGTGGCATGCCAAAATTCGGGCTTAATGCATAGGTCGGGTTTGAGGTGTTACATTTTATGGTATCAGAGCTCAGTTTCAAAACTCGGCTGTGGTTTGGGTTCAACAATGATTTTTGTTTAAAAACTATTTAAATTTCTAGACTTTATGTTTTAAAGGTAGTATGGCACCACGAGCATCCGGCACTAAGTCAAGTAAGTATTTGTTTATTAAATGTTTATTATTGTGATGAGACCTTAAGAACACTCTAGAACTTCTAGTTTTAGGTGTTGAAAATGATAGAGATCGAGACTATAAGATGTGATGGCGAAAACAACCCTATCTCTTATATCTCATAAAATATTGTTAATAAACACTGAAATAATATTTTGATTCATAAAACTTGTAATCAGATTAAAAACGAATTAGTCAATATGAGCACTAGAGGACGTGGTCGTGGACGCAGTAGACACGTGGCCGTGGTAGAGGACGAGGTGCTGCGTCTAAAGCGCTAGGTCATATACCAGAAATGGATGCACCTGCGTCATTCGAGAGCGAAACTAGATCTCATGATCATGCCAATGAGGATAATGCTTTGACTCAAGCAATGTTGCGAGTCTTAGAAAGAGGTGGAGCGTAATCGGGCCAAGAGCTCATGGATCAATATCAAACGACTCAAGTCTAGTGGTGCAGAAGTTTTTAGAGGTGTCTCTGGTGTAGCTTCGAATGTGGCAGAATATTGGCTTGAGGCTGTAGAACAAATTATGGATGATTTGGAGTGCACCGTCGAGCAGAAACTAAGAGGAGCCGTGTCTTTGCGGAGAGACGATGCGTATCAATGGTGGCTTACTGTTCGAGAAGGCAACGAGGCTGTATTGGTTAATTAGGATTTGTTTAAAGCTACTTTCCAAGGGAAGTACGTTGGGACAAGTTATGTAGATGCCCTGAGGAAGGAATTCCTGAATTTGGTTCAAGGAAGTAAAACTGTGGCAGCCTACGAGGCAAAATTTTTTCGTTTGAGTCATTATGCTCGTACTATAGTATAGACTGATCATGAGCGCTGTGTACGCTTTGAGGATGGGCTGAATGATGAGTTGCGGGTACTGGTAGCCCCACAACAAGTACGAACTTTTACCTCACTTGTAGAGAAAGCTAACATAGCCGAAGAGGCTAAGAATTTAGAACATCAGAACCGGGAAAAGTAAGAGGCAAGAGGGATTTTAAGTACTCTAGTTCTTCTAAAAAGTTTCAAAAGAGGCCACGGAATGATGAGCCAGTTCAAGTTAGGTCGCCTGTGACTACCAATCAGATTCGAGAATGTGCCGACTGTGGAAGGCGACATTCCGGAGAATGTTGGAGGAAAACTGGAGCCTATTTTAAATGTGGATCCAATGATCATCAGTTTAAGAATTATCCTCGACAGACTGAAACGACTCAGAAAGCTCGTAACTCTGAGGCTCAGCTAGCTAGAGTACTCAATAGCCACCAAGAGGTCATGGACCAGGTCGTGGTGGTAATGGTAACGGACGTGGACAACGTGCACCGGGTCGAGGTAATGGTGTTAGAGGTAACACGGAGGCAAGACAGCCAGGATTGGTCTATGCTGTCAAGCATCGTGAGGACGGCGATGCACCTGATGTGATAACTAGTACGTTCTTCATCTCTGATGTACCTGTTACTGCTTTGTTAGATATCAGATCTACCCAGTTGTATGTTGCTAGTGCTATATCTGGAAACCTAAATATTAGATCTGAGATTACCGATAGAGAGATGACGGTAATTAGTCCTTTAAGACAATCGGTAATAGTGAATAAATTATTTAGAGATGTGCCCTTGGAGATTCAAAGAGAGGTATTTCTAGCAGACTTGATGGAATTACCTTTCGGCAAGTTTGATCTTATTTTGGGCATGGATTGGTTGGTGAAGCATCGGGTGCAATTGGATTGTGCCGAAATGCGGATGTCAATAAGGACTGTAGATAATAAGGAGATAATAATGATAGGCGAGCGAAGAAACTTTTTGGCAAATGTGGTATCTGCTTTAAAGGTAGAAAAGTTGGTGCGGAAAGGGAATAGAGCATTCCTAGCATTCATCAGTGCTTTGGATGCCAAGGAATTATCGGTAGAAGGTTTGAGAACAGTGAAAGAATTTTCAGATGTCTTTCCCAAAGAACAGCATTTTCAGATGTCTTTCCCGAAGAACTTCCGGGTCTACCTCCAGATCGGGAAGTAGAGTTTGGCATTAAACTTTTGCCCGGAACTAATCCGGTGTCCATTGGTCCTTATAGAATGGCACCGAAGGAGTTAGAGCTTAAAGCTCAAATTCAAGAACTACTAGATCGGGGATTTATTTGACCAAGTGTGTCTCTGTGGGGAGCACCGGTTTTGTTCGTAAAGAAGGATGGGTCGATGCGTATGTGCATTGATTATAGGCAATTGAATAAATTGACGATCAAGAATAGGTATCCATTCCCGAGAATCGATGACCTATTTGATCAATTAAGAGGAGCTTCAGTCTTCTCCAAGATTGATTTGAGATCGGGTTATCATCAACTCAAGGTGAACGAGGCAGATATGCATAAGACGGCATTCCGAACTCGCTATGGACATTATGAGTTTTTAGTGATGCCATTTGGTTTGACTAATGCACCAGCTGTGTAACACCCCAAGCCTGGCCCATACACCACGACCGAATTTAGGATGCCACTACGAAAAACGTCTGAAGGGATTTTGACTTGAAGATAAAACATTAAAGGTTGTTCTCATTTCTAAAACATTGTTTACTTAAAATTATAAATAAAACTTTGATGTTACAAATTATCCGGAATTAAAACATTAATATATATATATTAAAGATATAAGTTGCTAAAAATAAAATCATTTCCAAATAATAATTTAATTTTCCATCCAACTAAAACATAATAATAAACCTTAAATACTTTAGAAGGCCCTTATTACAATAAATAATTAATCAAAGTACTTAATAATAAACTGTATAAAATAATTAAAACATCTTCTGCATGGCCACCTCGTATCCGTTCCAACCCGGTCCAAGCACTATGAATCACCTACGATGTTGGTGAAAATTTGGGTGAGTCAAACAGACTCAGTGTGTAATTATTTCACATGCCTCCATACATGGGCTTAGCCCACAACCACATGTCAATCACATATCAGATAATACATATCAGATGATGAGGCAATTCATCCACATAATTCCACATATTGGGCTTGGCCCATATCTACATTGATCCACATAATCAGTCATGCAAAATGCATCCTAACCCAACCTAGAGTCCATCCGCTACACACCCCTCCGTACCTGTCGCACACACCAGGGGATTACTAAATCGCCCTCCAACCGCTACACACCTCTTTGGCAGTCATGCTACTCAAAGCCGTGGCTTAGCCACCGATCACCTAAGTGACCCCACATATCTGTATCCACGAGGTGACTCAAGGTCATCCTCTATCCATGGTGATGCACATAGCTATCATCTGTCCACGATGTGGTACATAGCCAACACCCCACCTTGATGAAGCACATAGCCAACATCAAGTGCCAATGTCGCAAAAGGCTAACATCAGACCACGTATATAAATATGTACACCCTGTCCTTCTGTGATCACATCACAAGCCCCATGCATATATATATATATATATATATATATATGTATCATGATAAAATATCATTGGATTGATCATACATCACATGCTATCGCAATTTCATACATATACCATAGGTAAATTAATGTCATAAAACACTGACCTGATAAATCGATTACCCACCATGGGTAGCCGCCATCTCAGCCATATTTTCGGCTTCCATCCACATCATAAAAATATATATATAACAACATACATAAATAACAGGAGAACAAAGACGATAACTACACACCTTTTGGCACGATCTACTCACTCCCAAAACTCTCCTTATTCCTATCGATTTGCTCCTAAGAACCAAAGTCAGAAATCGGTCATCACTTAAACTCATAAAATGGCCTATGGCCGAATACTACATACCACCTACCTTGCTTAACTAAATCCCAAATCACCACTGGTCAATGAAATTGTCGAAATTCCTTGCTAATTAACTGTTAAAATCAGCTTTAAGCAATAATCCATGAGGATGGCCCTCGGCCGAATATTATAGTTGCTTACCTTGAACACTTCAAATCCCGAAAGTCTCCTTACTGCCCCTTAATGTTGGCTACACACAAAAGAACATGAGATTATGGCACTATACATATTCGGCCATCCCTAACCAAGGCTTAACCATTGATTTCGGCACACTAAAAGAATAAGAACCCAAACCGATTACTAGGATAGAAATTACTTACCACCACGTTGCTTAAAAAGATTAAAAGAGAAAAGTTTTGGCTTCTAAAACTCACAACAAGATTTGGCTAAGCCTTTCAAATGTTAATTGCACATTCGGCTATGGCTCAAAAATGGTGGTGAAGAAGAAAAGAAAAGAAGGGGTTATAAGGTCCGCTATGGCTCTCCAAAGAAGAAGGTTTCGGCTTTGATGATCTCAAGAGATGAGAGGAGAAGGTTACCAATCTCGGCTAAGCTTCTAAATGACAAAGGGGCATTCGGCCATTTAAGAAAAGTGGTAGAAATAAGGTTGAAGGAAGGAAAAAGAATGGGAAGAGAAGATTAGGAAAATTTCGGCAATAGTGAACAATAGGGATTCGGCTTCAAATGAAAAAGAAGGAAAAAGAGAGAATTCTCTTCACTCTCAATTTCGGCAACAAGATGGGTTCCCTTACTAACTAAAATTTGGCACTTATCACCCCCTACATGACCGAATTTGTCCAACCAAAGAGTCCCTTGATCGGCCACTATATCTTCTCCTATCATATCCCTTAATTCTTTCCTATTTTCTCTCCATACAACTCATTCAAAATAAATTGAATAAGTCTACATTTATCCTTACCTTATAGCCGAATTTAAAAAAAATAAACCCAGCCTTATCTCATCCTTTTGGAAGCCCATATGCCGTCCAACACTCCTCCCTCTCTTGACGCCAATTTACAAAATAAAACCACACTTTATCTCGCCATCGACGACGAACCTCCTCCTCCCGAAACCCTTTGACGCAAGCTTCCCCGCTCCTTAGGTAACGCCCCAAGCCACTTTACCACATGGTTCCTTTGTGTCATGAACTCCTACAATTTCTCTTAAGACCTCCTTCACCTAGCTCCCTTTCCTAAGCTTGAAATCCAAATATTTTCCACTGTATTTCCCCTTCTCTTGAAGTTCTCAAAACCCCCAAAACACACTCAAAGCCTACTAGCTCACTTGAATTATGAAATAAATGCATAACCCCCAAATCCGGATGTTACAGTTCTACCCTCCTTAAAAATAATTTCGTCCTCGAAATTACTTGGCTAAACTAAGCAAAGGTACTACTATTTCTTAAACCGCTAAAAGCACTTACCTAAGAAGTTTGTCTACTACCACTGATCGCCTTAGAGAACTAAATACGGTCTCACAATTCACATCTAAGATTTCGAGCACTTCACTCGCAATATAAGTAAGAGCTAACCCTATTCTAGAAATAAGGACGCACTCGTTGTCACATCCGCACATCTTCCCTTTGCGATGCTGGTGCGTAAACCAACCTTGGTTGCCTCACGATGCACCTTCAACACCTCTGCTTGGTGTTCCTGACCTCGACCAAAACTATTCCTCCATGATTTAGACCACGACCCTTGTCGTCACGACCACCTACGCCTTGCCAAGACATAACCTTGGCTTGTCAGTCTGAGCCCTATTAGGATCCCGAGGATGATCTTTAATCAAATGAGACTTAGACTTACATCTAAAACACTCCGGTCCCATCCCCAAAGACTCGCCAACATGATACCTTCCACATCGAGCACACTGACGATTCAATTTCTAGTAGTGGCTTAGAAACACGAAAGCGTAATTCTCAACCCTCGGTCTTTTTGATGGCTCTCGATGATTCTCGACGGACCAAAACTCCTCTTATCCCGATTCCTATCCTTATCTACGCCTCATCTCACGAGTTCTTAATCCCCGAGCTACCTTAGCCTTTTCTACTAATAGGGTAAACTCCTGCTCCTGATGTGGAGCTATCAATAGCCTCAGGTCATCCCTTAGTCCGTCCTCAAATCGGACACATCGCTCGTGCTCCGTAGCCACTACTCCTCGAGCATATCGACTTAACCTTAGGAATTCACCTCAGATTCGCCACGGACTTGTTCCCTTGAACCAGCCCCAGAAAAGCCTTTCTCTGCGCATCAATATAACTAGTTCCAACATACTTCCTCTGATACGCTGCCTTAACATACTCCCAAGTGAGATCCTCAGCTGTGGCCCCATCTCGAACTGTGAGCCACCATTGATATGCCTCATCGCGGAGTAGCGACACCATTCCTTTCAATTTCTCTTCACATTTAGATCCGGCTCATCCATAATTGATGGCTCATTGCCTCCAACCAATACTCAATCGTACTGGGTGCCACACCCGATACACTACGGAACACCTCAGCTCCATTGGCTCGGAGTCGCTCGGGTATAGATTTCTGAGCTCCCATACCTCCACTTGCTCCGGCCACCATCTCAAGAACTCGCAAGATCGCTCGCAATACAAAGATCATCCCCCGTCGATCTTCTTGAACAACACCAACAAGCGGTGGTGGGGTGGTGGTGGTACCTCATTTTCAAACCCTTGACCAGATCTAACGGGTTCCTATACGGTCATTACGCCTCTACCGCGCCCTCGCACATTACGACCACGCCCCTAGAGCTCATATCTATGATCGCGCTTTAATCGATTAAGAAATTGTATGCATTAGTACCTTTCGGTGCCCATTGCTTATCCATGAACAGTTTTATGAAAAGAAGTATTTAGAAGTAGTTCTTTCGATCAACCAAAGTTTTCAGATCAAGTTCACTATTCTAATTCAGAGAGTCACCTTCACATTCATCCACAACATCCACTACACTTTTATGGGCATTTCTGTCCATTTCCACCCCAAGGGTATTTTTGTAATTTGTCCTACAGGGGTATTTTTGTAATAAATTGGGCCAATTCAAAAATAATCTTTACAAATCAAAGGCATTCCAAAATTTTCAAAACTCGAGGTTATTTTAAAAATTTTCTCAAATTAAAGGTATTGCAAAAATTTTAGAAATCGGGGTCGTTTCGGTAATTTTGTAAGTCAGGGGTAATTTGGTAAGTTTCCCAAATCAGGGTATCCTGATATTTCACAAAATAGGGATTTTTGGTACTTTATAAAGTAAGAATATTTCAGCAAAAGTTGAGTGTAGTATGATAATTTTATAAACTAAGCGCATTTTAGTAATTTACAAACCCAGGGTATTTGGGTAATTTTGTAGATCGGGAATGCTTTGAAAACTGTTTTTTCAAAATTGAACTTAGTGTTTACAAATCAAAAGGGTAATTTGGGTGATTTTAAAACTAAAGGTTTTATAAAACAGCTTGGCTAGTCCCTTTCAGGTTTTAATTATCGAGTTTAACCGGTGATTAAGTCCTCTTGGTTAGGGTGGACGGTTACTATGCACCAGGTAGGATTCGAGTAAAGAGGAGGTGAGTCACTAGGACTGCTTAAATACCAAGCTCTTACCGAATCCACTCCTAGACATGCGCACAACTGTTGCCACACCCTAACTCGGTGACTTAATCACAAGTTTGTTGGGTTGTCCTTAAGTCTTATGCATCTTGTGTTTGAGTGCACTAGCCCTAGCGTTCAACAGCCCTAATCTTCTAATCTACGAGCCCATAATACCCATAAAATTCACATATACAAATCACTTTAGCGATGTGGGTACTTACGGTGGACTTGGCCGAGATACTGGTGCCATGCCGAGTAACTCAAAAATTTCAGAAAGTCCATGTTTTTGAAAAGCCCATCCTTGAAAACATTTTGGGCCCAAAACCTCAAAATCGAAGTCTTGAACTCGCTATGATACCAAAATCAGTAACACCCCAAGCCAAACCCATACACCACGATCGAATTTAGGATGCCCCGCGAAAACGTTTGAAGGATTTTGACTTGAAAATAAAACATTAAAGGTTGTGCTCATTTCTAAAACATTGTTTACTTAAAATTATAAATAAAACTTTGATGTTAAAAATTATCCTAATTAAAACATTAATATATATATATATTAAAGATATAAGTTGCTAAAATAAAATCATTTCCAAATATTAATTTAATTTTCCATCCAACTAAAACATAATAATAAACCTTAAATACTTTAGGAGGCCCTTATTACAATAAATAACTAATCAAAGTACTTAATAATAAACTGCATAAAATAATTAAAACATCTTCTGCATGGCCACCTCGTATCCGCTCCAACCCGGTCCAAGCATCACAAATCACCTGCGATGTTGGTGAAAAATTTGGGTGAGTCAAACAGACTCAGTGTGTAATTATTTCACATGCCTCCACACATGGGCTTAGCTCACAACCACATGTCAATCACATATCAGATAATACATATCAGATGATGAGGCAATTCATCCACATAATTCCACATATTGGGCTTGGCCCATATCCACATTGATCCACATAATCAATCATGCAAAATGCATCCCAACCCAACCTAGAGTCCATCCGCTACACACCCCCCGTACTTGCCGCACACACCAGGGGATTACTAAATCGCCCTCCAACCACTACACACCTCTTTGGCGGTCATCTTTGCTCAAAGCCGTGGCTTAGCCACCGATCACCTAAGTGACCCCACATATTCAGATCCACGAGGTGACTCAAGGTCATCCTCTATCCACGGTGATGCACACAGCTATCATCCGCCTAACGATGTGGCACATAGCCAACACCCCACCTTGATGAAGCACATAGCCAACATCAAGCGCCATCAGTAACACAAGGCTAACATCGACCACGCACATAAATATGTACACCGCCCTTACGTGATCATATCCCAAGTCCCATGCATATATATATATATATATATATATGTATCATGACAAAATATCATTGGATTGATCATACATCACATGCTACAGTAATTTCATACATATACCATAGGTAAATTAATGTCATAAAACACTGACCTGATCAATCGATTACCCACCATGGGTAGCCGCCATCTCAGCCATATTTTCGGCTTCTATCCATATCATAAACATATATATATATATATATATAACAACATACATAAATAATAGGAGAACAGTGCAATAACTACACACCTTTTTGGCACAGTCTACTCACTCCTGAAACTCTCCTTATTCCTGTCGATTTGCTCCTAAGAACCAAAGTTAGAAATCGGTCATCACTTAAACTCATAAAATGGCCTATGGCCGAATACTGCATACCACCTACCTTGCTTAACTAAATCCCAAATCACCACTGGTCTATGAAGTTGTCGAAATTCCTTGCGAATCAACTGTTAAAATCAGCTTTAATCAATAATCCATGAGAATGGCCCTCGGTAGTATATTATAGTTGCTTACTTTGAACACTTCAAATCCCAAAAGTCTCCTTATCGCCTTAACGTTGGCTACACATAAAGAACACAAGGTTATGGCACTATACACATTCTACCATCCCTAACCAAGGCTTAACCATTGATTTTGACACACTAAAAGAATAAGAACCCAAACCGATTACTAGGATAGAAATTACTTACCACCACGTTGCTTGAAAACATTAAAAGAGAAAAGGTTTCGGCTTCTAAAACTCACAACAAGATTTGGCTAAGCCTTTCAAATGGTAATTGCACATTCGGCTATGCCTCAAAAATGGTGATGAAGAAGAAAAGAAAAGAAGGGCTTATAAGGTTCGGCTATGACTCTCCAAAGAAGAAGGTTTTGGCTTTGATGATCTCAAGAGATGAGAGGAGAAGGTTACCAATCTCGGCTAAGCTTGTAAATGACAAAGGGCATTCTACCATTTAAGAAAAGAGGTAGAAATAAGGTTGAAGGAAGGAAAAGAATGGGAAGAGAAGATTAGGAAAATTTGAAGAATGGTGAACAATGGGGATTGACTTCAAATGAAAAAGAAGGAAAAGAGAATTCTCTTCACTCTCAATTTCGGCAACAAGATGGGCTCCCTTACTAACTAAAATTTGGCACTTATCACCCCCTACATGACGAATTTGTCCAACCAAAGAGTCCCTTGGCCGACCACTATATCTTCTCCTATCATATCCCTTAATTCTTTCCTATTTTCTCTCCATACAACTCATTCAAAATAAATTGAATAAGTCTACATTTATCCTTACCTTATAGCCGAATTTAAAAAAATAAACCCAGCCTTATCTCATCCTTTTGGAAGTCCATATGCCGTCCAACACTCCTCCCTCTCTTGGCCAATTTGCAAAATAAAACCACATTTTATGCTGCCATCCCGATCTCCTCCCTCCCGAAACCCTTTGACGCAAGCTTTCTGCTCCTTAGGTAACGCCCCAAGCCACTTTACCACATGGTTCCTTTGTGTCATGAACTCCTCACAATTTCTCTTAAGACCTCCTTCACCTAGCTCCCTTTCCTAAGCTTGAAATCCAAATATTTTCCATTGCATTTCCCTTCTCTTGAAGTTCTCAAAACCCCAAAACACACTCAAAGCCTACTAGCTCACTTGAATTATTTATTACAATAAATAATTAATCAAAGTACTTAATAATAAACTGTATAAAATAATTAAAACATCTTCGCATGGCCACCTCGTGATCCGCTCCAACCCGGTCCAGCACTATGAATCACCCACGATGTTGGTGAAAATTTGGGTGAGTCAAATGCACTCGGTGTGTAATTATTTCACATGCCTCCATACATGGGCTTAGCCCACAACCACATGTCAATCACATATCGATAATACATATCGATGATGAGGCAATTCATCCACATAATTCCACATATTGGGCTTGGCCCATATCTACATTGATCCACATAATCAGGTCATGCAAAATGCATCCTAACCCAACCTAGAGTCCATCCGCCACACACCCTCCGCACTGCCGCACACACCAGGGGATTACTAAATCGCCCTCCAACCGCTACACACCTCTTTGGCAGTCATGCTACTCAAAGCCGTGGCTTAGCCACCGATCACCTAAGTGACCCCACATATCTCAGATCCACGAGGTGACTCAAGGTCATCCTCTATCCATGGTGATGCACATAGCTATCATCTGTCCACGATGTGGTACATAGCCAACACCCCACCTTGATGAAGCACATAGCCAACATCAAGTGCCAATGTCGCAAAAGGCTAACATCGCACAATGATATAAATATGTACACCTGCCCTTCCGTGATCACATCACAAGCCCCATGCATATATATATATATATATATATATATATGTATCATGATAAAATATCATTGGATTGATCATACATCACATGCTATCGCAATTTCATACATATACCATAGGTAAATTAATGTCATAAAACACCGACCGATAAATCGATTACCCACCATGGGTAGCCGCCATCTCAGCCATATTTTCGGCTTCCATCCACATCATAAAAAATATATATATAACAACATACATAAATAACAGGAGAACAGTACGATAACTACACACCTTTTTGGCACAGTCTACTCACTCCCAAAACTCTCCTTATTCCTATCGATTTGCTCCTAAGAACCAAAGTCAGAAATCGGTCATCACTTAAACTCATAAAATGGCCTATGGCCGAATACTACATACCACCTACCTTGCTTAACTAAATCCCAAATCACCACTGGTCAATGAAATTGTCGAAATTCCTTGCTAATTAACTGTTAAAATCAGCTTTAAGCAATAATCCATGAGGATGGCCCTCGGTAGAATATTATAGTTGCTTACCTTGAACACTTCAAATCCGAAAGTCTCCTTATCGCTTCTTAATGTTGGCTACACACAAAAGAACATGAGATTATGGCACTATACATATTCGGCCATCCCTAACCAAGGCTTAACCATTGATTTCGGCACACTAAAAGAATAAGAACCCAAACCGATTACTAGGATAGAAATTACTTACCACCACGTTGCTTAAAAAGATTAAAAGAGAAAAGTTTTGGCTTCTAAAACTCACAACAAGATTTGGCTAAGCCTTTCAAATGTTAATTGCACATTCGGCTATGGCTCAAAAATGGTGGTGAAGAAGAAAAGAAAAGAAGGGGTTATAAGGTCCGGCTATGGCTCTCCAAAGAAGAAGGTTTCGGCTTTGATGATCTCAAGAGATGAGAGGAGAAGGTTACCAATCTCGGCTAAGCTTCTAAATGACAAAGGGGCATTCGGCCATTTAAGAAAAGTGGTAGAAATAAGGTTGAAGGAAGGAAAAAGAATGGGAAGAGAAGATTAGGAAAATTTCGGCAATAGTGAACAATAGGGATTCGGCTTCAAATGAAAAAGAAGGAAAAAGAGAGAATTCTCTTCACTCTCAATTTCGCAACAAGATGGGTTCCTTACTAACTAAAATTTGGCACTTATCACCCCTACATGACCGAATTTGTCCAACCAAAGAGTCCCTTGATCGCCACTATATCTTCTCCTATCATATCCCTTAATTCTTTCCTATTTTCTCTCCATACAACTCATTCAAAATAAATTGAATAAGTCTACATTTATCCTTACCTTATAGCCGAATTTAAAAAAAATAAACCCAGCCTTATCTCATCCTTTTGGAAGCCCATATGCCGTCCAACACTCCTCCCTCTCTTGACGCCAATTTACAAAATAAAACCACACTTTATGTCGCCATCCTGACTCGAACCTCCTCCTCCTCGAAACCCTTTGACGCAAGCTTCCTGCTCCTTAGGTAACGTCCCCAAGCCACTTTACCACATGGTTCCTTTGTGTCATGAACTCCCTACAATTTCTCTTAAGACCTCCTTCACCTAGCTCCCTTTCCTAAGCTTGAAATCCAAATATTTTCCACTGTATTTCCCCTTCTCTTGAAGTTCTCAAAACCCCCAAAACACACTAAAAGCCTACTAGCTCACTTGAATTATGAAATAAATGCATAACCCCCAAATCCCGGATGTTACAGTTCTACCCTCCTTAAAAATAATTTCGTCCTCGAAATTACTTGGCTAAACTAAGCAAAGGTACTACTATTTCTTAAACTGCTAAAAGCACTTACCTAAGAAGTTTGTCTACTACCACTGATCACCTTAGAGAACTAAATACGGTCTCACAATTCACATCTAAGATTTCGAGCACTTCACTCGCAATATAAGTAAGAGCTAACCCTATTCTAGAAATAAGGGACGTACCCGTTGTCACATCTGGCACATCTTCCCCTTTGCGATGCCTGGCTGCGTAAACCAACCTTGGTTGCCTCACGTATGCACCTTCAACACCTCTGTTTGGTGTTCCACAGCCTCGACCAAAACTATTCCCTCCATGATTTAGACCACGACCCCTTGTCGCCTGCTGACCACCTCTGCCTTGCCGCACATAACCTTGGCTTGCTGTCCGAGCCCTATTCGGATCCTGAGGACAGTCTTTAATCAAATGAGACTTAGACTTACATCTAAAACACTCCCGGTCCCATCCCCAGCACTCGCCAACATGATACCTTCCACACTGAGCACACGGACGGTCTGAATTTCTAGTAGCTGGCTTAGAAACACGAGCAGAATTCTCAACCCTCGGTCTTTTTTGATGGCTCTCAGATGATTCTGACGGACCAAAACTCCTCTTATCCCGATTCCTATCCTTATCTCTGCTCTGTCTCACAGAGTTCTTAATCCCCTGAGCTACCTTAGCCTTTTCTACTAATACGGTAAACTCCTGCTCCTGATGTGGAGCTATCAATAGCCTCAGGTCATCCCTTAGTCCGTCCTCAAATCGGACACATCGCTCGTGCTCCGTAGCCACTACTCCTCGAGCATATCGACTTAACCTTAGGAATTCAGCCTCGTACTCGCCACGGACTTGTTCCCTTGAACCAGCCCCAGAAAAGCCTTTCTCTGCGCATCAATATAACTAGTTCCAACATACTTCCTCCGACACGCCTTAACATACTCCCAAGTGAGATCCTCATTGTGGCCCCATCTCGAACTGTGAGCCACCATTGATATGCCTCATCATGAGTAGCGACACCATTCCTTTCAATTTCTCTTTCACATTTAGATCCAGCTCATCCATAATTCGGTCTGTTGCCTCCAACCAATACTCAATCGTACTGGGTGCCACACCCGATACACCACGAAACACCTCAGCTCCATTGGCTCGAGTCGCCGGGTATAGATTTCGAGCTCCCATACCTCCACTTGCTCCGCCACCATCTCAAGAACTCGCAAGATCGCTCGCAATACAAAGATCATCCCCGTCGATCTTGCTTTGAACAACACCAACAACTGGTGGTGGGGGTGGTGGTGGTACCTCATTTTCAAACCCTTGACCAGATCTAACGGGTTCCTATACGGTCATTCTGCCTCTACCGCGTCCTCGCACATTACGACCACGTCCCCTAGAGCTCATATCTATGATCGCGCTTTAATCTGATTAAGAAATTGTATGCATTAGTACCTTTCGGTTCCACTGTTTATCCGCGAACAGTTTTATGAAAAGAAGTATTTAGAAGTAGTTCTTTCGATCAACCAAAGTTTTCAGATCAAGTTCACTATTCTAATTCAGAGAGTCACCTTCACATTCATCCACAACATCCACTACACTTTTATGGGCATTTCATCCATTTCCACCCCAAGGGTATTTTTGTAATTTGTCCTGTGGGTATTTTTGTAATAAATTGGGCCAATTCAAAATAATCTTTACAAATCAAAGGCATTCCAAAATTTTCAAAACTCGAGGTTATTTTAAAATTTTCTCAAATTAAAGGTATTGCAAAATTTTAGAAATCGGGTCGTTTGGTAATTTTGTATGTCGTGGGTAATTTGGTAAGTTTCCCAAATCAGGTATCCCTGATATTTCACAAAATAGGGATTTTGGTACTTTATAAAGTAAGAATATTTCAGCAAAAGTTGAGTGTAGTATGATAATTTTATAAACTAAGCGCATTTTAGTAATTTACAAACCTGTGGTATTTGGGTAATTTTGTAGATCGAATGCTTTGAAAACTATTTTTCAAAATTGAACTTAGTGTTTACAAATCAAAAGGGTAATTTGGGTGATTTTAAAACTAAAGGTTTTATAAAACAGCTTGGCTAGTCCCTTTCAGGTTTTAATTATCGAGTTTAACCGGTGATTAAGTCCTCTTGGTTAGGGTGGATTACTATGCACGTGTAGGATTCGAGTAAAGAGGAGGTGAGTCACTAGGACCGCTTAAATACCAAGCTCTTCAATCCACTCCTAGACATGCGCACAACTGCTGCACACCCTAACTCGGTGACTTAATCACAAGTTTGTTGGGTTGTCCTTAAGTCTTATGCATCTTGTGTTTGAGTGCACTAGCCCTAGCGCTCAACACCCTAATCTTCTAATCTACTGAGCCCATAATACCCATAAAATTCACATATACAAATCACTTTAGCAATCGGGTACTTACTGGTGGACTTGGCCGAGATACAAAGTGCCATGCCGAGTAACTGAAAAATTTCAGAAAGTCCATGTTTTTGAAAAGCCCATCCTTGAAAACATTTTGGGCCCAAAACCTCAAAGCGAGTCTTGAACACAGCTATGATACCAAAATCAGAACACCCCAAGCCCAAACCCATACACCACGATCGAATTTAGGATGCCACCGAGGAAAACGTTTGAAGGATTTTGACTTGAAAATAAAACATTAAAGGTTGTGCTCATTTCTAAAACATTGTTTACTTAAAATTATAAATAAAACTTTGATGTTAAAATTATCCTAATTAAAACATTATATATATATATATATTAAAGATATAAGTTGCTAAAAATAAAATCATTTCCAAATATTAATTTAATTTCCATCCAACTAAAACATAATAATAAACCTTAAATACTTTAGGAGGCCCTTATTACAATAAATAACTAATCAAAGTACTTAATAATAAACGCATAAAATAATTAAAACATCTTCGCATGGCCACCTCAGATCCGCTCCAACCCGGTCCAAGCATCACAAATCACTGCGATGTTGGTGAAAAATTTGGGTGAGTCAAACAGACTCAGTGTGTAATTATTTCACATGCCTCCACACATGGGCTTAGCTCACAACCACATGTCAATCACATATCAGATAATACATATCAGATGATGAGGCAATTCATCCACATAATTCCACATATTGGGCTTGGCCCATATCCACATTGATCCACATAATCAATCATGCAAAATGCATCCCAACCCAACCTAGAGTCCATCCGCTACACACCCCTGACTTGCCAGACACACTGTGGGATTACTAAATCGCCTCCAACCACTACACACCTCTTTGGCGGTCATGTTGCTCAAAGCCGTGGCTTAGCCACCGATCACCTAAGTGACCCCACATATTCAGATCCACGAGGTGACTCAAGGTCATCCTCATCCACGGTGATGCACACAGCCTATCATCCGCCTACGATGTGGCACATAGCCAACACCCCACCTTGATGAAGCACATAGCCAACATCAAGCGCCATCAGTAGCACAAGGCTAACATCGCACCACGCATATAAATATGTACACCTGTCCTTCCGTGATCATATCCCAAGTCCCATGCATATATATATATATATATATATATATCATGACAAAATATCATTGGATTGATCATACATCACATGCTACCGTAATTTCATACATATACCATAGGTAAATTAATGTCATAAAACACCGACTGATCAATCGATTACCCACCATGGTAGCCGCCATCTCACCATATTTTCGCTTCTATCCATATCATAAATATATATATATATATATATAACAACATACATAAATAATAGGAGAACAAAGGCAATAACTACACACCTTTTGGCACAACCTACTCACTCAAACTCTCCTTATTCACATTGATTTGCTCCTAAGAACCAAAGTTAGAAATCGGTCATCACTTAAACTCATAAAATGGCCTATGGCCGAATACTACATACCACCTACCTTGCTTAACTAAATCCCAAATCACCACTGGTCTATGAAGTTGTCGAAATTCCTTGCGAATCAACTGTTAAAATCAGCTTTAATCAATAATCCATGAGAATGGCCCTCGGCCGTATATTATAGTTGCTTACTTTGAACACTTCAAATCCCAAAAGTCTCCTTACTGCCCCTTAACGTTGGCTACACATAAAAGAACACAAGGTTATGGCACTATACACATTCGGCCATCCCTAACCAAGGCTTAACCATTGATTTCGGCACACTAAAAGAATAAGAACCCAAACCGATTACTAGGATAGAAATTACTTACCACCACGTTGCTTGAAAACATTAAAAGAGAAAAGGTTTCGGCTTCTAAAACTCACAACAAGATTTGGCTAAGCCTTTCAAATGGTAATTGCACATTCGGCTATGCCTCAAAAATGGTGATGAAGAAGAAAAGAAAAGAAGGGCTTATAAGGTTCGGCTATGACTCTCCAAAGAAGAAGGTTTTGGCTTTGATGATCTCAAGAGATGAGAGGAGAAGGTTACCAATCTCGGCTAAGCTTGTAAATGACAAAGGGGCATTCGGCCATTTAAGAAAAGAGGTAGAAATAAGGTTGAAGGAAGGAAAAAGAATGGGAAGAGAAGATTAGGAAAATTTCAGTAATGG
The DNA here is from genome assembly GCA_025506655.1 of Gossypium rotundifolium. Classification (NCBI taxonomy): domain Eukaryota; kingdom Viridiplantae; phylum Streptophyta; class Magnoliopsida; order Malvales; family Malvaceae; genus Gossypium; species Gossypium rotundifolium. Next base: position 46,658,810 of record CP106725.1, read on the forward strand.
TGAACAATGGGGATTCGGCTTCAAATGAAAAAGAAGGAAAAAGAGAGAATTCTCTTCACTCTCAATTTCGGCAACAAGATGGGCTCCCTTACTAACTAAAATTTGGCACTTATCACCCACTACATGACAGAATTTGTCCAACCAAAGAGTCCCTTGGCCGACCACTATATCTTCTCCTATCATATCCCTTAATTCTTTCCTATTTTCTCTCCATACAACTCATTCAAAATAAATTGAATAAGTCTACATTTATCCTTACCTTATAGCCGAATTTAAAAAAATAAACCCAGCCTTATCTCATCCTTTTGGAAGTCCATATGCCGTCCAACACTCCTCCCTCTCTTGACGCCAATTTGCAAAATAAAACCACATTTTATGCTGCCATCCTGATCTCCTCCCTCCTGAAACCCTTTGACGCAAGCTTTCCTGCTCCTTAGGTAACGTCCCCAAGCCACTTTACCACATGGTTCCTTTGTGTCATGAACTCCTCACAATTTCTCTTAAGACCTCCTTCACCTAGCTCCCTTTCCTAAGCTTGAAATCCAAATATTTTCCACTGCATTTCCCCTTCTCTTGAAGTTCTCAAAACCCCCAAAACACACTCAAAGCCTACTAGCTCACTTGAATTATGCAATAAATGCATAACCCCCAAATCCCGGATGTTACAGTTCTACCTTCCTTAAAAATAATTTCATCCTCGAAATTACTTGGCTAAACTAAGCAAAGGTACTACTATTTCTTAAACTTCTAAAAGCACTTACCTAAGAAGTTTGTCTACTACCACTGATCGCCTTAGAGAACTAAATACGGTCTCACAATTCACATCTAAGATTTCGAGCACTTCACTAGCAATATAAGAAAGAGCTAACCCTATTCCAGAAATAAGGGAAGTACCCGTTGTCACATCTGGCACATCTTCCTCCTCGCGATGCTTGGCTGCGTAAACCAACCTTGGTTGCCTTACGTCTGCACCTTCAGCACCTCTATTTGGTTTTCCACGACCTCGGCCGAAACCATTCCCTCTATGATTCAGACCACGACCCCTTGTCGTCACGACCACCTCTCGCTTAGTCAAGACATGACCTTGGCTCATTGTCCGAGCCCTATTCGGATCCTGAGGACAGTCTTTAATCAAATGAGACTTAGACTTACATCTAAAACACTCCCGGTCCCGTCCCCAGTAATCGCCAACATGATACCTTCCACACCGAGCACACGGACGGTTCGGATTTCCAGTAGCTGGCTTAGAAACACGAGCAGAATTCTCAACCCTCGGTCTTTTCTGATGGCTCTCAGACTATTCTGACGGTCCAAAACTCCTCTTATCCCAGTTCCTATCCTTATCTCTGCTCTGTCTCACAGAGTTCTTAATCCCCTCAGCTTCCTTATCATTTTCTACTAATACGGTAAACTCCCGCTCCTAATGTGGAGCTATCAACAGCCTCAGGTCATCCCTTAGTCCGTCCTCAAATCAGACACATCGCTCGTGCTCCGTAGCCACTACTCCTCGAGCATATCGGCTTAACCTTAGGAATTCAGCCTCGTACTCGCCACGAACTTGTTCCCTTGAACCAGCCTCAAAAAAGCCTTTCAATGCGCATCAATATAACTGGTTCCAACATACTTCCTCTGATACGCTGCCTTAACATACTCCCAAGTGAGATCCTCAGCTGTGGCCCCATCTCGAACTGTGAGCCACCATTGATATGCCTCATCGTGGAGTAGCGATACCATTCCTTTCAGTTTCTCTTCCGCATTCAGATCCAGCTCATCCATAATTCGCTTTGTTGCCTCCAACCAATACTCAGCCGTACTGGGTGCCACACCCGATACACCACGGAACACCTCAGCTCCATTGGCTCGGAGTCGCTCGGGTCTAGATTTTTGAGCTCCCATACCTCCACCTGCTCCGGCCACCATCTCAAGAACTCGCAAAGATCGTCATGCGATAAAGATCATCCCCGTCGATCTTATCGCTCAACACCAACAGCTGGTGGTGGGGGTAGTGGTGGTACCTCATTCTCAGACCCTTGACCCGATCTAACGGGTTTCGATACGGTCATTCTGCCTCTACCGCATCCTCACACATTACGACCACGTCCCCTAGAGCTCATATCTACGATCACACTTTAATCTGATTAAGAAATTTTATGTATTAGTACCTTTCGGTTCACTATTTATCCGCGAACAATTTTATGAAAAGAAGTATTTAGAAGTAGTTCTTTCGATCAACCAAAGTTTTCAGCTCAAGTTCACTATTCTAATTCAGAGAGTCACATTCACATTCATCACCAACATCCACTACACTTTTATGGGCATTTCTATCTATTTTCACCCCAAGGGTATTTTTGTCATTTGCCCTACAGGGGTATTTATGTAATAAATCGGGTCAATTCGAAAGTAATCTTTACAAATCAAAGGCATTCCAGAATTTTCAAAACTTGAGGTTATTTTAAAAATTTTCTCAAATTAAAGGTATTGCAGAAATTTTAGAAATCAGGGTCATTTCGGTAATTTTATAAGTCAGGGGTAATTTGGTAAGTTTCCCAAATCAGGGTATCCTGATATTTCACAAAATAGGGATTTTTGGTACTTTATAAAGTAAGAATATTTTAGCAAAAGTTGAGGGTAGTATGATAATTTTATAAACTAAGGGCATTTTAGTAATTTACAAACCCAGGGTATTTGGGTAATTTTGTAGATCGGGAATGTTTCGAAAACTATTTTTTCAAAATTGAACTTAGTGGTTACAAATCAAAAGGGTAATTTGGGTGATTTTAAAACTAAGGGTTTTATAAAATAGTTTGGCTAGTCCCTTTCGGGTTTTAATTATCGAGTTTAGCCGGTGATTAAGTCCTCTTGGTTAGGGCGGACGGTTGCTACGCACCAGGTAGGATTCGAGTAAAGAGGAGGTGAGTCACTAGGACTGCTTAAATACCAAGCTCTTACCGAATCCACTCTAGACATGCGCACAACTATTGCCACACCCTAACTCGGTGACTTAATCACAGGTTTGTTGGGTTGTCCTTAAGTCTTATGCATCTTGTGTTTGAGTGCACTAGCCCTAGGGTTCAATAGCCCTAATCTTCTAGTCTACGAGCCCATAATACCCATAAAATTCACATATACAAATCACTTTAGCAATGTGGGTACTTACACGGTGGACTTGGTAGGACATACAGTGCCATGCCGAGTAACTGAAAAATTTCAGAAAGTCCATGTTTTGAAAAGCCCATCCTTGAAAACATTTTGGGCCCAAAACCCTCAAAATCGAAGTCTTGAACTCGCTCGATACCAAAAACTGTAACACCCCAAGCCCAGCCCATACATCACAAATCAATTTAGGATGCCACTTGTGGAAAACATTTGAAGGATTTTGACTTGAAGATAAAACATTAAAGGTTGTGCTCATTTCTAAAACATTGCTTACTTAAAATTATAAATAAAACTTTGATGTTACAAATTATCCAATTAAAACTTTAATACATATATATTAAAGATATAAGTTACTAAAAATAAAATCATTTCCAAATAGTAATTTAATTTTCCATCCAACTAAAACATAATAATAAACCTTAAATACTTTAGGAGGCACTTATTACAATAGATAATTAATCAAAGTACTTAATAATATATGCATAAAATAATTAAAACATCTTCGCATGGCTACCTCAGATCCGCTCCAACTCGGTCCAAGCATTACGAATCACCTGCGATGTTGGTGAAAAATTTGGGTGAGTCAAACAGACTCAGTGTGTAATTATTTCACATGCCTCCACATATGGCCTTAGCCCACAACCACATGTCAATCACATATCAGATAATACATATCAGATGATGAGGCAATTCATCCACATAATTCCACATATTGGGCTTGGCCCATATCCACATTGATCAACATAATCAATCATGCAAAATGCATCCCAACCCAACCTAGAGTCCATCCGCTACACACCCCCGTCCCTGCCGTACACACCAGGGGATTACTAAATCGCCCTCCAATCGCTACACACCTCTTTGGCAGTCATACTGCTCAAAGCCGTGGCTTAGCCACCGATCACCTAAGTGACCCCACATATCTGTATCCACAAGGTGACTCAAGCTATCCACGGTGATGCACACAGCTATCATCCGCCCACGATGTGGCACATAGCCAACACCCCACCTTGATGAAGCATATAGCCAACATCAAGCGCCAATGTAGCACAAGGCTAACATCAGACCACGTACATAATTATGTACACCCTGTCCTTCTGTGATCATATCCTAAGCCCCATGCATATATATATATATGTATCATGACAAAATATCATTGGATTGATCATATATCACATGCTACCGCAATTTCATACATATACCATAGGTAAATTAATGTCATAAAACACTGACCTGATCAATCGATTACCCACCATGGGTAGCCGCCATCTCAGCCATATTTTTGGCTTCCAACCATATTATAAATATATATATATAACAACGTACATAAATAATAGGAGAACAGTGCGATAACTACATACCTTTTTGGCACAGTCTACTCACTTCTGAAACTTTCCTTATTCCTATCGATTTGCTCCTAAGAACCAAAGTTAGAAATCGGTCATCACTTAAACTCATAAAATGGCCTATGGCTGAATACTACATACCACATGCCTTGCTTAACTAAATCCCGAATCACTACTGGTCTATGAAGTTGTCGAAATTCCTTACTAATCAACTGTTAAAATTAGCTTTAAGCAATAATCCATGAGAATGGCCTCACCGAATATTATAGTTGCTTACCTTGAACGCTTCAAATCCCGAAAGTCTCCTTACTGTCCCTTAACGTTGGCTACACACAAAAGAACACGAGGTTATGGCATTATGCACATTCGGCCATCCCTAACCAAGGCTTAACCATTGATTTTGGCACACTAAAAGAATAAGAACCCAAAATGATTACTAGGATAGAAATTACTTACCACCACGTTGCTTGAAAAGATTAAAAGAGAAAAGGTTTCGGCTTCTAAAACTCACAACATGATTCGGCTAAGCCTTTCAAATGGTAATTGCACATTCGGCTATGGCTCAAAAATGGTGATGAAGAAGAAAAGAAAAGAAGGGCTTATAAGGTTCGACTATAGCTCTCCAAAGAAGAAGGTTTCGGCTTTGATGATCTCAAGAGATGAGAGGAGAAGGTTACCAATCTCGGCTAAGCTTCTAAATGACATAGGGGCATTCGGCCATTTAAAAAAAGAGGTAAAAATAAGGTTGAAGGAAGGAAAAAGAATGGGAAGAGAAGATTAGGAAAATTTCGGCAATGGTGAATAATGGGGATTCGACTTCAAATGAAAAAGAAGGAAAAAGAGAAAATCCTCTTCACTCTCAATTTCGGCAACAAGATGGGCTCCCTTACTAATTAAAATTTGGCACTTATCACCCCCTACATGACCGAATTTGTCCAACCAAAGAGTCTCTTGGCCGGCCACTATATCTTCTCCTATCATATCCCTTAATTCTTTCATATTTTCTCTCCATACAACTCATTCAAAATAAATTGAATAAGTCTACATTTATCCTTACTTTATAGCCGAATTTTAAAAAGTAAACCCAGCCTTATCTCATCCTTTTGGAAGTCCATATGCCGTCCAACACTCCTCCCTCTCTTGACGCCAATTTGTAAAATAAAACCACACTTTATGCTGCCATCCTGACTCGAACCTCCTCCCTACTGAAACCCTTTGACACAAGCTTCTCTGCTCCTTAGGTAACGTCCCCAAGCCACTTTACCACATGGTTCCTTTGTGTCATGAACTCCCCACAATTTCTCTTAAGACCTCCTTCACCTAGCTCCCTTTCCTAAGCTTGAAATCCAAATATTTTCCACTGCATTTCCCCTTCTACTGAAGTTCTTAAAACCCCCAAAACACACTCAAAGCCTACTAGCTCACTTGAATTATGCAATAAACGCATAACCCCAAAATCTCGGATGTTAGAAGCTGCATTTATGGACATGATGAATCGAGTCTTTCATCCCTATTTAGACTGGTTCATAGTAGTGTTCATAGATGACGTCTTGGTATATTCGAGGAATGAAGAAGAGCATGACTCTCATTTGCGCACTGTGTTGCAAATTTTGTGAGATAAGCAACTATATGCCAAATTCAGTACGTGTGAATTTTGGTTGAAGGAAGTGACTTTCTTGGGTCATGTAGTGTCATTTGAAGGAATAAGAGTTGATCCTCGAAAGGTAGAGGCTATGTTGGATTGGAAACCGTCGAAGTTAGTAGCTGAGATTCAGAGTTTCTTGGGTTTGGCTGGTTATTATAGACACTTTGTTGAGGGGTTTTCATTGATTGCTGCACCCCTAACTAAGCTATTGCAGAAGGAAGTACCATATGTATGGATCGATAAACAACAAGAAAGTTTTGAGAAACTGAAGAAGATTCTAACAGAAGCGCCAGCATTGATTCAACCAAAGGTCAGAAAAGAGTTTACCATTTACTGTAATGCGTCACACACGGGTTTAGGATGTGTACTGATGCAAAGTGGAAAAGTGGTAGCTTATGCTTCTCGGTAGTTGAGACCGCATGAAGTCAATTATCCTACTCATGATTTGGAGTTGGCTGCGGTAGTGTTTGCATTAAAGATTTGGAGACATTATCTTTACGGTGAGAAGTCAATCATTTATACGGACCATAAGAGTCTTAAGTATCTCCTTACCCAAAAGGAATTGAATTTAAGACAACGAAGATGAGTGGAGCTATTAAAGGATTATGATTTCTCAATCGAGTATCATCCTAGAAAGGCTAACGTTGTGGCAGACGCATTAAGTCGAAAGGTTGTATCGAAGTTAAGAGCAATGTTTGCTCATCTCAGTTTGTATGAGGATGGCAGTTTACTAACGGAACTTTGGGTGAAGCCTCTGTGGTTGGAGCAAATCAAAGAAAAGCAATTATCCGATGAAAAGTTTGGTCTTTTAATACAACAAGTTGAAAGTGGTATAATAGGAGATTTTGGTTTGAACAAAGATGGTGTACTGTGTTTTCGTGGAAGGGTTTGTATGCCCGAGGATTCAGATTTGAGGCAAATGATTCTTCTAGAGGTGCATAGTAGCCCTTATGCTATGCACCCTAGAGGAAATAAGATGTATCAGGATCTCCGTGAACAGTATTGGTGGCCAAAGTTGAAACGAGAAGTTACTGATTTTGTGGGAAAGTGTTTGACTTGTCAACAAGTAAAGGCAGAACATCAATTACCATCGGGATTGTTGCAACCAGTAAAGATTCTATTATGGAAATGGGAACGAATAACGATGGATTTTGTTAGTGGGTTACCCATAACACCTACTAAGAAAGATTCTGTCTGGGTGGCAGTAGATCGATTAACGAAGACTGCTCATTTTCTATCAATTCATACGGATTACTCATTGCAGAAGTTGGCTAAACTATATGTATCTAAAATTGTGAGGTTGCATGGGGTACCAGTGTCTATCATATCAGACAGGGATCTTAGGTTTACATCACGGTTTTGGAAAGCTTTACATGAGGTTCTGGGTACAAAGTTAAACTTCAGTACGGCTTTTCACCCTCAAATGATGGTCATCGAAAGAGTAATTGATTTTGGAAGACATGTTACGAGGTTGTGTGATCGACTTGAGAGGTAGTTGGGAGGATTTTCACTGCTGGCGAGTTTACGATAACAACAATTATCAATCCAAGATTCGGATGGCACCCTATGAAGCGTTATATGGTCGTAGATGCCGTACTCTACTTGTTGGTGAATTGGGGAAACGACATTGTTGGGTCCCTGAACTAATATCCGAGACGGAAGAAAAGTAAAAGTAATTCGAGCACGGTTAAAGGAAGCTTCGGATAGACAAAAGTCGTATGCGAATCTGAAGCGTAAAGATATTGAGTTTGCGGTGGGAGATCAGGTCTTTTTGAAAGTTTCATCGTAGAAAAAGATTTTCAGATTCAAAAGGAAAGGCAAGTTGAGCCCTAGGTTCATTGGACGTACCGTGTGTTGAAGCGTGTAGGACCAGTGGCCTATCAACTTGATTTACCTCCGGAGCTGAGTCAGATTCATAGTGTCTTCCATGTTTCTATGCTGAGACACTATAGATCGGATCCATTGCACATAGTACCGGTGGAATTAAGGCCAGATTTGTCTTTCGAGGAGGAACCAATAAAAATCTTAGACCGAGATGTTAAGGTGTTAAGAAAGAAGACTGTACTGTTGGTTAAGGTTCTTTGGCATAATCACGGAGCGGAGGAAGCTACGTGGGAGCCTGAGGATGCAATTCAACAAAATATCCTCATCTCTTTTAGCCAGGTAAATTTCGAGGACAAAATTTTCTTTAAGGAGGGTAGAGTTGTAACATCCTAAAAGTTTGAGTATTGATATGATACATGTTTTGGTGCTTAACTTGTGTATAATTAAATTTTGCATGTTTAGTATAATCTTGAGAAGACTTGAAAACTATTCGAAATTAGAATAAATTTGAGTTAGGAGTACTTAATTGAAGTGGAACAAGTGATTTTGAGGTTTAAGTAAGTTTAAGTGTCAAAAACTAGCATAAGATGAGCTAGTAGCAAGGTGGTGGTGGTGCATATATGTTTGCTTGAGGGAAAAGGTTCAAATCCTTAGATGTGCATTAAGTTTGTTTTTATTTTTGTTTCCTCTTTCAAAGTTTTGATCATGGATAAGGTTAAAGGATGAGTTGGATAACATTTTTGGCAAGAAGACCAAAGGAAAAAGGTAAGTAAAAGTTTAAGGAAAAGAATCTCTTGATTAAAGGTGATAAGGGGACATAAGGCATGAATCAAGGGCTTTGTTTTGGAAGCTTTAAATGGCCAATTGTCCATGAACATGGACGGTTTTGTGGACTAAAGAGGGAGCCAAAATTTTGGTAGTAAGTTTTGGAAAAGTGGGTAGCTTGAGAGAATTTTCATTTTGGTCATTTGCTCTCCCAAAAATAAAATTTTTCTCTCATCTTTTCCTTTTGGTCGAATGTACTTGTGTTAAGAGGAAAACCATCTTTGCTTTGTTTCTTTTGGTTATCCTTTTTGACCATTTGGTCATTTTTGCTAATCACTCAAAGTAGCCCATTTGGTGTTCTCATCTAGTGCCTAAAACATCAAATACAAACAACATTTTCTTCTCCCTTCTCTTGGCCGAATGCACCATTGTTCAAACTCTAATCCTTTCTTTTTCTTTATTTTGAAAATTTAATCATAAACCTCTCATCTGCATTTTCTTTCTTTCATCATTTTAAATTTTCTTTTCAAACATACTTTCAACATTTTCTTCTCCTTAGCCGAATGTTAGACTACCTCCATAGTCGAATCTTTCCTTCTCTCCTTTGTTTTAGCATAGCCGAATCTTCCATTCTCCATAGCATCTATTTTTTTCAATCATTCTTTTTCTTCTATTCAAACTTTAGATCATCTGTAAGTATCACTACTTTGTCTTTTCTTTTGTTATTTGGTCACTATGGCCGAATGTTAGAATGTCTTTGGAAGAGACTTTTTGACTGATTAACCAACCTTTCATTCAACGCTTTCTTTCGTTATTTTTAGTGAAATAGTGGAAGGGTCGAATCATCATCTTTTCGGAGAAATCTTAAAGTTCATTTAAGATTTGGTAATAACATACAAAGGATTCTCTTGAGATTTTTTCGGAATATTAAGGCAACCCGATTACACTCTTCAAGTCTTTAGTCTTAAGATTTTCGATATATTGTTAGGACTAATGATTCTTTGTCTTTGAAGACAATCAAAATAGGGACGAAAAGGGCAATAAATAGTGTTCGAAAGAGGGGTGGTTCCATTATCCCCCCTTAAATTCAAGAAAAGGACTATTTCGGGAATCTGAGACTTTCCACCGGGTTGTGGACCCTCATCCGGTGAAAATCAATTATTCGAAGTCGTACATACCCCCGAACCATTGTTTACTCGTGGTTCTGAACCTTTGATCAGAGAGAAATCGCAAATAGTGGTTGTTCAAGATTTCAAGGGTAAGATCTAGATCGCTTAATATTAGAATAGTTTAATATTAAATTTTAGTGTTCTAATCCTTCGTGATGTGTGTTTAGATATCGACGTGCGGGAGAATGTAGTTCTCACCGTAATCAGGTGTGTAATCTCACACCGTATCTCATGGGTTATATGATTATATCGTATAAATCGTTGGATGAAATCACAAGTTAGTGAAATCGGGAAGAATAACATAATTATCATCTTAAAGATAAGATTTTGAAAATTGTATTAAGATCGTGAAAATTACGAAATTGCCCTTAACGAGCTAATTTGATAAAGGTGATAAGTGGGCCATTTGTGATATTTGATAATTTGGGCCATATGTGATATTTGACAATTTGGGCCATATGTGATATTTGACAATTTGGGCCATATGTGATAATTGAGAATTTGGGCCATATGTGATATTTGAGAAATTGGGCCATATGTGATAATCGATAAATGGGCCATAAGTGATTTTGATAATTGGGCCATTTATGATAATTGATAAATGGGTTATATGTGATATGTGATTTTGTGGGCCAAAATGCTATTTTGATTAATGGGCCAAAATTGATAAATTGTAATATGGTTTTTTTTTTTTTTTTACAAATATTTTGTTATGCATAAATATGATTGCATGGGTTGGGATCAATGTTGAAGAGAAGAAAGGCTTGATGCCAAAATTCTAGATAGGTGACTTTGTCACGATGGCCGTTGCCCGAAATCTAGATCGGTGATTCTACCACAATTATTTAAATGGTCGTTGCCACAAATATTATATTAGGCTTAAAGCCTACTTTGGTGTGTTGGTGGGGTGGGTGACTAAAGCTCCCCACAGGTGTGCTGGTTGGTATGGGTGGTGTGTAGCGGATGGAAATCTAGGTTTGGTTTTGGGAATTGCATATCACTTGTATTTTATACATAATAAATTATTATATTTGTAATGGGCCTAGGCCCAAATAAATGCTTAAATGGTTTGGCCCAATGGACTATGGTAAGTGAGTTACATACTGAGTTCTAAGTAACTCACCCCATTTTTTTTACCCCTCTCAGGTAATAACAATTGATGGAGACTTGGGTCGGAGATGACTTCGTGGGGAGGCTATACTACAAATGATGGTTTATAAAACTTTAAGACTTCTTTAATAATTTTTATTAAGTACTATTTTTATAGCGATGTAATAAGGCCTCTTTAATTATGGATTTTATTGTGTGGATGGACTTTATTGTGTTTTAGTTTTCCTAAGTTAGATTGGTTTAGTTTTTATAAATGTTTTTATATAATTCTCGTATAAAATAAAGGTTTTTCTTAAATGTTACTGAAACTTAGAAAAGTCTTTTAAAACTTTTCGACGAAATATTTCGACTAAATAAATCCAAAGTTTTTATCAATTACTACTCAATAGATCAAACGACAAGTTCTTGTGTTTTTTTTTTTAATTATGGTTTTCAATGAACTTCATTTTTTTCGATAAAGTCATTCTCTTAATTGTTTTGGAATTTGATTTCTACTTCGTTAAAAGATTTGAATGTTCGTTGAATTTGTGTGGCATGCCAAAATCTGGGCTTAATGCGTAGGCCGGGTTTGGGGTGTTACAGTCAAAGTTTTGGCCTTCCACTATAACTCGATTGATCGAACGAGTGAGTGTCAACACAAATGAGGAGAAATGATTAAAAGAAAGGAGAAGATGTATCAAGGTGTTTGGAGTGTTTTCGTCAACACCAAAAGAGATATGAACCAAAGAGAAATGTGAGTATTTCGACAACAAGAAGAATGGTGAAAGATGGATTAAGGTTTCGAAACCCAAGGAAGAAGTGAAGAAAATATGCTCACTAATGGCTTGTAAATTCGGCACAAAGCAAAAGGAATTTGGAGAAAAACACAAAATAGTGCAAAAGTGATTTTTACCTAACACCACCAAAATTCTACCAAATGACCAAGCGAAATTCAGCTACCTCCCTTTCCCCCAAAACCATCCACATTCATGCCCCAAATAGTCAAAAGTTTGGGTGGCCAAACTTTCCAAAACAATCTCCATGAAATAAGCCACATATTCCCCTTACTTGCCCTTTTCTATTGATTCCTTACCTTACCATCACCCCTTTCCTTATTTCCTTAGCCACCTTGCCTTATTAAAAAGTCCACCTTGCCTTATTTTCTTCCTCAATCTCCTCTACATTTCCATGATTTCCTCCATGAATCCTTCCACTTGTCCCCTTATCATCTCTTCTCCTTTTTGGCAAAAATAAAACTCCCTTGCTTTCCATGAGATTCGAACCCGAGTTCTCCCATCAGCCAATTCACACCAGCTACCACTAAACCACAAGCTCCACTTGTGTCTCCTAAATGCACCCATTTATTCCTAAGTCCTACTTCCATCAGCCATATCCACTAAAAGTCCAAAAATGAAAATTCTTCCTATGGCCTAACTTGAACCCGAGACTTCACAGAAACCTCGTAACCTTCCAAATTCACTTAACTAATAAGTCTAATTTGTAACAACGCCATTCTCTTATTCTCAATTATTGTAAACATTCCTATGCCCAAGGCCTATTGGGCCCAATCCTACTAGGCCCGATTTTGGGATGTTACAAATGATGTAATCAGAATGAGAATGGATTAGAAAGTAAAGACAGTATTAAAAGGGATATCAGATTTTTTTGAAGATTATTCTGAATATGTGATGTAATTATTGAGGAAGAAGTTATTCATGAGTAATCGACTTATTTAGGTATGATATTTACAAAACGGATTAGCTGAAAATTTATCCCAATTGACTCTTTTAGTAAATTGAATAATGTAAGATTATTGATGACTTTATTAGTCAGTGGAATAGTAATAAAATTGCAAAGATATTTGAATACAGCTGTTATAATTAAGTATATTACAGAAATCTATTCTGGGTATTCTATATGTTCTATTATTCTCAAAGGCATATGAAAGTGTTATTGTTCAGATGCAATATTTATCGTATTGAAAGACTAGTAAATTATGATAGATGGAATTACTGAAAGTCAGGTTGATTCATGAGCAGTATTGTTCTATTTTACTTGTGTTGCTAATTCATCATGATTGATATAAGATTTGATGATAAGGTTCATATGATATTATTCTCTACTTCTACTGATTGAAGCCCTAAATTGTGAATATGCAAATTATATTGTCTTTATCATAGTTGTTTCTACTGAGTATGCGTGATATTACTCTTTTGAATTTTCTCTGAGATATCATCAATCTCTTTATTATGTAAACATGGTATATCTGTGAAAGATATTCATCGGTTGGAGATAATTACATTTATTACAGTTATAAATATTGACTCGATCATGAAGTATGGTGATAGAGATCACAAATTATAGAAAATTAATAACTGCATTGGTTATTATTGGGGCCACTTTTGGTTCTCCCTCTTCTAATTTGAGGTACACTATTGATATTGAAGTGTTGCTTTATCTATAGTTTGAAATGTCGGTCATATTAACGCACTATGGTTTAAATCTATCTGATGGTTGTGGCTTTGGAAAAACTCAAAACTTCAATATTAATAATCGAAATAGCTACATTGATGACATAATTATTACAGAAAGATGTAAGATTTGAATGGAATGATAAATGTTAGTAAAGTTTTGACCAGTTGGAAGCTCTGTTGATCAAAGTATTAATTCTGGTCCAGCCTGAATCAGGTAAGGAATTCGTTATTACAGTACTGCACTATTGAACAGGATTAGACTGTGTTTTGATGCAGTAAGGAAAAGTAATAGACTGTACTTTTAAACAGTTAAAAACCACATGGAAGGAATTACCCGATACATGATCTAGAATTGACAGCTATTGTTTTTTTTTTTTTGTGTTGAAATCTGATAACATTACTTGTTTGGTGAAAAATGTCATATATTCGCCGATTATTAAAAAAAGTTCAAGTATTTGATGTTGGAAAAAGATTCGACTTTGAGATAGCGTATATGACTAGCATTGTTGAAAGATTATGATTTGACAATGGTATATCACTTGGAAAAACGAATGTGGTTACAGATATTCTGAGTAGGAAATCTCTGTATACTTTGCAAGCCATGGATACCGATTATGATTGTTTGATAATAGCTTAACTTTAGCTGAGTATAGAGCTAAACTGATGTTTCCACGACAGAACAGTGAAACTCAGAAAAGTGATAATAAGTTGTAAGTTAAACGGGTATAGAATGAAATAATTATTGAATCAGGATAGCATATTTGAAATTGATGATTGTCTGTTATTGCGAGATAGAGCCTGTGTACTGAAGAATTTGGAACTTTTATCGAAAATTTTACATGAATGATCATAGTAGTACTATGTTTGTTTATCTAGGAAATGATAAAATGTACAACGATTTGAAAAAGATGTCCTGGTAGCCCGAAATGAAATGTGGTATTTCTGAATCTATATTTAAATGTTGAATGTATCAGCAAGATAGAGGTGATATTTTCAAGATAGGTATAGTCAGTGAAAATACCAAAATGGAAATGAGACAAAGTTACCATGAATTTTATATCAGGATTATCCCTGTCTATGAAAAAGAAAGATACTATTGAAGTAATTTTCGATTGTTTGATGAAGATTGCACATTCCATTCTAGAATGAGTGGATTTCACGCTTGATAGATTGCTTAAATTATCTATTTTGAGATTGTCAGATTATATGATGTGCTAGTTTCTGTTATGTCAGATAGAGATCTACAGTTTAAATTTTGATTTTGAAACAAGTTACAAGAAACTCTGGGTATACGGTTACATTTTAGTACCGTATTTTATTTTCAGATGGATGATCAATTTGAACATATAATTCAGAACTTGAAAGATGTGCTTCGATGTTGTGTACTTGAATTTAAAGGTAACTGGGAAAAGTATTTGCCTCTTGCTGAATTTGATTATTATAACAGTTAATAGTCAAGTATAAAATTTTACCGTATGAAGTTTTATATGATTACAAGTGTAAAACTCCGGTGTTTGGACAGAGTTCAGTGAGAAAAGATACATGTATTTGGTTTGATTCTTTGAAGTCGAAGAAAGATGAAAATGATCTGAGACAGTTTAAAGATAGTATTTGATCGTCAGAAATTCGATGTGAATCTAAAATGAAAAGAACTAGAATTTTAGATTGACAACAAAATATTTTTGAAAGTTTCTCCATGGAAGAAAGTTCTCTGGTTTGGCAGTAAAGGCAAATAAATTTTGTGGTTTTATGGGTCATATGAGATCATTGAAAAGAATTAGACCTGTTGTGTGTTGATTTGTATTATTATCAGAGTTCTACAGAATTCACAATGTTTTATGTGTATATGTATTATGACAGTATCGATCAGACCCATCATCTGTTATTGTTTTTATGACACGACTTACAAGGAGAGATTGATTGAAATTCTGGCACTTGAAGAGAAAAACTGAGAAAAAAAAAGGTAGCTTTAGTAAAAGTTTTCTGATAATGACGTCATATAGAGGGAACTGCCTAGGAATTGGAGGAAACTATGAGAAAGTAATATCTGAATTTCATTATTGGTAAAATTTTCGAGGATGAAAATTCCTTAAGGGGGAGAGTTGTAACAGCCTAATTTCGGTGAAATCGAAACAGTGGTTTTGGGACCACAAATTCGAGCCAAAATAAAATTTTTTTTATTTTATTTTATGATCCGTAATATGATATAAATGTCATGTGAAAATTATGATAAGAAGATTTTACTAATTATGTGCTTAATTACGAGAAGGACCAAATCACATAAAATGCAAAAGTTGAATTCTAGTAGCGAGAGAGATTAAATAGCTATGGAATTCAAAACTAGAGGTCCTTATATGGTAATTAGACCATTAAAGAAAAGTATGTAGATATTTTGGTGACTCATCCACAGAAATTTAGAAAAAGGGTAAGGACTAAATTGAAAAGTGAAATATTTAATTAATTAAAAGATGATAAAAAAAGAAATATCATCTTATTTTATCATCTTCTTCCCCAAAAATACATGGAAACCCTAGGAGAGAGAGAAGAAACTTTCATGGCCCAATTGGGTAAGTTTCCTTGTCCCGTTTTTTAGTAATTTTGATATTTTTAAAACCGAGATAGCTTAATCTATCTATTTGGGGGATCAATTTGTAAATTTATCAAAGTATGGAAAATGGGTCATGGATGTATATGCTGAAAATTAGAAATTTATGGTAGAAATTGAAAGGTTGATAATAGATAAACAACTTTTACAAAGTGATTTTTTATGAAAACATGATTTAGGGACTAAAATGTAAAGTTATGAATTTTGATGAAAAATTATGAATTGTTATGAATACATGTGCTGTAAATTTTGAGATGGTATTTTTGTTAGGCTTAGTATAGAGAGTAAATTGCAGAAATTTCATTTTCCGTGCCTAGGGTTGAAATGGGAATTTATGGAAAAGTTAGAGGCAAAATAGTAATTTTTCCTAGGATGAAAACTGAGTCCCCTTGAATGTGAAATATGATAAATTGATGTAAAATTTACTCGTATAGACCCGGATAGACTAAATTCGGAGCTAGAACTAGGAAAAGAGGAAAATGTCGGATTAGTAGATTTTACTTACGCGAACATTTGTCGAGGTAACTAAATTATGTATATTCATATGCTTGTATTCAATGTGTATATGTGTGAATTATTTGAATGATATAAACATTAACTTATTACATGATCAAGAATACTTAACAAAAGTTAAGTCTTGTAAACATATCCGAGAAATACCAGATAAACGATAATGCGTGATTTAAATGATAAAATGTTATTCTTGTACTTCATTTAAATAGTGAATGTGATTAAAGGAATTATTGGATACAATTTTGATAAATAGATGAAATAATTACATGGGTAATTATGTTCGGAAATGTTAAATTCTGCTTGAATAAATGAAAATCGATGGTTATGTGATTTTCCAAAATGAATGAGGTCCTGCATTTGTTGCTGACGGGATTTAGCTTGTACGAGTAATTGATAAACCGTAAAAGTAACATATTTTAATCCCACATTTAGCATACTTTTGGATTATTTATCCCTTGATTTGTGTAAAAAGGTGCTCTTGATCCTATCTTTTCATGTTTTATACTCAGGAAAGTACTAGGGACGAAAAGAATGAGCAACGGGCTCAAAACGAACTAAATTGGGCCAAAGAAGAAATCGGCACGGCCTGGGCCCAAGACCACACAGCCGTGCCTCTCTAATTTACTCTAACACGGCCTGGACCCCGAAACACATGGGCGTGTCTCTTCAGCAGACTCGACCACGGCCTAAAATCGATTCTGTAACATCCTAAATATTTTTTAAAAAAAATCATTATGTTGCTAAGTGTTAGTTCGGGTTTACTTGGAATTAAAATAAATATTAGTAAAGTGTACTTTAGTGTAAAGAAATTAAGTAACCTTGAAACATAAGTTAATTAAGTACTAAAAGATGACATAAGATGAGTAATTGGCAAAGTGGTGAAGGCACCATAAGTTGGACATGAGGGAAGGAGTTCGAATCACCTAGCATGCAATTAGGGAATTTTATTTTTGCTTTAGCATAGCATGTGTCGACTATGGATAAGATTAGGATGAGTTGGATTTTTTTTTTTTTTTTTGGTAAGAAGACTAAGGATTATGGAAAGCTTAAGATAGGGGATAGAATGGCTTGGATTGGGGGATTTTGTCTCTCCAACTTAAGGAAAAAGGAGGAGGATAAGGCTTAAGAATAGGGAGATGTTTTGGAAACTTCCTAATGGCCTTTTGACCTTGTATTTGGACGGCATAGAGGCTAGGGGGATGGCTGGTTTTGTTGATTGCTTTGGTAGGCTTTGGTGTTGGTGAAACACATTCATTTGGTAATTTTTTTTTAGCAAAACCTATTTCCTCTCCATACATTTTCTCTCTAGCCGAAAATTGCCAACAATCTTGAGTAAGCAACTCATTCTTTGTCATTTTCTTTTGACCATTTCAGTTTAGTAACTCTTTTTCTCTCAAAATCTTTTCTTCTCATTGTGACCAAAAGCACTTATGCAAGTAAGGAATTTTTCTTTCTTTTTTTTTTCTCATTTTCTCCCCAACGCCGAATGCACTCTTCTTCTAAACTAAATTCTCTTTTCTTCTCTTTTCCTTCTCTCTTTCTCTCTTGAAACCGAACCATATCATTCTATTTTCCTATTCTTTTATTTTCTTCTTCATTAAAATCTCTTTAACATTTGCTCTCATGGCCGAATGTTAGTTTGATCTTGTGCCGAATCTTTTTCATTTCTTTGTTTGGGTCATAACCGAATTCTTCTCACTTAATTTTCTTTTCAATCGTGGGCAATAGTGAGATTATAGAGGGTAGAAACTCAAGGTGTTCTTGAGTATTTTGGAACTTTGGAATCGATCTCAAGAATTAAGGTAAGGAGATTTTCTTTAAGGGTTCTTATTTTATTCATTATATTAGTATAGTTAGTTATTTAATCGATTCCGTTTTAGGGACGTAATCGCTCGATCGTTTCTTCGAGGAATAAGGATAATCGTGGTAAGTCAATCTCAATTTTTTTTTAAAAAAATCGTTAGCCATATTTCGATATCTATAAGTCGGACTAATGATCTTATGTCTTTAAAGACATTCAAGATAGGGCAGAAAAGGGCAGTCCATAGTCTTCGAAAGAGGGGCAGTTCCACTAATCCCCCTAAATATAAACGAAGGGCTGTTTCGAGAATCCAGGATTTTCCACCGGGTTGCGGACCTTCATCTGAGGAGAATCAATTGTTTGAGGTTATTCGTACTCTCGAACCTTTGTTCGTTCGTGGATTCTCATCGGGCAACGAATCAACAATCGAGGAGAATCCAAAAATAGAAGTGGTTCAAAATCAAAAGGGTAAAGATTTAGATTGTTTACCAATAGTGTATTTTTAATAAATGAAAGTGTTCTAATGGTTCGTGTTACGTTTAGGTGTTGACAAGCGGGAAGGTTTAGTACTCACGATATCAAGGTGTGTAACTTCACACTTATCTCGGGTTAGATGTCATACCGTAGTATTGAGCAAAATCGTAAAGACGACAAAATCGGTACAATACGTAATAATTGGTATTTTTGGTGAAATTACATGAAAACGGTTAAAGTTGTGAAAATTACGAAAACGCCCTCGATGAGTTAGTTGGTAAAATGTAAATTTTATGTCTCATGTGTAAATGGGCCGAAATCCCTGATAGATCATTAAATGGGCCGAAATCTCTGCTAGATCGTAAAATGGGCCGAAAACCCTATTAGATCGTAAAATGGGCCAAAATCTATACTAGATCGTTAAATGGGTGAAATCCCTGATAGATCGTTAAATGGGCCGAAATCTTTGTTAGATCGTTAAATGGGTTGAAATCTCTACTAGATCGTTAAATGGGCCGAAATCTATACTAGATCATTAAATGGGCCGAAATCCCTGCTAGATCGTTAAATGGGCCAAAGTTGCTAGATTGTTAAATGGGCTAAATGATATTTTATATTATGGGCCTTAATAAAAACCTGAAATATTGACTCACATGTAAATTGGGCCTTTTTGCTAAAATCATCATATGTATATAGATTATTTTACATACATATTGCATGGGATGGGATTAATGATGAAGAGAAGAAAGGCCTGTTGCCAAAATCTAGTTCGGTGGCTTTGCCACAAAATAATTAAATGGCTGATTGCCTCTAGTTCGGTGGCTTTGCCACAAAATAATTAAATGGCTCATTGCATCTAGTTCGGTGGCTCTGCCACAAATATTTTAATGGCTCAATGCCTCTAGTTCGGTGACTTTGTCACAATCTAGTTCGATGGCTCGCCACAAATATAAAAATGGCTTATTGCCTATGTTTGGTGTGTTGGCGGGTGGGTTGACTTGATCCCCACAGTGTGATGGTTGGTACGGGTGGTGTGTAGCGGATGGAAATTAGGTTTGGGTGGGAAATTTCATTTTGCATACATTACGCTTATTACATTGCTAAACTGCTTATGGACTCAAGCCCAAAATTATGATTTGATGATCTGCTCAAGAGATATAGTAAGTGAGTTATACATTGAGTTTTAAGTAACTCACTCCTTAAATTTTCCATCTCGTAATGGAAATTGACGTGGACTTGGGCGAGGATGACTTCATGGAGGCCATATCGCAAACATGGGTTAAATAAACTTTGAACTTTTAATAAATACTTTCTTTAATTTGCTATGATGTAATAAGGTCTCTATTAATGTTTTATGGATTTTATGTGGATGGATTTAAATTATGTTTTGGATAATTAATATGGGCTTATGTTTATCCTATAATGTTTTCTTAAAATACTTTGGGTTTTCAAACATATGAGATTCTTTATCTATTCTTATTTTCAAATACTTTGAACTCTTATAAAAAATTACTTTAAGGTTTTTACAATTTAATATTAAATGATGAGATTTCCAACTAATGTTTTCTCATATTCATCAAACTTAATTATTTCTCTTGGTTTTTATTAAACTTTATTTTTAAAATGATTTTGTAATTATCGATTCACCTAAATCATTAAGATAGTTTGATCTATGTAACAAACCAAATCTCGTCTTAACGCATAGACCGGGTTTGGGGTGTTACATTTAATGGTATCAGAGACCAGTTTCAAAACTCGACTGTGGTTGGGTTCAACAAATAACTTTTGAAATTATTTCAATTATGTTTTAAAGATTAGTATGGCACCACAAGTATCCGGCACCAAGTCAAGTAAGTATTTGTTACTGAATAATTATTATGATGATGATATGATCATAGGAACACTCTAGAACTTCTAGTTTTAGATGTTGAAAATCGTAGAGATTGAGACTATAGGATGTGTTTGCGAAAAATAACTTTATCTCTCAAATCTCATAAAACATCGTTAATAAACACTGAAACAATTTCCTGATTCATAAAACTTGTAATCAGATTAAATCGAATTAGTCATCATGAGCACTAGAGGACATGGTTGTGGACGCAGTAGACGTGGTCATGGTAGAGGACGAGGTGTTAGAGGTGCAACTGAAGCGCCAAATCATATGCCGGAAATGGATGCACCTGCATCATTTGAGAGTGAGACGGGATCACATGATCATATGGAAGAAGATAATGCTTTGACACGAGCAATGCTGCGAGTCCTGGAAAGGGTCGCTGGAACTAGAGTTGGGCCAACAACTCGTGGGTCGATATCGGAATGACTCAAGTCTAATAATACAGAAGTTTTTAGAGGAGTTTCTGGTGTAGCTCTGAATGTGGCAGAATATTGGCTCGAAGCTGTGGAGCAAATTATGGATTATATGGAATGCACTGTCGAGCAGAAACTGAAAGGAGTTGTGTCCTTGCTAAGAGACGAGGCGTATCAATGGTGGCTTACTGTTCGAGAGGGCACTGAGGCTACATTGATTACTTGGGAATTCTTCAAAGCTACCTTCCAAAGGAAGTATGTAGGAACAAGTTATGTGGATGCCCGAAGGAAGGAATTCCTAAATCTAATACAAGGGAATAAGACAGTGGCAGCGTATGAGGCTGAGTTTTTACGCTTGAGTCGCTATGCTCAGACAATAGTGTCAAAGGATCATGAACGTTTTGTACGATTCGAGGATGGGCTGAATGATGAGTTGCGGGTTCTGATTGCCCCACAACAAGTTAGAACTTTTGCAACGCTTGTGGAAAAAGCCAAGATAGCCGAAGAGGCTAAGAACTCAGAACGTCAGAATCGGGAAAGATTTAGAAGCAAGAGAGATATAAAGTAGTCGGGTTCTTCAAAAAAATTTCTGAAGAGGCCTCGGAATGATGAACTAGCTCAGGGTAGAGCACCTGTAGCTAATAATCAAAGTCGAGATTGTGCTGAATGTGGAAAAAGGCATTTTGGAGAGTGCTGGAGGAAAACGGACACTTGTTATAAATGTGGTTCAATGGATCACCAATATAGAAATTACCTCGACGTACGGATACGACTCAGGAAGTTCGTAATACTGATGCACAGCCGGCCAGAGGTACTCAACAGCCACCAAGAGGTCGTGGACCAGGTCGTGGTGGTAATGGGGCTGGACGTGGTCAAGGTGCACCGGGTCGAGGTAATGGTCCTAGAGGTAACACAGATGCAAGACAGCCAGGATTGGTCTATGCAGTTAGACGTCGCGAGGATGGCAATGCACCTAATGTAATAACTGGTACGTTCTTCATCTTCAATGTGCATGTTACTGCTTTAATAGATATTGGTTTTACCCACTCGTATGTTGCTAGCGCCATATCTGGAAACTTGAATCTAGAATCTGAAATTACCGATAGTGAGATGATAGTAATTAGTCCTTTAAGACAGTCGGTAATTGTAAATAAACTGTTTAGAGATGTGCCCTTAGAAATTCAAGAAAAAGTATTTTTGGTGAATTTGATGGAATTGCCTTTCGGCGAGTTCGATCTCATTCTGGGCATGGATTGGTTGGTTATGCATCGGACGCATTTGGATTGTGCTGAAAAGTGGATGTCAATAAGAACTTCGAATGACAAGGAAGTAATAATGATAGGCGAACGAAGGAATTACTTGAAAAATGTGGTATCTGCGTTGAAGGCAGAGAAGTTGGTACGGAAGGGATATGGAGCATTCCTAGCTTTTATTTGTGCTTTGGATGCCATAGAGTTATCTATGGATGATGTGAGAATGGTGAAGGAATTTCCAGATGTATTTCCCGATGAACTTCCTGGTATACCTCCAGATCGGGAAGTAGAATTTGGCATTGAGCTTTTGCCCGGAACGGATCCAGTGTCCATTGCTCCTTATAGAATGGCACCGAAGGAGTTGGTGGAGCTTAAAGCTCAAATTCAAGAATTGTTGGATCGGGGATTTATTCAACCGAGTGTGTCTCCGTGGGGAGCACCGGTTTTGTTCGTTAAGAAGAAGGATGGATCGATCGCGTATGTGCATTGATTACGAATAATTGAATAAATTGACGATCAAGAATAGGTATCCTTTGCCGAGAATTGATGACCTGTTTGATCAATTGAAAGGAGCTTCAATTTTCTCCAAAATTGATTTGAGATCAGGTTATCACCAGCTTAAGGTGAAAGAAGCAGATATTTATAAGATGGCATTCAGAACTCGTTATGGACATTATGAGTTTTTGGTGATGCCGTTTGGGTTAAACAATGCACCAGCCGCATTTATGGACATGATGAATCGAGTCTTTCAACCATATTTAGACCGATTTGTGGTAGTGTTCATAGATGACATTTTGGTTTATTCAAGAAATGATGAGGAGCATGACACGCATTTGCGTATAGTATTGCAGCTACTTCGTGATAAGCAACTTTATGCCAAATTCAGTAAATGTGAATTCTAGCTAAAAGAAGTGACATTCTTGGGTCATGTGGTATCAGCTGAGGGAATAAGGGTGGATCCTCGGAAGATTGAAGCTGTACTGGATTGGAAACCACTAAAATTGGTAGCTGAAATTCAGAGTTTCTTGGGTTTGGCTGGTTATTATAGACGCTTCGTTGAGGGATTTTCGTTGATTGCTGCACCCCTAACTAAACTGTTATGGAAGGGAGTACCGTATATTTGGACTGAAAAACAACAAGAGAGTTTCAAGAAATTGAAGAAGATTCTGACGGAAGCACCAGTTTTGATTCAGCCTGAGGCTGGAAAAAAATTTACCGTTTATTGTGATGCGTCTCACACGGGATTGGGTTGTGTGCTGATGCAAAATGGAAAGGTGGTGGCTTATGCTTCTCGACAGTTAAGACCGCACGAAGTAAACTCCCTACTCATGATTTGGAGTTAGCTGCAGTGGTATTTGCTTTAAAGATTTGGAGGCACTATCTCTACGGTGAGAAGTCTATCATTTATATGGATCACAAGAGTCTCAAGTACCTCCTTACTCAAAAGGAGTTGAATTTGATACAAAGAAGATGGGTAGAATTATTAAAGGATTATGATTTCTCAATCGAATATCATCCTGGAAAGGCTAATGTGGTAGGTGACGCTAAGTCGTAAAGGCGGTATCGAATTGAGAGCAATGTTTGCTCATTTGAGTTTATATGAGGATGGTAGTCATTAGCGTAACTTGGTGAAGCCTCGTGGTTAGAACAAATCCAAGAAAAGCAGACATCAGATAAAAAGTTGGGACCCTTATTTCAGCAGGTTGAAAGAGGTGAAATAGAGGATTTTGGTATAAACACGAATGAAGTGTTGTGTTTTCATGGAAGGGTTTGTATGCCTAAAGACTCAGAATTGAGGCAAATGATTCTACGGGAGTCGCATAGTAGCCCTTATACTATGCACCCTAGAGGAAATAAGATGTATCGAGATCTCTGTGAATAGTATTGGTGGCCAGGGTTGAAGCGTGAGATTTTTGAGTTTGTAGGAAAATGTTTGACTTGTCAGCAAGTGAAGGCGGAGCATCAATTACCGTCAGGTTTGTTACAACCAGTAAAGATTCCTCTTTGGAAATGGGAGCAAATAACAATGGATTTTGTTAGTGGGTTACCTTTAACACCTACTAAGAAAAATTTCGTATGGGTAGTAGTTGATCGTTTGACGAAGACTGCTCATTTTCTTTCGGTTCGTATGGATTATTCATTACAGAAATTGGCTAAGCTGTATGTATCTGAAATCGTGAGGTTGCATGGGGCACCAATGTCTATTATATCAGACAGGGATCCTAGATTTACATCACGATTTTGGAAAGCTTTGCATGAAGCCTTGGGGACAAAGTTGAATTTCAGTACGGCTTTTCATCCTCAATCTGATGGTCAGTCGGAAAGAGTAATTCAGATATTGGAAGACATGTTAAGAGGATGTGTGATTGACTTCAGAGGTAGTTGGGAGGATTTTCTACCATTGGCAAAATTTGCGTATAACAATAGCTATTAGTCTAGCATTCAGATGGCACCCTATGAGGCATTGTATGGTCATAGGTGTCGTACTCCTACTTGTTGGATTGAATTGGGCAAACGGTAGATGTTGGGTCCTGAGATGATATCTGAAACAGAGGAAAAGGTAAAAGTTATTCGAGCACGGTTAAAGGAAGCTTGGATGAGCGAAGTCATATGCGCACTGAAGCGCAAGGATATCGAGTTTGCTGTGGGAGAGCAGGTCTTTCTGAAGGTATCACCTTGGAAGAAAATTTTCAGATTTGGAAAGAAGGGAAAGTTGAGCCCTAGGTTCATTGGGCCATATCGTCGATGAAGCGTGTTGGTCCAAATGGCTTATCGATTCAATTACCTTGAGTTGAGTCAAATTCATAATGTTTTCCATGTTTCCATGCTGAGACGCTATAGATCGGATCCATCTCACATAGTACCGATAGAGGAAGTAGAATTAAAATCAGACTTGTCTTTTGAGGAAGAACCAGTGGAAATTTTAGACCGAGACGTGAAAGTACTAAGAAAGAAGACCGTGGCATTGGTCAAAGTTTTATGGCGTAATCACGGAGCGGAGGAAGCTACGTGGGAGCCTGAGGATGCAATTCGGCAACAATATCCTCACCTCTTTTAATCAGGTAAATTTCGAGGACGAAATTTTCTTTAAGGGGGTAGAATTGTAACATCCTAAATATTTTAAAAAAAAATCATTATGCTGCTAAGTGTTAGTTCGGGTTTACTTGGAATTAAAATAAATATTAGTAAAGTGTACTTTAGTGTAAAGAAATTAAGTGACCTTGAAACATAAGTTAATTAAGTACTAAAAGATGACATAAGATGAGTAATTGGCAAAGTGGTGAAGGCACCATAAGTTGGACATGAGGGAAGGAGTTCGAATCACCTAGCATGCAATTAGGGAATTTTATTTTTGCTTTAGCATAGCATGTGTCGGCTATGGATAAGATTAGGATGAGTTGGATTATTTTTTTTTTGGTAAGAAGACTAAGGATTATGGAAAGCTTAAGATAGGGGATAGAATGGCTTGAATTGGGGGATTTTGTCTCTCCAACTTAAGGAAAAAGGAGGAGGATAAGGCTTAAGAATAGGGAGATGTTTTGGAAACTTCCTAATGGCCTTTTGACCTTGTATTTGGACGACATAGAGGCTAGGGGGGATGGCCGGTTTTGTTGATTGCTTTGGTAGGCTTTGGTGTTGGTGAAACACATTCATTTGGTCATTTTTTTTTTTAGCAAAACCTATTTCCTCTCCATACATTTTCTCTCTAGCCGAAAATTGCCAACAATCTTGAGTAAGCAACTCATTCTTTGTCATTTTCTTTTGACCATTTCGGTTTAGTAACTCTTTTTCTCTCAAAATCTTTTCTTCTCATTGTGACCAAAAGCACTTATGCAAGTAAGGAATTTTTCTTTCTTTTGTTTTTCTCATTTTCTCCCCAAAGCCGAATGCACTCTTCTTCTAAACTAAATTCTCTTTTCTTCTCTTTTCCTTCTCTCTTTCTCTCTTGAAACCGAACCATATCATTCTATTTTCCTATTCTTTTATTTTTTTTCTTCATTAAAATCTCTTTAACATTTGCTCTCATGGTCGAATGTTAGTTTGATCTTGTGCCGAATCTTTTTCATTTCTTTGTTTGGGTCATAACCGAATTCTTCTCACTCAATTTTCTTTTCAATCGTGGGCAATAGTGAGATTATGGAGGGTAGAAACTCAAGGTGTTCTTGAGTATTTTGGAACTTTGGAATCGATCTCAAGAATTAAGGTAAAGAGATTTTCTTTAAGGGTTCTTATTTTATTCATTATATTAGTATAGTTAGTTATTTAATCGATTCCGTTTTAGGGACGTAATCGCTCGATCGTTTCTTCGAGGAATGAGGATAATCGTGGTAAGTCAATCTCAAATTTTTTTTAAAAAAAAATTGTTAGCCATATTTCGATATCTATAAGTCGGACTAATGATCTTATGTCTTTAAAGACATTCAAGATAGGGCAGAAAAGGGCATTCCATAGTCTTCGAAAGAGGGGCGGTTCCGCTAATCCCCCTAAATATAAACGAAGGGCTATTTTGGGAATCCGAGATTTTTCACCGGGTTGCGAACCTTCATCCGAGGAGAATCAATTGTTTGAGGTTATTCGTACTCCTGAGCCTTTGTTCGTTCGTGGATTCTCATCGGGCAACGAATCAACAATCGAGGAGAAACCAAAAATAGAAATGGTTCAAAATCAAAAGGGTAAAGATTTAGATCGTTTACCAACAGTGTATTTTTAATAAATGAAAGTGTTCTAATGGTTCTGTTACGTTTAGGTGTTGATGAGCGGGAAGGTTTAGTACTCACGATATCAAGGTGTGTAACTTCACACTTATCTCGGGTTAGATGTCATACCATAGTATTGAGCAAAATCGTAAAGATGACAAAATCGGAACAATACGTAATAATTGGTATTTTTGGTGAAATTACATGAAAACGGTTAAAGTTGCAAAAATTACGAAAATGCCCTCGATGAGTTAGTTGGTAAAATGTAAATTTTATGTCTCATGTGTAAATGGGCCGAAATCCCTGATAGATCGTTAAATGGGCCAAAATCTCTGCTAGATCATAAAATGGGCCGAAAACCCTGTTAGACCGTAAAATGGGCCTAAATCTATACTAGATCGTTAAATGGGCAAATCCACGATAGATTAAATGGGCAAATCTCATAGATCGTTATGAAATCTACTAGATCGTTAAATGGGCCAAAATCTATACTAGATCGTTAAATCAAATCCTGCTAGATCGTTAAATGGGCCAAAGTTGCTAGATTGTTAAATGGGCTAAATGATATTTTGTATTATGGGCCTTAATAAAACACGAAATATTGACTCACATGTAAATTGGGCCTTTTTGCTAAAATCATCATATGTATATAGATTATTTTGCATACATGTTGCATGGGATGGGATTAATGATGAAGAGAAGAAAGGCCTATTGCCAAAATCTAGTTCAGTGGCTTTGCCACAAAATAATTAAATGGCTGATTGCCTCTAGTTCGGTGGCTTTGCCACAAAATAATTAAATGGCTCATTGCCTCTAGTTCGGTGGCTCTGCCACAAATATTTTAATGGCTCAATGCCTCTAGTTCGGTGACTTTGTCACAATCTAGTTCGGTGGCTCTGCCACAAATATAAAATGGCTTATTACCTATGTTTGGTGTGTTGGCGGGTGGGTTGACTTGATCCCCACAGTGTGATGGTTGGTACGGTGGTGTGTAGCGGATGGAAATTAGGTTTGGGTGGGAAATTTCATTTTGCATACATTACAGTTATTACATTGCTAAATCTGTTTATGGACTCAAGCCCAAAATTATGATTTGATGATCTGGCCCAGTGGATATAGTAAGTGAGTTATACACTGAGTTTTAAGTAACTCACTCCCTTAAATTTTCCATCTCAGGTAATGGAAATTGACGTGGACTTGGGCCGAGGATGACTTCGTGGAGGCCATACTGCAAACATGGGTTAAATAAACTTTGAACTTTTAATAAATACTTTCTTTAATTTGCTATGATGTAATAAGGTCTCTATTAATGTTTTATGGATTTTATGTGTGGATGGATTTAAATTATGTTTTGGATAATTAATATGGGCTTATGTTTATCCTATAATGTTTTCTTAAAATACTTTGGGTTTTCAAACATATGAGATTCTTTATCTATTCTTATTTTCAAATACTTTGAACTCTTATAAAAAAATTACTTTAAGGTTTTGACAATTTAATATTAAATGATGAAATTTCCAACTAATGTTTTCTCATATTCATCGAACTTAAATTATTTCTCTTGGTTTTTATTAAACTTTATTTTTAAAATGATTTTGTAATTACCAATTCACCTAAATCATTAAGATAGTTCGATCTATGTAACAAACCAAATCTCGTCTTAACGCATAGACCGGGTTTGGGGTGTTACAGATTCACACGAGCATGTACCATGGCCGTGTCCCTCTCATGGCAAAGAGCAATTTCAATCGGAAAAGGATACTTAGGGCCAAAGAAACGCATTCCAAGAGTCTATATAAACACCCTAAGTGTAACCTGAAAGGAGGGTGAGCTAGGCCAAGGAGCCGAGCCAAAAAGGTCAGATTTGTGGGAATCACTCTAAGATAGCCAGTTCATCCATCTCAAGAAGCCGAAATTATACTCAAGACGGAGGATCTCTCCTTCAATTCCTTCAGGGAGTTTTAGGGATTTCTTATGTTTTGTTTTATCTTTTTTTCTGAGATTTTTTCTTTTATTGTTATGAACTAAACCCTTCAGATACCTGAAGGGGATGAAACCTAAGACGGATCTTGTTATTGTTTTCTGAACTATATGATAAATATTTGACTTGTTCTTAATTATGTGTGCTTAATTCTTGTGTTAATATTTCTGGGATATTGATTCAAGTTGAATGTGCTTAGGTGGTGGAGCAAAAGTCCCTATCTAAGAGTAGATCTAGCATAATTAAACAGAGTTAATCGTGTGCCTAGAGATAGGGTGATGAGATTTTGCCGGATTAGGGTGAAACCTAATATGAGAGTCCATAGATCGAGTTAATGGGATTCTAGGGGTTTTAATTAGAAATATATTTCAATTAATCAACCTAGGGTTAGATGTTATTTGCCTCAAGAGATGGTTTAATATAAATTAGGGAATCCTACGGATCAAGTCAAGTGAATAAATCATCTGGTTCAGAGTTAGATAACAAGTGAAGTCTAGGTGGATTCTTCTTAAGGGTATCGTCTTAATCAACTGAGTTTTCCCAACAGTATTTCCCCAATTCATTCTTTTTGTCTTTGTGTCTTTAGCTTAGTAGGTAGTTAATTTAGATTAAACAATCAATCACTTAATATTTAGGCTAAATAATAGAAAGAAAGTTATTATTAGTACTTTTAGTTCCGTTGGGTTCGACAATCCCGTCTTACCTAAGCTATACTACTGTTCAATAGGTGCACTTGCCTTAAATCATTGTTAGAGTTAGTTTCCAGGTTCGATCATTCTCTTTATAAATTTTAAAACTCAACAAAACAACGATCAAGTTTTTGGCACCATTGCCGAGGAACTAAAATATTAAGAAAGCCCTATTTTTATTACTTTAGCCATTATTATTATTTTTTTCGCAATTTATTTTTATTTTTATTTTTATTTTAGTTTTAACCTTGCTAATTTTATTTCTTTCTTTTCCAACACAGGTACCTCTAGTTTATGACTAGAAGGAACCTAAATGGACCACTAGAATATGACAGTGATATTGAAGCTACCGCTCGCAGGAATCACAGAGAAATTAGGCGAACCCTAAATTACACAGAAGAAGATGGAGAAGGCAGATCCAATCCTACTGAAGGGATGGATGAGAATAATCCCCCACCACAAGATGTGGCAGAAAACAATGCTCCGCGTACTATGTATGATAATGCTAAACCACATTTAACAGGAGCAGAATTGAGTATTGATAGGCCTGTTATAGCTGCTAATAATTTTTAATTAAAGCCTAACACTATACAAATGATTCAACAATTTGTTCAATTTGATGGTTTGCAGGACGAAGACTTGAATACCCATATAGCTAATTTTTTAGAGTTTTGTGATACCTTCAAAATAGATGGCATTTCTGATGATACCATACGTCTTCAGTTATTTTCCTTTTCATTAAGGAATAAAGCCAAACAGTGGTTAAACTCGTTACCACGAGGGTCAATCACCACATGGGATCAAATGACCGAAAATTTTTTATTAAAATATTTCCCACCGGCCAAAACGGCCAAATTACGGAATGATATCTCTTCTTTTGTGCAGATGGATTTAGAGACATTATACGACGCATGGGAGAGATACAAGGATCTCTTGAGAAGGTGTCCGCACCATGGTTTACCCTTATGGCTCCAAGTCCAAACTTTGTATAATGGTGTAAACCCCTCAACGAGGCAACTAATTGATTCAGCCGCCGGTGGAACCCTGAACAACAGAACTCCTGAGGCAACCTACGAGTTTATTGAAGAGATGTCACTGAATAACTATCAGTGGCAAGTTACAAGGACAAAACCAATAAAATCAGCTAGAGTTTCAACCTCGACGTAGTAACCATGCTATCAACACATGTAGAGATAATGAATAAAAAGCTTGATAGTTTGTGTTCTTCGTAGGTACATCCAGTAATGCAGTGCGACGCAAGTAGGACTGTGGCGAATCTTGAGTAGCCACCCTATCAACCGGGCACTGAAAGTGAACAGATGAACTATATAGGTAATAATTTCAGACCTAATAATAACCCTTATAGTAATACTTATAATCCAGGTTGGAGGAACCACCCAAATTTTTCATGGGGAGGTTAAGGAAATCAAGGAAATCAAAGACAACAACCTCCTCAAAATTTCCAAAATCAGCCCTATCCATAGGAAAAGAGGCTGAACCTTGAAGAGATGTTGACAAAATTCATGGCAGCCACAGATATACGTCTCGAAAAAACTAAGACAACACTTAAAAGCCAACAAACATCAATTGAAGGGATCAAGAACCAAGTTGGGAAACTTACTAAGTTAATTGGGGAAATTACTAAGGCAGTTGGACAACTTGCAAAGTTAATTTCCGAACGACCGCAAGGGCATCTACCAAGCAACACTGAGATTAACCCAAAGGAGCAAATCCAAGCCATCATAGCCCATGATAGTATAGGGTTAGATGAACCCAATTCAATATAAGAAAACGAGGCAGAAGAAGGTAAAATTGAGGTAACACAAGAAAAGCCAAAATCGGTAATCAAAGAGTACCAACCCCGTATACCTTATCCTGAAGCGATGAAGAGAGATGACATAGAGGAACAATTCAGTAAGTTTATTAAAATTTTAAAGAAATTACATATTAAATTATCGCTTCTTGAAGCTCTTTCACAGATGCTAGATTCGAGTTAATTTTTAAAATAACTCTTGACGAACAAGCGTAAGTTAGATGAGGAGCCACATGTGGAATTAAACGCGATATGCTCAGCAATTCTACAAAATAGACTACCACGAAAGCTAAAAGATCTAGAGAGTTTTACAATTCCATGTTTAATTGGTAGACTAACAGATGATAATGCTTTGGCTGATTTAGGGGCAAGTATAAATGTCATGCCTTATAAAATGTTTAAGTAGCTAGGTCTTGAGAAACCCAAACAAACTAGGATGAGTATTCAATTAGCTGATAAAACTATTAGAATTCCTTGGGGTATTATCGAAGATGTTCTTGTAAAATTGATAAATTCATTTTCCCAATAGATTTTGTTGTCTTAGACATGGATGAGGACAATTCGATTCCTTTAATTTTAGGAAGACCCTTTTTAGTAATTGCCCGAACTAAAATTGATGTTGGCACAGGAGAAATCATTCTTCGTGTAGGTGACAAATCTATCAGTCTACAAGCTCTTGACTCGACCAAGACATCAATTGATGAAGGTGAAAAAGTAAATTCAGTTGATGACCAATTTGTTCACCTTTCACCACAGGATCCACCACAAAGCCACAGATCTGAGCCGGATCATAGACATCATGCAAATAAAGAAGAACTATATAAGAAACGAAGCCTTAAGGTCGACGAAGTAGAAGCATGGAAGACACATTGTAAAGAGGAACCGGATCCGCACGACGTAAAACCAAAGGAGCCCCCAGAAAAGATCATAGGAACATCGAACCATTTCAAAATAGGAGATCAGGTACTGTTAAAGAAGGAAGATCCACAAATTACCACATCAGACCTAAATATAAACGAAGAAATCCCTCTTGAGGTATACAATATCTTCCTATACGGAACAGTCGTGGTAAGTAATTAAACATTCGGCACTTTTAAGGTAAATACTTCTCGACTTACACTCTACCATGAAAATAAAACTAACAGCATGAGGGAAGATATTCAAACTTTTAAACCACCCTGATTTTTGCATATACGAGGAAAGTCTAGCTTAAGACTTTAAATGAGCGCTTCTCGAGCAGCAACCCGAGCACTAACTCTATTTATTTACACATTTATTTTCATTTTAGTTTCTTTTCTTCTCTTCGTCTTAAACACCTAGTTTTAAACTAACCAAAAATGTAGCTTTCCAGACCACACGGCCTTGCACATGGTCATGGCCGTGGCCGTGTAAAAGTATAGAATCTCCATAATGATAATGGTAGAAGAGGTAAAAGTTAGAGAGAATCAAATCTTCGAGTCACGGACTCCAACCACCACCCCACGGGCACCGACAAAATGCCACGACCGTGCGACGCGGCCGTGGACAACACTGACTTATCACTAAAGGGCGTGACACTCTGTAAAATGGGTGTGGGTGAACCAACACGCCTAGACACGCGGCCGTGCAAGGCGGCCGTGTGAAGCAACACACCCATGGTACATAGGCGTGGGGAAGTACCAGACTTGAAACTATAATTAAAACCACCCCTCTTCCCTTCCCTCTTACCAACTCCCTATCTTCTTCCTTCCTTTTTTTCTCAAATTTCTCTCTTATACATAACAAGTCTCTAAACTCTTGAGCCTACACATATCCATGTCAAAGAAGCGGAAAAAGCCAAGCATAATCTCCCAGAGGGAGATCGATCTACATAAGTTCATGCCGGTCGCTTCATCCACTTTACAAGCCAAGGGTCTTTGAGACCATTTAACTTTATTTCTACTTTTCTCTTTTGCTTCAATTTCCTTCTCTTTGACTCTCTTCTGCTTAATTTAGTTTATCTTTTTTTAATTTCTTAATTTTAGGTTCTTCAGGCTACTAGGGAATCACACCGGAACCATGACCACCGACTCAACATAGCCTTAGGAATCACACCCACCTCGCAAACCATCCAATAATAAGGACTCCTCAGTCCATTCATCTTTTATGTTAATTTTATCTTACTTTTTGCTTTCTTTCCTTTTAGTTTTCTTGTCCTTAAATACATAATTAGTTTATTTTAAATGTGTCTTAATAATTCTTGGCTAATCCATCACGAGTTTCCCAATTTTTTCATCTAGCACAATGACTATTGGCATCCACCAAGCACCACCGCCTCCTCCTCCAAATCGGGTCGGGAATAATGATCCCAAAAAAATTTCAGGAAGTGTCACTTCTCCCCTTCTCTTTTTATTTTAGTATCACATGATTATTTATCTATCTTTGTACATTGAGGGCAATGTACATCTTAAGTGTGGGGGGTAAAAGTGCCTAACTTTTAGCATTATTCTCAAATCCCTGAATTATATCTAGTTCTTGAGTATTTTTCTCATATTACTAATTAGGATGAAATTTCTGATGGTTTATGATTCTTATTGATATGTTTTTGAGTAGGTCATAGTTAATTGTGCATTGATGATTTAAATTTTAAGATACTAGAGAATCAAGCATGATAAGTCTATTTTTCAGAATTAAAATTTTTCTAGGTTGTCTACCTAAATTTGAATATTACCTTGAAGTTTGAAATTTACAGGGATTAACATCAAATGCCCATAATTTTTGTGAGATTTTGAGCCTTATATAGCATATATTATTTTTCGTGCTCACTTTATTGATTATGAGTGTGTCAACGTTGATTTGTTATTCTAGAACTTGCCTCGATTATACATGTCAAGACCATATTTTTGATTTGATATACTGAGATGATAAAGGCACCTAGGTTTTAACCCACTCACTCCACTAAAAAGTCTACCTTCACAATTAACCCGTAGTGAACCCTTTGATCCTAACAACCCTTTTTATTGATTCACCCACTAATATTAACCCAAAACCCCGCTCGTATTTGTTATCACCATTCCTTTGACTACCCTTCTATTGAGACTTGATTTGATAAGTTGCTCAATTATATTATTTCAGTTATAAAATTTCTTTCTTATGTAATCTGTGCTAGCGTTATCTAAAAAAAATCTAAGTATATTTATTATTAGTTCTATAATTAAGTGAGCTTATATGTTTAATTTCAATATCTTGAAGAAGAAGCTCGTATTATTAGTATTTTCATATGATGCAATTATTTAGATTGTTAGTTCAATTCTTTTTCTAAAGTTGAGTAATTTGTTAGGTCAACCTCGATTCTAACCTTCCAATTCAGCCTTTATCCACACCTTTAACCTAAGCCCCATTACAACCCTATTAAAGACCTTTTGATTTGTGTATCATCTCATAATACAGTGGTGGAGATTTTATTTTCAGGTAAGCCTATGGGATTAACTTTTCAGGTTCGACTTATGAGTGCTTATTCTTGAACCTTAAACACTTCGAGTGCTTTGATTGAATCTTTAGTGAGGATGTCAATCCTTGTCAGTTTTGAATTAAAGGTAATTATTTAGATAAGGGGAGACACCTATGTTTTTGAGCTACAAAATTTATGACTTATATTGTTTGAATCTTTAGGACTCTTTGAGTTAAATTATTCATGTATAAATTATCTATTAATTATGATGAGACATTGTTGATGAGAATTATGAAATTTTGGAAAGTTCGTTTTAATTGTAAGTAGAGAATTTTGCTTGAGGACAAGAAAAAGCTTAAGTGTGGGGGTATTTGATAAATCGTAAAAGTAACATATTTTAATCCCACATTTAGCATATTTTTGGATGATTTATCCCTTGATTTGTGTAAAAAGGTGCTCTTAATCCTTTCTTTTCATGTTTTATACTCAGGAAAGCACCTAGGGACAAAAAGAACGAGAATCAGGCTCAAAATGAACTAAATTGGGCCAAAGAAGAAATCGGCACGTCTTGGGCCCAAGACCACACGGCCGTGCCTCCCTAATTTACTCTAACACGGCTTGGACCCCGAAACACATGGGCATGTCTCTTCTGCATACTCGACCACGGCCTGAAATTGATTCACACGGGCGTGTGCCATGGTCGTGTCCCTGTCGTGGGAAAGAGCAATTTCAATCAGAAAAGGATACTTAGGGCCAAAGAAGCGCATTCCAAGAGCCTATATAAACACCCTAAGTGTAACCTGAAAGGGGGGTGAGCTAGGCTAAGGAGCCGAGCCAAAAAGGTCAGATTTGTGGGAATCACACGAAGATAACCAGTTGATCCATCTCAAGAAGCCGGAATTATACTCAAGACGGAGGATCTCTCCTTCAATTCCTTCAGGGAGTTTTAAGGATTTGTTACATTTTGTTTTATCTTTTCTTCTGAGATGTTTTCTTTTATTATTATGAACTAAACCCTTTAGATACCTAAAGGAGATGAAACCTAAGATGGATCTTGTTATTGTTTTCTGAACTATATGATAAATATTTGACTTATTCTTAATTATGTGTGCTTAATTCTTCTGTTAATATTTTCGGGATATTGATTCAAGTTGAATGTGCTTAGGTGGTGGAGCAAAAGTCCCTGTCTAAGAGTAGATCTAGCATAATTAAGCGGAGTTGGTCACGTGCCTAGAGATAAGGTGACAAGATTTTGTCGGATTAGGGTGAAACCTAATATGGGAGTCCATAGATCGAGTTAATGTGATTCTAGGGGTTTTAATTAGAAAGAGATTTCAATTAATCAACCTAGGTTTAGATGTTATTCGCCTCGAGAGAGGTTTAATATAAATTAGGGAATCCTACAGATCACGTCAAGTGAATAAATCGTCTGGTTCAGAGTTAGATAACAAGTGAAGTCTAGATGGATTCTTCCTAAGGTTATCATATTAATCAACTGAGTTTTCCCAATAGTATTTCCCCAATTCATTCTTTTTGTCTTTGCATCATTAGCATAGTAGTTAGTTAATTTATATTAAATAATCAATCACTTAATATTTAGGCTAAATAATAGAAAGAAGGTTAGTATTAGTACTTTTAGTTCATTTGGGTTTGACAATCCGGTCTTGCCTAAGCTATACTACTGTTTGATAGGTGCACTTTCCTTAAGCCGTTGTCAGAGTTAGTTTCTAGGTTTGATCATTCTCTTTATAAATTTTAAAACTCGATAAAACAACGATCAGTAATCCTATTGACCTCATTTATAAAAGGATTTAGCTTGGACAGGTAATCCTGATATAAGTACTCTAGAGCATATGTGATGGATTGGATTTAGCCCGGACAGGTAATCCAGATCAAGCTCTTTAGAGCATATGTCATAAAAAGGATTTAGCCTAGACTTGCAATCCTGTTGTTTTTATATATGTGGCTCGAGAGTGTACTATCTGAAATAGTACCTTATGGGTACCATTGGACATGAATTGACGGATCCTAATTCATACACCCCGAGTGTACTACCTGTATACCGATCGATATTTCGAAAAAATTCAACGGGTAAAAGTTCTTGACATGTGAAGACATGAATAAGAAATTAGTTATTACACATAATAGCCTAAAATACGTGAAAATGACGATACGTGACGATTGATATGTGGAAAAAGGAAGTGATGATATTGTACATGGAATTTAATTAATAAGTATGTACATCCTTGATTATAGACTTGTACAGCTTGAGTGTATTAATCGTGACCTTGATATTCCGAGTGATATGGTAAAGTTTGATATGAAATGTTTTAAACTCTAGATGAACTATTATAAAATTATACATGTTTAATGAATACATGTTGAAGAAAGCATACGTTCCTAGAAAACTGATTGTTGTTGAGCCCATATATGTTTTGATGTTATTATGGAATATATGACTAACAAGGGAAATGAGGATATGTGTAGGGCTTGAGGGAAAATTGATTGAATATGCCTTACATAGTTACCTAAAAATAGAATGAATGGTAAGTTAAGTACCATGTTATACGAACTTACTAAGCATGTAATGCTTACTTAGTTTATTTCCCTATTTTAGAGTAAATTGGAAGCTCGTTGGATTGGAAGTTGGTAGGGATCACTCACACTATCCATCGGCCTATTTCGATGCATATGGTAAATCAATTATGGTTACAATGGCATGTATAGGTTATATTGGCCCCACTGCCATGTAAATGTAAATGATGCTTGTAATCTAGCTATTGGAATGGCTAGTAATGGTTTGTTTTGATATATATATATATATATATTTGTAATGTCATACTATGGTAGCTATATAAGTGTTAAGAAGTGGATCAAATTATGTCTAACATATGGACTAAACCAAGGTAATATTACAAACATGAATGCATGTAATGATATGCCATTGAATGACCGAGTTTGCTTAACTTGAATGCTTGAAATGGTTGGTATTTGGATGTGAGTTAAAGTGTAGGTCAACGGTGTGATTTTAGGTGAGAAATGAAGCTAGAAATGACTTTATTTTGTCTACATGGGAAGACACACAGGCGTGTGTGACACATGGCCGGGTACATTGGCGTGTAGTTAGGTCGTGTGTCCCTTGCACCTTAAATTTGAGAAACAAAATCCTCAGAATTGAGCACACGGGCAGAGACACGGGCGTGTGTCTCAGTCGTGTGTGCTACACGGCCTAGAACAAAGGCATGTGTCTTGGCTGTGTGAAACATGCACCTAATTTTGAAAGGAATAGATTAACCACACGGCCTAGCACATGGGCATGTGGCATGGTCGTGTGCACAAGTCAGAGAACTACACGGGGTAGAACACGGCCTGTAGCACGAGCATGTCCTAGGGTCACACAGGTGTGTCCCTCAGACCACATGGGCATGTGAGCCCTGCACCTTAGAAAATTTTTGAAATTTCGTGAAAATTTTTAGAGGTTCTGAGTAAGTCTCGACTCGATTCTAATGCTCGTATTGGGCCTCGATGGTCTTTTTAAGGGATGTTACAAATGATTTTGGAATTTGAATAGTAACTTGCATGAATTATCTGTAAATGTTTCTAAATGTTCCAGTAATGCTCTGTAACCCTGTTTCGGTGACAAATACAGGGTTAGTTTTGTTACATTTTATCTCTTGGTAACCATTACATCTTTATTCATGAAAAGTCAATCACTATCAAATAGTGATCAAGTTATCCATCACAAAGACGGATGACCTATGGCCACGTTTACTTTTCATCAACAATGTAATGTCAATGAGAGGATATCATTTACCCATGTTCTGGGATATGAATTTCACTATTGTGAATGACGCTACATACTATAAAATTCGTACACCCAGTGCACCAGCATTCGGTTCCTTATCTATTTGAACTCAGGTTGTTACTTACATCAAAGTGTACGAGTCACACATACATTGTCCACTGTCCACTTAGGATTTAGGTATTCCACACTATGAACATCACAAGTGAATAATTCCGTAAATAGATTTAGGATTTACTCTGCTTGGGTCCTGTCCGATGTATTGTTAGTCTTGTCAATCACATCTATGTCTCTATCTTCTAGGAGTCATCCGCTCGATGCCCAAGACAAGACATTTCCTCAATTGGACTTGATAGTTTACATATTAGTTTTTTAATCAGTTTGCTCATTTTCAATTAGATTAAGGACATGTTTACATTCGTCTACTAATACAAGTTGACTTTCCGTACTATGACCCGATCGTGTTATACCGTTTAGTATTAGTTAAACATTTAGTCAACCAATAAGTAACATTTGCTTCCATTTTGCTTTGCCTGAAAAAACCATGTGAGGAAAATTATACTAAGTATATTAATGTAATCAATGAATTTGTTTTATTAACCAATATATTCAAAAAAAAAATTACAAGTTTACAAACGAATACACTACATTCAGGGCACTAGATCCAATAGTCTCCCACTTGCCCTTTGAAGTAAATAAGCAATATTCTAGATTCTCATGCTTTCCACGTGTTACTTAAAAGTCCTAGCTAGTAGGGTCTGTTGGATCGCTGGTACACCCCGTGGCACAGTAGAAAAATTATTCCAGCAATCGTCAACCACGGATCCATGTATGAGGAACAAATCGGGTTGAAGATATACATTTTAAAAATTTAAAAAGGCAAATAACATTGTTGGTTGAAATCCTTTGCCGCGAGAAAACCTTTTTAGAGACAATTCAAAGTTTTTGGTTGCTAGACCTAGTTTGATTTTCTTACTTCTTACATAATTTGAGATTGTATTGATATCATGTATACTAAAAATAGAATAATTCCCCTTTTTCTTTTTAGAGAAAATCATGGAAGATATTGAAATTATATTCCTTTCAAATGAATACTAAGTTCCATAAATATTAACTTTAGAACGATGTTGTCAATCATATCCACTAGGCAATCCTATTCGCCAGGTAATTCTATCTTCCAGGTGATACTATTTGCCAGGCAATACTGCCTGCTAGGTGATACTTATATGCCACGGATAAGAATCCACCATAATCATATGTAGGAGGGTATACACCCATTCTATTGGTGTGAAGTCTAACCATAAGGTGTGACCATGTAGATTTTTGTAATGTTGGTAGTAATTCTAGAAGATTTCTAGTTTTACAAGTAATGAGTAGCGTCTAGCAATACATTATTGCTACCCAAGTCACAAGAAGCCATGATTTGACATGACCTTTTTGTAATAAACTTTTCATGTACAATATCCTTTTATCTTTTATATCTAGATTGGATAATGGTATAGTCACACTTGTATAGCCCAATCTCATATTTGAGCATGGCCATGCATTTCTAGTCTTACTTCATTAAGTGGCCTAAGATATTACTCCCATTATGTAGGAGGGATAAATCCTATCTTGATCAATCATATCTCACTACATGGATTGTGATATATCCAACATCAATCTTTATAGTTTAACCTGTTACACTAGATGTTTGACTATATTAAAATATACAACTCACTATGTTGGGACAATGATGAGCTCAAGTCTGAGGATCATATGCATAGTTATCGCTATGACTAATGTTTGTGACTATTACATAATAATCCAAGAAATATACTCATGGCGGGTCAGTCCCGTATGTTGTTCTCTAGCACATACTCATGTATTGATTTTGACATCCTTATGTCAATGACAACACTTTGTCATCAATCAACTACACATTAGTCTCAATGCATTATTATTGTCCAAGCCCACAATAATATTTGACTAAGGACCTTTTAAGAAAAAAAACATATTATTCTTGGGGCTTTATTATTAATTAGTTTATTTATACACATAGAAAAAGAAATTGAAATAACAATGGCATTGCCTTATATTAATAAACAAGGTAAAACGAATATGTAATTACAACTATATGATGATTGGTCTTTGGGCATACTTTAATAGAGTCTTGGTAAACAGGTCCGCAAGGTTGTCCTCAAATGCGACCTTGACTACATCCACTATTCCATCTGCAACTATCTTCCTTATTGCCATACCATTGACACAATATAGTGTGATAACTTTTCTGATACCAAGAACGACTTTAAGATCTGTGGGGAACTTTCCAAGCCATATTGCTTTTTTGGTAGCCTCAAAAGCAACCACATATTCGACATCGATAGTGGAGTCTATAGTATAGGTCTACTTGACACTTCTCCATACAATGGACCCACAACGTAGGACAAAAACACAACCCGATGTCAATTTCCTCAAATCTCAGTACCTTTGGAAGTCAGAATTCGTATTTCTAGTAGGAGTAAGGTCTCTTCCAGAATGCACAAGCATATTATCCCTCGTTCTCTGTAAATACTTGAGTGTAACACTCTATACCCAGCCTAGTCACCAAAACCGAATATCAGGATACCATACCACCATCTCATGTCATACTCATAGTAAATTGTCACATTATTGAGAAATCATCCTCTTTATTAGTGACCTTACAATTTTTTAGTGAAACATATATCAATCATCCTTGGAACATACCAAACATACTTCACATAAACTTATAATAATAATTGAACATGCATTAGGAACACTTAGTAAAATTTCAAAACAAATCACGTAGGTATCGATATTGTAATAAAGGTATCGATAATTCCCTCAACTAGTATCGATACCGCTTGGAAAATCGGTACCAAAACTACTTATTGTTTCTCAGTTAAAACCCAAACCTCAAAAATTATCGATACCTCCACCAAAGTATCAATGTTTCTACTTGAGAATCAATTCTCGTGATAGGGCATCGATACCAAATTATGATCATAACTTCCTGCGCATCAAAATATCACAAATGTATAAATTTTACAACATGAATATCGGTACCCCTACTTTAGACCAAAAAAATTGTAACACCCCTTACCCATGTCCACAGTCGGAACTGGGTTTAAGGCATTACCTAACTTATCTCGCTTAAACGTCTCAAATAGGGCTATAAAATTTCAT
The DNA here is from genome assembly GCA_025506655.1 of Gossypium rotundifolium. Taxonomy (NCBI): domain Eukaryota; kingdom Viridiplantae; phylum Streptophyta; class Magnoliopsida; order Malvales; family Malvaceae; genus Gossypium; species Gossypium rotundifolium. The sequence continues at coordinate 46,700,808 of CP106725.1, forward strand.
TTAAATGCATTACTTATTCATTCTCGGCCCACGAGGCCCTAATCATACCTTCGAGAGGTTTCAGAATCTATCTAGGAACTTTTATGAGCTTGGAAAACTTTTCTTCAAAATAGGGACCACACGCCTGTGTGCCCCTAAGACATGCCCGTGTCTTCCACCGTGTTTGATCCTGACCAAATTCACACGATCGGACACACGTCCGTGTCCCTAGCCCGTGTCCCTCACACAGCCTTGACACGACCGTGTTTTAGCCCGTGTGCCAAAAATTTGGCATTCTGACTATGACATCATCACCGCACTAAGGTCACATGGCCAAGGCACACACCCGTGTCCTTAGCCTGTATATCGAATTAAATTCCACAATTAATGTGTATACTTCACATGGCCTAGGCACATGCCCATGTCCTAAGCCGTGTCTCCCACACAATTGAGACACACGACCGTGTCTCTACTCGTGGAGCATACTGACTTTCAAACCTAGCATGTAATGGGACACAAGGTCAATCCACATGCCCATAGGGCTGACCGTGTGTCACACATAGCCTAGACACACGCCCGTGTGTCTACCCATGTGGACAATTAGATGGCTATCTACCAAGCCCTTTGCCACCCTACATTGTACACAAACATACTCCAATTCAAATCAACTCAATTGATAACCTAAAGGCACATCCAAGAACTCAATTCAAAGAATTCCATTCTAAAAGATGACTAATTGGTATCTCTAGGAATTCAAAGAATCAAGACATGCACAAGGGCATATGCTTATGAAAATCATCTCCATTGAGCAAAAGAATTTTCCAAGTATTGGCCTAACTTAAAACCATTTACAAAATGGTTTTAGTAACTAGTAACTTACATAGCCAACACTTTGGCTAACAATTACAACTTAACAAAATACTCGAGTCCTATACATGCCATACTCAAAACAAGTCTAAATTTTTATACCAAAGTGATGATGATAGTGTGAATTCTAAACTCTGACGTCCACGACCTCTCGAGTTATCTTGGCAACACTACGAGGAAAAAGGGCAATGAAAGGGGTAAGCATAAAGCTTAGTAAGTTTGCATAGAAATAAATAACAACAATAAGCTCATAATTAATCCATCCATGGAATTAAATAACCATACACAATTCATAGGCTTCTTGCCATACTTATTTACAATTTCCCTTATTTAGCACATATCGTGCCACACATCGTAATCGTTTCTTCGTGGTTCATTCACGAGTACATGTATTCACTCATTCACATGACTTTAGTACAATTCTCGTTTCTACTTCTAAACTCATCTACTTATCCCATCAATCACTAGGGATAGTCAAAGACGCATATACATCATCATTAATGTAGATATGAAGCCAATGCCACATCTCCGAGGTGGTCTTACATGAAATCACTTCTAAATGCCAATGCCATATCCCGAATATGGTCTTATATGGACTTTTACATCAAGTATCGATACCATATCCCAGATATGGTCTTATACAATTCTCATATTCATTACCAAAGCCATATCCCAGATATGGTCTTATACGGGATCACAACTTAGTGTCGAGGCCATGTCCCAAACGTGGTCTTATACAGGGCCTTATCTATTTCGCTTCTCGATGATAGCATTTTCATAATCAATATGGTCCACCAGGACTTCAACATCTCATTCAACATTGACTACTCAATTTAGTAGAGCATCATGCATCAATATAATGCCAAGCATTCAAAAAATGCTAACATAAATGTTGAATCTATCACATGCAAACTTACCTCGATTTCAAAATGAGCTAACTCGACAGTCTAGTCCGAGACTTTGTTCTTTCCCCGATCGAGGCAGATTCTCAGTTCTTCTTCCTCTATAATATCAAATTAGCTCATTTTAATACTCACATTAATAAATCACTTTAATAGTCATGATTTGGGAAAATTACTATTTTGCCCTTAGACTTTGGCAAAATGACCATTTTGCCCCTAGGTTTAGAAATAAGTTCTAATCATATTTATACCTTCAACAAGCCTAGGTGAACATTTAATACTCTTATAGCTATCATCAAAACTCAACATTTCACATACTTACTACAACTTTTGTAACCTTTTCATCAAGGACCTATTTGGTGTTTTCATGCTAACACCTTTCACAAAAGTTGTTCATATAACAACTAAGACTCAATTTTTTCCATAAAAATGCAGCAAATAACAATGAAGGGTCTCACAGAAAAACTCTAAATTCTTCACTATATTGCACATTAGTCCCCTCATATGAAAGCTTAAGCTTTAGGGGTCTCAAAAGTATAATTATCTTCAAGAAAAATTCACTAGAACACTTACTTGTGAAGAGATGAGTGTGCTAAAACTTTTGAAGCTTTATTTCCCCTATTTGCTGCTAATTTTTGGTGGAAAAGAGAAGGAGAAAAGATGATATCTTTTCTCTCTTTATTTTATTAATAATAGTCAAATAAGTCACCAACTATCACCAACTTTGACCAACATTGTCCATCTTTGTCTCCTAGGTAGTCTATGGCTGGCCAAGCCTTCTCAAAGGGCTAAATTGCCTTTTAAAGACCTCAAATTAACAATCTATGGCTATTTGGTACCTTTAGCCTATAGAATGGAACTTTTGCACTTTATGCGATTTAGTCCTTTTTCGCGATTAAACATGAAATCGTTAAAATTAAAGTACCAAAATTCTCATGTACTTACACAATCATAATATAATTCACAAAACATCATGAAAATAAATTTCTATAATCTCGGATTAGTGATCTCGAGATCAATGTTCCGTCTAACCTCTAAATGGACTGTTACAAAAATATCACATTTTTAAGCATATAAGTCATTCCAACTTGTACCAATTCATCACATTATCATATCATTATCAAATAAACATCAAAATGGTCGTAGTAATAGTATGAAACATTGAAAGTAAGTTCAAATGATAATCGACATAATACGATTCAATTCTAAAAATCCTAAGAGTAATTAAGCTATGGAACTTCCAAAGCATCATGACAAATATCATTAAAAGTATACCACATTGCCTTATTCCCAAAATGAAAACAAATAACAATAACACCTATGAAATAATGGAAAAGGCATGCTTTGATCACCCATTGGAACCACACCGCTCACACCGGCACACTACTAATTTGCAATAGTTTTAATAAAAGAGTGGGTGAGCTTAACAAGCATAGTGAATGCTCAGATTAACCATAATGTACACACAATATCAAAGGTTAAATAAGAGCATACTACAACACATTCACAACCCTATTCTAATCAAGTCAAAATACCATATTCACGTTTCATTAAATTATGAAACTAACATATACTCCTACATGCAATTACACTCAACTAGCTTATATATAATTCATTTAACAACAATTCATCAAGACTAAATAACGTATACATGCTTTAAAAACCCACAAGTCTAGCTGATATATTCATATGCATTCACAAGTTAAATGGAAAATATCCAAACCACAATTACATACATAATTTACTATGAGAACATACTAACATTTTTATGAAACTTAAATTGGTTCATTTAGCATATTATTCACATGTTTATGCATCCATCTCACATCGTATTATTACAACATATAATATCACATTAAAATGATAATTTGCATAGCAACCACATACTCATTTGGGCATACATCACATTACCATATATACATTTTAAGATAATTTCACACTTAAGCTATGAAATGTAAAAGTAGGTTCTATCATCACTCATCGGATACACAGATCTCCAACACACCACATAGAGTCATAGAGTCAAACATGTCTCAAAAATGAAGCATAAAGCTAACACTCTCCAACACACCAAACATGTCCCATTGAATGGAGCTTAGCTCTGATTCCCTTATCTCTCCAATGTGTCCTAGGGCCTCAACACCTAAATCACAAAACATATATAGGTGAGTACTCACAATCCTATGGCATGCCAACTATATCCAACGGTCTCATAAGGTCACAAGGCCAAAATATCCACAATTACACAGTTTTAATTACTAATTTAATGCACATCATCTCTGTTCATATTCATCAATTAACATCACAAACTTGTATACAATGCATGCTTATCGAATTCACATTTAATTGCACTTAAAATGTCACAATAATGCTCGTTGAGCCATCACATATTGACTATATATGTGTGCATTAAAATCAGTACATCATATATCACATACAAGTATCCTCACATATTACCTATCATAATAATATCACATTCCACAATTCAACACATATATACTTACCGAAATTCCACTTGCTTTCTCTAAATATTTGGATAATTAGCATATTATTATCTTTGTCATTTGGCATGTATAGCATGCCCACAACACAATTCACAATAGTCATCACACATGCCTCATAACACAATATCTCATCATAATAATCAATCCACAATTATTCAAATAATCACATAATTTGCCAAAGTAAGACAAGGAAAATAGAAAGCTTACACCCAAAAATTAAGATAGGGGTTTAGTCTATTCCTAAGCTCCCAATTAACACTTTGAATCGTGTCTACTAGTAGTGATTCCAAACACTCATCGGTTACTCTTTTGTCGAAAAGTCGAAAGTTCAAACTAGCTTTTCCTTTCCTTTATCTCTACTCGTAGATTGTCCTAACGAATCTAAATATTCAAAACAATACATTCATACAACAATACATTCAAAAATCAGCTAAGGAATCACTACAAGCAATCAAAAACATAAGTCTAAGCTATGTTCTCATGTAGCCAAAACCTTTAACATAACCAATCTTGAAATCCAAATGTCTCGATCTACACTTAATCTTTTTCTTAGAATGAGTTTCATTCATCTAATCATTTGTCAATGACTAATTCTCGACCTTTAAACCACACAAAACTACTCAATTCATGGTATCAACTTTATCGACATGTTTTGTGGCTATTTTCTGAACATTCATTAAAACTTTAGAATTATTTAACAAAACTTCAAAGTAAGTTTAGAAACCTTTTACTCATGTCAAAACTAATTGGAAAACACTTTGAAACTACATTTTTACTTAAGACCTCAAAATCCACCATTAACGACCCAATTTTTGGCTTTTATTCAAAACATGCGATTTAATAGCTAAAAATTCAGTTTTAAAGGCTAGATAGCATTAGAAACTCATAAGGAATTGAATGGTTATCTTAGTTGACGAAAATCCAAGAGTTTGTGCGAAAACCCGAAAGCTTGATAATGAAGAAAACTATGGTGTTTTTTGGTGTTTCTCTTAACTGCTATGGAGGTTTATGACTAGGAAGATGATTGAAATCAAAGGAGTAGAGTTTAGGAATCAAAACTTGAATGAGAAGAGATTTGGAAAGCAAGGGATGGCAAACAAAAAAGATAGGTGTAACACCCCAAACCTGGCCTAGAAGTTAGGCCCGAATCCAGAATGTCACATTAAAGGCACAATTCAAAACAGTTTTGCTAATTAAGAATTTAAGGCCCAAAAGCCCAAAATCTAATAAACTTATTAATTGAAGATAAAAAAAACCCCATTTTATTATTTTAAGCATTTAGTAAACCAAGTTGGAACATCAGAGCTTACTTAGGTTTAATAATTAAATAAACATTTAATCTCAAAACCCAAATTCAATCTGAAGTCAAAACGTAGTTCAAGGCCTTATTACGTCCACTGAAAATTAAGTAAATAAAAACATGTATTTTGAAACAAGTAAAGGAAAATTCAAGCCCCTTGTAGTGTGGCCATCTCCGAGTCCTCTCTCACGTCAAGTCGTTTATTCGGGATTACCTAAAACATTAAATTAAAGGGGTGTGAGTTTCGAAACTCAGTGTGCACAACCCTTGGCAATCAAATCACTTACAAATATCCACATTGGGCCTAAGCCCTATCAAAATCGCTGGCCTTGGGCCTTAGCCCACAATAACCTCATATCATATCATAACGCATCATATACACACAAGATAATGCAAAACCCACCCCAAAATCCATCCGCTACACACACCATTTCCCTTCCAACCTTATGACTTCTATGGGGAATTCTAGCTCGACCCACCCCTCCGCTACACACCGAGGGTAGCTCGGTTGCGGTACTATTGAACATTGCAGCAAAGCTGCTTAATCACATATATTGGGCTTAAAGCCTCCGGTGGATCTATACCATACGGTCATGCGATCCTGGATCCATACCATACGGCCATGCGATCCTCAAATCTTCCTCCGTACCATAATTCCCACCCATATGCATCCTAAATAGAATATCATATGAATGCATCAAATACAAAAGTAACATCCACAAACTCATGTTCGTCACATAGGGGTATTTTTGTCATTTCACAACCTAAGGGTATTTTCGTAATTCTACCCTACAAGGGGTATTTCGGTAATTTCACAAATCGGGGGTATTTTGGTAATTTTGTAAATCAAGGGTACTTCGATAATTTTACAAACTGGGGTATTTTGGTAATTTCACAAATTAGGGGTACTTCGATAATTTTGCAAACTGGGGGTATTTTTGGTAATTTTACAAATCGGGGGTATTTTGGTAATTTTACAAATCGGGGTACTTTGGTAATTTTACAAATCAGGGGTACTTTGGTCTTTTTGGGTTTTAGTTATGAACTTTGGCCCATCAACAAGTCCTCGCGGCTAAAGTGACAGGCACTACGCACCAGGTAGGATTCCATAGAAGAGGAGGTGGGCCACTAAGGCCGCTTAAGTACCAAGCTCTCCCTAGATCCAATCCTAGACATGCGTATGCCTATTGCCACACTCCAACCCTGCGACTTGTTCACAGACATGTTTAATTAAAATTAAGTCTTATGGAATTTAAGAGTTGTTCAAACTAAGCCTAAGGTCCATAAACCCTAACATATATGTCTACGTCCCCATAAGCCCATCAAGCCCAAATCACTCCCTTACGGCCCATTAGGCCCAGATCTCATCACATGGCCTATTAGGCCCAAAACAAATCCAATTCATATATCATGCATGACTAATTCAATTTGTATAACCAACCAAACCATTTCATCAAACTTAGCCTCAGGGCCCACCAGGCCCATTTAGCCACGTTTGGCTTTTTAACTTTTCGGTATTTTTGATATCGTATGTGTAGTGTTTGTACACACCTGGTAACCACGTGCGCTGCAAACCCCTTAGTCATGAACCTACAATCGACATTACTAGCAATTAACCAAAGCTTTAACACATACTTATAAAAAATTGAAACCTCACCGTACCCCTCACGTTATAGTAGACGTCAGAAAAATCCTTAACTATTTTGGTATCTCTCATAAAAGGACCTTCAGATTCAGATACACCAATATAGGCTAGAAACGCCTCACAACCTTTGCGAACCAGTTTTTTAACCCTTAATGCAGAGATTACATTAGACAAAAAGTCTCTTCGCTCCCCAATCATAGCCACCTCCTCATCCGCCAAAGTCTTCAACACCATACACTTAGCAGCACAATCCAACCTTGCACGATGTTTTACCAGCCAATCCATCCCCAAGATCATGTCAAACTCACCAAACGGTAGCTTTATCAAATCCGTTGGAAATATAACTCCTTGAACCTCTAGGGGCACATCTCTAAACAACTTGTCTACTCTTACCGACTGTCCAAGTGGACTTAACACAATCATCTCATTAATAGTACTCTCTCTCATGATACCCAAGGTGCCAAACACAATGCATGCAATGTATGAATGCGTAGACCCTATATCAATTAGAGTAGTATAGGTACATTATGAATTAAGAACGTACTGGTTATAACATCTGGAGCGTCACCATCCTCTCGGCGACAAGCAGCATACACCAAAGCTGGCTACCTCACTTCATTGTTACCAGTATCTCTACCTGGCACTCTACAACCTTGTCCCATACCGTTTCCACCCCTGGCCTACCCACGGCCTCTCGGTGGCTGCTGACCACCTCTCACTGGTTGAACATGACCCTGTCTTACATCTTGCATTTGAACAGGCCTCTGAGGACAATTCTTAACATGATGATCCATGGACCCATATCTGAAGCACGTTGGTAAGATCTCCCACAATCAGCGTAAGGCTGCGGTGTAGCAACAAGAACTCCAACCCGAATTGGCCCATCAAACGTGGCCTTTCTTACAAGCCTTTCAAAAGAACCTGAGGGCCCAGAATCCCTCTTATTTTTGCCCCTATATTTCTCGCGATTATGGCACTCAAAACGCTTCACATCCTCATCAATTTTTTCCTTTTCTACAAGGGAAGCAAAGTCTCACTCCCTCTGCGGAGCTATCAATACTCGTAACTCATCTCGAAGGTTGTCATCAAAATACACATAGCATTCATACTCAGTTGCTACTATCCCACGAGCATATCGACTCAACCGTAAGAACTTTGCCTCATATTCTGCCACTGTCTTATTCCCTTGGGTCAGGCTCAGGAATTTCCTTCTTCAGGTGTCCACATAACTTGCGCCTACATACTTTCCTTGAAAGGCCGCCTTAAAGAAATCCCATGTCAACCGGTCGTCTACTGTACCTCTCTCACGGTGAGCCACCATTGGTAGGCCTTATCTCGCAGTAAGGACACTGCTCTTTTCAAGTTTTGTTCCATAGTACAGTCAAGGTCATCCATTATTCTCTCAGTGGCTTCTAGCCAGTATTCTACCACATTTGGGGCTTATCTAGAAATACCCCTAAAAATTTTCACTCCATTAGACTGGAGTCACTCTGAAATTGACCATCAGCCCACTACACTAGTATTAAATCCAGCAACCCTCTCTAAAATACGAAGCATAGCTTGGGATAGGGCATCATCCCCTAGCTGCCCGATCTTAAGACCCCGTCTCGGTCACCAATGAAGCTGGTGCTTCCTTAACAGGAATGTGGCCCAATGTCGAAGACCCAGCCCAAGAACTTTCTCGGCCCCTACCACAACCCCGTGTACCCCTTCCATGAGTACCTCTTGTGCTCATTTTGATGTATGCTTTATCTATTTTAAAAGTCTTATGCATCAGATTATAATTTCAGAAATTATTAACAAAAGTGTTATGAAAGATAGTCATTAGGGGTTTATTTTCGCAGATCAAGATCTCACTACAGTTTTCATTCTTCTACGGTCTCAGTTTTCTCTATCTAGAGTTTCACAGTATAGTCCTACTGTCCATAGTAGTTTCTCAATATAACATCTCAGTCTATAACAGTAAACAATATTAGAGAACTTAGAGATTTGGTGCTGGAGACTCGGTGTGCCACGCTTGTGAATCTTCCAAAAAGCTTCAAATCTTTAAAATCCACTTTCAGAAAAACTTTTCAAAAACCCATTCCACAGACAAGTTTTACAACTCAGCTCTGATACCACTAAATTAACACCTCAAACACGGTCTAGACGTTAGGAATGAATCTTACGTGTCACATTGAAATGATTTTCAAAATCTAGACTTGTTGATAAAAATTCGTATTTAAGTTAAAACCCATTTAGTTTTTATTGCTTAAGAAAATTCAGCAAATTAAGTTATTACAATCTGAAACTAGCTTATCAAAATGATTGCCATATTTATTACCTTTGATTTCTTAAATAGAATAAAATTGTATAAGCTTCTCTAATTAAAAACCTTGAAGTTTAAAATGCGTGTTTTTCTTGAAAGTAGTTGTTATTTTGAAAACTCTTTTGTATCCGTTTGGCAGTTTAAAATAAGAAATCCAAGCCCAATTAAAAATTAAATCCACTAATGGCCTTATTACATAATCAATAACCCAATATGAAAATTAAAATTAAATAACTAAGTCTAAAGTAGAACATCAGCGATCATGTGGCCACCTCCGAGTCCCTTGTGGCTCTAAATCGTCTAAGGTTGGGAACTACCTGTACAGTTAAAAAGAAAGGGTGAGTTTGTGAAAACTCAGTGTGTAATCCCCTATCAGTCAGTCAGTAACAATATATGCAGTAATAGTTTGGGCTTGGGCCCTATTTAGTAACAGTGCAGTGTGGGCCTTAGCCCATTACAGTAATAGTGTGGGCCTAAGCCCAATACAGTATCAGTACGGTGCAAATATGCAACCTACCCCAATCCAGCCAACACACCACCCGTACCAACCAACACACCATGTGGGCATATTAGAGTTAGGGCAGATTGGGTATTCAGCCAATGCTACAAACCAACCCTACTTACCCCACAGTATTCGGCGAAAGAGGTATTCGAAGAAGAAAGCAAAGATGTGCAAAGAAGCAAGGTAGTTGACGCTCCACCGATTATCAGAGACTATCGTCCACATGGTTTCAAAATAGTAAGAATATATTTATGTTATTCAGTCTATATTGGAAAAGAAGAGAACAAAAGAGAGAGGAAAAGAGGAGATGTAGGATTAGGCTTACCATAGTGTTATGAACAGAAAAAGAGACCGACGTCCACTACCAAACCAACTGACATGGCAGAGAAAGAAAAAGAGAGTCGGCCACTCAGTCAAAGAGGAAAAGGGAACGTTGAGAAGAGAAACAAGAAGGTTCAACTATGAACCAAAAGCCGAGGGATGGAAAGGAGGAAAAGGGGATTCGGTAGCGGGGAAAAAGAAAAGTGCAAAAGTGTATAGAGAAAAATGCCAAAAGAGCCTACCACATTCGGCCAAATAGAGAAAACAACCCAAAATGAACAGTATACCTCTCTTAGCTGAATTTCCTGAGTGCCAGAATCAAAATTCGGCAGATTTTCCCCTCTCAGCTCCTTAATTTTCTCCTTGAATCTCTCCATGACCAGTTCAAACTCCATCCAAATCCTATTCAAACTCCCATTAGTTGTGTTTCAGTCCAACTCTACTACCTACACAGCTCAAGCAGCAAAATAAATACCCTCTTGCGCAACCTAGGACTTGAACCTCAAACCTCTTAGTTACACAACACGCCACCTTACCACTAGAACATAAGCTCTTCTTGTGTCATAAAACATGCATTAATATTTATAAGGCTTATAGGCTAGTGTCCATATTCATTTAAGAGTAAATTTTAAAAATTCTGCAAAAGCCAAGGCTTGAACCCAAGCTTCTCAAACACTCCCATACAAAGCCAAATCACTTAGCCATTAAAGCAAACAAGCAATTTGTGTCAGATCATGCAAAACTAAAGACCCTATATTTTTGGGGCGTTATAGAGATGGACAAAAATGGCCTTATATTAGTTGAATTTAAATGTTATACATTAAGGGTAAAATGGTAAAATGTCAATTAAGTTAATATTAAATAAAACAAAAACATTTGGTGGCCATTTTATCATCTTATCACCACCGAATATTGAAATAAAAAGAAGGGTTTAAAGTTTTGTGATATTCGGCACTTCTGAGCTTCAATTGGTATGTATTTTTAACTCGAGTTTTGATAATTTCTACATTTTTGTGATTGTTGCTTTGTGTTCTATCAAACCCATGCCTTAATTTTAAAATTTGATGATGATTTTGAGATATGCCATTGATGAATGTTTTAGCTTTGTGATATTTGATGGTGAAATATGAAAGTTTGATGTTCAGTTAACATATTTTGTCTTTGAATTTTTGATGAAATTGGCTATTTTAGACTGAATTGTGAAAATGAGAAATTGGAGGACTAAAATATGAAATAAATTAAATATGTGGGCTTGCATGAACATGAGGAATATTCGGCCAAGCATGGGAATAATGAAATTGTGTATATTTTGTGATTTTTTAAAATAGGGACTAAAATGTTGAAATGTAAAAATGTGAGGGCTAATTTGTAAATTGCCCTAAATATGTGTGTTTAGACTAAATTGAATGGATTGGTGGTTGAATGAGCTAAATTTGAATATGTATAGATTAAGAAAAGAGGGAATTGGATCGAGATCGAGGCAAAGATAAAGTGCTTGATTAATCGACTCGTTTTGTTACTTCGACATTCGAGGTAAGTTCGGGTATAATATAAATTGTTAAATTTATATCTATGTGTTAGGAAATGAATGAATATGTGATTATTGAATTATAAATGCTATATGTGGAATTAAGAAACATGGCACTAAGTGTGCGTAATTAGAATTGAGATAGAGGTGAATAGCACTATGTGTGCAAAATAAAGGAAGCCTCGGCTATATTGATTGGCACTGTGTGTGCGACACCGAGTTAGATTAAGTTTAAAGTAAAGGCACTAAGTGTGCAATGATATTTAAGCTTCAGCTATGAATTTGGCACTAAGTGTGTGAATAAATTGAACGAATAATGAAGATTTATCGAAATGTGGTATCGAGCATTGAGTAGCAAGAATGGTCAATAACTATGTGTTGGCTAAGGTATGTATGGAACCTATGTGGGTGATAATTTTTTAAATGGAAATATGGATGATTGAGTGAGCATACTAGCTATGGATAATATGGTGTATATTTGTGAATTGATCTAAGTGATGGTTTAATTTATGTATTGTAATTGAATTATTGAGTTAAATGCATTATATGACGAACTTACTAAGATTTAGAGCTTACTGTGTGAAGTGTTTCTCTGTTTTATAGTGTCTTTAAAGCTAGCTCAAATCTGGGGATCATCAGTGACTCAATCACACTATCGGCTATCTATTTTGGTACTTTTGGAAGTTGTAAATATTTGATATATGGCATGTATAGGCTAGTGATTATGGCATGTTTTGAAGTGTATAAGCTTAGCCATGTGAGCTGGCTTGGTAGTTTGATGGTTGGTATATGTTTTGATCATATGAAAAGAATAACTTATATGTGTATGAGTATGTTCTATATGAGTGATCATTATGGTATAAATTAGAATAATGAAAATGTTATGTTTCATAATAGATTTGGTTGGATTAAATGATGAGTAGATTATATGATTTGGAATAAGAAATTGATATTTTAGATGGACTTATTTGAGTTGAAATTGAGTGTAACATCCAAAAATTGGGCCTAAGAGAATTGGGCCTATTGGGCCTTGAGCGTATGAGCGTTTTAAAATTTTTGAGAATATGAGAACCGCATTATTGTAAGTTGGACCTATTAGGTAAGTGATTTTGGAAGGTTACGGGGTTCTATGAAGTCCCGGGTTCAAGTTAGGCCATAGGAAAAATTTTGGTTTTTGGGCACTTTAGGGGAGAGGACTGTTGGAAACAAGGCTTAAGGAAATTTGTTTGTGCTTGTTAACACAAGGAAGCAAGGTGGCCTAGTGGGGTCACATCACAAGGGAAGCAGAGGGGGAGAGAGTTTGAGTCTCACAAACTGTATTTTAGGTGGCAATTATTTTGTGCTCAGGAAAGGAGGAAACAGAGTTGAGATCAAACTCTGCAGGAGAGAGAGAAGAATTGGTCAAATGATTTGAATGGGTGATGGAGAGCATGTTAGGGAGCAAAAAGTGGAGTGAATTAGGGGATTGAGGATGAGAGAAGGTAGTGGCCGAATTTGGGAGTGTGTTGGGGTGAGGATTTCGGTTAAGGGGGTCTCTTTGGGAGCATATTCAACCTTGAGTGGTAAGAGTGCCGATTTTCCTTAGGAGTTCTTTTGAGAGATTTTTACCTTTTGGGCATTTTTCGGCTAGAGTATTTCAGAACACCTTGCTTTAGATTTTTTTCTGAAACCTCAAGCTTGCTACTCTTTCTTCTTCTCAATTCTTCAAACACTATTCCTTTCACTTGTTGTTACTAATCACTTCTTGGCCGAAACCTCCCTTCTTCTTCATTGCCTTTCTACTTTTTGTCTATTAATCGAATCTCCTCTTTTCTCCCATTTGAATCGATTTTTCTATTCTTTTCTAATAGTCGAATCCTCTACTACTCACCTATTCCCTCTTTTCATCCAATTTTTCTCTCTTCATAAGTAATAGCCATCCTACTTCTACTTTGATTGCTTTAGCTGAATACTTGGCAGCTAAAAGCTTGGTATTCTTTTGTCTGCCGAATCTTCATTGCCTAATCGGTTCTTCTGTGATTACAAGGTTGTGTGTTCTTCTTCCTTTATTTCCTTTTGTTTCTCTCTTTTCCTCTCCAGTATAGCCGAATCTCTCATCTTGATCTTCTTCTTGTTTAAGGCTGAACTTGAGTACTCTTCTCCATCTAGAGTCTCGGTTGTTCTTTCTTGTGTATGGTAGCCGAAACTTGGAACAACTGCCGATTTTGTGGCACTTTGGTAAGTAGCTATGGATGAATAGGGAGAGTGGATGGTTGTTCGCTATTTTAGGTTCATTTAGGCTGAAAGGCCATTTCCTTATGGTTGTGAAACAACATCGCTAACTCGTGCTCATCATTAGGGACTCAATTTTGTAATCAAAGGGAGTAAACCAAATATTCTAGCACAACAAGGAGTTACTGTCATTTTGGTAAGTGAAAGCTATGGGTAAGATGTTTCTGTATCTTGGAGTATTAAGGATTAAGACTAACTGTTAGTCAATTATCATCTCAGGTGTCTTGGAAAGTGTTGAGTAGCGTAACCCATAAACAGGTGTGTAATCTCACACCTTTCTAGATGAATGCTTGCGAAACGCCAAAAAATTGGTAACTGTGACCACTCAAACGTGCGAGCGCTCGTAGTGGTAAACTAAAACACGAATAATAATAGTAAGTCGTTGAGAATGTCGCGATCACTCTCGTGAAACTGAGGCTGTAACGGGCCCAATCGAGCCAAAATGGGCCCAATGGCTATTCGACCCACATGGGTGAAATTGATGAAAAGCTATTAAAGGATAGGTTCAGTTGCGAAATCTAGAAATCTGAGACCGAAACTATGTGTTGTGGGCCACATGAGCGTGTGGGCCCGTTTGGGCCTAAAATGGATTTTAGGCCTAATAGTTCGTAGAGACCCAAAAAGGGTCCTGTATCGCTCGAGGCGATAGTAGGCCTTTAGAAAGGCCGTTAAATGTAAAATTATCGAAATACCCTTGGAAGGGTAAATTACCGAAATATCCCTAAAGGGTAAATGACCGTTATACCCTTGATTATGGTTGGTTATCATGTATGTGTTTTATTTACACTTTTGCACGTATGATGCATTGCATTTATAATATGTTGCATGGGTTGGGATTGATGATCGGAGGAAGTGTATTTTGTGGCTCTGCCACATTCTGTCTGGTGGCTATGCCATGTATATTCTGTTATTCTGGTGGCTCATACAAATTTTCTGATTAGCGACTTATGTCATCATATTGGTGTGTAGAAATTTGGGTGGGTTGACTTGGTCCCCATAGGTGTGTAGGGCTGGTACAGGTGGTGTGTAGGGTTGGATTGGGTTGGGCTGCATTCTCTATTTGCATTATCATGTTTATAGGGATAAGGCCCAGATTGTCACCAAATAGGGCCTCAACCCAGTCTGCTTCCGTATAGGCTTAGGCCCAGTTAATGACTGATTAGGGGATTACACACTAAGTTCTTGTAACTCACCCTTTTGCTTTAACCTTGCAGGTGATCCCCAGCGTTGAGGATTTGGAGCTGCGGAGGACCTTGGGGTGGCCATACGTCAGAGTATTTCTCATGAACTTTAGTAAATTTTGGTTTTGCTTCATTTTAATATTATTTTAATTTGGCTTAATATATTGTAAAAAGGACATTGGACTTTATTTTTCTTTTAAACTTTCTTTTCCGCTATGATTTATTGTTAAAGGATTAATATGAAGTTTTCTTAAAAAGGTTAATAAACAGTTTTCCAAAATATCACGTTTTCACAAATTACTGAATCTGATTTTTGCTATAAACAAAGTTTTCACAAATATCAATAGTAACGTCTTTACAAGAAAACCATAAAACCAAATCTGAATTCCACTAACAACAAAGCTCGGAGTTTTCAAAAGAATACGAAGTTTTTACGAATGCGCAGTTTTTATACAACCCCTTTTATGTGATATACCAAATTCGGTCGTAACGTCTAAGCTAGGTTTGGATTGTTACATTGAGTATGGAAATAAATGGTCTGGTTAATGATCAATTAGTGCATATATTGGTATGTTTTGGTTGCCACTTAAGGTATAAATTGTGTTGGTTTGATGCTTGTAGGTAATCCTAAGTGGGGATGGAAAATTTAGCCTTGCAAATGGTCTATAATTGCCCATATGATTGAGCATACGGGCGTGTGGCTCGATCGTATCATTCGAGTTTGCAAATTGAAACAAGTCAGGCTCGCACACAGGCTAAACACACGGGCGTGTGACTGGCCATGTGGTACAAGTTAGTGTCGACCACAGGTGAGGCACACGGGCGTGTCTCAGGTCGTGTGGACAATTCAGTATGTATGCCTTATTTTGCCACGGCTTTCACACATTGGTGTGTCCGAGGTCGTGTGAGGCACACGGCCTACCTACACGGGCGTCTGACCTCTGTAGCTTTGAAAAATGTTTGATTTTCAAAAAAAATTGTATGTGTTTGGTTTAGTCCCAACCACTTTCTAACATGTGTTTAAGGTCTCGTAAACCTCATTAAGGGACTATATGCATATATCTTGATAAGTTTGGATGATGATATACTTCGTATTGTAAAATGATTGTAAATGTTTAGGATTGATCGGTAATGCTTCTTAACCCTAGACCAACGGCGGTCACGGGTTTGGGGTGTTACACAAGACTATAACTATATTCAATTCATAATCTTAGACCTAGAATTTCCATGAATTTGACTTATATTATAGTTTAACTATTGAAAGTTATGACTCAATCAAAAATATTCTGAGTTTGTCTTCTTTTTTTCTCAAATAATCTTAAAACTTGCATCTCTTGCATCAATTTAATGTATTCAAATTTTTATTATTTTTTTATTTTCTTAAACATTTTGATGGTTTTGGTTTTCTTAGATGGTTGTGGTTGTTGAAAATTTCCAATGATTTTAGTTTCGCATGTTAGAAAATATGGACACATATATAATAAGAGTAATTATATGTTATTATTTATTATCATACAAAGATTAGTCCAAATTAAAAGTGGTCTAATTTGGTTAAGGTTTATTGGCCTTTAGTTATTAAATAAAGCATGAGTCAAATTTGTGTAGATATTCTAGTAACTAATTTTTAATTAATGATAAACTAATTAGAAATTAGGTTTAATGTGCAAAAGTTATATTTTAGGATTATGGTCCCTAAATTACACATATGTAACTTTTATAATATCTCATCTTTAGAAAAGAGAGACTCACCTTCTCAAAATTACTTGTGTGCTAATGTGGAAGATCAAAGCCATAAGAACAGAAGATTTTAAGAAATCCATGTATTTAGGTATGCTTCCGCATCTAGTCTTTTTCTTGATTTGTTCTTGATGATTTGACATGACAAATCTTGATTTACAGTTTTAAGTTTACATCAGATCTTGTTTTTGCAATTCTAACAAGTGACATTTAAGCCTCATCATGTTGAATCATTAAAATGAATTGATTCTTTATTCTTTTTGGGTTGATTCGTTTATTTCAAATTTTATGGACTTGATATTTTGATTATATATTATGTTAAATCTTTGAAATTCTTGATAGCATTTTTGGATTTTGATTCTTTAAATTAAAGTTTTAGGTTTTATAAATATAAATAAAGATATATAGTTTTGATTAATATTTTAAGTGTTTTTTTATTAAAGTGGTTGTGAAGTGTTTGGTTAAAGCATCGTAGTATTTGGTGTGTAATGTCAAACATGTTAGCTATCCCTTATTTTATTTTGCATCTATTCACATTGATTTTAACAATTTTATCCTTAATATTATCAACTTTGCTGAATTGGTTTTACGAATTAGTTGTTGGTAAAGTTGTCTGTTTCATCCATTTTATCATATTAATGCTCTTCAGGACATAAATGGTATTTGGATTTTATGGTTTAATAATGTTGAAATTAGGCTTTGCTTCATTTAATACTAGTGTGAATTATGTTTTTAAGTTAATAATACTGAATTGTCATTATACAAATTTAGTTTTGAATGTATATTTTATGAAATATATATAATATTTATGGGTGCTTTGATATAAGAGTTGTGAAGTAAGATATATGTTTAAAGTATTTGGTTTTAAGTTTGGTTTTATAATATTTTATTTTGATATTTTATGGTTTCAAATATTTGGTTAAACTATGATGATATGATCTATATTTTGAACCATGGGATATGTCATTTATTATTATATTGATGTTTAATATGTTTTGTTTGGTATCTTGAGTGAAGTAGCCACTATTTTGAATTTATTATTTACTTATGAATATTCATGTGAGCTTGTTTTTATCTATTTTGTTCTATATTTGGCTAGTTCATCTTCTGTTGCCACAATATCTTCTAATATAAATTTTATACCCATGCTTAATATGACTAATTTCAAAGAATGAAAAAATGCACTTACTTATAGTGCTTGGCTATATGGACATAAACCTTGCACTAAGGGAAGAACAACATGCACATCTCACTACGAAAATCAACCCTAAAGCTAAAAGGGATTGTAAGAGGTGAGATCGTTCAAATCGCATGAGTCTAATGATC
The DNA here is from genome assembly GCA_025506655.1 of Gossypium rotundifolium. Classification (NCBI taxonomy): domain Eukaryota; kingdom Viridiplantae; phylum Streptophyta; class Magnoliopsida; order Malvales; family Malvaceae; genus Gossypium; species Gossypium rotundifolium. The sequence goes on from CP106725.1 coordinate 46,719,179, forward strand.
ATTAAGCATAACATTCCAAAAGCCTTTAGGGGCATGGAATCTAAAGAAATTACTCAAGCCAAGGTTTCCTTGACGAAATTGAGAAATGTTTTGCCAAAAACAATAAGGTCGAGATGATATCACTTTTGACTTCTTTGATGTCTATGAAGTATAAAGGTCAAGGAAACATGAGGGAGTACATTATGGAGATGTTCTATGTTGCTTCAAGACTTAAGAAACTTAAGATCGAGCTTTTTAAGGAATTGCTTTTTCTTATGGCTTTGGTATTGCTTCCTGCGTAGTTTAACCAATGTAAAACTAGTTACAACTATCAAAAGGAGAAATGGACTCTAAATGAGCTCATTTCTCATTGTGTGCAAGAGGAAGAAAGGTTGAAACTTGATATGCCTAAAAGTGCTCATTTGGCTAGTGCCTCTAAAGACAACATCTTACATTCTGAATAGAATACCCACTAAAGCAGCTAAAAAACACCTTATGAGCTTTGGAAAGGTCAAAAGCCTAGTCTAAATCACTTTCACATTTGGGGATGTCCAGTTGAGGCAATGCCTTATAGGCTACATGAAAAGAAATTGGAATCTAAAATAGTGAACATATATTTTATTGGTTATTCTGAGCGATCTAAGGGCTATTTGTTTTATGATCTCACAATTAGGAATATTTTTTAGACAAGAATTGTAACATTTTTTGAGAATGTTGAGTTTGGAGAGAGAAATAAGGTTAGAGACATTGCTTTTGAAGAGGAATTGGATTCTAATTCAGTTGTTGCTATCACTTTTGACAATGTTCAAGTTTTCATTCCTATCATTAATCAAGAAATAAATCAAGAACCTCAACAAGACAATGTTGAACAACTCCCTTTTTAAGATAAGATAATTGTTCCAGAAGAGCAAACTCAACAACCTTAAGAACAAGTGTCATTAAGAAGGTCCACGAGAGAAAGGAGAAATCCTATTTTAGATGATTATGTTGTATTTCTCCAAGAACATGAGGATGAAAATATAATGATGGAAAATGATCCAATCAACTTTTTTCAGGCCATGAGTTCTAATTTTCAAAAGTAGATTGATGTTATGCAATAAGAGTATAAGTCTATACAAGACAATAAAGCTTAGGAACTTGCCCCATTACCTGAATGTGCAAAATCAATTGGTTGTAAATGTATATTTAAAACTAAGAGGGATATAAATGGTAATGTGGAGAGGTATAAGGCATGTCTTGTAGCTAAAGGATATACTCAGAAAGAAGACATTGATTTTATAGAGACTTTCTCTCCAATTTCATTGAAATATTCTTTCAAGACAATCATGGTGCTTATTTCTCATTTTGATCTTGAGTTACATCAGATGGATGTTAGGATTGTGTTTCTGAATGGCGACATTGAAGAATCAATTTGTATGGTGCAACTAGAAAACTTTGAGTCGAGAGACCCAAATAATATGGTTTGCAAATTAATAAAATCCATATATGGACTCAAACAAGCTTCCCCTTAATGGTACCACAAGTTTTATCAAGTAATTGTCTCGTTTAGTTTTGAGATGAATATTGTTGATGATTGTCTGTATCAAGTATATATTTCTAGTTCTATATATTGATGAAATTTTGCTTGCCACTAATGATATAGGCTTATTGCAAGAAACCAAAAGGTTTTTATCTAAGCATTTTAAGATGAAAGATTTTGGGAACGCTTCTTTTGTTTTAACAATTTAGATACATCGAGATCAATCTCGGAGTATTCTTGGATTGTCATAAAAGAGTTATATCGATAAAGTACTCAAAAGGTTTAGCATGCAAGGTTGTAGACCAGGTGACACCCCTATTGCTGAAGGAGACAAATTTAATCTTACTCAATGCCATAAAAGTAACCTTGAAATTTAAGAAATGCAAAAGATTCCCTATGCATCAACTATTGGGAGTCTAATGTATGCTTAAGTATGTACGCGTCCGAATATTGTGTGCATTGTTGGGATGTTAGGCATACATTTAAGTAACCCTTGTATAGACCATTAAATAGCAACCAAAAGGGTTATGAGGTGTCTTCAGTGAACAAAAGATTACATGCTCACAAACCGAAGGTTTGATAAGTTAGATATCATCAGGTATACATACTCCAATTTTGATGGATCATTAATGCAAAATGTTGTCACTAAGGTGAAAATTGTGAAAATAATTTGTAGTATTTTATTCCAATAACAACATGATCACATGAAAGCCAAATCATATAGACATTAAGTCACTGGTTGTTAAAGTAAAAGTTCAAACTGGTTAGGTGCCTATAAAGCATATTGGGACAAACTCCATGATTGCAGACCTGTTTACTAAGGGATTGCACCCAAGGTTTTATAAGAGCAAACTGCTTATATAGGTGTAATGTTTTCTGTTATAGACAAATTTTTGGTTATTTCAACATAAGGTTGTTTTCTACAAAAATAAAGTTTATTTGGTTTATTCACTCTCTGATTTTGATAAGGTTTGATCTCGCTAAGACTAAGGAGGACCCGTTGGAAATAGACATGTTTGGATCATATTGCATGTAATTTCCTTGCTACACATACATACTTGATCTATGTCATTTAGTTTTGTTAATATACATGATCAATGATAGATTTAGTTACGATATATATAACAAAAGTTATCTTGGTTCTATGTTAACATAATTAATGGACGAGATTGCTTGGAATACCTTTTGGATATGATAATAAAGTTTTGAGCTTATTAGGTTATATAATGACATGTAATTATAGAGTAATTAGAATGTATTTGTGGTCCATGTAAGAGATTGTTAGAAAATATAGACATCACATATATAATACGAGTAATTACATGTTATTATTTGCTACCATAAAAGATTAGCTCAAATTAAAAGTGATCTATTTTAATTAAGATTTATTGGACTTTATTTATTAAATAAAGTGTGGGCCAAATATGTGTACATACTCTAGTAACTAATTTCTAATTAATGATGAGTTGATTGAAAATGAGGGTTAATGTACAAAAGTCATATATTAGAGTTATGGTCCCCAAATTACACATACTGTAATGCCCCAAAAATGTATGTTTTTTATTCTATAAATTTTTTACACAAATATCTAACTGCTTCAGTAGTTATGTGTTCTGGGTGTGTGTATGAGGTCCTAAGTTCAAGCCAAGTCTTTGGCTAAATTCTAGTATTTTTCTGAATAAAGCATAAACCCCACTCAGTCGGCTTAAGTTTAATTATTTGTAAGTACATGTCAGAATGGGCCTGCTGGTCTGGTGGTTAAGTGGAGTATTAGTATGCTGGAGGTCTTGTGTTCGAATCCCCGCACGAGTAGGGGAGTCTCTTTTTGGTTTGTTTCTGAGAGAGAGTTTGGATGGAAGTAAAATTCTGATAGTGTGGGTAGTGGAGAGTTTGCTGGAGAAAAATAAGGGGAATTGGGAGGGGAGTTATCAGAAGTTTCCTTTTGATTATCTTTTTACAAAATTTTGGCAGTCTTTTTCCCTCTCAAAATTCTGATGTCGTTTTGCTATCTCTTTGTCTCTGATCTTTTTCCCACATCTTCTAGTTGGGTTGTTCAGTGAATCATTGCTATTGTATTCGTGGTTTTTTTTCAACTGGTAAGTGATCTTCTTCAACCTTTTCTCGTGGTTTGGGCTCTAGTAGTGATAGTTAATGATGGATTATCGTTGAACTCTATGTTAGGTGAAGATCGGAGTGTTGGGGGCTTTCCAATCAGTACATAAACATTTGAGATATTTTCGGTCGTTTTAAGGTAAGGGTTTACTCATTTTATGGAGGTTGCTCATCGCTTTGATTCGGTAAATATTGGTCTAAGCGATTAATCTGGGGTTCGTTTGGTCAATTTTAGGTATTGGCAGTCTCAAGAATCATTTTAGCATTAATCGAAATATGGTGGGTACTCGATTGCATAGAAAACAAGATTTCAGTGAAAGTTGAACACCTCACTATCGACGCCACACAAGCGTATAGTCGCCCGTGTGGTAGGCCGTGTGCCATAACACGGGCGTGTGGTCGACGAGGCCAGGCCGTGCGCACAAGACACAGCCGTGTGCAACACACGGGGCTAGACTGATTTGGGCCGTGTGGGTCTACATGGGAAAACCACACGGGCATGTGGGATTTTGGGCCAGGTCGTGTGATCCACACAACCAAGGCAAATTTGAGCCGTGTGGGCCAATCAGGCGTGTGAGCCATTTTTACTGTTATATTTGTTAAGGTTGCACGGGTCGCCCAAGTCGACTGTGAACCTTTTGTAGGGTTGGTAAGCACTACTTAGAGCCTTATCTATGTGAAAATGACTATGTGAATTATGTACTGAGCATGTTTTATATAAGCATGTATACTGAATTGCATGTGTAGTTGATAGACCTGTGATAGCATGACATTCCATTCTATGTTGCATTGCATTGGGGTGGGTTGATATTATTTGGAGGAAGTCTATTGAAAGGTTCTTAAGCCTATTATACTGGTAGCTCAGCTGCAAACTACTGTTCAGTGCTGCATTCAGTGCTACCTGGAGTGTAGGGATGGGTGGGTTGATTCAATCCCACATGGAGTGTAGGGTTCGACGTAGATGGTGTGTAGAGGCTGGTTGGGTAGGACTTTGTTACTGAATAATTTTTATCTGTTACTGATATTGTGATGGGCTAAGGCCCTTGTGCATACTGATACTGATATTGAGTTGGGCTAAGGCCAAACCGTTTTTTATACTGAAAGGGGCTTAGGCCCAAGACTGTTTTTGACTGTGCATTGTATGACTGTTGTTTGTTTTCTATGGGATTACACACTGAGTTTACGTAAACTTACCCTATTTGTTTAATGTGCAAAGGTAATCCCCAGACTTAAATGGTTTGGTACGGCGAAGGACTTGGCGGTGACCACAGTGTTGGACTTTCATGGTATTTATCTCATATTTCGATTATTGGTTTATTTTGATGTAACTTGCGGACTCTCTGGGACATCCACTTAATTTGGTTTTTATTTGATTATATGGATTTATACTTGTTAGTTGTAAGGGAAAACTCAGTTTTTCAAAAATGCAAAGCTTTCTCTAAACACACTATTTACTCCAAACCATTTTAAAAGCTTCCACAACGAATTATGTTTAAAGCAATCGACTAAACGAGTAAGAATTTTGGTATTAATAAGATATAAGAATAGTAATTAAATGGAAAAGGATTTATTGTAGAAACTTAGCTTTCAAACACCCTATCATGTGCCATCGCTAGATTCGACCATAACGTCTGGGCCAGGTTTGGGGTGTTACATTTAGTGGTATTAGAGCTAGGTTGCAAAACTCAACTATGGATTTTTGGGTTTTAAATATTGGTTATAATTTAGATTTTGAAATTGATTTGACTTAGTGTGTGGTATACCGAGTCTCCGAAGCCGATCCGGTAAGTCTTCTAAAATTGAGATAAGTTTAAACTGAAAATACTGTAGATAATATATTCTGAAACTACTGTAGGTTGTATACTACGAAAAAACCCTAGATAGTGTATACTGAGACTGTAGCAAACCTGATAAAGACTGCGATTTACGAAAATCACTTTGAATTACTAAAACTGTTTACATAAAACAACTTCTAATAAATACTGAAACCGTAACTTATTCATAAAATTTGTAATACAGATAAATCTGATTAGACATAAGCACACAAGGTATTTGCAGTCGAGGTACTAGAGGCCAAGGTAGAGGCCGTAGAGGGGCTCGAGCCGAGTCCTCTTCACTGGGCAGTATGCTAAATCTGGACACAAGTGAGACGCCAATGTCACCTGCTACTGAGACTGGGTCTCAAGATCGTATGGTTGCGGACGATGCATTGCCCCATGCTATGCTGAGGATACTAGAGAGGGTCACTGGGCCCAACACTGGATCTGGGGGCCAAGGGTCAGTTATGGAGCAACTCCAGTCTAATGGAGCTGAGCTCTTCAAGGGTGTCACTGGGGTCACCCCTAATGTGGCTGAATACTGGATTGAGGCCACGAAGAGGATAATGGATGATCTAGGTTGTAACACCCCTGACCCGTAACCATCGCTAGAATAGAGTTAAGAGGTATTACCAATCATTTCAGAACATTTCAATTCATTTCACACATAATCATGGTAATTCACATTAATATAGTCCATTAAATAGGTCAACGAGACCTTAATCATTCATTAGAAAGGGGTCAGGACTAAACCGAACACATACAAAAATTTTGAAAACAAAACATTTTTCAAAGCTACAGAGGTCACACGCCCGTGTGGGTAGGCCGTGTGCCTCACACGGCCTCAGACACGCCCGTGTGTCCAAACTGTGGCAAAACAGGGCATACATACTAACTTGTCCACACGGCCTGAGAGATGCCCGTGTGCCTCACCCGTGGTCGACACTGACTTGCACTACACGGCCAGTCACATGCCCGTGTGTTTAGCCCGTGTGTTAGCCTGACTTATTTCAATTTGCAAACTCGAATGACACAGTAGAGCCACACGCCCGTGTGCTCAACCGTGTGGGCAATTATATGTCATTTGCAAGGCCAAACTTGCCACCCATATTTAGAATCACCTACAAGCATCAAACCATATGCATTTATACCTCAAATGGCAACCAAAACATACCAATATATGCACCAATTAATCACCATCCACACCATATATTTCCATACTCAATTTCAACTCAAATAAGTCCATCTAAAATACCAATTTCACATCCCAAATCATACAAGTCAAGCATCATGCAATTCATATCACAATTTCACATTTAAACCACATTACTCATCAACCAATTTAAGCATGAAACATACATATCCATTTTCACTAACTCATATCATATTTATCATTAACATAACCCACACATATGAACCAACATCATTCAACTCCCAAGCCATATTACATGGCAAAGGTTATATACTTCAAAACATGTCATATCTACTGGCCTATACATGCCATATTAAAATATATACATCTTTCCAAAAATACCAAAATAGATAGCCGATAGTGTGTTTGAGTCGCTGACGATCCCAGATCTGAGCTAGCTATAAAGACACTGTAAAACGGAGAAAACTTCACACAATAAGCTTAAGAGCTTAGTAAGTTCGTCATATAATACATTTAACTCAATAATTCAATTACAATACATAAATTAAACCATCACTTGATCAATTCACAAATATACACCGTATTATCCATAGCTAGTATGCTCACTCAATCATCCATAGCTAGTATGCTCACTCAATCATCCATATATCCATTTACAAAATCATCAACCACATAGGTTCCATACATACCTTAGCCAACACATAGTTATTGACCATTCTTGCTACTCAATGCTCAATATCACATTTCGTTCAATTTTCATCAATCATTCGATTTACTCGCACACTTAGTGCCAATTTCTTAGCCGAAGCTTTAATATCATCACACACTTAGTGCCTTTACATTAAACTAAATTTAACTCGGTATCGTACACACAATGCCAATCAATATAGTCGATGTTTTCTTTATTTTGCACACACTGCCTTTCACCACTATATCAATTCTATTCATGCACACTTAGTGCCACATTTCTCAAATTCACATATAACATTACTAATTCACCAATCACATATTCATTCATTTAATAACTCATAATTATGATTTAAACAATTCGTATTATACACGAACTTACCTCGAACGTCGAAATAACAAAATGAGTTGATTAATCAAGCACTTTATCTTTGCCTCGATCTCGATCCAAATCCTTCTTTTCTTGATCTATACATATTCAAATTTAGCTCATTAAACCACCAACTCATTCAATTTAGTCCAAACACACATATTTAGGGCATTTTACAAATAGCCCTCATATTTTCACATTTCGACACTTTAGTCCCTATTTCATAAAATCACAAAATACATAAAATTTCCATTTACACATGCTTAGTCGAATTTTTCCCTAGCTCATACAAGCCCACATATTTCATTTATTTCACATTTTAGTCCTCTAATTTCTCATTTTCACAATTTAGCCCAAAATAGTCAATTTCATCAAAAATTCAAAGACAAACTATGTTAACCCAACATTAAACTGTCATATTCCACCAACTATCAACACAAAGCTCACATATTCATTAATGGCACATCTCAAAATGTTTATCAAATTCTAAAATTAAAGCATGGTTTGATAGAACACAAAGCAACGATCACAAAAACGTAGAAATCATCAAAAACAAACCAAAACACATACCTTAATCAAAGAGAGACCATGGATGAACCTAGCTATCTTCTTTTTTTCTTTTATCTTTGTATATTCGGTGGAAGAAAGATGAACACTCCACTTAATTCATGCTTTTGTTTTATTTATTATTCATTAATAATCATTTTACCATTTTATCCTTTAATGTATAACATTTAAATTCCACACACTTAGGCATTTTTGTCCATCCATTTAACATATAGAATAATAACAACATAATGACTCACATTTTAATAAGCCATGCAAAATTAGCACTTTAACAATCAGCACACATCTTTTGCATTTTATGCGATTAAGTTCTTTTTTATAATTAAGCACACAAACGATATAATTTTCACATAGAATTTTCACACGTGCTTAATCACACACTGTAAACACGAAAAATAATATTAAAATATTTTTTGACCTCAAATTTATGGTCTCAAAACCACTATTTTGAGTAGGGTCTAAACCGAGTTTTACATAGATTGCACCCCCGATCAGAAATTAAATGGTGTAGCCTCACTGCTGCAAGATGAGGCTTACCACTGGTGGCTGACTGTTAAGGAGGGCACTCAGCCTGAATGTTTGACTTGGGATTTTTTTAAGACTGCCTTCCAAGGGAAATATGTAAGGGCAAGCTACGTGGATGCCCATAGGAGGGAGTTCCTGAACCTTACTTAGGGAGATCTATTTGCGGCTGAGTATGAGGCCGAATTCCTACGACTGAGCCGCTATGCGTGAGGTATGGTCGCGACTGAGTATGAGCGATGTGTCCACTTTGAGGATGGCCTCAGGGATAATTTGAGAGTCCTGATAGCTTTGCAGAGGGAGCGTGGTTTTTCTTCACTGGTTGAGAAGGAGAAGATCGCCGAGGGGGTTAAGTGCGTTGAGCGCCAAAATTGTGACATAGAGAGAGGTAAGAACAAGAGGGATTTGGAGCCCTTGAGTTCTATACAGAGGCCTAAGAAAAAGGCCAAACCTGATAGGCCAGTTAGAGTTGGGCCCTCTGTTACTGCTACTGGATTGTATCCATGTGTTGATTGTGGTAGACGCCACCACGGCGATTGTTGGAGGAGGATTGGGGCGTGTCTGAGGTGTAGATCATTAGATCAATGCATTAGGGAGTGTCCGTTGAGGGTCGATCAGGTACAAGCTCAGGGTACTGGTGCTGCGCAGCCACAGAGAGTAGCACAGCAGCCACCAAGAGGCTGTGGTTAGGCTAGGGGGTAATAGCATGGGCCGTGGACAGAGAGCACCGAGTAGAGGTGCGGGACAAACTGAGGCGAGGCAACCTGCTCTTGTTTATGCTGCATGTCACTGTGAGGACAGAGGTTCTCTAGACATTATCACTGGTACGCTCCTTATTTTTTATGTACCATATCTTGCATGTAGCACCCCTAACCTGAAACCATCGCCAAAATAGGGTTAAGAGGCATTACCAGACAAATCAGAACTTTCACAAACATTTCACGATATGAATTATATCATCATCAAATCATAATAGATTCAAAACATAGAGTCCCTTAAACAGGTCTACGAGACCTTAATCATGCATTAGAAAAGGGTTGGGACTAAACTGAACACTTACAAAATTTTTTTGAATTCAAACATTTTTCAAAGCTACAGAGGTCACACGCCCGTGTGGGCAGGCCGTGTGCCTCACACGGCCTCAAACACGGTCGTTTGTCTAAGCCGTGGCAAAATAAGGCATATATACTGACTTGTCTACACGGCCTGAGACACGCCTGTGTGCCTCACCCGTGGTCGACACTGACTTGCACACACGGCACACCGATGCCGTGTGACGCGTGGTTGACATCGACTTGTCCAAATTCACACGCTCGTGTGGTCGAGTTTGACTTAAATCAAATTGCAAATTCAAGGGACACGGTCAAGCCACGCGCCCGTGTGCTCAACCATGTGGGAAAATATAGGTTATTTGCAAGGCTAATTTCCCACCCATTAAGGGTCAAACCTACAAGAACAAATAAACACATTTCAAGCCCTCAAAATGCAACCAAATCATACCAATAATGTCTATCTTTTCTAACCATTCAATGCATTTCAAACTTACCAATTTATGAACCATTTATCTCATTCTAATCACAAGCATTTCTAGGCAAAATTCATCCAAAAACTTACCAACTTTACATCACAAATCATAGGCTAAAATTTACCATATTCACATCCCATTTACAAGCCATATCACATAGCTTATATATATACAACTCAAAACATCATCTAATTTAACTAGACTATACATGCCAAACTTAATTACAAACACATTCAAAAGGTACCAAAATATGATTTGATAGTGTAGTGACGATCCTCGATGATCCCCGACCTTTCGTAGCTTTAACGATCTATAAAACAATGCAAACACACACAAAATAAGCTTTCAAAAACTTAGTAAGCCATATACAAATAAACTTAACATATAACATTAATAATCATATCAAATACAAGATCATTAATATTTCTCAATTACAAATTCACAATTCTTCTTTGGCTGATTCGTTTAGCCATTGCTTACCAACAATTCATACCTCAAAGTATCTCTTTTGCTCATATCATAAACATACATATATTACATTTTGTCTCATTGTATTTATGCACATATCTCTCTTATACACAATCACATATACATACCTTTCATACTCAATAGCAGTATGCATTTCAAACGTACCTGAATCGATTGCATATTTCACATAATCTATCATATCTCGGAATTGGCCATTGAACCATTCGGAGTCAAATAGGATACTCGGAATACTCGAACAATGCCAACGTCCCAGACGTGGTCTTACATGTAATCCAATATCGATGCCACTGTCCCAGACAGGGTCTTACATGAATCAGATATGATGCCAATGTACCAGACACGGTCTTACATGTAAATCTCAAATCAATGCCAATGTCCCAGACGTGGTCTTACATGATATCTCATATCGAAATTCCTATGCCATGACATATGAATCCTATCTATTCTTAGGGCTCGTACGGGACTTTTTGGTCTTCAACACACTATCGATACATTCTCAGATTTCACATATATATCTTCAAAATCTGTTCATCACAATTCCTCATTATGTGAACATGAATAAATCAACTTAAATACATTTATTTGTATATAGACTTACCTCGTACAGATATAGACGGACGGATTCGACTATTCGATCACTTTCGAATTTTCTCAATATAAATCTGTTTTCTTTGGTTCTTGATCTATACATATTCAAGTTTAACCCTTTTATTCACCAAATCATTCAAATCAATCCAAACACACACATTTAGGGAAATTTACAATTTAGCCTCATATTTTCACATTTTGACATTTAAGTCCCTATTTCACAAAATCACAAAATACACAAAATTCTTTTGTACCCATGTTTAGCCAAATTTTGTTATGATCATACAAGTCCATACATTTCATTTATTTCACATTTTAGTCCCTCAAAATATTATTTTCACAATTTAGTCCAAATTACTCAAATTCACCAAAAATCCAAAGACAAAACATATTTATCTAACACATATATTTCATCAACTAGTATCACAAAGCTTACAAAATCATCAATGACACATTTCAAATTCTTCATCGAATTCCAAAATTAAGGCATGGATTTTGAAGTATTCGAAGGAACGATTACAAAAACGTAGAAATTATCAATAACCGAACAAAACTAACCTTGAATCAACCAAAAATGTGTGTCGAATATGAAAGAGCTTCAAACCCTTCTTTTTCTTTCAAGAATCGGTGGAAGAAAGATGAGAATGGCCATTTTCATGCTTTTGTTTTATTAAATTAAACTTAATTAACATTTTACCATTTTACCCTTAATGATATATTAATGAAAAACATTTAATCTATGGACTTAATTGTCCACTAACTTAAAAATGGCATAATAACATCATAAGGGCTTCATATTAATAGAGACATAGCACATAGGTACTTTTAACACATGGCATGCTAATTTTGCATTTAATGTGATTTAGTCCATTTCTCAAATTAAGCACCCAATCAATCAAATTATTTCACGAAACTTTCATACATGCTTAATCATATACTACAAGCACAGAAAATAATATTTAAATATTTTTTAACTCAAATTTGTGGTCCCGAAACCAATGTTCCCACTAGGGTCTAAACCGGACTGTTACAATTCTCCCCCTTAGGGATTTTTGTCCCCGAAAATCTTACCATTAAACAGATTCGGATATTGTTGTCTCATAGTATCTTCAGGCTCCCACGTAGCCTCTTCCACTCTGTGTCGATGCCATAAAACTTTCACTACTGAGATTTTCTTATTTCTCAATTCTTTCACCTCACTATCTAAAATCTAGATTGGTTCTTCCTCGTAAGTCATATCGGATCGAATTTCAATCTCAAATTGAGAAATAACATGTGATGGGTAGGATTTGTATCGTCTAAGCATTGACACATGAACACATTATGAATCTTTTCTAGCTCTGGTGGTAGCAACAATCTGTATGCAACAGGTCCAATATGCTCAATAATTTTATATGGCCCAATGAACCTCGGACTCAATTTGCCTTTTCTGCCAAAACGAAGCATTTTCTTCCACTTTCAAGAACACTCTCACCAACCTCAAACTCGATATCCTTTCATTTCAAGTCTGCATAAGATTTTTGACAATTTTATGCGGCTTTCAAACTATCACGAATTACTTTCAGTTTCTATTTTGTTTCTTTGATCAAATCGACCTCATGTATTTTATTTTCACTTAGCTCAGTCCAATACAAAGGTGTTCGACATTTGCGTCCGTACAAAGCCTCATAAGGTTCCATTTTGACACTTGACTGAAAACTATTATTTTATGCAAACTCAATCAATGGCAAATATTGCTTCCACTTACCATCAAACTCAAGAATGCAACATCTCAGCATATCCTCTAGTATCTGTATGATCCGCTCAGATTGACCATCCGTCTGTGGGTGAAAAGCTGTACTAAAATACAATTTAGTACCCAAAGCCTCTTGCAGTTTCTTTTAGAATCGTGAAGTAAATCTCGGATCTCTGTCAGACACAATGGATAGTGGCACCCCGTGCAATCTCACAATATCAAAAATATAAAGCTCAGCTAATTTATCAAGTGAGTAATCAGATCGTACCAGAACAAAATGAGCTGATTTCGTCAATCTATCAACTATGACCCAAATTGCATCCTTCTTTCTCGGAGTCAAAGGCAACCCTGAAACAAAATCCATCATTACTCTATCCCATTTCCACTCAGGAATCATAATCGGTTGTAACAAACCAGATGGAACTTGATGTTCAGCTTTAACTTGCTGACAAATTAAACATTTTGACACAGAGTCAGTGATATCTCCTTTCATTCCAGGCCACCAATAAAGTTGTTTCAAATCGTGGTACATCTTTGTACTTCCCGGATGAATAGATAGGTGACTACTATGTGCTTCTTTCAATATCAACTGAATCAGCTCTGGATTCCTCGGAAACATATCCGATTTCAAAATTTAAAACAATCATCATCATCAACTCAAAATTTTGAATCAGAATTTGAATTACACTGAGCTCGTTTTGTTAACATTTCATTATCAACTTTCTGAGCATCACATATTTGCTGTAAAAATAACGGTTTTGCTTTCAATTCAGCCAAAACTGAACCATCATCAGACAAGTCTAAATGAGCATTCATCGCACATAATGCAAATAGAGATTTTCGACTCAATGCATCAGCAACAACATTTGCTTTACCCTGATGATAATCTATCACAAGCTCATAGTCTTTCAATAGTTCTAACCATCTTCTCTGTCGTAGATTCAGGTCTTTCTGAATCATTAAATATTTTAGACTTTTATGATCTGAAAACACATGATATTTTTCACCAAAGAGATAGTGGCGCCAAATCTTTAATGCAAACACAATCGCAGCTAGTTCAAGATCGTGTGCCAGGTAATTCTTTTCATGCGATTTCAATTGTCTCGAGGCATAAGCTATGACTTTGCCTTCCTGCATCAAAACACATCCCAGACCATTCAAAGAAGCATCACTATAAATCACGAACTCTTTACTCGATTCTGGTTGTACTAAAATTGGAGCTTCAGTCAAAAGGGCTTTCAACTGATCAAAGTTTTTCTGACATTTATCGGACCATTCAAATTTCACATCTTTCTAAAGCAGACTAGTCAACGGAGTAGCAATCATCGAAAATCCTTTTACGAACCTTTGATAATAACTAGCAAGTCCCAGAAAACTGCAAATTTTAGACACATTTTTGGAGACTTCCACTCTAAAATAGCTGAAATCTTACTCAGATCAACTCGTATACTAGATGCTGATATAATATGTCCCGAAAACTAACTTCACGCAACCAGAATTCATATTTACTAAACTTTGCATACAATTGTTTATCTCGCTGATTTTGTAGCACAATTTTTAGATGTTCAGCATGCTCAATTTCATCATGAAAATAAATCAAAATATCATCAATGAATACAACAACAAATCGATCTAAATACGGTCTAAAAATTCTGTTCATCAAATCCATAAAAACAGCAGGAGCATTCATTAGTCCGAAACTCATAATGCCCGTACCTCGTTCTAAAAGCAGTTTTCAAAATATCCGAATCTTTTACTCGCAACTGATAATACCTCGATCTCAAATCTATCTTTGAAAACACGGTGGCTCCTTTCAACTGATTAAACAAATCATCAATTTTGCGCAGAGGATATTTGTTCTTTATAGTCACTTTGTTCAACTGACGGTAATCAATGCACATTCTCATCGTGCCATCTTTCTTTTTCACAAATAGAACTGGAGCACCTCGAGGTGAAAAACTCGGTCGTGCAAATCCTCTATCAATCAACTCTTGCAACTATGTCTTCAACTCTTTCAATTCTTTTGGTTCCATTCTATACAGAGCTATAGAGATAGGTGTCGTTCTCGTCAATAAATCAATACCAAATTCAACTTCACGTATCGAAGGTAATCCCAGTAGTTCTTCAGGAAACACTTTTGGAAATTCACAGACAATTGGCACTGATTCAACTTTCTTTTCAGTCACTCTTGAATCAATCACATAAGCAAAATAAGCTTCATAGCCCTTTTTCACATAACTCTGAGCTTTCAACACTGATATCACAGCAAGCAATCCATTTAAATCATTTGATTCAATCTGAACTATTTCATCGTTCTGACATCTCAAATCAATAATCTTTTGTTTACAGTTCACAATATCATCATGCAATGTCAACCAATCCATACCCAAAATTATATCAAACTTGTCAAAAGGTAATAGCATCAGATCAGCTGAAAAACAAACATCTCAAAACATCAACGGAAAATTCTTGCATACTTTGTCAAACAGGACACATTTACCTAAGGGGTTCGATACTTTAATTACAAATTCAATAGACTCTATAGGCAAAGTCTTATTGGATACTAAGTTCATGCATACATACGAATAAGAAGACCCTGGATCTATCAATGCAATCACAGAAGTATCATAAAGAGTAAATGTACCCGTAATAACATCTGGAGATGAAGCTTCTTCACGGGTTCGAATGGCGTAAGCTCTGGTAGGTGATCTAGCTTCAGATCTCGCAACTGTATCTTTCGTAGCTCTCTGGCTACCACTCACATTTCTGGTATTTCTAGAAGGTCTACCTATAGTTGAAACATTATCTGGCCTCGAATTTTGTACAATCTCTCGTTCAACAGACTCGAGACAATCTCAAATGAAATGGTCTAGTAATCCATATCTAAAACAGGCTCGATCATTCAATCTATAATTACCCGGATGTCTTTTACCACAATGCTTACATTCAGGTCATTCGGATCGGACATTTCCAACACTTGCTATCAAAGTTGCTGGGGCTTTGAAATTCGACTGCGATCTAGCTCGATCTCTGTTCGAATTTCCCACATTAGTTTTTGAACGGCTATGCTCATCTCTGAATTTCTTTGATGCAGACTGAAATGATATACTCAAAAATCTCTTTCTCACATCTCTAGCTTTAGACTCAGCTTTTCTTTTATCTTTTCCTGAGTGCTTTAGCTTTACACACTTGATCGACAAGCACAATAAATTCTTTTATTTCCAGAATCCCAACTAGCAAACGGATGTCTTCATTTAGGTCGTCTTCAAATCGTTTACACATTATTTCTTCATTCAAAACACATTCCGATCATATTGACTTAATCTTACGAATTTTCATTCATATTCAGTGACGGACATACAATCCTGTTTCAATTCTAGAAACTCTTTTCGCTTTTAATCTATAAATCTTTGGCTAATATATTTCTTCCGGAACTCAGACTGAAAGAAATCCCATGTAACTCGTTCTTTTGGAACAAAAAAAAATCAAAGTCTTACACCACTGATAAGCTGCATCCCGTAATAAGTAAATAGCATATTTCAGACATTCATCAGGAGTCAATGACATTTCATCAAACACTCGGATTGTGTTCTCGAGCCAAAAATCAACTCTCTCAGCATCATCATCACTAGTGGAACTGAACTCTTCAGCCCCATATTTGCGGATTTTATCAACCGGAGGCCTATTCATCAGATTCAGATTCATAACCGGAGGCACAACAGAAGTCTAAAAAGGATTAGACGGGGGCGAAAGTTGTGAAACAGTCAGATTTGTTGTAATGTATTGAGTGAACCAGTCATTCATCATTTGGAAGAAGGCTTGTTTAGCCTCTCCTTCCTGACCGCTAGTAGCCGGTCTCGATCGATGGCGTCCCTTGAGGGAGCAAAGCGATTACTTTCAACATTGTTAGCTACTGACTTTCGAGATCCACTTACTATACGAAAAACACATTTTATACGTCAAGATTCATCACACTATCACAGTTTGTATATATGGCATGTATAGTTAGACTCTCACACGCTATGTTAGTCCTAGAATCTACTAAATTGTAGCTCTGATACCAATAAAATGTAACACCCTTAACCTGAAACTATTGCCAGAATAGGGTTAAGAGGCATTACCGGACAAATCGAAACTTTCACAAACATTTCACAATATGAATTATATCATCATCAGATCATAATAGATTCAAAACATAGAGTCCCTTAAACAGGTCTATGAGACCTTAATCATGCATTAGAAAAGGGTAGGGACTAAACCGAACACTTACAAAATTTTTCTAAATTCAAACATTTTTCAAAGCTATAGAGGTCACACGTCCGTGTGGGCAGGCCGTGTGCCTCACACGGCTTTCGACACTCTCGTGTGTCTAAGCCATGGCAAAACAAGACATACATACTGACTTGTCCACACGGCCTGAGACATGCATGTGTGCCTCACCCGTGGTTGAAACCGACTTGCAACACATGGCCAACACACACCGTGCCATGGTCGACATCGACTTGTGTCATACGCCCATGTGTCAAGTCTAACTTAAATCGAATTAAAAATTCAGGGGACACGATCGAGCCACATGCCCGTGTGCTTAATCGTATGGGCAAATATAGGCCATTTGTAAGGCCAATTTGCCACCCATTAAAGGTCAAACCTATAAGAACATATAAACACATTTCATGCCCTCAAAATGCAACCAAATCATACCAATAATGTCCATCCTTTCTAACCATTCAATGCATTTCAAACTTACCAATTTATGAACCATTTATCTCATTCTAATCACAAGCATTTCTAGGCAAAATCCATCCAAAAACTTACCAACTTTATATCACAAATCATAGGCTAAAATTTACCATATTCACATCCCATTTACAAGCCATATCACATAGCGTATATATATACAACTCAAAACATCATCTAATTCAACTAGACTATACATGCCATACTTAGTTACAAACACATCCAAAATATACCAAAATATTATTTGATAGTGTAGTGACGATCCTCAACAATCCACGAGCCTTTCGTAGCTTTAACGATCTATAAAACAATGCAAACACACACAAAGTAAGATTTCAAAAGCTTAGTAAGCCATATACAAATAAACTTAACATATAACATTAATAATCATATCAAATACAAGATCATTAATATTTCTCAATTGCAAATTCACAATTCTTCTTTGGCTAATTGTTTAGCCATTGCTTACCAACAATTCATACCTCAAAGTATCTCTTTTGCTCATATCATAAACATACATATATTACATTTTGTCTCATTGTATTTATGCACATATCTCTCTTATACACAATCACATATACATACCTTTCATACTCAATAGCAGTATGCATTTCAAACGTACCTGAATCAATTGTATATTTCACATAATCTATCATATCTCAAAATTTCCCGTTGAACCATTCAGAATCAAATAGGATACTCGAAATACTCGAAAAATGCCAACGTCCCAGACGTGGTCTTACATGTAATCCAATATCGATGCCACTGTCCCAGACAGGGTCTTACACAAATTAGATACGATGCCAATGTCCCAGACATGGTCTTATACGTAAATCTCAAATCAATGCCAACGTCCCAGATGTGGTCTTACATGATATCTCATATTGAAATTTCTATGTCATGACATATGAATCCTATCTATTCCTTGGGCTCGTACGGGACTTTTTGGACCTCAACACATTGTCGATACATTCTCAAATTTCACATATATAACTTCAAAAGCCATTCATCACAATTCCTCATTATGTGAAAATGAATAAATCAACTTAAATACATTTATTTGTATATAGACTTACCTTGTATGGATATAGACAGACGGATTCGACTATTCGATCCTTTCGACTTTCCTCGATCTAAATCTGTTTTCTTTGGTTCTTGATCTATACATATTCAAATTTAACCCTTTTATTCACCAAATCATTCAATTCAATCCAAACATACACATTTAGGGTAATTTACAATTTAGCCCTCATATTTTAACATTTTAACATTTAAGTTCCTATTTCACAAAATCACAAAATACACAAAATTCTTTTGTACCCATGCTTAGCCAAATTTCTGTCATGATCATACAAGTCCATACATTTCATTTATTTTACATTATTCATAAATTTCATGAAAATGACATGCATTTCTCAAAATAATAAGTAATTTAAAAAAAATAGCATATGTAGCCTTAATCTCACACAAACTTACCTCGGTACTCAAAATTGCATGTAGATGTTCGATTTAGTCCAACACTTTGTTATTGCCTCGATTTCGATCCGGTCTTCATGTTTCTTGATCTATAATAACAATTTCACTTGTTTAATACTCACATTGACTAAATTAACTCATGAATCATACTTTGGAAAAATTACAATTTTGCCCCTAGGCTCATAAAATGATTTTCATTCAACTTTCTTGTATTTCAAGCCTAGTCGAATCATTATCTTAACTACAACAGCCTTCAATTTCTACTATTTCACTCATGTATGACCATTTTTACAACTTTTACAATTTGGTCCTTTTATGCATTTTTCATGAAAATCACTTAGAAAAAGATGTTTATCACACATCAAACTTTCATATTCTTCCATAAAACATCAAAATACATGTATGTCATACATGGGTAATTTTTTGAATATGAACCTTAGCTTAAAATATAGCTAGAAATAGCTAAATCAAGTTACGAGAATCTCAAAAATATGAAGAACATTAAAAACAGAGCTAGGGTGCACTTAATATCAAGCTTGGAAGTTGAAGAAACCCTAGCTATGGAGAACTTGAAATTTTTGGCCCTATCTTGAAGAAGATGAGCAAATTTTGCTTCATTTTTCCATTTTTAATCTTTTATTAACCAAATGACTAAAATGCCCTTAAGTCCTTTTCTTGAGATTTTTCCTTCTCATGCCCAGTTTTGTTCATCTTGACATTTAATGGTCTAATTGCTAAATAATGACTTCTACTAATTTTTATGATGTTATTTTATACTTAAATATTCTAAAAGCTCATATTTTCTAATATTTACAATTTAATCCTAATAGACAAATTGGTCATTAATAAATAAAATTTCCTCATGAAATTTTCACATAATCATGCAAACACATCATAAGCCTTGTAAAAAAAAATCATAAAACACATATTTCTACTTCGGATTTGTGGTCTTGCACCACTATTCTGACTAGGCCCTAAATTGGGTTGTTACAATTCTCCCCCTTAGGGATTTTCATCCCCAAAAATCTTACTAGCAAAAAGGTTTGGGTACTGGTTCCTTATAGCCTCCTCGGGATCCCATGTAGCCTCTTCTACCCCATGTATTTGCCATAATACTTCCACAAGATCTATACTTTTATTCCTTCATTATTTTACTTCTCGTGCTAAAATCTTTACCGGTTCTTCGCCATAGTCATGTCTAGTTGAATTTCAACCTCTATAGGTGTGATTACATGCGAAAGATCTGATCGGTAACGACGTAACATAGACAAGTGAAACACATCATGAATCTTTTCCAACTCAGACGGCAAAGGCAATAATAGGCTACCAGCCCTATCCTCTCAATGATCTCATATGGTCCTATAAAACGCAGACTCAGTTTGCCTTTCCTGCCGAATATAAGAACTTTCTTCCATGGTGACACTTTCAAGAATATTTTATCACCGACTTGAAACTCAATCTCTTTTCTTTTCAAATCTGAGTAGGATTTTTTTCTATCAGAAGCAGCTTTTAAACAATCTCGAATCACCCTTACTTTCTCTTCAATTTCTCCAACCAGATCGACCCTGTGAATTTGATTTTCCTTGAGTTCAGTCCAATATAAAGGCGTTTGGCACTTACGCCCATACAAAGCCTCGTAAGGCACCATTTTTAAACTGGACTAAAAATTGTTATTGTATGCAAACTCTACTAATGGGAGGTACTTTTCCCAGCTGCCCTGAAACTCAAGAACACAACACCGGAGCATATCCTCAAGTATATGTATTAATCTCTCCGACTATCTGTCGGCTTGCGGGTGAAAAGTCATACTAAAACTCAGCTTTGTGCCCAATGCTTCTTGCAACTTTTCCAAAATTGGGATGTGAATCTCGAATCTCTATTTGATATAATCGATAAAGGCACTCCATGTAGCCTCACAATCTCAAAAACATACAAGTCTGCCAACTTATCAAGCGAATAATCAACATGTACCTATATGAAATGGGCCAACTTCGTAAGTCTATCTACCACAAGCCATACGGCATCTTTCTTGCTCGGTGTCAATGGCAAACCCGTTACAAAGTCCATAGTAACACGATTCTATTTCCACTCAGGAACCATAATGGGTTGGAGCAGACCCGAACGTACTTGGTGTTCAGTTTTTACTTGCTGACAAATCAAGCATCTTGATACAAACTTAGAAATATCTTTCTTCATACTCGGCCACCAATACCATTTCTTCAAATCATTATACATTTTCGTGTTGCATCCACTATGTGCCTTATGTAAAATCTTTCGAATAAGCTCATCATTCCTAAGTACACTAACTCTGTCTCTAAATACCAAACATCTATCAGAATTTATCAGAAAGTCAGACTCAACACCCGACTCGCACTAAACACTTTTGGTTTGCAAGTCACTGTCAACTTTCTGAGCCTTATAAATTTCTTGAAAAAATATCGGTCTAGCTCTCAATTCAGCTAAAATGGAAACATCGTCTGACAAAGTCACCCGTGTATTCATAGCCTTCAATGTAAATAAGGATTTTCTACTCAAAGTATTGGGGACTACATTTGCCTTTCCCAGTTGGTATTTAATTACTAACTCATAATCCTTTATCAACTCTAGCCACTTTTGTTGCTTCAAATTCAATTCCTTTTGAGTCATCAAGTACTTTAGGCTCTTATGATCGGTGAATATTGGACATTTCTCACCATAAAAATGATGTCTCCATATCTTTAATGCAAACACAATGGCTACAAACTCTAAATAATACGTTGGGTAATTCTTCTCATGTGGCTTTAACTGTCTAGAGGCATATGCTATCACCTTGCCTTCTTGCATAAGCACACAGCCCAAACCATGCAAGGACGCATCGTTATAGATCACAGATTCTTTTTCTAGCTCAAGTTTCACTAGAATTGGAGTCTCTATTAACAATGCTTTCAGTTTCTCAAAACTCTGCTGACACTTTTCTGTCCACTCAAACTTTACATCTTTTTGTAACAACCTCGTCATCGGAGTAGCTATCATAGAAAATCCCTTAATGAACCATCAGTAATAGCCAGCTAGGCCTAGAAAGCTTCTAACCTCAGATACATTCTTCGACGGTTTCCAATCAACAATAGCTGAAATTTTACTTGGGTCGACTCGAATTCCATCTCCCGAAACAATGTGCCCCAAAAATCTAACTTTTTTGAGCCAAAACTCACTTTTACTAAACTTGGCATATAATTGATTATCTCGTAAAATCTGTAAAACCATCCTCAAATGCTAAGCATGCTCATGCTTATCACGAGAATAAATCAGTATATCATCAATAAAAACCACAAGAAACTTATCCAAGTATGGCCAAAATATATGGTTCATTAAATACATAAACACTGCAGGGGCATTTGTTAAGCCAAAAGGCATGACTAAAAATTTGTAGTGCCCATACCTTGTTCGAAATGCAGTCTTCGGCACATATGAGTCTTTTACTCTCAACTAGTAGTATCCGGACCTCAAGTCTATCTTGGAAAACATAGTGGCTCCTTTCAATTGGTCGAATAGATCATCAATCCTTGGCAATGGATACTTGTTCTTCATGATCACCTTGTTAAGTTGTCGATAATCTATGCATAGTCTCATGGAACCATCTTTCTTTTCACAAATAGTACTAGAGCACCCCACGGAGAATAACTCAGTCTTGCAAAACCTTTGTCCATCAACTCTTGCAACTATGCCTTCAATTCCTTCAACTCAGTCGGAGCCATTTTGTATGGAGTAATCGATATCGGTGCCGTACCAAGAGCTAACTCGATACCAAATTCAACCTCTCTAACTGGAGGCAACCTTGGCAATTCTTCGGGGAAAACATCTGGATATTCACATACTATTGGTACTGATTTAATTCTTAACTCAGTTTCTTTATCATTCATCACAAAAGTAAGATATGCCTCATACACCTTTCTTACATACCTCTGAGCAAACATGTGAGAGATCACTACAGGTAATCTGTCTTGTTCATCTGATTCAACACGAAGAGTGTCCCCATTTTTACATCTCAATTTAATGTATTTCTTTGCATAATTTACTGTCACATCATGAGTGATTAACCAGTCCATACCAAGAATTATATCGAATTCATCAAATGGCAATAACATGATACTTTCCTTAAAATAATGACCTCTAATCATCAATGGGCAATCTTTGCATACCTTATCAATTAATACACATATGCCTAAGGGATTGGACACTTTAATCAAGAACTATGTAGACTCAACGGGCATGCTCATACTAGATACTAATTTCATGCAAATGTATGAGTGTGTAGACCCCAGATCAATTAAAGCAACAATATTAGTTATCATGGAGAGAAAATGCACCCGTAATTACATCAGGAGATGACGCCTCTTTACGAGCGGGAATGGCATAGGTCCTTGAGGCGCTCTACCCTCAAATCTTGTAGCTTGCTTTCTGGGAGTATTCTTACTACTCGTCCCACTTCCCGGGTTTCTCTGTTGTCTCCCTCTACTAGTGCTTCCAGCTCTTGCACTCTAAATTTTATCTCTGTTGTCTCCCTCTACTAGTGCTTCCAGCTCTTGCACTCTAAATTTTATCTTTTTCAATCATTTTAGGGCATTCTTTAATAAAATGATCTTGGGAACCACACTTGAAGCAGGCCCTCTCATGTGCTTGGCACTCACCGGGATGACGTCTGTCATACTGTGGGCATTCTGGTCTATTAGGTCGAGTTTTCCCAACACTAGCAACTGAGATAGTTTGAGCCTTATTCCTCGAGTACTGTTTACTCTTACTTCTGTTTGAAAACTCGGCTGAAGTAGCTGATCGGATAGGGAGTCTTTCAATTTCTTGGACGAGGACTGAAATGACTTGTTCATTTGTCTCTTTCTTGAGTCACGAGACTCCATCTTAGCTTTTCTTTTCTCTTTCACAAATTCCTTCAACTCGATGGCACCAACAAACAATTTAATATATTTATTTAATCCGTCCTCAAATCATTTACACATAATAGCTTTAGTGGATATACACTCTCAAGCATTTTTGTTGAGCCTTACAAATTCTCACTCATATTCAGTTACTGTCATCTTACCTTAATTCAGTTCAATGAATTCCTTCCTTTTTTGGTCGATAAATCTTTGACTGATATACTTTTTCTTGAATTCTTCTTGGAAAAACTCCCATGTGATCCTTTCCCTTGGTACAACCGATACAAGGGTATTCCACCATTGATAAGCCAAATTCCTTAGGAGAGAAACTACACATTTCATGCGCTCTTCAGGTGTGCATCAAATAACTGATGGTATTTTCAAGCCAAAATTCTACTCTTTCTGGATCATCATCTTTACTAGCTCAAAATTCCTCGGCCCCTTGCTTTCGAATTCTATCAACCGGAGGCTTTTCTCTTCTTACCACTTCTACCACTTGGGGAGCTACAGGGGTAGGTTGAGGAATAGGTGGGGGTGGAGGGGGTTGTGCATTCAGGTTCGTACGAACGAACTCTGTATACCATGTATTCATCATGTGGAAAAGGCTTCCCTAGCCTCTTCTCCTCCTCTCTGACTCACGGTCGTAAGTCTATTCTCATTTTCATTCAGCACCGCCACTTCAGCAGGAGCCAACGTGTTACTTTCTACATCATCTGCCATAGCCCTATCGGGATCCATTTCCTATATGAAAACACAATTTAAATCGTTAGGAGTCGTCACACTATCATTATATAAAAACTCATAAGTATGGCATTTATAGCTAGACTCATGCATACGCTACGTTAGTCTAAGAATCGACTAAACCATAGCTGTGATACCACTAAATGTAACACCCCTTACCTATGTCCAATGTCGGGACAGAATACAAGGCATTACCGGACTTAACTTGCTTGAACATACATTATCGGGCTATAAATTTCTTTTCAAACTTAAAATTTTATATTCATATTCATAACATCCTTATTATGGGCCTACGAGGCCTTAAACATACCTCTAGAAGGTTTCGGAGTTAAACCAGAAACTTTTATGCACTTAGAAAATTTTTACCTAACAGGGGCCACACGTGCGTGTGAAATGAAACACGCCCGTGTGGGCAGGCAGTGTGGTCACACACGCCCATGTTCCTAGTCCATGTGGAATTTAATTTTTATTTCAAAACTACAGGGGTTTTCATATGACCGGAGACATGCCGGTGTCAAAAGCCTGTGTCTCTCACATGGCCTAGACACGCCCGTGTCCTCACCCTTGTGTGAAAATCTTAGCATTCTATTTATTACGTCAACAAACTCTTAAGGTAGCCCGTGTGCTGGCTCGTGTGATGAATCAAATTCTCATAAATTTGATGCAGCGGGCACACGGCCTATCAACCCATCCATGGGGGTTGACTGTGTGTCACACATGGTCTAGACACACGCTCGTGTATCTACCTGTGTGGACAATTAGAAGGCTATTTACTAAGCCAATTGCCACTCAAATATAAACACACATATACCAATACAAGCAATACATGATAAGACAATAATACCCTATAAAGAACCACTAATCATCATTCAAACACTTCACATTTTACCTCATCATTTGCATAAACTTTCCCTTCATAAAACTCATTATCATTAAAATATGAAACTTGACAAATATTGGCCAACTCCCTATGACCATATACAAAATGAGTGTATAACATTAGTAGCCAACACTTTGGCTCTCAAATATGACATAATACAATATGACCAAGTTCCTATACATGTCATACCCAAAATAAATCAACTTTACTATACCAAAAGAATGATTGATAGTGTGATCCGAGCTCTGATGTTCTACGATTCCCGAGCTAGCTTGGCGATGCTACAAGGAAAAGGGAAAAGAGAGGGGTAAGCTTATAGCTTAGCAAGTTTGCATGAATTAATATAGCAACATAAATACTTGTAGTAAAATTCTATTCATCATGGAACAATAGCAATACAAATTCTCAAGTACTTTTGCATACTTACTCATTCTTATTCTTACCCATCATATATCACATTACAGATTTCATAACTCGTATTTTACTCGTGGTATTTGTATCACTTCAGCACATAATTTAGCACTCATGCTAACTTGAACATAAACTTAAACCATCATCATCCTTAACATAAATGGAACTCTTTATCATCCTTGTATAGTTTATCTCTATAGCATCTTTACATACTTAGCTCTTTTTCTCGTTGAACTCCTCGGAATATCAGAGGATACTCAATCTAATTATACATGTATCACGATGCCAATGCCATATAGTAGATATGGTCTTACACGAGATCTCTTAACTCTATGTTGATGCCATGTCCTAGACATGGTCTTATACGAGATCGCACATAGATGTCGATTCCATGTCCCAGAATGGTCTTACACGAGATCTTCCTTTGGTGCTGAAGCTATGTCCCAGACATGGTCTTACACGAAACCTTCCTTATTCGATGCCGAAGCCATGTCCCAGACATGGTCTTATACGATATCTACATTCAGTGCCGATGCCATGTCCCAAACATGGTCTTACACGGGACCTACATTCGGTGCCGATGCCATGGCCCAGACATGGTCTTATACGAGATCGACCTTATCTCATGTCGTGACATAGATATCCTCGTTATTCCAGAATTTCAACCGGGACTTTACTTAGCATATTCTCATTCATTTTCTCGTCAAGACATTATTCATAAATTTCATGTAAATGACATGCATTTCTCAAAATAATAAGTAATTTAAACACAATAGCATATATAGCCTTAATATCACAAAAACTTACCTAAGTACTCAAAATTACGTGTAGATGTTTGATTTAATCCAACACTTTGTTCTTGCCTCAATTTTGATCCGGGCTTCGTGTTTCTTGATGTATAAAAATAATTTCACTTATTTAATACTCACATTGACTAAATTAACTCATGAATCATACTTTGGAAAATTATAATTTTGCCCCTAAACTTTTACATAATTACACTTTTACCCCTTGGCTCGTAAAATGATTTTCATTCAACTTTCTTGTATTTCAAGCCTAGCTGAATCATTATGTTAACTACAACAGCCTTCAATTTCTACTATTTGACTCATGTATGACCCTTTTTACAACTTTTACAATTTGGTCCTTTTATGCATTTTTCATGAAAATCACTTTGAAAAAGATGTTTATCACACATCAAACTTTCATATTCTTCCATAAAACATCAAAATACATGCATGTCATACATGGGTAAATTTTTGAATATGAACCCTAGCTCAAAATATAGCTAGAAATAGCTAAATCAAGTAACAAAAATCTCAAAAATACGAAGAACATTAAAAATGGGGCTAGGGTGCACTTACTATCAAGCTTGGAAGTTGAAGAAACTCTAACTATGGAGAACTTGAAATTTTCGGCCCTATCTTGAAGAAGATGAGCAAATTTTGCTTCATTTTTCCCTTTTTAATCTTTTATTGACAAATGCCCTTAAGTCCCTTTCTTGAGATTTTTCCTTCCCATGCCCATTTTTGTCCATCTTGAAATTTAATGGTCTAATTGCTAAATAAGGACTTCTGAGATTTTTTATGATGCTATTTCATACTTAAATCTTCTAAAATCTCATATTTTCTAATCTTTGCAATTTAGTCCTAATAGACAAATTGATCATTAATAAATAAAATTTCCTCATGAAATTTTCACACAATCATGCAAACACATCATAAGCCTTGTAAAAAAATTCATAAAATAGATATTTCTACTTCAAATTTTTGGTCTCACACCATTATTCTCACTAGGCCCTAAATCGTGCTGTTACAAAACCATCAATGGCACATTTCAAATTCTTCATCAAATTCCAAAATTAAGGCATGTGTTTTGAAGTATTTGAATCAACGATTACAAAAACGTAGAAATTATCAATAACCGGACAAAACTAACCTTGAATCAACCAAAAATGTGTGCCGGTTATGAAAGAGCTTCAAACCCTTTTTTTTTCTTTAAAGAATCATTGGAAGAAAGATGAGAATGGCCTTTTTTATGCTTTTGTTTTATTAAATTAAACTTAATTAACATTTTACCATTTTATCCTTATTGATATATTAATGAAAAACATTTAATCTATGGACATAATTGTCCACTAACTTAAAAATGGCATAATAACATCATGAGGGCTTCATATTAATAGAGACATAGCACATAGGTACTTTTAACACATGGCATGCTAATTTTGCATTTAATGCAATTTAGTCCATTTCTCAAATTAAGCATGCAATCAATCAAATTATTTCACGAAACTTTCACACATGCTTAATCATATACTGCAAGCACAGAAAATAATATTAAATATTTTTCTAACTCAAATTTGTGGTCCCAAAACCACTGTTCTGACTAGGGTCTAAACAGGACTGTTACATTGCATTGATAGACATAGGGTTTACTCACTCATACATCACTAGCAACATATCTGAAAACTTGGGGATTTTAGTTGAGAGCACTACAAGTGAGGTTACTGTATTGAGTCTGTTGGGATAGTCTATAAGGGTTAATAAGTTATTCAAAGATGTACCGTTAGAGGTTCAAGGGTTGATCTTCTTGGCTGACTTAATAGAGCTTCCGTTTGGAGAGTTAGACCTGATTTTGGGTATGGACTGGTTGGTCAACCACCGTGTCAATCTGGACTGTACGACTAAGAGGGTCGTCTTGAAAATTGAGGAGGATAATGAGGTAGTTGTGATTGGAGAGCGTCGGGACTATTTATCGAATGTGATTTCTGCACTGATGGCTGAGAAACTATTTCACAAGGGATGTGAGGCGTACTTGGCCTACGTAAGTGTTTCTACTTCTAGAGACTCTACTATAAAGGATATTCGCATTGTAAGGGAATTTCCAGACATCTTTCCTGAGGAACTACAGGGTTTACCTCGAATTGGAAAGTGGAGTTTGGGATTGAGCTTTTCCCTAGTACAACTCCGATGTCTATCGCTCCCTATCGAATGGCACCGAATGATCTTACAGAGGTTAAGGCTCAGATTTAAAAGTTGTTGGATTGTGAGTTCATTCACCCTAGTGTGTCTCTGTGGGAAGCATCAGTACTGTTTGTTAAGAAGAAGGATAGATCCATAAGGATGTGTATTGACTATTGGCAACTTAATAAGCTGACCATTAAGAATAAGTATCCGTTCTCGAGGATTGATGACTGTTTGACCAGTTTCGAGGAGCTTCGGTATTCTCTAAGATTGATCTCCGGTCTGGGTACCATCAGTTGAGGGTTAAGGAGGCTGACGTATATAAGACGACATTTAGGATTCGTTATGGTCACTACGAGTTCCTAGTGATGCCATTTGGACTGACTAATACACCGGCAACTTTCATGGACCTAATGAATTGAGTATTTCAGCCTTATCTGGATCGATTTATGGTGGTGTTCATTGACAACATATTGGTTTATTCGAGGACTGGAGATGAGCATGGCAAACACCTTAGGACTGTTCTTCAAATTTTAAGGAAAAAGTAACTCTATGCTAAGTTTAGCAAGTGCGAGTTCTGGTTACGTGAAGTAACTTTTCTGGGTTATATGCTGAGGGGATTCATGTTGATCCTCGAAATTTTGAGGCTGTACTAGATTGGAAACAGCCTAAAAATGTGTCTGAGATCCGTAGTTTTTTGGGACTGGCAAGTTACTATCGGTAATTTGTGGAAGGCTTCTCATTGATTGCAGCACCCTTAACTAAGCTACTACGTAAGGGTATTCCGTTTTTCTGGACTGATGCGTAGTAAGAGAGCTTCGAGAAGCTCAAGACTATACTGACTGAGGCTCTTATTCTGATACAATCTGAGCCTGAAAAGGAGTTCACGGTTTACAACGATGCATCACATATCGGTTTGGGATGTATGTTGATGTAGGATGGTAAGGTTGTGGCATATGCATCTCCTAGCTCAAGACGCGTGAGGCTAACTATATGATGCATGATTTAGAATTAGTCGCAATGGTTTTTGCTCTAAATATTTGGAGGCACTATCTGTACGGTGAAAAGTGTATTATTTACATTGATAACAAAAGCCTTAAGTACCTCCTAACTCAGAAGGAGTTGAATCATAGGCAATGTAGATGGATTGAGCTACTTAAGGACTATGATTGTACCATTGAGTACCATCCGGGCAAGGCTAATATGGTGGCCGATGCATTAAGCCATAGGGCTATGACTGATCTGAGAGCGATGTTTGCTTGACTTAGCCTGTTCGATGATGGGAGTGTGTTGGCTGAGCTACAAGTTAAACCAACTTGGATCGAGCAGATTAAGGGTAAACAGCTAGAGAATGAGTCTTTTGGTCTTCGGTTCTGCTAGATTGTGAGTGGTAGTGCTACAGACTTTGGGTTGAACTCTAAAGGTGTATTATGTTTTCGAGGGCGGATATGTGTACTGAACAATACAGATCTGAGGAAATCTATTTTGAGAGAAGCGTATAGTAGCCCTTATGCTATGCATCATTGTGGGAATAAGATGTACCGAGATCTTTGAGAGTTCTATTGGTGGCCAGGATTGAAGCGTGAGGTTATTGATTTCGTGGCACGATGTCTGACATGCCAGCAGGTTAAGGCTGAGCATCAGTTACCTTCGGGTTTGCTGTAGCTGGTTAAGATTCCCTTATGGAAATGGGAACGAGTGACTGTGGACTTCGTTAGTGGGTTGCCCTTGACACCCACTAAGAAGGATTTTGTCTGGGTCATCATAGATCGATTACTAAGTCTGCGTATTTTATTCCGGTTAGGACTGACTATTCTCTTCAGAAGTTAGCGAAGCTTTATATTTCTGAGATAATGAGACTACATGGGATACCAGTTTCTATTATCTTTGATAGGGATCCTCGCTTCACGTTTCGATTTTGGAAAAAACTATATGAGACTCTAGGTTCAAGGTTGGACTTCAATAATGCGTTCCATCCTCAGACCGATGGTCAATCGGATAGGGTGATTTAGATACTAGAGGATATGTTGAAGAGTTATACTATCGATTTTTGAAGTAGTTGGGAGGAGTATCTGCCATTAGCGGAGTTTGATTATAATAACAGTTTCTAGTCTAGCATTCAGATGGCACCTTACAAGGCTCTATAAGGTTGTAAGTGTTGTACCCCTTTATGTTGGACTAAGTTGGGTGAATGAAGTGTTCTGGGTCCTGAATTGGTTTTCGAGATAGAGGATAAGGTTAGACTGACTCGGGATCGTCTGAAAGTGGCTTCTGATAGACAAAAGTCTTATGTTGACCTGAAGAGACACGAGATTGAATAATCTGTGGAGGACTTTGTATTTCTCAAGGTCTCGCCCTAGAAAAAGATTCTGAGGTTCGGTCGTAAGAGCAAGCTGAGCCTTCGGTTTATTAGGCCGTACCAGATTCTGAAACGAGTGGGACCGCTCACTTATCAGTTGGAGCTACCTCTAAAGTTAGACCGTATTCATGACGTATTCTACGTCTCGATGTTGAGGCTCTACCACTCTGATCCTACTCATATTGTCCCTAGTGAAGAAATTAAGGTTAGGCCAGATCTGACCTTCGAGGAGGAGTTGGTTCAGATTCTAGATCGCAATGTGAAGGTTCTTCGGAGGAAGTTTATCCCATTAGTAAAGGTGCTGTAGCATAATCATACAACTGAGGAGGCCACGTGGGAACCAGAGGATTCGATGCGTTAGCAGTATCCTCACCTATTCTGATTAGGTAAATTTCGAGGACAAAATTTTCTTTTAGGGGGTAGATTTGTAACGCCCTAAAAATGTATGTTTCTGATTCTGTAATTTTTTTACACAAATATCTGTCTGCTTCAGTGGTTATATGTTCTGGGTGTGTGTGTGAGGTCCTAAGTTCAAGCCAAGTCTTTGGCTAAATTCTGGTATTTTTCTGAGTAAAGCCTAAACCCCCTTTAGTAGGCTTAAGTTTAATTATTTGTAAGTACATGTCAGAATGGGCCGCTGGTCTGGTGGTTAAGTGGAGTATTAGTATGCTGAAGGTCTTGTGTTCAAATCCCGTGTGAGTAGGGGAGTCTCTTTTTGGTTTATTTCTGAGAGAGAGTTTTGATGGAAGTGGAATTCTGATAGTGTGGGTGGTGAAGAGTTTGATGGAGAAAAATAAGGGGAATTAGGATGGGGAGTTATTTCCTTTTGATTATCTTTTTGCAAAATTTCGGCAGTCTTTTCCCCTCTCAAACTTCTGACGTCATTTTGCTGTCTCTTTGTCTCTGATTTTTTTCGTGGCATCTGGTTGGGTCATTCGGTGAATCATCACTATTTTATTCGTGGATTTTTGTCCACTGGTAAGTGATCTACTTCAACCTTTTCTCGTGGTTTGGGCTCTAGTAGTGATGGTTAATGATGGATTATCGTTGAACTCTATGCTAGGTGAAGATCGGAGTGCTGGGGGCTTTTCAATCAGTACGTAAATGTTTGAGATATTTTCGCTCGTCTTAAGGTAAGGGTTTAGTCATTTTATATGGAGGTTGATCATCGTTTTCATTCAGTAAATGTCAGTTTAAGCGATTAATCTGGGGTTTGTTTGGTCAATTTTAGGTATCGACAGTTTCAAGAATAATTTAGCATCAATCGAAACCAGGTGTGTTCTCGGTTGTACAGAAAATAAAGTTTTAATGAAAGCTAAAAACCTCACTGTCGACACCACTCGGGCGTGTGGTCGACGAGGCCAAGCGGTGCGCACAAGACACGGCCGTATAATGGCCACATAGGCCGTGTGTGACGCATAGGCTAGACTAATTTGGGCCGTGTGGGTCACAGGAAAACCATACGGGCATGTAGCATTTTGGGCCAGGCTATGTGATCCACACAGCCAAGGCAAATTTGGGCCGTATGGGCCTACACGGGCAAGCCACATATGCGTGTGAGCCATTTTTTGGAAATATTTGTTAAGGTTGCACGGGTCACCCAAGTCGACTGTTAACCTTCTGTAGGGTTGGTAAGCACTACTTAGACCCTTATCTGTGTGAAAATGACTATGTGAATTATGTACTGAGCATGTTATATATAAGCATGTATACTGAACTGTATGTGTAGCTTATAGACCTGTGATATCATGATATTCTATTCTATGTTGCATTGCATTGGGGTGGGTTGATATTATTTGGAGGAAGTGTACTGAAAGGCTCTTAAGCCTAATATACTAGCAGCTCAACTGCAGACTACTGTTCTGTGCCGCATTCGGTACTACCTAAAGTGTAGGGATGGGTTGGTTGATTTAATCCCCACATGGAGTGTAGGGTTGGACGGAGATAGTGTGTAGAGGCTAGTTGGGTAGGACTTTGTTACTGAATACTGTATATCTGTTATTGATACTGTGATGGGCTAAGGCCCTTGTGCATATTGATACTGATACTGAGTTGGGCTAAGGCCAAACCGTTATTGATACTAAAAGGGGCTTAGGCCCAAGACTATTTTTTTTACTGTGCAATGTGTTACTGTTGTTTGTTTTCTGTGGGATTACACACTGAGTTTACATAAACTCACCCCATCTGTTTAATGTGCACAGGTAATCCCCAGACTTAGACGATTCGGTGTGGCGAAGGACTTGGCGGTGACCACAGTTTTGGACTTTCATGGTTTTTATCTCATATTTTGATTATTGGTTTATTTTGATGTAACTTGTTGAATCTCTAGGACATCCACTTAATTTGGTTTTTATTTGATTATATGGATTTATACTTGTTAGTTGTAGGGGAAAACTCAGTTTTTCAAAAAGGCAAAATTTTCTCTAAACACACGATTTACTACAAACGGTTTTAAAAGCTTTTGCAACGAATTATGTTTAAAGAAATCGACTAAACGGGTAAGGATTTTGGTATTAATAAGAGATAAGAATATTAATTAAATGGAAAAGGATTTATCGTAGAAACTTAACTTTCAAACACCCTATCATGTGACATCGCCAGATTCGGCCATAACTTCTGGGCTAGGTTTGGGGTGTTACACATACGTAACTTTTCTAATATCCTATAATACCCCAAAATAGGCCTAGGAGTTTTAGGGGTATTTTAGGGATTTTAACTTTAGTGAGCTCATGAATTTCGTTAACATGGTAATAAAAAATGTTTTTGTTTATGACATTTTGAAAATTAAACCAATTTTTGAAAATAATACTAAAAAGGCTTTTAATTTTGAAATAGGGATTGATTTGTAAAAAGGTCAAAATCATGTGTGTTTATGTTGCAGTTTTACCAATTTTAAAAATACAACCTAAAATCATCCCCCACCTACAGATTTCAGGTTAACTCTTCTCCTTTGCTTGTTTGTGTCATCCCTTGTTCTCCCAATCTCACACCTTTGATTTTTTTTTTTTGTTAAATTTTCATCATTTTGATTCATATCATCACCCAAGTCATTAATCTTCATAATATTTCAAGAAAACACCCAAAAAATCTCATTGATTTTTTTCATCGTCCTTACGTGTGGGTTTTCTTATAGTTGCGTTAGAAGTTTTTTTTCTCCCATTGAAGGTAACCGTTCATCTTCCCATTAGTTTTTTAATGTTATTTAGTCTTTGAAACAAAGGTTTTAGCTATTAAATTGCATGTTTTAAATAAAAAGTTGAAAATTGGGTCTTTAATGGTGGATTTCAGGATTTTGAGTAAAAATGTGGTTTCAAAGTTTTTTTTAATTAGTTTTAATTAGACTAGAAGGTTTCTAAACTTTCTTTTAATATTCATTAAGTATTTCTTGGGTTTTAATATTTTTTTGTGAAAATAGCCATAACTTGTCGAAAAATTTTGATACCATGAATTGGGTAGTTTTCTGTAGTTTAAAGGTTAAAAAGTCGTCGGTGAATAATTAGATGAACAAAATCAGTTTTAGGCAAAACAATTGAGTATAGACCGAGATAATTAGGTTTTAAGTTTGATGTGTAGAAGGTTTCAATTACTTGAGAACTTAGCTTAGGCTTATGTTTTTTATTGCATGAGTTGAGTACTTAGATAATTTTTTAATGTGTTGTTGTGTGATTTGTTATGTTAAACCTTCAGATTCATTAAGACCATCTACGAGTTAAGGAAATGCTAGTTTGGGCTTTTGACATTTCGACGAAAGTGTATTGGTGAGTGTTTAGAATTGCTGCTTGTGGACTCGATTCAATGTGTTAGTTAGGAATTTAGTAGTAGCCTAAACACCTACTCTAAATTCCGAGTGTAAGCTTTCTCATACTATTGATTTAATATGTGAATATGTGTTGTGAAATTGTGGATTAAATTGTTATATAAGCTTATGATGGTTATTGTGAAAGAGTTAATTGTGGACATGTTATACGTGCCATATGATAACGATTATGTCGTGAATATAGTGTGATTTTGCAATGAAAAAGTGCAGAAACGGTAAGTAAAATATGTTTTTAAAAACGGATATTTCGGCCTTGTGAACCTCAAGAACATTAGATATAGTTGGCATGCCATTGGATTGTGAGTACTCACCTATATGTGTTACGTGATTTGGACGTTGAGGCCTTGGGACATGTTGGAGAGATAAGGGAATGTGAGCTAAGATCCATTCAATGGGACATGTTTGGTGTGATAGAGAGTGTTAGCTATATGCTTCACTTTTTGGGATATGCTAGACTTTATGAGTCATTTGGTGTGTTGGAGATCCGTGTCCAATGAATGGTAATAGAGCCCACTTTTACGTTTCATAACTCAAGTGCCAAATTATCTATAAATATGTTTATGAGTATAGTGATATATGCTTAAATGTTTTGTGATTATATGTGTAATGTGATATATGCTTAAAAGTGAATGTGATTACCATGTAAATGAACTGGTAAATAATGCATGAATGATTATAATATGACATTAGAGTTGGAACTATTGAGGTTGTGCTATATGGTTGTTTCGTTAATGTTTGATGAATGTTTTACATGGTAGATGTTCTAGGCATTCGCTGAGCTGGTTAAACTCACTAACTCCTTTCAATCCATTACAAATTAGTAGCGTTTCGATATGAGCGGGGTGGTTCCGATGGGTGATCCAAGCAAGTCTCTTATGTTAATTCGTAGGTGTTTATTTATCTGTTTATGTTTTGGGAAAATAAAGGCAATGTGGTAGAACTATTGTATACATGTTGTCATGAGGTTTTGGTTATTTTCATTTCTTATTAATTCTTAGGATTTATGGATATTATTCTTGTTATATCGCTTGGTTACTCGGACAAATTTTCGATGATTGAATTGTTATTGTGGTCATTTTGATGTTTATTTGACGAGGTTTTAGTTACATGTTGAATGGTTTATGATTGGGATGAATTATTTATCTTATTATGTTGTATTTTTTGTGTCTGGAGCAGAGGTACCGATATTCAGGTTTTTAAAATGATACCTCTATGATATTTCATTGTGTAGGAAGTCAGTATTGTAATTTGGTATCGATACCTTATCATGAGTATCAATACTCAGGGTAAAATAATCGATACTTTAATAAATGTACCAATATTTTTCTAGGATTTGATTTTTAAACGAGAAACATAGTATTGTTTTGGCACCGATTTTCCAATCCTTATTGATACCATTTATGGGAAATATCTATTCCTAAGTTTTAGTATCAATATCTACGTGATTATTTTGGGAAATTTTGCTATATGGTCCCTATGCATGTCTAATTATATTTATAAGACCATTCGAGGTGTGTTAGCATGTATTAATGGTAATTAGGAGTCTATTTGACTTAAAACTTGTATAAAAGTTAAAATGGAAGAAATTTCTTTAAGAATGAGTTCATTTGTACTGTGTATGTTGTGAGACAGTAGTGCAGCATCCTAATATTTGAGCTCGGCGATCGGGCTGGGTATAGAGTGTTACATCCCATCTTTAGAAAAGAGGAAGTCACCTTCTCAAAATTACTTATGTGCTACTTTGGAAGATCAAAACCATAAGAACAAAAGATTTCAAGGAATTCATGTCTTTATGTACATTTCTACATCTAATTTTTTTCTTGATGATTTGACATGACAGATCCTGATTTACAGTTTTAAGTTTGTATCAGATCTTGTTTTTACGATTCTAATACTGCAATTATTGTAATAAACTTACTGTTCATCTCTACATTTACAAAAAATGTTTAAGGTCGTTCTCACTAAACTAACTAGCTAATTAGTTGTATCTAATATGGTTCCTAATTCATGTTTAGCGTATTGATTATTTGTTTGTGTTAAAGGATAGAGTAAAAATTTTAAGATTAAAATATGTTTTAAGTCCTTAGGTTACACATTGTCGAGAGCGATAGCTACAAACCTCGACAGGATTTATTTTTATGGACCATAAAATGAATATGAAAATACATTGGTCATACAAAAAAATTATATAAGTTTCTATACATTTTGTACATTTGAAATTTAGTTCTTTTACTTTTTGCATTTAAAAATTTAGGCCCAATTATTACAATTGTTAAAATTCTTTCATAATTCACAGGTATAATATTTTGAAATTAAATAAATATATATATATATATATATATATATATTACTTAGTTGTCATGTAACAAAAAATAATGTTGAAAATGTAGAGATGTGGATTTTTTTCTTAGAAATACCTATTTTAACTCGTCATGTTAAAATAATTTTTTGTTGAAATAGTGTTGTTCTTAAGAAAAATTAATGTAAGCCATTTTATTAAATTAATTAACAATATTAATTTTAGACTAAAGAATGATATTATAAAAGTAGATTGATTCAATTATGTCAACACTTAAAAGCATATAAATTAAATCTCAAATTTCATTCTAATACCATAAATATTGCATGTATTATTATTATTAATTAGTTTTGAACTATATATTTTATTATATATTATATGTTATTTTAAATATATAATTTATACATATTTATACGTGTAAGAATTTCTAGTATATAGTTATAGAAGTATTTAAAAAAAACAGTATATAATTATATAATAATAATAAAATCAACAAAAATGATAAATAAATGATGATAAGATTGGGAACCACATTGTGACAACTTAACATGTAAGTTTATACAAGTTACGAAAGATACTTTATTGTGGTTGCTTGAAAATCTTAGGTATATCTTTTTCTATCTTTTAACAAAGAAAAAAAATTGATATCAATATACAAATGTGTAGTGTTAAATTTTATATGATTATAAAATATTTTAAAGGGTAAAATACACTAATAGTTATTTAGCTTTATTTTCAATAATAAAAGAGTTACTTA
The DNA here is from genome assembly GCA_025506655.1 of Gossypium rotundifolium. Taxonomy (NCBI): domain Eukaryota; kingdom Viridiplantae; phylum Streptophyta; class Magnoliopsida; order Malvales; family Malvaceae; genus Gossypium; species Gossypium rotundifolium. The sequence continues at coordinate 46,757,595 of CP106725.1, forward strand.
ATTTTCAATGTAATAACTAAATTTTTTAAAAATAATAAATTAATCATCACTAACTTTTTTCTATTACAGACATAACGGATCTTTCATTTTTCATCATTCATTACTCTTTTTTCTCATACTTCCGTTCTCTCATCCCTCCACCTACTCTGATTCTCTCTCCCCCACTACCCCTTTTCCTCTACTAATCCACTCACCTTTCAAGCTTGATTTTATCTCCCACAATCATGGGTCTTGTTCTTCCCGACCAAAAATCTCAATTAAATGCATTAAAAAATCACAAATTTATAATATTATAGAATACTTCAAAGATAATTACCATAAAATAAAAACAAACCAAATGTCTACTTCCAGCCTTATTAGTAGTGGAAAATTTAGTTGATGGAATGTTAGATCCTTTTTTCATACTCCACTCCAAGCAACTCTTTCACCCTTTCCATGGCCAAACTTTTTCTATTATTTAAAGTGTGCAAGTTATAGAAACCATTTGAGAAACCAAAATTCATGTCTTTTCCCAGTTTGGGATGTAAATCAAGTCACTTAGCCAGTTGGTTACTTGAGAGAAAACTTGTTTACTTGAAAATTCAAACTTTTTTTAATATTTTATTTCTATTAAACTATTAAATATTATAAGTTTTAATTAATGTATTGCATAAAAAATGTTAAAAACAATATCATAACGAATCAATCCAGTGACCACGAAAAAAGAACAAAAAGAAGAAGCGGAAGGATGACTGATAGGATTCTTTGTCATGGTAGATAATGGACCACTAATCCTTTTTTTTTTTTTAAATTAATTGTTTTTAAAGAAAAAAAAAAAGAGAAATTTTCTAAAAATAAATCGAAATCTTTTCGTCAAAAAAGAGTTCGGAATCCCAAAATATGATTTCTCCAACTAGAAAGGGGGAATAATGAAATATTTGTTAATTTCTAATTAGGCTGGATATTCTTTTATTGACGTATAATCCTAACAAAAATGTATTGAAATTTTGATTATTCGCAAAATCATATAGGAATCAAATAAAGTTTAATCGCATCTGAAACCTTTTGAATTACATGCATAATTTACATATGTTTTGCATTAAAACGTGTTTAAGTTTGTTTTATTTTTCCTTTGCTTTAATGTTTTAAAATGTTAAATGTAAAATATAAGGAATAGCATTTTATGAAAATTGAAAGGAGAGTTTTTAAAATGTAAAGTGCTAATAGAAAAAGAAAAAGTATCCATTACGCTTGTCATTTTTTTAAGTAATAATCAGAGAGCACTTAAGGTTTTTTTTTTTTGAATGAAAGAATAACAGTCTCTTTCTCTTAAAACATATTTTAATAATTTTCGAACGGCAACGATCAAGATGCCGACAACACACGGACCAAGGTTGAGACACAAAGGTCAATTATTAGACACCACGCGCATTTTTAATCACGCGTCAGCCCATGCAATTACTTTCCTACGTGGCATAGTGATGAACAAGGGTAACATTCAACTATAAAGTTAGGTTTGCTGTTAAAACCCAACCAAAAGTTTTACAAGGATATTGCCATGGCTTTTTTTTTTCTTTTTCTTTTTCTTTTTTTAATGTTTCCCACGACTTAAATTTAGATTCTTTATTAGTTTTGACATTGTTTTCCAGTTATTTTGTCTGATTCAAATGGAGGCACACTATCTCAGGATTGCTTAACTTCCAGTTCAGGCCCAACACCCCCGGCGGAAATTTTAGTGAAAAAAAAAAAAGAAAACCAAAGAAGCTAAACATTTCTTTTCCAAACTGTCAGATATGCTCTTAATCTGCACATCCCATGTGATATTTTTCAAATAGTTTTACATTTAAAGCTTTAAGCTTTAATCAAACCAAGGGTTCCAGACTCTCAAATGTTTTGGCAGTCCCATTGTGATTTGGAGCCAGCTACCGAGATAAACTATACTTAAATTATTATTTTTTTGTAAGTTTTTGATGTTGGGTTTTGAGGCAAATTGGTTATAGTGGACTGGGACAGTTTAAACATTGTTGAGATCTGGAGAAAATATGGAGGCTCCAAAGGGGTTTTTGGCTACTTTATGGAACTTTATATGCTTTCTACCTTACTTTTTTGGCTTGCTACTGTTAGGCACAATTAAAGGTGAGTGATTTAAATCTGTTTTTATGTTGTTTTTAGGACATGCAGTTTAAGGAAATACATTCAAATTGGTTATGTTTTTGTTTTTGTATCCAACTAAAGACTTGAAATCTTGCACTGCATTATACATTCAGGAATCGTTTTCTGCCCACTGATATGTCTTATTATTACAATCGGAAACTCATCCATCATATTGGGGCTTTTGCCGTTTCATGGTTACTGGACCTGTTATAGCATTGTGAGGTGATTTTCTTGCCCCCTGATTTTCCCATTTGCTTTGCCTCCATATTATTTTATTCGGTTTTTTACTCTGTTTATCTCTTTATTGAGCAGAACTAAACTATTAGGACCATTTCTGAAGCTCTTTATTTGCGTATTCCTACCGGTTGTCTTGATATTATGGGTCGTCGTTGGCATTGTTGGAAGTAGCATAGTGGGTGTATTGTACGGCTTTCTTTCACCGATATTTGCTACTTTTGATGCTGTAGGAAAAGGAAAGACCAATGTGTTTGTCCATTGTTTTTATGTATGTCTTAAGCATCCGTGTTCCGATAATATAAATTTTTTTCATAGATTAACATCTCTTGTTCTTGTATCATGAAATGGAGACTTATATCGATTTGTTTCCAGGATGGAACACTGAGCACTATCAGTGGCAGCTTCACTGTAGTCAGGGATTTCTATGATGTTTGTTTTCATTCCTATGTCTCGTTAATGGAAGACCTGCGACAGAAAGGGCCTCCAAATGGAAAATACTACGAGATTAGGTAGATATGCGGTTCTTGCTCATGTTGGTTTCATGTTCAAAAGAATTACTTATGTTTCAACTGACTTTTCTATGATCATCATATGCAGATTTCTTTATCTTCCACCAGCGCTTATAGCTGCGGCGCTTGGTTTCATAGTAGATTTTCCTGTGATTTTGCTTATTGCCCTATGTAAAAGTCCTTACATGCTCTTTAAGGGGTGGCGTCAATTATTTCATGACCTTATAGGTCGAGAAGGCCCTTTCTTGGAGCCTATATGCGTACCATTTGCAGGCCTTGCTATCTTACTTTGGCCACTGGCTACTGTTGGGGCAGTGTTGGGCTCCATGGTCTCCAGCATCTTCCTCGGTGCCTACGCAGGGGTGATTGTTTATCAGGTTAATATCTTCTACATAGCTTTTGTCTTCCTTGTCCATATTTCCGTTCAACATATAACTTGATTTTGTGGGTTTTTCTTATTTCAGGAATCCTCATTTTGGTTCGGAATTTGTTACATTATTGCTTCGTTGTCCATATACGATGAATACAGCAATGATGTCCTTGACATGCCTGAAGGATCTTGCTTTGCCAGGTTTTATTTGGCACTCTAATAACTTATCACTATTATATATAACAACAGGACAAATTTTTACAGGTTTTCTTTTATAAACAGGCCTAAGTATCGCCAAAACCTAAAGGAGCCCATCTCTAATGCAGGCTCATTATCGGAATCTGACTCTTTGAAACCTCATCCTCCTGCTCGTATGGATTCACTTACGAATACAAGGATTGATTTGAAGCCACTCGAGGTGAATTATCTGTTTTCCATTTGGAATAGAACCTGCATTTTGTTTCATGCATCTGATACTAAAATTTGAAGATATTCATATCTTACAGTAATTGGTTGCTAAAAGAGTTTGTTTATGATTATATAGCTACTTGGGGGCTTATTTAAGGAGTGCTGGCGCCATGGAGAAAAAATGGTTTCTGAAAGGCTGATAACCTCAAAAGACATTGAAGAGGCCAAGTTAACCAAAGGAAGTAGAGTGATCGGGATAGGCTTGCCAGCTTATTGCCTTCTTCAAACACTATTGCGCTCTGTGAACAACAATAGATCTGGCATATTATTGAGTAAGTAAATTTTGTTTTTTCTTATGTAACCCCAAGAAAACTTACGAAAGAGATCATTGTCATAAACTTCCAAATGGATGCTTCTATTTAGGTGACAATACTGAAATAACGGCTACAAACAGACCGAAAGACACCTTTTTCGACTGGTTTCTTAACCCCTTTTTGATACTAAAGGAGCAAATAAAATCTGAGAATCTCTCTGAGGAAGAAGAGGATTACTTAGGCAAATTAGTTTTGCTCTGCGGTGATCCAGAAAGGTTGAAAATTTCAAATATCGGATCTCCTCCCAAATCTGACCGTAAACGAGCTGAGCTTGATGCAATAGCCCGAAGGTGAGAATGCAACTAACATGTTAATCTTTCTTGACATTGTGTCATGCTTTCCTAATCGAACCTCATTGTTTTTGCTTCTTAATAAAGGTTACAAGGGATTACAAAATCAGTGTCAAGGTATCCAACATTCCGGCGGCATTTCGAGAATCTTGTCAACATACTATCAGAGGATCTGGCAAAAAAGAGTAACGGGGGAACTCAACCAATTCGGAGATCAAAGAGTGCCCTTGCCATGATATTTAGCAATAAATCATTCAATAGGAATACAAGCAACATGTCTGATCAAGAATTACAATCTACAATTGCTAGGGATATAGAAATTGCATGATGTAGGATCGGTGTCAACATTTGCCCCACATATCATTTTTGGATTTTAATTTTAGCCTTCCCTTGTTTCATTTCCTTAATACTCCACGAACTGGCACAATTAACCATGCCTAATAGATTTGAATTTTTTGTTATAACATGAAATTATGATATGTACATGGTATGTTTAATAAAAATGAAAATAGTGAAACAATAACCAACTTATTGTTGCTCTTACAAGCTGAGAAAGAGAAAATAATCAGCTCTTAATTCAAATGAGAGAAAATTATTTTTATTGAGTTGATGAATAATTTCAAATGGTTCCAATCTTTTATGTGCTTTACAATAGCTAAAATTAGTAAGTTCAAAGTTAAAAATAACATTAATAAGTTCAAAGTTAAAAATAACAAAAAACTAAATAGAGAAAAATGTTCAACCATATTTGGTAATACTTAATTTTTTAGGGATGGTTTATTTACTAAATATAAAGCCATCTAAATAGTCCCCCCCTAAACAGAAAGTACAATTTTAGTTTAGTACATACTACTTGACATCAAAGGCCAAGATTTTCTTAAACTTGACAAATGATGCCAACTTAAGATGCTTGATAAATACATCAGCAACTTGATCCTTACTTCTGCAATACTCTAACTCAAGTGTTCCTTCATTGCTAAGATCTCGCAGAAAGTAATATTTTACATCAATATGATTGCTTCTTCCATGCAACATAAGATTTTTCAACTTAATGGTTGAGTTGTTTTCACAGAAAATTGTAGTGGCTTATTCTGGTTTGAATTGTAGTTGTTCAAGGATTCTCCTAAGCCAAATAGCTTGACATGCACAAGTTGTATAGCAATAAATTCAATTTTGTGTTTGATAATGTGTAAATGGATTGCTTCTTAGATGACCACGAAATAGCCCCTGTGCCAAGCATAAAAACATAGCCTGAAGTGCTCCTTCTATCATCTTGATCTCCTGCATAATCATTATCAGTGAAGCCAATCATGTTTGACTTTTCACCCTTCTTGTAGAAAATACCAAAATTATTGGTTCCTTACAAGTAACGAAGGATTCTCTTGGCAGCTAATAAATGCTTTTCAGTTGGACTCTCCATGTACCTACTAATAAGACTCACAGGATATGTAGTATCTTGCATCGTAGCAATTAGATACATCAAACTGCCTATAAATTGCTTGTAAAGTGTGCTATCCACCTTCTTCTCATCTCCTTTTTAATTAGTTTTAAGCCAAACTCAATTAGAGTGTTGGTAGAGTTGCAACCCGTCATCTTGAATCTGTAATTTCTCTCACATACTTTTTCTAGGAGACAAAAATTCTATCATCAGATTGTATCACTTCTAGGCCAAGGAAATAGTGCATCTTTCTAAGACCAGACATATCAAACTAATCTATTATAGATTTCTTGAAATCATCAAACATGACCCTATCATTCCTAGTAAAACCAAGATCTTCAACATATAAGTACACAATGAGTAGTTTCCCATTATCTCCAATTTTAACAAAAAGTGTATGTTCATATGGACACTTTTGAAACCTCACTTTCAAAAAATAACCCTGAATGTGACCATACCAAGCATGTGGAACTTGTTTTAGTCCATAAATAGCTTTCTTCAATCAATAAACTTTATACTCATTTCCAACCTTAATATAACTAGGGGATTGTTCAACAAATACCCCTTCCTCTAATTATCCACGTAAGAATGTCGATTTGATATCTAACTGGAAGATAAACCAAGAGTTCTGCGTTGCTAAAATAATCACCAATCTAATGGTGTCATGCCTTGCAACTAGGGTAAAAACTTCTATGTAGTCCACACCATACTCTTGTTTGTACCCTAAAACCACTAACTGTGCCTTGCACTTGTCAACCTCTCCATTTTCCTTCAGTTTTGTCATATTGACCCACTTGACACCAATGGCTTTGTGCCGCTTAGGAAGATCAGTCAACTCCTGACTGTTGCCAGACATGTAGACATTTGTACTGGAAATACTACAACCAAAAAGATAATAAATAAAATAACGGTATTCGCAGTATGCGAGTCAAATTGTAATATAGAAGAATGTTACAACAAAACACTCTGGGAAGTATTTTGAGGATCGTATCCAAGGGAGGTTGAATTAAACATAAATTAATTTTCTACACTAACAAGGCTAAACAATACTAATCTAAAATCATATTACGAACAACCAAATTAAAAGTGATTAAACAAAATAACATAAATTATCTAAAATTAAGGCAACCAAATAACAATTGAAATTAAATCCAATTAAACGGGCAGAAGATTAACTCACTTTAGTGTTCCTAACATGGCAAACCAAAAAACTAACAAGGTGAGTATTTACTTCTAATCAAATCATATGATATCACAAGTACATAACATGCCAATTCAAGTCATTTATTTAACCAAACTCAAAGCTTATTCAATTAAGGAAAGATACAATTATGTATATATATATATATATATATATATATATATATATGACAATGTCAACATTTCAATACCATACTCATGTTCAATTCAAAAATTGTCCATTTGGATATCAATTTCATATCATGTAATTTTAGTTTTTCATTTTCACTTTAACTGTTTCGCCCGATGAACCCTATTAAATGGATTTGGATACACATGTATCTCCGTTACTCCAATTGCTTGTCTGAGCTATGTATACTCGTGTCAGGTTCTCAGTCCAGGCTAAAACTTTATAACAACAAGTCAGATTGCTTGTCCAAGCTGAAAATATACATGTCAAGTTACTTGTCCGGATTAAACCTTTAAAATGACATCAGGTTACCAGTCCAAGCTAAACCTATACCACATGTATCTTCGATTCCGCAACAAATGTTGGAACTCAATAACATCTATAACCAATCCCATACAAGTGTGCAAAAAATTTATTGGTATGCCAATCGTATTCTAACATTTACCAAGTTCAAACGGGCATATATTATAACACCCTTTACCTGTATCCAACGTCGGAACAAGATATGAGGCATTACCTAACTTAATCTCATGCTTACGTACAATTTCTAAACATAAAAGTCCATTCAACTTTAAAACTTTTCAAACTTCCTCTTAACAACCTTATTATAGGCTTACGAGGCCCAAAACACCTCTTAGAAACAATTTGAGATCATTTCGAGTTCCTTAGAAAACCCAAGAAAATGTTATTAAAAAAAACAGGGCCATACGCCCGTGTGGGCAGGCTGTGTGGTCACACACACCCATGTCCCTAGTCCGTGTGGGTTTTATTTTTCATTTCAAACCTAGAGGGGTTTTCACACGATCGAACACATGCCCATGTCCATGGCTCGTGTCCCTCACACGGCCTAGACACTCCCGTGTCTTAGCCCGTGTGTAAAAACTTGACATTCTGTTTCTAACGTCATCATCTCAATAAGGTCACACGGCCAAGGCACACGCCTGTGTCCTTAGACCGTGTGTTGAATTAAATTCCTAATTTTAGGTGCAGACTTCACATGGCCTGGGTACATACCATACTCTATGGCTGTGTCTTCCACACGATTGAGACACATGGCCATGTCTTAGCCCTTGTGTTTACTAATTGGTATTTTGACTTGCCAACCTAGCATGCAGGGGGACACACGGCCTATCAACACGCCCATTGGGTTGACCGTGTGTCACACACGGCCTAGACACACGCCCATGTGTCTACCCGTGTAGACAATTGTAAGGCTATCTACCAAGCCAATTGCCACCCTACAAAACAACCACACTTATACCATTTCAATGCAACATACATCATGACCATAAGGCACTTCTAATACCCAAAATCAAGACATCCACACATAGGTTTACACTACATTCCTTATGTGTATACTTTGCTTATTACTCATCCCATCACATAAGCATGCACTTCATGAACTTCATCATTATTGAATATATAAACTTGTCAAGTATTGGACAATGTCCAATGACCATTTATAAAATGAATTTAACGACATTAATAGCCACACATTGGCTAACAAATATGACATAACACAAGATAATCAAGTTTCTATACATGCCATACTCAAAATTAATCAAACTTTGCTATACCAAAGAGAAGTTGATAGTGTGATTCTGAACTCCGACGTCCTACTGTAACACCCCAGACCCGGCCATGCGTTTCGACCAGATCTAGCGTGTTATGGAACACGTAACTCTTTATCGGAATTTTGAAAACACAAGTTAATTATTTAAAATTTGAATAAAGAAGTGACTTTTTGGAAATAAACCTCTTTGTATTATTATTACGTATAAATAAACCTCGTCATAAATTCATAAGTTGCATAACATTGAAAACTACTTAGTTGAATAAAACTAGGGGCTTTATTACATAAATATTCTCAAATAGAATAAAATAAAATTTAAAGAAAACCCAAAATAATTTGTAGAAATAAAACTTGATGGCCCCTCGAGTCCGTCTCGGCTCCCATGTCCACGATCTACTGCTCATCTGGAAGAGTAGAGAAAAGGAAAGCGTGAGTCACCAAGACTCAGGGTATAAATCTCAAAACGCACAATGACCCAAGCCCACAAACACATTATGGGCCCTAGCCCATACATGAAGGTAACAATCATAATTACATGGTAAACGTTAAATAGTGAATAACCCAACCCATCCTAGGTTTCCATCCTCTACACACCAACCCGTACCAACCATCACACCTTGGGATTTCTACAATCAACCCTCCATCTGCTACACACCAAAACGACAATTTGATCGCCTATTCCTATTAATTAGAATCATTGAATGTGGCATAGCCACCGATCACTATGTGACCTAACATTTGTATATGTGAGATTTCCACCACCAATCACCAAGTGACCTATCATGCACTTCCCCTTCAATATCATATTCCCACCCCATGCATACACATAAAGAAAACATCATGCAGTCATATATATTTTTCGATACACATAGGAGTTCTATGTTTACGCACAGCATCCATGCCTAACCCTTTTAGGGTTCCATTCATTGTCTATATAAACCTCATTTCGCTTTTAAGCCCATAACATATATATAGTCATACATACAGGTTTATTAGTGTGTCAGAGATCTACACACCTAATTACCGATAAGACGATGCTTTCTATGTCGACGCTATCCTTAGTCGACACTACTGCTATTTGCCTAAGGTGTTGTTCAGAAGCCGGTCCATAACTAAGTGGCCAATCTCGAATGGGAGATACTGCTCTTTTCTTAAACTTAGGGATTTTCTCCTTTGCTTGATCCATATTTAATTCCATCGCAAGTCCTTATCAGAACTACTATTACAATATTTAATCGTTAATTCTCATTATAACCTTAAGATCTTGCATATAATGATCAAATCTAATAGAAATGTAGGGAAATCTTCTTACCTTAAAAATCTCAAAATGGAGACTAGCTATTTCCGGCTTTTAGATCTAATTGACCAAGCTTCCTTCAATTCCCGAATTGCCGCCCAACATAGAATCATTAAACTGTTAATTTTTTAGCTTTTGCCTTTTAAGAACCGAGATAGAATATGAGATCTAATGTAAATCAAGACTTACCTTAGTATAGGAATTTGGCTAACACTTGGAAAGGAGATTCGACAATGCCAAAGGAAAGTTTTAAATGCCTGGGAAGAATAGAACTAATTCTCAAATAGGATGAATAAAAGAAAAGACTATAGATGCTTGACTTTTTAAAGAAATCGCACAAGGAGGAAAAAGTGGAGAAGAGTTTGCTTTTGAATAAATTGGAGAAAAAAATTAGAGAGGAGAGGCTAAGGAATTTCAGCACAATGGGAGAAGAAATTAAGGTTTTCAATGTCAGAATCAAGGAGCTATCCCCCCTATTTATAGATATTTCGACACCTCATGTATAAAATCGAAAACGCCCTTCCTAATTAATTAAAATTCAAGCTAAATGAGAGGGAAAATTTGGCACCCCCTTTGCCATGCAGTAGCCGATTTCTACACTCCTCTAGGTGATGGATTTTCGGCCATCACCTCCCTTGTGGATAAGCTCCTAACTTTTCTCCTTTTTATCTACTATTTTATGAATTATAAAATCCATCTAAATCTTCCTATTTTTGAGCCTTGTAGCCATCCATCTCATCAAATCTTAATGCCTAAATTTAACTCACTTAAATTAAAAGATTTGGGCTTTATTAAACTTAAATTTTGGGCCCCTAACTCCTTGTGTGTGGCGTCACTCCTTGCTTCATTTTAGGTGCCGAAAATGGCCCTAAAAACATGGGCTCCTTGCGGCCAAAACTTGGGCCTCTTTTATTGTTAATGATGCCACCTTAAAATAATTCAATCAAGGCCTTTGCCTAATCCTAAGCCCAATTTTGAACCCCTATCACTTAAATTAACAAATTAAACATATCCTCACACTAAATGCATAGGCCCATAAATTTAGGATGTTACACCTACGATCCCCGAGTTAGCTTGGCGATACTACAAGGAAAAGGGCAATGAGAGGGGTAAGCATGAAGCTTAGTAAGTTTGCATGAAATAGATAACAACATAAAGGTTCATGATAACATCAATTCATCACATTTAATAATTCACAAGTTCTCAAGCACATCAGTATAACTTACTCATGCTTACTCTTACCAAATCACATACCATATTTTGCATTTATTACTCGTAAGTTACTCATGGATACCTGTATCACTTCATCACGTAACTTTAGTACTTTTACTCTCTTGAACTTAGAATCAGCTCATTTGCATCTTAAACGTAAACTTAGCTCTTTACCCGTTAAATTAATTGGAATATTGAAGGATACTCAATCTCATCATAGTGTAACACGATGCCAAAACCATATCCCAGATATGGTCTTACATGAGATCACATCTCGATGCCGATGCCATATCCCAAATATGGTCTTACAGGGGATCTCATATGTCGATGTCGATGCCATATCCCAGATATGGTCTTATATGAGATCATATATCGATGTCGATGCCATGTTCCAAACATGGTCTTATATGGGGCCTTTTTTATCTTATGTTGTGATAATGGTATCCTTACTATTCATAATGTTCAACTAGGGCTTCTACTCAACATAATAGCATTATACTTTCATCGAAACATTATTAATCAATTTCATAGAAATACTAAAAATTTCTCATGATATCAAACAATTAAGAATATAATAGCATTATGTAGCATTAATTTCACACAAACTTACCTCGGTACCAAAATATATGTAGAATTGTTCAATTTAGTTCACGACTTTGTCCTTGCCTCAGTTTCGGTTCGGGCTTCGTGTTTCTTAATCTATGATAACAATTTCACTTGTTTAATTACAACACTAATCAATTCATTTCAAAAATCATACTTCAGCAAAATTACCATTTTGCCCTTAAACTTTCACAAAAATAACGATTTTACCCCTAGGCTCGTAAATCGATTCTAATCAAATTTCCTCCTTTAACAAGCCTAGATGAACATTTATTACTCTTATAACAACTCACAATATTAATTATTTCACACATTTACCACCTATTTACAACCTTTACAAAAAGGTCGTTTTAGGTGTTTTCATGGAGACCCCTTTCACAAAAGTTGTTTATTTAACAACTAAGATTCATTTCCTTCCATAAAATTTCAGAAATCAACATGAATTCTCACATGGAAAAACCATTGACTCTTTACCATTTTGCAAAATAATCCCCTCATTAGCTAGATCATGCTACAAGGTTCTCAAAAGTACAAAAATTATCAAAGAATGACCATCAAAACACTTACTTGTAAGGAGAAAAGCTTGGCTGAAATTTTTGAGTTCTCAACCCCTTATTTTGCTTAAAATTTCGGTGGGGAAGATGGATAGAAAAGATGATATCTTTCTTTTCTTTATTTTATGATTAAAATCAATTTAGTCACCAAAATTTCACCTAACCATTTGACCTAGTCTTTTCTTGGTCCCTATGGCCGGCCACCACCCTTAACAAGGCCTAATTGCACTTTAGGGACCTTTAATTAATACTTCTTAGCTATTTGACACCTCTAACTTGTAAAATAAAACTTTTACACTTTATGCGATTTAGTCATTTTTCGCAATTAAGCATGCAATCGCTAAAATTAATGCTCCAAATTTTTTATGCATTCATATAATCATGCTATAACTCATAAAATAATATAAAAAAATAATTTCTCCAACATCAAATTAGTGATTACAAAACTGCTATTCTAGCTAGCCCCTAAATCGAGCTATTACAATTTTCCCTCCTTAAGGATTTTCGTCCCCGAAAATCTTACCGGTAAAAAGGTTGGGATATTGGTTTCTCATAGTTTCCTCGAGATCCCATGTAGCCTCTTCTACCCCATGTATTTTCCATAGCATTTTCACAAGGGCTATATCTTTGTTTCTCAACTGTTTGACTTCTTGTGCCAAAATCTTAACCGGCTCTTCGCCATAAGTCATGTTCGGTTGAATTTCTACCTCTGTTGGTACAATCACATGCGAAAGATCTGATTGGTAACGTCGCAACATAGACACGTGAAACACGTCATGGATCTTTTCCAACTCATACGGCAGAGCCAGTCGATAGGCTATCTGCCCTATCCTCTCGATAATCTCATATGGTCCGATAAAGCGCGGACTCAATTTGCCTTTTCGGCCAAATCTGAAAACTTTCTTCCATGGTGACACTTTTAAAAATACCTTATCACCAACTTGAAACTCAATATCTTTCCGTTTCAAATCCGCGTTGGACTTTTGTTTATCTGAGGCAGCTTTTAAACATTTACGTATCACTTTTACCTTCTCTTCGGTTTCTCTGACCAAATCAACCTCGTGAATCTGATTCTCTCTTAGTTCAGTCCAATATAAAGGCATTCAATATTTACGTCCATAAATGCCTTATAAGGCACCATTTTCAAACTCGACTGAAAACTATTATTGTAGGCAAATTCTACTAATGGTAAGTATTTTTCCCAGCTGCCTTGAAATTCCAAAACATAGTATCAAAGCATGTCTTCTAATATCTGTATTACTCTTTCCAACTGACCGTCGATTTGCGGATGAAAAGTTGTACTAAAACTCAACTTTGTGCCCAAAGCTTCTTGCAACTTTTTCCAAAATCGTGATGTAAATCTCAGATCTCTATCCGATATAATTGACACCAGCACTCTATGCAATCTCACAATCTCAGAAATGTACAATTCGGCCAATTTATCAAGTGAATAATCAACCCGTACCGGTATGAAATGGGCTGACTTCGTAAGTCTATCAACAATGACCCATAAGACATCCTTCTTTTTAGGTGTCACGGTAAACCCGTCACAAAAATCCATAGTAATACGGTCCCATTTCCACTCAGGAACCATAATAGGCTGAAGTAGACTAGAGAGTACTTAGTGTTCAGCCTTCACTTGTTGACAAATTAGGCATCTCGATACAAACTCAGAAATGTCTTTCTTCATACTCGGCCACCAATACCATTTCTTCAAGTCATCATACATTTTTATGCTGCCTAGATGTACTGATAAACATCCATTATGTGCTTTGTATAAAATTTTCCAAATAAGCTCATCATCTCTGGGTACACAAACCCTATCTCGAAACATTAGACATCCTTAGAATTAATCTGAAAATCTAACTCAGCACCCAACTCGCATTGACTCTCTTGGCCTGTAAATTACTATCGCCTTTCTGAGCTTCACAAGTATCTTAGAGAAACATCGGTCTAGCTCTCAACTCAGCTAGAATAGAACCATCACTTGACAAAACCATCCTTGTATTCATGGCTCTCAGTGCAAACAAGGATTTCCTACTTAAGGCATCAGCGACCATGTTTGCCTTTCCGGATGATAGTCAATCACTAACTCGTAATCCTTTATCAACTCTAACAATCTTCGTTGCCTTAAATTCAATGTTTTGGGCCTCGGGTCCACAGCCGAGCCTTTGAACTTGGCTCATACCAAAATTGTAACACCCCAAACCCGGTCAGCACACCACAACCGGATCTGGCATGTCACGGAATGATAACCTTTTTAAAACGAAAGTTTGTCGGATAATTTTCTTTAGAAAACCCTTTTGGAAATTCGTGCTTAAAGTCTAATTATTGTTGCAAGTTTTTAGAAAACATTCAAGTTATCTTTGTTATCATATTTTAAGTGATGTTACACGATGGCAACGCTTTAAAGAAAAACGAAGGAGTTATAGTTTTAAAAATATTGCGTTCTGCCGGTTAATTAATAAAATCATTTATCCCACATAGTTAAAATAATAGCAATAATAAAAATAACCAAAACAAATCTTAGCGGCCTTATTACATAACCCAAAACCAAAATTTAAAATTTAAATAGTAACTAAAAGAATTCAAAGTCCCACGAACATGCATGGCTGCCTCGAGTCCTTCCAGCTCTATTTCCGCAATCTACTCATCTACAAAATATAAGGGAAGGGGTGAGTCACCAAGACCCAGTGTGTAAATCCCCAACCCGATAATGGATTCACTTACACAAACTATCAGTAGCAATATGCAAACCATGCAAAACATGCAACCCATAACCTAGCCATCCCAACACCTTTAACTACCCCGTGTGGTCAAAACCACTGGTGGTCAAAACCACTAGTGACCGTAGTCACAATATATCGGTGTGGTCAAAACCACTGATGACCGGAGTCACAAATCAAGTGATGGGGCCAACCCATCGTGTGGTCAAAACCATTGATGACAATCCCGTGAATAATCTCGTGGGGCCAACCCACTGTGGTACCAAACCACTGGGACAAGTCACAAATCGATATGTGGTCAAAACCACTAGTGGTCAAAACCACTGGGACTTAGTCACAAAATATAATATCAAGACGGGGCCAACCCGTGGTCAAAACCACGGTGACGATCCAAAATAAATCATCCCCCTCCTCTCATCAAACCCATCATCATGTTCATAACATACATGCCATAGTATCGAATGATCATGCAATTAACATATAACATAGCATCAACGGTTCATGATGATGTATAGTCACATAACAGGGGACTTACCTGAATTCCAAGCACATACCCACAAGGCATAATCACCGATTTCATTGCTAAAACAATATTATGTTAGGCATATTATACTAATAGAGTGTGTAAGCGTTACACACCTGGCTAATCGCATATCTAAGTAAGAATCTCAAACCACTCGAATCTAGAGAAAACCCAAGCATTATTCCTTTCCTACAATCGCCAATATTAATCAAGAATTAAAAAGACCTATTCAAGACAAATAGAAATCCCAAGGATATGTCGATGAACCCAATTCCTTACCTAGATCAACCACCAAGTCCCAAGGCTCCTCAATTCAAAGAATAGCCCCTCTACAATCAGTTTTGTCACTTCATTTTGAGTCTAAAGGCCATTCGGCCATAATCATGAATCCCGAAAGAAGAAAAGAGTTGCCGCACCCTTACCTTAATAATAGATTCGGCTAATCAAACTCCAATATTCGTCACCCCTAAACGATAGTGAAGGTTTCGACTCCCTTCAAAGAACAAGAACATAGTTTTAATACTTAGATCTAAAATGGAAAAAGAAAATAGAAGAGAAGTGGGTTTCGACATTACCCCCGTTGATCAGGAAAAGAAAACGAATAGGAAGTTCACTCATCAGAGTTTCGGCTATGATCCAAAAAGGAGAGATGGGTTTCGGCACTTATGATGATGAAGAGATAACGCAAAAAGAGAGGAATTTGTGAGCACGATATTCGGCTTTTGAACAAAATAGAGGGAAAAAAAGGAAACAAGGTGATTTCGGCAAGAAGAAGTCTAGCAAAGAGTGAACCGAAAAGAGAAGAGAAGGTAGCTATGAGAGTTTCGGCTTTGAGCAACAAGAAGGAGAAGAAGTGAACAATCGACCAAGTGCCCAAAATTGCCCAAAAAGAGAAAAGAAAGATTAGGAGGGGTGCAATTGAGGTTTCGGTTTGACACTGAATAAAAAAAAACAAGACCTACCAAGCTTTGCCGATTTTAGTTATCAACCTAGGCACATTCGACCACTACCAAAACCCCAAACCGATTGTTTCCCCAAACTCATACCACAACCAAAAAAAATTCAGCTAAGCACAACCCACTCTCACTCAAACACTTGTCGTCCCCTTCCATCCCTCCTTGAATTGCTCCCATCCACTCATTCAAACAAGTTTGGATGAGTCTAATACCTAAAATCTCTCCCCTTCATCCATTTAAAATCTGATAGCTTAATCCTCATCCATCAAGAGAGTCCCACCTGAGCACTCCTCTCCTTGCTTGTGGCGTGAAAAAGGATAAGCGGGAGTGCAATTCCTACAGCTCGAACACAGGCACTCCCTCTCTGCATGTGGCGTCACTCCTCTGACACCCTAGTGGCTCCTCCTTGCCACTTTTCCCATTGATTTCTTGTGGCAAACTTCCCAATAAAATCTCTTAACCCCTCTCTCCCTTAGCTCCATTTCCTTAAATGCCAAAACAAAATTCTTAGCCCTAACTCAGGCCTAACCTAGGGTTATAACTAAACCCCCAAACATGTTAAATGAACATTATAGACAATTCATCACATGCAACACAAGCAAAACGCAGAACCCCCGTTTTAAGGATGTTACAGTTCTACCCCCCTTAAAAATAATTTCGGCCTCAAAATTACCTGATAGAAGAGTTGAGGGTAGTGCTGCCTCATCACATCCTCGGGTTCCCACGTGGCCTCCTCCGTACCATGGTTCTACCATAATACTTTCACTAGGGGTACTGACTTCCTACGTAGAACTTTGACATCCCAATCTAAGATCTATACCGGCTCCTCCTCGAAAGACAAATCCGAGCTTACCTCAATCTCTGCAACTAGTACCATGTGTGACGGATCAGATCGATAGTGCCTAAGCATCGAAACATGGAAAACATCGTGAATCTGACTTAACTCTGCTGACAGCTCGAGCTGATAAGCTACCAGTCATACTCATTTCAACACCGTGTACGGCCCGATAAACCTAGGGCTTAGCTTCCCTTTCTGTCCAAATCTTAGCACCTTCTTCCATGGCGATACCTTTAGAAAAACTTTATCACCCACTGCATATTCTATATCTCTGCGTTTAAGATCGGTGTAAGACTTCTGCCTGTCTGACGCTTCCTTGAGACGAGCCCGAATCACCTTAACCTTATCCTCAGTTTCTGCCACCAACTCCGGACCCAAAACATGCCATTCACCCAACTCTATCCAGCACGTAGGAGTACGACACTTTTGTCCATATAGTTCCTCATATGGTGTCATCTGGATACTCGCTTGATAACTATTGTTATAAGCGAATTCCGCCAATGGTAGATACTCTTCCCAACTACCATTGAAATCCAGAACACAGCCCCTTAGCATGTCCTCCAGAATCTGAATTACCCTTTCAGACTGTCCATTGGATTGCGGATGAAAAGCTGTGCTGAAATCCAACCTCGTTCCCAAAGCTTGATGCAAAGCTCTCCAGAACCTCGACGTGAACCTAGGATCCCTATCCGAGATGATCGACACTGGCACTCCATGCAACCTTACAATCTCGGCCACATACAATTTGGCTAACTTTTAGAGCGAATAATCAACCCTCACCGGTATGAAGTGAGCTGATTTGGTCAGACGATCCACAATCACCCAGATCGAGTCCTTTTTACTAGGCGTGAGGGGTAGCCCATTGACAAAGTCCATAGTAATCTTTTCCCACTTCCACTGTGGAATCTTTATCGGTCAAGTAAACTCGACGGCAATGATGCTCGACTTTGACTTATCGACACGCCAAACATTTACCCACAAACTCAGTCACTTCCCGCTTCAACTCTGGCCATCAGAACTGCTTTCGTAAATCCCAGTACATCTTGCTACCTCCGGGATGCATAGCATATGGGCTGCTATGTGTATCCTGAAGAATCCTATGCCTCAACTCCACATCCTTCGGCATACAAGCTCTCCCTTGAAAACACAGTACTCCATCGTGAGTCAAGCTGTAACCTTCCAAACCATTACTCTATACTTGCAGCCTCCGAGCATTCAAACCCTTATCCACTAACTGTTTCTCTTTGATCTACTCCACCCAAGTCGGCTTTACTTGCAATTCCGCCAACAAACCCCCATCGTCATATAGACTAAGGTGGGCAAACATCGTTCGCAAGTCTGCTACCACCTTTCGGCTTAACGCATCAGCCACTACGTTATCCTTACCCGGATGATACTCAATCGAGCAATCGTAATCCTTCAACAGCTCAATCCATCTGCGCTGTCTCAAGTTCAAATCCTTCTGAGTCAAGATACTTGACTCTTGTGATCCGTAGACCATCGACTTCTATCCGTACAAATAATGCCTCCAAATCTTCAAGGCAAAAACCACCGCAGCCAACTCCAAGTCATGCGTCGGGTAGTTACCCTCATGCGGTCTCAGCTGTCGAGACGCGTACGCCACTACTTTCCCTTCCTGCATCAGCACACATCCCAAACCAATATGTGATGCATCACAGTAGACCGTGAATACCTTTCCTGCCTCAGGCTATACCAGAACCGAGCTTCCATCAAAATCTTCCTCAACTTGTCGAAACTTTCTTGCTGTTTCTCCGTCCACACAAATGGGACTCCTTTCCTCAACAGCTTGGTCAATAGTGCCGCGATCAGAGAAAATCCTTCCACGAATCTCCGATAATACCCTGCCAGACCTAGAAAACTCTGAATTTCTACAACCGACCTCGACGGTTTCCAATCCAACACCGCCTCAATCTTGTGAGGGTCCACTCTAATCCCTTCAGCGGACACTACGTGACCTAAGAAAGTTACTTCCCTAAAATAGAATTCGCACTTACTGAACTTGGTAAAGAGCTGCTTCTCCCTCAGAATTTGCAATACCACCCGCAAGTGTGTATCATGATCCTCCTCAGTCTTGGAGTACACCAATATGCCGTCTATGAATACTACTACAAACTGATCCAAGTACTGCTGAAACACCCAATTCATCAAGTCCATGAATGCTGCTGGTGCATTAGTTAACCCGAACAGCATTATTAGAAACTCGTAATGCCCATACCGAGTACAAAATGCCGTCTTATGAACGTCTGCCTCCTTTACTTTGAGTTGATGGTACCTCGACCTAAGATCTATCTTCGAGAAAATCGATGCACCCTTAAGTTGATCAAACAAGTAGTCAATCTGGGGCAACGGATACCTGTTTTTGATTGTCAACTTGTTCAGCTGGCGGTAATCTATACACATCCGCATTGTACCATCCTTCTTCTTAACAAAGAGTACAGGTGCTCCCCAACGAGATATACTCGGTCGGATGAAACCTCGGTACAACAACTCCTGAATTTGAGCCTTCAGCTCTAGCAATTCCTTTGGCGCCATCCTATACGGGGCTATAGACACTGGCGCAGTTCCAGGTAATAAGTCTATACCAAATTCAACTTTCCGATCCAGAGGCAGACCCGAAAGTTCTTCTGGGAATACATCAGTGAATTCCTTCAATGTTCGAACATTCTCCACTGCTAACTCCTTGGCCTCCAAGGCACACACCCGAACCAGAAACACTTCACAGCCCTTTCTGATCATTTTCTCCGCCTTCAGTACAGAGACCACATTCGATAAGTACTCCCTCCTATTACCTATCATCACCACCTCCTCACCTTCCATTGTCCTCAACACCATGCGCTTAGCCACGCAATCTAAACTGGCCTGGTACTTCACCAGCCAATCCATCCCGAGAATCAGATCGAACTCCCCAAACGGCAGTTCTATCAGATCAGCCAAGAACACGACCCCTTGAAGTTCTAGGGGTACATCCCTATATAGTTTACTTACTTTTATAGAGTGACCTAAAGGGATTATCATAGTCATCTTCCTAGAAGTAATCTCAAAGTCTAAATTTATAGTTTCCACTATGCTACTGGCTACATATGAGTGCGTCAAACCCATATCTATTAAAGCATTGTAAGGTAATCCAAAGATTAAGAACGTACCGGTTATGACGTCCGGTGCGTCACCCTCCTCTTGATGCCTCGCTGCATAGACTAACCCAGGCTGTCTAGCCTCCGTACCACCTACACCTCTGCCCGGTGCTCCACGGCCTCTACCAGAGCCATTACCTCCCTTAGCAGCACCACGGCCCCTCTGTGGCTGCTGAACATCCCTCCTGTTCTGAGTACGGTTCTGATCTCCAGATTGCAATCTAGCTGACCGCTGTGTACAATCCCTCACTCAGTGCTCCATCGACCCATACTCAAAACATCCTCTGTTTCCAGTCCAGCATTCTCCCGTGTGAGACTTTCCACACTGAGTACATCGTGGCGGCCACTGAGTATTACCAGTAGTAGGCCTAGTAGCTTGATTCGGCCCACTATATCTACCCCATTTCTGCTGATTCCCGCTAGACCCAGATGATCTAGCATTCCTTTTATTCCATCCCCGGTCCTGATTCTGTCTCACCGATTGTTTCACCTCCTCAGCAACTTTGGCTTTTTTTACTAAGACCACAAACTCTCTCTCCTGCTGTGGAGCAATCAGCAGCCTCAAATCGTCCCTTAATCCATCCTCGAATCTAACACACCGTTCATGCTCCGTAGCTATAATGCCCCGAGCATATCGGCCAAATTTTAAAAATTTTGCCTCAGACTCGACATGATTTATTCCCCGAACTAGCCTTAGAAACGCCTTCCTTTGCGCATCAATGTAGCTAGACCCCATATATTTCTTCTGATAAGCTACCTTAAAATAGTCCCAGGTGAGATCATCCACCGCTGTACTATCTCGAACCGTGAGCCACCACTGGTACGACTCATCCTAGAGAAGCGGCACTATCCCTTTCAGTTTTTCCTCAGCAGTCAGGTCCAGATCATCCATGATTCGTTCCGTCGCTTCCAACCAATACCCAGCCGTATTGGGAGCCACACTAGAAACACCTCAGAATACCTCGGCTCCATTGGCTCAAAATTGTTCAGAGACACGGATTTCGAGCTCTGACTCTAATCGGCTCCAACCACTCTTTCCAAAGACTCAAGATCACCGCGATAATCGTGATCATCCCCGCTTGATCTTGATACTCAACACCAAAGAATGGTGGTGGTGGTATCTCATTCTTGGACCCTTGACCGCACTCGACCGATTTCGACACGGTCATTCTACCTCTACCACGCCCTCGCACATTACGACCACGTCCCCTAGTACTCATGTCTATAGTCGCGATTTATCTGTTTAAGAGATTTTTATGAATTAGCTTCTGTTTCAATGATTACCTACGAATAAGTTTTATGAAAAGTAATTTGGTAGTGGTTCTTTCGATCATCACACAATTTTCAGTTCAACTTCCTACCCTCATTCCACGAGTAGGGGTATTCTCGTCCTTTCACTACCCGGGGGTATTTTCGTAATTTAACCTATCAGGATATTTTAGTAATTAAAACAGGGTAAATTCAAAAACCTTTACAAATCATAGATGTTTCAAAAATTCCAGAAATCGGGGGTATTTTGGTAATTTCATAAACTAGGGGTATTTTCGTAATTTTTCATAATCTAGGGGTATTTTCGAATTTTTTTCAAAATATTATTCAAGGTGATTTTAGAAAGTAAGGGTATTTTGAATATTTTCACTTCGAGGGTACTTCAAAAATTTTCCCATACTGAGGGCATTTTGGTAATTTTACAAGTCAGGGGTAATTTGGTCATTTTTTTCAAATCGGGGTATTTTAGTCATTTCTTAAATCAAGGTTACTGTGGCCATTTCAAAACCAAGGTTTTAAAGCGTTTCAAAACAAAACTATTTGGTTCCTTTCGGGTTTTAGTTATGAAGTTTTGCTTTGTGAATAAGTCGTCTTAATGGGTGAATCGTCACTACGCACTGTAGGATTCGGGTGAAGAGGAGGTGAGTCACTAGGATCGCTTAAATACCAAGCTCCTCCCCTAATCCACTCCTAGACATGTGCACAACGGTTACCATACCTTTGGCTCAGTGATGTACTCACAGGTTTGTTTAGTGGATCATTAAGTCTTATGTACTTGAGTTGGGGTAAACTATTCCTAGGGTTCAATAATTCCTATTCTACTAATCTACGATCCCGAAATACCCATTTCCCCCACATATAAATCACACAACAATCAGAAGTACTTACCTGGGCGGATTGGTGCCGGAGACTCGGTGCCATGCTGTTCAACCCATGTATTTCCAACCATGAACATTTAAAAACCTTACTTTAAAATGTTTTGGGCCTTGCCCACAAATGAGCCTTTGAACTTGGCTCGATACCAAAATTGTAACACCCCAAACTCAACAAGACACCACAACCGGATCTGGCATGTCACGAAATGATAACCTTTTAAAATGAAAGTTTGTCGGATAATTTTCTTTAGAAAACCCTTTTGGAAATCCGTGGTTAAAGTATAATTATTGTTGCAAGTTTTTAGAAAACATTCAAGTTATCTTTGTTATCATATTTTAAGTGATGTTACCCGATGGCAACGCTTTAAAGAAAAACGAAGGAGTTATAGTTTTAAAATATTATGCTCGCCAGGTTAATTAATAAAATCATTTATCCCACATAGTTAAAATAATAGCAATAATAAAAATAACCAAAACAAATCTTAGCGGCCTTATTACATAACCCAAAACCAAAATTTAAAATTTAAATAGTAACTAAAAGAATTCAAAGTCCCACGAACATGCATGGCTGTCTCGAGTCCTTTCGGCTCTATTTTCGCAATCTACTCATCTGCAAAATATAAGGGAAGGGGTGAGTCACCAAGACTCAGTGTGTAAATCCCCAACCCGATAATGGATTCACTTACACAAACTATCAAGAGCAATATGCAAACCATGCAAAACATGCAACCCATAACCTAGCCATCCCAACACCTTTAACTACCCCATGTGGTCAAAACCACGGTGGTCAAAACCATCGTGACCGTAGTCACAATATATCGTGTGGTCAAAACCATCGATGACCGAGTCACAAATCAAGTGATGGGGCCAACCCATCGTGGTCAAAACCATTGATGACAATCCGTAAATAATCTCGTGGGGCCAACCCATCGTGGTACCAAACCACCGACAAGTCACAAATCGATATGTAGTCAAAACCACTAGTGGTCAAAACCATCGGACTTAGTCACAAAATATAATATCAAGACGGGCCAACCCGTCGTGTGGTCAAAACCACCGTGACACCAAAATAAATCATCCCCCTCCTCTCATCAAACCCATCATCATGTTCATAACATACATGCCATAGTATCGAATGATCATGCAATTAACATATAACATAGCATCAACGGTTCATGATGGTGTATTCTAAAAGTCACATAACTGGGGACTTACCTGAATTCCAAGCACATACCCACAAGGCATAATCACCGATTTCATTGCTAAAATAATATTATGTTAGGAATATTATACTAATAGAGTGTGTAAGGGTTACACACCTGGCTAATCGCAAATCTAAGTAAGAATCCCGAAACCACTCGAATCTAGCGAAAAACTCGAAGCGTTATTCCCTTTCCTACAATCGGCCAACATTAATCAGTAATTAAAAAGACCTATTCGGCACAAATAGAAATCCCGAAGGAGATGTCGCATGAACCCAATTCCTTACCTAGATCAACCACCAAGTCCCGAAGGCTCCCTGAATTCGACAATAGTCCTCCCTACAATTGGTTTTGTCACTTCATTTTGAGTCTAAAGGCCATTCGACCATAATCATAAATCCCAAAAGAAGAAAAGAGTTGCCGCACCCTTACCTTAATAATAGATTCAGCTAATCAAACTCCAATATTCGTCACCCCTAAACGATGTTGAAGGTTTCGGCTCCCTTCAAAGAACAGGAACATAGTTTTAATACTTAGATCTAAAATGAAAAAAGAAAATAGAAGAGAAGTGGGTTTCGGAATTACCCCCGTTGATCAGGAAAAGAAAACGAATAGGAAGTTCACTCACCAGAGTTTCGGCTATGATCCAAAAAGGAGAAATGAGTTTCGGCACTTGTGTTGATGAAGAGATAATGCAAAAAGAGAGGAATTTGTGAGCACGATATTCGGCTTTTGAACAAAATAGAGGGAAAAGAAGTAAACAAGGTGATTTCGGCAAGAAGAAGTCTAGCAAAGAGTGAACCGAAAAGAGAAGAGAAGGTAGCTATGAGAGTTTCGGCTTTGAGCAACAAGAAGGAGAAGAAGTGAACAATCGGCCAAGTGCCCAAAATTGCCCAAAAAGAGAAAAGAGAGATTGAGAGGGGTGCAATTGAGGTTTCGGTTTGACACTGAACACAAAAAAAAAAACAAGACCTACCAAGCTTTGCCGATTTTAGTTATCAACCTAGGCACATTCGGCCACTACCAAAACCCCAAACCGATTGTTTCCCCAAACTCATACCACAACCAAAAAAATTCGGCTAAGCACAACCCACTCTCACTCAAACACTTGCCGTCCCCTTCCATCCCTCCTTGAATTGCTCCCATCCACTCATTCAAACAAGTTTGGATGAGTCCAACACCTAAAATCTCTCCCCTTCATCCATTTAAAATTTGATAGCTTAATCCTCATCCATCAAGAGAGTCCCACCTGAGCACTCCTCTCCTTGCTTGTGGCGTGAAAAAGGATAAGCAGGAGTGCAATTCCTGTAGCTTGAACACAGGCACTCCCTCTCTGCATGTGGCGTCACTCCTCTGACACCCTAGTGGCGCCTCCTTGCCACTTTTCCCATTGATTTCTTGTGGAAAACTTCCCCAATAAAATCTCTTAACCCCTCTCTCCCTTAGCTCCATTTCCTTAAATGCCAAAAGAAAATTCTTAGCCCTAACTCAAGCCTAACCTAGGGTTATAACTTAACCCCAAAACATGTTAAATGAACATTATAGACAATTCATCACATGCAACACGAGCAAAAAGTAGAACCCCTGTTTTAAGGATGTTACAGCCTCAGTCAATAATGCCTTAAGTTTCTCAAAACTATGTTGGCACTTTTCCATCCATTCAAACTTTACATCTTTTTGTAGTAGCCTTGTCATCAAGGTAGCTATCATAGAAAATCCTTTGACAAAACATCTGTAATAGCCAGCTAGGCCCAGGAAACGTCTAACCTCAGATACATTTCTTGGCGGTTTCCAATCAACAATAGCTAAAATCTTGCTCAGGTAAACTTGGATTCCATCTCCCGAGACTATGTGTCCCAAAAATCCAACTTCTCTAAGCCAAAATTCACTCTTACTAAACTTGGCATATAACTGTTTATCCCGTAAAACTTGTAGAACCGTCTTCAAGTGTTCGGCATGCTCGTTCTCATCATGAGAGTAAATCAGTATATCATCAATAAAGGCCACAACAAATTTGTCCAAATATGGCCGAAAGATGCGAATAATCAAATGTAACACCCCATACCCGAGTCCTATGTTAAGACTGGATACGAGACATTACCATGCTTGAACTCACTTAAAACATGTACATACGGGCTATAAAATTCTGTTTCGAATTAAAAACTTCTCTTTCTTAGTCTAATCATACATTTCATAGGCCTATGAGGCCTTAAACACGTATCTGGAAACTTTCGAAACTCAAATAAAAACTTTTCCTTAAAACACGAGTCACACGCCCATATGACTTGGGACATGCCCGTGTACCCCTAACACATGCCCGTGTCGTCCACCCGTGGTCGACACTGACTAATTACACACGGCCTTGGCACGCCTGTGGATGTAAACCTTGTGCTATATATTGATATACCGTCTTATTCACATGGTCTGGGGCATACGACCATGTTCTAACCGTGAATCACACACGGCCTAAACACACGACCGTGGGATTTACCCGTGGCCTATTCTGACTTAAAACACTAAAGTGCAGGGTACGCACGGCCTAGACACACGCCCGTGTGCCTAACTGTGTGGGCACTTAGAGGCTATTTACCAAGCCAATTGCCACCCTGAAATCAAGACCGAACTCATGCTCAATTCAATACATTTTTCATAAACATTACTACATACTTCATTGATCTCCATAAACATACATACTTAGCTAATTTTGGCCAATCACTTTGCCATATACAAAAGAATAATAAACTTGATAATCTATACAATGACCCTTCTTTAAACATATTCTCAAAATGAAATGCTTCCTATACATGCCATACTTAGCAAAATAACTTGGCTATACCAAAATAGAGATTGATAGTGTGCTACGAGCTCTGACCCCAACGATCCACAAGTTAGCCTGGCGGGACTACATAGAAAGAAATAATTAAAGATGTAAGCATTTGGCTTAGTAAGTTTGCATGTAAAACACATATTAATTAACTTTCTTAATATAAACCATTTGACATAACAATGGTATCATAAATTTCAGTTATAGAGTTTACTTATACTGATTCTTACATGTCTCATGATACTTACTATTCTCATACTTGTAAGGTAAACATGGTACCTGTGTCACTTGATCACATTGATCAATATACTTTAACATAATAATTATGATCTCTAATTCTTCATTCATAACATAAATGATACTTAATTTCAACTTGGTAATAGCTTTTCTTACCTAGCTTTCTTTGTTAACTCATTTTAACTTTTACTCATTTGCCCGATGAATTTCTGCGAATAACTGAGGATACTAAATCTCATCCCACATATCTTGATGCCAAAGCCTTATCCTAGATACGGTCTTACATGGAATATCTCATCTTGGTTTCAAGGCCATGTCTTGACATAAACTTCTATGAAGTCTTTTTTGTTCTCACCAATGCCATGCCTTGGCTTGGTCTTACATGGGATTTCTTTCTCTTGATAGCTTTTCAATGCCAAGCTTACCTTGGACTTACATGATAGCTTGTGCAATGCTAAGCTTGCCTTGGACTTACATGATAACTTGTTCAATGCCAAGCTTGCCTTGGACTTACATGATAACTTGGTCAATGCCAAGCTTGCCTTAGACTTACATGATATCTGTGCTTGATTGCCGATGCCATGCCTTGGCTTGGTCTTATACGGACTTTCTTATCTCATGTGGTAGATCGAGTATCCTGGGAAATTCATATTCAATCGGGACTTGCTCATACTTAATCTTATTTATTTATTTGTTTAATATAACATTAAAAATTCCATGAAAATAATGTATATTATACTAAGAAATTCAATGATAAAAATCATAAAGCTTAGAAATCATACAAACTTACCTCAATATACAAAATGCATGTAGATTTACAATTTAGTCCTCGACTTTGTTCTTGCCTCGGTTTCGATCCGGGCTTCATTTTTCTTGATCTATAATCATAAATAGATCATTTAATAATCACATTAACTAAATTCACCCTTAACGCATACTTTGGAAAAATTACTATTTTGTCCCAAACTTTCTCATATTTGCACTTTTGCCCCAAAAGGCTCGTAAAATAATTTTCATTAAACTTCCTTAAACTTCATGCTTAGCTGATTCATTTTCTCTACTATAACAATCATCAATTCTCACTATTTCTAGTATGTATGATCAATTTTCATAACTATTACAAATTAGTCCATACTATCATTTTTCATGAAATTCACTTAGAATAAAATGTTTATCTAACATCAAACTCTCATAAACTTCCATAAAACATCATTTAACATGCATGTCATTCATGGGTAAATTTTTGAACATGCACCCTAGCTCATTTTATAGCTAAAAATAGCTAATTCATAATACGAGAACTTCAAAAATACGAAGAATATTAAAAACGGGGCTAAAATGAACTTACTAGCAAGCTTGAAAAAAATGAAGAACCCTAGCTATGGAGTCTTCAAATTTTTTCGAATGTGAGGAAGAAGATGAATAGATTTTTATCATCTTTTTCCTATTTTAATCATTTAAATTGATTAAATGACCAAAATGCCCTTCTCTTTAAAAATTTCTATTTTTCTAACTCATGTCCAATTTTGTCCAAAATTTATAATTTGGGCAAATTGCTACTTAAGGACTTCTAATTGATATTCTAAAGCTATCTCATACAAAAGGCTTCTAGAAACTCATATTTTGCAACTTTTGTAATTTAGTCCTTTTTGGACCATTCAACCTCAATTTAACAAAATTGCTTCATGAAACTTTCACACTAGCATGCAAACATGGCATAAACCTTAAAAACTCATAAATTCACCTCAGATTCGTGGCCTCACACCACTATTCTGACTAGGCCCTAAATCGGGCTGTTACACTTCTCCCCCTTAGGATTTTCGTCCTCGAAAATCTTACCGGCAAATAAGTTCGGGTACTTATTTCTCATGCTCTTTTTTGGTTCCATGTAGCTTCCTCTATCCCATGTCTTTTCCACAATACTTTCACTAGAGCATTACTTTTATTTCTTAGCTGCTTGACTTTCCCGGGCTAAAATCTTGATTGGTTCTTCATCATAAGTCATGTAGGGATGAATCTTTATTTTTGATGGGGTAATTACATGTGAAGGATCTGATCGGTAGCGTCTTAACATTGACACGTGAAACACATCATGTATCTTTTCTAACTCTGATGGCAAAGCCAATCTGTAAGCTACCAGTCCAAGTTTCTCGGTAATCTCAAACGGTCCAATAAAACGTGGACTTAACTTGCCTTTCCGGCCAAATCTGAGAACTTTTCTCCAAGGTAACACTTTCAAGAAAACTTTATCTCTAACTTGATACTCTATCTCTCTTCTCTTTAGGTCTGAATAAGATTTTTGTCTGTCTGATGCAGCTTTTAAACATTCTCGTATCACTTTCACTTTCTCTTCAACTTCTCTAACCAAATGAACCCCGTGAATTTGGTTTTCTTTGAGTTCAATCCAATATAAAGGTGTTCTGCATTTACGTCCATATAGAGCCTCATAAGGCGCCATCTTTAAGCTCGACTGAAAGCTATTATTGTAGGCAAATTCTACCGATGGGAGAAACTTTTCCCAACTGCCTTGGAGTTCTAGAACACAACATCGAAGCATATCCTCGAGTATCTGAATCAACCTCTCCGACTGACAGTCAGTTTGAGGATGAAAAGTTGTGCTAAAACTCAATTTTGTTCCCAAGGCTTCTTGAAGCTTCTTCCAAAATCTGAAGGTGGATCTCGGATCTCTATCCAATATGATTGACAAAGGAACTCCATGAAGTCTTACTATTTCAGAAACATATAAGTTTGCCAACTTGTCGAGTGAGTAGTCAACTCGTACAAGTAGGAAATGAGCTAACTTTGTGAGTCTATCAACTACAACCTATATAGCTTCTTTCTTGCTTGATGATAATGGCAACCCCGTTACAAAATCCATAGTGATACGGTCCCATTTCCTCTCGGGTATCATAATTGGTTGAAGCAAACCCGAAGGTACTTGGTGTTCAGCCTTTACTTGCTGACAAATCAAACATCTTGAAATTAATTCTGAAATATCTTTCTTTATTCTTGGCCACTAATACAATTGCTTCAAGTCATTATACATCTTGGTACTACCCGGATTAACTGATAAACATCCGTTATGTGCCTCATACAAAATTCTCTTAATAAGCTTCTCTTTTCTCAGTACACAAACTCTATCTTTAAACATCAAGTATACATCAGAATTAATCCGAAAGTCAGATTCAACATCGGACTCGCACTGAGTTCTCTTGGCTTGCAACTCTTTATCTTCTTGTTGAGCTTCAGTGAACTCTTGAAGGAACATTGGTCTAGCTTTTAATTCAGCTAGAATAGAACCATCGTCAGATAAGGTCATCCATGAATTCATTGCCCTTAATGCAAAAAGAGACTTCCTACTCAATGCATCGGCAACCACATTCGCCTTTCCTAGATGGTAGTCAATGACCAATTCATAATCCTTTATCAGCTCTAACCATCTCTGTTGCCTTAAGTTTAACTCTTTCTGCGTCATCAAGTACTTCAAACTTTTGTGATCAGTAAAAATTTGACATCTTTCACCACATAAATGGTGTCTCCAAATCTTCAAGGCGAAGACTATGGTAGCCAGCTCTAGATCATGCGTTAGATAATTCTTCTCATGAGGCTTCAACTATCTTGAGGCGTAAGCAATAACCTTGCCTTCTTGCATAAGTACACAGCCTAATCCATTTAAGGATGCATTGTTGTAAATCACAAATTCTTTCCCTGTTTCGGGTTGTACTAAAACTGGAGCTTCTATCAACATTGCTTTCAATTTCTTGAAACTTTGTTGGCATCTTTCTGTCCACTCAAACTTCACATTTTTCTGTAACAATTTAGTCATTGGGGTTGCAATCATAGAAAATCCCTTGACAAATCATCGGTAATAGCTGGCTAGGCCTAAGAAAATCCTAATTTTAGAGATATTACTTGGTGGTTTCCAATCCATTATAGCCGAAATCTTGCTTGGATCCACTCGGACTCCATCTCCCGAGACAATATGTCCCAAAAGTCCTACTTTCTTGAGCCAAAATTCACTTTTACTAAACTTGGCATACAACTGATTTTCTCATAGAATCTGTAAAACTGTCCGTAGGTGCTCAACATGCTCATTCTCATCCCGGGAATAAATCAATATGTCGTCAATGAAAACGACTACAAACTTGTCGAGGTAGGGTCTAAAGATGCGGTTCATTAAGTCCATGAATACTGCAGGAGTATTGGTCAAACCAAAGGGCATGACTAAGAATTCATAATGCCCATATCTTGTTCGAAAAGCTGTCTTGGAAACATCAGAATCTTTTACTCTTAACTGATAATACCCTGATCTCAAGTCTATTTTGGAGAACACATTAGCTCCTTTCAATTGATCGAACAAATCATCGATCCTAGGCAATGGGTACTTGTTCTTCGCTGTCACTTTATTAAGTTGATGGTAATCTATGCACAATCTCATGGTGCCATCTTTCTTTTTCACAAATAAAACTAGAGCACCATAGGGAGAACAACTCGACCTAGCAAAGCCTTTATCTGTCAACTTTTGCAACTGTATCTTCAGCTATTTCAACTCTGTTGGAGCCATTCTATAAGGAGTAATAGATATAGGTATAGTACCGGGAGCTAGATCAATATTAAACTCAACCTCTCTAACTGGTGGTGGCCCTGGTAATTGCTCGAGAAAAATATCCACGTACTCACATACTATAGGTACTGACTCAATCTTTAACTCTGTTTCTTTATCATTCATCACAAAGGCCAGATATGCTTCATACCCTTTTCTTAAGTATCTCTGTGCCATCATATGAGAAATCACTACCGGTGACCTACTCTGTTCATTAGATTCTATATGAAGAGTGTCTCCATTCTCATATTTCATCTCAATGTATTTCTTCCCACAATTAACTATTACATCATAGGTGGTTAACTAGTCCATACCAAGAATGATGTCAAACTCATCAAATGGTAGCAACATAAGGTTTGCTTTAAAATAATGACCGCTAATCATCAATAGGCAGTCTTTACATACTTTATCAACTAAAACCCTTTTGCCTAAAGGATTAGACACCTTAATTACAAATTTTGTAGACTCTATAGGCATATTCATACTGGATACTAGTTTCATACAAATATAAGAGTGTGTGGATCTGGGATCTATTAAAGTAATAAATTTGATATCATAAAAAGAAAAGGTACCCATAATAACATCAGGAGAAGATGCCTCTTCGCGAGCGCGGATGGCATAAGTCCTAGTAGGTGCCCTACCCTCGGGTCTCTCAGCCTGCTCTCTAGAGTTACCTCTTCCACTTACCCCACTCCCCGGGTTTCTCTACGGTCTACCTCTGACCATACCCTCAGATCTCGGGTTTTGAGTTC
The DNA here is from genome assembly GCA_025506655.1 of Gossypium rotundifolium. Taxonomy (NCBI): domain Eukaryota; kingdom Viridiplantae; phylum Streptophyta; class Magnoliopsida; order Malvales; family Malvaceae; genus Gossypium; species Gossypium rotundifolium. Next base: position 46,789,919 of record CP106725.1, read on the forward strand.
TCTCTTCTTTCGTCATCTCAGGACAATCTTTTATAAAGTGATCATGGGAACAACATCTAAAACAAGCATTTTCATGTGCTCGACATTCACCAAGATGGCGTCTGCCACACTGTGGGCATTCAGGTCTATCAGATCGAACGTTCCCCACACTAGCAACTAAATTAGTCTATGCTTTATTTCCTGAATTTTGCTTGCTCTTGTCTTTCTTTGAAAACCCAGTGGAAGTAGCTGATCGGGTAGGGAAATCTCTTGACTTTTGGATGAAGATTGGAATGACTTATTCCACGGCCTCTTTCTAGAGTCACGAGACTCCATTTTAGATTTTCTCTTCTTTTTTATTAATTCTTCGGCCTTGCAAGCCCTTTCCACTAACACCACAAATTCTTTTAGTTCGAAGACAGCAATAGATAACTTGATATCATTATTTAGTCCATCTTCAAACCTCTTACTCATGATGGCTTCAGTGGACACGTATTCTCGAGCGTATTTGCTGAGTCGCACAAACTCTCACTCATAATCAGCCACTAACATCTTGCCTTATTTCAGTTCTAGGAATTTCTTCCTTTTCTAGTCCACGAATCTTTGACTGATATATTTTTTCTTGAACTCTTCTTGGAAAAATTCCCATGTGACCTTTTCCCTCGGTATTACCGGTACAAGGGTGTTCCACCATTGATAGGCAGCATCTCTTAAAAGAGAAACTACACACTTTATACATTCCTCAGGTGTGCATGACAACTCATTAAATACCCTGATTGTATTTTCTATCCAGAACTCAGCCTTTTTCAGATCATCATCTTTTCTAGCCCAGAATTCTTCTGCCCCATGTTTCCTGATCCTATCAATTAGAGGTTTGTCTCCTCTTACCACCTCTACTACTTGAGGGACTGCAGGGATAGGTTGTGGAACAGGCGGGGGTAGAGGGGGTTGTACATTCGGGTTCGTACGAATGAATTTCGTGTACCATGTATTCATCATACAGAAGAAGGATTCTCTAGCCTTTTCTCCTCCTCCTTGACTAACTGTAGTGGGTCTATTTTGATTCTTATTTGGCACCTCCCTTCAGTAAGAGCCCGTGCATTACTTTCTACATCATCCGCCTTAGCTCTTTCGGGATCCATTTAATATATGTATAAATATAATTTAAGTCATCAGGAGTCGTCACACTATCATAAAAAAACATTCTTACGTATGGCATGTATAGCTAGACTCATGCTCGTGCTACGTTGTCTTAGAACCGACTAAACTGTAGCTTTGATACCACTAAACGTAACACCCCATACCCGAGTCTGATGCTAAGACTGGATACGAGACATTACCATGTTTGAACTCACTTAAAACATGTACTTACGGGATATAAAATTTTATTCTGAATTAAAAAATTCTCTTTCTTAGTCTAATCATACATTTTCATGGGCCTACAAGGCCTTAATCACATATTTGTAAACTTTCAGAACTCAAATGAAAACTTTTCCTTAAAACAGGGGTCACACGCCCATGTGACTTGGGACACGCCCGTGTACCCCTAACACATGCCCGTGTCGTCCACCCGTGGTCGACACTGACTAATTACACACAGCCTTGACACGCCCATGGATGTAAACATTGTGCTATATATTGATATACTAATTTATTCACACGGTCTGGGGCACACGGCCATGTTCTAACCGTGTATCACACACGGCCTAAACACACAGCCGTGGGATTTGCCCGTGGCCTATTCTGACTTAAAACACTAAAGTGCAGGGTACGCACGGCCTAGACACACGCCCGTGTGCCTAACTGTGTGGGCACTTAGAGGCTATTTACCAAGCCAATTGCCACCCTAAAATCAAGACCGAACTCATGCTCAATTCAATACATTTTTCATAAACATTACTACATACTTCATTGATCTCTATAAACATACATACTTAGTAAATTTTGGCCAATCACTTTGCCATATACAAAAGAATAATAAACTTGATAATCTATACAATTACCCTTCTTTAAGCATATTCTCAAAATGAAATGCTTCCTATACATGCCATACTTAGCAAAATAACTTGGCTATACCAAAATAGAGATTGATAGTGTGCTACGAGCTCCGACCCCAACGATCCACAAGTTAACTTATGACTACATAGAAAGAAATAATTAAAGACGTAAGCATTTAGCTTAGTAAGTTTGCATGTAAAACACATATTAATAAACTTGCTTAATATAAACCATTTGACATAACAATGGTATCATAAATTTCAGCTATAGAGTTTACTTACTCATACTGGTTCTTACATGTCTCATGATACTTACTATTCTCATACTTTTAAGGTAAACATGGTACCTGTGTCACTTGATCACATTGATCAATATAATTTAACATAATAATCATGATCTCTAATTCATCATTCATAACATAAATTATACTCAATTTCAACTTGGTAATAGCTTTGCTTCCCTAGATTTCTTTGTTAACTCATTTTAACTTTACTCACTTGCCCAATGAATTTCTGCGAAGAACCGAGGATACTAAATCTCATCCCACATATCTTGATGCCAAAACCATATCCTAGATACGGTCTTACATGGAATATCTTATCTTGGTTTCAAGGCCATGTCTTGACATGGAGTTATATAAAGTCTTTCTTATTCTCACCAATGCCATGCCTTGGCTTGGACTTACATGGGATTTCTTTCTCTTGATAGCTTTTCAATGCCAAGCTTGCCTTGGACTTACATGATAGCTTGCTCAATGCCAAGCTTGCCTTGGACTTACATGATAACTTGTTCAATGCCAAGCTTGCCTTGGACTTACATGATAACTTGTTCAATACGAAACTTGCCTTGGACTTACATGATATCTGTGCTTGATTGCCAATGCCATGCCTTGGCTTGGTCTTATACGGTCTTTCTTATCTCATGTGGTAGATCGAGTATCCTGGGAAATTCATATTTAATCGGGACTTGCTCATACTTAATCTCATTGATTTCTTTGTTTAATATAACATTAAACATTCCATGAAAATAGTGTACATTATACTAAGCAATTCAATGGTAAAAATTTTAAAGCTTAGAAATCATACAAACTTACCTCAATATACAAAATGTATGTAGATATACAATTTAGTCCTCGACTTTGTTCTTGCCTCGATTTTGATTCGGGCTTCATTTTTCTTGATCTATAATCATAAATAGATCATTTAATAATCACATTGACTAAATTCACCCTTAACACATACTTTGGCAAAATTACTATTTGCCCCTAAACTTTCTCATATTTGCACTTTTTCCCCAAAGGCTCGTAAAATAATTTTCATTAAACTTCCTTAAACTTCATGCTTAGCTGATTCATTTTCTCTACTATAACAATCATCAATTCTCACTATTTCTAGTATGTATGACCAATTTTCATAACTATTACAAATTAGTCCATATTATCATTTTTCATGAAATTCACTTAAAAAAAATGTTTATATAACATCAAACTCTCATAAACTTCCATAAAACATCATTTAACATGCATGTCATTCATGGGTAAATTTTTGAACATGCATCCTAGCTCATTTTATAGCTAAAAATAGCTAATTTATAATACGAGAACTTCAAAAATACGAAGAATATTAAAAACGGGGCTAAAATGAACTTACTAGCAAGCTTGAAAAAAATGAAGAATCTTAGCTATGGAGTCTTCAAATTTTCGGCAATTTGAGGAAGAAGATGAATATATTTTTATCATCTTTTTCCTATTTTAATCATTTAAATTGATAAATTACCAAAATGCCCTTCTCTTTATAAATTTCTATTTTTCTAACTCATGTCCAATTTTGTCCAAAATTTATAATTTGGGCAAATTGCTACTTAAGGACTTCTAATTGATATTCTAAAGCTATCTCATACAAAAAGCTTCTAGAAACTCATATTTTGCATCTTTTGCAATTTAGTCCTTTTTGGACCATTCAACCTTAATTTAACAAAATTGCTTCATGAAACTTTCACACTAGCATGCAAACATGGCATAAACCTTAAAAACTCAGAAATTCACCTCGAATTTGTGGCCTCGCACCACTATTCTGATAGGCCCTAAATCAGGCTGTTACATCAAATCCATAAACACAGCAGAGCGTTGGTTAAACCGAAAGGCATGCCTTAAAATTCATAGTATCCATACCTTGTCCGAAATGTTGTTTTTGGCACATCTGAGTCTTTGACTCTTAACTGATAATATCCAGACCTTAAGTCTATCTTAAAAACTATCGTGGCTCCCTTCAATTGATCAAATAAATCATCGATCCTTGGTAATGGGTACTTGTTCTTTACAGTTACCTTATTAAGTTGACGATAATCTATACATAACCTTGTGGAACCATCTTTCTTTCTCACAAATAATACGGGAGCACCCTACGAAGAAAAACTCAGTCTTGCAAAGCCTTTGTCCGTCAACTCTTGTAACTGTGCCTTCAGTTCTTTTAACTCGGTTAGAGCCATTTTGTACGGAGCAATCGATATAGGCGCAGTACGGCCTAACTCAATGCCAAATTCAATCTCTCTAACTGGAGGCAACCTTGGTAATTCTTCTAAAAATACATCTGGGTACTCACACACTATGGGCACTGCTTCAATTCTCAACCCAGTCCCTTTGGCATTCATCACAAAGGCAAGGTAAGCTTCATATCCTTTTCTCAGGTACTTCTGAGCCTGTAACATCCCTAAATAGGGGCTCTTGCATTTTAATTATTTGCATGTGAATGGTTTGATTGTGATGCTAGTTAGGGTGTCTTAGGGTCTGAATATGAACCAATGGTAGGCCTGAGCCATAGCAAAAATTTTTATTTTTGGGCACTTGATAAGGGGAGCTGAAGGAGCTAGGTGTTAAGAATATTGTGTAGCAAGTTTTGGCACTAGAAGTGCCTTGGTGAAATGGCAAGAAGGCATCACTTAGAGCTTAGGGAGGTGACGCCACAAGCAGGGGGAAGGAGCCTTGGTTCGAGCTGCAAGAATCCCTCTTTGGGTATTTCTTTTTGACGTCAGAACTGAGAGGAGTTGTGCTTAGGTGGAACTATGGTGGGTAGTTGTTGAACAGGTCAACAGATTCAAAACGAGTGGAGAAGAGGAATTTGTGGAATTTAAAGAATTCAAACTTGTTTGAATGGTGGGTTAAGAGGAATTCAAGGAGAGAAAGGGGGGATTGACAAGGGAGGTGACTTGGCCGAATTTTGATATTGTCTAGGAGAGCCTAGAGCATTCAGTTTTGGGTGTGAGTGGGGTGCCAAATTGGGTTTTTGGGGTATGATTTTCGGTATATTAGGGGGAGAGTCATTTTTATTTTTGACTTTAGTTCTTTTCCATTTTCTTTGGTGCCGAAACCTCTCTCTCAATTGCACACTCTTGTATTTTGGTTCTTTTTCTTTCTTTTTCAAAACACCTTTGGCCGAATGCCTTCCCAAACCTTTTCTCATATTTGTTTCTTTAACTTCATCTTTTCTCTCAACCCCTCTCATTGTGCCGAAAACACCAGGAGCACCTATCTTTTTCTTTCATCTTGTGCTAAAACCGAAACCATCACCCTCCCTTTCTATTGACATTTTTCTTCTCTTCTTTTGGACCCATAGCCGAATCATCTCACCATTCTTTTCCCTATTTTCTTCCAGTGTTTGGGGGAGCCGAACCTTTCTTTCTTGTTGAGGTAAGTTGTTGCTTTCTCTTAATTGTGTCTTAGGCCGAAACTCTCTAATCCTCTCTTCACTTTTAATTTTTGGCAAAACCGAATATCTGTGCTCATATCTCCTTTCCTCTTCTTGCATTTTCTCTTAATCTACCTAGGTCCCGAAACCAGTCTCTCTTCTCTGGATCTCCAAGCTGAATCTCAACCTACATCTTGCAGCAGATCGTCATCACCCATCCACTCGTAATCAATTTTGGTAAGTGTTGAGGTAAGGGGGTGACCATCTTCTCACGTTATATTCTTTTCGAGATTTATGTTAATGTCGAATGGCTTTTGGATCCATGGTGATGTGTTTGGTCGATTGTAGGAAGGAGTGTAGCTGTATTCTGTTGATCTTCGGGAGTTGCTCGATTTGTGGTTTAAATCTCAATCTTTGGGATCTGTCGACTTAGGTGAGGGATCTAACTCCGGGATTCTAGTTCTCTATAATTTAGTTCACTTCTTTAACCTAATTTAGTGATAAGGTATATTATGGATTCGAAGGCTAATCAAACAATAGGGGGTCAGACCTGAGACCCCAGCCCCTAAGTTCAAGAAGAGGCGGTCTCATGGTTCGTGATTGGCCACTGTGGTGTGGACCAAAGATCCGAAAGGAGAGAGCGCATAAATTACGGTTGTGTCGATTAATGACAGCACCAACGTAGAAAGTGTAGTTTTGCGCGTTATCAGGTGTGTAACACTTACACACTCCATTAGTTAATTTACCAATTATGTTTATTGTTAAAAGCTGAAATAACTATTGAAATCGGTGTGTTACCCTTGTGGGTATGAGCGTGGACTCCGGGTAAGTCCCCTGTGGATTGACTATCGATATATGATGTTATACTATTTGATTATGCTATGTTATGTGATACTTGCATTACAAACATGTAAATATGCCACGGAAAATGTGTTCATGATGATGGGTATGTTGAGAGGAGGGGGAAGGATGATTTAGACTGTCACCAGTGGTTTTGACCACAGTGGGTTGGCCCCGCTTTTCTTATTATTTGTGACTAGTCTTAGTGGTTTTGACCACCAGTGGTTTTGACCACACTTATATGATTTGTGACTATGGTCACCAATGGTTTTGACCACACTTATATGATTTGTGACTACGATCACCAGTGGTTTTGACTACCAGTGGTTTTGACCACACGGGGTAGACACAGGAGTTGTGTTGGTTAGGCTGGGTTTGTATGATTTGCATATTGACATATGAAATGTGTAAGTGCCTTATTATTATCGGGATGGGGATTTATACACTGAGTCTCGGTGACTCACTGCTTCCTTTACATTTTTGCAGATGAGGCATAGATCGCGGATGTGGAGCCGAGGTGGACTCGAGGTGGCCATGCGCTATGTTTTCGGGTTTTATTTCAATTACTATTTTGGGTTAATATACTTTTAAATTTGGTTTTGGATATTGTAATAAGGCCGCTAAATTTTTATTATTTCAGGTTTTTCTTTAATTATCTGCTTTAAGTTTTAGCATACTATGCCTAGGTTAAATAATATAGCATGTTCTAATAAGCTGTAAAGTCAACGTTTTCAAAGGAAAATTGTACAACTTATCGGGTTTTTTTTCAAACTTTACCATCGGGTAATACTAAACAAATGAAGTCAACAAACTAACTTAGACTTTCTCCAAACTAAGTTTTTCTTTATGTTCAGATGCAAATGGTTTTTAACTTAATTATTCTAGACTCACTTGGGTTTTCATAAAACCAAACGGCTTTCCAAACCTAGAAACGGCAAACGATCTTCTCAAGGGAGTTTTCTTTCAACCTCAAAATGACATAAATGTTTCGATAACAATCTTTTTTCCACAAAAGTAAACCAGCAACTTGTTTTCTTCAAAATATTTTCACTCAGTAACATACTGAATTCGATCGTGGTGTGTTGACCGAGTTTGGGGCGTTACAATTTTGGTATCAGAGCCAAGTTCAAAAGCTTAACTGTAGGCTCGAGGCCCAAAAATGTTTTAAATGGGTTATGAAAGGTTTTTGTGGGAAAGGTACGGTTGGAAAAGCATGGCATCGAGTCTCCGGCACCAATCCACCCAAGTAAGTACCCCTATTTGTTGTTAATATGTTTGTAATGATGATGTTATGACTAGTAGTAATAGGGAATTACTTTAGAGACTTAAATCGTAGGATTGTGTGAAGTTACGAAAACAATCCCCGTATTAAACTATTCATAAGACTGTGCTTTAATAACAGTGGAATAAGTCTAATGCATAAAACTGTTAAATCAGATTAGTTCGTATCGGCAGTCATGAGTGCATGAGGACGTGGGCGTAATATACGTGGACGAGGTAGGGGTAGGACGGCAGTGTCGGAATCAGTAAGGTTTTAACATGGGACAGAGAACAAGGTACCACCGCCGCTAGTTGTGGGCGCAGAATTTTAGGATCAGACGGGTGGTGATGACGCAGTGTCGCAGGTGATGTTGCGGGTTCTAGAAAGAGTCGCGGGTGCAGGCATTAGAATGGGAGCTCAAAAATCTGTGTCCGAACGAATCCGAGCTAATGGCGTAAAGATATTCAGAGGTGTATCTGGTGTGGCCCCTAGTACGATAGAATATTGGCTAGAGGCAACAGAACGTATCATGGACGACCTGGATTTTACGGCTGAGGAGAAGCTAAAGGGTATAGTATCTCTTCTCCGAGATGAGTCATATCAGTGGTGGCTCACGGTTAGGGATGGAGCAATGGCCGACGACATCACTTGGGATTTCTTTAGAGTAGCCTATCAGAGGAAATATGTTGGGGCTAGTTACATTGATGCGCAGCGTAAGGCGTTCCTGAATTTGGTTCAGGGAAATAAGTTAGTATCGGAGTATGAGGCGGGATTTCTTCGGTTAAGTCAGTATGCATGGGGTATTGTGGGCACGGAACATGGGCGTTGTGTCAGATTTGAGGATGGATTGAGAGATGAGCTGCAGATGTTGATTGCTCTACAGTATGAGAGAGAATTTGTAGTCTTAGTGGAGAAGGCCAAAGTTGCTGAAAAAGTGAAACTGTCAGTGAGACGGAATCAGGATAAGGGTGGAATAAGAGGAATTCTGGGTTATCCGGGTCTGCCAAAAATCAGCAGAAAAGGGTTAGATATGGTGGGCCGAATCAAGCTACGAGGCTTGCTGCTGCTACTATTCAGTGGCCGCCACGGTGTGCTCGTGTGGGAAGCATGGGGGAATGTTGGACTGGAAACAGAGGGTGTTTTGAGTGTGGGTTAATGGGACACCGAGTGAGGGATTGTCCGCAGAGGTCAGCTAGGCTTCAGTCTGGGAATCAGGGTCGTACATTGTTTAGGAGGGATGGTCAGCAACCATAGAGGGGTCGCGGTTCGGCCAGGGGAGCTAACGATTTGGGACGAGGTCCGGAGCACCGGGTAGAGGTGTTGGGAGCACAGAAGCGAGACAGCCTGGGTTGGTCTACGCAGCGAGGCGTCAAGAGGAGGGCGACACACCGGATGTCATAACCGGTATGTTCTTAATTTTTAGACTGCCTTATACTGCTTTGATAGATGTTGGTTCGACGCACACGTATGTTGCCAGTAGTATAGTGGAAATTATGAACTTAGACTTTGAGATTACTTCTAGGAGATGACAGAATAAGCCTCTAGGTCACTCAGAAGTAAATAAATCAGATAGAGGTGTACCCTAGAACTTCAAGGGTAGTGTTTTTGGTCGATCGATGGAACCGCCATTCGGGAGTTCGATCGATTCTCGTGATGGATTGGCTAGTGAAGTACTGTGCCGTTTTGATTGCATAGCTAGCTGTTTATGGTTTTGAGGATGCTTGAAGGTGAAGAGGTGGTAATGATAGGTAATAGAAGAGATTATCTATCTAATGTTGTATCCGCCTCAAGGCCGAGAAAATGGTGAGGAAGGGTTGTGAGGCGTTTATGGTGCATGTTTGTGCCTTAGAGGCCAAGGACTCAGTTGTGGGGAATGTCCGAACGATGAAGGAATTTGCCGATGTATTCCCAGAGGAACTTCCAGGTCTGCCTCCGGACCGTGAAGTTGAGTTCAGTATAGAATTGTTACCCGGAACCGCGCCAGTGTCTATTGCCCCATATAGGATGGCGCTGAATGAATTGGTGGAACTGAAGGCACAGATTCATGAATTGTTGGATCGGGGTTTCATCCGGCTGAGTGTATCACCTTGGGGAGCGCCTGTACTCTTTGTTAAGAAGAAAGACGGTACAATGCGGATGTGTATAGACTACTGCCAGCTGAATAAGTTGACGATCAAGAACAAGTATCCATTGCCTAGGATAGACGACTTGTATGATCAGCTTAAGAGTGCATTAGTTTTCTCTAAGATAGATCTTAGGTCGGGGCATCATCAACTCAAAGTGAAGGAGGCTGATATCCATAAAACGACATTTCTACTCGTTATGGGCACTGCGAGTTTTTGGTAATGTCGTTCGGGTTGATTAATGCGCCGGCAGCGTTCATGGACATGATGAATCGGGTGTTTCAGCCGTACTTGGATCGGTTCATCATGGTATTTATAAATGACATTTTGGTATACTCGAAATCTGAAGAGGAGCATGTCGTGCATCTACGGGTGGTTCTACAGATTCTGAGGGAGAAGCAGCTATTCGCCAAGTTTAGTAAGTGCGAGTTCTGGTTGAAGGAGGTAACTTTCTTAATCATGTGGTGTCAGCTGAAGGAATTAGAGTGGATCCTCGGAAGATTGAGGCGGTGTTGGATTGGAAGCCACCTAAGTCGGTAGTAGAGATTCAGAGTTTTTTGGGTCTGGCAGGATATTACAAAAGATTCGTGGAAGGGTTTTCTTTGATTGCAGCACCATTAACTAAGTTGTTACAGAAGGGGTTCCATTTGTCTGGTCTGATAATCAGCAGGAAAGTTTTGACAAGTTAAAGAAGATTCTGACAGAAGCTCTGGTTTTGATTTAGCCTGAAGCTGGGAAGGAATTCACGGTTTATTGTGATGCATCGCATACCGGTTTGGGGTGTGTGCTGATGCAAGAGCGAAAAGTGGTGGCGTATGCGTCTCGGCAGTTGAGACCTCATGAAGGTAACTACCCGGCACATGATCCAGAATTGGCTGCAGTGGTCTTTGCCCTGAATATTGGAGGCATTATTTGTATGGGGAGAAGTCGATAGTATACATGGATCACAAGAGTCTGAGGTATCTGTTGACACAGAAAGAATTGAATTTGAGCCAACATGGGTAGATCAGGTTAAGGAGAGGCAGCTGGTGGATGAGGTTTTGAGTGCTCGGAGGTTGCAAGTGTAGAATGGTGAATTAGAGGGTTATAAATTTAGTAGTAAGGGTGTGCTGTGTTTTCAAGGGAAAGTGTGTATGTCGAAGGACGTGGCGTTGAGACAGCGAATTCTTCAAGAGGCTCATAGCAGCCCATACGCTATGCATCCTATAGGTAGCAAGATGTATCGTGATTTACGAGAACAGTTCTGGTGGCCGGGTCTTAAGTGAGAAGTAACTGAATTTGTGAGTAAGTGTCTGACATGCCAACGAGTCAAAGTTGAGCATCAGTTACCGCCAGGTCTGTTGCAGCCGGTAAAGATTCCATAGTGGAAGTGGGAAAGGATTACGATGGACTTCGTCACTGGGCTACCCCTTACGCCTAGCAAGAAAGATTCAGTATGTGTAATTGTAGATCGTCTTACAAAATCAGCTCATTTTATACCAGTTCGGATTGATTATTCACTCCAAAGGTTGGCTAAGTTGTATGTAGCGGAGATAGTATGGTTACATGGGGTGCCGGTGTCGATTATTTTAGATAGGGATCCCAGATTCAAGTCAAGGTTCTGGAAAGCTTTGCATCAGGCATTGGGTACGAGGTTGGATTTTAGCATGGCTTTTCATCCACAATCAGACAGACAGTCAGAGAGGGTAATTCAAATCTTAGAAGATATGTTAAGGGGCTGTGTGCTGAGATTTGGTCGGAAGGGCAAGCTAAGCCTTAGGTTTATTGGGCCGTATACGGTGTTGAAGCGAGTGGGACCAGTAGCTTATCAGCTCGAGTTGCCAGCAGAATTGAGTCAGATTCATGATGTATTCCATGTCTCTATGCTTAGGCGCTATCGATCAGATCCGTCGTATATTGTGCAAGTGGGGGAAATTGAGGTGAGTCCGGACTTGTCTTTCGAGGAGGAACCAGTGAAGATTTTGGATCGGGATGTCAAAGTTTTGTGTAAGAAGTTAGTTCCATTGGTAAAGGTATTATGGCGAAACCATGGTATGGAAGAGGCCACATGGGAACCAGAGGATGTGATGCGGCACCAATACCTTCAACTCTTTTGACCAGGTAATTTTGGGGCCGAAATTATTTTTAAGGGGGGTAGAACTGTAACATCCCTAAATAAGGGCTCTTTCATTTTAATTGTTTGGATGTGAATGGTTTGATTGTGATGCTAGTTTGGGTGTCTTAGGGTCTGAATATGAGCCGAGGGTAGGCCTGAGCCATAGTAAAATTTTTTTATTTTTGGGCACTTGATAAGGGGAGCTGAAGGAGCTAGGTATTAAGAATATTGTGTAGCAAGTTTTGGCATAAGAAGTGCCTTGGTGAAGTGGCAAAAAGGTGCCACTTAGAGCTCAGGGAGGTGACGCACAAGCAGGGGGAAGGAGCCTTGGTTTGAGCTGTAGGAATCCCTCTTTGGGTATTTCTTTTTTACGTCAGAACTGAGAGGAGTTGTGCTCAGGTGGAACTATGGTGGGTAGTTGTTGAACATGTCAATAGATTCAAAATGGGTGGAGAAGAGGAATTTGTGGAATTTGAAGAATTCAAACTTGTTTGATTGGTGGGTTAAGAGGAATTTAATGAGAGAAAGGGGGGATTGACAAGGGAGGTGGCTTGGCCGAATTTTGATATTGGCTAGGAGAGCTTAGAGCATTTGGTTTTGGGTGTGAGTGGGATACCAAATTGGGTTTTTGGGGTATGATTTTCGGTATATTGGGGGGAGTGTCATTTTTATTTTTGACTTTAGTTCTCTTCCATTTTCTTTGGAGACGAAACCTCTCTCTCAATTGCACACTCTTGCATTTTGGTTCTTTTTCTTTCTTTTTCAAAACACCTTTGGCCGAATGCCCTCCCAAACTTTTTCTCATATTTGTTTCTTTAACTTCATCTTTTCTCTCAACCCCTCTCATTGTGACGAAAACACCAGGAGCGCCTGTCTTTTTCTTTCATCTTGTGCTAAAACCGAAACCATCACCCTCCCTCTCTATTGACATTTTTCTTCTCTTCTTTTGGACCCATATCCGAATCATCTCACCATTCTTTTCCCTATTTTCTTCCAGTGTTTGGGGGAGCCGAACCTTTCTTTCTTGTTGAGGTAAGTTGTTGCTTTCTCTCAATTGTGTCTTAGGCCGAAACTCTCTAATCCTCTCTTCACTTTTGATTTTTGGCAAAACCGAATATCTGTGCTCATATCTCCTTTCCTCTTCTTGCATTTTCTCTTAATCTACCTAGGTCCCGAAACCAATCTCTCTTCTCTGGATCTCCAAGTCGAATCTCAACCTACATCTTGCAGCAGATCGTCATCACCCATCCACTCGTAATCAATTTTGGTAAGTGTTGAGGTAAGGGGGTGACCATCGTCTCACGTTATATTCTTTACGGGATTTATGTTAATGTCGAATGGCTTTTGGATCCATGGTGATGTGTTTGGTCGATTGTAGGAAGGAGTGTAGCTACATTCTGTTGATTTCTGGGAGTTGCTCGGTTCGTGGTTTAAATCTCAATCTTCGGGATCTGTCGACTTAGGTGGGGGATCTAACTCTGGGATTTTAGTTCTTTATTTTTTAGTTCACTTCTTTAACCCAATTTAGTGATAAGATATATTATGGATTCGAAGGCTAATCAAACTGTAGGGGGGTCAGACCTGAGATCCTAGCCCCTAAGTTCAAGAAGAGGGCGGTCTCAGCGGTTCGTGATTGGCCACCGGGGTGTGGACCAGCATCCGAGCAGGAAAGTAGACAAATCACGGTTGTGTCGATTAACGATAGTACCGACGTAGAAAGTGTAGTTTTGCGCGTTATCAGGTGTGTAACACTTACACACTCCATTAGTTAATTTGCCAATTATGTTTATTATTAAAAGCCAAAATAACTATTGAAATCAGTGTGTTACCCTTGTGGGTATGAGCGTGGACTCCGGGTAAGTCCCCTGTAGATTGACTATCGATATATGATGTTATACTATTTGATTATGCTATGCTATGTGACACTTGCATTACAAACATGTTAATATGCCACGAAAAATGTGTTCATGATGATGGGTATGTTGAGAGGAGGGGGAAGGATGATTTAGACTGTCACCAGTGGTTTTGACCACATAGTGGGTTGGCCCCGTTTTTCTTATTATTTGTGACTAGTCTCAGTGGTTTTGACCACCAGTGGTTTTGACCACACTTATATGATTTGTGACTACGGTCACCAGTGGTTTTGACAACACTTATATGATTTGTGACTACAGTCACTAGTGGTTTTGACCACCAGTGGTTTTGACCACACGGGGTAGATACAGGAGTTGGGTTGGTTAGGCTAGGTTTGCATGATTTGCATATCGACATATGAAATGTGTAAGTGCCTTATTATTATCGAGATGGGGATTTATACACTGAGTCTCGGTGACTTACCCCTTCCCTTACATTTTTGCATATGAGGCATAGATCGCGGATGTGGAGCCGGGGTGGACTCGAGGTGGCCATGTGCTATGTTTTCGGGTTTTATTTCAATTACTATTTTGGGTTAATTTACTTTTAAATTTGGTTTTGGATATTGTAATAAGGCCGCTAAATTTTTATTATTTTGGGTTTTTCTTTAATTATCTGCTTTAAGTTTTAGCATACTGTGCCTAGGTTAAATAATATAGCATGTTCTAATAACCTGTAAAATCAACGTTTTCAAAGGAAAATTGTACAACTTATCGAGTTTTTTCAATCTTTATCATCGGGTAATACTAAACAAATGAAGTCGACAAACTAATTCAGACTTTCTCCAAACTAAGTTTTTCTTCATGTTCAGATGCAAATGGTTTTTAACTTAATTATTCTAAACTCACTCGGGTTTTCATAAAATCAAATGACTTTCCAAACCTAGAAACGGCAAATGATCTTCTCAAGGGAGTTTTCTTTGAACCTCAAAACGACATAAATGTTTTGATAACAATCTTTTTTCCATAAAAGTAAACCAGCAACTTGTTTTCTTCAAAATATTTTCACTTTATAACATACTGAATTCGGTCGTGGTGTGTTGACCAGGTTTGGGGTGTTACAAAGCCAACATAGAAGAAATCACTATAGGAGATCTATCTTGCTCATCTGATTCAACACGAAGAATATCCCCATTTTCACATTTTAACTCAATAAATTTCCTTCCACAATTCACTATCACATCATGAGTAGTTAACCAATCCATCCCAAGGATGACATCAAATTCATCAAACGGAAATAACATGAGGTTAGCCAAAAAATAATGACCTCTAATCATCAAAGGGCAACCCTTGTATACTTTATCAACTAACACACATTTGCCTAGGGGGTTTGACACCTTTATTACAAATTCTATAGACTCTACAGGCATGTTCATGCTAGAGACTAATTTCATACAAATATATGAGTAGGTAGATCCTGGGTCAATTAAAGCTATAACATGAATATCATAGAGAGAAAATGTACCCGTGATCACGTCAGGGGAGGACACCTCTTCGCGAGCGCGAATGGCATATGTTCTCGCCAGTGCTTTACCCTCAGATCTTGCAATCTGCTCTCTAGGTGTATTCTTACTACTCATTTTATTTCCGGGTTTTTCGGTGGCCTCCCTCTAGTAGTATTTCCCGATCTTGCACTCTGAGATTTCTTTTTCTCACCTATCTCGAGGCATTCTCTAATAAAATGATCTAGGGATCCACACTTGAAACAAGATCTCTCGCTTTCTCGACACTCCCCAAGGTGACATCTGCCACACTATGGACATTCCGGTCTACTTGGTCGAACGTTGCCAACATTAGCAACCAAGTGGTCTGAGCTTTAGACCCTGAGTACTGTCTCCTCTTACTTCTGTTTGAAAACCCAGTTGAAGTAGCTGATCGAGTAGTAAACTCTCTTGATTTCTTAGATGAGGATTGAAATGACTTGCCTAATTGTCTCTTCTTCGAGTCGTGAGACTCGATTTCAGCCTTTCTTTTCTCTTTGGCCAACTCCTCGGCCTTGCAAGCTCTATCTACTAATACAACAAATTCTTTTAGCTCTAGGACTCCAACATACAATCTGATATCCTCATTTAATCCGTCCTCAAACCTTTTTCAAATGATAGTCTTAGTGGACACGTACTCCCAGGCATATTTACTAAGCCTTACGAACTCACGTTCGTATTCAGTCACCGTTATTCTACCTTGTTTTAGCTTAAGAAATTCCTATATCTTCTGATCAATAAATCTCTGGCTAATGTACTTCTTCCTAAACTCTTCTTGGAAGAATTCCCAATAAACCTTCTCCTTTGGTACCACTAACATAAAGGTGTTCCACCACTAGTAAGCAGAATCTCTTAAGAGAGACACCACACATTTCATGCACTCTTCAGGCGTGCAAGATAACTTATCGAATATCGAGCCAAAATTCTGCCCTCTCCGGATCATCATCTTTACTAGCTCAAAATTCCTTAGCTCCTTGTTTCCAAATTCTATCGACCGGAGGCTTTTCTCTTCTTACCACTTCTACAACTTGGGGAGCTATAGGGGTAGGCTGAGGAATATGTGGGGGTGGAGGAGGTTGAGCATTAGGATTTGCTCGGACAAATTCAACGTACTAGTTGCTCATCATATGGAGAAAGGCTTCTTGAGACTCTTCTCCCTGACCCAAAGTCTCGGGTCTACTTTCCACTGGCGAAGTCCCTTGCGCGGGAGCCAGCGCATTACTTGTAGCATCATCAGCCACAGCTCAGTTGGGATCCATTTACTATATAAAAGCACAATTTAAATAGTCAGGAGTCGTCACACTATCATTATGTAAAAACTCATACGTATCGCATGTATAGCTAGACTCATACTTACGCTACGTTATTCCGAGAATCAACTAAATTGTAACTCTGATACCACTAAATGTAACACCCCTTACCCGTATCTAACGTCGTAACAAGGTATGAGGTATTAACTAACTTAATCTCATGCGTACGTACAATTTCGAAACATAAAAGTCCATTCAACTTTAAAACTTTTCAAACTTCCTCTTAACAACCTTATCATAGGCTTACAAGGCCTAAAACACCTCTTACAAACAATTTGAGGTCATTTCGAGTTCCTTAGAAACCTTAGAAAATATTATTAAAAAATAGGGCCACACGCCTGTGTGGGCAGGCCGTGTGGTCACACACACCCATGTCCATAGTCCGTGTGGATTTTATTTTTCATTTCGAACCTACAGGGGTTTTCACACGGCCGGACACACGCCCGTGCCCATGGCCCATGTCCCTCACACGACCTAGACACGCCCATGTCTTAGCCCGTGTGTAAAAACTTGACATTCTGTTTCTGACGTCATCATCTCAATAAGGTCACATGGCTAAGGCCCATGCCCGTGTCCATAGACCGTATGTCAAATTAAATTTCTAGATTCAGGTGCAGACTTCACACGGCCTGGCTCTATGGCTGTGTCTTCCACAAGGTTGAGACACACAGCTGTATCTTAGCCCATGTGTTTACTATTGGGTATTCTGACTTGCCAACCTAACATGCAGGGGGACACATGGCCTATCAACACACCCATGGGGCTGACCGTGTGTCACACACGGCCTAGACACACGCCCGTGTGTCTACCCATGTAGACATTGTAAGGCTATCTACCAAGCCAATTTCATGCACTTCATGAACTTCATCATCACTAAATATATAAACTTGTCAAGTATTGGCCAATTTCCAATGACCATTTACAAAATGAATTTAATGACATTAATAGCCACACATTGGCTAACAAATATGGCATAACACAAGATAACCAAGTTCCTATACATGCCATACTCAAAATTAATCAAACTTTGCTATACCAAAGAGAAGTTGATAGTGTGATTCTGAACTCCAACGTCCTACGATCCCTGAGTTAGCTTGGCGATACTACAAGGAAAAGGGAAATGAGAGGGGTAAGCATAAAGCTTAGTAAGTTTGCATGAAATAGATAGCAACATAAAGGTTCATGATAACATCCATTCATCACATTTAATAATTCACAAGTTTTCAAGCTTATCAGCATAACTTACTCATGCTTACTTTTACCAAATCACATACCACATTTTGCATTTATTACTCGTAAGTTACTCATGGGTACCTGTATCACTTCATCACATAACTTTAGTACTTTTACTCTCTTGAACATAGAATCAGCTCATTTGTATATTAAACGTAAACTTAGCTCTTTATCTGTTGAACTAATTAGAATATTGAAGGATACTCAATCTCATCATATGTGTAACACGATGCCAATACCATATCCCAGATATGGTCTTACATGGGATCACATCTCCATACTGATGCCATATCCCAGATATGGTCTTACACAGGATCTCATATCTCGATGTCGATGCCATATCCCAGATATGGTCTTATACGCGATCATATATCGATGTCGATGCCATGTCCCAAACATGGTCTTACTCGAGATCTCCCTTTGGTGTCGATGCCATATCCCAGACATGGTCTTATACGAGACCTTCTTTATCTCATGTTGTGATAATGGTATCCTTATTATTCCTAATGTTCAACCGGGGCTTCTACTTAACATAATAGCATTATACTTTCATTGAAGCATCATTAATCAATTTCATAGAAATAGTAAAAGTTTCTCATGATATCAAGCAATTAAGAATATAATAGCATTATGTAGCTTTAATTTCATACAAACTTACCTCGGTACCAAAATGTATGTGGAATTGTTCAATTTAGTCCACGACTTTATCCTTGCCTCGGTTTCGGTCCGGGCTTCATGTTTCTTGATCTATGATAACAATTTCACTTGTTTAATTACCACACTAATCAATACATTTCAAAAATCATACTTTGGAAAAATTATCATTTTGCCCTTAGACTTTCACAAAAATTACGATTTTACCCTTAGGCTCGTAAATCGATTCTAATCAAATTTCCTCCTTTAACAAGCCTAGATGAACATTTATTACTCTTATAAAAACTCACAATATGAATTATTTCACACATTTACCACCTATTTACAACATTTACAAAAAAAGTTATTTCAAGTGTTTTCATGGAGACCCCTTTCACAAAAGTTATTTATTTAACAAATAAGATTCATTTCCTTCCATAAAATTTCAGAAATCAACATGAATACTCACATGGAAAAACCTTTGACTCTTAACAATTTTGCAAAATAATCCCCTTATTAGCTAGATCATGCTATAAGGGTCTCAAAAGTACAAAAATTATCAAAGAATGACCATCAAAACACTTACTTGTAATGAGAAAAGCTTGGTTGAAATTTTTGAGTTCTCAACCCCTTATTTTTCTGAAAATTTCGGTGGAGAAGATGGAGAGAAAAGATGATATCTTTCTTTTCTTTATTTTATGATTAAAATCAATTTAGTCACCAAATTTTTACCTAACAATTTGACCAAGTCTTTTCTTTGTCCCTATGGTCGGCCACCACCCTTAACAAGGCCTAATTTCACTTTAGGGACCTATAATTAATACTCCTTAGCTATTTGACACCTCTAGCTTGTAAAATAAAACTTTTGCACTTTATGCGATTTAGTCCTTTTTCGCAATTAAGCATGCAATCGTTAAAATTAATGCTCCAAAATTTTCATGCATTCATATAATCATGCTATAACTCATAAAATAATATAAAAATAATAATTTCTCCAACCTTGGATTAGTGGTTCTAAAATTGCTATTCTTATGAGCCCCTAAATCGGGCTGTTACATATATTACGCAAATTAACATTTCTTTGCAATTTAGTCCAAATATCACCTTTCATACCAATTTACCAAAAATTAATTCACAATTGAATTATACATATACAAATCAAACACAGAATTATTTAAACACATATATACCATATGAACTTATCTAGAAAAAAAGTAAACAAATTGAATCTTGAGGGACTATTTGATAATTTTGGTTTTTCCTCGATTATTTCCAATTTGATTTAATTCTTGATCTACTTAATTATTTTAAACAAGTTATCAATACCAAACATTTTTTATGTTATGCCATGATATGTATGAACCTATGAAATTTTATTTTCAATACCCTAAAGTTTTGCATTTTATTCAATTTACTCCTAAAATCGAAATAGTTATATCTTTATATTTTTAGGTTTGATTTTGAAACCGATTTCAATTACATCCCTTAGGGACTCCTACTATATATTATTATTAAAATTTCACATTAATTTCACAATTTATTCACTTTAGTCCTTATGTACAAAACTAACAATTTAAACATTACAATTTAGTCATTTTTCACATCTAAGCTTAAAACCTATCAATTTAACATTAAAATATTCAAGAAATCAACAATGGAAACTTTCAAAAACTTTAACGGTTTTGCAAATTTGTACATAAGCTAGCTAAATTAAGCTCTCATGACCTCAAAAAGTGAAAAATTACAAGAAAATGACTTAGAAAATTTACCTAATCAAGGACCTAATGTACAAAGCTTTCAAAAATGGATTCTTTAGGTTTTTATTTAGTTGTTTCAGTGGACACTACAGCAAAACAGACTTTTAGCGGTATTTTTTTGGCCTTTAGCGGCGTTTATAAGCGCCACTAAAAGTATTTGCGGCGTTTTTAAGAAAAAAACACCACTAAAGGTCATGACTTTTAGTGGTGTTTTTCCTACAAACGCCGCTAAAGGTCATACTTTTAGCGGCACTTTTACCACAAATGCCGCTAAAGGTCATGAGTTTTAGCGACACTTTTACCACAAACGCCGCTAAAGGTCATGACTTTTAGCGTCACTTTTCCCACAAACGCCGCTAAAGGTCATGACCTTTAGCGGCGCTTTTCCCACAAATGCCGTTAAAAGTATGACTTTTAGCGGCGCTTTTCCCACAAACGCCGCCAAAGGTCATGATTTTTAGCGGCGCTTTTCCCACAAACGCCGCTAAAGGTCATGACTTTTAACGGCGCTTTTACCACAAACGCCGCTAAAGGTCATGAACTTTAAGCATTTTTTTCACAAACGCCGCTAATTTGTACAGATTTGCATTATACAATTTGTTTAATATTATACCTCTCCTGCATTAAAACCAACCAATAAAAATAAATATAGCATATAATTCCAACCCAAAACAGCAAATTTAGCATAAAAATCACACCAAATGCATTAATTCTAAATGATACTCAAAATTAAATAAATTAAATGAATGGAAATATTATTACAATAATGTTAAATGTAGTAATGTTAAAATAATCTTACAACGAGAAACTAAATGTCTAAGATGGCGGCTTCTGTGACTGCTGAAACATCTGCATCATATGCTGAAGTTGTAGCTGGAGCTCATCGTACTTTCTGTTCTACTCTGCTAGCATCGATGTTGCCTCTGTCTCCTCATTGTCATTGTCCGCCTCTCTCATTCTATTGCCGCTTCAGATTCGCTCTAAGTTGTTGTTGGAGTTCTTCATATTTTCTTTGAACATCAGCAATTTGCTACCTCTGCTCAACCGTGCTCTCTTGCATCTGAGCTATCTAGTCTTTTAGCCTCTGAACTTCAGCACGAGATTGACCCCTGGAAGGCATGTATTGCTGGGAGCCGATCCAAAATATTGGGTCGGGGTAACACCAAATCCTTAAATTCGACCATACCTTGCAAGACCAAAAACATCAATGATAATTCTATTATAAATATACTCAAGATTAACAGAACTATCAGTCGAAGCAGTCGTACCTTTTAGGACCCAAAACATCGGTAATAATTTCATTATCAATCTCCTCAAGATTAATGAACTATCGATTGAAGTAGCCGCTTCATACCGCCTTCTTCTCCTTTAGTTTATCCTATTAAATCAATGAAAGAGTTAGAAACAAAATATATAATAAGGAGGAATGCAACATAACTTAACATTATAAAATTAAAACTACAAACAATGAATTAAACTATTATAATTAAACAATAGAAATATTTATAATAAATCAAATTTAATTAAGTAAATATACCATAATTTCGCACTTTTGGATGTCATTGGAGATCCATCCTTCTTCCTATAGTAATGTCAAAAGTTGAAGGTGTCCAACTTTTGACCGATGAAGCTTCCTACATTGTAGCAGAAAAAATATAATTTAATACTATAAAGTCATTAATATTTGATGTAATTAATAAATTATAATACCTCACCTTTCACTACACAAGCAAAACTTCCGAACCTACTGTAAATCTTTAAGCAATGTACGTCTCCGACCTCAAGCGTCCCACCACCTTCAAATTTGAAAAATGATATATTATTATATTAAAATTAAAAATGAATCAATAATAAAATTCAACATGCATGTAAAATAAACTTAACATTACTTTGAAATTTCAGTGCTCGTCATCTATGTCCCCAGACTAGAAGATCCAACAACTATTTGCCATTCACTATTTGCTTTTTCGAATTTGGAGTATTGTGGACAATACTTAAATCTCGTAATCGTCTTCTAGGCATTTTTCCTGCAATACACATAAAATAGTTCAAAATTTTAGTAACAAATAACAACAATAATAGGACATTTAAAATAGTTAAATTATATAAGATGACCAACATTAAAATTATAATATTACATATAAATAATGAATTGTAAAATCTTACTACATCATATTTAGTAAATATCTTCGTCCACATCCTGACAAACCCATTGAAATTGTTGACTAGTACTAGAGATATTTTCATTTAAGTTTTGTTTTGGAAAAGGCAAAGTTTCTGATCTTTCGACTATGTCATCTCTACTTCCATTGCCCATGTCAAACAAGTCTCTAGGGGTGTTCCGGAATACAACGTACCAACCCTCATTAGTTGGATCTTTTGAGTAAAAAACTTGTTTCACTTGAGAAGAAAATACATACGGCTCGTCCATCAATTGTTCTGCAGTGTGAATCAATCGAGAAAAATTCACCATTGTAAAACCATATTGATCATTTTTAATTCCGCGAGCCGTATTCACATCAGCCCAATCTCCTCGAAATAAGACAACTTTCCATCTTCCATAATAATCCAACTCAATTATGTCAGTAAGAAGTCCGTAATATTCCACATTCCCCTCGACAGGATTATTGTCCCTAGCACTAGCATAACTTGTAATTGAAGAATTAACAACAATTCCACAATTTTGGGTTCTCCTCAATCTCTCGCGATACTTTGTATGAAATTTGAATCCGTTGATGAGGAAGGCACTATATCTTTTCACTATTCTATTTGGACCTTGTGATAGCCATTTAACTTCGTCATTTACTTCATTCCAACTCCAAACTTATTGAATTGAAAGTAAATTGAATAATTATAAATGTTATGAGAAAATATTATTACTTGACAATGAAAACTTCAATTTCATACCTTTTGGCTTAACCATTCATGAAATTATTCTGTGAACAACTTATTAATTTCTCGTTGTTGTAATCTTCGGGACCGTGAATGAGCTCTCAATATTTGTTTGTACTCACTACGTTAAAAAAAAGTTTATTTTGTTAGAAGACAGATAAATTATAATTGATGAATATTTATCAAACTCTAGAACTTACTTGCGCAATGGTTCCATTGAATCATGATGAAAAAGAACATATCGATGTGCTTGGACCCACGATCTATCATCTAATTCTGCAATTTTGACTTTGCCGATTGGTTCTCCAAAACTTTGAAATAAATAAGTTTCAGCCAAGTTATGATCTGTGAGCCCAGCATTTCTACTTGGTCTGTTCATTCTTGTTTCAACATCTTCCAAATACCTCGAACAAAAAGTCATACATTCCTCTCCCAAGTAGCCTTCGGCAATTGATCCTTCCGGATAACGTTTATTGCGGCAGTAAGACTTCAATTTGGATAGGAACCTAAACACAGTATAGAACATTATCAAAAGTTGCAACTAAAGGCATTTAGGTGAATGAAGAAATAATTTGCAAATAAATTAAGACCTTTCAATGGGATAAATGCATCGATAGAAAACGGGTCCACCAGGTATTGCTTCATGCGGGAGATGAATTAACAAGTGCACCATAATTGTGAAGAAGGAAGGCAGGAAGATCTTCTTCAGATTGCATAAAGTCAGTGCGGCTCGATCTTGTACTGTTTCAAGTTCTTGAACATCCAAAACTTTACCACAAATGCCTTTCATTATATTGGATAGTTCAATTACGTAAGACGTCACCTTTTTCGACGTACAACACCGCATAGCAACTGGCAGTAAGTCTTGCATCAAGATGTGATAGTCATGCGATTTTAAGCCATATAGTTTTCTGTAACACCCCTAACCCGAGACCGTCACCGAAATAGGGTTTAGAGGCACTACCGAACTATAGGATTATATTACAACGCATTCACAACACAAAGTCAATAATCATCAAACACATTCAAATACAATCATAGTGTCCCTTAAATGAGTCATTGAGACTCTAAGCATGCTTATAAACTGAGTCGGGACTAAACCGAAACACGTATAAAATTTTATGAAAATTTGAAAATTTTCTAAAATTCAGGGGAGACACGTCCGTGGGGGTAGGCCGTGCCTCTCCCACGGCTACATGACACACCCGTATGATCTCCCCGTGGTTACATACTGCCAAAATCGACACGGCTAACAAGCACGCCCGTGTGCTAAAGCTGTGTCCTATAAGGTCATATACTGCCATTTCTCGCACGACCTGTAGGCATGCCCGTGCCATGGCCGTGTGTAGTTTAAGTCACATTCTATTTATTTACCCACGTCTGGAACACGCCCGTGTGCCCCTACCGTGCGACATTATAGTCCATTTTTTGCAAGGCTAACATACTACCCACTTAGGGTCAAACCTACAAGCCAATTAACCAAATATCTTTGCACATATTGCCATCTAAAGCATACCAATTAGCAATTTAAAACATACAATCAATACCAACTCTAATCATACTCAATTCAATACCAATACTTATTCTATCATAAGCATGATTCATTCCCAAATCTCACTACTTCTACTAGCATTTATCAACACAAAGTTACCACTCAATAGCAAATTTATCAATCTACAAATCATGCCAAAAGATGCATCATTTATATACCACATTCATTTATGCTAAACCTATCACATATCTAGCCACATCTTATGGCTACTTACAAATCTCAAACTTAATTCAATTTACTAGCCTATACATGCCATATTCTAGCTATATACATCTTTTCAAAAGTACCAAAATAGAATGCCGATAGTGTGATTTAGAAGCTGACGATCCCAGATCCGAGCTAGCTTTACTGACACTACAAGGCAGAGAAACACATCACACAGTAAGCTTTCCAAAGCTTAGTAAGTTCGATATACAATACAATTATCATATCAAATTGAATCGATGCAAAAATAAACAATCACTTAGATCTATTATCTCACACTCGTGCCTTCTCATCCATAGCCACAGTGCTCATTTTCTCAATCAAAGCTTAATTTCACTCATCAACCACAAAGGTTCAATACGTACCTTAACCATACAAAGCTATTAAATCTCCAAGCTATTCAATGCTCGACATTATTTGCCATTCATTCTTTAATTTAATCGCACACTCAGTGCCACATACTTATCTGACTCATAACTGTTATCGCATACACAGTGCCATAGCAATAAACCGAAGCTTTCATCACATCGCACACACAATGCCATTCATTTCTATCTCAATTTCACATTCGCACACTTATTGCCATCCAATTAAAATCATGCACATAGTAACTCACTTTCATATACATAAACATATTCATTTCATATCGATCAAATGTATCTCAAATACATGTATTATATTCGAACTTACCTCAGACGTTGAACTATCGATACGGTCGATTAATCGAGCACTTTATCTTTGCCTCGATCTCGATCTCGATCCGAACCTCTCCTTTTCTTGGTCTATGCACATTCAAATTCAATCCATTTAATCATTAATTCATTTATTTTAATCCAAACACACATATTTAGGGCATTTTACAAAATAGCCCTCACATTTTTACATTTCGACACTTTAGTCCCTATCTCACAAAATCATCAAATACTCAAAATTTCAATATACATGTGCTTAGCCGAATTCTCCCCATGCTTACACAAGCCCTCAAATTTCATTTATTTCACATTTTAGTCCTCTAATTTCTCATTTTCACAATTTAGCTCAAATTACTCAATTTCACCAAAATTTCCAATACAAACTATGTTCATCTAACTCATATCTTTCATTTAACACCAAAAATCATCACAAAGCTCAATACAATATCAATGGAATCTCACACAAACATCATCAATACTCAAAATTGAAGCATGGTTTTGTAGAGCACAAAGCAACGATTACGAAAACGTAGAAATTATCAAAAATCGAAACGAAACACATACCCGATTGAGATATGAATGTGCCAAAATTAAAGGAGCTTCAAACCCTCATTTTTCTTTCTCAAATTCGATGGAAGATGAACACTATAGCCACCAATTTCTTGTTTATTTAATTTATTACACATTAATACACCATTTACCATTTTGCCCTTTTTATTATTTCATTTAAAATCCACCCACTAAAACCCATTTTTGTCCATCCATTTTGTATGTGGAATAATAAAAACATAAGGACTCATCTTTTTTAAAAGCCATGCCAATTAAGCACTTTAACAAATAGCACACAACTTTTACATTTTACGCGATTAAGTCCTTTTTCATAATTCGACACTAAAACGATTAAATCATCACACAGAATTTTCACATAGGCCATGTCACATACTATCCACACAGAAAATAATATGAAATTGTTATTCGACCTCAGATTTGTGGTCTCAAAACCACTGTTCTGACTAGGGTCTAAACCGGGCTGTTACAACTCTCCCCCTTAGGGATTTTCATCCCCAAAAATCTTACCAGTGAATAGTTGTGGATGTTGCTCTCTCATAATGTTCTCAAGCTCCGACGTAGTCTCTTCAATTTTGTGTTTGTGCCACAATACCTTTACTAAGGAAATTCTTTTGTTTCTCAACTTTTAGTCTCTCGTGCCAAAATTCGGATCGGTTCTTCACTATACGACAAATCTGACTGAATCTCAACCTCAGTAGGTGTAATTACATGAGACGGGTCTGATCGATATCGTCAAAGCATTGACACATGAAACATGTTATGGATCCTTTCCAACTCTGATGGCAATCTCAATCTATAAGCAACCAGCCCAACTCGTTCAATAATCTCATACGGTCTAATGAATCTCAGACTCAGCTTGCCCTTTCGGCCAAATCGAAGTATTTTCTTCCACGGTGACACTTTCAAAAACACTTTATCACCAACGTCGAATTCAATATCCTTTCGTTTCAAATCTGCATAAGACATCTGACGATCTGAGGCTGCATTCAAACTGTCACGAATTACTTTCACTTTCTGCTCAGTCTCTTTTATAAGATCAACCCCGTGAATCTTGTTCTCACTTAGTTGGGTCCAATACAATGGAGTTCGACACTTTCGACCGTAAAGAGCCTCATATGGTGCCATTTTGATACTAGACTAAAAACTATTGTTATACGTAAACTCAATCAATGATAAATGCCTTTCCCACGTGCTTTCAAATTTAAGTATGCAACATCTCAGCATGCCTTCAAGAATCTGAATAATTCTTTTGGATTGACCATCCATTTGTGGATGAAAAGTAGTACTAAAATGCAATTTCTTGCCCAAGGCATCTTGTAATTTCTTCCAAAATCGCGAGGTAAATCTCGGATCTCTATCAGACACAATAGATAATGGTACTCCGTGTAATCTCACAATCTCATCGATATACAGTTCATCCAACTTATCTAAAGAATAATCAGTTCTAACCGGAATGAAATAAGCTGATTTCATCAATCTATCAACTATTACCCAGATCACATCTTTCTTGCTCAGAGATAAGAGCAAACCCGACACAAAGTCCATCGTGATCCTCTCTCATTTCCACTCAGGAATCATAACCGGTTGTAATAAACTGGACGAAACTTGATGTTCAGCCTTAACTTGCCAACAAACTAAACATTTTGACACAAAGTCAGAAATATCTCTCTTCGTACCATGCCACCAATAGAACTATTTCAAATCATTATACATTTTCGTGCTCCCCGAATGTACAGTCAAATGGCTATTGTGAGCTTCAGTCAAAATCATTTGAATCAACTCTGAATTTCTCGGAATGCAAATTTGATCTTTGAATCTCAAATAATCATTATTATCAACTCGAAATTCTGATACAGTATCAGAATCACACTGAACTCTTTTTGCTAACAACTCATTATCAATCTTCTGAGCATCACAAATCTACTGTACAAACATCGGCTTTACTTTCAATTCAGTTATCACCGCATTAACATCACACAGATCTTTGTGATTACTCAAAGCTCGCAAAGCATATAATGATTTCTGACTCAAGGCATCAGCTACAATATTAGCTTTACCCGGGTGGTAATATATCACAAGTTCGTAATCTTTCAACAATTCTAACCATCTTCTTTGTCGCAAGGTCAAATCTTTCTGAGTCATCAAATACTTTAAACTCTTATGATCAGTATATATGTGACATTTTTCACCGAATAAATAGTGACGCCAAATCTTAAATGCGAATACAATCGCAGCCAACTCAAGATCATGCGTTGGATAATTATTTTCATGTGGTTTTAACTGTCTCGAAGCATAATCAATGACTTTTCCTTCTTGCATCAGCACACAACCCAAACCATTTAATGATGCATCACTATAGACTATAAACTCTTTGCCTGATTCAGGTTGAACTAACACCGGTGCTTCTGTCAACAACACTTTCAACTGCTCAAAACTCTGATGACACTTCTTCGACCACTCAAATTTAACATCTTTCTGTAACAACTTTGTCAATGGATTCGCAATCATCGAGAAGCCTTTCACAAATCGTCTATAATATCCCGCTAGTCCCAGAAAACTACGAACTTTGGACACATTTCTCGGAGGCTTCCAATGTAAAATAGTAGAGATTTTATGCGGATCGACTCGTATCCCAGCAGCAGATACAATATGCCCCAAAAACTGACCTCAGACAACCAAAATTCACACTTGCTAAACTTTGTATACAACTGCTTCTCACACAGAGTTTGTAGCACGATTATCAAATGCTCGGCATGCTGCGTCTCATCATACGAATAGATCAAAATATCATCAATGAACACCACCAAGAAGTGATCTAAATAAGGTCTGAATATCCGATTCATCAAGTCCATAAAAGCTGCAGGGGCATTTGTTAGTCCAAAGGGCATTACTAAGAATTCATAATGTCCATACCTCGTTCTGAAAGTAGTTTTCGGCACAACAGATTCTTTAACTCTCAACTGATAGTAGCCTGATCTCAAATCTATTTTAGAAAATACTGTAGCTCCTCTCAATTGATCAAACAAATCATCGATCCGAGGTAATGGATATTTTTTTTATCGTCACTTTGTTCAATTATCGATAATCAATACACATTTTCATAGTTCCATCCTTCTTTTTCACATAGGGTGAAAAACTCGATCGTGCAAATCCTCTGTTAGTCAATTCTTGTAATTGAGATTTTAACTCTTTCAATTCAGTTGGGGCCATTCTGTATGGAGCTATCGAAATAGGAGCAGTTCCTGGTAATAGCTCAATATCAAATTTGACTTCTCTAATCGAAGGTAACCCCGTAACTCTTCTGGAAACACATCTGGAAACTCACATATCATAGGGACAGATTCAACTTTCCTTTCCGACACTTTTGTATCAATCACGTACACCAAATAAGCTTCATAGCCCTTTCTCACATAGTTCATAGATCTCATCACCGATACAACAATTGGTAATCCTTTTATATCACTAGACTTAATTCGAACTATCTCACCATTCTGACCCTTCAATTCAATATTTTTTCTCTTACAATTCACAATGGCATTATGCAAAATGAGCCAGTCTATTCCCAGAATTATGTCAAATTCATCAAATGGTAGCAACATTAAATTCACCGGGAAACATAAATCACGAAACATCAACGGGAAATTCTTGCACACCTTATCCACCAAAATATACTTGCCTAAGGGGTTCGATACTCTAATCACAAATTCAGTAGACTCAATAGGTAGAGTCTTATTCGATACTAAATTCATACACACATAGGAATGAGTTGATCCAGGATCTATCAATGCAATGACATCAGTATCAAATAAAGTGAAAGTACCAGTGATCACGTCTGGAGATGATGCTTCCTCTCGTGCACGTATAACATAGGCTCGGGCAGGTGCTCTTGCGATGATGCTTCCTCTCGTGCATGTATAGCATAGGCTCGGCGGTGCTCTTGCTTCTGACCTTACAATTGTATCAGTCGTTCCTCTCTGACTTTCATTCACATTTTTGATGCTCCTGGGTGGTCTACCTTTGGCCGTCACATTATTTGGTCTTTCGTTCTGAACATTTTCTTCTTCGACCATCTTTGGGCAATCTCAGATAAAATGATCTCGAGATCCACACTTATAGCATGTTCTATTGTTATACTTGCCCCAGTACTCTCCCACATGTCGTCTCTCATATTATCTACATTCGGGCTTGTTACTCTTAACATTGCCAACACTTGTTTCATTCGAAGCTTGAATTTGTAAACCAGTACTCTGTCTTAAACGATCTTTATTTGAATGTCAAACGAGGCATTTGAACGATTGCTTGCATCTTTATATCTCTTTACTGAATATTGAGAGAACTTATTCATCGATCTCTTTCTTTCATCACGAGCCTCAGAATCAGCTTTCTTCTTTTCTTTACCGAGCTCCTCAGCTTTGCATGCTCTTTCGATTAATACAACAAATTCATTTATATCCAGTATTCCAACCAACCACTTAATGTCTTTATTCAATCCCTCTATAAAATGTTTACACATAGTAGCTTCAGTGGAAACACATTCCCTTGCATATTGACTCAATCTTACGAATTCCCGCTCGTACTCAGTAACAGACAAATGGCCTTGTTTCAGCTCTAAAAACTCCTTAAGTTTTGATCAATAAAACGTTGACTGATATACTTCTTTCTAAACTCAGATTGAAAGAAGTCCCAAGTTATTCTCTCCCTCGGAACTACAGATATTAACGTTTTCTACCAATTGTAAGCCGTGTCTTTCAACAAGGAAACTGCACACTTAATGCACTCTTCATGGTTCAACGACATCTCATCAAATACTCTGATTGTAATTTCAAGTCAAAACTCGGCTCACTCAGTATCGTCATCAGCTGCGGCCTTAAAATCTTCGGCCCCATACTTGCGAATCTTATCTACAAGTGGTTTATTCAATCTGTTCGGATCTACAACTTGTGGCACAACAGGTACTTGAGGGGGTAGAGGTTGTGGAGCAGTCGAATTTGTTCTAACAAATTTTGAAAACCATTCACTCATCATACGGAAGAAGGCTTGCTTAGCCTCACCTCCCTCACCACTATCATTCGGCCTGTAACACCCCAAACCCAGCCCAAACACCACGACCGAATCTGGTATGTCACTAAGAAAATTTAATAAAACATGTCACATTTTTGGAAAATATTTTCCTTGAGTTTAACCTTTTATTTGGGAAAAAATAATAGGTTGTTAATTTAGATAAGCTATAAATTCTATGAAATGTTTTTATGAATTAAAAAAATCGAAACTTAAATACATGCTTTAGAAAAAAAATGTAAACTTAAAATGTCTGATAATAATAATAAAAGCCAAAAATTAAAACTGAACCGAAATATAAACCTAACAGCCTGTAGCCTTATTACATTGAAACTTAAAACCCATTAAAAAAAGATATAAAATAATAAACTAAAGTCTTTTGCTGGATCCAAATGTTCTTTTGCATGGCCACCTTGCGCTCCTCTCCAGCCCGGTCTGACGCACTAGGTGCTACCTGAAAAAAATATTAAATAATAGGTTGAGTCGGAAGACTCAGTGTGCAACCCTCATGCAGCATTAGATTTGGGCCTTAGCCCCACAGAACAGAATAACAGATTAATATATATAACAAAAATTATGCAAGCCCAACCCAAATCCTAGGTTTCCATCTACTACATGCCACCCTTACTTGCCATTCACACCATTAGGGATTTCTACAACCAACCCACACCGCTATACGCCATTGATGGCAATCATGCTACTCATCGTCAGATCATGGCAATAGCCACTACAACAGATCATGGTAAAAGCCACTACAATAGATCATGGCAAAAGCCACTTCAACAGACCATGGCAAAAGCCACTACACAGAACACTTACCCTTTCATCAAACCCAACCCCGTGCAATCAAAGAAATCGGCATACTTATAAAACATATCATCTTAACAGGAACATTCACTGAAGAATGACAGAGATCACTAACCTGGTGATTCACTTTTACCCTCCTTGGGTTTTGAACATTATGCCAGGATTTCGGCATTTAACAGAATATAAGCAGACTTATTAACACATATTAACAGACAATCTAATGGTGTGAAAAGTTACACACCTGATATCGCATAGTACTATACTCTTAGTCGATATCCCTACTATCCGAATCTACTATCCTCAGTCTATAACTTGGTTTAAGAAAAATCAGAAAAACACAAAGATTTGGCATCCCCTTGAAATCCCGAAAGTAACACGATTCGAGTGTTACTGAACCATGACTTAGAGATCTAAGCGATTGACTCCTCCTGAGTTTCCTTCAAGATTCGGCACAAGTAGACACCTCAAAGAGAATTCAACAAACACAGGAGATGAGATCTAGGGATTTCGGCTTTTATAAAAATCCCAGAAAAGATAAACTGATGCTCTTTCAGCTTTTAGAAGGTCTGAGTAAAGTGTTTCGGATTTGGCTTAGAAAGAAAGTAAAAAGAAATCAAGGAAAGGCTTAGAGATTTTAGCTATAAGAACAAACAAGAACGTAGTTTTGGCTTTTACTGAATGGGAGAAGAATAACAATGGGGATCAAAAGATTCGGCTAGAAGGAGGTTTCAAAGAAAAAGAAAAGGGTGAGGGAAGTCGTGATTTTCGACTTTTGGAAGAGAAAAGATGAGAAAAGAAAAACAACTAAGATGGCCTTCAGATTTTCAGCACAAAGAAGGAAGGAAAGAGTAGGGTTCAAATGCCAGAATTGATGAGCTATCCCCCCTTATTTATAGAAATTTCGGCACCCCCTATGGCAATTAGAAACTGATTTCTTTACTCCTCTAGGTGATGGAATTTTGGCCAACTCTGCTCTCAGCAGATAGCTCCTAACTTTTCTCCTTTATCTAAATCTCTTCACACCTTTAAAAGACTCCTAGATAACACCACCTCTTTCTTCTATTATCAGTACAATATTATCATTAAATCCCTCCTAAAAATAAACCTTAATGCCGTCCATTCTTCCTTGCTCTTTTAAGTGCCGAAATTGGGGCAAAGACATGGGCTCCTTGCGGCCAAACTTGGGCCTCTTTCAACTGCTAGTGACGCCACCCTCTAGCTCCCTTGCAGCGTCACTTAATATTGGGCCACCAGCCCACTTTGGTGTTTTAAACACAGATGCTACCCTTTTAACCCTATAGTTCCTAAACAGAA
Source organism: Gossypium rotundifolium (assembly GCA_025506655.1). Taxonomy (NCBI): domain Eukaryota; kingdom Viridiplantae; phylum Streptophyta; class Magnoliopsida; order Malvales; family Malvaceae; genus Gossypium; species Gossypium rotundifolium. Next base: position 46,823,314 of record CP106725.1, read on the forward strand.
AACTTAATTAGGGCCTCAACCCAAACCTGAGCCCATTTTTGTGTCCTCTCTTTTCTTAATCTGCTTGTGAGGCCTCATGCCTGAGACTAGTGTCCACTAAGTAAGAACATAAATTTTTCCTATGGTCTCCCCTAACTCTAAGGCTTCAAATAATCCCAATAATACCTTAATATTATTATTCTAAGTGCTACACATACATATTAACTCCCATGAACAGAAATTAAAAGTTTTAGGATTTTTGGGGCGATACAACCCAATAGGCCCAAATCTATTAGGCCCAAATTCGGGATGTTACAGTTCTACCCCTTAAAGAAATTTCATCCTCAAAATTTTCAACTAACTATCAATTGTACTACCCAAATATCATCACTACGCTCATTGCAAGACTCTAATTTAAAAAATAAACACTCAATACACTACAGTAGGGTACAACCATTATTCGCATCTGGAGCGTCTTCGACCCCTTGTACTCATTCTTTCGATCGACGTTTATCTGATTAAGAATTTTATGAATAATTAATTCTTCCCACTTATTAACCGCGGACAATCTTATGTAAAATCATTTCGATAGTAGTTCTTTCGAATTCGAATTCTATCTATGGGTTTAGTTCTCAAGTCGATACTTCCTAGTCCTAGAGTTCACCTTCAGTCAACATTCAGAACACGTCAATCATAAAAACAACCTTATAAACTTACATTCACCACCTAGGGGTATTTTCGTCGTTTCATGACCTAGGGGTATTTTTGTAATTTTACATATAGGGGGTATTTTCATAATTTTTTTCAAAATAGCGTATCTTGGTGATGTTTCGAAATAAGGGTATTTTGGTAATTTTGTAATTCAGGGGTATTTCGATAATTTTTCAAATCGAGGGTATTTCGATAATTTTGCAAACTGGGGATATTTTGGTAATTTCCTTAACCTAGGGTTTTTGAGATAATTTTACAAAAAATTAGGGTCATATAGGCAATTTTACAAAAATAGGGTACTGATCCCTTTTGGGTTTTAGTTATAAATTTTAGCCTGTCAACAAGTCCTTGTGGCTAAGGCGAACAGTCACTACGCACCAGGTAGGATTCCAGAAAAGATAAGGTGAGTCACTAGGACTGCTTAAATACCAAGCTCTCCCTGAATCTAATCCTAGACATGCGTATGCCTATTGCCACACCCTATCTCAGCGACTAGTTCACAGAATTTGTTTGGATAAATTAAGTCTTATAGAATTTAAGAAATTGTTTAAGCTAGGCCTATAGTCCATCAAAGTCTAATTAAACTAGCCTACGTCCCATAAAGCCCATCAAGCCCACATATATATATATATATATATCGCACAATGGTTTAGAGTACTTACCTGGCGGTCTTGGGCCGGAGACTCAGGTGCCATGCCGCTAACAAACCTGTTATCATTTATAAACATGCATGTTTTAAAAGCCCATTTCTAGAAAATGTTTTGAGCCCAAAAAAACCCTCAAAGCTGAGTTTTGAACCAGGCTCTGATACCAATTTGTAACACCCCAAACCTGGCCCAAACACCACGACCGAATCTGGTATGTCACTAAGAAAATTTAATAAAACATGTCGCATTTTTGGAAAATATTTTCCTTGAGTTTAACCTTTTATTCGGGAAAAATTAATAGGTTGTTAATTTAGATAAGCTATAAATTCTATGAGATGTTTTTATAAATTAAAAAATCGAAACTTAAATACATGCTTTAGAAAAAAAATGTAAACTTAAAATGTCTGATAATAATAATAAAAGCCCAAAATTAAAACTGAACCGAAATATAAAGCTAGCAGCCCGTGGCTTTATTACATTGAAATTTAAAACCCATTAAATAATGATATAAAATAATAAACTAAAGTCTTTTGTTGAATCCAAATGTTCTTTTGCATGGCCACCTTGCGCTCCTCTCCAGCCCGGTCCGATGACTAGGTGCTACCTGAAAAAATATTAAATAATAGGTTGAGTCGCGAGACTCAGTGTGCAACCCTCATGCACCATTATATTTGGGCCTTAGCCCACGTAACAAATAATGATTATATATATATATATATATATATATATATATATATATATATATATAACAAAAATTATGCAAGCCCAACCCAAATCCTAGGTTTCCATCGCTACACGCCACTCTTACCTGCCATTCACACCATTGGGGATTTCTACAATCAACCCACGCCGCTACACGCCATTGGTGGTAGTCATGCTACTCATCGTCAGATCATGGCAATAACCACTACAACAGATCATGGCAAAAGCCACTACAACAGATCATGGCAAAAGCCACTACACAGAACACTTCCCCTTTCATCAAACCCAACCCCGTGCAATCACAAAAATCGACATACTTATAAAACATATCATCTTAACAGGAACATTCACTGAAGAATGACGAGATCACTAACCTGGTGATTCACTTTTACCCTCCTCGGGTTTCGAACATTATGCCGGGATTTCGGCATTTAACAGAATATAAGCAGATTCATTAACACATATTAAAAGACAATCTAATGATGTGAAAAGTTACACACCTGATATCACGTAGTACTATACTCTTAGTCGATATCCCTGCTATCTGGATTTACTATCCTCAGTCTATAACTTGGTTCAAGGAAAACTGAAAAAACACGAAGATTTGGCCTCCCCTTGAAATCCCGAAAGTAACACGATTCGAGTGTTACTGAACCCCGACTTAGAGATCTAAGTGATTGACTCCTCTTGAGTTTCCTTCAAGATTCGGCACAAGCAGACACCTTAGAGAGAATTCGGCAAACACAGGAGATGAGATCTAGGGATTTCGGCTTTTATGAAAATCCGAAAAAGATGAACTGATGCTCTTTTGTCTTTTAGAAGGTCTGAGTAAAGTGTTTCAGCTTTGGCTTAGAAAGAAAGTAAAAAGAAATCAAGGAAAAGCTTAGAGATTTCAGCTACAAGAACAAACAAGAATGTAGTTTCGGCTTTTAGTGAATGGGGGAAGAATAACAATAGGGATCAAAAGATTCGGCTAGAAGGAGATTTCAAAAAAAAAAAAGAAAAGGGTGAGGGAGGTGGTGATTTTTGGCTTTTGGAAGAGAAAAGATGAGAAAAGAAAAACAACTAAGATGGCCTTCAGATTTTCGGCACAAAGAAGGAAGAAAAGAGTAGGGTTCAAATGCCGGAATTGATGAGCTGTCCCCCCTTATTTATAGAAATTTCGGCACCCCCTATGGCAATTAGAAACTAATTTCTTTACTCCCTAGATGATGGAATTTCAGCCAACTCTACTCTCAGCAGATAGCTCCTAACTTTTCTCCTTTATCTAAATCTCTTTACACCTTCAAAAGACTCCTAGATAACACCACCTCTTTCTTCTATTATCAGCACAATATTATCATTAAATCCCTCCTAAAAATAAGCCTTAATGCCGTCCATTCCTCCTTGCTCTTTTAAGTGCCGAAATTGGCCCAAAGATATGGGCTTTTTGCGGCCAAACGTGGGCCTCTTTCAACTGCTAGTGACGCCACCCTCTAGCTCCCTTGCAGCGTCACTTAATATTGGGCCACCAGCCCACTTTGGTGTTTTAAACATAGATGCTACCCTTTTAACCCTATAATGCCCAAACAGAAAACTTAATTAGGGCCTCAACCCAGACCTGAGCCCATTTTTGTGTCCTCTCTTTTCTTAATCTGCTTATGAGGCCTCATGCTTGAGACTAGGGTCCACTAAGTAAGAACATAAATTTTTCCTATGGTCTCCCCTAACTCTAAGGCTTCAAATAATCCCGATAATACCTTAATATTATTATTCTAAGTGCTACACATACATATTAACTCTAATGCACAGAAATTAAAAGTTTTAGGATTTTTGGGGCTTTACAACCCAATAGGCCCAAATCTACTAGGCCCAAATTTGGGATGTTATACGGCCTAGATGTGGCCGACGTTGTCCCTTGAGCGGGAGTAGGCGCATTACTCTCTATGTCGTCAGCAACTGCTCGATCGGGATCAATTATTACATTAAAACACATTTCAACTGTCAGATTTCATCACACTATCGCAATTTCACAATATGACATGTATAGCTAGACTTACACACGCTACGTTAGTCCGAGAATCGACTAAATCGTAGCTTTGATACCAATAAAATGTAACACCCCTAACCCGAGACCATCGCCAAAATAGGGTTTAGAGGCACTACCGAATAATAGAATTATATTACAACGTATTCACGACACAAAGTCAATAATCATCAAACACATTCATATACAATCATAGTGTCCCTTAAATGAGTCATCGAGACTCTAAGCATGCTTATAAACCGAGTCGGGACTAAACCGGAACACGTATAAAATTTTATGAAAATTTGAAACTTTTCTATAATACAGGAGAGACACGCCCATGGGGGTAGGCCGTGCCTCTCCCACGGCTACATGACACACCCGTGTGACCTCCTCGTGGTTACATAGTGCCAAAATCGACACGGCTAACAAGCACTCTCGTGTGCTAAGGCTGTGTCCTATAAGGTCATATACTGCCATTTCTCGCACGACCTGTAGGCATGCCCGTGCCATGGCCGTGTGCAGTTTAAGTCACATTCTGCCAATTTACCCACGGTCCAGAACACGCCCGTGTCCCCCTACCGTGCGACATTATAGTCCATTTTTGCAAGGCCAACATACCACCCACTTAGGGTCAAACCTACAAGCCAATCAACCAGACATCTTTGCACATATTGCCATCTAAAGCATACCAATTTAGCAATTTAAAACATATAATCAATACCAACTCTAATCATACTCAATTCAATACCAATACTTATTTTGTCACAAGCATGATTCATTCCCAAATCTCACTACTTCTACTAGCATTTATCAACACAAAGTTACCACTCAATAGCAAATTTATCAATCTACAAATCATGCCAAAAGATGCATCATTTATATACCATATTCATTCATGCTAAACCTATCACATATCTAGCCACATCTCATGGCTACTTACAAATCTCAAACTTAGTTCAATTTACTAGCCTATACATGCCATATTCTAGCTATATACATCTTTCCAAAAGTACCAAAATAGAATGCCTATAGTGTGATTTATAAGCTGATGATCCCAGATCCGAGCTAGCTTTACTGACACTGCAAGGTAGATAAACACATCACACAGTAAGCTTTCCAAAGCTTAGTAAGTTTGATATACAATACAATTATCATATCAAATTGAATCGATGCAAAAATAAACAATCACTTAGATCTATTATCTCATACTTGTGCCTTCTTATCCATAGCCACAATGCTCATTTTCTCAATCAAAGCTTAATTTCACTCATCAACCATAAAGGTTCAATACATACCTTAACCACACAAAGCTATTAAATCTCCAAGCTATTCAATGCTCGACATTATTTGTCGTTCATTCTTTAATTTAATCGCACACTCAGTGCCACATACTTATCCGACTCATAATTGTTATCGCACACTTAGTGCCTATTCTTTTAACCAACTCATCTTAGTATCGCACACATAGTGCCACAGCAATAATCCAAAGCTTTCATAAGATCGCACACACAGTGCCACAGCAATAAACTGAAGCTTTCATCACATCGCACACACAGTGCCATTCATTTCTATCTCGATTTCACATTCGCACACTTAGTGCCATCCAATTAAAATCATGCACATAGTAACTCACTTTCATATACATAAACATATTCATTTCATATCAATAAAATGCATCTCAAATACATGTATTATATCCGAACTTACCTCGGACGTCGAACTATCGATACGGTCGATTAATCGAGCACTTTATCTTTGCCTCGATCTCGATCCAAACCTCTCCTCTCTTGGTCTATACACATTCAAATTCAATCCATTCAATCATCAATTCATTCATTTTAATCCAAACACACATATTTAGGGCATTTTACAAAATAACCCTCACATTTTCACTTTTTGACACTTTAGTCCCTATCTCACAAAATCATCAAATACTCAAAATTTCAATATACATGTGCTTAGCCGAATTCTCCCCATGCTTATACAAGCCCTCACATTTCATTTATTTCACATTTTAGTCCTCTAATTTCTCATTTTCACAATTTAGCTCAAATTACTCAATTTCACCAAAATTTCCAATACTATGTTCATCTAACTCATATCTTTCATTTAACACCAAAAATCATCACAAAGCTTAATATCGTATCAATTGAATCTCACACAAACATCATCAATACTCAAAATTCAAGCATGGGTTTTGTAGAGCACAAAGCAGCGATTACGAAAACGTAGAAATTATCAAAAACCGAAACAAAACACATACCCGATTGAGATATGAATGTGCCAAAATTAAAGGAGCTTCAAACCCTCATTATTCTTTCTCAAATTCGGTGGAAGATGAACACTATAGCCACAAATTTCTTGTTTGTTTAATTTATTACACATTAATATACCATTTACCATTTTGCCCTTTTTATTATTTCATTTAAAATCTACCCACTAAAACCAATTTTTGTCCATCCATTTTGTATGTGGAATAATAACAACATAAGGACTCATCTTTTTAAAAGCCATTCCAATTAAGCACTTTAATAAAAAGCACACAACTTTTACATTTTATGCGATTAAGTCTTTTTTCATAATTCGACACTAAAACGATTAAATCATCACACAGAATTTTCACACAGACCATGTCACATACTATCCACACAGAAAATAATATTAAATTGTTATTTTGGCCTCAAATTTGTGGTCTCAAAACCACTGTTCTGACTAGGGTTTAAACCGTGCTATTACATTTTTGATCTTTAAGACTCACACATCGAGATATATTTGATGCATAAACATCCGAGACCTTTATATCCTTCAACACCATACAGAACACTTCTTTCTCTGTCTTCGACATTGAAAAAATAGCAGGCGACAATCGATATTTCATATTCGAAAGTGCTTGGGGATGAAGCTCATGCCGAATTCCCATGTGGACTAAATCAAGTCGACTCTGAAGATTGTCTTTCGATTTTTCATCGACATTCAAAATAGTCCCAATGATGTTCTCGCAGACATTTTTCTCAATGTGCATGACATGAAGATTATGGCGTAATATCTGATGCTCCCAATAAGGTAACTCAAAAAAAAAATACTTTTTTTTCCACAAGTCCGCCTCATTAGGATCATCCTCTTTGTCAGATTCATCCCTTGATCTTTTATTTCTTTGAGGGTTGGCCGGTTGATTCATCTTCCCATAAATGAAATTCATATCTTTCAACATGAACAATATTTTGGATCCACCAGTCTGCGAAGGAGCTTCTCCGAACTCTTCAGTACCGTCAAATTGAGTACTTTGAAATCTAAATCTATGATTTTTTGGTAACCATCGACGATGCCCCATGTAAGAGAACTTTTTCCCATTATATAACCATTGCGAACATGTCTGCGCAGCACAACAAGGACAAGCATAACGTCCCTTGGTACTCCAACCAGATAAATTGGCGGACGCCAGGAAGTCATTAATAGTCCACATCAAAGTCGCACGTAAATTGAAATTCTCCTTTCTCAGCACATCATATGTCTCAACACCAGCCCATAATTATTTTAACTCTTCAATAAGTGGCTGCAAATATATGTCAATATCATTCCCGGGCCCTTTCTCTTCAGGGATAATCATAGATAAGATAAAGGATGATTGTTTCATGCAAACCCATGGAGGTAAATTATAAGAAACAAGCACCACCGGCCAAGTACTGTACGCAGTGCTCATGATTTTGTAAGGGTTAAATCCATCAGCTGCTAGCCCCAACCTCACACTCCGAGGATCGCTTGCAAAGCTTGGAAATTTTGAGTCAAATGATTTCCAAGCTAAAGAATCTACAGGATGCCTTAACAGTCCATCATCGGCTCGTCTATCACGGTGCCACGTCATTGACTCGGCTGTCTTCGATGACATGAAAAGCTGTTGAAGCCTTGGTATTAGCGAAAAATACCGTAAAATCTTAACTGCCTGCTTCCTTGACTGTGTATCGTGTTCATCCTCCTTACCATCCTCTGTATTTCTATTAATCCAATGGGATTGACTGCATACATGACAACACTGTTGGTTTATCTGTTTGCCCCAATACAACATGCAGTCATTTGGGCGACTATGAATTTTGTTGTAGCCAAGGCCCAATTCCTTTATCAATTTCTTCATGTCTTTGGAAGATTGAGGGATTTTTGCAAACGGGAACATTTCTTGCAGAAACTCTAACAATATTATCAACGAGTTTTCGGTCCACCCTCCCAAACATTTCAAGTGAAAAAGACGAATACATAAAGACAGTTTGGAAAATTTTGATCCCTCATACAATTCTTCATTCATTTCACCAAGTAATGTGTAGAACCTTACCGCTTCTTCATTTGGCTGTTCATTAGGTACACTTTTCCCCCTTCAGTGAAAGTATTTCCACCAAAATTATAATCATCGGTTGCACCCAAGTCAGGTGGAAATGACCTGAAACCATCACTTCACATATTAAAAGCATCCCGCAACATGCCTTCCATGTTATCATCTCTAACATTCTGATTGTAAGCATTATGAGGATAACCCAGATTCATCGATGAAGATGCTCCACTAGATGTACACTCTCCATGAAAAATCCATTTTTTGTACCCCCGGACAAAGCCATCAACAACTAGATGTTCGTAGACAACTTCACGATAATGCCAATTGATATTGCAACACTTCTTACATGGGAAAAAAATCATATTCTCTTTGCTTGCATTTTGAAATGCGAAATTCAGAAAAGTTTCTACTCCATTTCGATAGCCGTTGCTTACCCTTGACAATTTCATCCAAATCCTATCCATTTCGTAGTTGTTGAAGTCTAAAGTTGACAATAAATTACACGGCCAAATTGTTAATTTATAATTTATGTAAGTAATGATATGATCATATATATAATTGAATACTATGTAAGTTATGTAAATTATGTAAGTTATGAAGTTTGATCTTAAAATTATGTAAGTTATGAAATTTGATCTTAAACTTATGTAAGTTATGAAATTTGATCTTAAAATTAAGTAAGTTATGTATTCTTTAAGATTCATCATACATGGCATTGTTACACCTAGGAGGATCCATTATATCTAATGATGAGATATAAGGCAACTCGTCGAGTTTTCAAATTTATATACTTTGAATCTTTTTTTTATCTATACAAGTATTATGTAAGTTATGTATTATGTAAGTTAAATAATTTGATGAAAGCTATGTAAGTTATGTAAGTTATGTATTATGTAAGTTAAATTAAAATTTCAAATCGAGAATCGGTTAAGGTGTGAACATATATGGCATGCATTACATTGTAGTTTTTTTTTTTTTAAATATTAATTGGTTTTAGTTTTTCGTTTAAGGTAGGCTAGAAAATATTATTATATGTTTTCTTTTATAATTGAAATTTCTTTGTGATGTTGTTAAATTTAAAAGTTTTAACTTACTTTTTTAAAAAAAATATTTTCTATATTAAAACATATTTAAATAATGATCTATATTATTATATTGATAACAAAATATTTATAACTTATTAAATTTAAAAGTTTTAAATTACTTCTTTTAAAAATAATTTATTTTTATAATAAAACATATTTAAATAATGATCAATATGATTATTATATCGATAACAAAATTTTATTACCATTTTGGAAAATATTAAAATATTAAATATTAAAATCAAACATTATTAATATAAAAATTAGTAATTAGTAATTAGTAATAAACCAAAAAGCTATATAAATGTAAGTATTCTTAAAAAATTGTTTTTTATGTTATAAAACATTTATTAAAATAAATACAATTAAATTCATTTTATTAAAAAGCTACTGCTATTATTAGCCCACTACTTTTGTGAGGAGATTAATTAAATCATTACACCATAGGTTATTATTAGGAAAGATAAAGTAAAAAAAAATTCTTTAATATAATATATAATATATGTAGTGACAGTTTGTATTAAGATATGTTAATCTCTTCTTAACTTGCAAATATTTATTAAAATATGAAATTTATGTTAAAATATTTATTAATATATAAAATTTATGTTAATCTCTTATCTTAGCTTGCAAAATTCAACTTTGTATTATCATTTTATATCATCTTATATGCATGATTTTAGTAATTTTATTTTACAAATTTTAAAATTTAGGTCTCATTATTATCATTATTATTTTTGTTAAATTAAAGTTAATCGAAACGTAATTTTTACATTTTTAAATTTAACAACAATAAATTTAACAAAAAAGTATAAGAATTAAATTTAAAATATAAAAATTTATAACATATTTTAACAATTAACTTTTATATTTTGTTTATGTTAATTTTATATCGCACTGCACCTTAAATTTTATAAAATAATACAGTGAGCTTGTAAAAAACCTAAGCGGCATGATTAGATAGCAATTTGGAGGTTGTTCAAACATTATTAATAATAAACATCAATAATAAATAGCAATTTAGATAGAAATTCTTTAAGATTCATCATATGTTGCATTGTTACACCTGGGGAGGATCCGTTATATCTTATAGTGAGATATAAGGCAACCCGTTAGGTTTTCAGCCTATATACTTTGAATCATTTTTTTTGGACAGTAATAGAAAAAACAACATATATACCTTTTAGAAATTTAGCAAATTAAATATACATGCTTACAAATTGTAAATTGGATGGTAGAGTTTGATTCCAGCAAGTACTGTTGTGCTGAGCAAAGGATGCCCAAAACTTTTGAGAAGCTACAAGAAGAATAAAAAAGAAACTCCATAAAATCGAAAATAATAAAATAAATGAAAAATAAAATGGTATAAATAGCAAAAGTACGAGTGAATTAACTTACATGACGAGTAAGAATGGTGCAAACAAATCGAACAACAGCAAATACGAAGTATTTTTCCCTTCTATGAGTTAATAACAGAAATTTGTCTATAACATTGTCAGGGATAAAATTACACCTGCAAGCAATGATGATAAGGTAATTAACACCCAAACCAAAATATTAAAATAAAATTTATAAAACACAGAAAATGCCAATAATAAAAAAAAACTAATGTAATTAAATGATGTAAACCAAACACTAAAAACGAGGATATATCATGACCTAAAAGCATCAACAATTTGATAGGTAACTTATTTTAAACTGCCATTAACAAAAGAAAAATGTAGCTGTCCCTCAGTCAAAGTAGAATAATAACTGTTTCCATTGAAATCCAGCATTTTATGGGTTTAGTAGTAAAGCAAGGATCCAATAGAAATTGCCAAATGTGCCAGCAGCAAGTTACCCTGCCTTAAGGAAGTGACGTCTTTTAGACATGGATAAGGCATCAAAAACAGCTAAGACATATAGAAGATCAAGAAACCCGTTGGCTTATACCAATATCAAGCATGTCAATTTGTTCATCAGCTCAAACAAGTTGGTTCCATATAAATCAAAATAAATTCTTTAATACATTTGTGATTAATGTCTCAGTAAACATAAACTCATTTTTGAAAGATAAATTCTACTATGTGTTTTGCCGATTTCTTAGGATCGATTCTCAACTTCCACAACCCACTAGCTAAGCATTCCAACAACACTTTAAAAATGGTGATTGACTCTCGCTAATCCCTCGAAGGCTGAATTTAAGTTCAAAATAGATAAGTTGGCTTCCGAACTCCATAAGTATCTAGAAACAATGCACAAGAGAATAACCGAAAGTGATTGAGAAGAAAAAAAAAGGAATAAAATTCCTTGCCTTGAGCCATTCTTCTTTCCAACATTGATAATTGGCAAAGTATCTTCTTATTCGGGCCCTATATAATACAGAATAAATACATACAATTAATTGATATGAACTGTAAAGAAAGCATAATAACTAAAAACACACACTTAAAAGTAAAAACTCCAATGTGGATTCTAACCTTGCTTAGTGCAAGATTAAAGCAGTCCTTTGCTGAAGTCAAATCTCCCTTCTTCCAAATGTAGCTACCCAAACAAAGCCAAGCATCTCCAAGAGATGGATTCAGTTTAACCTGGAGAAGAAAAAATATTAGATAAAAATCATAAGCCTTATTTGAGCCCAAGCATTATAGCAAGCCATAAAAACACGAGAACACTTTGTTCACCGCCATCGCTTTTGAAAAATGATCATCCGCTTCCTTCCTATAGTCGGGCACTACATCTAATATCTTCCTCGTAGATACTCATATCTTGCACGTGCAGTGTAATTTTCTTTGATCGTAGTAAAATATGTTTAGTTAAACGCGTTTTAATGAGCCAAAAAGATTGACATAAACATAAGGCTAAAAAGAAAATATGAGAATTTCGGTCCCATTTCATTTGTAATTCCATGGTGTTTGTTGCACATCAAGAGATTATATCCAACATGATAAAAATATATATAAGAACACCAATCTAACAGAAATATATAGGTTGAAGTGCGAATTCACTCCCTTCACCATTTTAATTTGACCATTTAGACTCTATCAGTCAATATTAACGAATTTAATCCTTACCACTCAAAAATCTAAAAACTCAAAACATGTCATAGCAGATGATACATGGTGGATCATAAGTATAACACCATAGCAAAATACCTGTAAATATGCTAAAACTGATTATTTTAAGAACCTAGACTAATTGCAATGAACACACAGTATACTTTATATCTCCATAATCTACCACCCTATATTGAATCAAAAGTAGAAGTAATTACAGAATTCAATGTATTACATCCCCAACAACCAGACAAAGATTTGTCTTGAAGTCTATTTTAGGAAAAAAAATAATTGTAAATTTATAAGATATCGGTAGACACAAGCATTAAATTTCAGGCTATGGGAAAAAATCAAATAAAAACGCATTGATTACATGATCTGAATTTTATCCACTCTGCCATATCCATTATTGGAATCACCAAGGAAATTAAATCCCAGTAAAAGAAACCTTAAAAGACTGTCATAAATATTTCAACCTTTTCTAGCAAGAAAAAATGAAACTTCATGTATAACAACATCGCTAGATTAAAAAAAAGAAACAAGAATCTTTATCTTTAACAAAGAAAACAAAAACCCAGTTTTGGTTTCAAGTTTCAAACTTCGAAGAACATAAACATATGTTGAACGTAAAAAAAAAAAAACACGTGACAGTAAGGGAGAGATGAATGAGCTGATTGATGCTTTGAGGTATTTTGAGCTTTGGGGATTGTCCTAAGATGATGGCAACAGTTAAGGAATGAGTGAGGATAAAGAAAAGTGAAGAAAATTAAGAGAGATAGATAGAAAGGGCCTAGAAAACCTTAGAAACGCATAAAGCTAATAAGGGGATAAAAAAGGGGGGAAACTTACGATCTCTGCCACCACGAGCGCCACCTCTGGTCTCAAAAAGAACTACGCCTCTGGTTTCAACAAGAACGCCGCTTCTGTGTTTCAGACTTAGAGTTTGGAAAAGAAAAATCGGGTTATAGGGAAAAAAAATCAAACTTAAGGAATTTTGGGACTTAAGGAATTTAGAGTTTTTTAGCAGCGAAAAAACGACACCGTTTTATGTATGAAATTTTGCGGCGTTTTTAATAAAACGCCACTATAGGTCCATTTTTGTGGCTTTTTTTTTTTACAAAAACGCCACTATTATGCAATTTTAATTTTTTTTTCTATTTTTAACCTATATTTTTTAATTTTTTCAAAATTTTTGTGTTGAGATTACCATTTTTTTGAATTTTTATTTTTATTATATTTTGAGTATTGAATTTTTAACAAAAATATTAAATATTAAGTTTTTAAGTTTTTAATTTTTAAGTTTTTATTATTAAATTTTAAAACTTTAATTACCATTACCAACTCTTTTTGAATTTCATTTTTCTTTCTTTTTACATCAACATTATTCTTTTAAGTATAGTCTGCATTAGTTGTTTAGATTTTTATATAAATAGAATTTAATTATATGTATACACCTACATATCGTAATTATATATGAATTTTGGTTTAATGTGTAATTGTAGATGTGAAATTCTTATTGTGGTTTAAATGTATAGTTGAAACTTTAATTTTGATTTAATCATACACATTATTTTAAAATATAAATACATCAATATATTTTTATATTGAATAATTATAAATTTTATGTATGCAATATATAAATAAAAATGATTTTAATTATATCAATAATTGTGTTAATATTTTAGAAGATCTGGATCAAATTAAAGTTCATGTGTACAATTGCACACTAAACCATTGTTCATGTATGCTTTTGGGATTTAATCCATTTTGATATATATTTTTTTAAAATAATAATTTACATTTATCTTATTTTGATTTATTTCTAAAAAAATCCAAGACTAATCCCTAATTCATAAACCCTAGACTCTAAATATTATACCCTAAACCACAAACACCAAAACCTAAACCTCAAACTCGAAACCCCAAACCATAAATTTTAGACCATAAAACTTGAACCCTAAACTCTAAACTGCAAACCTTAAACCATAATCCGAGACCAACTTTTTGGGAATTCATGTGGCCAATGTTAATGTAGTACAAAACATATATTTTAATAGCTAACACATTAACCATAAATCCCTCATGAAGGATTTCAGTTTTGGGATTTTGGGTCATAAAGTTAACACCCTAAACCTTAAACCCTAAAATCTTAAACTTAAATCATAAACCCTAAACTCAGAAACCTAACACATTAACCACTTCTCCCCAAACCCCTAACCCTAAAACCATAAACCATAAACCATAAACCCTAAACTCAAAACCCTAACCCATTAACCATTTCCTCATAAACCCCTAACCCTAAACTTTAACCCCTGACCACTAACACTTAAACCTTAATACAGGCAAGCACTAAGATATTAAACACTATACAATAAACCCAAACAACAAACTTTAAAACACTAAACCCATACACCAAAATAACAAACCCTAAACCATGAAATTAACATACTAAATATTAAACCTAAATCAATTTTAATAGCTTAATTTGTAACTTAAATGAAAACTTCCAAATTGTTTAGTTAGCAATTTGTAACTTTTCATAATTAAGTAACTAAAATGAAACTTTCTCATTGCTTATAAGTGAATTTATCAAAATAAAATATAATTCAAAGCAAGAATAAGAAAAAAATATGAAAAAATTTTAGCGGCATTTTTCCAAAAGCGCCGCTAAAGGTCAGAGCATTAGCGGCATTTTCTCAAAAGCGCCGCTAAAGGTTGGAGCATTAGCGGCGTTTTGTCAAAAGTACCACTAAAGGTAGGAGCATTAGCGGCGTTTTCTCATAAGCGCCGCTAAAGGTCAGAGCATTCGCAGTGTTTTTTAAAAAGCGTCGCTAAAGGTCGAAGTATTAGCAGCGTTTTTTCAAAAGCGCTGCTAAAGCTCTACCTTTACCGGCATTTGCAAAAAAAAAAAAAAATGCCGTAATTTATCCTTTTTAGCGGCGTTTTGGAAATAAACGCCGCTATTGCTCATTTTTTTATGGCGTTTTCCTTCAAACGCCACTATTGTGTAATATTTGCGGCGTTTTCCTTAAAACGCCACTGAAAACGCCGCTAAAAGTCTAATTTGGTGTAGTGGGAGAAGAAAGAAAAAGTAAGCATTTTCCACTTACATGCCTTTTATACTTTAATTTATTCTTTAATCACCTAATTAACTTAACTAAACTTTAATTAATTAGACCATAATCACAATTAACCAATGTTAGTGGAAATTAACATCATTAGACACTATTTGATGAAGTAAATTGATTTATTTACCATTTTGAACCTTTAGCTAATTAAAAATCTATAGCGATAAGACTTTTGCAATTTAGTACTTCTACCTAAATTAAACGATTAATAAAGAAAACTGATGGGTAAAAATTTAATAAAATCATATACCAACCCCTTAATATTCATTTTTAATATTTGCGGGCCTGATTTACGAAAATGGGGTTCTAAAAAATCCTTTTCTAGCATCACTAAAAATCGAGCTATTACAAACAAAACTACTTTCTAAGGTCATAGGTGAAACCTTTTCTAGGCTAACAAGAACAAACCTAGCTCAGATACCACCGTTACACTTACAAGTAGAGAAAGAGAGAAAAACGAGCTCTTAACTCAAATGAGAGAAGATGATTTTGATTAAATTGATGAAAAACTCCAAATGTTTCTAGGCTTGTATAGGCTTCACAATAGCTAAAAATAGTAAGCTCAAAGCTAAAAATAACAAAACTAAATACGAGAAAAGTCCTTAACCATATTTGGTAGACCGCTAATTTTTAGGGATGATTGATAAACTATAAAAGTAACATATTTTAACCCCATATTTAGTATGCTTTTGGATGATTTAGCCCTTGATTTATGTAAAAAGGTGCTTTTAATCCTTTCCTTTCATGTTTATACTCAGGAAAGCACCCGAGGATAAAAAGAACACAAAACAGGCTTAAAACGGAGTAATTGGGCCTTCGCAAGAAATCAACACGGCCTGGCACAAAGCCTGCACGACCGTGTCTCGACGATTACCTATAGCACGACCTAACTTACGAGTTGCACGAACACGCATCACCTCATTACCACACACGAGCGTGTCAAGCGATCTACATGGCCGTGTCCCAATCGACAAACCTAAAGCACGGCCTGAATCCCAACTTACACAGCCGTGCCCAAAACGACAGAATCAAGGCACGGCCCAACCCTGAAATTACACGGGCGTGTGCCATGGGCGTGCCCCTGCTGCGGGAAAGAGCAATTTCACTCGGAATTGGATGCTTGAAACCAAAGAAACATACTCCTAAGTCTACTCAAACACCCTAATAGTAATTCTACTTGAAGGAGGTACTTAGGAGCCAAGTATAGCATCTTAATGCCTATATAAACAACCCAAGGCAAACATTAAAGACGTAGATTTTTGCAAAGGCTTTTGTCGAAGCTTTCATCTTTTAGGGAATCACTTGAAGATAGCCAGTTGATCCATCTCAAGAAGCCGAAGCTCCATTCAAGATGAAGAATCTCCTCTTCAATTCCTTTAAGGGGTTTTAGGGATTTCCTATGTTTTGTTTTATCTTTTCTCTTGAGATGTTTTCTTATTTAGTTATGATCTAAACCTTTCAGATACTTGAAGGGGATGAAACCTATGATGGATTTTGTTATTTGATTTCTAAATTATATGATAAGTACTGAGTTTGTTTTTAATTATGTTGCTTAATTTAATCTGATGTGCTTAGGTGGAGGAGGAATAGACCCTACCTAAGAGTAAATCTAGCATAATTGAGCGGAGTTGATCGGGCGCCTAGGGATAGGGTTACAAGATTTTGTCGGATTAGGGTGAAACCTAATATGGGAATCCATTGATCGATTTACTGTTTCCTTAGGGGGTTATTATAAGAGAACGGGAGTTCTACTATTAACCTAAGGTTAGACGTTATTCGCCTCGAGAGAGGGTTTAATATAGGTTAGGGAGTCTCACGGATCAAGCTAAGTAAAGAAATCATATGGTTGGGGAATAAATAATAAGTGAAGTCATAGGTGGATTCTTCTTGAGGGTATCGTCTTCATCAACTGAGTTTTCCTAAAGTCTTTCCCCCATTTATTCTTTTATCTTTGCATTTAGTTTTAGTTTTTCATTAGTTTAATAAACCAATCACTCCATATTTTAGGCTAAATAATAGAAAGAAAGTGAGTAGTAGTACTTTTAGGTTCCCTTGGGTTCGATAAGATATTCTTGCCTAAACTATACTCTTTGTTCGATAGGTGCACTTGCCTCTATCATTGTCATAGTTAGTCTCTGTGTTCGATTATTCTTTTTATAAATTTTAAAACTCGACTGTTTGACACGATCAAGTTTTTGGCGCCGTTGCCGAGGAACTCTAAAATATTAAGAAAGCTCTATTTCTATTAGTTTAGCCATTATTATTTTTTTCTTATTTTTCTACATATATCTATATTTTTCTAAATTTCTTTCTTTCTTTTCCTAGCAGGAACCTCTAGTTTATGACTAGAAGAAATTTGAGAGAACCATTAGAATACGAAAGTGACACTGAAGCTATCGCTCGTAGAAATCGCAGAGAAATTAGACGAGCTCTAGACTACCAAAGAGAAGAACAACAAGATAGTCCAATCCTACTGAAGGGATGGACGAAAACAATCCACCAAATGTGCAAGAATAGAATGCTCCACGTACTATGTATGATTATGCTAAACCTAATTTGACAGGAGCAGAATCTAGTATTGCTAGGCCCGCTATAGCGGCTAATAATTTTGAATTAAAGCCTAACACAATACAAATGATTCAACAGTTTGTTCAATTTGATGGTTTGCATGATGAAGATCCAAATACTCATATATCTAATTTTTTAGAATTTTGTGATACATTCAAAATAAATGGAATTTCTGATGATGCCATACGTCTTCGGATATTTCCCTTTTCATTACGGAATAAAGCCAAGCAATGGTTGAACTCATTACTCGAGGGTCAATCACCACATGGGATCAAATGACCGAAAAATTTCTTTTAAAATATTTTCCACCAGCCAAAACGGCTAAATTTAGGAATGACATATCTTCTTTTGTGTAGAATGATGCAGAAGCATTATATGATGCATGGGAAAGATACAAGGATCTCCTAAGGAGATGTCCACACCACGGATTACCTTTGTGGTTTCAAGTCCAAACTTTTTACAATGGTGTGAATTCTCCTACTAGACAAATGATTAATTCATCAGTCGGTGGAACTTTGAACAACAAAACTCCTGAAGCGGCTTACGATTTTATTGAGGATATGTTGTTGAACGCCTATCAATGGCAAATTACAAGAGCCAAACCGACAAAATCAGCTGGAGTTTTCAACATAGACGCAGTGACAATGTTGTCAACACAGGTGGAATTAATGAATAAAAAGCTTGATAACTTATGTTCTTCACACGTACACCCAGTCATGCAATGCGAAGTGAGTGGAAATGTGGCGAATCCTGAGTACCCACCCTACCAACCGGGCGCAGAAAGCGAGCAAACAAACTATATAGGTAACAATTTTAGATCTAATAATAATCCTTATAGTAACACATGTAATGCAGGTTGGAGGAACCACACAAATTTTTCGTGGGGAGGACAAGGAAATCACGGAAATCAAAGACAGCAACCTCCTCCAAATTACCAAAATTAGCCCTATCCACAAGAAAAGACATCAAACCTTGAAGAGATACTGACAAAATTCATGGCAGCTATAGATTCTCGTCTCCAAATGATGGAAGCAACACTTGATGAACAGCAAATCTCACTCAAGGGAATCAAGACTTAGGTGGGAGAGCTCATTACGTCAGTTGGAATACTTACTGAAATAGTATGTGAAATAAGGACAGAATTTTTTTCCAAAGACATAGAGCAAGTAAGGGCAGTCACACTAAGGAGTGGCAAAGAGCTAGTTGAACCACAAAGAAAGATACCACATGACGTTATCAAGAAAAAAAATGTAGAAGTTGAGAATGACAATACATTGCCCAAAGAGAATAGAACACAAATTCCATATCCAGAAAAATTTAAGAAAGAAAAACTGGATGCTTAATACGGTAAGTTCCTTGACCTCTTTAAACAAATACATATTAACTTACCTTTTTTTGAAGCTATTTCCCAGATGCCAAAGTATCAAAGGTGGAGCTTAATGAAGAGTGTTCAACCCTTCTCCAAAATAGACTACCACGGAAGTTAAAAGATCCAGGGAGTTTCACTATTCCTTGCTTAATTGGTAGTTTAAACATCACGAAAGCATTAGCAGACCTAGGCGCTAGTATCAACTTAATGCCTTACTGATTGTTTAAACGGCTAGATCTTGGGGAACCAAAACCCACTTGGATGAGTATTTAATTAGCTGATAGATCTATTAAATATCCAAGAGGAGTTATTGAAGATGTCTTGGTAAAAATTGATAAATTTATTTTCCCCGTTGATTTCGTTGTGTTAGACATGGATGAGGACATCAATGTTCCTTTAATCTTATGGCGTCCTTTTTTAGCCACTGTTAAAGCTATTATTGATGTAGGTGATGGCAAACTAGCACTAAGGATAGGTGATGAAGAAATTATTTTCCAAATTTATGATACCATGCAATATTCTAAAGAGCAAGATGATTCTTGTTATTTTGTTGACACTACTGATCATATTATTAAAAATTCATTACAGGAAATCCTGCAGGATGACACGATAGAACTGTGTCCACCTCAAGGAGAGGGGGAAGAGGATGAAGATAATGAAATCAATTTGAATACATCATCATTCAAAAAAATGAAAGAAGAAAACATTAAAGAAGATGACGTATTAAAACAGAAACCCTCCATCGAAGAGCCGCCCAAATTGGAATTAAAATAGTTACCAAAACATTTAGAATACGCATTCCTTGGGGACAATTCTATGTTACCAGTAATCATCTCTTCAGAACTAGAACCCAAGGAAAAGGAGGAGCTGATAAAGGTACTAAGAGAACACAAGAAAGCCATAGCTTGAAAAATTTTCGACATCAAGGGAATAAGCCCCGTGTTTTGCACCAACAAAATTTTAATGGAAAAGAATATAAACCGTGTGTGCAACCTCAGAGATGATTAATCCCCAACATGAAAGAAGTGGTCAAAACCGAGGTAATTAAACTTCTAGATGTAGGAATAATTTATCCTATTTCTGACAGCACTTGGGTAAGTCCTGTGCAGGTAGTTCCAAAGAAAGGAGGAATGATGGTAGTGCCCAACGAAAAGAATAAGTTAATTCCCAAAAGAACAGTTACAGGTTGGAGAGTCTGTATAGACTATAGAAAGCTAAATGATGCCACCAGAAAAGATCACTTTCCTCTACCCTTCATTGATCAAATGTTAGAAAGACTATCCGGGCATATGTACTACTGCTTCTTGGACGGACTCTCCGGCTACTTCCAAATTCCCATAGCTCTTGAAGACCAAGAGAAGACAACGTTTACATGCCCATACAGTACGTTTTCTTATCGAAGAATGCCTTTTGGATTATGTAATGCTCCTGCCACTTTTCAGCGTTGCATGTTGGCAATATTTGACGAACTCGTAGAGGATATCATGAAGGTATTTATGGATGATTTCTCGATATTCGGTAATTCTTTCCAAATTTGCCTTAAAAATTTAAAACCAGTTCTAATTAGATGTGAAGAAACAAACCTTGTTCTGAATTGAGAAAAATGCCACTTTATGGTTAGAGAAGGGATTATTTTAGGACATAAGATTTCTAGAAAAGGATTGAAGTAGATAAAGCAAAAGTTGAAACCATAGAAAAATTACCTCCTCCTAGTTCAGTGAAGGCTATTAGAAGCTTTTTATGACATGCAGGTTTTTATAGAAAATTCATTAAAGACTTTTCTAAAATAGCTAAGCCTTTGACAAAATTATTAGAAAAAGATGTTCCTTTTAATTTCAATCAGAAATGTCTAGATGCATTCAATGTCCTTAAAAATAAATTAATAAATGCAGCGGTTATAATAGCTGTAACATCCTAAAAAGGGCCTATGCATTTTGGCCTAATTGTACGAAAAGACATGTTTTATGTGTTTTGGAATAAATTTGGAATGATTTTGGAAATCTGAGAATGTATGGAAATGTTATGTTGGAAATAGGAAAATGACCATTTTTGGAAACCTAAGCAAATTAGGAAAGTGAACATTTTGGAAACCTAAGTAAATTAGGAAAGTAAACATTTTGGAAACCAAGCCAAAAGAGGAAACTAAACATTTTGGAAACTAAGCTAAAGAGGAAACTAAACATTTTGGAAACCTAGGAAATGTCAAGTTCTGAGCATTGAAAATTTTAGGAAACTTAAAAATGACCCCGAAATGTCGAATTTTAAAGATCAAAGGGGAACTTAGGGCCAGGTGACCCTAAAATATAAAGTACGTGAAATTTGACCCATTAACGGAATTGGAAAAGTGGCCTGAAGATGCCACCTAAGGCCTCGTGAAATGGCCCACATGCAAGGGTGTTGGGCACTGGTTCGAGCCACCTAGGAAGCAAATAAAAGAAGTTTTATTTTGCCTCCTTGAGTAGAGAGTTGGACGGCACAAGGGATTTAGAAAGAAGAGTTTTTATTCCTTTGGAATTTTCGGCTAATTAGGAGATTTGATGGAATTTAATAGTTGATAAAATTAAAATTTATCACATAGGAAGTGTTGGCCGATTGAGGGACTCTAAGGCTAATAGTTTCGGCTAAAGAGGGAAAGTTAAGAGCCATTCTTCATTCTTTTCTCTTCAAGAGAACCTCTTGCCGAAATTCCCTAGCCAAATAAGAACCAAACTTTTCTTCTCCCTTTAGCCGAATTCTCTCTGTCAAAACTCTCTCCATCTCTTTTCTTTTCTTTTCTTTTCTTTTTCTTTTCCTCTACTATCCCTTCACAAAAGCCAAAACTTTGTGATCCATAATAATGCCATAGCCGAATAGTATAAGGGATCATTCGGGATTTGAAAACTAGGTAAGTACAACTATGTACATTCGGCCAAAAAGGTCTCTTCCATAATTGAATGGTAGATCAAATCTAACATGTGATTTCGGCATGAATCTAAAATAAAGATCAATTTCGGGATTTGAGAACTCCAAGGTAAGTGAGTTTATACATTCGGCCAAGGCCAAATCTTAGGTATTTAGATCAAATTAATCAAAAACTAACCGATTCAGAGATCTAGGATTTGGCCGATTTCAAGGAAGAGGAAGGTGAAGTTTTCGGGATTTAAAATCCATAAGGTAAGCACCTAAAAGTATTCGGCCAAGGCTTGTATGATTACATAGATTAGTTCTTTAATTATTAAAAAGCTGAAAACTAATCTATGTTGAGATTTAGGGTTGGCCGAATATCAGGTGAAGGAAAACCAAGTTTTCGGGATTTGAATTATCATCAAATCGGCATTAAAGGTAAGTCTTTTTACAAATCCTACTAGGATTTGGATATCAT
This sequence comes from Gossypium rotundifolium, assembly GCA_025506655.1. NCBI lineage: Eukaryota > Viridiplantae > Streptophyta > Magnoliopsida > Malvales > Malvaceae > Gossypium > Gossypium rotundifolium. Next base: position 46,846,228 of record CP106725.1, read on the forward strand.
AGCCAAATAGAATTTATGCTAAGTAATAAATGATGAATCAAATGTAGGGATTAAGGATCTAAACTTTAGATCTAGCTTTTCGGAATCTCAAGGAATCACTAAACAAATCAGGTGTGTACCCTACACTGAATCTTAATAGATTTATGGCTTAAATATGATATATATGTTAATATGAAAGTATAAGAATGTGGCTAAAGTACCATATTATGGTACAAAGTACTCAGGTACGTTTTCCTACTCCTACTAGGATTTCGAAATATGTTATATTTAACATGAGAAAAGTGATGTGAAAGTGAAATTAAATATAATATGCATGATATGTATAATTTGGGGCATTCAGGTTATTTGAGAAAGGGGAAGTGAATGTGATGACTTCGGTCTCACTAAGTGAAACGTGATGACTTCGGTCTCACTAAGAATATGTGACGACTTCGGTCTCACTAAGTGAATGTGGTGACTTCAGTTACATTAAGTGAATGTGGTAACTTCGGTTACATTATCTAAAAGTGGTGTCTCATGACACAAATATCAGGTGGCTATGCCACAATATTTTAAGTGGGCGATGAGCACGTCTGAAACACCCCACACCCAGCCCACGAGCCTGAATCGAATCTGGTATGTTCCTAAAGTAAACCGGTTTCAAAGATTTTCGTTACTTAGAGAAAATTTGTAAAATTTTTAGAAAAAATATTGTTGTGGATTGGGCTTAGATTGGAAACCCATTTAATTAATCTTGTAAATCCAATTTGTATTAAGGTGACAAAATAATTTTAAGGTTTATAAAAAAATCACTTAACTTTAGTCATAATAGTTCAGTAACATAACAATTTAAAGTAAAGCGAATAAGAAAAATCCACTGGGCCTTATGGCCTTATTACATCAAGTAAAACCCAAAAAATAACAAAGTCCAAATCGAATAAAATCTTCAAATGAAACATGGCCACCTCAAGGTCTATCGTCCGGTCAAATCTTTATTCATCACCGAAAATATTTCCCACAGCAGGGTAAGTCAACAGACTCAATGTGCACACAGTACTAACATTCAACAAGTCAGGCATACATGTTCATATCAAATTCATATTCATATAAAAATAAATGATGATGCAACCCAAACCCAAGCCTATTTGTCCATCCGTTACACACCACCCGTACCTGCCAGTCACACCGTGGGGACTACTAAGTCAACCCTCCATCCGCTACACACCATCGAAGGCAGTCACTGCAGTCGATGTGCTCATCGCCCATATAATTTGTGTCATTAGACACCATATTCAAATAATGTAACCGAAGTTACCAAATTCAGATAATGTAACCGGAGTTACCATATTCAACTTGTTGTGACCGTAGTCACCATATTCCATTGGTGAAATCGAAGTCAACACCTTCTTCCCCTTTCACATAGATCCCGAATGCCCCATAAATTTTATATCATGCACAACATACTTATTTCCACATTCATATATATATTTTCACATGTTATAAAATAACATATTTCATAATCCTATCAGAAGTAGGAAACGTACCTGAGTACTTTTTGTACCACATTAGGGTACTTAGCCATATTCACATTCTTACGTATAATCATATAATTAATATTTGCCATATAACGTATTGAAGGTTAGTATGAGTACACACCTGATTCGTTTAATGGACTCTTTGAAATCCCAAAAATCCCGATCTAACTTTAGATCCTATATTCACCCATCATACAAAAACACATTAATAGCCTTTTCGCTTTTAAAACCAAATCCTAATAGGAATGGTATTACTAATACTACCTTGCTTGCCGATTTGATTGATGATAAAATCCCGAAGATTTGTGTTCTTCTCCCTTGAAATCGGCTAACCATTAAATCCATTGATTTGATTAGTCTCTGATTATAACAAATAGATCTAGACATTTAAGAGAGAACCTTGGCCGATTATAACCACTTACCTTATGATGAGATTCCCAAAATCAATTCCTTGTTTCCTAAGTGATGTCGAAATTCCTAAAATTCGTATGTTAGATCTGATCTAACTTTAATAAATAAAACTTGGCCTTTGGCCGAATGTGCCTTACCTTAAATTCCTTGAATCTGAAATCCCGAAACTCTTCCTTTGATATTCAGCCATGAGACATAAAAAGGGTTATTTCTTAGATCTTGATTAAAAGAATTAGAAGAACAAAAATTAATTGTTCTTACCTTAGATCCTTGATCCTTATATTTGGTAATGGTAGAAACCTGAGAGATCCTTGTAGATTCGGCCATGAACAAGAATAGGGATTAGGCCTTTCACTTTCGGCAATTAGAAAAGAAAAGAAAGGAAATCGAATAGCTTAACCTTGCCTTGATGCCTTTAATCGATTGCTTCCTTGCCTAGAGTTACAGAGATTCGGCTATGGAGATTTAACAGAGATCAAAAGAGAAGGGTTTTGACTTAACAATGACAAAGGAGAGGAGAAGAAAAGATGGAGTCTTTGCTTGGTAAAAATTTCAGCAAAGAGAATAGGGGCTAGGGAATTTTCGCACACATAAGAAAAGATGAGAGAAAAGCCTCCAACTCTCCTTCTTCAACCGAAATTACTAGGCCAAGAGTCCTTGACTTGGCCACCACCCTTCCTTGTGATAATATTATCTCTTTTATTAAAGAATAAAAGTGTTTAATCCATCATTTATCTCCTCAATTAAAATCTTTATTTATCACTTAATTTATCAAGTTTAATGAAATAAAATTCCTCCTTTCTAGAAAATAGGTGCCGTCCACCCTCTTACTTATGGAAGCAAAATAAACCTTCATTATTTGCTTCCCAAGTGACTCGAACTCAGGCCCATTCCTCTTACACATGGCACCATTTCCATAGGCCCTAAGTGACACCTTCAGGCCACTTTTCCAAGCCTGTTTGTGTGTCAAATTTCACCAACTTTTTCTTTTAAGGCCCTCTTGCCCTTATTTCCTATTTTGAACTTTAAAATTTGACATTCCTGCATCATTTCTAAGTTTCCTAAAATTTTCGATCGGCTCTGTAACTTGCCATTTTTCTTACAAGTTCAAGTTTCCAAAATGTTCAGGTTTCCAAAATGTTCAAGTTTCCAAAATGTTCAGGTTTCCAAAATGTTCAGGTTTCCAAAATGTTCAAGTTTCCAAAATGTTCAGGTTCCATTTTCATGCATTTCCAGGTTTCCAGAAAAATATCAAAAATTTATTCTTAGTGCTTAAACTTGTCATTTCATACAATTAAACTGAAAATGCATAGGCCCTTTTCAGGATGTTACAACGTCGACTGCAGCGACTGCCTTCGATGGTGTGTAGCGGATGGAGGGTTGACTTAGTAGTCCCCACGGTGTACAGGTTGGTACGGGTGGAGTGTAGCGGATGGCATATAGGTTTGGGTTCGGGTTTGCATCATTATCTTGAATTTTTATATGAATATGATATGTATGGCGTGCCTATCTCTATTATGTTTTGGTGTTGGTTACACATTCAGTCTATCGACTCACCCCGTTGTGGGATCATGTTTCAGGTGATGAGCAGTAATAGACCGGGACGGCAAAACTTGTGGTGGCCATGTTCAGCCTGAAGTTTAATTTAATTTGATTCTTTATTTTATTTTAAGTACTTTACAATTTTATTTTGGGTTTCGTTTTATGTAATAAGGCCATCGTGACGATTTTTATTTCTGCTTTAATTACTATGTTATGAATTTAGGGCTTTATAAAGAATAAGCCCATTTAATTTAAAATAAGTTTAAATATTTTGTCACCTAAAACAAATGGGTTTTTGATATAAAATAAATTTATTTTCAACTCGAGCCCAACCCACAACAAACTATCTTCCAAAGCACACAGTTTTCAAAGTGTTCGAACGAATTTGAACCGGGTTACTTCGAGGAACATACCAGATCCGGTCCATTCTCGTGGGTCGGGTGTGGGGTGTTTCAGTTTGGTATCAAAGCCCAGTTTTAAACTCTCGGCCTGTGGCCTAAGGCCCAAAACATTTTCAAATCAAGCCCAAAGGAGTTTTATGAAATATTTTTGAAAGTAGACAGGTTTGATGGCATGGCACCTAAGTCTCCGACCCGCAGTCCACCAGGTAAGTACCCCTATCTATCTGTGTGATTATGTGAATTATAAAAGGGTAGAATAGGAATGGAACGTAGAATAGCATGATAGGAACTTGAACCCTAGGATTAGTCTACTCAAACACAAATACATAAGACTTAATATACTAAACAAACCTATGGCTAAGTCAATTAAGTTAGGGTGTGGCAACCATGGTACGCATGTCTAGAAGTGGATCCTGAAGAGCTTGGTATTTAAGCAGTCCTAGTGACTCACCTCCTCTTCACAGGAATCCTACCTGGTGCGTAGCTTCTGTTCACCCTAACCCAGAGGACTTAGTGGGTGTGGCAACCCCTGTACGCATGTCTAGGAATGGTTTCAATGGGAGCTTGGTACTTAAGCAGTCCGCGTGACTCACCTCCTCTCCACTCGAATCCTGCCTGGTGCGTAGCTTTGGTTCACCCTAACCAAGAAGGCTCGGTCATAGGCTAAACCCAATGACTAAAACCCGAAAGGGAACTAGCCATTTCTCGGAACCTTAATATTAAAATTCCTAAATCATTTTTTTTCCTTAATTCACGAAAACTATTTCTTATACACAATTTTCTCCGAAAATTTTTGACTTATAAAATTACAAAAATACCCCTAGTGGTAAAATTACAAAAATACCCTTGGTTTATAAAATGCCCAACTACTCAACAGTTTTGCCAAAATATCATTATCTCATAAATGTTTAAAAACCCTAATTTGCAAACTATCGGGAAAAACCTTGATTTTTCAAAAATTACAAAATTGCCCCTAACTTCCAAAATTTTTGCAACTTCATCGTTTTGGAAAATAAATTTCTCAAAAAAAACCCTCAAAGTTTTGCAACTTCTAAAATATTCCCAATTTATTAAAATTTTACAATTTACCCCGGTTTGTGGAAAAATTAACAAAATACCCCCAAGGTCCAAAAATTTTTGAAATACCCTCGGATTTCAAAAAAAAAATTCCAAAATACCCCAGGAACTTAAAAGTACCAAAAATACTTTGTGACAAAGGAACCTTATTTTGACAAATTACGAAAATACCTCTGTAGGACAAATTACGAAAATACCCCCAGGTAGTGGAAAAATAACAACAAATGAAAAACTACAACATTTCTCTGAATGAACTAAGGTTCATAATTGTTTGATGGATGTGTGAATGAATGAAAAGAGTATGTGCATGTATGAATACGAAAGAACCACTCCTAAACTCTTTTTCATAAAATTTCTTCGCGAGTAACAAAGTGAAATAAAAGTACTAATTTATAAAAAACTTCTTAATCAGATCTCGACGTTAGAAATGAGTTCTAGAGGACGCGGTCGTCGAGGATGCGGTCGTCAAGGACGCGGTAGAGGAAGAATGACTGTGTCAGAACCCGTTAGATCGGGTCAAGGGTCTGACAATGAACTACCACCGCCACCACCACCCTCAGCTGTTAATGTTGAGAAGCAAGCTCAGATGGGGATGATGCTGTGTCGCAGGCTATGTTGCGAGTTTTGGAAATGGTGGTGGCGGTGGAAATACTGAGCTCAAAATCTGACCGAGCGACTTCGAGCCAACAGGGTCGAGGTGTTTCGTGGAGTGTTCGGTGTGGCACCCAGTACAGCTGAGTATTGGTTGGAAGCAACCGAGCATATTATGGATGAGCTCGACCTGACCCCTGAAGAAAAGTTGAAAGGGATGGTGGCACTGTTACATGATGAAGCGTACCAATGGTGGTTAACTGTCCGAGATGGTGCCACGGCTGAGGATCTGACGTGGGAGTATGCTAAGGAGGCATATTAGAAAAAGTATGTTGGCACACGATATATTGATGAGCAGCGGAAAGCTTTTCTAGGACTAGTTCAAGGGAACAAGTCGATAGCGAGATATGAGGTGAGTTTACGAGGTTAAGCCGATATGCTCGGGAGTAGTCATAACCGAACATGAACGCCGTGTCCGCTTTTGAGGACGGATTAAGGGATGACCTAAGATTATTGATAGCTCCACATCAGGAACGGGAGTTCTCCGCGTTGGTTGAACAGGTTAAGGTAGTTGAGGGAATCAAGGACTCTACTAGGCAGAATACTGATAGGAATAGACCCAAGAGGGATTATGGATCATCGAGAAATGTGCAGAAAAGGCCCAGAACTGAGGGGTCGAAGGGTCAGCAAGTTGGTACCAGAGGGCAGTATTGTCCTTGTGAGCATTGTGGAAAGAAGCATTTAAATGAGTGTTGGAAAAAGACAGGAGCATGTCTTAAGTGTGGGTCCAAGGACCATATGCTCAAGGACTATCCAAAGATATCAGATGACAAACAGCCAGCAACTCAGAATGTTAATCAGGCCGGTAGGGGAGGACAGCAGACTCAACGAGGTCGAGGTACGAATAACAGAGGTAATGGTGCTGGCAGAGGACGTGGCAGAGGTACCGCTAATACTGAGGCAAGGCAGCCGATTTGGTTTATGGGTTCACCGTAGGGAGGATGGAGACGCGCCGGACGTCATAACCGGTACGTTCTTCATTCATGGTAAACCTTATTATGCTCTAATTGATGTGGGCTCGACCCATTCTTATGTTGCCTATAGTGTAGTTGAAACACTAGGCCTAGACTTTGAACTTTCTGATAGGGAAATGAAGGTAGTAAGCCCATTAGGCCAAACTATAGTGGTGAATAAGATCTTTCGAAATATACCCCTAGAGATTCAGGGAGTGAGCTTTCGGGCTGACCTAATGGAGTTACCCTTCGGGAATTTGACCTCATACTTGGTATGGATTGGTTAATAGAACACCGAGCCGTGTTGGATTGTGCGGCTAAACGAATGGAACTTAGGACCCTTGAGGATGAGGTGGTTATTATGATAGGAGAAAGAAGAAACTACTTGACTAATGTAGTTTCGGTGCTTAAGGCTGAAAGGATGGTTCGTAAAGGGTGTGAGGCGTTCTTAGCCTTCGTAAGTGCATTGGATGGAAAGGAGGAATGTGTCAAAGGAGTTAGAATGGTAGGGGACTTCGAGGATGTGTTTGTAGAGGAATTACCAGGAATACCCTCAGATAGAGAAGTTGAATTTGGAATAGACTTACTACCGAGAACAGCACCTGTGTCAATTGCTCCATACCAAATGGCGCCAAAGGAGTTAGTAGAGCTCAAGGCTCAAATCCAAGAATTGTTGGATCGTAGGTTTATTCGGCCCAGTGTGTCTCCGTGGGGAGCACCGGTCTTGTTTGTGAAGAAGAAGGACGGAACTATGCGTATATGCATAGACTATCGTCAATTGAATAAGCTGACCATCAAGAACAAGTATCCTTTGCCTAGGATTGATGACTTGTTCGACCAGTTGAAGAGAGCGGTAGTGTTCTCAAAGATCGACTTAAGGTCAGGATATCACCAGTTAAAAGTAAAGGAGGTGGATATCCATAAGACAGCTTTCAGAACAAGATACGGCCATTTTGAGTTTGTGGTAATGCCATTTGGGTTGACAAACGCCCCAGTCGCATTCATGGATATGATGAACCGAGTGTTTCAACCTTACTTAGATAGGTTCGTGGTAGTGTTCATAGACGATATTTTGGTATACTCTAAGTCTGAAGAGGAGCATGATGAGCATTTTCGGATGGTGTTACAAGTATTAAGGGACCAGAAGCTTTATGCCAAATTCAACAAGTGTGAATTTTGGCTTAGGAAAGTTGCTTTCTTAGGACACATGGTGTCTGCCGAGGGAATAAGGGTGGATCCTAAGAAAATTGAAGCTGTGTTGGATTGGAAACCACCAAAGTCGGTGGCAAAATTGTAGTTTCTTAGGATTGGCATGCTATTACAGAAGGTTCGTGGAAGGATTTTCATCAATAGCCGCGCCATTAACGAAATTGTTGAGGAAGGAAGTACCCTTTGTATGGATGGAAAAGTAACAGGAGAGTTTTGAAAAACTTAAGAAGGTATTAACGGAAGCTCCAGTGTTAATTCAGCCTGAGGCAGGAAAGGAGTTTGTGGTGTACTGTGACACTTCACGACGGGTTAGGATGTGTTCTTATGCAAGATAGAAAAGTAGTCGCCACGCTGCCTCGGCGATTAAGGCCGCATGAGGTGAACTACCCAACACATGACTTGGAATTGGCAAGCAGTGGTCTTCGCTCTCAAGGTGTGGAGGCACTATCTTTATGGAGAAAGGTCGGTGATCTACTGCACCACAAGAGTCTCAAGTACCTGTTGACTCAGAAGGAGTTAAACTTGAGGCAACGAAGGTGGGTGGAATTATTGAAAGACTATGACTGTTCGATAGAATATCATCCGGGCAAGGCGAATGTAGTAGCGGATGCCCTAAGTAGGAAGGTTGTGTCGGATCTAAAAGTAATGTTAGCCCATTTAAGTTTGTATGAGGATGGAAGCCTGTTGGCTGAGTTACAAGTCAAGCCAACATGGTTGAAGGAGGTGAAAGAGGGACAGTTGGTTGATGAGGATTTAAGTAGTAAGTTACAAAAAGCACAGAACGGAGAGTTGGAGGACTATGAGGTTAATGATGAAGGAGTATTGTGCTACAAAGGGAAAGTCTGTATGCCAAGGGACAAGGAGTTGAGACAGAGGATTCTTCGGGAAGTGCATAGTAGCCCTTATGCTATGCATCCCGGAGGCATTAAGTTGTACAGATATTTAAGGGAACAATTTTGGTGGCCTGATCTTAAACGAGAAGTTACAGAATTCGTGGGAAGATGTCTGACATGTCAGCAAGTTAAGACTAAACACCAAGTTCCATCGGGATTGTTTCAGCCAATCCAGATTCCGCAGTGGAAGTGGGAAAGAATTACCATGGACTTCGTTAGTGGGCTTCCCCTTACGCCTACTAAGAAGGACTCGGTATGGGTAATAGTGGACCGTTTGACTAAGTCCGCACATTTCATCCCAGTAAAAGTGGATTATTCCCTTCAAAAGTTAGCCAAGCTATATGTGGCAGAAATTGTGAGGCTACACGGAGTGCCGGTGTCGATTATTTTGGACAGAGACCCAAGATTCACGTCTCGATTTTGGAGGGCACTTCATCAAGCTTTAGGCACCAAGTTGGATTTCACTACGGCTTTTCATCCACAATCGACAGGCGATCGAAGCAGGTAATCTAAGTGTTGGAGGATATGTTGAGAGGATGTGTGATGGATTTGCAAGGAAGTTGGGAGGATTACTTGCCGTTAGCAGAGTTCGCCTACAACAACAGTTATCAGGCTAGCATTCGAATGGCACCATATGAAGCATTGTACGGACGGAAGTGTCGCACTCCTACTTGTTGGACTAAATTAGGAGAACGTCGAGTTTTGGGACCAGAGATAGTGGCAGAGACGGAAGAGAAGGTTGAGATAATTCGAGCACGGTTAAAGGAAGCCTCGGATAAGTAGAAATCTTATGCCGACCTCAAGCAGAAGGAAATAGAGTTTGAAGTGGGAGACCAAGTGTTTCTAAAAGTTTAACCATGGAAGAATGTGATGAGGTTTGGTCGGAAAGGGAAGTTAAGCCCAAGGTTTATCGGGCCCTATAGGGTACTAAAGCGAGTGGGACCAGTGGCATACCAGCTAGAGTTGCCACCGGAGTTGCAGCAAATACACGACATATTCCATGTGTCCATGCTACATCGCTACCGATCGAATCCCTCTCATGTAGTAGCAGTTGAAGGAGTGGAGCTAAGGCCAGACTTAACCTATGAGGAAGAGCCGATTCAGATTTTACGACATGATGTGAAAGTGTTACGATGAAAATCGATTCCCCTAGTCAAAGTGTTATGGCGCAATCATGGATCGGAGGAAGCTTCGTGGGAGCCAGAGGAGGCAATGCGATAGTAATACCCTCAATTATTTAGTTAGGAAATTTCGAGGATGAAATTATTTTAAGGGGGTAGAACTGTGACATCCTAAAAAGGGCCTATGCATTTTGGCCTAATTGTACGAAAAGACATGTTTTATGTGTTTTGGAATAAATTTGGAATGATTTTGGAAACCTGAGAATGTATGGAAATGTTACGTTGGAAATAGGAAAATGACCATTTTTGGAAACCTAAGCAAATTAGGAAAGTGAACATTTTGGAAACCTAAGTAAATTAGGAAAGTAAACATTTTGGAAACCAAGCCAAAAGAGGAAACTAAACATTTTGGAAACTAAGCTAAAAGAGGAAACTAAACATTTTGGAAACTAAGCTAAAAGAGGAAACTAAACATTTTGGAAACCTAGGAAATGTCAAGTTACAGAGCCGCGCGAAAATTTTAGAAAACTTAAAAATGACCCCGAAATGTCGAATTTTAAAGATCAAAGGGGAACTTAGGGCCAGGTGACCCTAAAATATAAAGTATGTGAAATTTGACCCATTAACGGAATTGGAAAAGTGGCCTGAAGATGCCACCTAAGGCCTCAGGAAATGGCCCACATGCAAGGGGTGTTGGGCCTGAGTTTGAGTCACCTAGGAAGCAAATAAAAGAAGTTTTTATTTTGCCTCCTTAAGTAGAGAGTTGGACGGCACAAGGGATTTAGAAAGAAGAGTTTTTATTCCTTTGGAATTTTCGACTAATTAGGAGATTTGATGGAATTTAATAGTTGATAAAATTAAAATTTATCACATAGGAAGTGTTGGCCGATTGAGGGACTCTAAGGCTAATAGTTTTGGCTAAAGAGGGAAAGTTAAGAGCCATTCTTCATTCTTTTCTCTTCAAGAGAACCTCTTGCTGAAATTCCCTAGCCAAATAAGCACCAATCTTTTCTTCTCCCTTTAGCCGAATTCTCTCTGTCAAAACTCTCTCCATCTCTTTTCTTTTCTTTTCTTTTCTTTTCTTTTTCTTTTCCTCTACTATCCCTTCACAAAAGCCAAAACTTTGTGATCCATAATAGTGCCATAGCCGAATAGTATAAGGGATCATCCGGGATTTGAAAACGAGGTAAGTACAACTATGTACATTCGGCCAAAAAGGTCTCTTCCATAATTGAATGGTAGATCAAATCTAACATGTGATTTCGGCAGGAATCTAAAATAAAGATCAATTTCGGGATTTGGAGTTTATACATTCAGCCAAGGCCAAATCTTAGGTATTTAGATCAAATTAATCAAAAACTAACCGATTCAGAGATCTAGGATTTGGCCGATTTCCAGGAAGAGGAAGGTGAAGTTTTCGGGATTTAAAATCCATAAGGTAAGCACCTAAAAGTATTCGCCAAGGCTTATATGATTACATAGATTAGTTCTTTAATTATTAAAAGCCAAAACTAATCTATGTTGAGATTTAGGGTTGGTAGAATATCGTGAAGGAAAACCAAGTTTTGGATTTGAATTATCATCAAATCGGCATTAAAGGTAAGTCTTTTTACAAATCCTACTAGGATTTGGATATCATAGCCAAATAGAATTTATGCTAAGTAATAAATGATGAATCAAATGTAGGGATTAAGGATCTAAACTTTAGATCTAGCTTTTCGGAATCTCAAGGAATCACTAAACAAATCAGGTGTGTACCCTACACTGAATCTTAATAGATTTATGGATTAAATATGATATATATGTTAATATAAAAGTATAAGAATGTGGATAAAGTACCATATTATGGTACAAAGTACTCAAGTAAGTTTTCCTACTCCTACTAGGATTTCGAAATATGTTATATTTAACATGAGAAAAGTGATGTGAAAGTGAAATTAAATATAATATGCATGATATGTATAATTTGGGGCATTCGGGTTATTTGAGAAAGGGAAGTGAATGTGATGACTTGATCTCACTAAGTGAAACGTGATGACTTTGGTCTCACTAAGAATATGTGACGACTTGGTCTCACTAAGTGAATGTGGTGACTTGGTCACATTAAGTGAATGTGGTAACCGGTTACATTATCTAAAAGTGGTGTCTCATGACACAAATATCAGGTGGCTATGCCACAATATTTTAAGTGGGCGATGAGCACGTCGACTGCAGTGACGCCTTCGATGGTGTGTAGCGGATGGAGGGTTGACTTAGTAGTCCCCACGGTGTACAAGGTTGGTACGGGTGGAGTGTAGCGGATGGCATATAGGTTTGGGTTCGGTTTGCATCATTATCTTGAATTTTTATATGAATATGATATGTATGGCGTGCCTATCTGTATTATGTTTTGGTGTTGGTTACACATTGAGTCTATCGACTCACCCCGTTGTGGGATCATGTTTCAGGTGATGAGCAGTAATGGACCGGGACGGCAGAACTTGTGGTGGCCATGTTCAGCCTGAAGTTTAATTTAATTTGATTCTTTATTTTATTTTAAGTACTTTACAATTTTATTTTGGGTTTCGTTTTATGTAATAAGGCCATCGTGACGATTTTTATTTCTGCTTTAATTACTATGTTATGAATTTAGGGCTTTATAAAGAATAACCCATTTAATTTAAAATAAGTTTAAATATTTTGTCACCTAAAACAAATGGGTTTTTGATATAAAATAAATTTGTTTTCAACTCGAGCCCAACCCACAACAAACTATCTTCCAAAGCACACAGTTTTCAAAGTGTTCGAACGAATTTGAACCGGGTTACTTCGAGGAACATACCAGATCTGGTCCATTCTCGTGGGCCTGGTGTGGGGTGTTTCAATAGCACCTGATTGGAATTTACCCTTTGAACTAATGTGTGATGCAAGTGACTTTGCAGTATGTGCAGTTTTGGGACAATGAAGAGACAAGCATTTTCAGCCAATTTACTACGCTAGCAGAACATTAACACCCGCGCAAGAAAGTTACACCACGACTGAGAAAGAACTGCTAGCTGTAGTTTTTTCTTTTGACAAATTTAGACAATATCTAATATTATCGAAAGTTGTCGTTTATACTGACCATTCAGCTCTTCATTATCTTTTAACCAAACCTGATGCAAAACCTAGACTCAAACGATGGATTTTACTCTTACAGGAATTTGACTTGGAAATACAGGATAAGAAGGGAGCTGAGAATCTTGTGGTAGATCACCTCTCAAGACTCGAAAATCCACACACCAAAAAGCTTGATGAACATGAAATAAATGATTCGTTTCCCGAAGAACACCTCTTCTCTTTAAAGGATTTTGAAGTACTATGGTTTGCAATTATTGCAAATTATTTAGTAGCTAACGTCTTGCCAAGAAAATTCACACATCACTAAAAGAAGCGATTCTTTACTGATGTGAAAAATTATTTTTGGGAAGATCCCTTTCTTTTTCGCATATGTACAAATCAGGTAATTCGAAGATGCATTACAAAGATGAATCAAGCAAAATCTCGAACATTGTCATTCAGACCATCGGAGGACACTACAATGCAGTATTAAGACAAAGACACAAAATACTCAAATCAAGTTATTACTGGCCCACTCTATTTAAAGATGCCAACAGGTATGTTACCTCGTGTGATAAATGCCAAAGAACAGGTAATATTTCTAAACGTGGTGAAATGCCTCAAACATATATGTTGTCATGTGAAATATTTGATATATGGGGTATTGATTTTATGGGACCATTCCCTAGCTCATTTGGAAATAAATACATCCTAGTATCAGTTGATTACATGTCAAAATGGGTAGAAGCAGAAGCCTTACCTACCAATGATGCTAGGGTAGTAGTTAAATTTCTCAAGAAACTATTCTCCCGATTCGAGACACTTAGAGCCATCATTAGTGATAGGGATACTCATTTCTGTAATACACAATTTGAAAAAGTTCTAAAGAAATATGGAGTATGCCATAGAACAGCCACCCCATATCATCCTCAAACTAGTGGGCAAGTTAAGGTAGCAAACCGAGAGCTTAAGTGCATCCTAAAAAAATAGTTGAATCAAATAGAAAAGATTGGGCAGTTAAAGTAGATGATGTTTTATGGGCCTACAGAACAGCATTCAAAACACCTCTAGGAACATCCCCATACAAACTTGTATACGGGAAAAGTTGTCATCTACCATTTGAGCTAGAACACAAAGCTTTTTGGGCAACAAAATTTTTGAATATTGACCTCACAATTACAGGAAAGAGAAGAATGATGCAGATGAATGAGCTGGATGAATGGAGAACAGAAGCCTATAAAAACTCAAAACTGTACAAGAAAGTAACAAAGCGATGCCACGATGCTCATCTCAAGCGATCAAAACAATTCGAAGTAGGAGACTTGGACCTACTATACAATTCAAGGGTTAAACTATTCCTGGAAAAACTGAAGTCAAGATGGTCAGGCCCATTCATGATCAAAACAATCTTTCCATACGGCACCATTGAGGTAACTCATCCCACAAAAGGCACATTCAAGGTAAATGGTCACTGACTTAAAATTTATAATGGTGCAGATTCTGGAGACATGAGAGAGGAACTTCTGCTCCACGAACACTCCTTTAGAATAGAAAATAGGGAAAGTCTAGCTTAAGACTATAAACAAGCGCTTCTCGGGAGGCAACCCGAGTGCTAACACACTAATATTGACTTTGTCTTTCTAAAATTTTTCTAAAATGATCTAACAGAAATGTAGGACTGTTAACACAACCTTGAACATGGACGTGCCAACGACCGTGTACAAGATAGGGGACACACCACGGGCATGGCGGGATCCATGCATAAATAGGGAAAAATTCTTTTCAACAAACACAGGCTACGTATCAGACACGCCTGTGCCTTTCAACCGTGCGAGGTTACTGACTTGTCAAGCATGGGCTATACACGGTCATGCCCCACGACCGTGTGAAGCTACTAACTTATTAAGAACGGGTAGAACAGTAGTGCGTCTCGGCATCGCTTGAACATCTTGACTTATCGAGCACGGATACACACGCCCGTTTGACCCAACCGTGTGAATCAACACACGGGAGTGGCAGCTTCCACACGGTCGTGGCAAATCCACTTGAACGCGCCTAAAACCCAAAATCGTAAAAAGCACGGGCAAATTCAAAATGGCATGAGCGTGGCGATTGACCGTGCCCCAGCCCCTATATATAAATCTATCCGTCATCCCCAATTTCAAACCCTAAAAATATGAGTTTCTAAACCCTTTTCTTCCCTAATCCGGCTGCCCAACGGTTCCCTCCACCCAGAAACACCTCTCTTCACCATTTTCATCCTAAAAACCACCCACAAACCTCACACATGCCCGCGCCACAGTCGTGCTCACGAACACCATGCTTCTGCCACCGCCGTGTTTGTAACGCAAAAACTGCACCACTGCCATGCTCTGCCTGTGCTCCCTCTGTGATCAATCCTTCTACATCATACCTGGTTCCCTTCTCTTAACTTAAATAGTTGATAATAACTTTACTTTCATATTTTGTCTAGATTTAGCATTGAATCATTATATTTTAGGAATCTTGCCTAAAAAATTTAGGCTCCATGAATTGGTTGTTATTTCATGAGCATGAGTAGGAATAAACTATTGCATTTTAAGGATTCACAAGGTTGATGCATTTCTTTGCTCACTAATGATTTGTGATGATTAATATTCTTAATTTTTAGATTTTTCATGATTTAATTTTGGATATATTATTGTTCAAAACCTGTTTCAGTTCATTACAAATTTCAGTCACCATGTCAACATCCCGAATTAAACGATCAGCCCCAAGCAAGAAAAGAAAAGGGCTCGGATTATCATCCACAAATGCTTCTACCGAGTTCTGACACCCATTCCTTAGTTTCCCTCAAGCAACTTAGGAAGAACGATACAAAGTATTTCGGGATAGACCCCTAGAAACCGGTAGATGCATCGATTGGGATGCCCTACAAAAAGTCAGACTCGCTGGAGATGTTCGAGCTCTCATCTCAATGGAACCATGGGAGCAATTTTTTGCGAGCGTAGAACCCACATACTTGGAACTCACTCTTGAGTTCTATGCCACATTCACCCTACAGACAGTAATGACACAATTTGACGATGCCGGCACAATTCAATTCCGCCTAAGAGGCACAGTACGTCGACTAAGCGTACCTCAATTCGGATCGGCACTCGGACTCTATACACCAGAATTTATAGAAAAAAATCCACTTTTCGAGTTAAACAAAGAACTCCACTGCACCCCTATCGCATGTTGGCACAACTTACAACCAACTAAACTCGACTACAACCTTAGTCACTCCAAAGTGACTGCACTTCTTCTAGCTCTCAAGTATCTTTATGCTATTCTCACTCATACTATTACAGGTCGCAAAGAAAGCACCGGTGTCATCAAACAAACAAGATGTTTATTTCTTATCATGCATGTCTGAAGGACATGTTTTCAATGTGGCATATTTTATTGCATGTACCATGAAACACCAAACAGATCAGCACAAGAAAAGAATCTTGTCAATGGGGCTTTACATCACGAGACTAGCCTGACATTTCGATCTTCTCAACACCGAGCAATTAGATTGCCTACCTCACACTGATAGGGAACATGGAACCTCAAGGCATTCAGACGATGCTCCACATGAAGATGATCAAGCACCGTCGAGGCACTGATCCCCCTCAATATAGACTAGCCACTAACGAGGAGGTGCTTGAGGATTTTACTGATGATGTCCCACCAGTCCCAAGCCAGCAACCATCATATGCAGTAGCTTCAATGGCAGATATCTCTACACGTCTCACACAGTTTGAGCAGTACAGCACCTAGCACTTTACTGACACTGCTCGACATTTTGATGGGATCAAGGCTACCCTTCAGCAAATCTGCCAAAAAAATTTCAAGTGATGAAAATACTCTTTATTATAGAGTAATTATCAATAGTGGTATTATTAGTTTTCATTCAAAGTAAATATTCATATTTAGTTCAGTGTTTCTAGTTAGGCAATTTGTCAAGTCAGTCTCAATTCTAACCCTCCAATTCAGCCTGTATCCATACCCTTAACCTTAGCCCTGTTACAACCCTGATAAAGACCTTTTGATCTGTGTATCATCTCATATATAGTGGTGGAGATTTGATTTTCAGGCAAGCCTATGGGATTAACTTTTCAGGTCCGACTTATGAGTGCTTAATCTTGAACCTTAAACACTTTGAGTGATTTGAGTGAATCTTTAGTAAGAATGTCAGTCCTTGTCAGTTTTGAATTAAGGGTAATTATTTAGATAAGGGGAGACACCTATGTTTTCGTACTACAAAGGTATGACTTATCGTAATTGAATCTTTTGGACTCTTTGAGTTGAATTATCCATGTATAAATTATCTATGAATTATGATGAGACATTGTCGATAGGGATTATGAATTATGGAAAGTTTGTTTTAATTGTAAGTTGAGAATTTTGCTTGAAGACAAGCAAAAGCTTAAGTGTAGGGTATTTGATAAACCGTAAAAGTAACATATTTTAACCCCATATTTAGTATGCTTTTGGATGATTTAGCCCTTGATTTATGTAAAAAGGTGCTTTTAATCCTTTCTTTTCATGTTTATACTCAGGAAAGCACCCGAGGATAAAAAGAACACAAAACGAGCTTAAAACGGAGTAATTGGGCCTTAGCAAGAAATCAACACGGCATAGCACAAAGCCTGCACGACCGTGTCTCGACGATTACCTAGAGCACGGCCTAACTCACGAGTTGCACAGCCGCGCATCATCTCATTACCACACACGAGCGTGTCAAGCGATCTACATGGCCCTGTCCCAATCGATAGACCTGAAGCACGTCCTGAATCCCAACTTACATGGACGTGCCCAAAAAGATAGAATCAAGGCACGACCCAACCCTAAAATTACACGGGCGTGTGCCATTGGCATGCCCCTGCCGCGGGAAAAAGCAATTTCACTCAGAATTAGATGCTTGAAGCCAAAGAAACATACTCCTAAGTCTACTCAAACACCTTAATAGTAATTATACTTGAAAGAGGTACTTAGGAGCCAAGTATAGCATCTCAAAGCCTATATAAACAACCAAGGCAAACATTGAAGAGGGAGCTTTTTGTAGAGGCTTTTGCCGAAGCTTTCATCTTTTAGGGAATCACTTGAAGATAGCCAGTTGATCCATCTCAAGAAGCCGAAGCTTCATTCAAGACGGAGGATCTCCTCTTCAATTCCTTCAGGGGGTTTTAGGGATTTCCTATGTTTTGTTTTATCTTTTCTCTTGAGATGTTTTCTTATTTAGTTATGAACTAAACCCTTCAGATACCTGAATGGGATGAAACCTATGATGGATTTTGTTATTTGATTTCTAAATTATATGATAAGTACTTAGTTTGTTCTTAATTATGTTGCTTAATTTAATCTGATGTGCTTAGGTGGAGGAGGAATAGACCCTGCCTAAGAGTAGATCTAGCATAATTGAGTGGAGTTGATCGGGTGCCTAGAGATAGGGTTACGAGATTTTGCTGGATTAGGGTGAAACCTAATATGGAAATCCATTGATCGATTTACTACTTCCTTAGGGGGTTATTATAAGAGAACGAGAGTTCCACTAATTAACCTAAGGTTAGTTGCTATTCGCCTCGAGAGAGGGCTTAATATAGGTTAAGGAGTCTTATGGGTCAAGCTAAGTAAAGAAATCATATGGTTTGGGGAATAAATAATAAGTGAAGTCATAGGTGGATTCTTCCTGAGGGTATCTCTTCATCAACTGAGTTTTCCTAAAGTCTTTCTCCCATTTATTCTTTTATCTTTGCATTTAGTTTTAGTTTTTCATTAGTTTAATAAACCAATCACTCTATATTTTAGGCTAAATAATAGAAAGAAAGTGAGTAGTAGTATTTTTAGGTTCCCTTAGGTTCGATAATATATTCTTGCCTAAACTATACTACTATTCGGTAAGTGCACTTGCCTCTATCGTTGTCATAGTTAGTCTACAGGTTCGATCATTCTTTTTATAAATTTTAAAACTCAACTGTTTGACACGATCAATGATTTATTTATTAAATATAAAAATGTCTCAACACTTATAGCCTCTAGTTTAGGATAGCATACTTATTCCAAAAGAATCAAGAACATTCTTATGATATTCAACAAAAAAAAAAAGAAGAAGAGAGAGAATATTGTTTGTAATCTTATGAATTACTGATTAACGTTGGAGTCTCTTGGCATAGGATAAAAGCTTGAAGGACCAATGATTAACATTGTCTGTTTTCTTTTTGTTATAAGTTGCACACTATCTTTTCGACTAGTCTTCTTATTACTACTAAAGGTACTCACAAATATCTTACCAGCAAGTCTCTAATCTTAAACTTGGTAAGCATTTGAATCTCATAAAGATTGGCCTTGCTAAAGCCAAAAGAGACTCACTTTTACCAGAATTTAGCTGTTTACTTGACATAAACATGTTCTAGACATCTTGCACTCCCTAGACACAACTCAATTTCCATTTTAGGAAGATTATCAAGCCAACGACAAAACTTTCATGCATAATGCTTTGGTATTCTTCCTTGTGTGCTTGGCCATGCATGCATACAATGCACGACATCTTAGCGTACTTAATGATGACAATAATGTTCCCAATAAGAAACATATTTTTTAGGCATAATGATTTATTTGGCTCTCCAATTTTATAAAAAAAAGGAGTCGTTTTAGCCTTTTATTTAATTTTTCACCTTTTTTAGCATTAAACTTACATTCTTTTTTATCAAATCACCCAAAATAGATGAAAGTTTTTTAACTTTGTTGACGTGTAAGCATTTAATTTATTTTTAAAATTTTAAAATTCAAAAAATATAAAAATATTTTTAAAATTAAAATTATTAATATAAAAATATTTTTAATATTTTTTAAATTTTAAAAATTAATT
Source organism: Gossypium rotundifolium (assembly GCA_025506655.1). Taxonomy (NCBI): domain Eukaryota; kingdom Viridiplantae; phylum Streptophyta; class Magnoliopsida; order Malvales; family Malvaceae; genus Gossypium; species Gossypium rotundifolium. The sequence goes on from CP106725.1 coordinate 46,865,955, forward strand.
AAATGTTAACATGTCATCCACATGTATGTCACATTAGCAAAGCTAACAAATATTAACTCCTCCACCCAGTTTAAAAGCCAAAAGAAATAAAAAATTAAATGAAAGGTTAAATGATTTTCTTTTATAAAGTTGAAAAGCCAAAAAAATCATTATGACCTTTTTTTTCTAACAAGTTAAACCTTTCTTCTCTAATACTGTAACACCCCTAACACGTATCAAGTCAGAGAGTTACACGGGGTCGAGCATGGCCCGAACACACCGGCGTGTCCCTAAACCACACAGGCGTGTGGGCACTGCTTATAAGAAAAAAAATTGAAATTTTGAGAAAAATTTTATGAGATCCCGATCTAGTTCTGATTCGTTTCGAATGCTTATAATGGGTCTCGATGGTCCATTTAAGGGACGATATGATTGTTTTCAAATATGAATAGTTTTTTTTAATTGATTTATCTATGATGGTTCTGTAAACTCCAGTAATACTCCGTAACCTTGTTCCGACGATGGATACGGGTTTAGCATGTCCCTAGACCACACGGGCGAGTGGGCAATGTTTATAAGAAAAATTTTAAAATTTTGAGAAAAATTTTATGAGATCCCGATCTAGTCTCGATTTGTATTCTAATGCTTATAATGGGTCTCGAGGGTCCATTTAAGGGACGATATGATTGTTTTCAAATATGAATAGTATTTTTACTTGATTTATCTATAATGGTTCTGTAAACTCCGGTAATACTCCATAACCTTGTTCTGGCGATGGATACGGGTTAGGGGTGTTACAAATACCCTTATATATATATTCTTAATGTGTTTTTCACTTGTTTGTAAATGTTGCTATAATTTGATATATATATATATATATATATATCTTTTCAGATCGAGGAGCATGGAGGAACCAATACAAGCATTTCATTGTTTTCCATGACAGTGAAAAATGAGATGAAGCAATTATTTGGGCTTTTTTACCTGAATATTATGAAAAAAAATACTTAAATAGTATGTCAGTTGGATTATGTACCAAAATGGTACATTGATGGAAGTGGAGGGTGGTGTATAGGCGTCACCACCCTAAAAATTTGACATAGTTGACTAAAAAATATTAATAAAAAATCATGCATGCCATCTAAATAGGAGGCACCAAAGAAATACAGGTCATTTACTACTCGTATACGATAAAAACCCGACACGCTAATGACCCGCTGTCGACCCACTGACACAGATAGGATACGACCACTGGTGATGCTTAATAGATTGGCAGCACACCCCTGGTCATGCCAAACTGATAGACGGCACAGGAGTGGTGAAGCCAACCTCATAGATGGCACATCCCTGTCCCTTACAGCAGTGGCAGCGATGGGACAGGACATGCCGTGAAATGCATTTTGGGGACCATTATAAGGTCCCCAATGTCCCTATTTTGGCTAGATGAAATGAAAAAGAAATTTTAGAAGAGAGCGGGAAGGAAGGAAGGAAGGGTAAAAAGAAAGAAGAAAAAGAAGTAGAATAGAGAGAGGAGAAGGGGAAGAAAAAAAAATAGAAAAGGAAAGAAGAAAGGGAAAGAGAAGATGTAACATCCTAGAATTTGAATTTTTATATGTTGCATTATTTTGGTGCTTAGCTAGTTAACTATCCAATATGTGTGTTTATGTAGTCCTGAGAAGACTCGGGATTTATTTGGAATTAGTAAAATATCTTGGCCTTTATTACTTTAAGGTAATGGAATAAGTGACCTTAAAGCTTAAGGTAATAAAGTGGTAAGAAGCTAGCATAAAAGAGCTATTAGTAAAGGGGATATGGCGCCATGTGTGTTACCTTGAGGGAAGGAGTTCGAATCCTACTGTGAGCATGTGTGAACTTTATTTTTTTTTTTTTTGCTTTCCTTCCTTATAGTGTCAGTCAAGGATGAGTTTATGGTAGGTTGGACTTTGTTTTTTTATGGCAAGATGGCTAAGAGAAAAAGGTAAGATTGAACTTAGGGAAAGGAATCAAATGGAAAATGCATGTAGGGGGAACATAAGGCTTATTCCAAGGGTGATGTTTTGGAAAGTTTGGGTGGCCAAACTTTGACCAATTGGCCATGCATTTGGATGGTTTTTGGGGCTAGGGGGGATGGCCGAATTTATGCTAGCATTTTGGTAAGGTAGGTGCTAGTTTTGGTCATTTTTTTTTTAGCAAATTGGAGTATCAACTTTTTCTCTCCAAAATTCTTCTCCCCATAGCTGAATGTGTCATGAACAATAGGTAAAATTTTGTTTTGTTTTGGCCAATTCTTTGTGACCATTTTGGTATCATCTCCCATTTTTCCCCGAGCTCATTTCCTCCTTGTGCCGAAACCATACAACTTTGAAGGGGCATTTTCATTTCTTTTCTTTTCTTCTCTTTTGCCGAATGCACACCAATCTCAAGACTTGTTCTTTATTCATTTTTCATCCTTGAAAACCGAAGCATAAACACCCTATCTTCTATTTCTTTTTCTTCTTCTTTTCTTCTTGCAAAAACTCTCAAACATCACTCTCTCCCTAATATTTTCACCATGGCCGATTATCATTGATCATCTCCCCATAGCTGAATCTTCCACTTCACACATATTTTCTTCTCAATCATTTTTCTACTCACACTTTGATCAATCGGTAAGAACACTCTCTTCAACTCTCTTATTTTTCTTCTATTGCCGAATTCATATGTTGTCTTGAGAGGGTCTTTTTGACCAAAATAATCATCTTTTCTCTTTCAAACAAAACCCTTCCTTCTTTATAGTGGTATAGTGGAGTGCCGATTGTTTCTACAACGCTTAATCGATTCTAACCATAAGAAGATCGTGTGAAAAGGATTTTCATCGTTCAAGGTAAGGATTCTTCGAGGATTCTTTATTACTTTTTATTTGTTAAAAATAGTGTTGTTTAATCGATAATATTATAGGGACTTTATTGCCCGATTTTCTCTTGAGATCATATGGATTTTTGTGGTAAGCCAACTTCACTCCTAAGATCAATCATTTTTAACAACGTACTTTTAGTTGGGACTAATATCTATTTTCAATGGAGGCAAATAAGATCGAATCAAAAGGGGTAGTGATTGGTGAACGAAAAAGGAGCGAATTTACGATCCCTATTAGAATCAAACGAAGGGCTATTTTGGCAATTCGAGACTTTCCACCGGGTTGTAGGCCCTCATCCGGTGAGAATCAACTATTCAAAGTTGTTCGCAATTGTGAGGCATCAACCATTCGAGATTTTCCACCGGGTTGTGGACTGTCAACCGGAGAGAACAGGTAAATAGTAGTTGTTCGTGACTCCGAGGGTAAAAACCTAGACCGTTTATCTTGGAGTAGATTTGTTTTAAGTGTAAATGTTCTAATCGAGCGTTAAAAAAAATATTTTTAGGTGTCGACGATCAGGAAAGTGTAGTGCTTACAATAATCAGGTGTGTAATCTCACACCGTATTTCTTGAGTTAGATATTATAAAATGTGTTAGTTGTAAATCACTTGACTAAATCACATGTTAGTGAAATCGGGTAAAATGGCATAATTATCACTATATTGGTAAAGACTATGAAATTATCATTAAGATTGTGAAAATTACAAAATTGCCCTCTATGGGCCAAATCGACAAATGTGATATTTGATATATGGGCCAAATGTGATATTTGATATATAGGCCAAATGTGATAATTGATATATGGGCCAAATGTGATATTTGATATATGGGCAAATTGTGATTTCTGATATATGGGTCGGATTGTGATATGGGCCAGATTGTGATAATATATATAATGGGCCTTATTGTTTGTAATACATATTTGAATGAATTGTTGTAAATGAATATGCATTATATACATGGATTGCATGGGATAGGATATTGACGAAGAGAAGTTCTGGTAGCTCGACTACAAAATTCTAGTGGCTCTGCCACAAACCTGGAAAAAAAATGGTAATGCCATGTAAACTCTGTAAATCTGGTGTCTTGTCCACAAAATTGATATAAAAGGCTTAATGCCTATTTGGTGTGTTGGCGGGGTGGGTGACTAAAGCTCCCCACAGGTGTGCTGGTTGGTACAGGTGGTGTATAGCGGATGGAAATTAGGTTTGGTTTGGGAATTGCATTACACATTCATATTATACATATGATATTATGTTATAATTGTGAATGGGCTTTGGCCCAATAAATGCTTAATTGAATTTTGGCACAATGGATAGCGGTAAGTGGGTTACACACTGAGTTCTAGTAACTCACCCTATTTTTCCTTACCCTTTTCAGGTAATGGACAGTAATAGAGACTTGGGCTATGGATATCTTGGTGAAGGCCATACTTCGTAAACGGTTAAAATTTGGATTTTGGATTTTCCTTTAGTATTTTAATTACCTTTGCTATTTTGGGTTTTATGTTGTAATAAGGCCTTTGGATAAATTTTAAATGTTTTATGTCTGATGGATTTATAATTGGCTTTAATTACTTCAAGAGGGATTTTTTTCTCAAACTTGAATAAAAAATTTGCGTTAAAAATGAACATATAAAAAGGGTTTTCATAAAGATTTTACAATAATACTTTAATTTCCTTTAAAATTTTCTTTAATTATCAACGATATTTTCAAAGTTATGAATTATAAGATTTTACATCTCAAACTGACGATTTATCAAACAAATGATTTAACCAAATAAATATTCCTTTAAAAACCTTGAAATTTGTTTTACTTAGAATAAGACTCAAAAGTATATTTATTCTATGTGGCATGTCAAATCCAGCCTTAATGCATAGGTTGGGTTTAGGGTGTTACATTTTATGGATCAGAGCACGGTTCAAAACTCGGTTGTGGTTTGGGTTCAAAAATATTTTCCAAAGTGGTTTTGAATTGTAAAGTTTAAATGCATGTTTCAAAAAGGAAGTATGGCACCACGGGTATCAGGCACCAAGTCAAGTAAGTGTATGTCATTGTATAATTATGGTTATTGAAATATGACTATAGGGACACTCTAGAACTTTTAGTTTTAAGTGTTAGAAACTGTAGAAATGAGACTATAGGATGCGATTGCGAAAACAACTCTGCTTCTTATGTTTCATAAAACATTGTTTAATACATATCGAAAATAGCATACTGGTTCATAAAACGTGTAATCAGATTAAATTGAAATAGTCAATATGAGCGGTAGAAGACGTGGACGCGGTAGACGTGGCCGTGGTAGAGGTCGAGGTGCTAGGGTTGCGTCTGAAGTGTCGGGTCATTTGCTGAAAATAGAAGCACCTGTGTCACCCGGAACTAAGGCTGAATCGCATGACCGTATGAGAGAGGACATTGCTCTGTCACAAGTAATGTTGCGAGTCATAAAAATGGTTGTTGGGGCTAGAACTGGGCTAGTAGCACGTGGATCAATTTTAGAACGACTTAGATCAAGTGGTGCCGAGGTTTTTAGGGGTGTCTCGGGTGTAGCCCCAAATGTAGCAGAGTATTGGCTTGAGGTAGTAGAACGGATCATGGATGATTTGGAGTGCACTACTGAGCAGAAACTGAGAGGAGCTGTGTCCTTGTTGAGAGACAAGGCGTATCAATGGTGGCTTACTGTTCGGGAGGGCACTCAGGCCGACCGCGTTACTTGTGATTTCATCAAAACTTCATTTCTTGGAAAGTATATTGGGGCTAGCTATGTAGATGCCCCAAGGAAGGAATTCCTGAATCTAGTTCAAGAAAGTAAGACCGTGGCAGCTTATGAAGTAGAATTTCTACGTCTGAGTCGTTATGCCCAAGGTATTGTGCCAACTAACTATGAACGCTGCGTGGGTTTCGAGGTTGGGTTAAGTGATGAATTGCGGGTACTGATTGCTCCACAGTAAGAAAGGAATTTTGCCACACTTGTGGAGAAAGAGAAGATAGCTGAAGAGGCTAAGCACTCGGAGCGACAAAACCGAGAAAATGTAGAGGTAAGAGCAAGAGGGACTTTAAGTACTCAGGTCCTGCTAGAGGGTTTCAGAATAGGCCTAGGAAGGATGAGCCAGCTCGAGCTAATGCACTTACTACTAACAATCAAATTCAACCATGTGCTGACTGTGGAAGATGACACCCTGGCGAATGCTAAAGAGAACCGGTGGTTGTTTCAAATGTGGTTCTAAAGACCATCAGCTTAAAGATTGTCCTCGACAGACTGCTCCGAAACAGGAAGCTCGTAATTATGATGCACAGCCAGCTAGAGGCGCTCAACAATCGCCGAAGGGCCGTGGACCAGGTCGAGGTGGTAATGGCGCAGGTCAAGGTCAAGGTGCACCGGGTAGAGGTAATGGCTTCAGGGGTAACACGGAGGCGAGGCAGCCAGGGTTAGTTTATACGATAAGACGCCGAGAGGATGGCGATGCACCTGATGTGATAACCGATACGTTCTTCATTTTTGTTGTACTTGTTACTACTTTGATAGAAATCAGATCTACCCATTCATATGTTACTAGCGCTATATCTAGAAATCTAAATATTAGATCTGAGATTACTGATAGAGAGATGACGGTAATTAGTCCCTTAGGACAATCTGTGTTAGTGAATAAACTATTTAGAGATGTGCCCTTAGAAATTCAAAGAGAAATATTTTTGGCAGATTTGATGGAACTGCCTTTCGACAAATTCAACCTTATTTTGGGCATGGATTGGTTGGTGAAACACCGTGTTAACTTGGATTGTGCTGCAAAGCAGATGACAATAAGAACTTCAGAAGATAAAGAAGTGGTGATGATAGGCGAAAGGAGAAATTATCTATCAAATGTGGTATCTGCTTTAAGGGCAGGAAAGTTGGTGGAAAAAGGGTGTGGAGCATTCCTAGCTTTCATTAGTGCTTTGGACGCCAAGGAATTATCGGTGAAAAGTGTTAGAACGGTGAAAGAATTTTTAGATGTTTTTCCCAAGGAACTTCTGGGTTTACCCCCAGACCGAGAAGTAGAGTTTGGCATTGAATTATTGCCATGAACGGTTCCGGTGTCCATTGCTCCTTATAGAATGGCGCTGAAGGAGTTAGCGGAGCTTAAAGCTCAAATTTAAGAGTTGTTGGATCGGGGATTCATTCGACCGAGTGTGTCACCATAGGGAGCACCGATCTTATTCGTCAAGAAGAAGGATGGGTCGATGCGTATGTGTATCGATTATAGGCAGTTGAATAAGTTGACGATCAAGAATAGGTATCCGTTGCCGATAATCGATGACCTGTTCGACCAACTGTGAATAGCTTTGATTTTCTCGAAGATAGATTTGAGATCAAGTTATCACCAACTTAAGGTCAAGGAGGCGGATATTCATAAGACGACATTTCAAACTCGTTATGGACACTATGAGTTTTTGGTGATGTCGTTTGGGTTGACCAATACACCAGCTGCATTTATGGAGATGATGAATCGAGTCTTCCAACCCTACTTAGACCGGTTTATAGTGGTGTTCATAGATGACATCTTGGTATACTCAAAGAATGAAGAAGAGCACGATTCACATCTGCGGATAGTATTACAAATATTGCAGGAAAAGCAACTTTATGCCAAATTCAGTAAGTGTGAACTTTGGCTGAAGGAAGTGACTTTCTTGGGACATGTCGTGTCAGCCGAAGGAATCAAAGTTGATCCTCGGAAGGTAGAGGCTGTGTTGGATTGGAAACCACTTAAGTCAATGGCCAAAATTCAGAGTTTCCTGGGATTGGCTGGTTATTATAGACATTTTGTTGAGGGGTTTTCGTTGATTGCTACACCCCTAACTAAAATGTTGCGAAAGGGAGTATCATTTGTGTGGGCAGATCAACAACAGGAAAGTTTTGAGAAACTGAAGAAGATTTTGACGGAAGCGCCAGTACTGATTCAACCTAAGGCTAGAAAAGAGTTTATCATTTACTGCGATGCGTCACACACCAGTTTAGGATGTGTGTTGATCTAAGATGGAAAAGTGGTGGCTTATGCATCTCGTCAGTTAAGGCCGCATGAAGTCAACTATCGTACTCATGATTTGGAGTTAGTTGGGGTGGTTTTTACTTTAAAGATTTGGAGGCACTATCTCTACGATGAGAAGTTGATCATTTATACGGATCATAAGAGTCTAAAGTACCTCCTTACCCAAAAGGATTTGAGCTTAAGACAACGAAGGTGGATAGAACTGTTGAAGGATTACGACTTCTCAATCAAGTATCACCCTGGGAAGGCTAACGTAGTGGCAGACGCTTTGAGTCGTAAGGTCATATCAGAGTTGAGAGCGATGTTTGCTCATCTCAGTTTGTATGAAGATGGCAGTCTGCTAGCCGAACTTCAAGTGAAGCCTATGTGGTTAGGTCAGATCAAGGAAAAAAGGTTATCAGATGAAAAGTTGGGTCCTTTACTTCAATATGTGGAAGGTGGTGTAATAGGGGATTTTGGTTTTGATAAGGATGGAGTACTGTGTTTTCGTGGAAGAGTTTGTATGCCCATGGATTCTGATTTGAGACAAATGATTCCGTGAGAGGTGCATAGTAGCCCTTATGCTATGCACCCTGGGGAAATAAAATGTATTGAGACCTCCATGAGCAGTATTGGTGGCCAAGGTTGAAGCGGGAGGTTACTAATTTCGTGAGTAGGTGCTTGACTTGCCAACAAGTGAAGGCAGAACACCAATTACCATCAGGATTGTTGCAACCGATAAAGATTTTATTATGGAAATGGGAACGGATAACGATGGATTTTGTTAGTGGGTTACTTTTATCGCCTACTAAGAAAGATTCTGTTTGGGTAATAGTGGAACGATTGACTAAAACTGCTCATTTTCTACCTGTTCGAACGAATTACTCATTGCAGAAGTTGGCCAAGTTGTATGTAGCAGAGATCGTAAGGTTGCATGGGGTACTAGTGTCTATTATTTTGAATAGAGACCCTAGGTTTACATCATGGTTTTGGAAAGCCTTACATGAAGCTTTGGGAACCAAGTTGAATTTCAGTACGGCATTTCATCCTCAGAAGGATGGTCAGTCGGAGAGAGTAATCCAGATCCTGGAAGACATGTTAAGGGGCTGTGTGATTGACTTCAGGGGTAGTTGGGAGGATTTCCTACCGTTGGTAGAGTTTACGTATAACAATAGTTATCAATTTAGCATCCAGATGGCACCCTACTAGGCATTGTATGGTCGTAGGTGCCATACTCCTACTTGTTAGACTGAATTGGGGGAGCGACAGTTATTGGGTCCTGAGCTGATATCAGAAACGGAGGAAAAGGTAAAGGTAATTCAGGCATGGTTAAAGGAATCTTTTGATAGACAGAAATCTTATGCAGATCTGAAGTGTAAGGATATTGAGTTTGCAGTGGGGGATCAAGTCTTTCTAAAGGTCTCACCTTGGAAAAAGATCTTCAGATTTTGAAGGAAGGGCAAGTTGAGCCCTAGGTTCATCGGATCGTATCGTGTGTTGAAGCGGGTAGGGCCAGTGGCTTATCAGCTTGAATTACCTTCGGAGTTGAGTCAGATTCATATTGTTTTTCATGTCTCAATGTTGAGGCATTATCCATCAGATCTGCCTCACATAGTACTGGTGGAGGAAGTTGAGTTAAGGCCTGACTTGTCATTCGAAGAAGAGCCAGTGCAAATTTTAGATCAAGATGTTAAGGTGCTGAGAAGGAAGTCAGTACCGTTAGTCAAAGTTCTATAGTGTAATCACGGAGCGAAGGAAGCTACATGGGAGCCTAAGGACACGATTCAATAGCAATATCCTCACCTCTTTAATCAGGTAAATTTTGAGGACGAAATTTTCTTTAAGGGGGTAGAATTGTAACATCCTAGAATTTGAATTTTTATATGTTGCATTATTTTGGTGCTGAGCTAGTTAACTATCCAATATGTGTGTTTATGTAGTCCTGAGAAGGCTCGGGATTTATTTGGAATTATTAAAATATCTTGGCCTTTAGTACTTTAAGGTAATGGAATAAGTGACCTTAAAGCTTAAGGTAATAAAGTGGTAAGAAGCTAGCATAAAAGAGCTATTAGTAAAGGGGATATGGTGCCATGTGTGTTACCTTGAGGGAAGGAGTTTGAATCCCACTGTGAGCATGTGTGAACTTTATTTATTTATTTATTTATTTTTTTGCTTTCCTTCCTTATAGTGTCGGTCAAGGATGAGTTTATGGTAGGTTGGACTTTGTTTTTTTTATGGCAAGATGGCTAAGAGAAAAAGGTAAGATTGAATTTAGGGAAAGGAATCAAATGAAAAAGGCATGTAGGGGGAGCATAAGGCTTATTCCAAGGGTGATGTTTTGGAAAGTTTGGGTGGCAAAACTTTGACCAATTGGCCATGCATTTGGACGGTTTTTGGGGCTAGGGGGGATGGCTGAATTTGTGCTAGCAATTTGGTAAGGTAGGTGCTAGTTTTGGTCATTTTTTTTTAGCAAATTGGAGTATCAAATTTTTCTCTCCAAAATTCTTTTCCCCATAGCTGAATGTGTCATGAACAATAGGTAAACTTTTGTTTTATTTTGGCCAATTCTTTGTGACCATTTTGGTATCATCTCCCATTTTTCCCCGAGCTCATTTACTCTTTGTGCCGAAACCATACAACCTTGAAGGGCATTTTCATTTCTTTTCTTTTCTTCTCTTTGCTGAATGCACACCAACCTCAAGACTTGTTCTTTATTCATTTTTCATCCCTGAAAACTGAAACATAAACACCCTATCTTCTATTTCTTTTTCTTCTTCTTTTCTTCTTGCAAAAACTCTCAAACATCACTCCCTCCCTAATATTTTCATCATGGCGAAATATCATTGATCATCTCCCCATAGCTGAATCTTCCACTTCACACATATTTTCTTCTCAATCATTTTTCTACTCACACTTTGATCAATCGGTAAGAACACTCTATTCAACTCTCTTATTTTTCATCTATTGCTGAATTCATATGTTGGCTTGAGAGGGTCTTTTTGACCGAAATCATCATCTTTTCTCTTTCAAACAAAACCCTTCCTTCTTTATAGTGGTATAGTGGAGTGCTGATTGCTTCTACATCACTTAATCGATTTGAACCATAAGAAGATCGTGTGAAAAGGATTGTCATCGTTCAAGGTAAGGATTCTTCGAGGATTCTTTATTACTTTTTATTCGTTACAAATAGTGTTGTTTAATCGATAATATTATAGGGACTTTATCGCTCAATTTTCTTCTTGAGATCATACGGATTTTTGTGGTAAGCCAACTTCACTGCTAAGATCAATCGTTTTTAACAACGTACTTTTAGTTGGGACTAATATCTATTTTCAATGGAGGCAAATAAGATCGAATCAAAAGGGGTAGTGATTGGTGAACGAAAAAGGAGCGGATTTACGATCCCTATTAGATTCAAACGAAGGACTGTTTCGACAATTCGAGACCTTCCACCAGGTTGTGGACCCTCATCTGGTGAGAATCAACTATTCAAAGTTGTTTGCAATTGTGAGGCATCAACCATTCGGGATTTTCCACCGGGTTGTGGACTATCAACCGGAGAGAACCGGCAAATAGTAGTTGTTTGCGATTTCGAGGGTAAAAACCTAGATCGTTTATCTTGGAGTAGATTTGTTTTAAGTGTACATGTTCTAATCGAGCGTTAAAAAAATATTTTTAGGTGTCGGCGATCAGGAAAGTGTAGTGCTTACCGTAATTAGGTGTGTAATCTCACACCATATTTCTTGAGTTAGATATTATAAAATGCGTTAGTGGTAAATTGCTTGACTATATCACATGTTAGTGAAATCGGGTAAAATGGAATAATTATCACTATATTGGTAAAGACTATGAAATTGGCATTAAGACTGTGAAAATTACGAAATTGACCTCTATGGGCCAAATCGACAAATGTGATATTTGATATATGGGCCAAATATGATATTTGATATATAGGCCAAATGTAATATTTGATATATGGGCCAAATGTGATAATTGATATATGGGCCAAATGTGATATTTGATATATGGGCAAATTGTAATTTCTGATATATGGGTCGGATTGTGATATGGGCCAGATTGTGATAATATTTATAATGGGCCTTATTGTTCGTAATACATATTTGAATGAATTGTTGTAAATGAATATGAATTATATACATGGATTGCATGGGATGGGATATTGACGAAGAGAAGTTCTGGTAGCTCTGCTACAAAATTCTGGTGGCTCTGCCACAAACCTAGAAAAAAAATGGCAATGCCATGTAAACTCTGTAAATCTAGTGGCTTGTCCACAAAATTGATATAAAAGGCTTAATGCCTATTTGGTGTGTTGGTGGGGCGGGTGACTAAAGCTCCCCATAGGTGTGCTGGTTGGTACGAGTGGTGTGTAGTGGATGGAAATTAGGTTTGGTTTGGGAATTGCATAACACATGCATATTATATATATGATATTATGTTATAATTGTAAATGGGCTTTGGCCCAATAAATGCTTAATTGAATTTTGGCACAGTGGACAGCAGTAAGTGGGTTACACACTGAGTTCTAGTAACTCACCCTCTTTTTCCTTACCCTCAGGTAATGGACAGTAATGGAGACTTGGGCTATGGATATCTTGGTGGAGGCCATACTTCGTAAACAGTTAAAATTTGGATTTTGGATTTTCCTTTAGTATTTTAATTACTTTTACTATTTTGAGTTTTATGTTGTAATAAGACCTCTAGATAAATTTTAAATGCTTTATGTCCGATGGATTTATAATTGGCTTTAATTACTTTAAGAGGATCTTTTTCTAAAACTTAAATAAAAATTTATGTTAAAATGAACATAAAAAAAGGGTTTTCATAAAGATTTTACAATAATACTTTAATTTCCTTTAAAATTTTCTTTAATTATCAACGATATTTTCAAAGTTATGAATTATAAGATTTTACATCTCAAACTGACGATTTATCAAACAAATGATTTAACCAAATAAATATTCCTTCAAAAACCTTGAAATTGGTTTTACTTAGAATAAGACTCAAAAGTATATTTATTCTATGTGGCATGTCAAATCCAACCTTAACGCATAGGCCGGGTTTGGGATGTTACAGAAGTTGTGTTTGGGAATTGAGAAAAAATTAAGGTTGTGTTTAGGGTTTGAAAACAATTAATTAAGAGGTTGTTTGGGGTTAGAAGGATTTAGTGTCAAAAAAATCATAAAATGTAAATTTTTATTTACTAATTATTTTGTTATAAATAAATGTTAAATTTTTATTTTTGATTTATTTTAGAATTAATATTTAATTTTATTTTTGTAAGGAATTATTTGGTTAAAAGGACTATTAAGGTATGTTTGTATTTATTTTATATTTTCATTCATAAGTTTATTTTAATGTTTATTCAAGTAAAAAGCCTATTTATGTTATGTAGAAAGAATGTTTTTTTTTATCTAATTTATGTTTTTTATCTAATTTATTTTTCATGTGTGTTTTAGGTTTATTAGATTTAATTTTATGTAATTTATTTGCCATATCTGCTTTTAGGTTTATTAGATTTATTTTTTATACAATTTATTTGGCATGTTATTTTTATTATTTTAATATAAATTTTTTATTTTTTATGTAGGTAAAAGATGAGACCATTGAGATGGAATTCGTGAATGGGACCATTGAGTTGGAATTTATGAGATAAATTACGAATAAGAGTTTACGTGTTCTATTTTTTTAGATTTTATAATGGAGAATAAGAGTTTATGGAATTCGTGAATGGGACCATCTTTCTTTCTCTTTTTTCTTCCCCTCAACCTTATTTCCTTCCATTGTCGTATACCATCATCCTTGTTTGCTGAAATCCCTGTTTTTCAAAATCCCTGTTTGCCAAAATCCCTATTTGTCGAAATCCCTATTTATCAAAACCCCTGTTTATGCCAATTCTTTGTTGTTTGTTCCTCTACCTCAATCGATTATTATCTACTATTAGTCACGTTTGGAAGCCGAGTCTTGTTCAAGTAGATATCTAAGCCGTAGGATCAAAAGAGAATTTCGGTAAGTGCTTAGTTAAAATTTTTAGTGTGTTTTGTTAAAAGTTGAAGGGCTATCTAACCCCTCCTTGTCATTAACTTGTATTAACAAGGGTAAGGCTCAACAATCGCAAGTGTGCTAAGTAAGGATTGCTAACAAGGTGGTAAGTGTTCTCGACTCATTCATGGTTTAGTAATTGGCTGAATCTAATGTGGCTCATATGGTGTAACACCCTAAAATTTGAAGCATTTATTTGATGCATGTTTTAGTGCTTAACTTGTGTATAGTAATTTTTTTTCATGTTTAGTATAGTCTTGAGAAGACTTGAGAACTATTCAGAATTAGAATAAATTTTAGTAAGGAGTATTTAATTGAAGTGGATCAAATGATTTTGAGGTTTAAGTAAATTTAAGTGTTGAAAACTAGCATAAGATGAGCTAGTAGCAAGGTGGAGTTGGCGCATGCATGTTTGCTTGAGGTGAGAGGTTCGAATCTCCTAGCATGCAACTTGAAAATTTTTATTTTTGCTTTCTCCTATCAAGTGTCAGCCAATAAGCAAACATGACAAGTTTGACTTCTTTATTTTTGGTATGATGGCTAAAGGATTAAGGAAACATTTAAGTTAAGGAAAGGAATCAATAGGATAAGGCAAGTAAGGGGAACAAATGGCTTAAATTGGGGAGTGTGCTATGGAAAGAAAGGTTGGCAAAAGTTGATCCTTGATAGACTTGGACGATTTTTGGGCTAGGGGTTGGCCGAAATTTTGAAGGCATTTAGATGATTTAGGAGCTAGTTGTGCACATCTTTCTCTTTTGGTCATTTGGTATTTTTCCTCTCAAAGCTTGTTTCTCTCAAATTCTCTCCCCTTAGCCGAATGTTTATTGGACAAAAGGTAAACATTTTTTTTTTGTTCTCTTTTCTTTTGGTCATTTGAGTTTTGACCATTTAGGTCTTATTTTACCTATTCTCTAAAAACTTTTCTCCTAGTGCCGAAATCATTAAAGTTTTGGAAGGCCATTTTCTTTTCTTTTCACCCTTTTTAATGCACACAAGCCTCAAATTCAATTCTTTGTTCATCTTTTGTTCTTGAGAAGAATCAAAACATAAACACCATATTTTCTTTTACCCTTCTTCATCTCTTTCTCTTTACAAAAATTTCTCAAACAAACTTTTATTTCACCATGGCCGAATGTTGCTAAGTATTATCTCCTTCAATTTTTCCTTCATAATCGTATCTTCTTCCTACGCATAACTTAATCAATTGGTAAGTGGTTAGCATAGTATTTTGGAATTTGTTATTCTTCTGTGCCGAATCTATTGTGGTGTGAGATGATCTTTTGGATTTAGATCATCATCATACCATATCTAATTCCAACCTTTTCTCTATCATAGAAATCTAGCGGAGGCAGAAACTCAAAGTGTTCTTGAGTATTGTGGATCGTTGGAATCGATTGTAAGAGTTAAGGTAAGGAGTTTATTCAAGGATTCTCATACTATTTGTCATTTTGGTATAGATTAGTTATTTAATCGATTTTGTTATAGGGACGTAAGCGCTCGATCGTTTCTTAGTGGAACAAGGATAATTGTGGTAAGACAATCTCAAATCTTTTAAAATCGTTAGCCATATTTCGATAATTATTAGTCAGACTAATGATCTTATGCCATTAGAGACATTCAAGATAGGGCAGAAAAGGGTAATGCATAGTTTTCGAAAGAGGGGTGGTTCCGCTATTCCCCCTAAGTATAAACGAAGGTCATTTCAGAATCGGGATTTTCCACAGTTGCGGACCCTAATCGAGGAGAACCAGTTGTTTGAAGTCATTCGTACTCCGAACCTTTATTCGTTCGTGGATTCTCATCGGGCAACGAACCAACAATCGAGGAGAAATCAAAAATAGAAGTGGTTCAAATCACGAGGGTAAAGATTAGATTATTTATCAATAGTGTAGTTTTAAAATATGATAGTATTCTAATTATCGTATTACGTTTAGTCTTGACGGCGGGAAAGTCTAGTACTCACAATAACAAGGTGTGTAACTTCACACTTACCTCGGGTTAGATGTTGAACCGTAAGTATTGAGAAAAATCGTAAAGATGACAAATCGAAAAAATAAATTTTTTGTGAAAATACATGAAAACGGTTAAAGTTGTGAAATTTACGAAAATGCCCTCAATGAGTTAGTTGGTAAATTGTAAATTTTATGTCTCATGTGTAAATGGGCCAAAATATGCTAGATCGTTAAATGGGCCGAAAAGTATGCTAGATCGTTAAATGGGTCGAAAAATCTGCTAGATTGTTAAATGGGCCGAAAAGTATGCTAGATCGTTAAATGGGCCAAAAAATCTACTAGATCATTAAATGGGCCGAAAAATCTGCTAGATCGTTATATGGGCTGAAAAATCTGTTAAAGTGTTAAATGGGCCAAAGTAGTTGATTGCTAAATGGGCTAAATGTTATTTTGTATTATGGGCCTTAATAAAAACTTGAAATATTGATTCACATGTAAATTGGCCTTTTACTAAAATTATCATATGGATATAGATTGTTATGCATACATGTTTGCATGGGTTGGGATTTATGATGAAGAGAAGAAAGGCCTGTTGCCAAAATCTAGTTTGGTGGCTCTGCCACACATATTTTAAATGGCTTATTACCTCTAGTTCGGTGGCTCTGCCACAAATATTTAAATGGCTTATTGCCTCCAGTTCGGTGGCTCTGCCACAAATATTTAAATGGCTTATTGCCTCTAGTCCGGTGGCTCTGCCACAAATAATTAAATGGCTTAACGCCTCTAGTTCGGTGACTTTGTCACAATCTAGTTCGGTGGTTCACCACAACATTATTAAAAATGGCTTTATGCCTATGATTGGTGTGTTGGCGGGGTGGGTTGACTTGATCCCCACAGGTGTGACGGATGGTATGGGTGGTGTGTAGCAGGTGGAAATTAGGTTTGGGTGGGAAATTTCATTTTGCGTGCATCTCATTTATTATATTGCTAAATCTGTTAATGGACTCAAGCCCAAAATAAAGACTTGATGATCTGGCCCAATGGATATAGTAAGTGAGTTATACACTGAGTTCTGAGTAACTCACTCCCTTAAATTTTCCATCTCAGGTAATGGAAATTGACGTGGACTTGGGCCGAGGTTGACTTCGTGGAGGCCATACTACAAACATGGGTTTATAAACCTTGAACTTTTATTAAAGTACTTTCTTTAAATTACTATTTTGAATATGATGTAATAAGGCCTCTATTAATATTTTATGGATTTTTATGTGTGGATGGATTTAAATTTTGTTTTAGATATTTAATATGGGCTTTTGTTAATCCTATAATGTTTCCTTAAAATACTTTGGGTTTTCAAACATATGAGATTCTCTATCTATTCTTATTTTCAAATCCTTTATAAACTCTTTAAAAACTACTTTAAGGTTTTTGATAATTAAATACTAAATGTTAAGATTTCAACTAATGTTTCTTATATTTATCAAATTTAAATCATTTCTCTTGGTTTTTATTAAACTTTATTTTCAAAAGGTTTTATAGTACCGATTCACCTAAATCATTAGAAAGATTAAAAGAATGTTCGATCTGTGTGACAAACCAAATCTCGTCTTGACGCATAGACCTAGTTTGGGGTGTTACATTTAATGGTATCAGAGCTTAGTTTCAAAACTCGACTGTGGTTGGGTTCAACAAATAACTTCTGTATGAAATTATTATGTTTTAAATATTAGTATGGCCCCACAAGCATCCGGCACCAAGTCAAGTAAGTATTCGTTACTGAATGATTATGATGATGATATGATCATAGGAACACTCTAGAACTTCTAGTTTTATATGTTGAAAATCGTAGAGATTGAGACTATAGGATGTGTTTTGCGAAAAACAACTTTATCTCTCGAATCTCATAAAACATCGTTAATAAACACTGAAATAATATTCTGATTCATAAAACTTGTAATCGGATTAAATCGAATTAGACATTATGAGATCTAGAGGACGTGGTCGTGGACGTGGTAGACGTGGCCGTGGTAGAGGACGAGGTGCTGCGTCTGAAGCACTAAATCATATGCCGAAAATGGATGCACCTGCATCACTTGAAAGTGAGACGGGAACACATGATCATATGGAAGAAGATAATGCTTTGACGCAAGCAATGCTGCGAGTCCTGGAAAGGGTCGCTGGAACTAGAGTTGGGCCAACAGCTTGTGGGTCGATATCGGAATGACTCAAGTTTAATGGTGCAGAAGTTTTTAGAGGAGTTTCCAGTGTAGCTCTGAATGTGGCAGAATATTGGCTCGAAGTTGTGGAGCGGATTATGGATGATATGGAATGCACAGTCGAGTAGAAACTGAAAGGAACCGTGTCCTTGCTAAGAGACGAGGCGTATCAATGGTGGCTTACTATTCGATAGGGC
Organism: Gossypium rotundifolium; assembly: GCA_025506655.1. Taxonomy (NCBI): domain Eukaryota; kingdom Viridiplantae; phylum Streptophyta; class Magnoliopsida; order Malvales; family Malvaceae; genus Gossypium; species Gossypium rotundifolium. The sequence goes on from CP106725.1 coordinate 46,884,261, forward strand.
ACTAAGGCTACATTGATTACTTGGGAATTCTTCAAAGCCGCCTTCCAAGGGAAATATGTAGGAACAAGTTATGTAGACGCCCAAAGGAAGGAATTTTTGAATCTAATTCAAGGGAATAAGACAGTGGCAGCGTATGAGGCTGAGTTTTTACGCTCGAGTCGTTATGCTCGGACAATAGTGTCAACGGATCATGAGCATTTTGTATGCTTTGAGGATGGGTTGAATGATGAGTTGCGGGTTTTGATTGCCCCACAACAAGTTAGAATTTTTGCCACACTTGTGGAAAAAGCCAATATAGTCGAAGAGGCTAAGAATTCAGAATGTTAGAATCGGGAAAGATTTAGAGGCAAGAGGGATATAAAGCAGTCGGGTTCTTCAAAAAGGTTTCTGAAGAGGCCTCGAAATGATGAACCAGCTCAAGGTAGAGCACCTGTAGCTAATAATCAAAGTCGAGATTGTACTGAATGTGGAAAAAGACATTAGGAGAGTCTTTGGAGGAAAAGCGGTGCTTGTTATAAATGTGGTTCAATGGATCACCAATATAGAAATTGCCCTCGACGTATGGATACGACTCAGGAAGTTCGTATACTGATGGCACATCGGCCAGAGGTACTCAGCAGCCACCGAGAGGCCGTGGACCAGGTCGTGATGGTAATGGAAATTTGGATGTGGTCAAGGTGCACCGGGTCGAGGTAATTGTCCTAGAGGTAACACGGATGCAAGACAGCCAGGATTGGTCTATGCAGTTAGACGTCGCGAGGATGGCAATGTACCTGATGTAATAGCTGGTACGTTCTTCATCTTTGATGTACCTGTTACTACTTTAATAGATATTGGTTCTACCCATTCGTACGTTGCTAGCGCCATATTTGGAAACTTGAATCTAGAATCTAAAATTATCGATAGTGAGATGAGAGGAATTAGTCCTTTAGGACAGTCGGTAATTGTAAATAAACTATTTAGAGACGTGCCCTTAAAAATTCAAGAAGAAATAGTTTTGGCAAATTTGATGGAATTACCTTTCGGCGAGTTCGATCTCATTCTCGGTATGCATTGGTTGGTTAAACACCGGGCGCATTTGGATTGTGCTGAAAAGCGGATGTCAATAAGAACTTCGGGTGATAAGGAAGTAATAATGATGGGTGAATGAAGGAATTATTTGGCAAATGTCGTATCTGTGTTGAAGGCAGAAAAGTTGGTGCGGAAGGGGTATGGAGCATCCCTAGCTTTTATTTGTGCTTTGGATGCCAAAGAGTTATCTGTGGATGATGTGAGTACGGTGAAGGAATTTCCAGATGTATTTCCCGATGAACTTTCTAGTATACCTCCAGATTGGGAAGTAGAATTTGGTATTGAGCTTTTGCCTGGAACAGCTCCAGTGTCCATTGCTCTTTATAGAATGGCACCGAAGGAGTTGGCGGAGCTTAAAGCTCAAATTCAAGAATTGTTGGATCGGGGATTTATTCGACCGAGTGTGTCTTCGTGGGGAGCACCAGTTTTGTTTGTTAAGAAGAAGGATGGATCGATGCGTATGTGCATTGATTAATTGCAATTGAATAAATTGACGATCAAGAATAAATATCCTTTGCCGAGAATTGACGACCTATTTGATCAATTGAAAGGAGCTTCAGTTTTCTCCAAAATTGATTTGAGATAGGGTTATCACCAACTTAAGGTGAAAGAAGCAGATATTTATAAGACGGCGTTCTGAACTCGTTATGGACATTATGAGCTTTTGGTGATGCCATTTGGGTTAACCAATGCACCAGCCGCATTTATGGGCATGATGAACCGAGTCTTTCAACCATATTTAGACCAGTTTGTGGTAGTGTTCATAAATGACATTTTGGTTTATTCAAGAAATGATGAGGAACATGACACGTATTTGTGTATAGTATTACAGTTACTTCGTGATAAGAAACTTTATGCCAAATTCAGTAAATGTGAATTTTGGCTAAAGGAAGTGACTTTCTTGGGTCATGTGGTATCAGCTGAAGGAATAAGAGTGGATCCTCGAAAAATTGAGGCTATTTTGGATTGGAAACCACCAAAGTCGGTAGCTAAAATTGAAGTTTCTTAGGATTGGTTGGTTATTATAGATGCTTCGTTGAGGGGTTTTCGTTGATTGCTGCACCCCTAACTAAACTATTGCGGAAGGGAGTACCGTATATTTGGACTGAAAAACAACAAGAGAGTTTCGAGAAATTGAAGAAGATTACGGAAGCATCGGTTTAATTGACTGAAGGTGGAAAAAGAATTTACTATTTTTGTGATCGTCTCACACGGGTTTGGGTTGTGTCTTGATGCAAAATGGAAAGGTGGTGGCTTATGCTTCTACAGTTGAGACCACAAGTAAATTACCCTACTCTTGATTTGGAGTTAGATGCATTGGTATTTGCTTTAAAGATTTGGAGGCACTATCTCTACTGTGAGAAGTCTATTATCTACACGGATCACAAGAGTCTTAAGTATCTTCTTACTCAGAAGGAATTAAATTTGAGACAAAGAAGATGGGTGGAATTATTAAAGGACTATGATTTCTCAATCGAGTATCATCCTGGAAAAGCTAATGTGGTAGCTGACGCGTTAAGTCGTAAGACGGTATCTGAATTGAGAGCAATGTTTGCTCATTTGAGTTTGTATGAGGATGGTAGTCTATTAGCAGAACTTCAGGTGAAGCCTCTATGGTTAGAACAAATTCAGGAGAAGCAAATATCAGATAAAAAGTTGGAACCCTTACTTCAGCAGGTTGGAAGTGGTGAAATAGAGGATTTTGGTATAAACACGAATGGAGTACTGTGTTTTTGTGGAAGGGTTTGTATGCCTAAAGACTCAGATTTGAGGCAAATAATTCTGCGAGAGGTGCATAGTAGCCCTTATGCTATTTACCCCAGAGGAAATAAGATGTATCGAGATCTCCGTGAACAGTATTGGTGGCTAGGGTTGAAGCGTGAGATTTCTGAGTTTGTAGGAAAATGTTTGACTTGTCAACAAGTGAAGGCGTAGCATCAATTGCCGTCAGGTTTGTTACAACCGGTAAAGATTCCTCTTTGGAAATGAGAGCGAATAATAATGGATTTTGTTAGTGGGTTACCTTTAACTCCTACTAAGAAAAATTCCGTATGGGTAGCAGTTGATCGATTGATTGAAGATCGCTCATTTTCTTCCGATTAAACGGATTACTCATTACGAAATTGGCTAAGTTGTATGTATCTCGAAATCGTAAGGTTGCATGGGGTACCAAAGTGTCATTATATCGGACAAGGATCCTAGATTTACATCACGATTTTGGAAAGCTCGCATGAAGCCTTGGGAGCGGTTAAACTTGAGACGGCTTTTCATCCTCGGTCGATGGTCGATCGAAAGGGTAATTCAGATATTGGAAGACATGTTAAGGGGATGTGTGATTGACTTTAGAAGTACTTGGGAGGATTTTCTACCACTGGCAGAATTCGCGTATAACAATAGCTATCAGTGTAGCATTCAGATGGCACCCTACGAGGCATTGTATGGTCGTAGGTGCCGTACTCCTATTTGTTGGACCGAAGTGGGCGAACGACAGATGTTGGGTCTTGAGTTGATATCTGAAACAAAAGAAAAAGTAAAAGTTATCCGAGCATGGTTAAAGGAAGCTTCGGATAGACAGAAGTCGTATGCAGACCTGAAGCGTAAGGATATCGAGTTTACTGAGGGAGAGCAGGTCTTTCTGAAGGTCTCACCTTGGAAGAAAATTTTCAGATTTGGAGAGAAGGGCAAGTTGAGCCCTAGGTTCATTGGGCCATATCGTGTGATGAAGCGTGTTGGTCCAGTGGCTTATCAGATTGAACTACCTCCGGAGTTGAGTCAAATTCATAATGCTTTCCATGTTTCCATGCTGAGACGCTATAGATCGGATCCATCGCACATAGTACCGGTAGAAGAAGTGGAATTAAGGCGAGATTTGTCTTTCGAAGAGGAACCTGTGAGAATCTTAGACAGAGATGTTAAGGTATTAAGAATGAAGACTGTACCGTTGGTCAAGGTTTTATGGCGTAATCACGGAGTGGAGGCAGCTACGTGGGAGCCTGAGGATGCAATTCGACAACAATATCCTCATCTCTTTTAGCGAGTGTAAATTTGAGTCTGAAATTTTCTTTAAGGAGGTAGGATTGTAACACCCTAAAATTTGAAGTATTTATTTGATGCATGTTTTAGTGCTTAACTTCTGTATAGTAAAATTTTTTTTCATGTTTAGTATAGTCTTGAGAAGACTTGAGAACTATTCAGAATTAGAATAAATTTTAGTAAGGAGTATTTAATTGAAGTGGATCAAATGACTTTGAGGTTTAAGTAAATTTAAGTGTTGAAAACTAGCATAAGATGAGCTAGTAGCAAGGTGGAGTTGGCGCATGCATGTTTGCTTGAAGTGAGAGGTTCGAATCTCCTAGCATGCAACTTGAAAATTTTTATTTTTGCTTTCTCCTATCAAGTGTCGGCCAAGAAGCAAACATGGCAAGTTTGACTTCTTTATTTTTGGTATGATGGCTAAAGGATTAAGGAAACATTTAAGTTGAGGAAAGGAATCAATAGGATAAGGCAAGTAAGGAGAACAAATGGCTTAAATTGGGGAGTGTGCTATGGAAAGACAGGTTGGCAAAAGTTGATCCTTGATAGCCATGTACTTGGACGTTTTTTGGGGCTAGGGGTTGGCCGAAATTTTGAAGGCATTTAGATGAATTAGGAGCTAGTTGTGCACATCTTTCTCTTTTGGTCATTTGGTATTTTTCCTCTCAAAGCTTGTTTCTCTCAAATTCTCTCCCCTTAGCTGAATGCTTATTGGACAAAAGGTAAACATTTTTTTTGTTCTCTTTTCTTTTGGTCAGTTGAGTTTTGACCATTTAGGTCTTATTTTACCTATTCTCTAAAAACTTTTCTCCTAGTGCCGAAATCATTAAAGTTTTGGAAGGCCATTTTCTTTTTCTTTTCACCCTTAGAATGCACACAAGCCTCAAATTCAATTCTTTGTTCATCTTTCGTTCTTGAAAAGAATCAAAACATAAACACCATATTTTCTTTTACCCTTCTTCATCTCTTTCTCTTTACAAAAATTTCTCAAACAAACTTTTCCCTTTTATTTCACCATGGCCGAATGTTGCTAAGTATTATCTCCTTCAATTTTTCCTTCATAATCGTATCTTCTTCCTAAGCATAACTTAATCAATTGGTAAGTGGTTAGCATAGTATTTTGGAATTTGTTATTCTTCTGTGCCGAATCTATTGTGGTGTGAGATGATCTTTTGGATTTAGATCATCATCATACCATATCTAATTCCAACCTTTTCTCTATCATAGAAATCTAGCAGAGGCAGAAACTCAAAGTGTTCTTGAGTATTGTGGATCGTTGGAATCGATTGTAAGAGTTAAGGTAAGGAGTTTATTCAAGGATTCTCATATTATTTGTCATTTTGGTAAAGATTAGTTATTTAATTGATTTTGTTATAGGGACGTAAGCGCTCGATCGTTTCTTAATGGAACAAGGATAATTGTGGTAAGCCAATCTCAAATCTTTTAAAATCGTTAGCCATATTTCGATAATTATTAGTCGGACTAATGATCTTATGTCATTAGAGACATTCAAGATAGAGGCGAGAAAAGGCAAAGGCATAGTTTTCAAAAGAGGGGTGGTTCCGCTATTCCCCCTAAGTATAAACGAAGGGTTATTTCGGGAATCCGAGATTTTCCACCGGATTGCGGACCCTCATCCGAGGAGAACCAATTGTTTGAAGTCATTCGTACTCCCGAACCTTTATTCGTTCGTGGATTCTCATCGGGCAACGAACCAACAATCGAGGAGAAATCAAAAATAGAAGTGGTTTGAAATCCTGAGGGTAAAGATTAGATTATTTATCAATAGTGTAGTTTTAAAATATGATAGTATTCTAATTATCGTGTTACGTTTAGGTACTGACGAGCGGGAAAGTCTAGTACTCACAATAACAAGGTGTGTAACTTCTCACTTACCTCGGGTTAGATGTTAAACCGTAAGTATTGAGAAAAATCGTAAAGATGACAAAACCGAAAAAATAAGAAATAATTAGTATTTTTGTGAAAATACATGAAAACGGTTAAAGTTGTGAAATTTACGAAAATGCCCTCAATGAGTTAGTTGATAAATTGTAAATTTTATGTCTCATGTGTAAATGGGCCAAAAATATGCTAGATCGTTAAATGGGCCGAAAAGTATGCTAGATCGTTAAATGGGCCGAAAAATCTGCTAGATCATTAAATGGGCCGAAAAGTATGCTAGATCGTTAAATGGGCGAAAAATCTATTAGATCGTTAAATGGGCCAAAAAATCTGCTAGATCGTTATATGGGCCGAAAAATTTGTTAAATTATTAAATGGGCCAAAGTATTAGATTGCTAAATGGGCTAAATGTTATTTTGTATTATGGGCCTTAATAAAAACTTGAAATATTGATTCACATGTAAATTGGGCCTTTTACTAAAATTATCATATGGATATAGATTGTTATGCATTCATGTTTGCATGGGTTGGGATTTATGATGAAGAGAAGAAAGGCCTGTTGCCAAAATCTAGTTCGGTGGCTCTGCCACACATATTTTAAATGGCTTATTGCCTCTAGTTTGGTGGCTCTGCCACAAATATTTAAATGGCTTATTGCCTCTAGTTCGGTGGCTCTGCCACAAATATTTAAATGGCTTATTGCCTCTAGTTCGGTGGCTCTGCCACAAATAATTAAATGGCTTAACGCCTCTAGTTCGGTGACTTTGTCACAATCTAGTTCGGTGGTTCACCACAACATTATTAAAAATGGCTTTATGCCTATGATTGGTGTGTTGGCCGGGTGGGTTGACTTGATCCCCACAGGTGTGACGGATGGTACGGGTGGTGTGTAGCGGATGGAAATTAGGTTTGGGTAGGAAATTTCATTTTGCATGCATCTCATTTATTATATTGCTAAATCTGTTAATGGGCTCAAGCCCAAAATAATTACTTGATGATCTGGCCCAATGGATATAGTAAGTGAGTTAAACACTGAGTTCTGAGTAACTCACTCCCTTAAATTTTTCATATCAGGTAATGGAAATTGACGTGGACTTGGGCCGAGGTTGACTTCGTGGAGGCCATACTACAAACATGGGTTTATAAACCTTGAACTTTTATTAAAGTACTTTCTTTAAATTACTATTTTGAATATGATGTAATAAGGCCTTTATTAATATTTTATGGATTTTTATGTGTGGATGGATTTAAATTTTGTTTTAGATATTTAATATGGGCTTTTGTTAATCCTATAATGTTTCCTTAAAATACTTTGGGTTTTCAAACATATGAGATTCTCTATCTATTCTTATTTTCAAATCCTTTTAAACTCTTTAAAAACTACTTTAAGGTTTTTGATAATTAAATACTAAATGTTAAGATTTCAACTAATGTTTCTTATATTCATCAAATTTAAATCATTTCTCTTGGTTTTTATTAAACTTTATTTTCAAAAGGTTTTGTAGTACCGATTCACCTAAATCATTAGAAAGATTAAAAGAATGTTCGATCTGTGTGACAAACCAAATCTCGTCTTGACGCATAGACCTAGTTTGGGGTGTTACATATGGGGTGACTTATGATCAATATGGGTCACTTGGTTTTGACAATATAGGTGTTTGGGTGCAGACCTAGAGGATAATCACAAACAGTAGCAAAGGAAGGGCTACTAGAACTTAAGGCACACGGTAAGGGTACGGTGAGGTTTTTGTTTTTGATAAGTATGTGTTAAGCCTTGGTTAATCGCTAGTGATGTCGATTGTAGGTTAGTGATTAAGGGGTTTGCAGCACGCGAGGTTACCAGGTGTGTGCAAACACTACACACACGATATTGGCAATGCCGAAAAGTCGAAAAGCTGAAACTGGCTAAATGGGCCTGATGGGCCTTAAGGCTAGGTTTGATGAGTTCGTTTGGTTTGGTGTATGGATTGAGTCAGTTAAGCATAATTCATAATCTAGAATTGTTTTGGGCTTAACAGGCCATAAGGATGTGAATTTGACATAATAGGTTATATGAACGTGAAATGGGCTTTATGGGATTTATGGGGACGTAGACAAGTATGCTAGGGTTTAATGGATTTAGGCTTAGTACTGAACAGCTCTTAAACCGCATAAGACTTTCTAATAATTAACATGTCTGTGGACAAGTCGTTGGGTTAGAGTGTGGCAATGGACATATGCATGTCTAGGAGTGGATCTAGAGAGAGCTTGATACTTAAGTGGTTCTAGTGGCCCACCTCCTCTTCTCTAAAATTCTACTTGGTGCGTAGTGTCTGTTCACTTTAGCCACGATGACTTGTTGATGGGCAAAAGTTCATAACTAAAACCCAAGAGGGACCAAATACCCTATATTTGAAAAATTACTAAAATACCCCTAGATTTGTAATTACCAAAATACCTTTATTTTTTAAAAGTACCAAGATACCCCTATTTTGCCAAATTACCAAAATATCCCTATAGGGTAGAATTACGAAAATACCCCTGGATAGTAAAATGATGAAAATACCCCTATGTGACGAATATGAGTTTGTGGATGTTACTCATGTGTTTGATGCATTCATATGATATTTTGCTTAGGATGCATATGGGTGGGAATTATGGTACGGAGGAAGATTTGATGATTGCATAGTTGTATGGCCATGGATCCACCGATAGCTTTAAGCCCATTATATGATTAGCAGCTTTGCTACAACGTTGAGTAGTGCCGGTGTAAGTGCTACCTTTGGTGTGTAGCGGAGGGGTGGGTCGAGCTAGAATTCCCAACAGGTGTATAAGGTTGGAAGGGAAATGGTATGTGTAGCGGATGGATTGTTGGGGTGGGTTTTGCATTACCTTGTTTGCTTATGATATGATATGATATGAGGCCATTGTGGGCTAAGGCCCAAGACCACCGATTTTGATAGGGCTTAGGCCCAATATGAATATTTGTATGTGATTTGATTGCCAAGGGTTGTACATACTGAGTTTCAAAACTCACACCCTTTAATTTAATGTTTCAGGTAATCCTGAATAGACGGCTCGACGTGCGAGAGGACTCGGAGATGGCCACACTACAACTGATCAATTGTTTTTAATTTGCTCAAATGAATTTGTTTTAAATACTTTGTTTTTTTATTGGATTATAATAAGGCCGTGTATCTCCTAATTGACTTTAGATTTTGGGTTTATTATTATTATTATTATTATTATTATTATTGTTGTTGTTGTTGTTGTTGTTGTTGTTGTTGTTGTTGTTGTTGTTGTTGTTGTTTCAACTATCCACTTAATAAATTTCATAAAATTATTAAAGTTAACGTGGTTTTAGAAATAAATTAACATATGAACGTTTTCCTAAAATGTAGGCTTTTCCACTTAACTTAACAAAATACGAGGGTTTTGGGCTTTTGGTCCTTAAGTTGTTAATTAGCAAAATCATTTTGAAGTGTGCCTTTAATGTGACATTCCGGACTCGAGCCTAACTTCTAGGTCGGGCTTGAGGTTTTACATTTAGTGGTATCAGAGCCCGATTGCAAAGCTCGGGCTGTGAAATGAGCCTTAGATTTTGGTTTATAAAACAAGTAGATTAAAAAGTTTTTGGAGGATTCTTGAAGTGTGGTTCACCGAGCCCTCAACGTCGAGCCAAGTAAGTTTTTTGTACTACATTTGCTTAAATTACCGAACTGCGTAGATAATGGGCTACTTAAAAATAGACTTTTAGAGACTAAAGATCGTAGGGAACTTAAGCCTGTAGTGGATTCTCGACCGCATAATAACCTTAAAAATATTGTTACTCACATAAGACATGTGCCCTAAACAAGTGGAATTATGTATTAATTTCATAAAATTTTTAATTCAGAAATACGCAACAATGAGCACTAGAATAAGTATAAGAGGCCGTGGCAGAGGCCGTAGAAGTGTTAGGGCAGGGTCGTTGGGCCCAATAATGGTTCAGGGAGTCATGGGTCGATCGCGGAGCGACTTTGAGCTAATGTTTTGGAATTAGAGTGCACAGCGAAAGTGCGATTGTGTAGTTTGGGTTGTGTGACTATTCTAAGAGTTGGAAATTTCGAGGATAAAATTTCTTTAGGGAGGGTAGAATTGTAATGCCCTGAATTTGGGCCTAGAAGAATTAGGCCTTTTGGGCCTTGGATCTCAGAAATTTTTCTTTAAGTGAGCGAGAATATGAAAATTGGTATGTGGGCTTTGAGGGTTAATGAATTTGGAATGTCTAGGAGTGTTGGAGAAGTCCTAGGATCAAGTAAGGGTACAGGAAAAATTTTGGTTTGAGCCCCAAGGGAACTGTGACTTCAGTCAGTAGGCCTCTTAAGTAGATTAAGAGAAAATAGGACACAAATGGGCTTGTGGTCTAGTGGAAAGTGGCGTCACTTGGAAGCTATGAGGTGGCATGTGCGAAAGCTGAAGAGGTCCAAGGTTCGAGCAGGAGGAGTGCATTTTGGAGTGTTTTATTTTGCATAGGTGGACGACAAGAGTTGTGTTGGTTTTGTACTCTTACCGTGGAGAGTTTGTAGTAAGAAGGACTGATGGATGTGGAGGAGATTTCGGATAAGATTAAGGTATTATCAAATAGAAAAGATAGGAGATGAGGAGGGTGAAGTGTTGGGGCCGAATAGGACTGTGGGGGGAAGGTAGTTCGGTTTTGGCTCTAAAAGTGGGGTGCCGAAATCCTTAGAAGGGGTTCTTGGAGTTTCCATCTTTCTTTCTCTTTTTCCCCTCATCCTTATTTCCTTCTATTGTCGAATACCACCATCCCTATTTGCCGAAATCCCTATTTGCCGAAACCCCTGTTTATGCTGATTTTGTAACACCCCTTACCCGAGTCTGACACCAAGACCGGGTACGAGGCATTACCATGCTTGATCTTACTACACTCTTCAAATTAGGCTATAAAATTTCATTTAAGCCTATCAATTACTCAATCTTGGCCTACGAGGCCTTAAACATACCTCCGAGAGGTTTTGGAACTAATCCCAAAACTTTTACGAACTTAAGAAACTTTTTCCACAAAACAGGGGCCACACGCCCGTGTGGGTTTAGGAACACGCCCGTGTGCCTCTAAGACATACTCGTGTCTTCCACTCGTGGTCGACAGTGACTAATTTCACACGACCTTAACACACGCCAGTGGCCACAACCCGTGTGCTAGAACTTAGCATTTTGATTTACCCACACGGCATATGCACACGCTCGTGTTCCTTAGCTGTAGGGCGAATTAAATTCCAAGTGCAAAGTGCAGACTTCACACGGCCTGGACACATGCCCGTGTGCTAGCGTGTCTGCCACATGGTCTAGGCACACGCCTGTGTGTCTACACATGTGGACAATTATCAGGCTATCTACCAAGCCTTTTTTTTCCACTTTCATTTGCATACATTTATACATCATCATACAACTTCACATAGCATCAATATAACTCTTGAAATAAAGACATCTACTCATAAAAGAGATAAAGTCTTCATCCCATGTACTAGAGAGAACTATTCCCAATACAATTACAAACAACTTAAGCCATCATCTATGGCTATACACAACCAAACTCTAAGTTCTCTTAGGCCAACACAATTTGGCTACATCAATTAGAACTTAATCAACTTTAAAAGAATCCCTATACATGCCATGACTCAAAAGAACTTGAAACACCATACCAGGAGTCTACTTAATAGTGTGAAAACATCTCCCGCGGCCTCCAACCCGAGCTAGTTAAAATAACCTATAAGAGATGAGAAAAGAAGCAGAGTAAGCAATAATGCTTAGTAAGTTCATATGCTTATAATAATCAAATATTGATAATCATTGATTATACTTAACCGTGAGGTATTATAATGAGTCTTTTCATCTTAAACTCATAGTTACCTACACAATAACCTTAGAAGCTTACTCATTCTGTCTCTTACCACATCCTAACCATGCCACGAGACAAATGCTCATATTAATTACATACATCCCTGCACTTCTCACCACATAATCACATAAAACATTTTCAATAAACAACTCATACTACCCATTACTCATAGTACCACATATCATGAATTCTAACTAATCCATCCACCATGCTAAATTACTTGACAGTTTCATACTTAGCCCGTCTCAATCAAATAGTAGGGTAGTATCGCACATAGCCTACCCGAAATGGTAACTATAGTGGTATCACACATAGCCCACTAAATAATATGCTTAACGATAGTATCGTACACAACCCATCGTAGTTAAGCATTTAGGGTGGTATCGCACTTAGCCCACTACAAGCATTTATAATTCCGGTAGTATCGCACTTAGCCCACCAATTGGAATAAATAAGCAATGGTATCACCCACAGCCCATCGTTGTTAAGCATTTAGGGTGGTATCACACTTAGCCCACCACAAGCATTTATAATTCCGGTGGTATCGCACTTAGCCCACCAATTGGAACAAATAAGCGATGGTATCGCACACAGCCCATCGTTTAATAATTAATAAGGTGGTAACGCACACAGCCCACCAATATTATACATTCTTGGATAGTAATCTACATATATATTTCTATTTCAAGGGTTCAACCGAGAACATCCTCACACATTCCTATTCTTACTTAACTTTCTACGATTCTCATTCGCATTCACACAATGCATTAATAAATCTATCTCATACCACTAAGGTGTACTGATTACACATAGCCTACTAGAGGTTCATCATATACTGAATTCATCTCAAATTGTTAAACAACACTATCGAGTATCATACACATAGTGTCACATTGACATCATACCCTAATAGGGTCTTACTTACATTAACATATCAATGCCATGTCCCTGACATGGTCTTATACGAATTCTTACACTGAGGCCATATCCTAATATGGTCTTACACGAGACTATAACTATCATCATATCATGCTATATACATTTCCCATTACTCACAATTTCAACTCTCTTGACACCTCCTTAAAAGATATTTTCATACAATACTAGAGTAAATATACATTCCATACAACATTGGATTTACTAAATTAACTCGTACGTAATTGCCACATTTACACATGAACTTACCTCGATGTCAAAATGGCCAAAAGGACTTTTTGCCCACATTTCTCTTTTCGCCCGTTCTAGGTCCGAATCTCATTTTCTTTGATCTAAAACAATGGAATTTATTGATTTAATCACTAATAAATCATATTACACCATAATCTACACTTTAGTAAAAAATGACTATTTTGCCCTTACACTTCGGCAAAATTACGATTTTACCCTAGGCTCGTAAATAAATTTTATCACATTTTCTTGTTAAACTAGCCTAGATGAACATTTAATCCTCTTACAACTATCCAAAATTCCATCTATTTCATGCCTCAATGAAAAAATTAAAACTTTTGCATTTTAGTCCCAATTAGGTGTTTTCACAACAACACCTTTCACAAAAGTTGTTCCTCACCTTCCTAAAATTCATTTTCTTCCATAAAACTCAGAAACCAACTTAAAATCTCTCATGGAAAGTCCCTATACTTTCAACCATGTTGCAAAATAGTCCCCTCTTTAGAAAGCTTAAGCTTTGGGGACTCTAGAAGTATAAAAATTATCAACTAAAACCATCAAAATCACTTACTTGTGAGAAGAAATGCTTGCTGAAATTTTGAGCTTCAAAAACCCCCACCCTTGCTGGTATTTTTGGTGGATGAAGAGAAGAAATAAAAAGATGATAGCTTTCTTGCTTATTTCGTCTTATTTGATTTCTTTTTACTCACCTAATAAGACAACATTTAATGCCCTTGTCCCCTTTGTCCTCATTTGACCGGCCAAGCTAATTTCCATGGGCCAATTGCACATTTAGGTCCTCAAATTATAAACCATAGCTATTTGGCACCTCTAGCAATTAAAATAGAAATTTTGCACTTTATGCGATTTAGTCCTTTTTCACAATTTAGCTAGAAATCGCTAAAATTAAGGCACCAAAATTTTCATGCATCCTTATAAACATGTTATAATGCATAACATAACATGAAAATAATTTTTCTAACCTTGAATTAGTGACACCGAGATTACTGTTCCGTCTAGCCCCTAAATTGGGCTGTTACAGATTTTTTGTTGTTTGTTCCTCCACCCCAATCGATTATTATCTACTCTTAGTCACGTTTGGAAGCCGAGTCTTGTTCAAGTAGATATCTAAGCCGTAGGATCAAAGGAGAATTTTGGTAAGTGCTTAGTTAAACTTTTTAGTGTGTTTTGTTAAAATTTAAAAGGCTATCTAACCCCTCCTTGTCATTAACTTGTATTAACAAGGGTAAGGCTCAACAATTGCAAGCGTGGTAAGTAAGGATTTCTAGCAAGGTGGTAAGTCTTCTCGACTCATTCATGGTTTAGTAAATGGTCGAATCTAATGTGGCTCATAGGGGTGACTTATGATCAATATGGGTCACTTGGTTTTGACGATATAGGTGTTTGGGTGTAGACCTAGAGGATAATCGCAAACAGTGGCAAAAGAAGGGCTACTAGAACGTGAAGCACACGATAAGGGTACGATGAGGTTTCGATTTTTGATAAGTATGTGTTAAGCCTTATTTAATCGCTAGTGATGTCGATTGTAGGTTCGTGATTAAGGGGTTTGCAGCACACAAGGTTACCAGGTGTGTACAAACACTACACACATGATATTGGCAATGCCGAAAAAGTGAAAAGCTAAAAAGCCGAAAGTGGCGAAATGGGCCTGATGGGCCTTAAAGCTAGGTTTGATGAGTTCGTTTGGTTTAGTGTATGGATTGAGTCAGTTAAGAATAATTCATAATCTGGAATTATTTTGGGCTTAACAGGCCATAAGGATGTGAATTGGGCATAATGGGTTATATGAACGTAAAATGGGCTTTATGGGCTTTATGGGGACGTAGACAAGTATGCTAGGGTTTAATGGACTTTACGCTTAGTATTGAACAACTCTTAAACTGTATAAGACTTTCTAATAATTAACATGTCTGTGGAGAAGTCGTTGGGTTAGAGTGTGGCAACGGACATATGCATGTCTAGGAGTGGATCTAAGGAGAGCTTGGTACTTAAGCGGTCCCAGTGGCCCACCTCCTTTTCTCTGGAATTCTACTTGGTGCGTAGTGTCTTTTCACTTTAGCTGCGAGGACTTGTTGATGGGCCAAAGTTCATAACTAAAACCCGAGTGGGGCCAAATACCCCTATATTTGTAAAATTACTAAAATACCCTTATATTTGTAAAATTACTAAAATATCCTTAGATTTATAATTACCAAAATACCCCTTTTTTGCAAAAGTACCAAGATACCCCTATTTTGCCAAATTACCAAAATACCCCTATAAGGTAAAATTATGAAAATACCCCTAGGTAGTGAAATGATGAAAATACCCCTATGTGACGAATATGAGTTCATGGATGTCACTCATGTGTTTGATGCATTCATATGATATTCTGTTTAGGATGCATATGGGTGGGAATTATGGTATGGAAGAAGATTTGAGGATCGCATAGTCGTGTGGCCATGGATCCACCGGTAGCTTTAAGCCCATTATATGATTAGCAGCTTTGTTGCAACGTTGAGTAGTGCCGCTGTGAGTGCTACCTTTGGTGTGTAGCGGAGGGGTGGGTCGAGCTAGAATTCCCCACAGGTGTATAAAGTTTCAAGGGAATGGTGTGTGTAGCGGATGGACTATTGGAGTGGGTTTTGCATTACCTTGTTTGCTTATGATATGATATGATATGATATGATATGAGGTCACTGTGGGCTAAGGCCCAAGACCACCGATTTTGATAGGGCTTAGGCCCAATATGAATATTTGTATGTGATTTGATTGCCAAGGGTTGTACATACTGAGTTTCAAAACTCACACCCTTTAATTTAATGTTTTAGGTAATCCTGAATAGACGGCTCGACGTGAGAGAGGACTCGAAGATGGCCACACTACAAGCTGATCAGTTGTTTTTAATTTACTCAAATGAATTTGTTTTAAATACTTTGTTTTTTTTATTGAATTATAATAAGGCCATGTATCTCCTAATTGACTTTAGATTTTGGGTTTATTATTATTATTGTTTCAACTATCCGCTTAATAAATTTCATAAAATTATTAAAGTTAGCATGGTTTTCGAAATAACTTAACATATGAATGTTTTCCTAAAATGTGGGCTTTTCTTCTTAACTTAACAAGATACAAGGGTTTTGGGCTTTTGGGCCTTAAATTGTTAATTAGCAAAGTCGTTTTAAAGTGTACCTTTAATGTGACATTCCAGACTCAGGCCTAACTTCTAGGCCAGGTTTGGGGTGTTACAATATTGTTATTTGTTATTCACGGTTTCCTTTAAAAAAAAGTTCCACGTTATTTACGAAAATAAATTATGTTATAATAAATATTTTCTATAATTTAATAGTTTCAGGGCCCGTACGCTCATTCAGGAGTCGGGTGAATAGTTTAGGATATTCCCTATATGAAAACTGATGCCATACTTAGAGTTAGCCGGATTCGGGTCAACAACATTGATCTGAACATTTGATTTGCAGTATGATTTAATATCCGCATTGATCAAGTGTTGGCACCTAGAGACCCACACTTTTTATTTGCCGTGTGGGGAGTGCACTGTCACTCTAGAGGATGTTGCATTGTAACTTAGGCTCCCAATTGATAGGAGTGCTGTAATGAGCGTAAGTACGATATCTGAGCCAGTCGCCCTTTATTATAGCCTATTAGGAGTCTTGCCCAATGATGCTGAGTCCAAATTTATGGGTTTGAGATTTTCATGGCTGAAAGCCAATTTTGAACATTTATCAATTAATACCACTGAGCAAGAGGTGATGTGTGCAACTCGAGCATACACTATACATATTATAGGGGGTGTACTAATGTCGGATACGAACAACAACAAGGTTCATTTAATGTATTTACCCTTATTAACTGATTTGCAGAATGTTCATTTGTATAGTTGGGGTTCCACAGTTCTGGCTATGTTGTATAGTGAGCTTTGTTGGACGACAAAGCCTAATACCATAGACATAGATGGATGTCTCATATTGCTGCAGTATTGGGCTCTTTACCAGATGTCATTCTTGGCATCGGTTAGTCACCAAGGATACGTATTTCCACTCGTGAATAGGTGACAAAATTTTACTTTTTATAGCAATTAATTGACATATTTTTTTTCTAATGACACTATTCTAGCGATACTATTCTAACATGTAATTTGTTTTTGTAGATGGAGTACCAATCTGGGTATTGGGAGGTCATATATCATCCTGATATATCGTCTCATGATTGAATAACATGCCGGGGAAAGGGTAATTTACTCCAATATTCGTGACATGTAATTACTTTGTATATCTTACTCGAACTGTGTTAAATTTTAACCATATTATTAATCGTGCAGTTCATCTGGATGCCGTATCGAAGACCGAAAATTACGGCTATTATATCCTCGTCTGCCCATATTCATTCACACTTGTGGTGTATCAACACACCCATTATCAATTTCCAGACAGTCGAGTGGTATCATGGTGATCGAGTACTTCGATAATTTGGTTGCATTCAGAATATCCCAAATCTGCCAATGTAGTTGGGAAGATCCACGGGATTAACAAGAGAGGAAAACATGGAAATAATTGGGGGATTGTGCACCAAAAATATATTGCAGTGTGGGGTAATCGGATGGCGTGGAGACTCAGATGGATATTTCTTTTGATTTGCAACCATCGTTAGAGTACATATAATGGTACTCCAGTATAGGGAAACCATATTTACTTGGTGAGAAATCGACTGTAGTCCCCCTGCACATATGTCAACTTGGGGCATACGAGCTAAAGCCTGAGCCCGAGCCCAAGCTCGAGCGGTCGCATACATATTCTGGGGATGGTTCTTATCATCCCGAGTTGCGGGTCAATGACTATTTTCTAAGCTCTTCAGGACACAGATATCATTTTGAGTTTGATATATTTAGTTCAGTACAATCGCAGTACAGCACATCTCCAGGCCCATATCCACCGCATTACTCCACTCCTCCAGACTCATATCTACCATAGTTCTCCACTCCTCCCAGCTCAAGTTCATCGATGGCATTCGGGGCATATGATTTTTCTTCCATGTTTCACACACTGACACTTGCGATTGAAGAGAATGTTGATCGCCGTGACCACTTGCAACATGAACATCGACCCCCAAAAAATATACCCCTAGGACCACACCTTCAAACCATCAATTTTAGGGGTTTCTTTTAATTTAAATATTACAAAGTTTGTACTTTTTTAATTCAAAAAAGTTTATAAATGAAAAAAAAGACAATCTTTGTATTTATTTAATTAGATTAACTGTAATATTAAAACTTGGAACAAACTTTGTGGTCATAAATTAGATACATTACAACATTAAAACTTGGAACAAACTTTATGATTATAAATTAGATACATTACAACATTAAAACTTGGAACAAACTTTGTGATCATAAATTAGATACATTACAACATTAATATGAGGAACAAACTTTGTAATTTAAATTAGGTACATTGGATTACATAAGCTTAATTCCCACTAGATCTTGACAATTGTCCAATATGGTAGTTTCGCTGTGGGCATTTACTCCGATTATGACTAGCTAATCTGCATAATCCACAATGCTTACTCCCTAATGTCTATTTCATTATGGATTATGGATGACTGCGGATGACCTTTCGGATTCCTATGCAACCTTTGTCTAGAACAAGCTTGAAAGTCGTTGGAGGCACCTCCCACATAGACAGGTCAAGCAGGACGGGGAACTCGTTCTTCCAGACACACAACGTGTGCTCGAGAATGTACACGTCATCGATAAATTGTTCAACATTCAGTGTGACTTTAGCACAAGTTGCCACAACATGCGCACATGAATAATGAAAAGTTTGGAACCTCCTGCAATCGCACCATCTGTTTCAGAGATAAACTCCATAGGACCTAGGTCGTATACCAGGTCGACGACCAATTGTCTTCGTAACCCAAAATGTTTCAAGACATCATGGATGTACTTCTACATTCATTGACCTCACCATCTGACGGTTTGCAACCATTGCATCCCTAACATCATTGACAACCACGTGTCCCACTTCTATCTAGTTGACTTGTTGCTAGCCTATACTTTGCATCAAGGTAGCCAACCTGTAGAATGTAGTCGAGAAGACAGATGAAATCGAAACATGTCGCGTTTTCAACAATACGGAGTTAATCCCCTCAGCCAAGTTGGTGGTCATATGACCATAGAGAAAGCCGCTGTTGAAACATTGAGCCCATTTTCACGACTCTATGGTAACCAACCACTGTCGAAAAGATGTGTTCGTTTGACCCTCCATGTCACTATCAAGTCGAGTCATTCTTTCTGAAAATGTGTGGCTTTAGCTCGTGCATTGTGTATGTCTTAAGAAAAGATAAGTTACAGTCTCGCCCTAAAACATTAAAACATATATTGAAAAGCTAAGGTTATCCTTTACCCATTCTCACAACTTGTCTCCGCCAGTCTACATTCTTACAATCTCGATGGAAGTTCGCTACGATGTTCTAAATATAACAACCTGTTTTTAATGAAATCAAAATAGTAGTTTCGAAACAAAAAATCCGAGTTAAAAAATTATTTTAATATTATTGCATGGTTCGCATTATGATAGGAATGCTATATGAAAATTCTGATAAAAAATTTTATCGATTATGTGTTTAATTATGGAAAGGACAAAATTGCATAAAATGCAAAAGTTGAGTTCTAGTAGCTAAAAGGTTCAAATAGATATGGAATTCCAAATGAGAGGTCCTTATATGGTAATTAGACCATTAAAAAAAGTTAATAGATATTTTTGATGATTTATCCAAGGAAAAATTAGAAAAGGATAAGGACTAAATTGAAAGTGGAAAATTAAAAGATGATAAATTAAATAAATGTTTAATATTATCATTTTATGTCATCTTCATCCCTAAATACATGGAAACTATAGGAAAGAGAAAGAAAACTTTCTTGGCTTTATTAGGTATGTTTTCTTGCCCCATTTTTAGTAATTTTTATATTTTTATGATCGGAATAGCTTAATTTATTTATTTTGGGGATTAATTTGAAAAGATATCAAAGTATAGAAATTTTTCCATGGATGAATATGCTGAAAAATTTGAAATTTGTGGTAGAAAATGAAAGGTTGTTAATAGATAAACAACTTTTACAAAGAGAATTTTGATGAAATTATGATTTAGGGACTAAATTGTAAATATGTAAAGGTTATGAAACACCCCAAACCCGGCCCACAAGCCCCGACCGGATCTGTCATGTTCCTTAGGAGAACTTAGCTTTATCTCGTTTCATCTTTTTATAAAATATGACGATTTTAATAAAAACATGTTTGTATTTTTATCAAGTTGAAAACCAAGATATCGTTCAAGTTTGTATTTCATTAAAACGCTTCCTCTATATCTCAAAAATTAAAAGATTTGCCTGATTCTAGAGCTCATTAGGTTGAAAACCGTAAGTTGAGTAGGTGATAAAACATTTGATGTTGCTTTAAGAAAATATTTAATTACTTGTTTGTTGAGTATCGTATGGAAATAAAATCTAATATGCGAAATTAAGCAGTTAAGTAATGGCCTTATTACATCTTAAAAACCAAAGTAAATCCTGAAAGAAAGCATACTAAAGAAAACGAAAAGAGTTCCATTATATGAAAACCCAAAATTTTGCTGAGCATGGCCACCCCATAGTCCCTGCCGACCCTGTCCATTGCCCTATGTATCACCTGTAAAATGTTAGCCCACGAAGGGTGAGTCAACAGACTCAATGTGTAACAACCAACACAGGTTCCCAAACGATTATAGCCTTTATTATAACAATTTGGGCAAAGCCCATCCGGATTCATTATCGGCCATAAGCCCATAACATAGCATATTAAATCACATGTATATAAAAACAATGATGCACCCGAACCCACCTAGATATCCAACCTCTACACACCACGTGCATTCGCCAATCACAGTAGGGATTACTAAATCGACCCTCCATCCGCTACACACCCTCGAAGGCGATTCTTTGCGATCAAGCGCACATCACACTGTCGTGGCATAGCCACCAAATAATGTGACAAGGTCATCGGTTACATAATATTGTGACATAAGTCACCGGATAATGTGGAAAAACCACCAGAACACTTCCCTTTACATTATCACCCTCATGCCCATGCAACATACAAAATATCTGAGATATCATGCGATACACCTTACCCCAAGGCCATAAAGAAATTACACATGTTTTCATATCAATGTTTGTAACCATTGTTTAATGAGAATGTTAGGGTAGCGACACGAATACAACGTACCATTGAATGGTACCTTTAGCTAGATTTATCCATAGCTTTATTAACACATATTTAACATTATTATTAATAATCGGGAATCAGGGTGGGGTTACACACCTGATAACACTGAGAACCACGCTTTCGATACTAACACTTTAACTTGCAGGGATCACAGCGATTTGCTTATCCCTTTCCGATGCTGGTCCACAACCCAGTGGCCAATCACGTACGGCAGAAACCGAGAATCTAGAGGTAGGAACTACCCCTTTCTCTCCTCCACTTGTACTCGCATCCATCGAATATCACTTAATCAAAAACCCGGTTAATCGACACGTAAAAATCTAAATGAATCACATCTATAGCTTAACTGAATATCCTTACCGAAATGGATCCAAATCCCGAAGACTCCTCCTTTGCCTTTGTCGAACGCTTCCTATAACACCACAGTTAGAATTGGTTAACACTAGAAAATATGGCCTTTGGCTGAATGGAATTATACCCCTTACCTTAACTGATCAAATCCCAGAAGTTTGGAGATATCTCCTAACCTTGGCTTCCAAGAAGAGTTATGAATCCAAAACCTTGCTTTGATTCGGCCATACACTAAAAATACAGGATTAGTTTTTTGGTTTCGGCAAAAGAGCAAGAAAAGTTTATAGAGAAAAGAACTTTACCACCACTACTTAGAAATCGAAAGAGCCCTTAAAAGATGGAGATGGAAGATTCGGCCAAGGTTTCAAATGCTAGAAGGGCTATTCGGCTTGAAACTGAAGTGAAAGTTTAAGGCTACCAATATGAAAAGAAAAGAGGAGAAGAGAGAGAGGTATGGTTCAGCTTCAGAGAAGAAATAAAAGGGAAGAAAATAGTCTAAATGCACCAAATGGTCACCTTCACTTTCGGCTGAGAGACAAAAGAGAAGAAAGGAAGGAAAAAAAACTTGAAAATGCCAAATGAATTTCGGCACCTACTCTCCCCTACATGATCGAAAATACCATCCCCCCTAGAGTCCTAAATTCGGCCAACACTCCTCCCTTCACCACATCCCCCTTTTTCCTCCTCATTTTCCTCTTCACCTCTCATCCAAAAGAGTTTGAATGAGTCACACCCTCATCTCCCTTCTTAGCCAAAAATTTGAGCTGTTTGACCCAGTCTACAGTTCATCCATGAAGTGTCCACGGCAACTCCAACTCTTCCCCTCATTGACGCCAAAAAGAAACCCCAAAATGCTCTCTTTGCTACTCGAACCCTGTCCAACTAGCTCCCTGAGGCGTTACACCATTATGCACAAAGTGGCACCTCCCTTGCCACTTTGCCAACTGAATTCTTGTGTCATAACCCACACGCAAAAATTTCTTAAGGCCTAGCTCCCTTAGCTCTCCCTTACAGGTTTAAAGTCCAATATTTTCCTAAGGCTTCTACCTACACCCCAAGGTTCCCAAAGCCTCCAAACACACACAAACAACATACTAAGCATGCTACGACATAAATATGAGTTAAAACGCATAACCCCTAAATCCCGAATATTACAGTTCTACCCCCCTTAAAAATAATTTTGCCCCCGAAATTACCTGGCTAGAATAGGTGAGGGTATTGTTGTCGCATTGCTTCCTCCGGCTCCCATGAAGCTTCTTCCAATCCATGGTTCCGCCATAGCACTTTGACTAGAGGAATTGATTTCCTCCGTAACACCTTCACATCCCATTCCAAGATTTGAATTGGCTCTTCCTCGTAGGACAAATCTGGTCTCAACTCCACTTCTTCCACTGGTACCACATGCGATGGATCTGATCGGTATCATCGTAGCATCGAGACGTGAAACACATCATGCATCTGTTTTAATTCCAAAGGTAATTCCAACTGGTGCGCTACTGGTCCAACCCGCTTCAAAATTCGATAAGGTCCTACAAACCTGGGACTTAACTTTCCTTTGCGACCAAATCTCACCACCTTCTTCCACGGTGAAACTTTCAGAAACACCTTATCTCCCACAAACTCTATCTCTCTCCGTTTGAGATTTGTATACGATTTTGTTTGTCAGACGCCTCTTTCAACCGTGCCCGAATCACTCTAACCTTTTCTTCTGCTTCTGCCACAATCTCTGGACCCAAAACCGACGTTCCCCTAATTCTGTCCAACACGTAAGAGTGCGACACTTTTGTCCGTGCAGTGCTTTATATGGTGCCATCCGAATACTTGCTTGATAGCTGTTGTTGTACGCAAACTCCGCTAAAGGCAAGAACTCCTCTTCCTTTAAAATCTATCATGCAACCCCTCAACATATCCTCTAACACTTGAATTACCCGTTCAGACTAGCCGTCCGACTGTGGATGAAATGCCGTACTGAAGTCTAACCTAGTGCCCAGTGCCTGATGCAGTGCTCTCCAAAATTAAGATGTAAACCTCGAATCCCTATCCGATATAATCGACACCGGCACCCCGTGCAGTCTCACAATTTCTGCCACATACAACTTTGCCAGCCTTTGCAGCGAATAGTCAACCCGCACCGGTATGAAATATGCAGACTTTGTCAACCGATCCGCTATAACCCATACCGAACCCTTTCTAGTAGGCGTAAGGGTAAGCCCACTAACGAAGTCCATTGTAATTCTCTCCACTTCCACTGCTGAATCTTTATTGGCTGAAGCAACCCCGAAGGTACTTGGTGTTCAGCTTTAACCTGCTGAGATGTTAAGTACTTCCCCACAAATTCTGTAACTTTCCGTTTCAGACCAGGCCACCAAAACTGACCCCGTAGATCCTTGTATAACTTACTCCCTCTAGGATGCATAGCATAAGGACTACTATGCGATTCCTGAAGAATTCTCTGCCTTAACTCCTCATCCTTTGGCATACAGACCTTGCCCCAAAAACACAGCACTCCGTCACTGTTTACACCATAGTATTCCAATTCTCCATTCTGCACTTGCAGTAGCTTAGCACTCAGATCATCATCCACCAACTATTTTTCTCTCACCAGACTTAACCATGTCGGCTTCACCTGCAACTCTGCTAGAAAACTTCCATCATCATAAAGGCTAAGATATGCAAACATCGTCCTCAGATCCGACACCATTTTCTGACTTAGGGCATCTGCCACTACATTTGCCTTGCCCGGGTGATACTCTATTGAAAGTCATAGTCTTACAACAACTCCACCCACATTCGCTGTCTCAAATTCAGCTCCTTCTGAGTTAACAAATATCTCAGACTCTTGTGGTCTGTGTAGATCACCGACCTTTCTCCATACAAATAGTGCCTCCACACTTTTAGAGCGAATACTACCATAGCCAACTCCAGGTCATGCGTCAGACAGTTAACCTCATGCGACCTTAATTGTCGAGACGCGTAAGTGACCACCTTTCCGTCTTGCATTAGAACACATCCCAATACTGTGTGAGAAGCATCACAATACACCACAAAGTCTTTCCCTGCTTCAGGCTGAATCAAAATCAGAGCCTCTGTCAATACTCTCTTAAGCCTCGCAAAACTCTCCTACTACTTATCCGCCCACACGAAAGGTACCTCCTTTCTCAACAACTTCATCAAAGGTGCTGCTATCGACGAGAACCCTTCAACAAATCTCCTGTAGTAGCCTGCTAACCCCAAAAAATTGCGAACCTCTGCCACAGACTTAGGTGGTTTCCAATCTAGCACCGCTTCGATTTTTCGAGGATCTACCCTTATCCTCTCCGCAGACACCACATGTCCTAAAAATGCAACTTCCTTCAACCAGAATTCACATTTGCTGAACTTGGCATATAACTTCTTTTCCCTTAGAACCTGCAGCACTACCCGGAGATGCGCTTCATGCTCCTCCTCAGACTTGGAATATACTAGGATGTCGTCTATGAACACAACGACGAACTGATCCAAGTAGGGTTGGAAAACCCGGTTCATCATATCCATGAACGTAGCTTGGGCGTTCGTCAATCTGAACTGCATTACTAAGAACTCATAATGTCCGTATCTAGTCCGAAAAGCTGTCTTATGGATATCTGCTTCCTTCACCTTAAGCTGATAATATTCCAACCTTAGATCTATTTTTGAAAATATCGCAGCCCCCTTGAGCTGATCAAACAAGTCGTCTATCCTCGGTAACGGGTACTTGTTTTTGATCGTCAGCTTATTCAACTGCCGGTAATCTATGCACATACGCATAGTCCCGTCCTTCTTTTTCACGAACAACACCGGCATCCCCCACGGAGATACACTTGGTCGAATAAACCCATGATCCAACAGCTCTTGGATCTGAGCTTTATGCTCTACCAACTCTTTTAGTGCCATCCTATACGGAGCAATTGACACAGGAGCTATACCTGGCAGTAAATCAATTCTGAACTCCACCTCCCTGTCCGGGGGTAACCCTGGCAACTCCTCCGGGAAGACATCCAGGAATTCTCTTACTGTTCTAACTCCACTAACCCCCTCTTCTTTTGCATCTAAAGCACTAATGAAGGCCAAAAATGCCTTACACCCTTTTCGGACCATCTTATCAGCCTTCAACGCGGAGACTACGTTAGACAAATAGTTTCTTATTTCTCCTATCATAATTATCTCCTCATCCTCCGGAGTCCTCAACTCCATTCGCTTAGCTGCGTAATCCAATTTAGCACGATGTTCCACTAGCCAATCCATGCCTAGAATGAGATCAAATTCCCTGAAAGGTAGTTCCATCAAGTCGGCAAGGAATACCACTCCTTGAATCTCTAGAGGCACCTCCAGAATATCCTATTCACCACTACCATTTGACCTAACAGGCTCACTATAGTCATTTCCCTAACAGACGGTTCAGATGCTACACCTAATGTCTCAACTATTCTACATGCAACATATGAGTGGGTCGAGCCAACATCAATTAAAGTAAAGAAAGGCTTGTCAGCTATAAGGAACGTACCGATTATGACGTTCGGTGCGTCACCATCCTCCCTCCGATGAACTGCATACACCAGACCCGACTGTCTCGCCTCGTGTTACCAACACCTCGCTTTCATTGTCCCGCGACCTCTACCGAACCATTACCTCGACAACCGGACCCACGACCCGCGGTGGGCTGCATCCACCTCTTCTAGTCCGATTAAAACCACGACTTCTTGGTGGCTCACTGCATTTCCAATGGGAGTTCCTAATCACATGGTCTTTGGACCCACACTTAAAACATCCCCCTGTCTTCTTCCAACACTCCCCCGGGTGCATCTTTCCACATTGAGGACACGTACGATACTGACCTCCCACAGCAACCTGCCGATCTCGCGGCCCATCAACTCTAGGTCTTTTTTGAGAATTTCCCGCTGATCCAAATGATCCAAAACCTCTCTTTTGTCTATTCCTATCCAATTCTGTCTCATAGATTCCTTAACCCCTTCGATTGTCTTAGCATTCTCTACCAGCAAACTCCTGCTCCTACTGTGGAGCAATCAGCAATCTCAGCTCATCCCTCAGTCCATCCTCGAACCTGACACATCTCTCATGCTCCGTAGCCACGATTCCTCGAGCATACTGGCTCAAACATAAGAATTCCACCTCGTACTCCGATATAGACTTACTCCCCTGAACCAGCCTCAGAAATGCCTTCCTCTGCGTATCAACATAACTAGACTCGATATACTTTTTCTGATAAGTCGCCTTGAAATAATCCCAAGTGAGATCATCCGTTGCAGCACTATCCCGAACTGTGAGCCACCACTGGTATGACTCATCTCGGAAAAGTGACACTATCCCTTTCAGTTTCTCCTCAGCAGTCAGATCCAAGTCATCCATGATACGCTCCGTCGCCTCCAACCAATACTCAGCCGTGTTGGGCGCCACACTGGAAACACCTCTGAATACCTCAGCTCTATTGGCTCAGAGTCGTTCAGATACAGATTTTCAAGCTCCCATACCTCCACCTGCTCCAGCCACCCTCTCAAGAACTCGCAGCATCGCCTGCGATACTGCATCATCCCCCTTCTGATCCTGATACTAAACACCAGCAGTTGGTGGTGGTGGCATCTCATTCTCCGACCCTTGACCAGACCCCACTGGTTCAGACACAGTCATCCTACCCCGACCGCATCCATATATATTACGACCTCGACCTCGAGTGCTCATGTTTATGATCGCGATCTAATCTGCTTTAAGAAATTTTATGCATTAACTTTTGTTCCACTGATTACCCACGAACAAGTTTTATGTAAAGAAGTTTAGTAGTAGTTCTTTCGATCATTACAAAGTTTTCATTTCAAGTCTTCTACCCTAATTCAGAGAATCACATTCATTCATCAACAACATCCACCACACACATTCACTACTTGTAGGGGTACTCTCGTCATTTCACTACCCGGGGGTATTTTCGTAATTAATCCTATCGATGTATTTTAGTAATTTTCACAAGTCAGGGTACTTCGATAATTTTACAAATCGAGGTAATTTGATTATTTTGCAAAATTGGGTGTTTGGTCCCTTTCGGGTTTTAGTTATAGATCTGGCCCGTTAACAAGTCCTCGCGGTTGAGGTGAACAATCACTGCGCACCAGGTAGGATTCCAGAAAAGAGGAGGTGAGTCACTAGGACTGCTTAAAAACCAAGCTCATTCAGAATCCATTCCTAGACATGCACATGTTTGTTACCACACCTGAACTCCACGACTTATTACCGGGTTTGGTGAAATAAGTTAAGTCTTATGTAATTTTGTGTTAGAGTAAGCTAATCCTAAGGTTCAATAGATCCTAATCTACTAATCTACGATCCCGTAATACCAACATACAAATCACACCATGATTAGGGGTACTTACCTGGTGGACTTCAGGCCAGAGACTCAGGTGCCATGCCAGAATAAACCTAAATTTGTTTATAGAAATCCGTGGTTTAGAAAACCCTATCTTTGAAAAACATTTGGGGCCCAAAACCCTCAAAGATGAGTTTTGAACCTGGCTCTGATACCAAATTGAAACACCCCAAGCCCGGCCCACAAGCCCCGACCGGATCTGTCATGTTCCTTAGGAGAACTTAGCTTTATCTTGTTTCATCTTCTTATAAAATATGAGATTTTAATAAAAACAGGTTTGTATTTTTATCAAGTTGAAAACCAAGATATCGTTCAAGTTTGTATTTCATTAAAACGCTTCCTCTATATCTCAAAAATTAAAAGATTTTCCTGATTCTAGAGCTCATTAGGTTGAAAACCGTGAGTTGAGTAGGTGATAAAACATTTGATGTTGCTTTGAGAAAATATTTAATTACTTGTTTGTTGAGTATCGTATGGAAATAAAATCTAATACGTGAAATTAAGCAGTTAAGTAATGGCCCTATTACATCTTAAAAACCAAAGTAAATCCCGAAAGAAAGCATACTAAAGAAAACGAAAAGAGTTCCATTATATGAAAACCTAAAATTTTGCTGAGCATGGCCACCCCATAGTCCCTGCCGACCCGGTCTATTGCCCTATGTATCACCTACAAAATGTTAGCCCACGAAGGGTGAGTCAACAGACTCAATGTGTAACAACCAACACAGGTTCCCAAACGATTATAGCCTTTATTATAACAATTTGGGCAAAGCCCATCCGGATTCATTATCGGCCATAAGCCCATAACATAGCATATTAAATCACATGTATATAAAAACAACGATGCAACCAGAACCCACCTAGATATCTAACCTCTACGCACCACCCGTACCTGCCAATCACATCGCGGGGATTACTAAATTGACCCTCCATCCGCTACACACCCTCGAAGGCAGTCACTGCAGTCAATTGCACATCGCCCTTAATACGTGGCATAGCCACCAGATAATGTGACAAGGTCACCGGTTACATAATATTATGACATAAGTCACCGGATAATGTGGAAAAACCACCAGAACACTTCCCCTTTACATTATCACCCTCATGCCCTTGCAACATACAAAATATACAGATATCATGTGATACACCTTACCCCAAGGCCATAAAGAAATTACACATGTTTTCATATCAATGTTTGTAACCATTGTTTAACAGAGTGTTAGGGGTAACGTACCTGAATACACTGTACCATTGAATGGTACCTTTAGCCAGATTTATCCATAGCCTTATTAACACATATTTAACATTATTATTAATAATCGAGAATCAGGGTGGGGTTACACACCTAATAACACTGAGAACCACGCTTTCAATATTAACACTTTCGCTTGCAGGGATCACAGCGATTTGCTTATCCCTTTTCGATGCTGGCCCACAACCCGGTGGCCAATCACGTACGGCAGAAACTGAACATTTCTTGAATCTAGAGGTAGGAACTACCCCTTTCTCTCCTCCACTGGTACTCGCATCCATCAAATATTACTTAAAAACCCGGTTAATCGACACGTAAAAATCTAAACGAATCACATCTATAGCTTAACTAAATATCCTTATCGAAATGGATCCAAATCCCGAAGACTCCTCCTTTGCCTTTATCGAACCCTTCCTATAACACCACAGTTAGAATCGGCTAACACTAGAAAATATGGCCTTTGGCCGAATGGCATTATACCCCTTACCTTAACTGATCAAATCCTGAAAGTTTAGAGATATCTCCTAACCTTGGCTTCCAAGAAGAGTTACAAATCCAAAACCTTGCTTAGATTCGGCCATACACCAAAAATACAGGATTAGTCTTTTGGTTTCAGCAAAAGAGCAAGAAAAGTTTATAGAGAAAAGAACTTTACCACCACTACTTAGAAATCGAAAGAGCCCTTAAAAGATGGAGATGGAAGATTCGGCCAAGGTTTCAAAGGCTAGAAGGGCTATTCGGCTTGAAACTGGAGTGAAAGTTTAAGGCTACCAATATGAAAAGAAAAGAGGAGAAGAGAGAGAGGTATGGTTTGACTTCAGAGAAGAAATAAAAGGGAAGAAAATAGTCTAAATGCACTAAATGGTCACCTTCACTTTCGGCTGAGAGACAAAAGAGGAGAAAGGAAGGGAAAAAAAAAACTTGAAAATGCCAAATGAATTTCGGCACCTACTCTCCCCTACATGACCAAAAATACGATTCCCCCTGGAGTCCTAAATTCGGCCAACACCCCTCCCTTCACCACATCCCCCTTTTTCTTCCTCATTTTCCTCTTCACCTCTCATCCAAAAGAGTTTGAATGAGTCACACACTTATCTCCCTTATTAGCCAAAAATTTGAGCTATTTGACCCAATCTACAGTTCATCCATGAGGTGTCCACGGCAACTCCAACTCTTCCCCTCATTGATGCCAAAAAGAAACCCCAAAATGCTCTCCTTGCTACTCAAACCCTGTCCAACTAGCTCCCTGAGGCATCACACCCCTATGCACAAAGTGGCACCTCTCTTGCCACTTTGCCAACTGAATTCTTGTGTCATAACCCACACGCAAAAATTTCTTAAGGCCTAGCTCCCTTAGCTCTCCCTTACAGGTTTAAAGTCCAATATTTTCCTAAGGCTTCTACCTATACCCCAAGGTTCCCAAAGCCCCCAAACACACACAAACAGTATACTAAGCATGCTACTACATAAATATGAGTTAAAACGCATAACACCTAAATCCCGGATATTACAGGTTATGAAAAAAATTCTTAATTTTGTGAAATAAATATGATGTAAATGTTATATGAAAATTTTGGTTAGGCTTGGAATAAGGATTAAATTGCATGAATTTCATTTTCTGAGCCTAGGGACGAAATTAGAATTTATGAAAAGTATAGGGGCAAAATGGTAACTTTACCAAGGATGTAAATTGAATCCAATTGAATATGAAATGTAATAAATTGATGATTAAATTCATTTATATAGATTCGAATAACTCAATTTCGAATCTAGATTGAGGAAAAGAAAAGGTGACGGATTAGTAGACTTTTAAATACGAACAAGTGTCAAGGTAAGTTCGTGTAACTTAATTATGTGTATTAATATGTCTGAATCAAATGTTGTATTTGTGTGAACTACATAAATGATTAATGTACGAAATTAATCACATGCCAGGTATTGCTCGATAAATGATAAGTTTCGTTCGAATAATGAAATGCGATGGATACAATATTTCCCGTATTGATTATAGTCCTGCATATGTTGCAGACATTATAGCTCAGAGGATCATCCTGTTAAAAACCTTCTCGAGCATCCTGTTATATAGTTCCTGGGAGCATCCTGATCGGTGGTGATTCTGTATGTGTTACGCACTACCACATCTCTTTGTGAACGTCCTATTACATGATTCCATCAGTTATCATCTAGCATATATTGCAGACACAAACATAGCTCTACGTGAGCATCCTAATAGAGGCTCTTATGACCTTTCTGACATGGCTCACTTGAACTCTCTATTACCTTATCCAGTGCTCCCTGATAATAACTCTTCAAAGTTACCTGTAAAGCTCTATGAGCTCTCTGATTAAAACTCTTATGAGTTTTCTATTTAGATGTAATACCCCTCACCCGTATCCGTCGCCGGAATAGGTTATGGAGCATTACCAGACTTATTACACAATCAAGTATACATTTCCCATACAATTATCAAATTCAAATACAAGTCATTCATAATCATTCATCAAGTCCCTAATACGAGCCTACGAGGCCCAAATACATGCATTCGGGGTGGTTCGAGACTAAACCGATAACTTAAGAAACTTAGAAAATTTTACAAAATACAAGGGACACACGTCTGTGTGGCCCAGCCGTGTGTCTCACACAGCCAAAGACACACCTGTGTCACAGGCCGTGTGGACATTCGAAATGGGATCATATGGCCGTGTTCGACCTCGTGTAACTCACTGACTTGGGTCACACGGCCAACTACATGCCCGTATGACCAGCCCGTGTGCCCTTGAAATGGCCTCACATGCCCGTGTGCCAGGCCGTGTGCTAGGCCGTGCCAAACTTGTAGGGTATACTGACTTATGCCACATGACCAAGTCACACTCCCGTATGCTAGGCCGTGTGGAGCATACTGACTTGATTTTCAATTCAACACTAAGGGACACACGGCCATGTAACCTGACTGTGTGTCACACATGACTGAGACACATGCCCGTGTCTTTGCCCGTGTGGACAAAAATAGGCTATTTACCAAGTCATTTTGTAACCCAAATTTGCACACACCTACACCAAACCAAGTGGCACCAAAACATGTCATAAATAGACATTCAACCAACATCAATCAAGCATAAATCATATGATTTCAATACTAACAAATGCACATACCAACACCACAATATACCATTCAAATTCTTATCTGTAACAGCCCATTTTTGGTCAAATCAAAATAGTGGTTTTGAAACCACAAATTTGAGGTTGAAATATTTGTTTTACTATTATTCTAATGTTTAAAATATTATTTAATGATTGTGTGAAAGTTTCGTTAAGAAATTTTATCATTTGGTTGGTTAATTCGATAAAAAGGACTAAATCGCATAAAGTACAAAAATGGCATTCTATTTTCTAAAGGTGTTAAATAGCTATAGAGCCTCAAAGTGAAGGTCATATTGTGGTAATTAGACCATTATTAAGGTGGTTGGACATTTATGTACATGGTTTATATGAATTTTTAATGTTTTAATAAAGGTTAAATTAGTAAATTATAAAATAACTTAAGTTACAATAAAACAAGCATAATATCATCATCTTCATTAAGCTTCCACCACCGAAAATTAGGGAAAAGAAAACCATTCTTATCTTCTTCATTCGGCCAAGATTCCTAGCTCAATTGTAAGTCTGTTTTTGTCTCATTTTTAATGATTTCTATGTTTTTGAGATTGTTGCAACTTAGTCTAACTAGCCTAGGGACTAATTTACAAAATTGTTAAAGATTTTGAATGATTCTATTGATAAATATTTATGATTTTTGATGCTTAATGATAGATTATGAATATTTTTTATGAGTATTATAAGTTTTATGAAGTGATTTTTAGTGAAAATGCAAATTAGGGGCTAAATTGAGAAATGTTAAAACTTTATGGTTAAAATGTGAAATAAATGAAAAATATGGGATGCTATGGTAATAAGAGAAATTCAGCTAGCATGGGTAGGGACTCAATTGCATGAATTTGTGTTTTTATGCAATAAGGACTAAATTGTAAAAATGTAAAAGTTTAGGGGTAAAAGGGTAAATATGCCTTAAAGAATGTTTTGGATTTGAATATATTTAGATCAAGAAAAGCAAAATATGGACTTGGATCAGGGAAAAGATAAAGTTATCGACTAATCGACTCGATTCGCCATTTTAACATTCGAGGTAAGTTCGTATGTTATAAATTCATTTCAAATGTATTTTATATGCTTCGATATAGCATTAATTGTGTTTATGTGATTACTTGTGAGTTTGAAAATGATTCAATGACGATTCGACAGTTGGAAACCTGATTGAACCTTAGGAATAGTTTAGGATGCTAGTGACATGTCATTAAGTATACTTGAGTTGGCTTCGTGCCATGATTTAGCACTATGTGTGTGAGATAAACCGATTTGGCTTCGGGCCATACATATCGGCTAATTTGTCTTCGAGCCATGATATTAGAATTTTGGATAAGTTACCTTGATTTGGCTACGGGCCATGGTATAGGTACTTATCGAGTAAGACCTTGAGTATCCGACTTCTATTTCGAATGGTTCAGCGGGTAAAAGAAGAATGTGGTTAATTATGAGGTTAATACGAGATGGTACAGGTACGTACGAAAATGAATTGAGTATTGATAACTATGAAATTGATGAGTTCCTTGGTAAGTATATGAATGATCATTTGATAGGTTGAGATTTAATAGAATTGTTGCACATTATTTTCCATTATATGAATTACTAATGAATGATGATAGTTGCTCATTGCTAACATTTGAGCTTACTAAGCTGTATAGCTTACTTTGTTTTTTTTTCCATGTTTTATAGTGATTTCAAAGCTAGCTCGGATTCGGGAATCATCAGAGACTTCACTACACTATCCACTGACTCTTTGGTACTTTTGAAACTATGTTATAAGTACATGGCATGTATAGGTATTTGAGTTATGTTAGTTATATTTTGGTAATGACTTTGGTCAAATGAATTGGTTTGTAAATGTCTATATTTTGAGTTGTAAATATAGCTATGAAGGTTGGCTTAATTTGGTGAATTTGGTTATGTGCTTATATGTGCATATATTTTGATATTTGAGTTATTTAGATGAATATGTGAATGATCATATTATGAAGTTTGTGGATTGTGAATTGATACAAAAATGGGGTATGTTAGGTAATGGTTAAATTAGTTGAATGGTATATGTATTTGAATAGGTTTGGTTCAATTTGAGTCATAAGCATGTTGAATGTTGGTATTGAAAATGGTATGGATTAGTCTTGAATGTGGTTGAATCGAATGTTATTGATGCTATGATTTGGTACCATTTGAGCTTGTTTAGGTATGTGCAAAATGGGTGGCAAAATGGTTTGGTAAATAGCCTATTTTTGTCCACACGGGCAGAGACACGGGCGTGTATCTCAGCCGTGTGTGACACCCGATCAAGTTGCACGACCGTGCCTCCCCTGGTGTTGAAATTGAAATGAAGTCAGTATGCTCCACATAGTCTCACACAACAGCGTGTGATCGGCCGTGTGGTACAAGTCAGAATACCCCCTAATTGGTACACGACCTAGCACACGGGCGTGTGACTTGGTCGTGTTGCATAAGTCAGTATACCCTACAGGTTTAGCATGGCCTAACACATGGCCTGGCACACGGGCGTGTGTGGCCACTTCGAAGGGCACATGAGCTAGACACATGAGCATGTGGTTGGCCGTGTGACCCAAGTCAGTATGTACCCCTTGTTTTCACACGGCCTGTGACATGGGAGTGTCTGGTGGCCGTGTGAGACACACGGCGTATGTCCCCTATTTGAAGAAAATTTTACTACGTGTTGAAAATTTTCCCAAGTATCCGGTTTAGTCCCGAACCACTCTCAATGCATGTTTAAGGCCTCGTAGGCTCGTTTAAGGGACACTGTAATTATTTATGATTGAATTGTATTTGACGTGATAAATTGTATATGAAATGTATGTTTAAAATTGTTTTAAGTCTGGTAATGCTCTGTAACCCTATTCTGGCGTTGAATACGAGTGAGGGGTGTTGCATTACCAAACCTCACTTTCACAAATCATTTATATAACTACTTTCAAATATGTATTATTTTCCTAGATTCACTAGCATACCAATTTTTAAAACTCAACCATTTGATATCCATAATACCTATTGTCAACAAGCATTACATAACCATCATCAAACACATAACACAATCCATATGCACATATATATACATCACTAAAAATATACCAAAATAAGCCAAGTTAAATGGCTATACACATATCATAAACTTAACATTTACAAGCCAATTCAAATGGCTAAATTCATTACCAAACCATACCAAAATGACCAAAGTTCCTATACATGTCATATTACCATAAACATAGATTCAAAAGTACCAAAGTGATAGTTGGTTAGTGTGATGCGATCTCTGATGATTCCCGAATCCAAGCTAGCTTTAATTTCACTATAAAACACGGAAAATAAATAAAGTAAGCTATAAAGCTTAGTAAGTTCGTAAACTTAACTTACCAAATATGCACAAATTAAGCAATTAAAACATATCATAACATATCTCATTTAGAACCATCAACCTACCAAATTTTCCATTCTCAAAATTAGACATAAATTTCACAAGTTTCTTCAATTCAATGCTTGTACGGTTTATGTACATACCTGTACCACCTCGCATCAACATTAACACAACCACATCTCTGATATACCCATTGAACCATTCGAAATACTATCAGATACTCGAGAATCTCACACCCTAAGTGCCACATACATAGCTGAAGCTATCTCAATGTTGTATCACATATAATGCTCACTCTGGAGCTATCAACGGATCTACTCACACAAGCTGATGGTCATGATGAAGATACACTGTGTTGCTCACACAAGCTGATGAGAATCCACAACACATACCGGATAACTCAGCCACCAGTAGGACGTACGGAATAGCACCCAAATCACATAACCCCTAATGACATGTCATTTGTATCCTAATCTATTCCTAAGGTCCAACCGAGATTTCACACTTGCCGAATCATCGTCGAACATGTTTGTAGATTTGTACTCCAAATTTATGCAATATTAAAGCATTTAAAATACAATTATAACAATTCTTATTACATACGAACTTACCTTGAATACAAAAACGACAAAACAAGTTGATTAGTCCAAAACCTTGTTCTTTCACCGATCTAAATCTGTATTTCGCTTTTATTGATCTAAATGTAATCAAAATTAACTTATTTAATTATCACTCTATTCAAGTTAGCCCAAAATACACATTAAGGTAATTTTATACTTTTGCCCCTAATAATTCACATTTTTACAATTTAGTCCTTATTTCATAAAATTACAAATTCATGCAATTCAACCAAAACCCATGGTAGCCGAATTTCAATTAGGTCCCAAGCAATCCATATTTTTCATTTATTTCACAATTTAACCACAAAATGTACACATTTCACAATTTAATCCCTAAATGGACATTTTACTAAAAATCACTTAACAATTGTTGTTTATCTAACAACAAGCATGCATTTTCTATCATCAAACATCAAAGCACACATAGATTCATCATTTTATCATGTATTAGACGTTAAAATAATAATAAAATGATTATTTTAACCTCATATTTATGGTCCCAAAACTACTGTTCTGATTTGACTAAAAATGGGCTGTTACATTTGCCCGGATAAGTGTCTTGTTACATGGCTCATCTGAGCATCCTGATATGTGGCTTGAGAGTGTGCACCCTAATTATGTGCCCTAATGGGTACCCCTAATTATGAATTGACAGCTTACAGTTTTGTACACCCTGTGTACTACCTAAGGATTCATTGTTATTTCAATAATTCAACTGATAAAACTCCTGACATGAGAAATTTTGAGATTAAAAGAATTGTCTTTAATACTTCTGAAATAATGAAAGTGTGAAACAAGATGAGCTCATCCATGTTTATTTAATGTAAAAGTGGATTATGTAACTAACTTGCTTAATTGAGTGTATGTTATTAGTTAAATTGCCAATTTGTTGGGAAGCATGTGATTATAAGTTAATATATTTTATACAATACTAGTATTAGACTTGATTATAATGTATTGAATTGGTTGGTCAATGTGTATAAGTGTTGTTGTAGGTTAATGGCAAGTTTGGGTGAGAAATAAGGCTCGGTAATGGCCTTATTTTGTCCACACGGGTAGACGCACAGGAGTGTGTCTAAATCGTGTGTGACATATGGTCATGTGCACGGGCATGTGGCTTGGCCGTGTGTCCCCTACATCTTAAAATTGAGAAACAGAATGCTTCAAATTAGGCACACGAATAGAGACACGGGCGTGTGTCTCTATCGTGTGTGACACATGGCCTAGAACACAGGAGTGTGTCTTGGCCATGTGAATCCTGCACCTAATTTTTGCAAATTAAATTGACCACACGGCCTAGCACAATGGTGTGTGGCAGGCCGTGTAGCACAAGTCAGAGAGTTTCACGGATAAGGACACGGGCTAGGACACGACCGTGTGCCTCACATCTAATGTCCACATGGCCTAAGACATGGGCATGTCACCTGGCTGTGTGAGTTACATGGCCTACTCACACGGGTATGTGACCCTTGTATATAAGAAAAATTTTAAAATTTTGCAAAAAATTCTCTAAGATCCTGATTTAGTCCCGACTTGTTTCTAATGCTTAAATTTGGCCTTGAGGGACCATTCAAGGGACAGTATGATTATTTTCGGATATGAAAAGTAAATAACATGAATTATCTGTAAATGTTTTGTAAATTTTCGGTAATGCTATGTAGCCTTATTCCGACAACGAATACGGGTTAGGGGTGTTATAATTATTGGTATCAGAGCTACGGTTTAGTCGATTCTTAGACTAACGTAGCAAGTATGAGTTTAGCTATACATGCCATTATATACTTTATGATAGTGTGATATCTCCTGACCATTTTTAAATGTGTTTTTCATATAAAAATGTCATCCAACCAAGCTAGAGCTAAATCTGAGGAAGCTGAGAGTAGCGCTCAAGCTTCCATTCAATGAGTTGTATCTAGTAGTAGCAGAAGGCCTGTATCAGAGGGCCAAGGTGAGGAAGCAAAAGAAGCCTTCTTTCAAATGATGAACGAGTGGTTCACTGAATATTTGAGAACAAATTCTGCTGTACAACAACCTCTCCCACCTACTCCTCAACAGGTTCCAGAGATGCCACAGGGTGCTGAACATGTTAGAATCGGTAAGCCTCTGGTGGATAAAATTCATAAGTATGGGGTAGAAGAATTTAGGGTTACTGCCAATGATGATCCAGAGGGGGCTGAGTTTTGGTTGGAAAATACCATCAGGGTTTTTGATGAATTATCATGTACTTCGGCTGAATGTTTGAAATGTGCAGTATCTTTACTAAAAGACATAGCCTACCATTGGTGGAACACCATAACTTCTATTTTATCGAGAGAAAATGTTACTTAGGAATTCTTTCAGACAAAATTTAGAAAGAAATAAAATAGTTAGAGATTTTTGGATCAAAAAAAGAAAGAATTTTTAGAGCTCAAATGGGGAAATATGACAGTATTTGAATACGAACGAGAATTTGTTAGATTGAGCAAGTATGCCAGAGAATGGGTTTCGACCGAGGCTGATATGTGTAAACATTTTGAAGAGGGCTTATATAAGATATCAAGCTATTGATAGGAATTATTCAATTAAGGGAATTTGGGTACTGGCTGATGGAGCACACAAAGCCGAGGAATTAAGTAAAGAAAAGAAGTAAGCAGAGCGAGAAGCTCGGGTATCTGGTAAAAGATATATGGGCAAGTCACAATCATCTACTTCAATGAAATTAAAGAAGTACCATGATTGTTTTACTTCTTCTATGGGATATTCCGAAAAAGAGTGAATCTCTCAACGCTCTAACCCTAGATCTTCATCTCCATCTGTAACAAGTGTTAGAAGTGTTGGTAATCCCAAACTGAAATGTAAATATTATAACAAATTTCATTTTGGGGAATGTCGTTTGAGAAGTGGAGCATGTTATAGATGTGGTTCTCTTGACCATTTTCTCAAAGATTGTTTGAAAAAGATTGAAAAAGATATTGATCAGACTTCGAAGTCGAGTAATCCCGCCTCAAAAGGCGGACCACCTCGTCACCCTAGCAATGTTAGTGGTAGCTGAGGTGCTACAAAAGATTCAACAGTTAAATCTGAGGCACGAGCACTGAGGAGGACATATGCTATATGTGCAAAAGAGGATGCCTCTGCACCAAACGTCATTATTGGTACATTTTCTCTATTGATACTAATATTATTACTTTGATTGATCCCAGTTCAACACATTCATATATATGCATGAAATTAGTGTCTGTTAAAAATTTACCTATTGAATTCACTAAATTTATGGTTAAAGTTTCAAACTCCCTAGGCCAGTATGTTATGGTGGATAAAATTTGTAAAAACTACCCGTTGGTGGTAAAGGGTTATTACTTTTCGGCTGATCTAATGTTTTTTCCCTTTGATGAATTTGATGTGATTTTGAGAAAGGATTGGCTAACCCAGCATGATGCAGTGGTGAATCGTAAATAAAAACACATTATGTTAAAGTGTCAAAATGGTGAGTTACTTCACGTTGAATCTGATAAACTGGATGGATATCTACTGTAATCTCAGCTATATCAGCACAGAAATATGTCAGAAAAGGGTATGATGCTTATCTTGCATATGTGTTGGATACTAAATTATCTGAGTCGAAGATTCAGTCAGTGCTGGTAGTTTGTGAATTTTCTGATGTATTTCTGGAGAAATTACCTGGTTTACCACCAATTAGAGAAGTGGAGTTCTCTATAGATCTTGTTCCGGGGACAACACCAATAACCATAACTGTAACACCCCTAACCCGTATTTGTCACCAAAGTAGGGTTACAAGGCATTACTGATCAATATAAATCATAAATCATACATAACTCATACATTTATGCATTCATACTCAAATACCATTCAACACAATCACATTGTCCCTTATTAGGGCCCATGAGGCCTTAGACATGCTTTAGAAATGATTCGGGACTAAATCGATAACATACTAAAAGTTTGGAAAACTTAGAAATTTTTCATCAATATAGGGGTCACATGCCCGTGTGTGAGCAGTAGTATGCCTCACATTTCAGACACGCCGTGTCTCGTGCCATGTGGAAGCAGGCATATATCTTGACTTGGGTCACACGGCCAACCACAGGCCCATTTTTCTTGCTCGTGTGCCCTTCGAAGTGGCCACACACGCCCGTGTGCCAGACCATGCCAAAACTGTAGGGTATACTAACTTATGCAACACGGCCAAGTCACATGCTCGTGTGTTAGGCCGTGTGCTAATTAAGGGGTATACTGACTTGTACCACACGGCCAGTCACACGCCCGTGTGTGTGACCGTGTGGAGCATACTGACTTCAATTTAATATCAATACAAGGGGACACATGGCTGTGAACATTACCGTGTGTCGCACATGGCTAAGACACACACCTGTGTCTCTGTCCGTGTGGACAAAAATAGGCCATTTGCAAGGCCAATTTGCCACCCCAACTCATGCTTACCTAAACAACAAAAACGGTACCATATCATCATAGAATTAGGCAATTAAAATCATCAATCAATGCACAATTCATACCATATCCATTTCAACCAAAATCAATACTCAATTCAATGCCATTTACCTAATCAAATACTTATCAACTCAACTTCTAAAATCATACTTCATCAAAGCATTTTCTCAAGCTTTTATACTCCACAACTCAATTAGCCATTTGAGCAACTATAAATCCATAACCATATTCACAACAAACATGCCATAATAAGCCATCACTTATGGCTATATATATATATATATATATACCAAAACATATACATTCACAAGCCATTTCTAATAGCCAAACACACATCAATATTTACATCATTTACAAGCCAACTCTCATGGCTATAATCACAACCAAAATACCTCATCTAGCCTATACATGCCATAAACCATATTTACACAACTCAAAAGTACCAACTTAGATGTTTGATAGTGCGATGATGTTCCCGATGACTCTCGGATCCGAGCTAGCCTTCATTCACTATAAAACATAGGAAAATAACACAAATTAAGCTTCATACTTAGTGAGTTCGTATGAATGTAATGAGCAACTTCACCGTTTATTCTCAATTCAAACAATATAAATACAAGATAACACAAATACATTAAATCTCAAGTCATTTGATCATTCATTCACTAGCTTACCAAGAATACATCCATTTCATAGATTCAATGTTTATAAACTTTACTCACATACCTGTACCAACTCGTACCAATCTCATTCTGATTCCCATCTTTCATTTTCCTATTAAACCATTCGGAATAGAAGTCGCATACTCAAGAATCTCAATCGATAAGTACCTATACCATGGCCCGTAGCCAAATCAAGGCATAACTCACACCCGAAGTATCGATATTATGGCCCGAAGCCAACTTAATACCTTAATGACATGTCATTAATATCCTAGACTATTCCTAAGGTTCAACCGAGATTTTCCAATGCCAAATCATAGTCGAATCATTTCGAATTACTGTCGAATCGTTGTCGAATCATGGTCAAGCAAGTCTGTAGTCTAATATTTATAATTTATGCATAATAAAAGCATTTAAATACAATTATAATAGAGCTCGTTACATACGAACTTACCTCATATTTGAAATTGACGAATAGGGTCGACTACTTGATGTCCTTGCTTTTCTCCCGATCTAAATCTGAATTCTTTCTTTCTTGATCTATATGAATTAAAAGTTAACTTATTTATTCATCTACTCATTCAATTAATTCAAAAATACACATTTGGGAATTTTTACACATTAGCCTCCTAAACTTTCACATTTTTACAATTTAGTCCATATCACATAAAATTGCAAATTCATGCAATTTAGTACAAGCCCATGCTTAGCTGAATTTCATATATACTACTAGCAGCCCATATTTTCAATTTATTCCCACTTTTAGCCATATAATTTCACATTTTCACAAATAAATCCCTTTTTGACATTTTTGTCAAAAATCACTTTACAAAAAATATTAATCTAAAATTAAACCTTCCAAATCTATCATAATCATCAAATAATTCAAACAATCAACAATGGCAACATGTTAAATCTTTAACATTTTTGAAATCTAAGGTACAGGCTAGCTAGATTGAGCTGCAACAATAACAAAAACATAGAAATCATCAAAAACTAAACAAAAATGGACTTACATTCTCAAAATACCATGGCCGAACCTTCAAAACACAAATATGGTGTCTTTTTCTTCTTCAAAATCAGCTAGATGAAGATGGAAGCCTTAAAATTATGTTTTTGTTTTATTATTATACTTAAATAACCAAATTACCAAATTAACCTTTAATATAAACCATTAAAATTCATTTATGCATTTCCATATTTGTCCACTCACCCTTACAATGGTCTATTTACAACATAAGGACCTTAACTTGAAGGTTCTATAGCTATTAGACACTTTTAGCTAATAGAACACAAGTTTTGCACCTTACGCGATTTAGTCCTTTTTTTCTAATTAACCATCCAAATGATAAAATTAGCTCATGAAATTTTTACACATATTAAATA
The DNA here is from genome assembly GCA_025506655.1 of Gossypium rotundifolium. Classification (NCBI taxonomy): domain Eukaryota; kingdom Viridiplantae; phylum Streptophyta; class Magnoliopsida; order Malvales; family Malvaceae; genus Gossypium; species Gossypium rotundifolium. The sequence goes on from CP106725.1 coordinate 46,927,231, forward strand.
ACATGTTTTAAACACAAAAAATAATATTAAAATAATTTTTTGGCATCAAATTTGTGGTTCCGAAACCACTATTTCAATTTAGCTAAAATCGGACTGTTATAACTCTCCCCCTTAGGGATTTTCGTCCCTAAAAATCTTACCAGTGAATAGGTTTGGGTATTGTTTTCTTATAGCATCCTCAGGTTCCCATGTAGCTTCTTCGAACCCGTGTCGATGCCATAATACTTTTACTAATGTGATTCTATTATTTTTTAGCTCTTTGATCTCACGAGCTAAAATTCGAATCTGTTCTTTAGCATATGACATGTCAGACTGAATTTCAACCTCGTTCGGGGAAATGACATGTGAAGGGTTGGACCGGTATCGTCGAAGCATCGACACATGAAACACATTATGTATTTTCTCTAACTCAAACGGTAAAGATAGTCGATAAGCAACTAGCTTTATTCACTCGATAATCTCGTATGGTCCGATGAATCTCGGACTCAATTTCCCTTTTCAACCAAACCACAATATCTTTTTCCACGGAGACATTTTTAAAAACACTTTATCCCCGATCTGGAACTCAATATCTTTCCATTTCAAGTCTGCATATGATTTATGTCGATCCGAAGCTGCTTTTAAACTATCGCAAATTACTTTCACTTTTTCTTCAGTCTCTCTGATCAGATCAACCTCATGAATCTTATTTTCACTCAACTCAGCCCAGTACGATGGTGTTCAGCATTTACAGTCGTATAGAGTTTCGTATGGTGCTATCTTTATACTCAATTGAAAGTTATTGGTAGATATTTCTCCCAACTACCTTCAAACTCAAGAATACAACAACGCAACATATCCTCAATTATAATAACTCGCTCGGATTGATCATCTGATTGCGGGTGAAATGCAGTGCTAAAATGCAGCTTTGTACCTAAAGCTTCTTTCAATTTCTTCCAAAATCGCGGAGTGAATCTCAAATCTCTATCCGAAATAATAGATAGTGGCACTCCGTGCAATCGAACAATCTCTGAGATATGCAACTCACCAATTTATCAAATGAATAATCCGTACGTACAGGAATGAAATGAGCTGATTTTGTCAATCTGTCAACAACAACCCAGATCGCATCTTTCTTTTTCGAAGATAAGGGCAAACTTGATACAAAATCCATTGTTACTCTATCCTATTTCCATTTAAGAACCATAATAGGTTGTAATAAACCTGACGGCACTTGATGCTCAGCTTTGACTTGCTAACAAATCAAACATTTTGAAACAAATTCTGAGATATCTCGTTTCATGTTGTGCTACCAATAAAGCTGATTTAAATCATTATACATTTTAATGCTTCTGGATGTACTGATAAACAACTACTATGTGCTTCATTTAGAATCTTTCGAATTAGTTTAGAATTTCTTGGTACACATATTCTATCATGAAACATCAAGCAGTCATCAGGCCCTGTTTGAAACTATGAATTAGAAGTCGACTCACACTGAGCTCGTTTTGCTTGCAATTCATTATCAAGTTTTTGAGCCTCACAAATCTGCTATAGAAATAATGGTTTGTCTCGCTTTCATCTCGACTACTATCGAACCATCGTTAGACAAAGCTAATTATGTGTTCAAAGCACGTAAGGCAAATAAGGACTTTTGGCTCAAAGCATCAGCAACTACGTTCGCTTTTCCCGGATGATAGTCAATCACCAATTCATAGTCTTTTAGCAATTCTAACCATCTTCGCTGTCGCAAATTCAAATCTTTCTAAGTCATCAAATATTTCAAGCTTTTGTGGTCGGTATAAATATGACATTTCTCACCAAACAAATAATGATGCCAAATTTTCAATGCGAACACTATCGCGGCTAAATCTAGATCGTTTGTCGGATAATTCTTTTCATGTGGATTCAATTGTCTCGAGGCATAAGCCATAACTTTGCCTTACTGCATCAAAACACAACCCAGGCCATTTAATGCATCGCTCTAACTCAAGCTGAACTAACACGAGTGCCTTGTCAATAATATTTTCAATTGTTCGAAGCTCTGTTGACACTTTTCTGACCACTCAAATTTAACATCTTTTTGAAGCAATCGTGTCATCGGAGTCGCAATCATTGAGAAACCTTTAACAAATAGTCTATAATAGCCTGCTAATCCTAGAAAACAATAGATTTCGGATACATTTCTCGGAGGCTTCCAATCTATAATCACAGAAATTTTACCCGGGTCAAATCGGATACCATCAGCTGAAACTATATGTCCCAGAAAACCAACCTCTTGTAGCCAAAATTCATATTTACTGAACTTTGTAAACAACTATTTATCTCTCAAAGTTTGTAACACGATTCTTAAATGTTCAATATGCTCAGATTCATCACGAGAGTAAATTAAAATGTCATCAATAAACAAAAAAATGAGTCGGTCTAAGTACGGACTAAAAATCTAGTTCATCAGTCCATAAAAACAACAGGTGCATTTGCTAGTCCGAAAAGCATAACAAGAAATTCGTAGTGTCCGTACCTTGTTCTAAATGTAGTCTTTGGCACATTTGAGTCTTTAACTCGCAACTGGTAATAACCTGATCTCAAATCAATTTTCAAAAACACCGTTGCCCCTTTTAAATGAGCAAACAGATCATCTATTCATGGAAAAGGGTATTTATTCTTGATCGTCACTTTGTTGAGCTGTCGATAGTCTATACACATTCTCATCGTGCCATCTTTCTTTTTCACAAATAACACCGATGCACCCCAGGGAGAAAAACTCGGTTTAGTAAATCCTCTATCTGTCAACTCTTGTAAATAAGCTTTCAATTCTTTTAACTTTGTTGGAGCCATTCTGTATGGAGCTATCGATATCAGCATTGTCCCCGGTACTAATTCAATACCAAACTCAACTTTTCTGATGGGTGGTAAACCTAGTAACTCTTCGAGAAATACATCTGGGTATTCGCACACAACTGGTATTGATTCAATCTTTATTTTTGTCACTTTTGTATCAAGTACATAAGCAAGGTAAGCTTCACACCCCTTTCTCACAAATCTCTGAGGTAACATAGACGAGATCACAGCTAGCAAACTATTCAAATCATTTAATTCAATTATAATAGTCTTCTTATTCTGACATTTCAATTCAATTGTCTTTCATCTGCAATTCATTATAGCCTCATGCATCGTTAGCCAATCCATACCCAGAATCATATCAAATTCATCAAATGGAAACAACATCAGATTAGCCGAAAAATAGAAATCTCGATACATTAACAGAAAATTCTTGCATACTTTGTCAACCAAAACACATTTGCCTAAGGGGTTCGATACTCTAATCACAAACTCAGTAGACTACATATATAAGAATGAGTTGATATTGGATCTATCAATGCAATCACATTAGTATCACAAATAGTGAAAGTACCAATGATAACATCTGGAGATGATGCTTCTTCGCGAGCGCGAATAGCATAGGCTCTAGCAGGTGCTCTGGCATCGGATCTCATAGCTGAATCCTTTGTCGCCCCTCTACTACCACTTACATTTTCGGAAGGTCTAGGTGGTCTACCTCTATTTGACGTGTTACTTGGTCTCATACTCTGAACTTTATCTTTCTCATCCAGCTTAGGGCAATCTCGGATGAAGTGATCTACTGAAGCACATTTGTAACAAGCTTTATTACTTTTATTGTAGCATTCTCCAAAATGTCATCTTTCACACTGTTGGCATTCGGGTTTGTTGTCTCTCACACTACCAACACTCGATAATAATGTAGCTTGAGCTTTAGAATATGAGTATTATTTTCTACGATCTCTATTCGAATATTCTTTTGAAACATTTGGGCGAACGTACGAATCTTTGGATTTCTTCGATGAAGATTGATACGGTTTATTCATTGATCTTTTTCTCGAGTCTCTAGCTTCTGAATATGCTTTTCTCTTTTCTTTACTAGGATCCTCGTCTTTACAAGCCCTTTCAAACAAAACGACAAATTCTTTCAACTCTAAAATTCGACAAGAAGTTTAATATCTTCGTTCAGCCCATCAACAAACCGCTTGCACATTATTTCTTTAGTAGACACATACTCTCGAGCATACTTCCTTAACCGTACAAATTCTATTTCATACTCGGTGACAATCATGCGACCTTGTTTCAATTCTAAAAATTATTTATGCTTTTGATCTAGAAACCGTTGACTGATGTATTTCTTTCAAAATTCGGATTGGAAGAACTCCCAAGTAACCCATTCTTTCGGAACCACAGATATCAATATGTTCCACCATTGGTACGCGGTGTCTCTCAGCAAAGATACAACACATTTAATATATTCTTCAGGAGTACAAGACAATTCATCAAATACTCGAATCGTATTTTCGAGCCAGAACTCAACTCTCTATGCATCATCATCAGCAGTAGCCTAGAATTTTTCAGCCCCATGTTTACGAATCTTATCTACTGGCAGTTATTCAACCGTATCAGATCCATAACTTGAGGAACAATAGGGATTTGTTGAGGAATAGGTGGGGGGAGGTTGTTGAACAGCCGGATTTGTCTAGACATACTGAGTGAACCACTCGTTCATCATCTGGAAAAAGGCTTCTTTAGCCTCACCCTCGTGACTACTCGACACGGGTCTAGAATCAAAAGGCACTGTCCCTTTAGCGGGAGTAGGTGCATTACTCTCTACATCATTAACTACAGCTCGTTCGGGATCCATTCATATACAAAAACACAATTTAAGCTACCAGGAATCATCACACTATCGCAGTGTATATATGGCATGTATAGCTAGACTCTCACATATGCTATGTTAGTCCTAGAATCGACTAAACCGTAGCTCTAATACCAATAAAATGTAACACCCCTAACCCGTATCCGTCACCAGAGTAGGGTTATGAGGCATTATAGATCAATATACATCATAAAGCATACATAACTCATACATTTATGCATTCATACTCAAATACCATTCAACCCAATCACATTGTCCCTTATTAGGGCCCAGAGGCCTCAAACATGCTTTATAAATGGTTCGGGACAAAATCGATAACATACAAAAATTTTGGAAAACATAGAAATTTTTCATCAATATAGGGGTCACAAGCCCGTATGAATAGGCCGTGTGCCTCACACGGCTCCACACAAGCCCGTGTCTCAGGCCGCATGGAAACAGGGCATACATACTAACTAGGGTCACACGGCCAACCACACACCTATGTGTCTAGCCCGTGTGCCCTTCGAAGTGGCCACACATACACGTGTGCTAGGCCCTACCAAAACTGTAGGGTATACTGACTTATGTAACACGGCCAAGTCACACGCCTGTGTGCTAGGCTGTGTGCCAATTAGGGGTTATACTAACTTGTACAACATGGCCAGTCACACACTTGTGTGTGTGACTGTGTGGAGCATACTGACTTCAATTTAATATCAATACCAAGGGACACACGGCCGTGTGTCACACATGGCTAAGACACACGCCTGTGTCTCTGCCCGTGTGGACAAAAATAGGCCCATTTTCAAGGCCAATTTGCCAACCTAACTCATGCTTACCCAAACAACCAAAATGGTACCATATTATCATACAATTAGGCAGTCAAAATTATCAACCAATGCACAATTCATACCATATCCATTTCAACCAAAATCAATACTCAATTCAATGCCATTTACCTAATCAAATACTTATCAACTCAACTTCTAAAATCATACTTTATCAAAGCATTTTCTCAAGCTTTTATACTCCACAAATCAATTAGCCATTTGAGCAACTATAGATCCATAACCATATTCATAACAAACATGCCATAATAAGCCATCACTTATGGCTATATATATACCAAAACATATACATTCACAAGCCATTTCTAATAACCAAACACACATCAATATTTACATCATTTACAAGCCAACTCTCATGGCTATAACTACAACCAAAATACCTCATCTAGCCTATACATGCTATATACCATATTTACCCAACTCAAAAGCACCAACTTAGATGTTTGATAGTGCGATGATGTTCCCGACGACTCTCAGATCCGAGCTAGCCTTGAATAACTATAAAACATAGGAAAATAACACAAAGTAAGCTTCATAGCTTAATAAGTTCGTATTAATGTAATGAGCAACTTCACCATTCATTCCCAATTCAAACAATATAAATACAAGACAACACAAATACATTAAATCTCAAGTCATTTGATCATTCATTCACTAGCTTACCAAGAATTCATCCATTTCATATATTCAATATTTATAAACTTTACTCACATACTTGTACCAACTCGTACCAATCTCATTCTGATTCACATATTTCATTTTCTCGTTGAACCATTCAGAATAAAAGTCAGATACTCAAGAATCTCAATCAATTAGTACCTATACCATGGCCCGTAGCCAAATCAAGGTAACTCCTCCAAAGTGCCTATACCATGACCCGAAGACAAATCAAGGCATAACTCGCACCCGAAGTGCCGATGATATGGCCCGAAGCTAACTTAATACCCTAATGACATGTCATTAATTTCCTAGACTATTTCTAAAGTTCAACCGGGATTTTTCAATACCAAATCATAGTTGAATCATTTTGAATTACTGTTGAATCGTTGTCGAATCATGGTCAAACAAATCTATAGTCTAGTATTTACATTTTATGCATAATCAAAGCATTTAAATACAATTATAATAGAGCTCGTTACATATGAACTTACCTTGTATTTGGAATTGATGAATCGGGTCGACTACTCGATAACCTTGCTTTTCCCCCAATCTAAATCCAAATTCTTTCTTTCTTTATCTATATGAATTAAAAATTAACTTATTTATTCATCTACTCATTCAATTAATCCAAAAATACACATTTGGGAATTTTTACACATTAGCCCCCTAAACTTTCACATTTACAAAATTTAGTCCATATCACATAAAATTACAAATTCATGCAATTTAGTACAAGCCCATGCTTAGCCGAATTTCATATATACTAATAGCAACCCATATTTTCAATTTATTCTCACTTTTAACCATATATTTTCACATTTTCACAAATAAATCCCTTTTTGACATTTTTGTCAAAAATCACTTTACAAAAACTATTAATCTAACATTAAACCTTCAAATCTATCATCAATCACCAAACTATTCAAACATTCAACAATGGCAACATGTTAAATCTTTAACAGTTTCAAAATCTAAGGTACAGACTAGCTAGATTGAGCTACAACGATTACAAAAACATAGAAATCATTAAAAACTAAACAAGAATGGACTTACATTCTCAAAGTACCATGGCCGAACCTTCAAAACAAAAAAATGGTGTCTTTTTCTTCTTCAAAATCGACTAGATGAAGATGGAAGCCTTAAAATTATGTTTTTGTTTTATTATTATACTTAAAATAACCAAATTACCATATTAACCTTTAATATAAACCATTAAAATTCATTTATGCATGTCCATCTTTGTCCACTCACCCTTATAATGGTCTATTTACAACATAAGGACTTTAACTTTAAGGTTCTATAGCTATTAGACACTTTTAGCTAATAGAACACAAGTTTTGCACCTTACGTGATTTAGTCCTTTTTCTCTAATTAACCATCCAAAGGATAAAATTAGCTCACAAAATTTTTGCACTTATCAAATAATATGTTGTAAACACCAAAAATAATATTAAAATAATTTTCTAACATCGAATTTATCGTTTCGAAACCACTTTTCTAATTTAGCTAAAATCGGGCTATACAATAACACCCAATAGAATGGCTCCTACTAATTGAAAGAATTGAAAGCAAACTTCCAAGAATTGATTGACAGAGGCTTTGCTCAACCCAGTTTTTCACCATGGGATGCACCGGTTTTGTTTGTAAAGAGGATCATTGAGACTGTGTATTGATTACAGGCAGCTCAACAAAGTCACAATAAAGAATAAGTATCCACTACCTCGTATTGATGACTTGTTTGATCAATTGAAAGGTGTCATTGTATTTTCAAAGATTGATCTTCATTTTGGTTACTATCAGCTATGGGTAAAATATTCAGAGGTGTCAAAGATAGCTTTTAGAACCAGGTATAAGCACTATAAGTTTCTTGTGATGCCATTTAGCTTGACAAATTCACCTGCAGTATTCATGGATTTTACGAACAGAATTTTTAGACCGTATCTAGATAAGGTTGTGGTTGTATTTATTGATGATATCTTGGTATATTCTTGAGATGAAAATGGAAATGCTGATCATCTGAGAATTGTGCTGCAAACACTACGAGAGAAACAATTGTATGCCAAATTTAGTAAATGTGAATTTTGGCTATGGGAAGTTGGTTTTCTCGGACATATAGTATCCGCTGAAGGTATCAGGGTGTGTAACACCCCAAACCCGGCCTATGAGTCCTGACCGGATCTGGTATGTCACGGAGTAAAATATTTTGAAGTAAGTTTGAGTGTCTGGTGAAAACTTGTTAAAATATGGCTAAGGTATTAAAACGGTGTTTGAAAACTCAGTTGGGCTTTTTATAAACATAGTTGTGTTGATAAACCCTTTTGAAAACATTTGATCATGTAATATTTTAAAAGCGTCAAAGTTATAGTTGACTTGGTTTGTTTTTGTTACCCGATGGTAACATCTTTGAAAATCTCGTAGAAGTTATTAAATTTGGAAAATTACTTTTAACCGGTTCACTTAACATTTATAAATATCATTTGTAGTATAACATAAGTAAAATAAAACAGTAAAATAAACATCCAAAATAATAATAGCGGCCATATTACAATCCCAAAATAAAATGACTTAGAAAATAAATAATATTATCTATAACAAAATAAGTTTAAATCCAACGATAAACATGGCCGCCTCGAGTCCTCTCCGGCTCCATTTTCGCGATCTACTCATCTGCAAAATAGCTTGGGAAGGGGTGAGTCACCAAGACTCAGTGTGTAAATCCCCCACCCAGAAAATGCAACTCATACACAAGATATTAATAAACATGCAATTATGCAACCCACTAACCATCCATACTCCTTTACTACCCCGTGTGGTCAAAACCACTGGTGGTCAAAACCACTGGTGACTAGTGTCACAAATTTAAATGATGGGGCCAACCCATCGTGTGGTCAAAACCACGATGACTATAGGTCACAAAATCATAATGTGGTCAAAACCTTTGGTGGTACCAAACCACCGGGACTTAGTCACAATTATCATCGGTGTGGTCAAAACCATTGGTGACCGAAGTCACAATAAATCGATGGGGCCAACCCATCTTGTGGTCAAAACCACGGTGACAAATCCATAAGATCATCCCCTCCTCTCATCAATCCCACCATCATCATGCATTATGTACAACATATCATTTAACAAAGATATGATGGCAAACTCAATCATATATTATAAACAAAGTAATAGGGGACTTACCCGGCAACCATGATTATGCCACAACCTAATCACTACCAAAAAGATTAAAAAGGCAACAATATAGTCATGTAAACTAATAAAGTGTGTAGTGAGTTTTTACACACCTATTTACTAGCAAATCCCGAGACGTTGTTTCCTCCTACAATCGGCCAACACATGAATTATTAGATCTATTAGCCAATCGGCTAAAATAGAGATCCCGAAGGGTTAATCGCGCTCAATAACCAAAATATGGCCCTAGGCCGAATCTTACCATCACTTACCAAAATAATTCAAAATCCCGGAAGCCTTTATTGGCCTTGGCCGAATAGTCCCTAGATCCATGGCACATGTTAGTCTTAACTTTTAGGCACTAATTCTCAACAAATGGCCCTTGGCCGAATGTAACCATTCACTTACGCCACTTACCAAAATCCCGAAATTATCACTTGAGTCTTCGAGATCCCTACCAAAACACATGTTAACAATCGGCTTGCTCAATATAATCAAGGCCTATGGCCTAATGTTACTTACCACGTTATCTTAGGGAATCAAATCCCGAAAGCTTCCTTTAATCGGCTTAAGTCCCTCCCTACAATTGGTTAAATCTCATCATTATGCATCATAGACCATTCGGCCATAACCAAAAAGAGAGGATCAAACCGATTACCTTAAGGAAAAATACTTACCACTATGTCACTTGGAGAACTACAAAAGAAAAGTTGACAGCCCCTAAGAGAATCGGCCAATACAAGATGGAAGGGCTGGAATTTTCTCTAAAAGAGGGGGTAGGTTCGGCTAAAAGAAGCAAGAGAAGAAGAGAACTTTTGAAGAATTTTGGCAAGAGAAGCTAGGGAGAATTCAGTAGCAGCAGTTTGGAGAGAAAGAAAAGAGTTTTTATGAAATTCGGCCCCTCTCTTTAGGTGATAAACCGAATGTGGACAGCCCTCCCCCAAGGAGTCCTATAACCGGCCAACACCTCACTTTTTGGTGATAATTCCATCTTAATTATCACCCAAAAAGAATAATATTTATCTCCTATCCACCTCTTCAACAATTCAAATGAAAATAAACCACTACACACACCCTTCCAGCCGATATTCATGTGCAAAAATTAAACTTATCCTCATCACCTTAAGAGTCCATAATCGGGCCATCACCCTTTCTCTCATTCACGGCTTCCAAAAAAAATAAAAAACCCAACTGTAGTTTCTTTGGTTCGAACCCAGGACCTTACTGCCGCAGCCCCCTCCTTATAACGCCCCATGCCATTCCTCCCATTTGACTTTCATGTCATAAAGCCCTTCATTTAATTTTAAAGCCTTCCTACTTAAGCCCATCACCGCATATATAAAAGTAAAACACCAAAAACACTGCTCCAGCCATTCGAACCTATGACCTGCGCCCATCTTCACCTCCAACACTTAAGTGGCGCATGAAAGCCACCTTGCCACTTAATTCTTCGTGTCCAACTATTCCCTAAATGTATCTTAACCCCTATCTCACCTAGCTTCCTTCCTTTAAACACTTAAAAAGAAATTTTTAGCTCCAAGTCCAACCTAATTTGGGGTTATAACTAGACCCTAAAGTATGTCTAGCAAACATAGAATATTTATTTCTTCAAGCACACATATGGGAAACTAATTAAATTACAAACAACCCCTAATTTAGGGTATTACAGTTCTACCCCTCTTAAAAAGAATTTCGGCCTCGAAATTACCTAGATCAGAAGAGTTGGGGGTATTGCTGCCGTATCACATCCTCGGGTTCCCATGTGGCCTCCTCCGCACCATGATTCCGCCATAGCACTTTTACCAAAGGCACTGACTTTCTTGGAAGAACTTTGACATCTCGATCCAAAATCTGAACTGGCCCCTCTTCGAAAGACAAGTCCGAATTCACTTTAATTTTCTCAACTGGCACAATGTGTGAGGGATCTGATCGATAGCGCCTCAGCATCAAAACATGGAAGACATCATGGATCTGGCTCAATTCTGCTGGCAACTCAAGCTGGTAAGCTACCGATCCCACACGTTTCAGCATTGTGTACGGTCCGATGAATCTAGGGCTTAGCTTGCCCTTCCGGCCAAACCTCAGCACCTTCTTCCAAGGGGATACCTTTAAGAAGACCTTATCACCCACTGCATATTCAACATCTTTGCGCTTAAGATCGGCGTAGGATTTCTGCCTGTCGATGCCTCCTTAAGGCGATCCCGGATTACTCTAACTTTATCCTCCGTCTCTGCCACTAACTCTGGACCCAACATCCGACGTTCTCCTAGTTACGTCCAACATGTAGGAGTACGGCATTTCCGACCATACAGCGCCTCATATGGTGCCATCCGAATGCTCGCTTGATAACTATTGTTATAAGCGAACTCTGCCAAAGGTAGATACTCCTCCCAACTGCCACGGAAATACAAAACACAGCCCCTCAACATGTCTTCCAACACTTGGATCACCCTCTCAGATTGTCCATCAGACTGTGGATGAAAAGTCGTGCTGAAATTCAACTTCGTGCCTAACTCCTGATGTAAAGCCTTCCAAAATCTCGAAGTGAACCGAGGATCTCGATCCGAAATAATGGACACAGGTACTCCATGCAATCGCACTATTTCAGCAATATACAACTTAGCTAACCGTTGAAGCGAATAGTCAACCCTTACCGGTATGAAATGAGCCGACTTAGTCAACCGGTCCACTATCACCCAAACAGCATCTTTCTTATTGGGCGTAAGGGGAAGCCCACTTATGAAATCCATAGTAATCTCCTCCCACTTCCACTGTGGGATCTTTACCTACCGTAATGACCCGATGGCAATTGATGCTCGGCCTTAACTGCGGCATGTCGACACTTGCCCACCAACTCGATTACTTCCGCTTAAGACCCGGCCACCAAAACTACTCCCTTAAATCCCGATACATCTTGCTGCTTCCCAGGTGCATAGCATACGCACTGCTATGAGCGTCTTTAAGGATTCGCTGCCTCAACTCATCATCCTTAGGCATGTCCCTGAAAGTGCAACACTCCATTACTGCCCAAACTGAAACCTTTGGCCTCACCATTCTGTACTTGCAACCTTCAAGTATTCAAAACTTCATCAGTCATCTGCCTTTCCTTAACCTCATTAATCCAAGATGGCTTCACTTGCAATTCTGCCAGAAGGCTCCCATCCTCATAGAGACTTAGATGAGCGAACATAGCTCGCAAATCTGCTACCACCTTTCGGCTCAATGCATCCGCTACCACATTAGCCTTCCCAAGATGGTCTTCGATTGAGCAGTCGTAGTCCTTCAACAACTCAATCCACCTCTGCTGCCTCAGATTTAAATCTTTTTGAGTCAGGAGGTACTTCAGACTTTTGTGATCTGTGTACACTACCGACTTCTCCCCATACAGGTAGTGTCTCCAAATCTTCAAGGCAAACACCACAGCCGCCAATTCCAGATCATGAGTCAGGTAGTTAACTTCGTGAGGCCTCAACTACCGTGACGCATAAGCGACCACCTTCCCTTCTTGCATCAACACACACCCTAAACCAGTATGTGATGCATCACAATATACAGTGAACTCCTTTCCTGCCTCAGGCTGAATTAAGACTGGTGCTTCTGTCAGAATCCTCTTCAACTTATCAAAACTCTCTTGCTGCTTCTCAGACCACACAAATGGAACCCCTTTTCTCAACAGCTTAGTCAACGGTGCTGCAATCAAGGAGAAATTTTCTATAAATCTCTTGTAATATCCTGCCAACCCCAGAAAACTCCAAATTTTCGTAACTGACTTGGGTGGCTTCCACTCCAACACCGCCTCAATCTTACGGGGATCCACTCTGATGCCCTCGGCTGAAACTACATGCCCTAGAAAAGTTACCTCCTTGAGCCAGAACTCACACTTGCTGAATTTGGCGTACAATTGTTTCTCCCTCAGAACTTGCAGAACCACATGAAGATGTGCATCATGCTCCTCCTCAGACTTCGAATACACCAAAATGTCATCTATGAAGACCACGAAGAATCGATCCAGATAGGGTTCGAAAACCCAGTTCATCATGTCCATAAACGTGGCCGGTGCATTTGTCAACCCAAAAGGCATTACCAGAAACTCGTAGTGCCCATACCGAGCACGGAATGCCGTCTTGTGGACATCGACCTCCTTCACCTTAAGTCGATAGTACCACGACCTAAGGTCAATCTTAGAAAACACCGATGCCCTTTGAGTTGATCGAATGATCATCAATCTTGGGCAAAGGATACCGTTCTTTATTATCAACTTGTTCATTGCCGATAGTCTATACACATCCTCATTGTCCCATCCTTCTTCTTGACAAACAAAGACTTTGGAGCTCCCAAGGCATATACACTTGGTCGGATGAACCTCATCCAACAATTCTCGAATCAACCTTCAACTCTACCAATTCTTTGGCGCCATCCGACAAGCTATAGATCTTGGCGTGGTTTGGGTAATAGATCTATACCAAATTCAACCTCACGGTCCGGAGGTAGACCCGGAAGTTCCTCTGGAAACATATCCACATAGTCTCTTACGGTCCGGACATTTCTCACAGTAACATCCTTAGCTTCCAAAGCACAAACATGCACCACATAAGCTTCACAACCCTTCCTAACCATCCTTTCCGCCTTTAATACCGAAACCAAATTAGATAGGTAATCTCTCCTTTTACCTATCATCACCACCTCATTACCTTCCACTATCTTCAATACCATGCGCTTAGCTGCGCAATCCAGGCTAGCCTGATACTTTACTAGCCAATCCATCCCGAGAATTAGGTCAAACTCCCAGAACGGTAGTTCCATCAAATCAGCCAAGAACACGACCCCTTGGAGTTCTAGGGGTACGTTCCTATAGAGTTTACTTACTTCTATAGAGTGACCTAGGGGGCTTAATACAGTCATCTTCCTAGAAGTAAGCTCAGAGTCTAGATGCAGAGTTTCCACTACGCTACTAGCAATGTATGAGTGGGTTGAGCCAATGTCAATCAAAGTATTATAGGGCACACCAAAGATCAAGAACATACCGGTTATGATGTCCGGTGCATCGCCCTCCTCTTGATGCCTCGCGGCATAGACTAGACTAGGTTGCTAGCCTCGGTCACCTGCATTACCTCCCCTCGGTGCCCACGACCTCTGCCAAAGCACCATTACCTCCTCTTCCTGCACCATGACCCCTTGCTGGTTGTTGATTATCTCGCCTATTCGGTGCACGATCCTGCCCCTCTGATCTCAGTCTAGCTGCTTTCTTCGGACAGTCTCTAACTCGATGCTCTAAGGACCTACACTCGAAGCATCCCCGATTACCATTCCAACACTCCCCCGTGTGAGACTTGCCACACCGAGCACACCGTGGCGGCTATTGAGGATTAGCAGCAACAGGCCTAGCAGCTTGATCTGACCCACCAAACCTTGTCTTCTTCTGCTGATTACCCAAAAACTTTGAAGATCCGAAGCTCCTCTTATTCTAATTTCTATCTTGATTCCGTCTAATCGACTGTCTTACCCCTTCAGCAACCTTCGATTTCTCCACTAGGACAGTGAACTCCGTTCCTGCTGTGGAGCTATCATCATCCTCAGCTCATCTCTCAGTCCATCCTTGAATCTAACACAGCGTTCATGCTCGGTACCTACAATACCACAAGCATACCTACTCAACCGGAGAAATTTGGCCTCATACTCCGCCACTGTCTTATTGCCTTGAACCAGATTCAAGAAAGCCTTCTGCTGTGCATCCACGTAGCTAGTTCTGATATACTTCTTTTGATAGGCATCCTTGAAGAATTCCCAGGTGAGATTTTCTGCCACCGTTCCATCTCTCACGGTGAGCCACCACTGGTATGACTCATCCCGAAGCAAAGAAATTATACCCTTTAATTTCTCCTCAGCTGTAAAATCTAGGTCATCCATGATCCTTTCTGTTGCTTCCAACCAGTACTCCGCCGCACTGGGTGCCACTCCGAAAACTCCTCTAAACACCTCTGCTCCGTTAGCCCGGAGTCGTTCAACCACAGATTTATGGGCTCCTGCACCCGCGCCAGCCTCAGCAACTCGTTTCAATACCCGTAACACCGCTTGGGACACTATGTCGTTACCACCAGTCTGATCTTGGAACTCGGGCCACGCCGGCCAGATCCAGATCTCATTACTGCACCCATGTCCGGACCCTGCTGGCTCGGACAAAGTCATCCTACCCCTTCCACGGCCACGGGGCGGACGTCCACGACCTCTCGTACTCATTTCTAACGATTGCATTTATCTGTTTAAGAATTTTATGCATTAGTACTTGTTTCACTGGATTATCCGCGAAGAAATTTTATGATAGAAGTTTCTAGGAGTGGTTCTTTCGTATCATACATGCGCACAGTCCTTCTGTTCATTCATTCAAAGAGACGTTGTAGTTTTCATTGTGGTTGTTTTTCCACTACCTAAGGGTATTTTCGTAATTTGTCCTACAGGGGTATTTTTGTAATTTTTCAAAAATAAAAGTTCTCGGATGATTTTGTCAAAAAGTATTTTGGAACTCTTTAAATTCCTGGGGTATTTTAAAAAATTTTAAAATTTGAGGGTATTTCGGTAATTTTAGACCTAAGGGGTATTTTGGTAATTTTCCACAAATCAGGGTGAATTTGTAAAATTTAACAAATCAGGGGTATTCAAAAGTTGTAAAACTTTGAGGGCTCTTTTTGATAATTATAATTTTCCAAAATAGTGATGTTGCAAAATTTTGAGGACCAGGGTCATTCTGGTAGGTTTGTTGGTTAGGGGCAATTTCGTAATTTTTACCACTAGGGCATTTTAGTAATTTTTTTTCATAACAAGATTTCTAAAATTTAGTTCTGCTTGTTTTCACATAAGAAGGATATTTTGGAGAATTTTTTTTGAAATTTTTTCATATGGAGGGTATTTTGGTAATTTACAAGCCAGAGGTATTTTGGTCATTTTTCAAACTGACGGGTATTTTAGTTATTTCATTTTTTATAAAAAAAACAAGATTTTAATTACTTCAAAAACAAAAGCAGCTAGTCCCTTTGGGTTTTAGTTATCGAGTTTAGCTTTGTGAGTGTGTCGTCTCAATTAGGATGAACAGTTACTACGCACTGTGTAGGATTCGAGTGAGTAGGAGGTGAGTCACGAGGACCGCTTAAATACTGTGCCCCACCGAATCTAATCCTAGACATGCGTGATAACGATTGCCACATCCCTTGCTCATTGACAACTCACAGGGTTGTTTAGGGAATTATTAAATCTTATGCATTGTTTGTTGGGGCATGCTAGCCCTAGGGTTCAACAATTTCTTTTCTAATAGTCTACGTTCCCAATTTTACCCTTCTACCCCTCATCAAATATTCACAAAAATGGATAGTAGTACTTACCTGGGCGGATTGGTGCCCGAGACTCAGTGCCATGCTGTTCAAGCCAAAAACAGTTTCCCAAAACATTCTAACAAGGCCTACTAACAAAAACAAAACATTTTGGGCCTTGGGCCTCCACAGTCAAGTTTTAAACTGGGCTCTGATACCAAAAATGTAACACCCCAAACCCGGCCCATGAGTCCTGACCGGATCTGGTATGTCACGGAATAAAATATTTTGAAGTAAGTCTGAGTGTCTAGTGAAAACTTGTTAAAATATGGCTAAGGTATTAAAACGGTGTTTGAAAACTCAGTTGGGCTTTTTATAAACATAGTTGTGTTGATAAACCCTTTTGAAAACATTTGATCATGTAATATTTTAAAAGCGTCAAAGTTATAGTTGACTTGGTTTGTTTTTGTTACCCGATGGTAACATCTTTGAAAATCTCGTAGAAGTTATTAAATTTGGAAAATTACTTTTAATCGGTTCACTTAACATTTATAAATATCATTTGTAGTATAACATAAGTAAAATAAAACAGTAAAACAAACATCCAAAATAATAATAGCGACCTTATTACAATCCCAAAATAAAATGACTTAGAAAATAAATAATATTATCTATAACAAAATAAGTTTAAATCCAACGATAAGCATGGCCGCCTCGAGTCCTCTCTGGCTCCATTTCCGCGATCTACTCATCTGTAAAATAGTTTGGGAAGGGGTGAGTCACCAAGACTTAGTGTGTAAATCCCCCACCCAGAAAATGCAACTCATACACAAGATATTAATAAACATGCAATTATGCAACCCACTAACCATCCATACTCCTTTACTACCCCGTGTGGTCAAAACCACTGGTGGTCAAAACCACTGGTGACTAGTGTCACAAATTTAAATGATGGGGCCAACCCATCGTGTGGTCAAAACCACTGATGACCATAGGTCACAAATATCATAATGTGGTCAAAACCACTAGTGGTACCAAACCACTGGGACTTAGTCATAATTATCATCGGTGTGGTCAAAACCACTGGTAACCGAAGTCACAATAAATCTGATGGGCCCAACCCATCTTGTGGTCAAAACCACTGGTGACAGTTCATAAGATCATCCCCCTCCTCTCATCAATCCCACCATCATCATGCATTATGTACAACATATCATTTAACAGCATATGATGGCAAACTCAATCATATATTATAAGCAAAGTAATAGGGGACTTACCCGGCAACCATGATTATGCCACAAGCTAATCACTACCAAAAAGATTAAAAAGGCAACAATATAGTCATGTAAACTAATAAAGTGTGTAGTGAGTTTTTACACACCTATTTACTAGCAAATCCCGAATATACTAGCGAAATCCTGAGATGTTGTTTCCTCCTACAATTGGCCAACACATGAATTATTAGATCTATTAGCCAATCGGCTAAACTAGAGATCCCAAAGGATTAATCGCTCAATAATCAAATATGGCCCTAGGTAGAATCTTACCATCACTTACCAAAATAATTGAAATCCCGGAAGCCTTTATTGGCCTTGGCCGAATAGTCCCTAGATCCATGGCACATGTTAGTCTCAACTTTTAGGCACTAATTCTCAACAAATGGCCCTTGGCCGAATGTAACCATTCACTTACCCCACTTACCAAAATCCCGAAATTATCACTTGAGTCTTCGAGATCCCTACCAAAACACATGTTAACAATCGGCTTGCTCAATATAATCAAGGCCTATGGCCGAATGTTACTTACCACGTTATCTTAGGGAATCAAATCCCGAAAGCTTCCTGTAATCGGCTTAAGTCCCTCCCTACAATTGGTTAAATCTCATCATTATGCATCATAGACCATTCGGCCATAACCAAAAAGAGAGGATCAAACCGATTACCTTAAGGAAAAATACTTACCACTATGTCACTTTGAGAACTACAAAAGAAAAGTTGACAGCCCCTAAGAGATTCGGCCAACACAAGATGGAAGGGCTGGAATTTTCTCTAAAAGAGGGGGTAGGTTCGGCTAAAAGAAGCAAGAGAAGAAGAGAACTTTTGAAGAATTTTGGTAAGAGAAGCTAGGGAGAATTCGGCAGCAGCAGTTTGGAGAGAAAGAAAAGAGTTTTTATGAAATTCGGCCCCTCTCTTTAGGTGATAAATCGAATGTGGACAGCCCTCCCCTAAGAAGTCCTATAACCGGCCAACACCTCACTTTTTGGTGATAATTCCAGCTTAATTATCACCCAAAAAGAATAATATTTATCTCCTATCCACCTCTTCAACAATTCAAATGAAAATAAACCACTACACACACCCTTCCAGCCGATATTCATGTGCAAAAATTAAACTTATCCTCATCACCTTAAGAGTCCATAATCGGGCCATCACTCTTTCTCCCATTCACGTCGGCTTCCAAAAAAAATAAAAAACCCAACTGTAGTTTCTTTGGTTCGAACCCAGGACCTTACTGCCGTAGCCCCCTCCTTATAACGCCCCATGCCATTCCTCCTATTTGACTTTCATGTCATAAAACCCCTTCATTTAATTTTAAAGCCTTCCTACTTAAGCCCATCACCGCATATATAAAAATAAAATGCCAAAAACGCTGCTCCAGCAATTCGAACCTATGACCTGCGCCCATCTTCACCTCCAACACTTAAGTGGCGCATGAAAGCCACCTTGCCACTTAATTCTTTGTGTCCAACTATTCCCTAAATTTATCTTAACCCCATATCTCACCTAGCTTCCTTCCTTTAAACACTTAAAAAGAAATTTTTAGCTCCAAGTCCGACCTAATTCGGGGTTATAACTAGACCCTAAAGTATGTCTAGCAAACACAGAATATTTATTTCTTCAAGCACACACATAGGAAATTAATTAAATTACAAACAACCCCAAATTTAGGTTGTTACAGGGTGGATCCAAATAAAATTTCAAAAATTGTTAATTGGAAACCACTGAAGAATGTGTCTGAAGTTAGAAGTTTTCTAGGACTAGCAGGATATTATCGGAGGCTTGTTAAAGGGCACTTAATGATAGCTTTTTGATGACTCGATTGTTGTAGAAAGATGTAAAATTTGAGTGGTCTGATAAATGTCAGCAGAGTTTTAACATATTAAAAGCCTTTTTGACTGAAGCACCTGTGTTTGTTTAACCTAAATCAGGTAAAGAATTTATAATTTACAGTGATGCGTCATTAAATGGTTTAGGTTGTGTATTGATGCAAGAAGGTAAAGTAATAGCCTATGCTTCTAGACAGCTAAAACCACATGAAAGAAATTAACTGATACATGATTTGGAGTTGGCAGCCATTGCTTTTGCATTGAAATCTGGTGGCATTACCTGTTTGGTGAGAAGTGTCACATATTCACAAAAAAAGACTTGAACTGAAGACAGCGCAGGTCGCTTGAATTATTGAAAGATTATGATCTTGTTATTGACTATCATCCGGAAAAAGCTAATGTGGTTGTTGATGCCTTAAGCAGAAAGTCTTTATTTGCCTTGCGAGCAATGAATACTTTGTTGTCATTGTTAGATGATGGTTCAATTATAGCTAAGTTAAAGCGACATTTCTACAATAGATCTGTGAAACTTAGAAGGGTAATGAAGAATTACAAGCTAAATGAGAACAGTATGAGTTGAATCCTGATTCAAAATTTCAGATTGGGCCTGATGGTTGTTTATTATTCAGAGGTAGAATATGTGTACCAAAGAACTCAGAACTAGTACAGAAGATTTTACATGAAGCTCATAATGGTACCATGTATATTCATCCTGATAGTAACAAAATGTACAATGATATGAAAAAGATGTACTGGTGGCCGAGAATGAAACGAGATATTTCTGAATTTATATCTAAATGTTTAATATGTCAGTAAGTAAAAGCTGAACATCAGGTGCCTTCAGGATTATTACAGTCAGTTACGATACCGGAATGGAAATGGAAAAGATTTACAATGGATTTTGTATCAAGGTTACCCCTTTTTCCGAAGAAGAAAGATGTCATTTGGGTAATCGTCGACCGTTTAACAAAGTCTGCACACTTTATTCCAGTATGTATGCATTTCTCTTTGGATAAGTTAGCTGAATTATATGTTTCTGAGATTGTTAGACTGCATGGAGTACCAGTCTCCATTATTTCAGACAGAGATCTTCGATTTACATCCCAATTCTGAATCAAATTGTAAGAATCTCTGGGTACACAGTTACATTTTAGCACTGTATTTCATCCTTAGACTGATGGACAATCTGAACATGTTATACAGATTTTGGAAGATATGATTCGGTGTTGTATTTTGGAATTTGAAGTTAACTGGGAAAAATATCTTCCTTTAGTTCAATTTGCTTAAAATAATAGTTACCAGTCCAGTACTAAAATGGTACCATATGAGGCTCTGTATGGTCGTAAATGTAGAACTCCATTGTATCGGGCAGAGCTCAGTGAGAAAAAGATACACGGAGTTGACTTAGTCTGTAAAACTGAAGAAAAGGTGAAAGTAATTCAAGATAGTTTGAAAGCAACCTCTGATCATCAAAAGTCTTATCATCAAAAGTCTTATGCCGATCTTAAATGAAAAGAGATAGAATTTCAATTCAGTGATAAGGTATTCTTGAAAGTATCACATTGGAAGAAAGTTATCCATTTTGGTCGAAAAGGAAAATTGAGTCCACGATTCATCGGACCATATGAGATTACTGAAAGAATCGGACCTGTTGCATATCGGTTGGCATTACCACCAGAACTTGACAAAATTCATAATGTCTTCCACATGTCTATGTTACGACGATATCGATCAGATCCTTCACATGTTATTTCTCTGACAGAAGTTGAGATTCAACCTGACATGACTTACAGTGAGGAACCGATCAAAATCCTGACACATGAGACAAAAGAGTTAAGAAATAAAAAGGTAGCTTTGGTAAAGGTTCTTTGGCAGCGACATGGAATAGAAAAAGCTACCTAGGAACTGGAGGATACCATGAGAAAGCAATACCCCAACCTCTTTACTGGTAAGATTTTCGAGGACGAAAATTTTTGAGGGGGGAGAGTTGTAATAGCCCGTTTTTAGTGAAATTAGAATAGTGGTTTCGAGACCACAAATCCTAGTTAAAAATAAAAATTATTTTAATATTATTGCATGGTTCGCATTATGATAGGAATGCTATATGAAAATTTTGATAAGAAAATTTTATCGATTATGTGTTTAATTATGGAAAGGACCAAATTGCATAAAATGCAAAAGTTGAGTTCTAGTAGCTAAAAGGATCAAATAGCTATGGAATTCAAAATGAGAGGTCCTTATATGGTAATTAGACCATTAAATAAAATTTTGTAGATATTTTTGATGATTCATCCATGGAAAAATTAGAAAATGATAAAGACTAAATTGGAAAGTGGAAAATTAAAAGATGATAAATTAAATAAGTGTTTAATATCATCATTTTATATCATCTTCATCCCCAAATACATGGAAACCCTGGAAAGAGAAAGCAAACTTTCTTGGTTTGATTAGGTATGTTTTCTTGTTCCATTTTAGTAATTTTTATATTTTTATGATCAGAATAACTAAATCTATCTATTTTGGGGAATAACTTGAAAAGGTATCATAGTATAGAAAATTTTCCATGGATGAATATGCTAAAAATTTGAAATTTGTGGTAGAAACTAAAAGGTTGTTAATAGATAAACAACTTTTACAAAGAGAATTTTGATGAAATTATGATTTAGGGACTAAATTATAAAGATGTAAAGGTTATTAAAAAATTCTAAATTTTGTGAAATAAATGTGATGTAAATGTTATATGAAAATTTTTGTTAGCCTTGGAATAAGGATTAAATTACATGAATTTTATTTTCCGAGCCTAGGGGCGAAATTGGAATTTATGAAAAGTAAACAGGCAAAATGGTAACTTTGCCTAGGCTGTAAATTGAATCTAATTGAATATGAAATGTAATAAATTGATGATTAAATTCATTTATATAAATTCGGGTAACTCAATTTCGAAGCTAGATCGAGGAAAAGAAAAGTGCCGGATTAGTAGACTTTTAAATACGAACAAGTGTCGAGTTAAGTTCATGTAACTTAATTATGTGTATTAATATGTCTGAATCAAATGTTGTATTTGTGTGAATTACATAAATGATTAATGTATGAAATTAATCACATGCCCGGCATTGCTCGATAAATGATAAGTTCCGTTCGAATAATGAAATGCGATGGATATGGTATTTTCCCGTATTGATTATAGTCCTGCATATGTTGCAGACATTATAGCTCGGATGAGCATCATGTTAAAAGCCTCCTCGAGCATCCTGTTATATAGTTCCTGCTAGCATCCTGATCGTATAACACCCCTAACCCGTATCCGTCGCCTAAACAAGGTTATAGAGCGTTAGCGATATTTTTCAGAACATTTTCAGATAAATCATGTTAATCACTATTCATTAACCGAAATTATTCAAGACTTCCCTTAACTGGACCCTCGAGACCCAATACGAATATTAGAATCGAGTCAGGACTTAATCGAAAAATCTAAAAATTTTTCGTAACATTTAAAAAAAATTTTAAGGTGCAGGGCTCACATGCCCGTGTGGTCCAAGGGACAAGCCCGTGTGACCTTTAGACACGCCCGTGCCTCAGGTCGTGTCCAATTTAGGTTTCTATCTGACTTGCACCACACGGCCACGCCACACACTCGTGTGCCAGGCCGTGTGGTTAATTAATTTAATTCAAATTAGGTTCAAGTTTCACACGGCCATGACACACGCCCGTGTTCAAGGTTGTGTCACCCACACGGTTGAGGTACACGCCCGTGTCTTTGCCCGTGTGCTCAATTCTGAGCATTCTGTTTCTCAAAATTAAAATGCAGGGGACACACGGGCAGACCACATGCCCATGTACCAGGCCGTGTGTACGCCCGTGTGTCTACCCGTATGGACAAAATAAGGCCATTTCCTAGCCTCATTTATCACCCAAATTTACCATTTTCCTACATCAATACTTACAAGTATAATCCAACCAATCACAATTATAATTCAAGTCAATTTCTATCATCCAAATTAATACATTTCATCATATATTTGTGTTTAATGACTTACCTTTAAGTAACTTACATAATTTGCAAAATTAGATGTTCATACTTATCATTTTAGTTAATGTATTGACTCAACCATAATATATATCAAAACATAAGTATATTAGCCATTCCAATGACTAAGTTTCATTCATTATTTATATATTATCATTTGATTTAGTTAGCTTATACATTCCATTAACAAAATAAGATTTTCATTTTTACCAAAACGACAAATTGATAATGTGATGATTTGCTCCAACCAATCTCCAACCTTCACGAGCTTTGAGCACTATAAAACAGGGAAAATAAAACCTAGTAAGCATACTATGCTTCGTAAGCTCATATAACATAAATTAATCTTACCCATTACATTTAATATATTAACCATGCAAAACATGATTTTCCAACTA
This sequence comes from Gossypium rotundifolium, assembly GCA_025506655.1. Classification (NCBI taxonomy): domain Eukaryota; kingdom Viridiplantae; phylum Streptophyta; class Magnoliopsida; order Malvales; family Malvaceae; genus Gossypium; species Gossypium rotundifolium. The sequence continues at coordinate 46,951,435 of CP106725.1, forward strand.
TTTGGTAATTTACCTATTCACACATACTCAAACAACATGTTAGTCATAATATACCAATATGCATAGATGAGCTCATCATGCCATATGTGTATTTTATCCGTTCAATCATTGAATTTCCGATAGGTATTTCAAGTAGTACACTTGAGGTGTACAATTCCATTATTCGTCTATTCATATTCAATAGTACCTTATAGGTACACTCTCAGCCACATATTACATAGTAGGATTACCATTCCAGGCTAAATTCTAGCTGTAACATATACTCTAAGGGCTTTTTCTGATTACCAGTCCAGGCTAAATCCTTTATATGACAAAGAATTTCCTATAGAGTTCATTCTGGATTACCAGTCTAGGCTAAATCTAGTCAATTAGGATTATCAATTCAGGCTAAATCCTAATTTAAACATATACTCAAGAGGCTCATTTCAGATTACCTGTCTAGGCTAAATCCATTCTACAACACATGTAGTTTTATCAGGGAAATCACATTTATTCATCGGAATTCAATATTCATACGGAATTTTACCCTTTATCAATAAATGTCCATCATATACCATTTCATCCATTACAATTTCCATACATACAAATTTCATACAATATATACAATGTAATATAGCATTTAAAACAACACATTTCTATGCTCATTTAAGTTATACGAACTTACCTTGATATTTGTTCGTAACTACAATCTACTAATCCGAAATCTTTTCCTTTCCTCGATCTAGCTCTTTGTTTGGTACTTCCGGATCTATATAAATGAATTTAATCATCAATTCAATCCATTTCATATTCTATTGAATTCAATTTACAATCTAGGCAAAAGTACCATTTTGCCCCTATACTTTTAATTAATTCCAATTTCATCCCTCAACTCGAAAATTGAAATTCATGCAATTTAATCCTTATTCCGAGCCTAATCAAAATTCTAATATAACTTTTATAGCACTTGTATTCTAAAAATTTCATAATTTTCCATGGGTTTTACCATTTTTCAATTTAGTCCCTATATCAAGTTTCCATCAAATTCCATTTGTAAAAGTTGTTTATCTATCAACAAATTTTCATTTTCTACAATAAACTTTTAAATTTCAGCATGTTCATCCGTGGAAATATTTCTATACTTTGATATCTATTCAAATCAACCCCCCAAATAGAGAAATTAAGCTTTCTCGATCTCAAAAATATAAAAATTACTAAAAACGGGACATAGAAACTTACCAATTTATGCTTGGAAAGCTTGTTTTCTCTCTCCTAGGGTTTTCATGGATTTTAGGTTGAAGAAGATGATATAAAATGATGATATTCCATTTAATTTAATTATCATCTTTATAATTTTTCCATTTCCGATTTAGTCATTAACCTTTTCTAATTTTTCCATGGATGATTCACCAAAAATATCTACATATTTTTCATCAATGGTTTAATTACCATTTAAGGACCTCAAGTTTTAAATTCTATAGCTATTTAATCCTTATAGATACTAGAATTCAAATTTGACATTTTATGCAATTTAGTCATTTCTACAATTAAGCACTTAATTGATAAAATTTTCTTATCAAAATTCTCATGCAATCTTTTTATCACATTACTAATCATTTCATAATATTAAAATATTTTATCTTTTCGGCACGAATTTATGGTTTCGAAACCACTATTTTGACTTCACTGAAATTGGATTGTTATAGATCGTTATTGATTCTGCATGTGTTGGGCACTACCACAGCTCTTTGTGAACATCCTGTTACATAATTCGATCGGTTGTGATCCAACATATATTGTGGACACAAACGCAGCTCTACGTGAGCGTCCTGATATAGGCTCTTATGAGCTTCCTGACATGGCTCGCTCGAACTCTCTGTTACATATCTTGTGCTTCCTGATAATAACTCTTCGGAGTTACCTATAAAGCTTTATGAGCTCTCTAGTTAAAACTCTTATGAGTTTCCCGTTTAGCCCAGATAAGGGTCCTGTTACATGGCTCATCTGAGCATCCTGATATGTGGGTTGAGAATGTGCTCACTGATTATGTGCCCTAATAGGTACCCCTGATTATGAGTTGACGGTTTACAGTTTTGTACACCTTGTGTGTGCTACCTGAGGATCCATCGTTATTTCAATAATTCAACGGATAAAACTCCTGACATGAAAAATTTTGAGATTAAAAGAATTATGTCTTTAATGCTTTTGAAATACCTGAAAGTGTGAAACAAGATGAGCTCATCCATGCTTATTTGTTGTACAAGTGAATTATGTAACTAACTTTCTTAATTTAATGTATGTGATTAGGAAAATTACCAATTTGTTGGGAAACGTGTTATTTTTATGCTTATTTAATTGAATATGATTTCTAAGTTTAATTCCTGTTATACGAACTTACTAAGCATTAAATGCTTACTAGGTTTTCTTTTCTCTATTTTATAGTGTTCGAAAGCTCGCAAAGGTTGGAGATCGGTCGAAGTATCATCACACTATCCACCAATTCATTTTGGTATAAATAGTAATCTTATTTTGGTATAATGGCATGTCTAAGCTAACTTTGCCAATGTTGGCATGTAAATGGTTGTTTGTAAACTAGCCATTAGAATGGCTAGAATGGCATGTTTTGGTATATAATTATAATGCCATAACATGTTTGATGTGTTTTGAAATGGTTAAGTAGTAGATGATATATAAATCAAATGGTAAATAAAATTGAGTTAGTATAAATGATAAAAATTTATCTAAGAACATAAATGAAAATTTGGTAAGCTTAATCATTTGATTATACATGTTAATATATTTTATACAATACTAGTATTATACTTGATTATAATGTCTTGAATTGGTTGGTGAATGTGTATAAGTGTTGTTGTAGGTTAATGGCAAGTTTGGGTGAGAAATAAGGCTCAGTAATGGCCTTATTTTGTCCACACCGGTAGACACACGGGCGTGTGTCTAGACCATGTGTGACACACGGTCATGTGCACGGGCATGTGGTTTGGCTGTGTGCCACTGCATCTTAAAATTGAGAAACAGAATGCTTTGAATTAGGCACACGAACAAAGACGCGAGCGTATGTCTCAATCGTCTATGACACATGGCCTAGAGCATGGGCGTGTGTCTTGGCCGTGTGAATCCTGCAGCCGTGTGGCACAAGTCTAAGAGTTACACGGTAAAGACACGGGCTGGGACACGACCATGTGCCTCCATCGAATGTCCACACGGCCTGAGACATGGGCATGTCACTTGGCCATGTGAGTCACAAGGCCTACTCACACGGGCGTGTGACCCCTGTATATAAGAAAAATTTTGAAATTTTGCGAAAAATTCTCTAAGATCCCGATTCAGTCTCGACTTGTTTCTAATGCTTAAATTGGGCCCCTAGGGTCTATTCAAGAGACAGTATGATTATTTTCAGATATGAAAAGTAAATAACATAAATTATCTGTAACTGTTCTATAAATTTTTGGTAATGCTCTGTAACCCTGTTCCGACGACGGATACGGGTTAGGGGTGTTACACTGGATGCAGTAAACGGATCTCTATGGCACACCGAAATGCCTAATGGTGGCAATTAATCATTTCTCTCTTTTGGAGATGATACAAATATTATCACTGCTAATAACACACCTCCGCAGGTTCATAAGAAAGAATTTCCACTATTCCATGTTCTCCTTATCTAGGATGGCAAATGCTATTGGGAGCACAATCTTGTTCTCATCTTGAGCAATGGCAAGAAGTAGGATCTATGTATATTTTTCGTATAGCTAAGTCCCATCTACTTGCACAAATGGCTTGCAGTGGAAAAATGCGCGCACATATGGATCAAATGTCCAGAACATACGATGGAAATTTTTTTCCCGGTTGTAATTGGTTATCCGGGCCGTAATAAGGTCATGTTTGTAACTCAATGATAGTCCCCAGCACGTACTCTTGCATAGCAGCTATCCATCCCTGTAACTCATTGTACGATGCATCAAAATCCCCGTACAATTGCTCCATTGCCATCTATTTAGCTTTCCATGCCTTTCGGTATAATACTCGATACTGGAATTGTGCCTGCATTCCAAAATTAGTACCGAAACTTTAATGGTCGACATATCCTTCACCATTGGCATGACACACATACAGATAGTTTTCGAATCAAGTTTTCGATGATCTTTTATCATACGTGTTGACGTGCATGTATGAGGCCCAACAAATTTTCGTATCTCCCACATCTGCAACTTCTAAATAAATGTGGCTCGTACCTGCTAATTGTAGTCTTCCTCCGACTTCCAACATTCCCCAATATATAATGTTGGTTTAGACACGGTGACTTTGTAGTGCACTAATATATTCATGTAATACTATTTAATAGCAAATACGCACTCTTCCTTACTTTTGAATCTCTGGCCCACAAACAACTCCTCAAGATCAGAATCTACGACTAGCCAGTGAGTAGGTAGTATTTCAAGGTGCTCCAAGAACTCGACTGCTTGCGCCGCGTCGGGTTCTATGAGCGACATGTGTGCTCCAAGATTATTGTGTATCACAATACGTCGAATTTGGTTCCCGACTGAATAAGCGTTAATGTTTCCATCGTCATTCAAATCTTCGTCATCAATATCATCTGGGACCTTGTCCACATCTAGATCACTATCACTATCGACCTCGTGATCACCAGGATCACTACTATCATATCCATCATCACCAACCACATCAATATCGGGTGCAACATTAAGATCAATATTGATCCCACGTGCAGTCGATTGACTATCAACGTACGATATCAAAGCCACCATACATGGTTCTTGAGCTCCATGTTCTTCACCTAACGGATTGAGATCTTCAATTGGCTCCACACCAGCTAACTCAACAAATAACTAAATCGGTGAATTTTGGTCTCTCTGATTCCCACAATAAAGAGCGACCATTATCTTCACATCTTCATCGTCTATAAGTTCCATTTCGGTGAATTTTGTGGGATCTGTCGAAACTGGAAACTTGTAGAAAAGTTTTAAGATCCTTCCCCCACAACGTCTAACAATTTTTGCACTAATCATTTCCTTCATAACATCGAACAAGACATTTCTATTAAATCTCACTGCTATTTGTTGGTGACATTCAAATATACATCCAACGGTTGTTGTCAATATTATTCCATCGAAATAAACACATACGAAAAATTGATTATCCATATTCAATACTCAATCTATTTAAAAAGAAATAAAAATTTTCAAAACAATTTCGAAAAGCAAAAAAAAGACTCACATAAAAAATTAATGAATAAAAAGATATCAAATTTATATCAATATGCAAATTTTTTCATTCATAAGCTCAGACTTTTTCAGTTTCCATTTTGTACATGAACAACATTTATCTTTACATTTAACCACTTAAATTCATTTCTACGTTTTCTTCCATCTCCGATCCTGTATTTTCCTTTGGGAAATTCTCTATATTAAATTTTGAATTCTCTTCAAATTCATCTTCTACAATCCAAAATGGAAATTCCTCAGGATCTTCTTCCTCTTCAATCTTTATAATAGGTATTAAATTTAGAAATTCTCTTGGTAATTTCCTAACAACTAATTTATCCATCCATGGTATGTCAAACACATTTTGCTTTCTAGTCAACTTTCGCGAACCTACACTTTGTCTTTCTATTTTCCTTGCTTCATAAGAGATTATAAACTTCACGAAGTATATAACTAGATTCCAATAGGTTTGTGGTACCAATGTCTTCCAAAGTTGGTCTAAAATGATTTGATGCTCCCTTTCTATTAATGTTCCTCTAAGGGTTAAGTATTGCACTTTATTATTTCTAATCAGTTCATGACCCTTCCATAACATTTCTTGCATCTTTTATTACGATAATAAGGTGTTGAATATTGTTTTCTTCTGGTTTCATTTTGTAATCTTGCAATTCTCTCACCATCTGATCAACTTTGTTCCTTTGTGTTGAAGTTATTATCTCATCAGGCAATATAACACTACACCAAAACAGACTTTTAGCGGCGATATTAGTGGCGTTTTAAAGAAAAACACCGCAAATATTATACATTAGCGGCGTTTGAAGGAAAACGCCACAAAAAATTGAGCAATAGCAGCGTTTATTTCCAAAACACCTCTAAAAAGGATAAATAGCGGCGTTTTTTTCCCCAAACGCCGCTATAAATCAGAGCATTAGCGGTGCTTTTGAAAAAACGCTGCTAAAGGTCTGACATTAGCGGCGCTTTTTGAAAAACGCCGCTATAAATCAGAGCATTAGCGACGCTTTTGAAAAAAATGCCGCTAAAGGTCTGAGCATTAGCGGTGCTTTTCGAAAAATGCCGTTAAAGGTCTGAGCATTAGCGGTGCTTTTTGAAAAACGACGCTAAAGGTCTGAGCATTAACGGCGCTTTTTGAAAAACGCCGCTAAATGCAAAAAATAAATAATTTAAGGGTTATGTTTTTAGGGGTTGGCAATTAGGCATTAGGGGTTTGTGTTATTAATAAAAAATTAATTTATTTTAGGGTCTACGTAAGCATTAACATTCTATTTTAATTACTTTTGTCCCTTATAAAATTTATATTTAAGGTTTTGTGACTAGGAAAAATATATATATATATATATTATAGTTTAAATTATTTAATTTCTTATATATATATATATATATATATATTAAAATTATAATTATAGTTTAAAATATTTTAGAGATAATATATAAGCTTTATATATATTAAAATTAAAAATTTGGTAACCCATGCATATGTAGAGAAACAAAATTATTTAGTAAATTGAAAATGTTATTTAAATTTCTTGAAATATTGAAAGAATATATATTATTCAAAATTTATTTAAATAATTAAGGGTTTAGTGGTTTGTATGGGCTGACTAGGGTTTCGAGTTCAGCATTTCAAGATTTAGTGCACTTTAGAGTTTATGGTTTACGGTTAATCTTAGGATTAGGGTTATGACTAGAGTTTATGAGTTTATGGGTTTGTGGGTGTATGGTTTAAGGTTCACGGGTTTAGAGTTTAGGGTTTATCGAAAGAAGACAGAATATCAAATTTGATTTAATCATTAAAAAATTATAATAATATATGCTATAAAATGGCGAGATTGCATTTTTTACTTACAAATTAATTTCAGCCCCTAACAAAATCTGATTGTGCATCTGTTTATCCTTAAACTTTAAGCCCGAAACATTAAGCAATTTAAACCCTAAACTATAAACCATAGATCTAGGTTCTAAACTCTAAATCTAAACACTCGACCATAAATCCCTAAACTACAAATACTAAACCATTAACAATTAAACACTAACCTTAAACGGAGCCGCTAAATGTTGAGCAACAATTCTATTTTCATTTAGGGTAATCGACACTCATTTCGATTTTATTCGATTGAATTTTCATTTTTTCTTATTTTTGTTTTGAATTTAATTTTATTTTGCTATTTGAAATTAACTGATTTAATTATGAAAAGTATGTTACAAATTGATAACTAAACCATTAACAAGTATTATTTAAAATACTATTTTTTATATGTTAATTTAAAATTTATAAAATCTTCAAAAAAATTTAAAATTTAAAATTTAAGAATTAAGAATTAAAATTAAAATTTAATATTTTAGTCCATATTTCAGTTAAAAGTTTAATATTCAAAATTAAAAAAATGATAATCTCAACACAAAAATTTTAAAATAAAAAAAAGATAAAAAAATATGTTAAAAATGAAAAAAAAATTAAAATTGAGCAATAGTGGCGTTTTTTGGGCAAAACGCCACAAATAGTTGAGTAATGGTGGCGTTTTTGTAAAAATGCCACAAAAAGAAAAACCCTCTACTACTAAATCCAACGGTGGAGATTTCATCATGACATCCCATGAAACACCCCAAACCCGGCCCACAAGCCCTGACCGGATCTGGCATGCTTCTAAAGAAAATCCATACAAATCTTGTTTGAAACTTTGCTAAAAACTTGTATATTTTTGAATAGTCTTTGATTTGGGTTGGGCTCGAATTAAGAACCCGTGTTGATAAGGTGTTAAAAACAATTTAACAATTATACTTAGGAAAAATTTAACTTTTAAACTTTAAATTCGATGATAATCGTATCATACTAAGTAATTTAAAAGCATGCACAAACGATTCAATACTTTGGCCTTATTACATCAAATAAAAACCCGAATAATTCAAAACTTAAACATAAATAAAAATAAATTAATCCTTGAGCTTTGCATGGCCACCCTTGAGCTCCTGCCGACCCGGTCCATCACTGATCATCACCTGAAAAATAGTCCCACAAGGGGTGAGTCAAACAGACTCAATGTGTCCAACCAACACCAAACTCAAATAAATTCAGGCATATCAAATCATACATAATCATATAGCATTAAATAAAATGATGCAATCCCGGACCCAAGCCTAGTTATCCATCCGCTACACGTCACCCGTACCAACCATCACACCGTGGGGACTACTAAGTCAACCCTCCATCCGCTACACACCATCGAAGGCAGTCACTGCAGTCGACGTGCTCATCGCCCTTATAAAATTCGTGGTCTTAGGTCACCACATTCAGATATCGTGGTCTTAGGTCACCACATTCAGATATCGTGGTCTTAGGTCACCACATTCAGTTATCGTGGTCTTAGGTCACCACATTCAGATATCGTGGTCTTAGGCCACCACATTCACTTCCCCTTTTCATATAACCCATATGCCCCATATCATACATATCATGCATTAACATGCCAAATTCTTATTTCACATTCTTATAATGTCATATGTGTGTCGTAACAGATATTTAACATAATCCTAGTAGGAGTAGGAAACGTACCTGAGTACTTTCAACCATGACATGGTACCTTAGCCATATTCACATTCTTATACACATACTTATATTAAACATTGCCATAAAACATATTAAGAAATAGTGTGGGGTACACACCTAGTTCACTTAACGCTTTCAATCTGAATCCCGAAAATCTGATCTAAAGCCTTAGATCCTTAATCCCTTGGTGCCGATTCTCTATTAATCAAATCCCGACTTCACACACTGAGTTCCCCTTGTAATCGGCCTTACATAAAACGAACGTGGATCCTGAGACTCCTCCTTATCCTTGTAGATTTGGCCCTAAATGCACATAGCCAAAATCGATCACACTTAATACCAATAATACGGCCTTAGGCCGAATACTAACAACCACATACTTAACTTACCAAATCCCAAAAGCTTTCCTTAATCTAGCCGACTTGCCCTTAAAAGCTATAATCGAAAACAGTCAACACTTAAATACCCAAATTATGGCCCTTGGCCGAATGTTATCAATCACTTACCTTGATGATCCAAAACCCGATAGATCTCTTTTAAGGCTCCTTAGCGTTGGTTACACACAAAAGAACACATAATCATAGCTTAAAGAATATTCGACCATCCCTAGGCCTATCCTCATGATTTCGACACACTAGCAAAAAGAGCTCAAAACTGAATGATAAAGAAAGAACTTACCACTACACGTTGAAGAGAATAGAAGATCACAAGCACATAGTCGACAACCCCTCCAATAAAGATTCGACTATGGTGTTTCGGCACTTTTAATAATGGAGAGAAATAGAGTAGAAAATGAGGCTATATGGTTCGGCTATGGCCCCTCACATGTAGATGAAATATTTGGCTAAGGTTTTAAATATCAAAAGGGACATTCGACCATTCAAGAAAATAAGTAGAATTAAAGTTAAAGAAAAGTGAAAGAATAGGGAGAAAAAGTGAAAAGAGATTCGGCCAGGAGACTAAAAGATGAACAAATGATTTTTGGCACTTAAATCCTCCTCATGGCCGAATATACCAACCCCAAAGAGACCCACATTCGGCCATGACCCCAACTCCAATCATATCCCACTTTCTTTTCCTCCTTTATCTCTTATCCTATCATTTAAAATAAATCAAACAAAATCCCAATTATCTACCTATTTAAACTAAATACAATAAATCCACACTTATTAAAAATAAATTAAATAACCCCCATTCATCCACTATCTCAATATTTAAAACAAATAAAACAAAATCCCCAATTATCTACCCACTTAAGATAAATAAAATAAACCCACACCTATCTTACCTCAAAACCGAAAATGCCATCCACCCACTCCTTATATTCGGCCACTAGCTCACCCTCCATTCATATTGTAACAGACCGAATTTGACCCTAATCGGAATGGTGGTTTCGGGACCACGAATCTGAGTCTGAGAAATATTTTAATATTTTATTTTGTGCTTATTATGTGTGAATTAAAATGTGTGAAAGTTTCATAGAAAAATTTTACCTTTTAAGTGCTTAATTTGATAAAAAGGATTTAATCGCGAAAAGCGTAAAAGTTGCATGCTAAGGTGTAATGTACTAATTTGCTTGTGGCTTTTTAAGTGGGTGTCCTAAAAGGGCAATTAGCCCATTGACCATAGTGATGGACGGCAATGGGCCAAGTTAGCCTTATATATATGTTAGTTTAATTATTTTTTATATATATATAAGGTTATGTTATTATTTTATAAAGAAATAAAGTTAGTGTATATATTAAAGAAAACATAAAATAAAGCCATCATCACCTTCCTCCTCTCATAGCCGAATGTAAGAAAATAAAACACCATTGTAGAGCTTTGAGTTTCGGCAACTTAGAGAGCTTGATTAAGGTATGGTCGATTTTTAGTTTTTGATAATTTTTACGTTTTTGAGATCGTTGCTTCGTATATTACCCGACCCATGCCTAAATTTATGAAAATATTATGTATATAGGATTCGGCCATTAACATGCTTGGATGGTTTTGATATTTGATGGTTTTAGATTAAAAATATGTTAAAGATTTACAAGTTTTGTATTGAAGTTTTTGGTGATTTTGAGTAAATAGGGCTAAATTGAGAAAATAAATTTGTGAGAGACTTAAAATGCAAAATAAATGAAATGAAAGGATTCATATGGCTATGTGGAAGGTTCGGCCAAGCTATGGTGTTGGGAGATCTTGCATATTTTGTGTTTTGTGTAAATAGGACCAAATTGTAAAATGGAAAACATTAGGGGCAAAATGGTAATTTGTTATTTAAGTGTTTTGGACCAAATTGAGATGAAATGTGCTTGAATGAGCTAAATTTTAATGTGTTTAGATCAAGAACAAAGAAAAGCGAATTGGATCGGGGAAAGACAAAGGTTCTCGAATAGTCGATTTACATGGTCTAACGACAACCGAGGTAAGTCCTTAAGCAAATTTATGTCGAGAAATTATTTTGGAAAGTAGTATATGATAAAATTGGTATTGAAGGCAAGAAAATAGAGGTAGGTAGAATGTGGGTATGAAATTGTAGTGAATTTGTTTGTTGAATGTGATGTGAATAATTATGTTCGGTTTAACATGAAATTGTAAAATAAAGTATCTGAGATGGATGTGATTTTAGCATTAAGTAATGTGTATGAGTATGTTGATTGGGTTGATAATCGGGCTTTGAGCCTAGCGGGCCTCGTCTTGGGTGTTATTACTCGGGCTTTGAGCCTAGAGCCTCGTCTTGGTGTTATTACTCGAGCTTTGAGCCTAGCGAGCCTCGTCTTGGGTGTTATTATCGGGCTTTGATGCCTAGCGGGTCTTGTGCGGTGTTACATATCGAGCTTTAATGCCTAGCGAGCTTCGTCTTGGTGATTTATTTCGGCTTTAATGCCTAGCGAGCTTCGTCTTCGCGGTGATTTATTTCGGGCTTTAATGCCTAGCAGGCTTCGTGTCGGTGTTTAAATTTCGGACCTTTGGTCTAGCAGGTTTTATACCAGTGATGAAATATCAACTTGTGGTTTATGAGACTACATCATGAGGTGTTTATTGAGTAAGTAAGTTGATGATACAAGTTATTTATATTCAACCATACAGGTAAGTGCCTATGAGTTAATTAATTGAGTTCCCATGTTCGATCAAATAGATAAGCATATATGTGAATTTCATTGGGCAAGAATGTGACTAAAGACCATATATATATATATATATATATTCGGACTTTTGGTTATGTGGTCATATTGTTATTACATTGATATTGAATACTTGGATATATGAAATGTTGAATGGACAAGTGTATATATATTCATTTATGTGGCCTTATTGAATGATATGCATATGTAATGAGTAGATGGTTGAAAGTTGATATTTTCCATTTGAACCTTATGCCGAAATGGTAATTTATTTGTTAAAGGCAAAATAGTGATAAATGTTAAGTTAAATGAGGTATTGGAGTTCGGCAATGATAGACTATATGTTTAACTCAGGTAAGCTTAAGTCTCATTGAATTAATCAGAAATAAGGTAAGTTGTGATTAATGTTACTTGGGTTGAAATATTATGTTAAGAACGGTGTTATGTGTGATTGAGCTTATTGATCGATGTGTATGAATGGTATAAGATAGAATTTGAGCTTAAATGTACTATTTTGGGAGGTTAAACTTACAAGTAGAAATGCTAAGAGTGAAAAGATTGTGAATGTGATAATATAGTTGATATGAATGTTGTACCTATGTGACTTGGAGCATGTGATTCATGTAATATATGTTTATACTATGGTTCGATGAGTTACAGAATTATGGTAATGAAGTGTAAATGCTTGGGTTAATGAACTGTTAGTATTCGTCCTGCATAAATTCATTTATGGAAATATTTATATTCAATGTCATAAGTATAAAGAATAAAATGTTTAAGGGTTTGAGTGTTACATTATTATTTGCTTGAGACTTACTAAGCTAGTAAGCTTATTACGTGTGGTTCAATGTTACATTTTATAGATTTTGGTCTCGCTACGGGCTCGGAAATCGTCAGCAAAGTCAACCACACTATCGACTCATATTGGTACTTTTAAAGTTTGGACGTAAAAACTTAAGGCATGTATAGGCTAGTTTAATGCTTGAATGATAATTTGAATTGTATAAATAAGCCATTCGAAAATGGCTATTTCCTTTAGTTAGGTATCGTTTCTATGTTTGAATTTTATAACTTGCTTGTATGTAAATGGATGTTTTAAATTTGATCATGGCCTAAATTATATATGGATTTGTTTCTGGTATATATATATATATATATATATATGTATGGTTAAGGCATAGAGTTTAAATAAATTGAGTAAGGAAGTTATAAACTAGTTAATCATATTTTGTTATGAAACAGTTTTTAGTTGCAGCAGTGATGTGATTTTGAAAATCACCAAAAATAAGAGAAATTGATTTAGAAAGTGAATAAGACATAGAATTAAAGTTTATTGTGTCTATTTTGATATGAAAGAAACAAGTTAGGAAAAGGAATTATATATTATAAGATATTTAAGTTTTAGTGAGACTTGTCCTGAATGAATTCGTGAGTCCCTGTTCTGTCTTGGAAAAATTGTTAAAAATTGTACAAAAATATTATGGAGCATAGTTTATATGTTTAGAATCCTTAATGAGTCTATTTTTGATTGGAATAAACAAGAACATTATTGAAATTTTGTACAATGAGATAACTGAATTTTTGTATAGATAGGTCAGAATTATTAAACAGTGAAATAGGGGTAACTTTGATGAATAAACTGTACTAATTGACCACATGAAAAATTCTGGAAAAATTATGGTAAAAATTTATATGAGTCTAGTTTCAAGAAAAATTTACGGATCTAAATTTCGAGTTTTATATCTCGAGTTATGGTCAATTTAGTCAGCATGACGTAGTTGGACAGCTTTAAATTTTATGCCCCAAATTAGTAGTCAAGTCTAGTAATGCCACATACCGACTCGGCAAAGGTTTGGGTAAGGGTGTTACATTTGATTGGTATCGAGCTTACGGTTTAGTCGATTCTAGGACTACCGTAAGCGTGTGAGTCTAGCTATACATGCCTTAATTATATATTTGATAGTGTGGTGACTTGACATTTTGAACTGTGTTTTATATATTATAAATGGATCTTGATCACGATAGAGCCGTAGTGGATGATGTAGAGAGTGTAGCGCCTGACCGTGCACGCGGGTTAGTGCCGATGAGACTCTCGACCAGTTCGGGTAGCCACGAGGGGAGGCTAAACAAGCCTTCTACCAAATGATAAATGAATGGTCTACCAGTTGTTCGAATAATCCAATTGTACAACAACCTCCACCCCGAATAATCCAACTCGATACCTTGACACTCGATGATAGATCCGATGAGATCTAGTAGGCCTCCTGTTGATAAAGTCGAAAATATAGGGTCAAGAATTTAAAGCTAATGATGATGATGACGCTGAGCGAGCGAAATGTGATTTGATAATACCATTCAAGTACTTGATGAGTTATCACACTTGAGAGGAATGCCTAAAGTGTGCTATATCTCTACTTGGGACTCGCCTACCATTGGTGGAAAGCATTAGTATCGATAGTTCGAAAAAAAAAAAAAGAAAGAAAGAATCTCTTGAATTGAAACAGGGGTGAATGACCGTGACAGAATATGAGCGGGGATTTGTCAGACTTAACAGATATGCTAGAGAGTGTGTTTCTTCTGAAGCTATTATGTGCAGAAGATTTGAAGACGGTCTGAATGAAGACATAAAGTTATTTGTGGGTATTCTTGAGATTAAAGAGTTTGTAGTACTGGTCGAGCGAGCTTGCAAAGCTGAAGAGCTCGAAAAAGAGAAAAGAAAGGCTGAGACAGAAGCTCTGAGATGACTTTAACCGACATAAGACTACTCCTGACTGTCTAGATGAGATCGACCTCCGGTGAGTTCTCGAGCCACTTGATGGCTAGTGTTGTCAATGTTCAACAGATCGGATTGAGTGCAAACATTGTGGAAAATGGCATTATGGGAGTTGTAGATTACGTGATCGGTCTTGTTTTAAATGTGGATCGTCAGATCATTTCATTTGAGAGTGCCCAATGTTAGCCGAGCAAAATACGGCTCAGAACACTAAAGCGAACAACGCGTTAGCACGAGGTAGACCACCCAGACATTACGGGAATGTAGGTGGCGATCGGGGAGGAACGAAAGATCTGCGATTCGATCGAGGCTCGAGCACCGGCTAGAGCTTGTGCTATAAGGACCGGGAGGATGCTTCTTCTCAAGATGTCATTACGGTACTTTTACCCTTTATGATACTCTGTGATTGCATTGATTGATCTGGTTCGACCCATTCGTATGTGTGTGAAACTCTAGTATTTGATAAGACTCGCCGGTTGAGTCTCTTGAGTTTGTGATTCGTGTGTCCAACCTTTTGGGTAGATGTGTGTTTGTTAGTAAAGTGTGTAAAGGTTGCCCATTGATGATTCGAGATTTTTGCTTCCCGGTCGATCTAATCTTGTTGCCCTTGATGAGTTTGATATAATTTTGGAAATGGGTGGTTAACTTTGCATGATGCGGTGGTGAATTGCAAAAGAAAGATTATTGATTTGAGATGTCGAATGGTGAGAGCAATCGAGTTGAATCTAATGATCTAAATGGGTTACCTACTGATAATGTCATCGATGCTAGCCAGAAAGTATGTGAGAAAAGGATGCAAAGCTTATTTGGCCTATGTCTTTGGATAATAAAGTGTCGAAAAATAGATTGAATCCGTCTGGGTTATGGGTGAATACCTAAATGTGTTTCTGAAGAATTACCGGGTTTACCACCGGTATGAGAGATTGAGTTTGGCATTGAATTAATACCGGGACGACTCTCGATCTCGATAGCTCCGTATCGAATGGCACCTCTTGAGTTGAAAGAGTTGAAAGCTCTTTTGGTGAAGCTCTAGTGTTAATTCACTGAATCGGGTAAATAATTCGTTGTGTATAGTGATGCTTCTTTGAATGGTTTGGGTTGTATTTTAATGCAAGAAGGTAAGGTAGTAGCTTATGCTTGAGACGATTAAAGCCTCGAAAGAAATTATCCGACTCATAATCTGGAATTAGCGACCATTGTTTTGCATTAAAAATTTGGCGTTATTACTTATTCGGCAAAAAAAATGTCACGTTTATTCGGATCATAAAAGTCTAAAGTATTTGATGACTCGAAAGATCTAAACTTGAGACAACGCAGATGGTTAGAATTGAAAGACTATGAGTCGGTGATTGACTACCATCCGGAAAAGCCGAATGTGTGTTAGAAGAACTTGAATTTGATTCGAGATGATTACGAGTGAGGTTCATAGTGTTTGATTATCGATACATCCGGTAGTACGAAAATGTATAATGATTTGAAATAGTCTTATTGGTGGCACGGCACGAAATGGGATAGAATCACTATGGATTTTGTATCGGGTTGCCTATGACATCGAGCAAGAAAGATGCGATCGGGTTATAGTGGATAGGTGACCAAATCCACTCATTTTGTGCCGGTTAAATATGGACTATTCACTTGATAAACTTGGTGAGTTGTATGTATCATAGATTGTGAGATTGCATGGTGTGTCGAGTTCCATTATTTGAGATAGAGATCCGAGGTTCATCTGCGGTTTTGGAAGAAGCGCAAGATGCTTTAGGTACTAAACTTCACTTTAGCATGACCTTTCATCTGCAGACAGACGATCGATCGAGCGAACTATTAAGATACTTGAGGACATGTTGAGATGTTGCGTCCTTGAGTTTAAAGCTCTTTATGGCGCAAGTCATTACCGTTGTATTGGAATGAGCTTAGTGAAAGCAAAATACACGGGTTGATTTGATTAAAGAGACCGAATAGAAGGTGGTTGTGATCGGAGATACTTTGAAAGGCGCCTCGGATCGGTAAAAGTCTTTTGCTGATTTGAAGCGTAAAGATATTGAGTTTCAAGTTGGAGACCAAGTGTTTTGAAGGTTTCCCGTGGAAGAAAGTACTTGGTTTGGTCGAAAAGGCAAACTAAGTCCGAGATTCATCGGACCGTGCGAAATCATCGAGCGTATAGGGCCTATTATAGGGCCTATTGCTTATAGATTGAAGTTGCCAATGAATTAGAAAAGATACATGGCGTATTTCACGTTTTGATGCTTCGTAAGTATAGATCGGTCCGTCACATGTGATCACTTCGTCGAGGTTGAAATTGATCGATATGACGACGAGGAAGAACCAACTCGTATTCTAGCTCGAGAAAAGAAAGAGTTAAGAAACAAGAAAATTCCATTAGTGAAAATCTTGTGAAAAGGCACGAGTGAAGAGGCTACGTGGGAACTGAAGATTTAATAAGGCAACAATATCCGAAGCGTTGTTTAACGGTAAGATTTTCGGGACGAAAATCCTTAAGGGGAGAGTTGTAATAGACGAATTTGACCCTAATCGGAATGGTGGTTTGGGACCACAAATCCGAGTCGAGAAATATTTTAATATTTTATTTTGTGCTTATTATGTGTGAATTAAAATGTGTGAAAGTTTCGTAGAAAAATTTTACCTTTTAAGTGCTTAATTTGATAAAAAGGATTTAATCACGAAAAGCGTAAAAGTTGCATGCTAAGGTGTAATGTACTAATTTGCTTGTGGCTTTTTAAGTGGGTGTCCTAAAAGGGCAATTAGCCCATTGACCATAGTGATGGACGGCAATGGGCCAAGTTAGCCTTATATATATGTTAGTTTAATTATTTTTTTTATATATATATAAGGTTATGTTATTATTTTATAAAGAAATAAAGTTAGTGTATATATTAAAGAAAACATAAAATAAAGCCATCATCACCTTCCTCCTCTCATAGCCGAATGTAAGAAAATAAAACACCATTGTAGAGCTTTGAGTTTGACAACTTAGAGAGCTTGATTAAGGTATGGTCGGTTTTAGTTTTGATAATTTTTACGTTTTGAGATCGTTGCTTCAGTATATTACCCGACCCATGCCTAAATTTTTGAAAATATTATGTATATAGGATTGACCATTAACATGCTTGGATGGTTTTGATATTTGATGGTTTTAGATTAAAAATATGTTAAAGATTTACAAGTTTTGTATTGAAGTTTTTGGTGATTTTGAGTAAATAGGGCTAAATTGAGAAAATAAATTTGTGAGAGACTTAAAATGCAAAATAAATGAAATGCAAGGATTCATATGGCTATGTGGAAGGTTCGGCCAAGCTATGGTGTTGGGAGATCTTGCATATTTTGTGTTTTGTGTAAATAGGACCAATTTGTAAAAATGGAAAACATTAGGGGCAAAATGGTAATTTGTTATTTAAGTGTTTTTGGACCAAATTGAGATGAAATGTGCTTGAATGAGCTAAATTTTAATGTGTTTAGATCAAGAACAAAGAAAAACGGAATTGGATCGGGGAAAGACAAAGGTTCTCGAATAGTCGATTTACACGGTCTAACGACAACCGAGGTAAGTCCTTAAGCAAATTTATGTCGAGAAATTATTTTGGAAAGTAGTATATGATAAAAATTGGTATTGAAGGCAAGAAAATAGAGGTAGGCCGAATGTGGGGTATGAAATTGTAGTGAATTTGTTTGTTGAATGTGATGTGAATAATTATGTTCGGTTTAACATGAAATTGTAAAATAAAGTATATGAGATGGATGTGATTTTAGCATTAAGTAATGTGTATGAGTATGTTGATTGGGTTGATAATCGGGCTTTGAGCCTAGCAGGCCTCGTGCCGGTGTTATTACTCGGGCTTTGAGCCTAGCAGGCCTCGTGCCGGTGTTATTACTCGGGCTTTGAGCCTAGCAGGCCTCGTCTTGGGTGTTATTATCGGGCTTTGATGCCTAGTAGGCCTTGTGTCTTGGTGTTACATATCGAGCTTTAATGCCTAGCTAGCGTGCTTCGTCTTGGTGATTTATTTAGGGCTTTAATGCCTAGCGAGCTTCGTCTTCTTGGTGTTTAAATTTCGGACCTTTGGTCTAGCAGGTTTTATACCAGTGATGAAATATCAACTTGTGGTTTGTGAGACTACATCATGAGGTGTTTATTGAGTAAGTAAGTTGATGATACAAGTTATTTATATTCAACCATACAGGTAAGTGCCTATGAGTTAATTAATTGAGTTCCCATGTTCGATCAAATAGATAAGCATATATGTGAATTTCATTGGGCAAGAATGTGACTAAAGACCATATATATATATATTCGGACTTTTGGTTATGTGGTCATATTGTTATTACATTGATATTGAATACTTGGATATATGAAATGTTGAATGGACAAGTGTATATATATTCATTTATGTGGCCTTATTGAATGATATGCATATGTAATGAGTAGATGGTTGAAAGTTGATATTTTCCATTTGAACCTTATGCCGAAATGGTAATTTATTTGTTAAAGGCAAAATAGTGATAAATGTTAAGTTAAATGAGGTATTGGAGTTCGGCAATGATAGACTATATGTTTAACTCAGGTAAGCTTAAGTCTCATTGAATTAATCAGAAATAAGGTAAGTTGTGATTAATGTTACTTGGGTTGAAATATTATGTTAAGAACGGTGTTATGTGTGATTGAGCTTATTGATCGATGTGTATGAATGGTATAAGATAGAATTTGAGCTTAAATGTACTATTTTGGGAGGTTCGCTTACAAGTAGAAATGCTAAGAGTGAAAAGACTGTGAATGTGATAATATAGTTGATATGAATGTTGTACCTATGTGACTTGGAGCATGTGATTCATGTAATATATGTTTATACTATGGTTCGATGAGTTCTGTAATTATGGTAATGAAGTGTAAATGCTTGGGTTAATGAACTGTTAGTATTCGTCCTGCATAAATTCATTTATGGAAATATTTATATTCAATGTCATAAGTTTAAAGAATAAAATGTTTAAGGGTTTGAGTGTTACATTATTATTTGCTTGAGACTTACTAAGCTAGTAAGCTTATTACGTGTGGTTCAATGTTCATTTTATAGATTTTGGTCTCGCTACGGGCTCGGAAATCGTCAGCAAAGTCAACCACACTATCGACTCATATTGGTACTTTTAAAGTTTGGACGTAAAAACTTAAGGCATGTATAGGCTAGTTTAATGCTTGAATGATAATTTGAATTGTATAAATAAGCCATTCAAAATGGCTATTTCCTTTGGTTAGGTATCGTTTCTATGTTTGAATTTTATAACTTGCTTGTATGTAAATGGATGTTTTAAATTTGATCATGGCCTAAATTATATATGGGATTTGTTTCTGGTATATATATATATATATATATATGTATGGTTAAGGCATAGAGTTTAAATAAATTGAGTAAGGAAGTTATAAACTAGTTAATCATATTTTGTTATGAAACAGTTTTAGTTGCAGCAGTGATGTGATTTTGAAAAATCACCAAAAATAAGAGAAATTGATTTAGAAAGTGAATAAGACATAGAATTAAAGTTTATTGTGTCTATTTTGATATGAAAGAAACAAGTTAGGAAAAGGAATTATATATTATAAGATATTTAAGTTTTAGTGAGACTTGTCTTGAATGAATTCGTGAGTCCCTGTTCTGTCTTGGAAAAATTGTTAAAAATTGTACAAAAATAATTATGGAGCATAGTTTATATTTTTAGAATCCTTAATGAGTCTATTTTGATTGGAATAAACAAGAACATTATTGAAATTTTGTAAAATGAGATAACTGAATTTTTGTATAGATAGGTCAGAATTATTAAACAGTGAAATAGGGGTAACTTTGATGAATAAACTGTACTAATTGACCACATGAAAAATTCTGGAAAAATTATGGTAAAAATTTATATGAGTCTAGTTTCAAGAAAAATTTATGGATCTAAATTTCGAGTTTTGTAACTCGAGTTATGGTCAATTTAGTCAGCATGACGCAGTTGGACAGCTTTAAATTTTTATGCCCCAAATTAGTAGTCAAGTCTAGTAATGCCACATACTCGACTCCGGCAAAGGTTTCGGGTAAGGGGTGTTACACATATCCCCTTATTTCTTTCCTATATTCTCTCCACACCTCTCATTCAAAATAAATTAAATAAACCCAACATTTATTTCTCAAATAAAAATAAAAATAATCCATCACATTATCCCTTATCTTCCCATTTAAAATAAATAAAATAAATCTACAATTATCCTATTATCTACCACCTTAGAATCAACAAAAAAAAAATCCAAACTTTATCTTCTCTTTATAAAACCCATGTGCCGTCCAATTTCTTCCCACTTGACGCCAGAATGCAAAAATAAAAAATAAAACACCCATTTGCTGTCAACAAGGCTCGAACCTGAGCCCTCTTTGCTGCAAGCTAGAGATAATGCCCCAAGCCACTTTGTTGCTGGTTCCTTTGTGACATAAACTCCCCACAATTCCTTTTAAGGCCTCCTTCACCTATCTTCCTATCTTAACACCAGAATGCAAAATAAAAACACTCCCCTTGCTGCCCACAAGACTCGAACTCCTTCCCTTGGATCCCCTGCTAGCGCAATTGTCCTAGCACCTTAGGTAGCGTCCCAGGCCACTTTGCCAAGGCGCTTTTTGTGACATAATGCACCCAGAATTTCTTTTAAGACTTACTTAGCCCAGTTCCCTTTGTCTTAGCGCCAAAAGAAAAATAAAATCACACTACTTGCTGCCAAGGTGATTCGAACCAAGGCCCTTCCCCCGCTTCCTCAAGGCGTCATTCTCCAAGGCCCTAAGTGGCGATTCCACCACTTAACCAAGCCCATTTCTTATGTCCAAAACTCCCAAATTTTTCCTTAAGGGCTCCTTCACCCAGCTCCCCCTTTTATACTTAAAATCCAACATTTTCCCAAAGCTTCCATCTTCATCCTAGAGTTCTAAAAACTCCTAAAACACCTCCAAACACCCTTAAAGCCTACTAACACTTGAGTTATGCTCCAAATGCATAACCCCAAATCCGGGATATTACAGTTCTACCCTCCTTAAAAATAATTTCGTCCTCGAAATTACTTACAATCGTGCATCCTTAACTCATCACACCACTCTTGTCACAAGACTCGATCTTAACAAAACTACCACATTCCTTAGATACTATTTCAAGCACTTCACTAGCAACACAAGAATGAACTATCTCTAAAGCAATAAATAATATTCCAAAACAAGGAACTTACCCGCTATCATATCCTTGGTCGTTTCACATCTGAACTTTCATCACCTCTGCCGGTGTTCCACGACCATTTCCTCCATGGTTTAAACCACGAACCTTCGTTGCCTGAGGGCAATTCTTAACCAAATGAGCCTTAGACTTACATCTAAAACATTCCCGATCTCGGTTCTAGCACTCACCAACATGATACCTTCCACACTGAGCACACGGACGGTCCAGATTTCCAGTAGTTGGCTTAAAAACACGAGCAGAATTCTCAACCTTCGGTCTTTTCTAAAGACTCTCAGACGATTCTGACGGTCCAAAACTCCTCTTATCCCATCCACGATGACCACGTCCCCTAGAACTCATTTCTAACGTCGCGATTTAATTTGATTAAAAAGTTTTATGCATCAGAACTTTGGTTCCACTGATTAGCCGCGAACAATTTTATGAGAAGAAGTATTTAGAAGTAGTTCTTTCGATCAATCAAAGTTTCAAGTTTTCTATCCTAATTCACAGAAAAGCACATCCATTCCATAGTATCTCCTATACACATTCACTCTTCGGACATTTCTGTCCGTTCCTACCCTATGGGCATTTTCGTAATTTGTCCTACAGGGGTATTTTCGTAATTTGTCAAGATAAGGTTCCTTGGAGATTTTTTTAATAAGGGTATTCAGGTAATTTTGCATTCCCGAGGGTATTTTGGGAAATTTGGAAATTCGAGGGTATTTTGGTAATTATCCCGGGTAAATTTATAAATCTTAATAAATCAAGGGTATTTTGGAATTTGCAACACTTGGGGGTTGTTTTTGAAAATTTTGCTTTCCAAATCGGTGATGTTGTAAAAATTTTGGGATTCAGGGTCGTTTTGATAATTTTGTGAGGTAGGGGCAATTTCGTAATTTTTCCAAAATTAAGGTATTTTGATATTTTGCAAATTAGGGTTTTTGAATATTTTATAAAGTAAAGAAATTTTGATAAAAACTGTGGGTATTTGGAAATTTCATAAACCAAGGGCATTTTTGTAATTTTACCACTAGGGGTATCTTCGTAATTTTATAAATCAGAAAGTTTTCGAAAAATTTTGTAAAAATAGTTTTCACAAATTAAAAGGGTGATTTTAAGAGTTTTAAAATTAGGGTTTTTAAAAAAAATACGGCTAGTTCCCTTTCGGGTTTTGATTAGTGCGTTTAGCCTATGACTGAGTCCTCTTGGTTAGGGTGAACCGAGGCTACGCACCAGGTAGGATTCCAGCGAAGAGGAGGTGAGTCACTA
The DNA here is from genome assembly GCA_025506655.1 of Gossypium rotundifolium. Lineage (NCBI taxonomy): Eukaryota > Viridiplantae > Streptophyta > Magnoliopsida > Malvales > Malvaceae > Gossypium > Gossypium rotundifolium. Next base: position 46,974,601 of record CP106725.1, read on the forward strand.
GGACTGCTTAAGTACCAGGCTCTTCCGAATCCAATCCTAGACATGCTTACAATGGTTGCCACACCCTAATTGGCGACTTAGTCATAGGTTTGTTTGATTAAGCACTTAAGTCTTATGTAGTAGTTGGGGTAAACTAGACCTAGGGTTCAACAGATCCTAGTTCACTAATCTACGTTCCATTCCATCTCTACCCTTCTATAATTCGTACTATAATTCACACAGGAGATAGGGGTACTTACCTGATAGACTGCGGGTCGGAGACTTAGGTGCCATGCCAGAAAAACCTGCATATTTTCATAAAAATTTTCACAAATTCATTTTGGGCCTAATTTCAAAACATAGTGGGCTTTAAACCCCAGGCCGAGAGTTTAAAAGCGGGCTTTGATACCAAATGAAAACACCCAAACCCGCCCACAAGCCCCTAACCGGATCTCGCATGCTTCTAAAGAAAATCCATACAAATCTTGTTTGAAACTTTGCTAAAAACTTGTATATTTTTGAATAGTCTTTGATTTGGGTTGGGCTCAATTAAGAACCCATGTTGATAAGGTGTTAAAACAATTTAACAATTATACTTAGGAAAAATTTAACTTTTAAACTTTAAATTCGATGATAATCGTATCATACTAAGTAATTTAAAAGCATGCACAAACGATTCAATACTTTGGCCTTATTACATCAAATAAAAACCCGAATAATTCAAAACTTAAACATAAATAAAAATAAATTAATCCTTGAGCTTTGCATGGCCACCCTTGAGCTCCCCGCCGGCCGGTCCATCACCGATCATCACCGAAAAATAGTCCCACAAGGGTGAGTCAAGCAGACTCAATGTGTACAACCAACACCAAACTCAAATAAATTCGGGCATATCAAATCATACATAATTATATAGCATTAAATAAAATGATGCAATCCCCAACCCAAGCCTAGTTATCCATCCGCTACACGCCACCCGTACCAACCATCACACCGTGGGGACTACTAAGTCAACCTCCATCCGCTACACACCATCGAAGGCGTCATTGCAATGACGTGCTCATCGCCTTATAAAATTCGTGGTCTTAGGTCACCACATTCGAGATATCGTGGTCTTAGGTCACCACATTCGATTATCGTGGTCTTAGGTCACCACATTCGGATATCGTGGTCTTAGGCCACCACATTCACTTCCCCTTTTCATATAACCCATATGCCCTAAATCATACATATCATGCATTAACATGCCAAATTCTTATTTCACATTCTTATAATGTCATATGTGTGTCGTAACAGATATTTAACATAATCCTAGTAGGAGTAAGAAACGTACCTGAGTACTTTGTACCATGACATGGTACCTTAGCCATATTCACATTCTTATACACATACTTATATTAAACATTGCCATAAAACTTATTAAGAAATAGTGTGGGGTACACACCTGGTTCACTTAACGCTTTCAATCCGAATCCCGAAAATCCGATCTAAAGCCTTAGATCCTTAATCCCTTGGTGTCGTTTCTCTATTAATCAAATCCCGACTTCACACACTGAGTTCCCCTTGCAATCGGCCTTACATAAAACAAACGTGGATCCTGAGACTCCTCCTTATCCTTGTCGATTTGGCCCTAAATGCACATAGCCAAAATCGGTCACACTTAATACCAATAATACGGCCTTAGGCCGAATACTAACAACCACATACTTAACTTACCAAATCTCGAAAGCTTTCCTTAATCTAGCTGACTTACCCTTAAAAGCTATAATCGAAAACAGTCAACACTTAAATACCCAAATTATGGCCCTTTGCCGAATGTTATCAATCACTTACCTTGATGATCCAAAACCCAATAGATCTCTTTTAAGGCTCCTTAGCATCGGCTACACACAAAAGAACACATAATCATAGCTTAAAGAATATTCGGCCATCCCTAGGCCTATCCTCATGATTTCGACACACTAGCAAAAAGAGCTCAAAACCGAATGATAAAGAAAGAACTTACCACTACACGTTGAAGAGAATAGAAGATCACAAGAGCGTGAGTCGATGACCCTCCAATAAAGATTCGACTATGGTGTTTGCACTTTTAATAATGGAGAGAAATAGAGTAGAAAATGAGGCTATATGGTTCAGCTATGGCCCTCACATGTAGATGAAATATTTGGCTAAGGTTTTAAATATCAAAAGGGACATTCGCCATTCAAGAAAATAAGTAGAATTAAAGTTAAAGAAAAGTGAAAGAATAGGGAGAAAAGTGAAAAGAGATTTGGCCAGAGACTAAAAGATGAACAAATGATTTTGGCACTTAAATCCTCCTCATGGCCGAATATACCAACCCCAAAGAGACCCACATTTGGCCACTACCCCAACTCCTATCATATCCCACTTTCTTTTCCTCCTTTATCTCTTATCCTATCATTTAAAATAAATCAAACAAAATCCCAATTATCTACCTATTTAAACTAAATACAATAAATCCACACTTATTAAAAATAAATTAAATAACCCCCATTCATCCACTATCTCAATATTTAAAACAAATAAAACAAAATCCCCAATTATCTACCCACTTAAAATAAATAAAACAAACCCACACCTATCTTACCTCAAAACCGAAAATGCCATCCACCCACTCCCTATATTCGGCCACTAGCTCACCCTCCATTCATATCCCCTTATTTCTTTCCTATATTCTCTCCATACCTCTCATTCAAAATAAATTAAATAAACCCAACATTTATCTCTCAAATAAAAATAAAAATAATCCATCACATTATCCCTTATCTTCCCATTTAAATAAATAAAATAAATCTACAATTATCCTATTATCTACCACCTTAGAATAAACAAAAATAAATCCAAACTTTATCTTCTCTTTATAAAACCTATGTGCCGTCCAATTTCTTCCCACTTGACGCCAGAATGCAAAAATAAGAAATAAAACACCCATTTGTTGTCAACAAGGCTCGAACCTGAGCCCTCTTTGTCATAAGCTAGAGATAACGCCCCAAGCCACTTTCTTCTTTGGTTCCTTTGTGACATAAACTCCCCACAATTCCTTTTAAGGCCTCCTTCACCTAGCTTCCTGTCTTAACGCCAGAATGCAAAATAAAAACACTCCCCTTGCTGCCCACAAGACTCGAACTCCTTCCCTTGGATCCCCTGCTGGCGCAATTCTCCTAGCACCTTAGGTAGCGTCCCAGGCCACTTTGCCAAGGTGCTTTTTGTGACATAATGCACCTGAATTTCTTTTAAGACTTACTTAGCCAGTTCCTTTGTCTTAGCGCAAAAGAAAAATAAAATCACACTACTTGTTGCCAAGGTGATTCGAACCAAGGCCCTTCCCCACTACTCCTGGCGTCATTCTCTAAGGCCCTAAGTGGCACATTCCAGCCACTTTACCAAGCCCATTTCTTATGTCCAAAAACTCCCAAATTTTTCCTTAAGGGCTCTTTCACCCAGCTCCCCCTTTTATACTTAAAATCCAACATTTTCCCAAAGCTTCCATCTTCATCCTAGAGTTACTAACAACCACATACTTAACTTACCAAATCCCAAAAGCTTTCCTTAATCTAGCCGACTTACCCTTAAAAGCTATAATCGAAAACAGTCAATACTTAAATACCCAAATTATGGCCCTTGGCCGAATGTTATCAATCACTTACCTTGATGATCCAAAACCCGATAGATCTCTTTTAAGGCTCCTTAGCGTCGGCTACACACAAAAGAACACATAATCATAGCTTAAAGAATATTCGGCCATCCCTAGGCCTATCCTCATGATTTCGACACACTAGCAAAAAGAGCTCAAACCGAATGATAAAGAAAGAACTTACCACTACACGTTGAAGAGAATAAAGATCACAAGCACGTAGTCGATGACCCCTCCAATAAAGATTCGACTATGGTGTTTTGGCACTTTTAATAATGGAGAGAAATAGAGTAGAAAATGAGGCTATATGGTTTGGCTATGGCCCTCACATGTAGATGAAATATTTGGCTAAGGTTTTAAATATCAAAAGGGACATTCGCCATTCAAGAAAATAAGTAGAATTAAAGTTAAAGAAAAGTGAAAGAATAGGGGAAAAGTGAAAAGAGATTGACCAGAGACTAAAAGATGAACAAATGATTTTTGGCACTTAAATCCTCCTCATGGCCGAATATACCAACCCCAAAGAGACCCACATTCGGCCACTACCCCAACTCCTATCATATCCCACTTTCTTTTCCTCTTTTATCTCTTATCCTATTATTTAAAATAAATCAAACAAAATCCCAATTATCTACCTATTTAAACTAAATACAATAAATCCACACTTATTCAAAATAAATTAAATAACCCTCATTCATCCACTATCTCAATATTTAAAACAAATAAAACAAAATCCCTAATTATCTACCCACTTAAAATAAATAAAACACACCTATCTCACCTCAAAACCGAAAATGCCATCCACCCACTCACTATGTTCGGCCACTAGCTCACCCTCCATTCATATCCCCTTATTTCTTTCCTATATTCTCTCCATACCTCTCATTCAAAATAAATTAAATAAACCCAACATTTATCTCTCAAATAAAAAAAAATAATCCATCACATTATCCTTTATCTTCCCATTTAAAATAAATAAAATAAATCTACAATTATCCTATTATCTACCACCTTAGAATAAACAAAAATAAATCCAAACTTTATCTTCTCTTTATAAAACCCATGTGCCATCCAATTTCTTCCCAATTGACGCCAGAATGCAAAAATAAAAAATAAAACACCCATTTGCTGTCAACAAGGCTCGAACCTGAGCCCTCTTTGCTGCAAGCTAGAGATAACGCCCCAAGCCACTTTGTTGTCTTAATGCCAGAATGCAAGATAAAAACACTCCCCTTGCTGCCCACAAGACTCGAACTCCTTCCCTTGGATCCCCTGCTGGCGCAATTCTCCTAGCACCTTAGGTAGCGTCCCAAGCCACTTTGCCAAGGCGCTTTTTGTGACATAATGCACCCAGAATTTCTTTTAAGACTTACTTAGCCCAGTTCCCTTTGTCTTAGCGCCAAAAGAAAAATAAAATCACACTACTTGCTGCCAAGGTGATTCGAACCAAGGCCCTTCCCCACTGCTCCTAGCGTCATTCTCCAAGGCCCTAAGTGGCACATTCCAACCACTTTACCAAGCCTATTTCTTATATCCAAAAACTCCCAAATTTTTCCTTAAGGGCTCCTTCACCCAGCTCCCCCTTTTATACTTAAAATCCAACATTTTGCCAAAGCGTCCATCTTCATCCTAGAGTTCTAAAAACTCCTAAACACCTCCAAACACCCTTAAAGCCTACTAACACTTGAGTTATGCTCCAAACGCATAACCCCAAATTCGAGATATTACATCCCATCTTAGGTTTACTAGTGAAACAAACCTCCAAATATATATTTACTCATTTATATGTTGAGTTCTCTCGCCTTCTCAGCTACACCTTCCAAAATCTCTTTTTCTTCTTCATTTTCAACATCATCTTAGGGTTTCTGCCTTTACCACTTACTATTGCACTATTTTCCCCTTTTCTTTAAAGAGTATTTTTCTGATGGAATAATATTTTCACCGTCTGCTTTGCTATATTCTTTAAAAACTATTTTATTATAGTTGGAAGAAAAAATGGGTTTTTTGAAACAATGGGTTTACATAGTTACCTCGTGTACGCTGGGTTTTACTAGTTGACTTAATCTATCACCAAAGTCGTTATTATGGAGGTGGGTAGTTTAAAGATGAAGCTTGTTGCTTATAGCCATTGAAGTTCCCATTGTCAACAAATTTAATCTCTTTTTTTCTCAGGGGTTTGAATATTAATGTTTATCTGTATATTTGTGTTTTTTGTTCTTATTTGAGCTGCCCCATTTTTTATTTCTTTGAAATTTGAGAATGAGAATAGAATTTTTTGATAGATTTTGCGTCTGGGTTTTTGATATGGAAATATAACAGGTCCTTATCATGGTGGTGTATGGAAGATTAGGGTGGAACTCTCAGATGCTTATCCTTATAAATCTCCATCAATTGGCTTTTATAAACAAGATCTATCACCCAAATGTTGATGAAATGTAAGGTTTTTTGGATGTTGAAATGTTCTAAATTTGGCTTTTAAATGCTCGTTATTGTTTAATATGTCTTTGAACTATGAGTTTCAAGTCCGGTTCAGTTTGTTTGGATGTCATCAATCAGACTTGAAGCCCTATGTTCGGTAAGCATTGTACACTATATTTGGTTTTCTTAATTCTTTCTTGTTTTAATGCTGTTAATATTACTCTTGGAACTCAACAATCGAATTAACTTATTTATTTTTCAACTCTTCTGTTCGATTTTTAGATCTGGTAAATGTCTTTGAAGTGTTTCTTCCTCAACTTCTTTTATATCCCAACCCATCAAATCCATTGAATGGAGAAGCTACTGCTCTTATGATGCGTGATCGTGCTGCTTATGAATAAAGAGTTAAAGGTGAGCATTTTTGCTCAAGCTTTTCTATGAGTTAACAGTCCTGTAGCAGTGAGCTTACAAGAAATTTTTGTGGCCATTCATGTTGTTAAAAGAACTCACATGAGGCCACGAGTCTCACATGTTGGGAGCCAGAAAATTGTTTCTATAGCATTTGACAACTTACCCTATTTAACTTATATTCAATTAGCTAATGAGTAATGCCCATCTTATTGAGTATTCGAGAATCTTGAATTTTATTTAAAGACTAAATTTCTTATTTGATCTTATTGATGTACTAATTTTCTCTTGTAAATTTGTTTTATTTGTCTTTCCCCCAACTGAGATGGTGTCCACTTCACTTGTAACACCAAACTCAGTGAGTCACGGATTTCAAGTTAGCTATATAACTTCCGTTGGTGAGTGCTTTCTATATAACTTAATGTTGACCTTTCTGAGTAGTTTGAAGCATCAGTTGGCCTCTATAAAGATAGAAGTGGTGTTAGTGGAAACATTTCAATACTAAAAGCATGTTGTTGGTTGAATTATAACTTTATCTGTTATTTTCTATTTGTGATTCTTACTGGTTTTGCAAGGGAAACTGGTATAATAAGCAAAAAAGTTTGCTTTGTAAGTTTGATGAAATATGGGCAATAAATAACAATCAGTAGAAGGCAGGGAACTGTGAGAGTAGTATGTTTTCTGGCTTATGAGCAGCAGCAGAAAAGTTTGCTTCATAAGTAGTATTGATCTTGTTTTGAGCTGTGATTTTATTATTATCAACTAAAGCTCCATAAGTGATTTTATTACACTTTTCTAAATCTTGGACAGCTCCAAACAAAGGCAATGGACTTGATCTGGATAAGTACTCTTGGACACAGTCCCTTCAAGAGGTCACTATCAATGTTCTAGTTCCCAATGGAACAAAATCAAGGTTTGTTGTATGCGAGATAAAGAAGAACCATCTAAAAGTTGGACTTAAGGGCTAGCCTCCCATTAATGATGTAAGTTAGTCCATGTGCTTTTTGAGCAAAACTTAGTTTGTTTGTATCCTAGTCACATACTTCTTTATATTTTCGGGGAGCTTTTCCAAACTGTCAAACACGATGGTATTCTTGGAGCATAGGTATGTTATCTCAATGAAAATAAGAGTTGAAGTCTGCAAATTGAACTTCGCATTCTACTTTTCTTTTCTCCTTCACTAGAGTTTACAAGTTCGCAATTATTAGGTTTGCAAGTATTTCAACAACCTATGTCACCGGATGAGGTGTGAGTGATGTTACTGTTATGTAAAATAATTTCCATATATTTTTGGGGTCTTTGGGGAGTTATGTCTTCGTACCTATTACTAAAAAGTGTGCCTGACATGGGTGTCAAATATAAGTACTTAAAATAAAAATAAAGAGGACTAGCAATATATATTTAAATTCCAACCTAGTAAATCTTGACTTTTCCGAAATCAATTTTGTAGTTGGTTCTTATCTCCTCTCCTTGTTTATTTTCTTTCATTCTATGCAATTTACTTGAACTTTATACGAAAATGCTTTTGAATCTATCTTTTATTTTCTCAGAGAGAAAAGTTCATGTTCTGGTTAAATTTTACATTGAGTAATATTTTAGCATTGTTGACCAACCAAATAGTTGTTTCATTATTATTAGGATTGTTTATATAATCGCATTGCAATTGTGATCTTGAAACTCCTATACCTTTTTGTGAAAATGAAACCATGTTTAATTCTGCAACATTCTCTTTTATCGGTACTATAAAAATCTTCCCACAATTCTTGTAGAGGATAGTTGTGTACTGTCGATCCTTTTGACCAAGCACAACCAAATGGAGTGGTGGAAATCATTGGTGAAAAGAGATCTTGAAATTGACACTCAGAAAGTCGAACCAAAGAATAGCAAACTATCTGATTTGGATCCCAAAACATGGTAAACTGTAGAAAAGATTATAATATCCTAAAATTCAGTATTGATATGATGCATTATTTTGGTGCTAGCTAGTGAGATGATTCAATGTGTGTGTTTAAATAGTAGCGAGAAAGCTCAGGATTTATTTGGATTTAGAATAATTTTTGGTAATGAGTACTTTAAAGAAGTGGAACAAGTAACCTTAAAGCTTAAGGTAATTAAGAGGTAAAAGTTAGCATAAGATGAGCAAGTAGTAGAGAGGAGTTGGCGCCATATGTTTACCTTGAGGGAAGAGGTTCGAATCCCTCGATGTGCATGTGAATTTTATTTTTTTGCTTTCTTTCCTCATAGTGTCGGTCAAGCCTAGTATTTATGGTAGGTTGGACTTTAATTTTTATGGTAAGGTGGCTAAGAGAAAAGGCAAGTGTTTAACTTAAGGTAGGGAATTATTTGAATAAGGTATGTAGGGGGAACACAAGGCACATAATGAGGAAGATGTTTTGGAAAGTTTGGAGTGGCCAAACTTTGACTTTGTGGCCATGTACTTGGACGGTTTTAGGGCTAGGGGGTGACCGAAATTTTGAAGGCTTTGGTAAGGTTTAGGTATTAGTTGGTCATTTTGGCATTTGGACATTTTTGTGTTTTTCTCCAACACTTTTCTCTCCATTTCCTCTCCTTAGCCGAATGCACTTGGAGCAATAGGTAAACAACTGTTTTCTTTTGGCCAATTCACATTTTGACCATTTCGGTCTTATTGCTCCTTTTCTCTTCAAACCATTTCTCCCTAGTGCCGAAATCACCAAGACCTTAGAAGGCCATTTTCTCTTTTCTTTTCTTTTTGCCGAATGCCCACTAGCCTCAAACTCATTTCTTCGTTCATCTTCCATTCTTGAAAAGAATCGAAACCTAAAAACCTTATTATTTTTTTATACCTTTCTTCATCTTTTCTTCTTACAAAAATCTCTCAAATATTATGCTTCATTTTATTTCACCATGGCTGAATGTTACTAAGCATCATCCCTTTCAATTTCCCTCCATAATCGAATCTTCTACCACTCACATATCTCCTTCTCAATCATTTTTCTTTCTACTCACGCTTTAATCAATCGGTAAGTGGCTAGTACAATATTTTGGTATTGTTATTTTCCCTTTCTTTTGTGCCGAATCTATACGTGGTGTAGGATGACCTTTTTGGATTGAGACCATCATCATACCATATCTCATTCTAATCTTTTCTCTATCATAGAAACTTAGTGGAAGGCTGAAGCTTGGAGTGTTCGAAGTCATCGTGTAACACTAGGATTCGGTTCAAAATCTAAGGTAAGGATTTTCTTTCGAGGATTTCATATTATTTCATTAAAGATAGGGTTTATTAACCGATTTTATCATAGGGACTGTATCACTCGATTTTCATCCTTTGAACGTAAGGATTTTGTGGTAAGTCGATTTCGCTCATAAGACCAATCGTTTTTAATTACGAAATATTAGTTTGGGCTAATATTCATTTGTCAATGGAGGCTAACAAGATCGAATCTAAAGGAGTGGTGAATAGTAATCAGAAAAAGAGCAGATTTGCGATCCCCTCTAGATTCAAACGAAGGGCCATTTTGGTGATCCGCTATCGGGTTGTGGACCCTCATCTGGTGAGAATCAACTATTCGAGGTTGTTCGTAGTTCGAAGCCATTAGCTGTAATATCCAGATTTATGGCTTATGCATTAATGCTAAATTGTACGAAGTAGCATGCCTATGTGTGTTCTGATTGTGTTGTATGAATTTTGTGAACTTCAGAGTGTAGATAAATGCTTTAGAAATTATTTAATTTTAAGTTTCAAAGAGGGAGCTAAGCCTAAGAGGCCTTAAGAAAATTAGTAGGGGAAATATGACACAAAAATGGGCTTGTTTAAGTGGCTTGGAGGTGCCACTTAGGGACTCAGTATGTGACGCCACAAGTAGGGTGCAAGGGCCTAGGTTCGAGCAACGTGGGAAGAAAATAAAAGAGTTTTATTTTGCTGCAAGGTTGAGCAGTAGTGGACGGAAATGGCACTAAGGGATGAGTTTAAGATGTGGTCTAATCATTTTAAAATTTTGGCTAAATTAAAGGATAATTGATGATTTATTTGAATTAATTATAAATGAGTAAAGAGGAGAGAAAATAAGGGATTAGATAGGGGAAGGAGAGTTGGCCGATTGGGGGGGCTCTTTTGGTGGTATTTTCGGCCAAGGAAGGAGAGTAAGACCATTATTCTTTCTTTTGTACCTCTGCCGAATTCTCTAGCAAATATCCTCTCTTCTCTTTTACTTTGTCAAAACCGAAATACCCTGTGTTCTAGCCGAATCTCCATCATCAACCTTCTTCTTCTTTTGCAAACACAATCAAGAGCCGAATATACCAATAACCCCTAGTCGATTGCCCATTTAACCCCAAAAGCCAAAAAATTATTGATCAACATCTAGCTATAGCCTAATCTCTCAAGTGGTGTTAGGCAGGAGTACAGTCGACTACAATATTAAGGGTAAGATTAGTTGTTATTCGATTCTCACTTCTTTTAGCCGAAACTTAAGGACTAATCCATTGTGGTTCTTGGCCGAAACATGGAAAGATCTTTCGGGATTTCCATAGTAGCTGACTTCTAGGGAGATCACTCGGGATTTCAGACCTAAGGTAAGCAAGGTGAAAGATTAGGCCGAAGGCCAAGTATTCAAATGTTGGAATTGGATCTGACATAGTGCTTGTAGGGATTTCGACAGAGACCAAGGACAAATGATATTTCAGGATTTAGATCCACAAGGTAAGTGCATGTGATATTCGGCCAAGGCTATATTTAGTGACTTAGATCTGTTTCTTATTTCGTTCAAAAGTCGAACTAATCAGTTAAGTGATTTAGTAGTTGGCCGATTGCAAGAGGGAACATCACAAAGTTTTTGGATTTGATTAGTAATCAAATCAGTAGCAAGGTAAGGATTTTGGTTGCAATAATCCTTCGGGATTTGATTATTTAGCCGAAAGGCTTTTTGCTAAAACACTAAGTGATTGGCCGAATGTAGGAACTAAGGATCTAAAGCATTAGATCAGGATTTTCGAGATTTCAACGAATACGCTAGTAAACCAGGTGTGTAACCCCACACTAAATCTTAATAGATTTACAGTAACATTTTAATATATGTGTTAATGAAAGTATGCGAACGTGGTTAAAGGTACCATAGAATGGTACAGAACATTCAGGTACGTAATCTTTAATATTACATCAATAAATGTTATGAACATGTGAAATATGGCATATAAGTGAATATTGATAAGAATGTGAAATAAGGCATAAAGCATGATAATTGTATGATTTGTATGACATGGGGCATATGGGTGAATATGAAAAGGGGAAGTGATCTGGTGGTTTTTACCACAATATCTGGTGACTCATGTCACATAATCTGAATGTGGTGACTTATGTCATATATAATTATCTGGTGGCTATGCCACGAATTTATAAGGGCGATGTGTAAGTCGTCTGCAGCGACTGCCTTCGATGATGTGTAGCGGATGGAGGGTCGACTTAGTAGTCCCCACGGTGTGATGGTTGGTACGGGTGATGTGTAAGGGATGGTTATCTAGGTTTGGGTTTGAGATTGCATCATTATCTATAATTGTTATATATATATGAACTGATATGCCTAAATCGTTGGGACTTTGTGTCGGTGGTTATACACTGAGTCTGTTTGACTCACCCCGTTGTGGGATATTTTTCAGGTGACACTCAGTAATGGACCGGGTCGGCAGGAGCTCAGGGGTGGCCATGCTCAGCTCAGAGTTATTCTATTTTCATTGTTTTTTTTTATTTAAGTATTTCAGATTTATTTTGGGGTTTTGCTTTGATGTAATTATGGCCATTATTATTAACTGTTTTAAGTAAGCGTTTAAAATGGGTTGTTATGATAAGGTTATTATTAAATTGAGACTAAATAATTTTTCTTAAAAATGTAAATAAATATTTAAATGTTTGACACATAAACAACACCGTTTTCACTTTGAACCCAACACCAAATCAAGTGTTCTTCAAAAACACATAAATTTTTCCAAGGTAGCAAACAAGAATTGAACTGATATACTCAAGGAACATACCAGATCCGGTCAAGGCTCGTGGGTCGGGTTTGGGGTGTTTTAGTTTGGTATCGAGCCATGTTCAAAACTCGGCCTTGAGGGCTTTTAGGGCCCAAAACATTTTCTTTCTTTTGAAATGGGATTTTTTTCTAAGAAATGAGCAGGTTTTCTGGCATGGCACCTGAGTCTCCGGCCCGAAGTCCACTAGGTAAGTACTCCTAACTCTTTTGTGATTTGTATGTGGGACTTATAGGGACGTAGATTAGCGAATTAAACCCTAGGATTAGTCTACTTCAACACTGAAATACATAAAACTTAAAGTCTAACCAAACAAACACGTGTCTCGAGTCACCGAGTTAAAGTGTGTGGCAACCACAGCGTATGTCTAGGATTGATTCGGGGAGCTTGGTATTTAAGCAGTCCTAGTGACTCACCTGCTCTCCACTCGAATCCTACCTGGTGCATAGTGACGGTTCATCTTAGCCAAGAGGACCCAAACACAGGCTAAACCCAATAATTAAAACCCAAAAGAGACCGTCACCTTGTTTTGAGAGACTCAAAATTCAAACCATGATTTTAAAATTCCAAGTGCCCTTGATTTAAAAATGACCAAAATACCCTTAGTTTATAAAATAACTAAATTACCCCTGAATCTTCTTACAAAGTATTTCAATTTTGTAAAAGTACCAAAAATCTCTACTTTGCGAAATTTTCAAATACCCTAATTTGAAAAATTACCATTTTACCCTTGAAATTTTCTTACCAAGTAATTCAATTTTGTAAAGATGCCAAAATTTCTACTTTGTAGATTTTCAAAATACCCCTGTAGGATAAAATTACGGAAATACTCCTGGGTAGTGGAAAACAACAAACAATGACAACTACAACATTTTTCTGTAATGAACGCAAGTTCATGAATGTGATTGAAGGAATGAAATTGAGACTGTATGTGTATGAAATCGAAAGAACTACTCCTTAGAACTATTGAACATAAGACTGTTCGCGATAAATCAGTGAAACAAAAGCGAATCCATAAAATTCTTTAATCAGATAAACGAGATTCAGAAGCATGAATTCTAGGGGATGTGGTCGTAACGTGCGAAGCCGTGGTAGAGGCTGAATGACCGTGTCGGAGCCAGTTAGGTCAGGACAAGGGTCCGAAAATGAAATGCGACCACGACTAACTGCTGCTGATGTGGAATATCAGGATCAGACGGGGGATGATGCAGTGTCCCAGACGATGCTGCGAGTCTTGAAAAGGGTGGCTGGAGCAGGTGGAGGCATAGGAGCTCGAAAGTCGGTACCTGAGTGACTTCGAGCTAATGGAGCTGAACCTGAGACAGCGAAGGTGGGTGGAGTTATTGAAGGGCTATGATTGTTCTATAGAATATCACCCGGGCAAGGTGAACGTTGTAGCAGATACCCTAAGTCAGAAAATAGTGTCGGAGTTAAGGGCAATGTTTGCACACCTTAGCTTGTATGACGATGGAAGTTTGTTAGCAGAGTTGCAAGTTAAGCCGACGTGGTTGAATGAGGTGAAAGAGGGACAGTTGGCTGATGATGATTTAAGTGCTAAGCTACGGCAAGTGCAGAATGGGGAGTTGGAAGATTATGGTATTAATGACGAGAGAGTATTGTGTTTCAAGGGAAAGGTTTGTATGCCTAAGAATAAAGAGCTAAGGCAGAAAATTCTTCAGGAATCACATTGTAGTCCTTGTGCTATGCATCCTGGAGGTAGTAAGATGTATAGAGATCTAAGGGAACAGTTTTGGTGGCTTGGTCTTAAGCGGGAAGTTACCGAAGTTGTAGGGAAGTGCTTAACGTGTCAGCAAGTTAAGGCTGAACACCAAGTTTCGTCAGGGTTGCTTCAGCCGATTAAGATACCATAGTGGAAGTGGGAGAGAATTACCATGGACTTTATTAGTGGGCTTCCCCTTACGCCTACTAAGAAGGACTCGGTATGGGTAATAGTGGATCGATTGACAAAGTTCGCGCATTTCATTCCAGTACGGGTTGACTATTCTCTCCAGAGGTTAGCTAAGTTGTATGTTGTGAAAATTGTGAGGCTGCACGGAGTGCCGGTATCGATTATCTCGAATAGGGATCCGAGGTTTACGTCTCAGTTTTGGAAGGTGCTACATCAAGCTTTGGGTACCAGATTGGATTTTAGTACGGCTTTTCATCCGCAGTCAGACGGCCAATCTGAGCGGGTAATTTAAGTGTTGGAGGATATGTTGAGAGGTTGTGTAATAGACTTCAGAGGAAGTTGGGAAGACTATTTGCCTTTAGCAGAATTTGAATATAATAACAGCTATCAAACCAGTATTCGGATGGCACCGTATGAAGCACTGTATGGACTGAAGTGTCGCACTCCCACATTTTGGACGGAATTAGGGGAACGTCAAGTGTTGGGTCTAGAGATTGTGGCAGAATCTGAGGAAAAGGTTAAGGTAATTCGGGCACGATTAAAGGAGGCATCTGACATGCAGAAGTCGTATGCAAATCTCAAACAGAAGGACATAGAATTTGCTGTGGGAGATCAAGTATTTCTCAAAGTTTCACCTTGGAAGAAGGTGATGAGATTTGGTCACAAAGGGAAGTTAAGCCCAATGTTTATAGGACCTTATCGGGTGTTAAAGCGAGTTGGACCAGTGGCATACCAGTTAGAGTTACCACCAGAGTTGAAGCAAATGTAGACGTGTTCCATGTTTCTATGCTACGTCGCTACCGATCGGATCCAACTCATATAATACCGGTTGAGGAGGTGGAGCTGAGACCAGATCTGTCCTATGAGGAAGAGCCGATTCAAATTCTGGAACGAGATGTGAAGGTGCTTCGGAGGAAGTCGATCCCTCTGGTCAAAGTGTTGTGGCATAACCATGAATCGGAAGAAGCTTCTTGGGAGCCGGAAGAAGCAATACGACAGCAATACCCCCACCTATTCTAGCCAGGTAATTTTGAGGTCGAAATTATTTTAAGGGGGTAGAATTGTAATATTCAGATTTATGGCTTATGCATTAATGCTAAATTGTATGAAGTAGCATGCTTATGTGTGTTTTGATTGTGTTGTATGAATTTTGTGAACTTCAGAGTGTAGATAAATGCTTTAGAAATTATTTAATTTTAAGTTTCAAAGAGGGAGCTGGGCCTAAGAGGCCTTAAGAAAATTAGTAGGGGAAATATGACACAAAAATGGGCTTGTTTAAGTGGCTTGGAGGCGCCACTTAGGGACTTAGTATGTGACACCACAAGCAGGGTGCAAGGGCCTAGGTTCGAGCAACGTGGAAAGCAAATAAAGAGTTTTATTTTGCTACAAGGTTGAGCGAAGAGTGGACTGACAATGGGGCACTAAGGGATAAGTTTAAGATGTGGTCTAATCCTTTAAAATTTCGGCTAAAGTAAAGGATAATTGATGATTTATTTGAATTAATTGTAAATGAGTAAAGAGGAGAGAAAATAGGGATTGGATAGGGAAGGAGAGTTGGCCGATTGGGGACTCTTTTGGTGGTATTTTCACCAAGGAAGGAGAGTAAGACCATTATTCTTTCTTTTGTACCTCTGCCGAATTCTCTAGCAAATATCCTCTCTTCTCTTTTACTTTGTCAAAGCTGAAATACCCTGTATTCTAGTCGAATCTCCATCATCAACCTTCTTCTTCTTTTGCAAACTCAATCAAGAGCCGAATATACCAATAACCCCTAGCCGATTGTCCATTAAACCCCAAAAGTCAAAAAATTGTTGATCAACATCTAGCTATAGCCGAATCTCTCAAGTGGTGTTAGGCAGGAGTACAGTCGACTACAGTATTAAGGGTAAGATTAGTTGTTATTCGATCCTCACTTCTTTTAGCCGAAACTTAAGGACTAATCCATTGTGGTTCTTGGCCGAAACATGGAAAGATCTTTCGAGATTTCCATAGTAGCCGACTTCTAGGGAGATCATTCAGGATTTCAGACCTAAGGTAAGTAACGTGAAAGATTAGGCCGAAGGCCATGTATTCAAATGTTGGAATTGGATCTGACATAGTGCTTGTAGGGATTTCGACGGAGACCAAGGACAAGTGATATTTCGGGATTTAGATCCACAAGGTAAGTGCATGTGATATTCGGCCAAGGCTATATTTAGTGACTTAGATCTGTTTCTTATTTCGTTCAAAAGCCGAACTAATCGGTTAAGTGATTTAGTAGTTGGTCGATTGCAAGAGGGAACATCACAAAGTTTTGGGATTTGATTAGTAATCAAATCGGCAGCAAGGTAAGGATTTTGGTTGCAATAATCCTTCGAGATTTGATTATTTAGCCGAAAGGCTTTTTGCTAAAACACTAAGTGATTGGCCGAATGTAGGAACTAAGGATCTAAAGCATTAGATCGGGATTTTCGGGATTTCAGCGAATACGCTAGTAAACCAGGTGTGTAACCCCACACTAAATCTTAATAGATTTACAGTAACGTTTTAATATATGTGTTAATGAAAGTATGTTAACGTAGCTAAAGGTGCCATACAATGGTAAAGAATATTCAGGTACGTGATCTTTAATATTACGTCAATAAATGTTATGAACATGTGAAATATGGCACATAAGTGAATATTGATAAGAACGTGAAATAAGGCATAAAGCATGATAATTGTATGATTTGTATGACATGGGGCATATGGGTGAATATGAAAAGGGGAAGTGATCTGGTGGTTTTTACCACAATATCTGGTGACTCATGTCACATAATCTGAATGTGGTGACTTATGTCACATATAATTATTTGGTGGCTATGCCACGAATTTATAAGGGCGATGTGCAAGTCGTCTGCAGCGACTACCTTCGATGATGTGTAGCGGATGGAGGGTCGACTTAGTAGTCCCCACGGTGTGATGGTTGGTACGGGTGATGTGTAACGGATGGTTTCTAGGTTTGGGTTCGGGATTGCATCATTATCTATAATTGTTAAATATATATATGAACTGATATGCCTAAATCGTTAGGACTTTGTGTCGGTGGTTATACCCTGAGTCTGTTTGACTCACCCCGTTGTGGGATATTTTTCAGGTGACACTCAGTAATGGACCGGGTCGGCAGGAGCTCAGGGGTGGCCATGCTCAGCTCAGAGTTATTCTATTTTCATTGTTTTTTTTATTTAAGTATTTCAGATTTATTTTGGGGTTTTGTTTTGATGTAATTATGGCCATTATTATTAACTGTTTTAAGTAAGCGTTTAAAATGGGTTGTTATGATAAGGTTATTATTAAATTGAGACTAAATAATTTTTCTTAAAAATGTAAACAAATATTTAAATGTTTGACACATAAACAACACCGTTTTCACTTTGAACCCAACACCAAATCAAGTGTTCTTCAAAAACACAAAAATTTTTCCAAGGTAGCAAACAAGAATTGAACTGATATACTCAAGGAACATACCAGATCCGATCAAGGCTCGTGGGCCTGGTTTGGGTGTTTCATTAGCGGTTCGGGGTTTTCCAACGGGTTGTGGACCGTCAACCCTTAGAAAATCGGTAAATAGTTGTTATTCGCGATTCCGAGGGTAAATCTTAGATTGTTTGTTTAGAGTAGTTTTATTAGATCGCATTTATTTTTCTAATCGAGCGTTAAACATATTTTTAGCTGACGACGATCAAGAAAGTGTAGTGCTTACCGTAATCAGGTGTGTAATCTCACACCATATATCATGGGGTGGATATTTATACTGTGACAAATGGCAAATCGCTCGATTTAGTCACTTGTTAGTGAGATCAGGTAAGACGGCATAATTATCATTATTTTGGTAGAAACTATAAAAATCGGTATTAAGACTGTGATAAATGGGCCAGATGTGTTATATGATAAATGGGCCAAATGTTTTATATGATAAATGGGCCAAATGTGTTATTTGATAAATGGGTCATATTGATATGTGATAAATGGGCCAAATATGTTATATGATAAATGGGCCAAATGTTTTATATGATAAATGGGCCAAATGTGTTATATGATAAATGGGCCAAATGTGATATTGATAAATGGGCCAAATGTGTTATTTGATAAATGGGCCATATTGATATGTGATAAATGGGCCAAATGAAAATGCATACTATATGTACATGATTTGCATGGGTTGGGATTTTGATGAAAAGAAGTTCTGGTAGCTTTGCTACATAATTCTGATGGCTTCATGCCCAGTTTAATATATGGCTTCATGCCCAGTATGATTTATGGCTTAAATGCCCAGTTTGGTGTGTTGGCGGGGTGGGTGACTAAAGCTCCCCACAGGTGTGCTGGTTGGTACGAGTGGTGTGTAGCGGATGGAAATTAGGTTTGGTTTGGGAATTTCATATCACATGCATATTATATGTTATTATTGAATTTGTAAATGGGCTTAGTCCCAAATAATTGCTTAATGAGATTTTTGGCCCAATGGACTATGGTAAGTGGGTTACACATTGAGTTCTAAGTAACTCACCCCGTTTACCTTACTCTTTTCAGGTAATGATCAGTGATGGAGGCTTGGGCCGGGGACGATTCGGTGGAGGCCATACTACAAATTAAGGGTTATTTAAATTTCGGATTTCTTTATAAGTGCTTTTTAATATTTTTGCTATTTTGTAATAAGGCCTCTGGTTAAATTTTTATGGATGTTTTACTTGTGGATGGATTTTATACTACGTTTAAAATACTTAAGTGGGATTTCTTTTCTAAAATAGAAATAAACGTTTTCTTAAATATCGTCTGAAAAGGATGTCTCTCTTAATTTTTTTTAAACTCGTAAATTTTTACGTAACAATATTTTAAATTCTTGTTTTCAAATCACCTTGAACTCTTAAAATTTTCTCAAAATATTAAATTAATTTTTCCTAAGTTTTAAATTTATAAATTTTATGACCCAAATTTTTAGATTAGTAATCAAACCTAGTTTTCAATAACTCCACGTTAAAAAGATCTTTTTAACCAATTTCTTTTAAATCTTTAAAAGACTAGGTGTATGTTCATTTTGTGTGACATGTTAAATTTGGTCTTAACACATAGACCGGGTTTGGGGTGTTACAAAGATGATGGTAATTAGTTCTACCCTTTCCATTATATTTTGCCTCTGGATATAGTTTCTATCTGCCAAAAGAGCTCTCATCTCGGAACATGCCGAATTGCTTAGTTTTTTTTCTTTTATTTCCAATTTTAATTTTACTTGTTTACATTTGTAAACTTCAGATTCATCATAAACCATAATTGATACTTATCACAAATTGTGCTCTTTTTTGCAGTTTGACCAGAGACAGAAGGCCATAGGCCTTCCAACCAATGATGAGCTTCAGAAGCAGGAAATTCTAAACAAATTCATGTCCGAGGTAAACTATTATCTTCCAAAACTCGTTCATCCAAGATACACTATGGGTTACTCTTTTTTTCTTCCTCCCAACTTTTTTGATCCCCATATGGAGCTTTAGCTGATAATAATAAAATTTGCTTCTATTCATAAATTTTCTCCTAAAGAAGAATATGGACTCCAAATTAACCTGCCCTTCTATTATTCATTAATTATGTATTGATCTTGTTTTGAGCTGTGATTTTGAAGGTTTTAGAATCTTTGTTACTTAAACGGAATAGGATAAATACAAATACAATTGAAGCTAAACTTAGAGATTTTATGAGAAGTGATAGAATAAATACAAATACAAATCTTATAGCTGTCGCTCAATTAATCGTGTTGTTGCACAGAAGGAAGAGTTGCTTTGTTTGTCTATGATGCTGCAAAATTCAAATGTTACCATGTCTTCAAAACTCAAATAGACAAACACAAGAAGAAGGTAAGTAAATTGAACAACTCAAATTATCAACCTTTTTCTAAAAAAAAAAAAAAAGGGTTTTATTCGATTCAAAATTTGGAGAAATTTTAAACCTTTTCTAGAAATTTCTTTTTTTTTTCAATTTGGTACACTTTAGTAAAGTTACATATTTTGGTTCCAAAAAGAATCAATATAAATTTTTAGCATTTAATTATGGTTTTAAGGTTAATTCGATAAAAGTTAATTATTAGTATTACTAGTGTTGAATTTTCATGATTTTGTTAATAAAATAGATTTAGTTTTAATTGTGAATTTGTTTGATTCGTGTTTAATTTGTTAAATAAGTCCGATGCTTGTGTTTTTTGGGTTATAGAGTTGAATTGATGAAAGCTAATTGTTGATATTATTAGTTAAGGGTAAATATAATTTTTGGTAGTTGAATTTAGATTTAATGTTCAAGTTGATACATATGTTACATGTAACAGTACATACGCTAATGATGTGGCATGTGTGTCACGTGTCTAAACCTAATTGGTCCACGTCATCTAAATTTGAGTGAGTTACAAAAATAGGTTGTCAAATGTGTGACGAAAACCAAATTTAGATACCAATTTAAACAATAAAAAAAAGTGTATATTGTTAAGCTTCTATTTGTGTATATTGTTAATATTAGCATGCAAAAAAAGGTGCTTTAAGTATGCTTTTTTGAGTTTTTCTGTGAATTTTGGTTTGGTTTCTATATAATGCAATTCATTGACCAATTGAGGCCAGAATTTAACTCACATCAGCTCAAATTTTGAAGATACTGGCTTTTTCTTCTCCATTTCCCCGATATTTTGCGGTTTACCTAGTATATTATCCTGGTTTGGGATAATTGGGGTGCAACATTGACCAACAAAGTAACATATAGGAGTATATACATATGAACTAGCAAAACTGTCTCATCAACATGTCATAATAATTCTCAATTTCGTAAACATGTTTTAGCAAATGTCCTTCATGTTAAATGCTCATATTTCATTGTTTCTCATTGTGACAGGATAGAAGTACTTTGGTTCAGGCCCTCTCTACAAATCCAGAGTATTTGAAGAATAAGGTTTAGTTTTCTTCTATGTTGATGGAAATTTTGATTTTGCCCAAATCTCAAAAGTTTTTAGTTACTATTCTGTAAATTGGTTGTGCATGTTTTATATATAAGACATTTGTTTCAGAAAACGGCCGACTCCAAACCAGCCAAGACCTGGTTTCTTATGTACAGTCGTAAACTTGCCAAGTTAGCGGTAGCTTTGTAGTATAGGTTTTGTGGGAAATGAGCAATGTAAGTATTACTGATATAAAAGGGTTGGTTATTGCAGATGTTGGAGGGCAAGAAATTCGTGTAAAGCAGGGCATAAAATGGGGTGCTCCATCTCATCTGTATCCATTTCACATTCATTGCAAAGTAGGGTAGTTGTTTTGTTTCATTGAATGGATGATCGCTCAACTTATGAGGTTGTTGTAATTATAGGAGGTGAAGCTTAATTTGTTGAACTGGAAAAGGAGAAGTGAGTCGATGCATATTATACCAAATTTTAATTAATTGTTTGGGAAGCTTAATTTTAATTAATTAATTTTTTATTTTCATGACCTTTAGCGGCGTTTTTGGGAAAAACGCCGCTAAAAGTATAATATTTTAATTATTTTTATTTTTAATTATTTTTAGCAGTATTTTTGAAAAAAGCACCGTAAAAGTATGATATTTTAATTTTTTTTATTTTTCATGACTTTTAGCGGTGTTTTTGGCAAAAGCGCCGCTAAAGGTCAAGACTTTTAGCGGCGTTTGAGGGAGAAGCGCCGCTAAAGGTCAAGACTTTTAGCGGCGTTTTTAGGAAAAGCGCCGTTAAAGGTCAAGACTTTTAGCGGCGTTTTCGGGAAAAGCGCCACTAGAAGTCATGACTTTTAGCGGCGTTTGCAGGAAAAGCGCCGCTAAAGGTCATGACCTTTAGCGACGTTTGCTGGAAAAGCGCCACTAGAGGTCATGACCTTTAGCGGCGTTTGTGGGAAAAGCGCCGCTAAAATTTTGCGGTGTTTGTTTTAGCGGCATTTTTTGCGGCGCTTTTAAAAGCGTCGCAAAGGCTATTAGTGGCGCTTATAAACGCCACTAAAAGCCTAAAAAAACGCCACTAAAAGCATGTTTTGCTGTAGTGTAAGATTTATTGCCATTTCTACCAATATCTATGACAAAAAATATTTTTATTTCGATTTTCAATATTTTTCTATTTTTTCTGTTGTTATCACTAACTAACAATTACTTTATAATAGTTACTAACAAAATAACTTTCAAATATATTAAAAATATATTAAAACATAACATTCATTATCTAACAAATCACAATAAACCTTAAACAAATAATTAACCTAACCACAAAACTTACTAACAAAATAACTTTAAAATAACTTAAAAATTAATATAAATTTACATTTATAATCTAACAAATCACAATAAACAAAATAACTTTAAAACAAAATATAAAAATAATATTAAAAAACTATATAATACTAACAAAATAATTTATTCTCATCATAATATATTCTATTTAAAAGTAAAAATAAAAATACATTTCCTTTCTTTCTTCTCCCTTTCTTCTTCCTTATATTCTGCTATTTTTTTTAACTGAGCTTTATTATTGAGCCGGGCGATTAATTAGAAAATTTAATATTGGTGCCTCCTATCAGATAGGGGTCACCAATGTCGCCTATCAGATAAGGGTCACTAGTGACGCCTATCAAATAGGCACCAAACCCCTACATTGTATCCATATATAAATACCAATTTCATACTAGTCCGGTATAAATGTGGTGCCGCCTATCAGGTAGGCACCACTATTAAAATAATAATTTTTTAGTCAACTATTCAAATTTTTTAAGGTGATGCTGCCTATGCATCACTCTCCACTTGCATCAATGTGCCATTTTGGTACATAATCCAGCTGATATACTATTTAAGTATTTTATTTTATTTTCATAATATTTAGGTAAAATAAGTTCTTGTACACAAAGAATGAAAGAGGAAGCTATCATTTGCTTAAAACGAAAGAAGAAGTACAAGATTGACTATAAAATGTGTTTTATTCTCATAATTGAAGATCGAATCGACAACTATATAATTAAAAATAAAGTAACCAACCATTGCACCATATTTCATGATTAATTGATAAAATATTTTAAAAATAAAAATAAAAAAGTGAAAATATTAGTCAAACAAAATTAACATGCCACACATATATCATCATAATGCAACAACCTCATAGTTTTATAAACTTTTAAAAGCGATTGAAGCATAATTTTATCATTATTTCTATAGTTTACTAAAAGGTTTATGTTAAATTTTATGTTGTCCTAACCTTTACTCTTGAAATATACATATTTCATAGGGCTATAACTTCAGTTTGGAAAACTGTACGGTCTTAAACAAAAAAATGAATGTATATAAAGTGTTTGAGTAAATATTTTTAATATATTTTTAATTTAAAAATAAGTAAAATAAAATAGAATTATTACAAATAAAAGAAAAATCTCTATTTATAATTAAATTCTCAAAATCTAACACTACAAATTTAATTATATCAACAACTAATAATAATATCTATCTACAAAATAAAAATCCTTCAAACTTTAAACTCTATAATTTTTATCCTCTGGTACTAGGTTACGTATACTCCTAAAAAAGAAAAAAATTTAAAGCATTTCATTCAACCACATAAATCCATCTCCTGATACGGGCCTAAAGGTATAGTTTCACACTTCTCAATAAACGTCCTCAAATCATGGTCGTCCACGTATCCCATTCTTACTAGGGACCATGCTGCGGCTCAGCACACGCCCTAGGAAAGGTAGCTCCGATAGGAAAACGGCACCAAAAGCATATTCCCCATAATACCCCTCTTATCACCAAACCCGCAACTTTTATTTCTAGTCCATTTCCGTCATCTTGTTCAATATAAATCCCCTAAATATTGAAATATTTTGTTACTTTCTTTTCAACTGTGTTTTCGTGTCTGGATTTTGTCATATTCTTCTCCTAAAACCATGGCGACCAGTTTGATTCGACGGGCGATGAATATGGCATCACGAGTGTCATCACCAACGGTGGCTCCGGCGTCGAGGATGGTGGTGGTTAGGCCGTACGCTAGCGAAACAGAAGCTCAAAAAGTGGAACCAAAAGCCGCCGCCTCCCCCAACATGAAGACCTTCCAAATCTACCGATGGAATCCAGATAACCCTACCAAACCCCAGCTCCAAGACTACAAAATCGACTTAAAAGAATGCGGGCCTATGGTCCTTGACGCCCTCATCAAGATCAAGAACGAGATCGACCCGTCGCTCACCTTCCGCCGCTCCTGCCGTGAAGGAATCTGCGGCTCATGTGCAATGAACATCAACGGCTGTAACGGCTTAGCTTGTCTGACCAAGATCGAATCAGGATCGTCGGATACCACCATAACGCCTTTGCCGCATATGTTCGTGATTAAAGATCTGGTGGTGGATATGACCAACTTTTATAATCAGTATAAGAGTATTGAACCGTGGTTGAAGAGGAAAAACCCGCCGCCGACGGCGGGAAAAGAGATTCCGCAGAGTAAAAAGGATAGAGCTAAGCTAGATGGGATGTATGAGTGTATTTTGTGTGCTTGTTGTAGCACTAGCTGTCCCAGCTATTGGTGGAATCCCGAGTCTTATCTAGGTCCTGCTGCTTTGCTCCATGCAAACAGGTACTACCTATTTAATTTTGGGTTTATCTGTTAATTTGATGTTTCTGAAGGATTTGTGGACTGGGATTGCATTTAATTTGATTGGTTCATAGGAAAAGAGTTAACTTTATCTTGAGTGACTAACAGAGAACACTGAAAGTGAATGCTTTAAGGCTTTTTATTTCTTAAAATGATGCTGTTGGTGATTTTCTTTTTGGCTTATTTCACCATCTATTTGGTTGATAACTGAAAAGAAGGAACTTTTATTTTCTATTTTTGATAGTGAATCTTACAATTGACGTTATTCCCTCCAAAATTGGGGTTCTCTAATTGATTCACTGAAGTTAGTATTTAGTCTTTTATTGATTATTGAGTAGTTTAAGTTTTAGGACTCTTTTGGGCTCATGGTTTGCTAAGGAGTTTCTTGGTTTATAGTCCGTCTTGTAAAAGGGAATGCTACTTTACCTGACTTGGAAATGACTGTTGTATTGAGGTGTGTGTTTGAAAGGAGAATGCTCAAACTTTTTTAATTTTTTTTTCGTATTTGGAAGATCATACTTTCCATACTAATGGTTAGACATAAGATTTCAAGGAAAATGAAGAGTTTAGTAGGAAGCGGAAATGAATGAAGATGTTTTTGTTCCTGGGGGGCATAATATGTAGGGTTGATGTGTTAATTCAACATCGGAAGTGATTCTTGATTATAATATTGTTACCTACGTTTTAAGTTTTTGCTAATTGCACTATTTGTTTGAGATTAGGGTCCTTAGTGTCCTTGTTACTTAAGAAAACTCTGATGATTCTTTTCATTTCTAGTAGTCGAATGCCCCATGAATTTTGGTTGCGAAATTGCAAAAGGGTATTTCTCATTAGTAGCTGAATTACAGTATTAGAATGATTCACTTATTAAACTTTTTTTAATCATTACAATATTGAGGGAGGGGGAAGGGATGACATGGTTTGAACCCTTGTTATCTAGGTACCTGACAAGAGCTTTAACCTTTGCTCCAGACAAGTTTTGGCCACTTATTAATTCTTGGTAAACTATCAATTCAACTGATGCTCCCATATTTGATGTCATGTTCATCATGTTCATTCGACTGATTTACATGAAACTTGTAATGGGACATGTCAATCAAAATAAACTAGAGTAGTTTTGTTGCCTGTTGATCTTTTGTTCATTCCTTGACTAATTTTGATAGTTCTTACATTCAGATTACTGTCTTTTTTTCTCCTGAGAGTGTGTAAACTTTGTTAACCATGCATCTTATATGCAGATGGATAAGCGACAGCCGTGATGAATACACAAAGGAAAGATTGGAGGCCATAAATGATGAGTTTAAGCTGTATCGTTGCCATACAATATTGAACTGTGCTCGTGCTTGTCCAAAGGGGCTGAACCCGGGAAAGCAGATCGCACACATCAAGCATCTTGAGCTTACTGCTTGAAGTCTCAATCTCCACAAATAAAATGTTAAAACCAGGCAATCTGGATTTTTTTTTTCTTGTGAGGTTTCCTTGAACAATTTGCTTTGATTTAATAATTGTATTCTCCCTCACAATTGTACTTAATCTTGTTGTTCAAGTGCTGATTTTGGTTCAATTGATCCTTATTTTTGTTTGTTGCATTCAATCTAATATAATAACATTCAGATTGGTAGGTTTTATCATGCTGTTTTTGCTAGAGATTTCGGAGTTTTGAGTATCCATCTAATTTTCAACCAACTATAGTGGAAAGCAAAACAAATTATAGTAAACAATTACTTCTGGAGTGACTACCTACACAAACATTGCATTCAATCATTGTGGCTCTTATTATATATGTTCCGAAAGAATAAGAACTTGGCTTGGTTTGGATGATTATCATTTATCATCATAGTTTCGGGATGAATCATTATTATACTTGCAGAAAGTGTATGAAAGTGAACTTTCCATTTTCAAATTCTAACGTTAACGAGTTAGGTCCACCATTTATGAGACTTGAGCAGAATCATATATATATATCAAAACAAGTGCCAAAGAGAGAACTTCACCTCCCAAGAACGTTCTACAATGCTGAAGTGGTTAATGATAACATGGATTTTTGCCCTCATCTTTTCTAATGTCGTTCAAGCCAGCAATCGCCTTTCAGTTGGCTTTGAGCCACCAAAGTATGTAACCATTACAGGTGATGTGATTAAACTTGGATCATCCACTTTATTTAGATCATATTTCATGCTAATTTTCTTTCTCAAAAACATGGACTTGACAACGATTTGTCATGCACATCGATGCATAAGACATGAATCCGGCTCTAATATTTCAGTTATCTTGTTCAAACAGGTTGCAACAATGATTGTGATACAGCTTGCTGTAATTGTGACATTGAGAGACAGCCACCGATGTGCACCTATTGCTGCAAAGAAGAGATGTCTGCTACTGCAAAGCAAGTTCACAAGAATGGATTAAAGTTTTCAAGGCCTTAGGCACACAATCACCTTTCCTTGTATAACACAAATGGGAGTCTTCTATCATCAGAAATACCACAAGTCGATGAAAGGCAGGCACTTAAATTCATTCGTATTCAATTATTAATTTATTTCAATAAAATCATCAATCTTACAACACTTAGTATCACATTAGGAGATACGAATTTATAGTTAAAAAAAAAAAAAGCTTTCGTAGCCTCGAGGTTTCCTCAATGAAAAAAGTTCTTCCTAGAAAGACCGAGGAACACGGTTGCTGATGAGATTTGTACCTTGAGGTCAGCAATGTCAACGTCATGCCCACCTTCTACTAAACCCCATTTATCCACCTACAAATATACAAGAGAAGTCTCAAGTTACATGATATATACATGCATATGCATGTGTTAGCATAATAGATTTTACTGAAACAAAAAGAACCTGCAAATCTTCCTCAAGTCTAATCAACTCGATTGCTTCCTCAATCTGCAATTTACCACGAAAAATTCCTAGAGCAATAACCAATGAATGTGCCGCAGCTGCAAGGGCATCAATTGCTGCCAATTCACAGTCATCTGTCTTCTTCAGAAGGTTTTCAACAGCCTTTGAGAGACCTTCCCCTTGCTTCCCACCAAAGAAACTAGAGTACACAATAGGCTGAAAGCCAAATTCAGAATTTAACCAAGAAAGTAAAGGATCAACTTTCTCAACTTGCCTTGCTGCAAAAAAAAAAAAAAAAAGCCACAATGCCAGATATTATTGCATTTTGGTGTTCACACTGAATCAATAATTTAATCATGACACGAAACGAAAAGGAATTTGGTTTTCCATCAAGCACATGCCTGATGATTCAGTATCAAAGTACGATATGATACAGTCTAAGCATGAAATAACCTACACACCATGAACACCAGCCGTCAAAGTGTTATCCTCCGGTGCACGACAGAACACTAAGTCTTGATCAAGTTTCTTCATCAGATGTTCAATGATCTTCGTGCGTGTGAGAGGAACTCTTTCCAGCGCCGTGCAAGCAAGTTTCATCAATGGCATTGTAAAGGGTCTGATTCCATCTGTTTGCTAAAAACAATTAACATCTTATTAGTTATTAAAAAACTCACGGAACCTCCTTTGTACAATACTTCACAATTGGACCTAAGATGATCAACTAAAACATATAGACTACATCTTTTGGATTCACCCTATCCACATTCTGAAGTTACCATTCATCAAACGACACCCAATTCAGACAAGATTAAGTCATACCACATAAAAAAAATCCAAAGACACCCAATGCAAAGACTAAGACTAAGCTAGCAACAAACTCAATCTCAAATCTCAAAAGGAAAGCCCCAAATTTTATAAAACAAAATAAAGAGTTACAGTTAATTAAAAAAGAAGAAAAAAATGATCTACCTGATATTGCCATTCAGCAGCAATGGCCTTAGCAAGAGCCAAAGTGGGTAACTTGAGAAGCCTTTTAGAAGGGGTTTTAAGAGTCCTATAATCAAGCATAACAGTCCATCCAACTCCATCATCAGACTCTCTCGTAGTAACTTTCTCATAAAATCTCTTCCCAACTATCGATCCAGTCATGAACGACATCGGCATCGTCACCGACGTCGTCCTTTCGGTGCTCGCATTTGAAGTCGGTGGCTTTATGTATATACTATTATCGTCTTTCTCTTTGTTGTTATTGGCGTTGTTGAATGTGAAGGAAGAAGAAGATGGACCGTCGGAGGGGTTGCCATGGGCGGTGGCGATAGAACTGAAATTTAGAGAACGGAAGGCCGAGAGGAAGTTGGGATGTTTAATGGGTTTCAATGCTTTGTTTAAAAGAGAAGCGGCCATCGATTCTTCCGGACTATTTTCCTGAGAAAATACAGGGGGGTTCTAGAGCTTTGTTATAGGGTTTTTTTCCATTGAAGCAAGGGGGAGAAAAGCCAGAGAAAAACGTTGAATGGGCTTTGAGCTGTGGCCTCATTAATTCGTTTATGGGTTCTGAATGGTGGTGGGTAAGTCTGAAAGAGGCCTAAAACTCACTAGTTTAACTGGGCTAAATTCTAGATTTTGGATTGTTTGGGCATATTCAGTTTCTAAACTTTAATTTGATTAATTTTAGTCTTGTATTTTTTAAATTTTTAAATTTATGTTTTATAGTCTTTGAATTTTAAAATGTTAGACTTAATCAAACGATAACAGTTAATTTTTTTTAGTTAAATACTTTTATCAATATTATATTATACGTATTGTTGTAGATTTAGTCTATATTCTCCAACCTGGATCATTCTTAGTTATTATATTTTCTAAATTTTATATTTTCAATCTTAATGCTAACGACAATCATTAAATCTAATAACTCATTTTTTAGTACTATATGAAAATAGCAAGCTAACATGGTATTATATTACACAATTGATAATATGTTTGTCGCATCAAATTTTAGAAATAGTAGAACTTTACTTAATGAATTTAATAGCTACCATTTGGTTAGGACTAAAATTTAAAATTATAAGAGCATAGAGACTGAAAATGACTAAATTAAAGTATAGAGACTAAATTCACAACTTTCACATAGTATAGGGACTAATAGAAGAATTAAACCAAAAAGGGAATGTTGACTTCTTTTTAATATATATAGAAAAAAAGGCAGCAGCAACTTAGTCAAAGAAAGCAACTAATTCCAACACATTGTTTGCCAAGTTTATCAATTTGTTTAATTTATTATATTCAGCTGTCACTGCAATCAATTATTGTTATAAGCTTGTTCCACACGGAGCTTCGACCGAATTTTGAAGCCCTTGCTTCCCAAGCTTTGTCCCTTCAAAATCCAAAACATATAAAAGGAGTCACAAATCATGCTTATCCTCACCCATTATCAATCCTTTTAGCCCACAATCATTTTCTTACCAAAAATGAAGAGGGAAGGTCGTCAACATGGTATGGTTAGGACGCACAGGGTCCTCCCATCTCCATGGAATCCGAGACCTGAACCCCGGTTCGTTCAACAGGTCAATTCACCTACAACGGCCGGGTTGTTCACCAAAGTTCCGGCGAAGCCTACTAACCATTCCAAGTTTACCGGACGATGCGGTAGGCCTCGGTGCCTAGGGTGTCACATGCACCCGGCTTGTAAGTCCAAGGATAAGGCCAAGGGTACTCATAAGTTTAGGTCAAATGATATGGCCACAAACTATAGGTTGGTCACCTGGAAAGTGGTTGATAGGAGGCCTGGTTTGAATTTTTCAGGGTTTTCAGCAGCAAGGATGTTGGACCATTTATCTAGTGACTGTGAAGGTTATGATGATGATGATGATGATGATCAATGTCATGTAGTCAATGATGGTTTGAAAGCGAGTTCTCAATCTCAAGAAGAGGTAGAAAATCATGAAGGTAAGATTGAAGATGATGATGAGAAACATGAGGGTGTTGATTTTGATGATATGAAGTTTGTTTTGGATCGTGAATTGGAAGAAGAAGGTTGGTGTTTGGTTGGGGAAATTTGATGATCCATTTCCCATATGTCATTATTATTTTAAAATAATTATGCTTTGTATTTTAATATTTTATCCAGTGTTGTGGGTTGGACCAAAATTTATTAATCAAGGGCTTCCTTTTCACAACTATTTGAAAGATTGACAACGGCAGCATTGTCATCATATCATATTATCATCCCGTTGTCGCGTTTGAGTTCTTTACGATACGTACAATTACTGACTCGATGACTTCTAATCTTT
The DNA here is from genome assembly GCA_025506655.1 of Gossypium rotundifolium. Lineage (NCBI taxonomy): Eukaryota > Viridiplantae > Streptophyta > Magnoliopsida > Malvales > Malvaceae > Gossypium > Gossypium rotundifolium. Next base: position 47,005,727 of record CP106725.1, read on the forward strand.
CTAAAGGTGTATTTGGTACGCTTCCTTGATCACAGCAACAATAACGTCACCAATATGAGCATATCGGCGATTACTAGCTCCTATGACTCGAATACACATCAATTCTCGGCCCCATTGTTATCTCGCTACATTCAAATGGGTCGAGGTTGAATCATTTTTTAAATCTCTTTTTTCAATGTAACAAAGGACGAAGAAAAAAAGAAATATTGTTTGTCAAAAGGATCAAAAGTTTGGTTTATTTTTTATTCATACATGCAAGTTATAATTTGTCAACCTCAGTTAGTCTCTACCAAAAGTACAGAATAATTCTTCTATATAAATGCTAATGGTTTTGATCTGTACTTGTCTGAAAGGTTCAAAACAAATAAAAGAATATAACAAATAAAATTCCTAGCTTTTTTTTTCCCCTTCTTTTGACAAGGGATAGGGGCAAGGGCTGTTTAGAAATAGGAATTGATATACTCAAACATAATTTTTTTATCCTCTCACTAATGATTCAATATATAAATTCCTTATGAATAAATAAGAATGACAGCAGTTTTTTTTCACACGTACTAGAACTGGTCAAACTTTTTATTCCTAGAGTTCTCTGCCTTCTCTCTAGGGGCAAATAAAAGTAGGCCTCCTTTCAGTGGAGGCCATGCCCTTGTATTCAGCCTCAGCAGAAGAGCGGCTGACAGTAGGCTGCTTTTTGGATTTCCAGCAAATAAGGTAATCACCAAGATAAGCTATTTTATCAATCTAATCTAAAAAAATTAATATTTATAAAAATATCTTAGTTTAAAAACATTCACTAAAATGATCTGAAATGAATAGTAAAATTAGATTATGAGAAATAGATGACCGGCACCATTTTTTTCTATTAAAAAAATAAATTTTGGGCATTTGTATACTAAATGACTGATACTATATATTTTTTTAAAAAATTTTTTTGAGGTGTTGGCATGGTTATAGCCAGTACCCTTTTATCTGATTAAAAAAATAATTTTTTTTTAGATAGTGGTGCCGGCCAACAAAGAGCCAAAATCACCCAATAAATTTTTTTTGAGAATATTACAATATAACCCCTCCTTATTTTCCCATCTTTTTTATTTCTCAAGTTTAATTACATATTTTGCATTTTAAAACAATATTGAACTATTTATCATATTTTTAATTATTATTGCATCACTCACATTATTTTTAAATTTAAAATTAATTTAAAATATATTGAACTACATATTTTATAAAATTTAAAATTTTCATGATTGAATTTTCCCATTATATTTGAATTTTTATGATTTTTAAAAAAATATTTTTATTTTGTTAAATGTAACTTGATTGTTGTTAAACTCAAGTATAAATAATAAATTAAGCCTAAAAATTATATTTATTTTTAAATGTAATGATAATTTCTTGGAGGTGATTTTGATAAAAAGTTGTAAAAGTTATCTTATTTTAATATATTATTTAAGAACTTCAAAAGAAAGTATTTTAAAAGTATTTATTAATTTTAATATTGAATTTTATAATTGTGAAAATATATTAAAATGCTAAATACAGATATCTAAAATGACAATAATTGATACTAAATTAATTAATTTTCAAATCAAAAGTAGTTAATTTTAAAACTAAATTAAATTTAATATGCACAATTAAATTATATATTTTTAAACTTAAAATATGCTTTAATGAATTTCATCTTTTATAACAATTCAAATAAACATTGCTAAATTATTGTTTTTTATTTTAAAAATAACGAGTAATATATTTATAAAATATGTAGTTTAATATATTTTAAATTTAATAATAATGTGAATAATGCAATAATAATTAAAAAACATGATAAGTAGTTCAATATTGTTCTAAAATATAAAATATGTAATTAAACTTGAGAAATAAAAAAGATGGGAAAATAAGGAAGGGTTATGTTGCAATATTCCTAATTTTTTTTTGTTGGGTGATTTTGGCTCTTTGTTGGTTGACACCACTATCCCAAAAAAAATATTTTTTTAATCAAATAAAGGGGTGTCAGCCATCAGTGTGCCAGCACCCCAAAAATTATTTTTTGAAAAAAATACATGGTGCCGACCATCTAGTGTCCAAAACCCTAAAAAAATATTTTTTAATAGAAAAAAGTGGTGCCAGCCATCTATTTCCCATAACCCAATTTTACTGTTCATTTCAAGTCATTTTGGTGAATGTTTTTAAACCAGGGTCATTTTTATAAATATTAATTTTTTTGGATTAGATTGATAAAATAGCCACCAAGATATGTAAAAGCCAATAATGCACAGCACATGAGCGCAATCTGCTTATACCATCGTAAAACTAAATTTAATATAATTTTTATTAATCAAATCATAAAAATAAAATTAAATGTGAAAACGTATTTGATTTCTTGAAATTTTAATCTTATGATTTTAATTTTTCAAATTAGCATATAAGTAATTCAAAGAAAGTAACTCTTCCTTTTTAAAGACGTGATATTAGAAAAATTACCTATGTATAATTTGAGAAGCATAATGCTAAAATATAACTTTCATAACCCTAATTTTTAATCACTCATCATCAATTGGAAATTAGTTACTAGAATATCTACACAAATTTGGGTTAATCTTTTATGATAGTAAATAATGACATATAATTACTATTATTATATATGTGATGTCTATATTTTGAACAATCACCCACTTGTACCACATATATATTAATTACTCTATAATTACATGTCGTTATATAGCCTTTTGAACTCAAAACTTTACTATCATATCCAAAAGTTATTCCAAATAATTCGTCCATTAATTATGTTAACATAGAACCATTGTGACTTTCGTTACATATATCGTAACTAAATCCATCATTGATCACGTATATTAACATAACCAAATGACATAGATCAAGTATGGATGTGTAGCATGAAAATTACATGCAATGTGAACCAAATATACCTATTTCCAACTGGTCCTCCTTAGCCTTAATGAAATCAAACCTTACCAAAATCAGAGTGTGAATAAACCAAATAAACTTTATTTCTGCAAAAAATAACCTTAAGTTGAAATAACCAAAAAATTTAGCTATAACAGAAAAGTATTTAAAATTACAAACTCCCATTATAACTTATTATCTCGAAATGACATTACACCCATATGAGCAGTGTGCTCTTATAAAACCTTGGGTGTAGTCCTTTAGTAAGCGGGGCCGCAATCGTGAAATTTGTCCCAATATGCTTTATAGGCACCTAACCACTCTAAACTTTTACTTTAATAACTAGGAACTTAAAGTTTATGTGCTTTGACTTTGATGTGCTCCTGTTGTTATTGGAATAAAGGAATAACAAGTATTGTCACAATTTGCACCCTAGTGACAAAATTTTACATCAATATTCCATCAAAGTCGGAGTTTGTATATCTGATGATCTCTAACTTATCAGACCTCAAATACGTGAGTATGTAATATTTTGTTCTCTAAAATACCTTATAACCCTCTTAGTTGTTATCCAACGGTCTGTAGTAGGGTTGTTTAAATGTTTGTGTAAAATCTCACCTAGCGAAATCTTAGTGTTCAAATATTGTTTATTGGAGTATGGTGTTTAAAGCAAGATCTGAGTGGGTAACGTATTAATTGTGACTAAGTATGTAAATCTGTGAGTACGCTTTTGGGCAAAATCTATCTTAGGCGAGTTTGGTGGTTTGGCGGACTCCCTTGTAGAGTATACGCCATCTCAGTTGTTAGACAATTATGTTAAGTACTTAGTTAAAGAACTATTTATTATTTTATTATATTATTACTCCAGTTGAACAATTTAGTTAGACAAATGAGAATTGGTAGAATAGAATTAAGTTATTGTAGTCGATAAGACTCATATTTATGATGAGAGAAAGTGCTTAGTCATAGTAATCGAGAGAGTTTAGTAGGATAATCATACTTATCCACTAAACCCAACTTCTATGTGTAGTTGTGTAAAGTTAGTATAGTCTTCTTGAACAAGTTTTACGTTTTCTTTTGCACCCATATTTTTTTCTCAAACTTTCTCTGCATTTTTCTCTTAGAAAACCTTAGACCAGAAGCCTGCTTGAAGATTTAGGTTTGTTGTATTCAGCCAACTCCTTCGTTGTTTTAGCACCTAATAAATATCAATGAACCTTAGGTTATTTCATGGCTATTTACGTGACCTTTGAGCTGCACGCTTTAGCGTCAGTTTTGAGTGTAAGGAAGGAAACTTCCTAAATCTGGCTTGTAACGCCCCAAATTTTGGGCCTAGAATAAATAGGTTTTGAACAAGGGAACAGATTAGGAGACTATACATAAATATTTATTGTGCAAGAAAGTGACATAAATGAATGTTTGCTTCAGTGGTTAAGTGATTTGGGTGTGTATGGGAGTGTTTGAGAAACCTGGGTTCAAGTCTTGGCTTTTGTAGAATTTTTAGTTTTGCTCTTAAATGAATCTGGACACTGGCATATATGCCTTATAAATAATAATGCTTGTTTATAACACATGAAGAGTTTGTGGTCTAGTGGCAAGGTGGCGTGTTGTGTAACTGAGAGGTCTGAGGTTCAAGTCTTGGGTTGCGCAATGGGGTATTTATTTTGCTGCATGAGCTGTGTGGGTAGTAGAGTTGGACTGAAACACAGCTAAAGGGAGTTTGAATAGATTTGAATGGTGTTTGAATTGGTTATGGAGAGATTCAAAGAGGGATAAGGGGAGAGAATCAAGGAGTTTGAGTGAGAGGAGAGTTGTGCCAATTTGGGTGTCTGGCTACTCAGATTTTCGGCAGTGATTTCTTTTGGGTATAGTCCTTGTATGGCTCTTTCATTTGGCATTTTTGTTTTATTCTTTTTGTTCTCCCTGGCAAAATTATCCTTTTGGGTCTTGGCATCATAAGTTATTTGGTCGATTCCTGGTAAGTCAAGTGCCTCTCGGTACCTTTTTGGATTCCTTTTTCCTCTACTATTTTTTCCTTTCAGCCGAATTCATTCTTCTCCCTTATTTATCCTTCACTTCTTCTTAACTGTTCTCCTTTCCTCTTTGACTGAGTGGCTCTCTCTCTTTTTCTTTCTCTGCTGTATCAGTCAGTTTGGTAATGGACGACGACATCTTCTCCTGTTCATAACACTGTGGTAAGTCGAATCCTACATCTCCTCTTTTCCCTTCTCTTTTTGTTTCTCTGCTTTTCTAATATAGACTGAATGCGTAAATCTTGTCTTGTTATTTCAAAACTATGTGGATGATAGTATCTGACAATCGGTGGAGCGTCAACTACCTTACTTTTCTGCACATCTCTACCTTTGCTTCAAATTCCTCTTTGGCCGAATACTGTGGGGGTAAGTAGATTATTTTGTAGTATTGGCCAAATACCTAATCTGCTCTAACTCTAACTCTTTGGACTATGGGCATCAATTCAAGCCTTGTATTACACGAGTATGGCTAATGAAATCTGTCTTATACGCAGTAAATCGAGAAGAAAGTTGTGATCATTTTCAACCAGCGATTTAAGAGTAAAAATCGCGTAACTTTCGGTCAAGGTAAGTGGTGATATTAGTTTGGGGCTTTAGTGTTAATGATATAAAGGATGAGAGATTGATTGTGTTGGAATGATTATAGGTTGATCGTACATGGGGAAATCTGTTTGTTGTGCAAACAGGTGTGTAGTCACACCCCTCTCTTCTGTGAATTAACAAAAGCCGAAAAGCCAAAACTTCGACATTTATGGCCCCACGAGTGTGCGATCGCTTGTGTGGTAAATCGAGCCCACCAATCATGGGCGATAGACTGTAGAGGCCACCACGAGTGTTCTCGTGCTCTTGGGCTGACATGGGCCTCGTTTGGCCGAAATAGGTCGTGCGAGCCCAATAGGCTCGTAGGCCCCACACGGATGAAATCCACGATAAGTGGTAAATACTGGACTGGGATATATAGTTCGCATAGTCGTGACTGAATTTGGGCTAAATGGGCCACACGAGCGTGAGGGCCCACGTGGGCCGAATAATGGGCCTTGGGCCTATTTACACCGTTATGACCATTTAGGTTATCTATGTCACTCGAGGTGACTGTAGACCTTTGGAGAGGCCGTTATCTACACCAAGACCCTAAAATAATTAAAATAACTATAATACACCTGTAGGGTAAAATGACCGTAATGCCTTTATAGGGTAAAATGACCATAATACCCCCAAAAGGTAAAATGACTATTTTGCCCCTTGAGGGTAACTGACTGATTTTTCTATGATTTAAATGACTAATTTGGCTATGATTTAAATGACTAATTTGTCTGTGATTTGTATGACTGATTCTGAGCATGGCATTCTGCATACACGACATACTACATGAGGTTGGGGTACTGTTATAGAGGAAGATTACTGTACTATTGGTCGCACAGGTCACACAAGACGACTGTGGACTTACTGATGGCTTCGTGCTGTGCATATTACTGCTACTGATGGCTTAGTGCTGATCATATTACCGCTACTAATGGCTTCGTTCCGTTCATATTACAGCTACCGATGGCTCTTGCCGATCATATTATAGCTATTGATGGCTTTGAGTCGATCATAGTACAGCTACCATTGGCTCTGTGCCGATCATATTACAGCTACTGATGGTTTTGTGCGATCATACTACAACTACCGATGGCTCTGTGCCGATCATATTACAGCTACTAATGGCTTTTTAGCCATCCTGTTTATAGCTTATAGTTATCCTATTTATGGCTCTTAGCCATACTGTTACTGGCAACTCTGCTGCGTTATTATTACTGGCAGCTATGCTGCGATATTGGTGTGCTGGCTGGGTGGGTTGATTTTATCCCTACATGGTGTGTTGGTTGGTACGGGTGGTGTGTTGGCTGGATTGGGGTGGGTTGCATATTTGCACCTTCATCGACATCTTGTATTGAGCTTAGGCCCATCTTGCATTATTCTTGAATAGGGCCAAGGCCCGGTTATTCTTGCATATATTATTCTTGATCGATGATAGTGGATTACACACTGAGTTTTTGGAAACTCACCCTTTCTTTTAACTGTACAGGTAATCCCCAACCTTAGACGATTTGGAGCCACGAGAGACTCGGAGGTGGCCACACGATCGCTGATGTTCTGCTTTAAACTTATTTATTTAAATTTTTTATTGGGCTATTGATTCTGTAATAAGGCCTCTTAAACCTAAGTTATGTTATTTTGGCTTTATTTATTTGATACTTAATTGATAGTGATAGAATGCTGGTTTTCAAAAAGATTAACTGTTTTCAAAACACCGCATTTTCGCAACATTTTGGATATTGCTTCCGCAACAAACAATGTTTTTATAGTAAAGACGTTTTAATTGGTTAGTAAATGGTTAAGGTGATTTGAGTTTTAACAAAGAGATTTCAACTTAGAAACAAATTTCTACCAACAAGTCAAATTTTCGAAAGACACATCAACGTGACACGCCAGATTCGGCCATAACGTCTAGGCCTGGTTTGGGGTGTTACATGGATTTTGTGGTGATGTTACTTACAAGTTTGTTTAGTTTAGTTTTCTAGTATGCAGTTTGATAAGTTTAATTATTTATATTATAGCTCAAGACTCTCCTGAAGTTTCTCATGATAAGGGTAAGAGTCTTGCTGTTTGAACTTATTGCACTTTCTGGTGAGTTCCTTCTTACTCCATGTGTGTGTAATGCCTTTGTTTATGTTTGATTTGAGGCAAGTATACATATTTTATGAAGATAAAATATTTGTGCAAGAGTGATGGATGCTTGTTGTTATTAGCCTAGTTTGGCCTGTCTATGTTGAAGATGTAAGAACCTTTTTTCGTGTTTAAGCCACTACTCCTTACTTTCTGTAATGAACAATGTGATCTGAAACATGAAAATGAACTCATGGAATTTCCTTCAATGAAATGAGAAATGAATTGGCAGATTGTGATACATGAAAATGGTTGTGTAGCCTCTGGTAGGGCAAGTGTTATTGCAAACCAGATTGACAAATCGTGACAAAGGAAAATGAAAGAACGAATGATATGGCTCTGAATATGGACTAGGGTTCATGTCTAACATGAAGAAGGTGGTTTGTATGATTGCATGGGCGTAGAGTGCACGCCAAAGAAATAATGTCTGGTATATAGTTTGTCTGTGTTTGGTATTCACCAACTAGAGAACTTTGTGACCGTGCTGAGTTGGAAATATTTACTTGCATTATTGTATGAAGAAGGCCTGTTTATAAAGTAAAGGAATCTTTGAAGACTACGCCAGAGGACTATCGTCGCTGTGAGACTTTTTATATTTTGTATTATGCATGACATGGGGTGGTGTCAATACATTAACTGTAACATCCTCAAAACCCCCTTGGTAGAAAAAAAAATATGAGATAGATGCTTACTGAAATAAGACGTAAAAATACTAAAGGATAAGGGATGTTAGAGAAAAATGAAATAAGAAATTCAATTAAGTAAATTATAATTTGAAATCTTATTATTAGAAATAATGAAAAAATACGATGGTGTATTAGTTTAATAATACAACTAAAGTGATATGTTAAGTTTATTAAACTATTAAAGTTGACTATGACCATCAAGTAAAGGTCGGAAGAGACTATTTAACTTCAAATAGAAATTAGTAAGTTAGAATATCCTATACTTGGTATTGAAGGTCATGGAGTGGTATAGTAAGTTATGCGTTAGTGATGTAATGCAAATTAAGTGAAGTGTATATTATGGTTAAATAATGAAATGTCAAGATTTATGTCAAAAATTAGAAGGATATATGAAGGTTATAGATAATTGATAGATTGAAAATATATACAAGAATACATGAATTTGTGAAGAAATGAAAGACAAAAAATTATATGAATTAGAAGGATAAGTAAAATATATGTTCACGAGACCAGAAGAATTTAGAAGCAAGTGCATTATGAAGAAATTTTAGAGATATGATCATAAGGAGAAGGATACCAAGGCAATAAAAGGAAGTAAAGAAATAATAAAATTTATAATTACTCAAATTAAGAAAATTTCGAGAACAAAATTTTATTTAGGGAAGAATGTTTATAATGCCCTAAGATCATCATCTTAAATTTTGCAAAGTGATATATTTAGAAAGTGTATAATTTAATTATTGAGTAAATGAAATAAAGTATATCAATGTCAGTAGAGGAAGGTATTGGATAATGGAGAAGGTCTAAAATAAATTATAAAATAAAATAAAATATAGAGTATTATATTGTGAGATATAAATTTGAGGTATTGACTAAATTGTGAAAAAGTGAAAAGTGATGGGGTTATTGTGTGAATATTCAAAAGTTGAGGTTAAAGTGTAAATCTAAAAAAAGTTGAAAGACTAAAAGTGAAATTAACCAAAAGCGAATGGACATAAATGGAAATATGAAATTTAACTGAGGGCAAAATGGTCATTTAGCAAAATAATAATAAATAAATCATTTTGAAGAAAATTACCAAAATGTCATTAGATATATGGATGAATTATGGCCATTAGATTTGCTTAGCCTTAAAGTATTAAATATTGGTCATTGGATTGTAATCATGATGTTAGTGATATTTTAAATAATATATTAATAATAAATAAGTTAGATATTTTTATAGCATTTTAATAATAAAATGATATTACAAAAGGAAGAAAGATGAAGAATTTTCTTCATCCTTCTTTCCCCAACATGAATGGCAAATGAAAGAGAGAAAAAAATATTTCCTTCCTTTACAATTTGGTCTTTGGTTATTCAATTTCACTATTTCACTCCAAAATCATGAGAATTTCTATGAGCATCAAAAAGGAAAATGGAAGTATATATCTTAGAGAGTATGTTCATCAACTTAGAAGCAAGAAACAAGTAGATGGAAGTAAAAAAAATAAATGAAAAGAGAAGGGCAGTGATGAAGTTGAGAAAGAAATGAAAGAGAAGCAAAAGAGAAGAAATTTTTGTTAAAAGAGATAAGTTTTCAGACTAACCTTGTATTTCAATGAGTTGAGTTAAATATATTGTGAATGAAAAGTATAATATATGTGTATTTAAATTTATAAATTGGAGATAGAAAGTATTGATGAAGTATGACATGAAGAGATACCAAATTTTCAAGTGAGTGAGTGAATAAGATTTATAATTATGAAAAGTATTAACGTAAAGAAATAAATATGCTATCAACATATAAATATAAGTCATTAATTTGGATAGTAACTAAAAGTATAATAAATATATGTGGTTAGATGAAAGTTAGTGCAAATGAACCATGGGAAAGAAAATGTTTCTACTAAAATAGTTTTTGGACAGTAAAAGTAACTAAACTTTGAAAATTCACAAAAATTGTAGAAATCAAATTAAAGTTGAATAAAATATATAATTAAAGTCTATTGAGTCTAGTTTTTCATATAGGAAATGGTGTAAGCAATGAAATTTTAGATTATGATATATGATAATTTTGTGAGACAAAGTTAGAATAATTTCGAGTTCCCTGTTTTAACTTTGAAAAATCATTATAAATTGTAAAAAAATGTTTAGAATATTAAATTCATATTAATAAAATCTTAATGAGTCTATTTTAAAGGAAATAAACTTCAAATTAATAAAAGACTTATGCTGAAAGTTAATAAATTTTTAATGAAGAAGAGTTAGAGCTGCCTAGCAACAGAACAGGGGAGGGTTTAAAGAATAAAGTGTATTAATTTACCTAAGTATAAATTCTGAAATTTTTATGGTACAAATTTCATTGAGTTTAGTTTCAAAAACAAAAAACGGATATTAATTTCGAATTCTGTGGGTCAAGATATAAATAATTTAGTGATTGCTACTCCAGTGGGTAGTCTTGCTAAAATATGTAATTAGTGAAAATATAATTAATGTTGCATATAAGCATGCTATACTAGAAGTTGTAAATACTCGTATAAATATATTTATGCACTTATAGTATGTGGAGTGGAGAGGAGGAGGAGGAGGAAAAATAATAGAAGAGCACAATATTAAAAAGTTGTTATAAATGATGGAATTGCTAATATACAAGAGAACTGTAAATGAATTGATGGAACATTAAGTGAATAATTGTTTTATGATGGTTTAATGGATTTATTTGTAAAAAAAAAAAGATGGTAAAAATAGGGTACACGTCGCGACGTTGAACATACCACATCTTGGAGTTCGAGTCAGTGAGTGATGTCGTAACGAGGAACCCCAACGTCGCGACCACAACTTGAGGTTTTGAAAACTTTGTAATTTAGTCCTGATTCAATTATAAACTGTTATGAGTGCCATCAAAAGTTCGAATTGAATTAAAATAGATTTTAAATTATGTTCTAAACGCTATTTAGTCTTAGTAATGTGATATAAAATGATTGAATGGATCGAATTTAATAGAGGTTGCTTCGGCAACGAATTTAACATTCCGTTGCTCGGTCCCCGAGCGGGTTGGGTATTGGGGTGTTACATTAACATTTGAAGAATGTATTTTGTATCTAAACTCATGATCATGAACCTATGGCTCGAATGAAAATTCAGTGAAGTGTTTATGGTTTTCAAATGGTACTATCTTATTTATTCTTGAATGATAAATAGTTTATATTTTATACTAATTTAAACAGTAGTTTAAATTGGTTTATGCCAAATACGATTTTAAAGATAATGGTTTTAAGGTAGTGACGCGTCATTTCTAGACCCTCCTTAAGGATTGGGTTTGGAGTGTTATACCTGCCTAACATCCTAACAATGTACGCAATATCTGGATATGTACATACTTGAGCATACATTAGACTCCCAACAGCTGATGCATGTGGAATCTTTTGCATTTCCTGAATTTCAAGTTTACTTTTAAGGCATTGAGTAAGATTAAATTTGTCTCCTTTAACAACTAGGGTGTCACTTGGTCTACAACCTTGCATGCCAAACCTTGAGTAAGATTAAATTTGTCTCCTATAACAACTAGGGTGTCACTTGGTCTACAACCTTGCATGCCAAACCTTTTGAGTACTTTATCGATATAGCTCTTTTGTGACAATCCAAGAAAACTCCGACATCGGCCTCGATGTATATGAATTCCTAAAATAGAAAAAGACATCCCCAAGATCTTTCATCTCAAAATGCTTAAATAAAAACCTCTTAGTTTCGTGCAATAAGCCTATATCATTAGTCACAAGCAAAATGTCATCGACATATAGAACAAGGAATATATACTTACTCCCATTGAATTTTTGATACACACAATCATCAATAATATTCATCTCAAAATCGAACAAGACAATTACTTGATGAAACTTGTAATACTATTGACGGGAAGCTTGTTTGAGTCTATAGATGGATTTTGTTAATTTACAAACCATATTTTTTGGGTCTCCCGACTCAAAGTTTTCTAGTTGCACCATATAAATTTTTTCTTTAATTTCGCCATTGAAAAAAGCAATCTTAACATCCATCTAATGTAACTTAAAATCAAGATGAGCAACAAGCATCATGATTGTCTTGAAAGAGTTTTTCGATGAAACTCGAGAGAAAATCTCTGTAAAATGAATGTCTTTTATTTGAGTATATCCTTTAGCTACAAGATGCGCCTTACCTCTCCAGATTACCATTTGCATCCCTTTCGGTTTTAAATATTTATTTACAACCAATTGGTTTTGCACCTTTAGGTAATGGGACAAGTTTCCAAATTATATTATCTTATATAAACTTATACTATTCTTACATGACATCAATCCACTTTTGAGAATTAGAACTTTTCATGGTCTGATGAGAGTCGATTGGATAATTTTTCATCATTCCATTGTCATCCTCATGTTCGTGGAAAAATACAACATAATCATCTGAAATAACATTTCTCCTCTATCTCATGGACCTCTTTAATGACACTTGTTCTTAAGGTTGTTGAGTTTGTTCTTCTGGAACAATTACCTCATCTTGAATAGGGAGTTGTTCAACATTGTCTTGTTGAGGTTTTGGATTCACTTTTTGATAAACGATAGGTATGAGAACCTGAACATCGTCAAAAGTCATAGCAGAAACTGAATTAGAACCCAATTCCTCCTCAAAAGTAATGTCTCTAACCTTATTTCTCCCTCCAAACTCAACATCCTAAAAAATGTTGCAATTCATATCTTAAAAATATTCCTAATTGTGGAATCATAAAACTTATAGCCCATAGATAGCTCAGAATAACTAATAAAATAGTTGCTCATTGTTTTCGAGTCCAATTTCTTTTCATGTGGCTTATAAGACCTTACCTCAACTTGACATACTTAATTGTGAAAGCGCTTTTAGATTAGGTTTCAACCTATCCAAAGCTCATAAGGTGTTTTTGCAGCTACTTTAATAGGTGCTCTATTCAGAATATAAGTTGTTGTCTTTAGAGGCACTGGCCAAATGAGCACTTTCAAACTTATCATGTTTCAACCTTTCTTCCTCTTGCACACAATGAGAATTGAGCTCATTTATAGTCCATTTCTCCTTTTGACAAATGTAGCTAATTTTAAATCGGTTAAATTGTGCAGGAAGTGATACCAAAACCATAAGAACAAGCAATTCCTCAAAAAGCTTCATCTTAAGTATCTTAAGTCTTTAAGCAACATGGAACATCTCCATAATGTACTCCCTCACGTTTCCTTGACCCTTATACTTTACAGACATCAAAGAAGTCAGAAGTGATGTCATCTCAACCTTATTATTTTTGAAAAAATGTTTCACAATTTCGTCAAGAAAACCCTTGGCCTCAGTAATCTCTTCAGGTTATGTGCCTCTTAAGGCTTCTAGAATATTATGCTCATGATCATAGACTCATGCGATTTGAATGATCTCACCTCTCAAAATTCCTTTTAGCATCAAGGTTGTTTACTGCAATGAGAGGTGTAAGTTGTTCTTCCTTTAGTGTATGGTCTACGTCCATACAACCAAGCTCTATAAGTAAGTGCCTTTTCTATTTCTTGAAATTTGTCACATTAAACATGGGTATAAAACTTATATTAGCAGATATTGTGGTAATAGAAAATGAATTAGCTGAATATAGAACAAAATAGATAAAAACAAGATCACATCAATATTCATAAATAAACAATAAATCAAAATAGTGGCTAATCTCATCTCAAGATACCAAACACAACATTAATATCAAGTCTTTAGACAGTAATATTAACAGTAAGTGATACTCTTATTGTAGCAATCAAACATTGACAATAAATTATGTCAAAAAATGAATCAATCTCTGGACTAACTTATTTCTCACATAAAGTATCTTATAATTGTCACACATTTATCACCACGGATGTCGTTGGAATTCTGTCAAATATTAACTTTGTAACACCCCTAGCCCGTATCCATCGTCGAAACAGGATTACAGAGCATTATCAAAGTTTACTAAAAAAATTTAAATAATTCGAGAAATTTACTATTCGTATTTCGAGATTATGCATAACGTCCCTTAAATGGACCATCGAGGCCCAATATGAACATTAGAATTGAATCGGGACTAAATTGGAATCACTAAAATTTTTTCGCAAAATATCAAAATTTCTCTTATGAACAGTATTCACATGCCCGTGTGGTCTAGGGACACACCGTGTGGCTCACACGGTCATATGACATGCCCATGTTGTAGGCCGTGTGGCTATACACGCCCATACCCCTAACCCGTGTAACTCTCTGACTTATAAGGCATGAAGAAATTGAAGTCGCACGGCCAAGTCACATGCCCGTGTGCTAGGCCGTATGGTTAATTTAATTTTTACAAATTAGGTGTAGCTTTCACACGACCGTATCTCACGCCCATGTTCAAGGTCGTGTCATCCACATGGCTGAGACACACGCCCGTGTCTCTGTCCATGTACTAAATTCTGAGCATTATGTTTTGCAAATTTGAAATACATGGGACAAACGGCCAGATCACATGCCCATGTACTAGGCCGTGTCTCACACACGGTCTAGACACACGCCCGTGTGTCTACCCGTGTGGACGAAATAAAGCCATTTCCTAGCCTCATTTTTCACCCAAACTTTGCCATTTTCCTACACCAACACTTACAAATATTTTCCAACCAATTCAAGCATAAATACAAAGCAATTATACCATTTGTTATTGTATAAAATCATCACTTACCTTCATTCTAAATTATTTACTTTACTTACCTCTTATACAATTCAATTTTTTTATTATAATTTCATACTTATATATATACATAAACATGTGTTACATTTAAAGTGTACAATTCCATTATCCGTCAATTCATATCCAGTAGTACCTATTAAGGTACACTTTTGAGCCACATAACATATAGCAAAATTACCTGTCCAGGCTAAATTTTGTCTATAACATACACTCTAAGAGCTTTGTCAGGATTACCAGTCTAGGCTAAATCCTTTCAATGACAAATAATTCTCTATAGAGTTTATTCTGGACTACCAATCCAGGCTAAATCCAGTCAATTAGGATTACCAGTACAGGCTAAATCCTAATTGAAATATATACTCGAGAGACTCATTTTTCACCCAAACTTTGCCATTTTCCTGCACCAACACTTATAAATATTTTCCAACCAATTCAGGCATAAATACAAAGCCATTATACCATTTGTTATTGTATAAAATCATCACTTACCTTCATTCTAAATTATTTACTTTACTTATCTTTTATATAATTCAAGTTGTTCATTATAATTTCATACTTATATATATACATAAACATGTGTTATTCGATATTCATCTATAACATCAAAATAAGTTTCTCTAGCCATTCCAATGGCTAGATTAGGTTAAACATATACAAACCATAATTTGGTCAAATTTTCCTATACATGCCATTATACCAAAACAAGATTTTCATTTATACCAAAATAATGGGAGGATAGTGTGAATGAATGCTCCGACCGTTCTCCAACCTTCACGAGCTTTGAGCACTATAAAACAAGGAAAAATAAACCTAGTAAGAATTATATGCTTAGTAAGCTCGTATAACCAGAATTTAACTTACCAATCATATTTAACATTTAAACCATTCATAAGTATTCTTTCCATTCAATTTGACAGTTTACCTAACCACATGCATCCAATCAAACATGTTAATCACAAATATACCATATTGTATTGATTAGCTCATCATGCCATATTCCATCAAGTTTTCCTCTTTTCATTTTATATTCCTCATGTCTTATTAATCATTTTATCCGTTGAACTATTGAATTTTTTTATGGATATTTCAGTTAATACATTCAAAGTGTACAATTCCATTATCCATCAATTCATATCCAGTAGTACCTATTAAGGTACACTCTCGAGCCACATAACATATGCGAAATTTCCATCCGGGCTAAATTACATCTATAACATACACTCTAAAAGCTTTGTCAGGATTACCAGTCTAGGCTAAATCCTTTCAGTGACAAAGAATTCTCTATAGAGTTTATTCTGGACTACCAGTCCAGGCTAAATCCAGTCAATTAGGATTACCGGTACAGGCTAAATCCTAATTGAAATATATACTCGAGAGACTCATTTTTCATCCAAACTTTGCCATTTTCTTGCACCAACACTTACAAATATTTTCCAACCAATTCAAGCATAAATACAAAGCCATTAAACCATTTGTTATTGTATAAAATCATCACTTATCTTCATTCTAAATTATTTACTTTACTTACCTCTTATATAATTCAAGTTGTTCATTATAATTTCATACTTATATATATATATATACATAAACATGTGTTATTCCATATTCATCTATAACATCAAAATAAGTTTCTCTAGCCATTCCAATGGCTAGATTAGGTTAAACATATACGAACCATAATTTGGTCAAATTTGCCTATACATGCCATTATACCAAAACAAGATTTTTATTTATACCAAAATAACGGGAGGATAGTGTGAATGAATGCTCCGACCGTTCTCCAACCTTCACGAGCTTTAAGCACTATAAAACAGGGAAAAAGAAACCTAGTAAGCATTATATGCTTAGTAAGCTCGTATAACCAGAATTTAACTTACCAATCATATTTAACATTTAAACCATTCATAAGCATTCTTTCCATTCAATTTGACAGTTTACCTAACCACATGCATCCAATCAAACATGTTAATCACAAATATACCATACTGCATTGATGAGCTCATCTTGCTATATTCCATCAAGTTTTCCTCCTTTCATTTTATATTCCCCATGTCTCATTAATCATTTTTTCGGTTGAACTATTAAAATTTCTAATGGATATTTCTGTTAATACATTCAAAGTGTACAATTCCATTATCCGTCAATTCATATCCAGTAGTACCTATTAAGGTACACTCTCGAGCCACATAACATACAGCAGAATTACCAGTCCAGGCTAAATTCTATCTATAACATACACTCTAAGAGATTTGTCAGGATTACCAGTCTAAGCTAAATCCTTTCAGTGGCAAAGAATTCTCTATAGAGTTTATTCTGGACTACCAGTCTAGGTTAAATCCAGTCAATTAGGAATACCAGTACAGGCTAAATCCTAATTGAAATATATACTGAGAGACTCATTTTTCACCCAAACTTTGCCATTTTCCTGCACCAACACTTATAAATATTTTCCAACCAATTCAGGCATAAATACAAAGCCATTATACCATTTGTTATTGCATAAAATCATTACTTACCTTCATTCTAAATTATTTACTTTACTTACCTTTTATATAATTCAAGTTGTTCATTATAATTTCATACTTATATAAATACATAAACATGTGTTATTCCATATTCATCTTTAACATCAAAATAAGTTTCTCTAGCCATTCCAATGGCTAGATTAGGTTAAACATATACAAACCATAATTTGGTCAAATTTTCCTATACATGCCATTATACCAAAACAAGATTTTCATTTATACCAAAATAACGGGAGGATAGTGTGAATGAATGCTCCGACCATTCTCCAACCTTCACGAGCTTTCAGTTACTATAAAATAGAGAAAAATAAACCTAGTAAGCATTATATGCTTAGTAAACTCGTATAACTAGAATTTAACTTACCAATCATATTCAACATTTAAACCATTCATAAGCGTTCTTTCCATTCAATTTGACAGTTTACCTAACCACATGCATCCAATCAAACATGTTAATCACAAATATACCATATTGCATTGATGAGCTCATCATGCCATATTCTATCAAGTTTTCCTCTTTTCATTTTATATTCCTCATGTCTCTTTAATCATTTTATCCGTTGAACTATTGAATTTTTTTATGGATATTTCTGTTAGTACATTCAAAGTGTACAATTCCATTATCCGTCAATTCATATCCAGTAGTACCTATTAAGGTACACTCTCGAGCCACATAACATACAGCAGAATTACCAGTCCAGGCTAAATTCTGTCTATAACATACACTCTAAGAGCTTTGTCAGGATTACCAGTCCAGGCTAAATCCTTTCAGTGACAAAAAATTCTCTATAGAGTTTATTTTGGACTACCAATCCAGGCTAAATCCAATCAATTAGGATTACCAGTATAGGCTAAATCTTAATTGAAATATATTATCGAGAAACTCATTTCGGATTACCCGTCTGGGCTAAATCCATTCTGCAACACATGTAGTTTTATCAGAGAAATCACTTTTATCCATCAGAATTCAATAGTTATAGGAAATTTAACCATTTTCAATAAGTTTCCAACATATACCATTTCTTCCATTGCAATTTCCATACATTTCGTATATACAATCTCATATAACATATTCAATGTAATATAGCATTCAAAACAACACATTTTTATGCTCATTTAAGTTATTCGAATTTACCTTGATATTTGTTCGTAACTGAAATCTACTGATTCGAAATCTTTTCCTTTTCACGATCCAACTCTTTGTTCGATCTTTCTGAATCTATATAAAATTTAATCATCAATTTAACGCATTTCATATTTCATTGAACTCAATTTACATCCTAGGAAAAATTACCATTTTGCCTCCATACTTTTCATAAATTCTAATTTCGTCCCTGGCTCAGATAATGAAATTCATGCAATTTAATCCTTATTTCTAGCCTAGCCGAATTTTATATACCATAATAGCAGTCCATGAATTCCATAAAAATTAGAATTTTATCATGGTTTTTACCTTTTTTTTCAATTTAGTCCCTAAATCATGTTTTCATGTAAATTCACTTTGTAAAAGTTGTTTATCTATCATCAACCTTTCATTTTCTACCATAAACTTTTAGATTACAGCATATTCATCCATGGCACAATTTCCATACTTTGATAACTTTTCAAATTAATCCCCTAATTAGATAGTTTAAGCTATCCTGATTCCAAAAATATAAAAATTACTAAAAACGGGACTTGGAAACTTACCCAATTAAGCTTGAAAAGTTCATTTCTCTCTCCTAGGGCTTCCATAAAATTTGGGGATGAAGATGATATGAAAATAAGATGATAATTCTATTTAATTAATTATCATCTTTTAATTATTTTGTTTTCCAATTTAGTCCTTAACCTTTTCTAATTTTTCTATGGATGATTCACTAAAATATCTACATACTTTTCTTTAATGGTCTAATTACCATATAAGGACCTCAAGTTTTGAATTCCATAGCTATTTAATCCTTATAACTAATAGAATTCAACTTTAACATTTTATGCAATTTAGTCCTTTCTCTAATTAAACACATAATCGATAAAATTTTCTTTTAAAAATTTTTATACAACCTTTCTATCATGTCACTAATCATGCAAAAATTTTAAAATAATTTATCTTTTCAGTTCGGATTTTTGGTCACGAAATCACTGTTCTGATTTTACTAAAAATGGGTTGTTACAAACTTATCTTTGGGTCAATTAATAATCCCATAAATAAAAAAAACATATAATCATCTTGATATTTTAAATAAACTAATCTATGCAAAAATGTCACTTTGGTAGCATTTTGTTTCAATTAATCTATTTAAAATATTAGATATCCTTAATTAAAATCCAAAGCTAAAATCTAAATTTATTTGTTTCAAAATATTTCTCTTAATTTCATCTTTCAATCAAAATGAAAGATAATAGAATATATATATATTTATCCCGAATAACATACAAGTGATGTTGGCAAGTATAATAATAGTTGAATAAATCAAAATAATCTCACATAATACTTCAAATTTAAACTAGAATAATTTGAATAAAGGTAAACCCTATCTCAACATATCAGACACTCCATTAACATTTCATCTTTGGACAAAATTATTAACTTGCAAGTGAAATCCTGTTGTAGTAATCAAACATTCAGAATAAAAATATATCAAATAATAAATCTTCCTTTGGGCCGATTTATTACTCGCATGTAAAACTAAATAATTATCACATGTTTATTACTACAGTTGCACATGTAACTTTGTTAAATATTAACTTTCTTTTGAGCTGATCAATATTAACATAACTTAAGTTACATGCACACAACCTCTCATATTTTAAAATAAAATAATTTTTACAACAGTGTCACTTTAACAACTTATTATTTCAATTAAGTTATTTAAAAATATTTAAATATACTAAAATTTAAATTTAAAATTTTCTATAATAATTAAAAATCAAAACTAAAATTTCTAATACACTACAATTTTCAAAGAAACTCAAAATAAAAGCATTTGGAACAATTAAAAGTCTCCATTTATCATAATTGACATATATATATATATATATATATATATATATATATATATATATATATATATAGCGTACAACTACAATTCGTAACATGGCCATTATCGTATCGACGTTATTGACATGGCCATTATCAAGCTGTTAAACCTTAGTCAGTTTACGAAACCACTACATCTTATAAAATTAAATTAAGATAAAATTGGAATTGTGTTGTTTTAAGTTTTATATATATTTTTTGTTTGTTTTTCTATTGTTTAATAAGTCTTCAGTTTTAGAAGTTTGTGTCTACTCTTGTAGCATGATTTTTAGTTTTACTTATGCATGTAATCTTAATTTTACAAGTGATTTTATGGATGGTTTTGTTGTTATCCTCTATAGTTTGGTGAATGCTCGATTCTTTTGTCGATTTTTGCTCGCTGATTTGGACCATTCGGGGTTGATTTCTTTATCGTGTTGAGTGCTTATAATCACTCCAGATATGTCGTGCTTGAGTTTTGACAAAACCAATTGTCAACGTGTCATAATGTCCTATTGATGTTGAGGGTAAAACATTTACTATGTTGATGGAGCTTATCTTTTACCATCCACGGCGAATGTTTGTTATTTTTTTCCTAGATTATATTGTTCCATTCATTGAATAAATTAATAAATTTACGAGACAAAAGCTACTCTAATAATTAATTCAATATACTTAGAACTCTTAAAAATAATGATTATGTGAAAAAACCTATAAATACTCGTAACAAAGATAATAATTGTCTAGGTTATTTATTAGCTGTAACTTTAATCTCATAATATAATTAGAACTTAACTCTCAAAAACTAGAAACAAAATTTGACCAAAACATTTAAATACAATTCAACCTGATGTATGCCAATGTGTAATTGTACGGAAAAATCAATTGCACAAATCATGATATATATACATGTATTATAATATTACTACAACCAAAATATTCGTCTCCAAGAACATGTATACATAAAGTAAAATTAAAAAACCGAAGCAATTCTTATGAATTGCACCAAAGTAATTCATATCAAACCAATTATTTGAATCACATATATATTGAATTCAATCAACTTCAATTCTAACCTACATGGAATTCAATCGAAAATTATCAAAATCAATGAGTACTGAAATCACCAAAATTAAAAATTGAAAAATCAAACCCTTAAATTTTAATATAAATCCAAAAGATTTAATACGTGTATGATTGAATATACTGAATCTAAATATTAAATCCATAAAATTTAAAAAAAGAATCAACTCAAAAATAATAGAGAATCAATTCGTTCTCAATGATTCAACATGACAAGACTCTGATACCATTTGATAGAACCGCAAAAACAAGATTTGATATAAAATTTTATTACCCATGATCTATCATGTCAAATCATCAAGAACAAAATTAAATATGAAAGCATACTCGAATCCATTGATTTCTTGGAATCTTCAATCTTATGATTTTGATATTCTAAATTAGCACACAAGTAATTCAGAGAAAGTGACTCTATTTTCTAAAGATGAGATATTAGAAAAGTTACGTATGTGTAATTTGGGACTATAACCCTAATATATAACTTTTGAACATTAACCTTAATTTTAATCAGCCCATCATCAATTAGAAATTTGTTATTAGAGTATCTACACATATTTGACCCATACTTTATTTAATTACTAAAATCTAATAAACCCTATCCAAATTAGATCATTTTTAATTTGGACTATTTTTATGATAATAAATAATAACATATAATTACTATTATTATATATGTGATGCTCATATTTTTCAACAGCTACATCAACAAAACCACACAATTAAAAGGTAGATGAAAAAAAAGAAAAAGAAAAAGAGTCCAAGTCTAAGTCTTGGCAATTGATTGAGATAAGAAAGGAAACAGGGAGTTGCCTAAAAAGGAGTAGTCTTGGAGCAGAAACAAACTGACTCAAGTAATGCAGCTAGGGGTACATGAAGTTAACTTGTTTGAAATGTTTTTGAAGAAAATTACATACCATGGCCATGATACTTTCCGGTAAGAACAATATCATCAACATGTACAATGAGACAAGTAAAGCCATGACCGAAGCCTTTTGTGAAAAGGGTAGTTTCAAAAGTAGATTATTGAAAACCAAGTTGCAAAAACACATTTAAGAAAGCATCAAACCACTGTCTCGAGGCTTGCTTGAGACCAAAAAGGGATCTATGTAAGCAACGTGCAAGGCGCCAAAACCTGGTTGTTTTGTCCGAAATCCCAAAAGCAACTCCATGTAAACTTCATCATCTAATGTTCCATTTAAAAAAAACATTATTGACATCTAAATGAATGAGATGCCATAAATCACAGTAGCAAAAGCTAAAAACACTTTGAATGAGACCATTTTAGACAGGAGATCAAAAGTCATTATTTGTAAAGCCCAAATTATTTTGAATTTTGGTACCATTGATTTTCGAGAATTTTATCTTTATTCTGATTTGAAAATTTTGATTTTCTCTAATATTATTCGCATTTGAACATTTATAATGTAATATGTTAACATTTCAAGTTATTTTTAGAGTTATGGTTCAATTGGATAAAATTTGAGATTAGAGGAAAAATGATAATTTTATCCTTTGAACGTTTTGGTCATTTAACATATATTTTCATTAAAATATTAATGTTTATGAGTGTATGTAGTGATGAAATGATGAACTGACTATTTATAACCCATTTTATAATGAAAATGTATAATGACCACACAAATTAGATTTGTTGACTTTTTTTACTAATTTCTTGCATTTTAAAATACTAATCAAAAGAGAAAAGGGGGATAACCCCATTTCCCTCCCTTACCAGTCGATCGCCATAAAACAAGAGAAGAAAAAACTTTTTTTTTTTCTTTTCTTTACCATCTCCCACTCATTTCTTTTCAAATTTTCATCATTTTCTTTTGATTTTCTTGAAAATTCACTTGATTTAAACCCATTTGAGCCACTCTTATCATCATATTTATTACCCGCTCATCTAAAAATCATGATTTTAGCGTGAGAAGTTTGAGTTAGTAACAGAAAGTGTGGTCAAGATAAGATCTTATGGTACCTCAACATCTCAACATCTCATCATCTCATTTTATGTTTATAAGCTCTCATTTGGTTGTTGAGCTATTAATATGACTATTTATGTTACAGTCCAGTTTAGACTTTAGTCAGAATAGTGGTTTCGAGACCATAAATCTGAGGGAGGAATAAATTTTTTATATTATTCTTGGTGTGAATTATATGTGATATAGCTTGTGTGAAAATTCTATGTGATAATTTTATCGATTGTGTGTTTAATTAAGAGAAAGGACTTAATCGCGTAAAGTGTAAAATGTTGTGTGCTGATTTATAGGTACCTAAGTGGTTGTCTTTATAATGAGAAGGACTTATAATGCAATTTGGCCATAATTGTGTATAGTGGACGGCATTAAATGATAACATATATGTTTTTATATGTTAAAATTTTATGTTAAAATGATGTATATTACTTTATATTATATATTAAAGTTATAATAAAAACAAATAAAAAGGAGTAAGTGGATTGTTCATCCATCTCCACCGAAAAACAAAGAAAAGAAAAGAAAGTTTAAAGCTTTGAACCTTCGGCAAGCTTAAAGTGAAAATTGGTATGGGATTTTTGTTCGGTTTTTGTTAATTTCTACGTTTTCGTAATCGTTGCTTTGTACTCTAGCTAACCCATGTCTTAATTTTGTGAGTTGATGATGTTTTTGAAATGTGCCATTGATGAACATCTGAACTTTGTGTTGATAGATGGTAAAATATGAGAGCTTAGTGTTGGGTTAACATAGTTTGTATTTGGATCTTTGGTGAATCGAGTATTTTGCGCTAAATTGTGAAAAGTGTAAACTGAGGGATTAAATTGTGAAATAAATGAGATATGTGGACTTGTATGAATATAGAGAGAATTCGGCTAGGCATGGGTGAAATGAAATTATGTGTATTTCGTGATTTTGTGAATTAGGGACTAAAGTGTCGAAATGTGAAAATATGAGGGCTATTATTTAAGATGCCCTAAATATGTGTGTTTGGACTAAAATGAATGAATTGGTGATTGAATGGATTGAATTTGAATGTGTATAGACCAAGAGAGGAGAGGTTCGGATCGAGATCGAGGCAAAGATAAAGTACTCGATTAATCGATCGTTTCGGTATTTCGACGTCCGAGGTAAGTTTGGATATAATACAAGTTAATTTGTATTTTATGTGATGTGAATTGAATAAATATCTATATGACTATGAGCTTAGAAATGCTATGTGCTGAATCGAATTAGAAAGCACTAAGTGTAAGAAATTAGAAACGCGATAGAAATGATTGCACTGTGTGTGCGAGTTGATAGAAGCTTCAGCTTATTGAATCGGCACTGTGTGTGCGATACTGATATAAATTTGATTTAACGTAATGGCACTGAGTGTGCGATGACAAGTATGTCAAGTTTACAAATTGGCACTAAGTGTGCGACATAAGCAAGAGAATAACAAAGATTGATCGAAGTATAAAGTCGAATGATTAAGTAGCATGGTTGGTGAAGTTACTATGTGTTGGCAAAGGTATGTATGATACCTATGTGGTTGATGAAATTGAAAGTAAATGAATGGAATGCTATGTGAGTATTGGATAAAGTTGAACTTGTGTACTATTGGTAAATTATCTATGTGATGGTTTAATGATGTATATTCAATTGGTTCATTGAGTTAATTGTATTATAATTCAAACTTACTAAGCTTTGAAAGCTTACTGTGTGATTGTTTCTCTGTTATGGAAAGTGAAAGTCGTTTCGTTTAGTACGAGATCGCTTCACACCTTGCAGTGCTAACACCACTCGCCTATCAAAGTTCTGTTCAAAAACCTTGTCTGAGAACTTGTATAGAGAAGGATTTCCCGCGGCGCAGTAGTTCTTCCATACCAACTTAGTTGCCCGACGCTGCTATTGGCATAACAACTGGTACACCATAGGTTGGCCCAACCCAGTCCTCTCCTACTAGGGTTGGCTCATCGCAGTTCTCCTTTTAACACCAACGGTAGATAGGAACCGAACTGTCTCACGACATTCTAAACCCAACTCATGTACCACTTGAATCGGCGAACAACTGAACCCTTGGGACCTTCTTCAACCCTAGGATGTGATGAGTCGACATCGAGGTGCCAAACGACTCCATTGATAAGAGCTCTTGGGAGTCATCAGCCTGTTATCCCAGCGTACCTTTGATCTATTGAGCGAGAGCCCTTCCACACGAAACTCCTGGATCACTATGGCTGATTTTCGTCTCTGTTCGACCAGCCGGTCTCACAGTCAAGCAGGCTTATACCATTACGCTCACGAGAAGAATCTTAACTTGAGCTTACCTTCGCACACCTCCGTTACTCTTTAGGAGGCATCTACCCCAGATAAACTACCCACCTCCCGAATTCTCAGTGCGGCGGTTAGGCATCCTTAGATGAAAGAGTGGTCTTTCAGGATTGGTCATTGTGTGTCACCACCTCCCACCTATCCTACACATTCGATCAAGGTTGTCACTGCGAAGCTATAGTTAAGGTGCACGGGATCTTACCGTCTAGCCGTTGGTACTTCTCATCTTCACGGAGAATTTAATTTCACTGGGTCCATGTCGGAGACAGTGGGGCAGTCGTTACACTATTTGTGCAGGTCGCTACTTATACGACAAGGAATTTCACTACCTTAGGACAGTTAGAGTTACTGCCGCCGTTTACCGGGGTTTCCATTCAAAGCTCATGTATAGGCTAGTAGATAAGATATGTCTTGAAATGTTTAATCCTTGCCATGTGAGTTGGCTTGGAAGTTGAATAATGTTGAACTTATGAATAAGTTATGGAAATAGTATATTTCATGATGGTGTGGTTGATGATAAGATGTGTTCGAATAAAGTTTATGATATGGATTACGTGATGTTTGGTATATTCATGTTTTGATGTATATTTGTCACTTTGAATGGCTTTAATTGTGATGAAAATGAACATGAGAGTAAATGGTTTAGTTGGTGATTAGATAATGCATTAATTGATATGTTTGAATGCCTTTAAAAGCATGAATTGGTATTGTATTGATGCTTGTAGGTATGATCTTATTGTGGGATGGAAATTTGGCCTTACAAATGGCCTATTTTTCCTACACGGTTATGACATATGGGCGTGCTTATTGACCGTGGGATAAAGTCAGTAGCTAGCTTAAGAGCACATGGCCATGGTACACGAGCGTGCCTAGTAGCCGTGTGAATAAGTCAGTATATTGCCTAAGAGCACACGACCTTGGCACACTGGCATGCTTGATGGCCGTGTGAAGAAGTCAGTATACACGCCCTATTTGACACGCCCTGGACACATGGGTGTGTCTGGTAACCGTGGGAGGCACACGGTCTGGTTGCATGGGCGTGTGACCTCAACAGTGTTAAATAATCTTGAAATTTTGAAAACATTCGTAAGCGTTCGGTTTAGTCCCGACCCCTTTCTAACATTAGATTAAGGTCTCGTAGACCTAGATGAGGGACCGTATGTTTGTGTTTGAGTATGTATGATTAATGATAGACTATGTGTTGTGTAATGGATGTATGTTATTGTGGTTGTTCGATAATGCCTCTTAACCCTATTCTGGCGACGGTCTCAGGTTAGGGGTGTTACAATTTAATGCTAGTTTCATATTTTGTTAATATGTATTTATTATATTTTTTATGGTTGGTGAAGAGAAATAACATGTTGAAAGAGGATTTAGCAATGAGAAAGAGAACGTGGTGGAGTGAATTAGGTCATAGAAGGAGCCCTCTTTCCATTTTGTAGTTTGAATGTAGTTTGACCTTTCTTGTTTAATCTATGAGTTAACATGTTATAACGAAATAAAAATTCTTAATTATATTAGAAACATGGTACATTGAAAACCTTTTTCTTTCTAATGCTAAATTGATATTTGGTGGAGACATATAATGTTTTTAATAAGGTTGGAAGACGGATATAATGATCTTTGTGTGTGATGAGTCCTCATCATATGATTATTTTAGGTTATATTTTACTTACATTTTCTTAGTTTCTTGAGTATTTTTTATATATTTTAGATTCATTTTAGTTGATTTGACTTTTGTATGTTTGTATTGTAAATACTATGTGTTTTTAGTGTTTTTTACGCATTTAGTTTCAATAAAATACTCCATATGGAATTTGCAAGTAAAACAAGTTTGGGAAGAAAATGTCAATACATGAAACTATAAGATTAAATGCAGTAAGTCTAAAGTTGATCCAAAATGATGAGTGATGGTATAATGCTTAAAGATTCAAAATTTATAATTCAGACCCATGCAAAACTTCCAACTGGAACACTTCTTAGTATTTCAATCATTTCTGAGCTCCAAGACTCCATTTTGGGTGTGCTTTATATTTTCAAAAAGATAATTTGAAGATCTATTCAAATATTAGAACATCAATTCCAAAATGCATCGAGAAGAAATAAAAAAAATAAAGAGAAATTTACAAGTTTCAAATTGATGGACAATTTTGACACATTTTCCTTTTTGGATCATATCTCCTAACATACTTGGAGTTTGGAGCTGAAGTTTCTACAATGAATGTACAAGATGTAGATCTTCAATCAACTTTCTTAGATATTTCCCATTGGGAGACATTAGCTTGGACAAAATAAGTCATCAATCAACATAGTAAAAATGACTCCAAAAGATGACAAAGAAGTGAGCCTAGCAATTTATTACTAGAAAGTCTTTTGCATCGTCATTTTTCTCTTCACAAAATTTTATAAATAGCCTTTGTTTTAGAATAGGAGGCATCTTGAAGTGGAGATCAATATCATTTTCTTGTCAAAAATATGTTTTTTTCATCTAAGTTTGAGTTGTTTAATTTTGTTATGTTATTCTAAGATTTAAATATTGAGGTTAAAGGGTGAAACTTTTGGCAAATATTAAGGTAAATTCCATACTAATCATTTGAGCTAAAACTAATTATCAATCACTTGTTATAATCATACTTCCAAAGTAAGATCATTTACTACTCGTAGACATATAAAAATTGGCATAGTAAATATTTGAATTTTTTTTATAAGTTTTGAAGTCATCATGTGATTATAATACCACATGTTATATTTTTTTACTGAACTTAAATAATTGAACTCTCATATTGCACCATCCTTTACTTATGGACACATTTGCTAAACTCTTAGACTTATTGGACAATCATATTGGACACTCCTTTGATTTAGGTACCTTTTCTCATGGATTCATATCCTTAACTATTGAACGTACATTGCTAGATTATCCAATTGGGACCTCCATTTTGTGTCAATTCTAATTGAGTAGTAACATTGAGTACTAAAATTTAATCTTAATATGACACCAAGAGTTGATATTATTGCCTCAACATATTTTCTTCCAGGTATTTGTTTTTATTATTTTTAGTTAATTTCTTTAGTTGATTTTTATTTTTTGTTTCTTGCTCCTAATTTCATTTTCGACACTCATTCCAAAGTTAAGCGTTAAATATTTGTTCTAGCATAATACTCTTGTAAGCTTTAATCAACTTCCATGTGGATCAACCTCGGACTCCCGAGATTTTATTACTTGAATATTGAAACACCCCAAACTTGGCCCACGAGCCTTGACCGGATCTGGTATGTTCCCCGGTGTAAACCGTTTCAAATTCTTTTGTTACTTAGGAAAAACTTGTGTGTTTTGAAAGAAAGATTGTTTTGGGTTGGGCTTGAGTTGAAAACAAGTTTATTTCATTATTAAAATCCTTTACTTTAGGTGACAAAACGTTAGGCTTTGTTTTAAAAATAGAATTTACTTAATCTTTTAATAAATAGAAGTTTGTAAGCTTAATAAATAAAAACAGAATAAAATAGTTCTACTAAGGTCTTATTACATCAAATAATTCCCAAAATTTAAATTCTAAATACTTAAAGTAAAATAGTCCAAATAAAAGAAAACTGAACTTCACATGGCCTCCACTAAGCATCTGTCGGCCTGGTCCATCACTGGTCATCACCTGAAAAGTAATCCCACAACAAGGTGAGTCAATAGACTCAATGTGTAACCAACACTAAAATTTAATATTTCAGGCATACAAGTATCATACATGTTCATAAAGCATTTAAACAATATGATGCAACCCGAACCCAAACCTATATGCCATCCGCTACACACCACCCGTACCATCCTGCACACCGTGGGGACTACTAAGTCAACCCTCCTTACGCTACACTCTATATCGCGGTCTTAGGTCACCGCATTCGTGGTCTTAGGTCACCACGTTCAGATTTCTATGGTCTTAGGTCACCACATTCAGATTACTGTGGTCTTAGGTCACCACATATAGATATCACGGTCTTAGGTCACCATGTTTGTGGTCTTAGGTCACCACATTCACTTCCCCTTTTCATATAACCCATATGCCCCCATATTTCATACACAATATGCAAAATCATGCCTTAATTCACATTCTTATCACTTTTCACATGTTAAAAATAACATATATTCATATTCCTAGTAGGAGTAGGAAACGTACCTTAGTACTTTGTACCATAGTATGGTACCTTAGCCATATTCACATTCTTATAAACATACACATTTAATTTAAAACATAGCGATGAACATATTAAAACTTAGGGTAGGGTACACACCTAATTCGCTTAACGATTTCACTTGAAATCCTGAATTTTGATCTTAGATCTTTAACTCCCTACATTCAGCCTATATTAAATATTTAATGAAAAACTCATTCGGCCATAAAACTAAATCCTAGTAGGATTTGTGTACTAAAACTTACCTTAATATCGATTTGCTTATTACTCAAATCCCGAAAACTTTGTTATTCTTCTCCTTGTATTCGGCCAAACACTGTATCTCTACATAGGTTAGTTTCGGCTTTTTTAACAATTATGAAATAGATCTAGATATCCAAAATAGGCCTTAGCCGAACATACCTATGTGCTTAACTTGTGGATTTTAAATCCCGAAATTCACCGAATAACTAGGGAACACGCGGCCTATGGTGTACCTTTGGGAAAAGAACTTCTCCTTCTTGTAGTTGACTTAAACAAATCCCGAAAAGATCTCTTCAAAGTTTCGGCAACAAGATATTAATGGGGTTAGTCCTAGATTTCGGAAAATCTTAAAAGAAAAAGGATGAAACCGAATGAGATCTTATCCTTACTTGAAGAAATCGATTTCACCTTCACTTCAACCTTCAGAGATTGGGTTATGGCTAGATGATGATCTCACAACTTTCGGCTTTTGGAGGGATTAGAAAGAAAAGAGAAGGAAGAATAAAGATGGAGGATTCGGCTAGAACACAAGGTATTTTGGCTTGGCAAAAATAAAAGAAGAAGAAGATTTGGAGAAGAGAATTCGGCAAAGGCTTTTAAAGAATAGAGAATAATGCAGAATGGCCTCTCTTTTCCTTTTATAGCTGAAATTACTAACTTAGAATCCCTTACTTGGCCATCACTCTTCTATTTTGATAGCTTTATCTCTCTAATTATCACCTAAAATAAAAGATAATTCAGCAACTATCCTTACTTAGCCGAATTTAAAAGAGAATAAAACTCCTCTTTTGCAAGCCTTGTGCCGTCCACCTCTGTGCTTCTAGAAGAAAAAATAAAACTTCTTTTATTTGCTTCCCATGTGACTCAAACTCAGCCCAACACCCTTGCATGTGGCGCCATTTCAGAGGCCCTAAGTGGCATCTCCAGCCACTTTTCCAAGCCTGTTTGTGTGTCAAATTTCACATACTTTTTCTCTTAAGGCCACCTTGCCTTAATTTCCTCTTTTAAACTTTAAAACTCAACATTTCTAAGTCATTTCTAAGTTTCCAAAATTTTCGTTTGGCTCTTTAAACTTGACATTTCCTTACATTTCCAAGTTTCGAAATGTTCACTTTCCTCTTTGAATCATTTCTAAATCATTTCTTACATTTCCTACATTTTCTTACATTTCCATACATTTCCTTACATTTCCATACATTTCCATACATATCCATACATTTCCTTACATTTCCATACATTTCCTTACATTTCCATACATTTTCATACATTTCCTTACATTTCCAAGATTCTAAAATGCACACCACATATCACAATAAACATGCTATTTCATAAAATTAAGCAAAATGCACACAATGGGATTCGAACCTCTTCCCTCAAAGTACTTCACTTGATGCCATAACCCTTGCACTTTAGGTGGCGTCCCTTGCCACTTTTCCACATCACTTCTTGTTTTTAACTTAAAAACCAATAATTGTCCAAAGTTTTCTCTTCCATCCTAGGATTTTAAAAACCCTTAATTCACTTCCAAACACTGCCAAAACCTACTACTCATGAATTATGCACAAACGCATAACCCCTAATCTAGGATGTTACAGTTCTACCCTCCTTAAAAATAATTTCGTCCTTGAAATTACTTACTATCAAATAATCAAACATCTTAACTCACCGCGCTACGCTTATGCTGCGCACTCTGATCTTAACAAAACTAACACATTTCTTAGATACTACCTCCACCACGTCCACTAGAACTCATTACTAACATCGCGATTTAATCTGATTAAAAAGTTTTATGCATTAGTTCTTTGTTCCACTGTTTATCCGTGAACAGTTTTATGAAAAGGAGTTTAGGAGTGGTTCTTTCGTATTCATACATGCACACAGTCTTTTCATTCATACATCCATCAATCAATTATGAACTTTCGTTCATTCAGAGAAATGTTGTAGTTTTCATTGTTGTTGTTTTTCCACTACCCAGAGGTATTTTCGTAATTCATCCTACAAGGGTATTTTTCGCAATTTATCGAAACAAGGTTCCTTGATGTTTTTGTCAATGAGGGTATCTTGGAAAGTTTGCATTCCCGAGGGTATTTTGGAAAATTTTGGAATTATAGGGTATTTCGATAATTAACCAGGGTAAATTTGTAAATCTCAATAAATCAAGGGTATTTCAAAATTTGCAAAACTTGACGGTTCTTTTTGAGAATTTGTTTTCCAAATCGGTGATGTTGCAAAAATTTTGAAAATCAGGGTCATTTTGGTAATTTTGTCAATTGGGGGTAATTCCGTAAATTTTCAAATCAGGGTATTTTGGACTTTCGCAAAATAGGGTTTTTAAATACTTTTACAAAGTGAGGAAATTTTATTGAAATCAAGGGTAATATGGAAATTTTAGAACCAAGGGCATTTTAGTAATTTTCACCCCTAAGGGTATTTCGGTAATCTTGTAAATTGAAAATTCTTAGAAAGTTTTTTTTAAAAAAAATAATTTTCATAATTCAAAAGGGTAGTTTGTCGACTTTTAAAACTAGGGTTTCCATAAAAATGTGGCTAGTCCCTTTCGGGTTTTAGTTATTGGGTTTAGCCTGTGGCTGAGTCCTCTTGGTTAGGGTGAACCGAAGCTACGCACCAAGTAGGATTCGAGTGGAGAGGAGGTGAGTCACGCGGACTGCTTAAATACCAAGCTCCCACCGAAACCAATCCTAGACATGTGTACCATGGTTGCCACACCCTAACTCGGCGACTCAACCACAGGTTTGTTTAATTAGGCATTTAAGTCTTATGTAATTGTTGGGGTAACTAGCCCTAGGGTTCAAGTACTTATCATGCTAATCTACGTTCCATTTCTACCCTTCTACAAATCATAACATAAATCATAAAAGATTGGAGTACTTACCTGGTGGACTGCGGGTCGGAGACTTAGGTGCCATGCCAGAAAAACCTGCTTATTTCATAAGATACTTTATAAAGCTTATTTGGGCTCGATTTAAAAACGTTTTGGGCCTTCGCCCACAGGCTGAGAGTTTAAAACTGGGCTCTGATACCAAACTGAAACACCCCAAACCTGGCCCACGAGCCTTGACCGGATCTGGTATGTTCCCCGGTGTAAACTATTTCAAATTCTTTTGTTACTTAGGAAAAACTTGTGTGTTTTGAAAGAAAGATTGTTTTGGGTTGGGCTTGAGTTGAAAACAAGTTTATTTCATTATTAAAATCCTTTACTTTAGGTGACAAAACGTTTGGGCTTTGTTTTAAAAATAGAATTTACTTAATCTTTTAATAAATAGAAGTTTGTAAGCTTAATAAATAAAAGCAGAATAAAATAGTTCTACTAAGGCCTTATTACATCAAATAATTCCCACAATTTAAATTCTAAATACTTAAAGTAAAATAGTCCAAATAAAAGAAAACTGAACTTCACATGGCCTCCACTAAGCATCTGCCACCCGGTCCATCATTTGGTCGTCACCGAAAAGTAATCCCACAACGGGTGAGTCAGCAGACTCAATGTGTAACCAACACTAAAATTTAATATTTCAGCATACAAGTATCATACATGTTCATAAAGCATTTAAACAATATGATGCAACTTGAACCCAAACCTATATGCCATCCGCTACACACCACCGTACCATCACGCACAGTGGGGACTACTAAGTCAACCCTCCTTCCGCTACACTCCATATCGCGGTATTAGGTCACCGCATTCGGGTCTTAGGTCACCACGTTCAGATTTCTATGGTCTTAGGTCACCACATTCGACATTGTGGTCTTAGGTCACCACATTCAGATATCACGGTCTTAGGTCACCGTGTTTGTGGTCTTAGGTCACCACATTCACTTCCCCTTTCATATAACCCATATGCCCCATATTTCATACACAATATGCAAAATCACGCCTTAATTCACATTCTTATCACTTTTCACATATTAAAATAACATATATTCATATTCCTAGTAGGAGTAGGAAACATACCTTAGTACTTTGTACCATAGTATGGTACCTTAGCTATATTCACATTCTTATAAACATACACATTTAATTTAAAACATAGCCATGAACATATTAAAACTTAGGGTAGGGTACACACCTGATTCGCTTAATGATTTCACTTGAAATCCCGAATTCCGATCTTAGATCTTTAACTCCTTACATTCGGCCCATATTAAATATTTAATGAAAAACTCATTCGGCCATAAAACCAAATCCTAGTAGGATTTGTGTACTAAAACTTACCTTAATATCAATTTGCTTATTACTTAAATCCCGAAAACTTTGTTATTCTTCTCCTTGTATTCGGCCAAACACTGGATCTCTACATAGGTTAGTTTCGGCTTTTTTAACAATTATGAAATAGATCTAGATATCCAAAATAGGCCTTGGCTGAACATACCTATGTGCTTACCTTGTGGATTTTAAATCCCGAAATTCACCGAATAACTAGGGAACACGCGGCCTATGGTGTACCTTCGGGAGAAGAACTTCTCCTTCTTGTAGTTGACTTAAACAAATCCCGAAAAGATCTCTTTAAAGTTTTGGCAACAAGATATTAATGGGGTTAGTCCTAGATTTTGGCAAATCTTAAAAGAAAAAGGATAAAACCGAATGAGATCTTATCCTTACTTGAAGAAATCGATTGCACCTTCACTTCAACCTTCAGAGATTGGGTTATGGCTAGATGATGATCTCACAACTTTCAGCTTTTGGAGGGATTAGA
Source organism: Gossypium rotundifolium (assembly GCA_025506655.1). NCBI lineage: Eukaryota > Viridiplantae > Streptophyta > Magnoliopsida > Malvales > Malvaceae > Gossypium > Gossypium rotundifolium. Next base: position 47,040,812 of record CP106725.1, read on the forward strand.
AAGAAAATAGAAGGAAGAATAAAGATGGAGGATTCGGCTAGAACACAAGGTATTTCGGCTTGGCAAAAATAAAAGAAGAAGAGGATTTGGTGAAGAGAATTCAAGAGGCTTTCAAAGAACGAAAATAATCTGAATGGCCTCTCTTTTCCTTTTATAGCTGAAATTACTAACTTAGAATCCCTTACTTGGCCATCACTCTTCTATTTTGATAGCTTTATCTCTTTAATTATCACCTAAAATAAAAGATAATTCAGCAACTATCCTTACTTAGCCGAATTTAAAAGAGAATGAAACTCCTTTTTTGCAAGCCTTGTGCCATCCACCTCTGTGCTTCTAGAAGCAAAAATAAAACTTCTTTTATTTGCTTCCCATGTGACCCGAACTCAAGCCCAACACCCTTGCATGTGGCACCATTTCTAGAAGCCCTAATTGGCATCTCCAGGCCACTTTTCCAAGCCTGTTTGTGTGTCAAATTTCACATACTTTTTCTCTTAAGGCCACCTTGCCTTAATTTTCTCTTTTAAACTTTAAAACTCAACATTTCTAAGTCATTTCTAAGTTTCCAAAAATTTTCGTTTGGCTCTTCAAACTTGACATTTCCTTACATTTCCAAGTTTCCAGAAATGTTCACTTTCCTCTTTTGAATCATTTCTAAATCATTTCTTACATTTCCCTACATTTCCTTACATTTCCATACATTTCCTTACATTTCCATACATTTCCATACATTTCCTTACATTTCCATACATTTCCATACATTTCCTTACATTTCCATACATTTCCTTACATTTCCATACATTTCCATACATTTCCTTACATTTCCAAGGTTCTAAAAATGCACACCACATATCACAGTAAACATGCTATTTCATAAAATTAAGCAAAAATGCACACAATGGGATTGAACCTCTTCCTCAAAGTACTTCACTTGATGCCATAACCCTTGCACCTTAGGTGGCGTCCCTTGCCACTTTTCCACATCACTTCTTGTTTTTAACTTAAAACCAATAATTGTCCAAAGCTTTCTTCCATCCTAGGATTTTAAAAACCCTTAATTCACTTCCAAACACTGCCAAAACCTACAACTCATGAATTATGCACAAACGCATAACCCCTAATCTAGGATGTTACAAATATAACCTGCACTTGGGTTGTAGACCTAGAAAGTCCCTGTCAGTGTGTGATGAAAGAACACTCATGTGTTCTTGTTTATTGAGCTTGAAATTTGATTTTGGAAAAGTAGAGGCAAAATAAACAAGTATGCCATGATATGAATTGTGATATGAAATCATAAACATAATTGGGTAATGTGCTATGTAACACTCTATACTTGATCTGAGTTCTGGAACTTGATATAGAAATATTACATTTGGTGCCAATGTGATCTTGGCTAATCACTACATAGATTGAACCTTTAACAATAGATTTTTAATTTAATTCAACTCAGTAACAACATTACAGAAATTTGGGGTCATTTTCGGTTAATTATTTTCATTCAAAAATGAATTAAATGTAATTTTTATTCAAACCGGGGGCAAGTATCAGTATTAAAACATAATGTATCGATACCCAAAATAAGGTATCTGTACCCCTGGTAAGTATCAATATTTAAACCGGCTTATAACAATGAAAACTTTTGAAAATCTAGTGTAGGTATCAATACCTATAACCCAGGTATTGATACCAAGCCTTGGGTATCGATACCAAATTAAAGTATCGACACCAAAATAGTATTCTGTTTTCAAAATTTTCAAGAAAAAGTTCTAGGTATCGATACATAGTGTAACATCCTAAAAAGGGCCAATGCATTTTGGCCTAATTGTACGAAAAGACATGTTTTATGTGTTTTGGAATAAATTTGGAATAATTTTGGAAACCTGAGAATGTATTGAAATATTACGTTGAAAATAGGAAAATGACTATTTTTGGAAACCTAAGCAAATTAGGAAAGTGAACATTTTGGAAACCTAAGTAAATTAGGAAAGTGAACATTTTGGAAACTAAGCTAAAAGAGGAAAGCAAACATTTTGGAAACTAAGCTAAAAGAAAAGGAAAGTAAACATTTTGGAAACTAAGCTAAAAGAGGAAAGTAAACATTTTGGAAACCTAGGAAATGTCAAGTTTACAGAGTCATGAAAATTTTTGGAAACTTAAAATGACCCCGAAATGTCGAATTTTAAAGTTCAAAGGGAACTTAGGGCGGTGACCCTAAAATAAAAAGCACGTGAAATTTGACCCAAAAGGGACTTGGAAAAGTGGTGCAAGATGCCACTTAGGGCCTCAGGAAATGGTCCACATGCAAGGGGTGTTGGGCCTGAGTTCGAGTCACTTGGGAAGAAATAAAAGGAGTTTTATTTTTTGCTTCCAGAAGCGGAGGAGTGGACGGCAAGGCTTCTAGAAAAGGAGTTTTATTCCTTTAAATTTTGGCAATTAATGGGATAAATAAAGGATTTAAATTGGATTTTTTTAAGAGATAATAGATGGATAAATATGGATTTATCCCTTTTATTTTGATAGATAAGGAAGAGATAAAAGAGGATTATTATTAGTATTATTTTTATTAAGAGATAAGAGATAATAAAGGATATTTCTTTAATTATTTTAAATTAAAGAGATAAAGCTATCAAATAAAGAAGAGTGGTGGCCAAGTAAGGGACTCTAGCCTAGTAAATTTGGCTATAAAAGGAAAAGAGAGGCCATTCATTCATTCACTTTTCCTTTGTCAATTTCTTAAGCAAATTCTCTACTCTCTGCTGAATTCTCTCTGTCATTGTTCTTCTTTCTCTTTTCAATTCTTCACAAAGCCAAAAGCAGAATCCCCCTAGTCTTGCCGAATTTTCCTAAGTTTTATATCTTCCTCTCTTTCTTTAAAAAAAAAAAAAACAAAAAATCCTCTACTGTTCATCAAGAAGCCGAAATTTTAATCCACATCAAGGCCATAGCGGAATATTGTTAAAGGCTCAAGCAAGGATTGTCGATTCCTAAAGTAAGGAGATCTTTGGGATTTACTAAGTGTCGACTACAAGGAAGGAGAAGTTCTTTTCGAAGGTACACCATAAGCGCGTGTTCCTAGTTATTCGGTGAATTTTGGGATTTAAGAATCTAAGGTAAGTCATATTTAACATACGGCTAAGGGTTATTTGTTGTGAATAAATGTTAGAAATTGATCTAACATGTAGTTGTAGGGATTTCGACAGATGGATACAAGGATTTCGGGATTTGAGAATTTTAAGGTAAGTTTTAAGAATACTAATCCTACTAGGATTTGGATTTATGGCCGAATGGCTTTTTATTAAAGTAGTAAGTGATTAATCAAATGTAGGAATTTGATATCTAAGGCAGTAGATCAGATTTCGGGATTTCAAGGAATTCGTTAAACAAATCAGGTGTGTACCCTACCCTAAGTTTTGATAAGTTCATGGCTATGTTTAAATTAAATGTATTATTAAGAATGTGTGTACCCCACACTATTTCATAATATGTGTTATGGCTATGTTTAATTAATATATGTGATATTAAGAATATGAAAATGGCTAAGGTACCATGTTATGGTACTAAGTACTCAGGTACGTTTCCTACTCCTACTAGGAATATGAAAATGTTATTTGTAACATGAGAATATGTTAAGAATGTGAATTGTGGCATGTAATTGCATAATATGTTATGTGGCATATGGGTTTGTTTGAAAGGGGAAGTGAAAAGTGGTGACCTAAGACCACAATAATCTGAATGTGGGGACCTAAGCCCACGATATCTGAATGTGGGGACCTAAGCCCACGATATCTGGAAGTGGTGACCTAAGACCACAGTAATCTGAACGTGGTGACCTAAGACCACGAATGCGGTGACCTAAGATCGCAATTTGGAGTGTAGCGGAAGGAGGGTCGACTTAGTAGTCCCAGGTGTGTGACCTGGTGCACGGGGTGTGTAGCGGATGGACAATTAGGTTTGGGTTTGGGAATGCATCATTAATTGTATTCTATTATTTGAATGTGTATCATTTGTATGCTCGATTCTATTATGACTTAGTGTTGTGTACACATTGAGTCTGTTGACTCACCCTGTTGGGGAATATTTTTCAGGTGATGAGCAGTAATGGACCGGGTCGGCAGGAGCTTAAAGGTGGCCATGCATAGCAAGAAATTTATGATTTGGACTTTCAATTTATTTTAAGTATTTTAAGTTTTACTTTGGGACCATTGATATAATAAGGCCATTGTGGTTTACTTTATTTTTCTTTTATTTATTATGTTTATGGATTTTATCAATTAAAGTTTAAGTAAATTCCTTTTAAAATTAACTCTAAATGTTTTGTCACCTTAAATAAATGGGTTTTAACATAAGATAAATTTGTTTTCAACTCAACCCCAACCTAAACAATATTTTTTTTAAAAATCACACAAGTTTTTCATAAGTAACAAAAGAATTTTGAACCGGTTTACTTGAGGAACATACCAAATCTGGTCAAAGCTCGTGGGCCGGGTTTGGGGTGTTTTAGTTTGGTATCAGAGCCCAGTTTCGAACTCTCGGCCTTGGGTTTAAGGCCCAAAACATTTTCAAATCGAGGCCAAATGAGTTTTATGGAAGTATTTCTGAAAATAGGTAGGCTTGATGACATGGCACCTAAGTCTCCGACCCGAAGTCCACCAGGTAAGTACTTCTATCCATTGTGTGATTTCTAGTATGACTTGTAGAGGGGTAGAAATGGAATGGAACGTGGAATAGAGATTAAGTACTTGAACCCTAGGGCTAGTTACCCCAACAATTACATAAGACTTAAATGCCTAACTAAACAAACCTGTGGTTAAGTCGCTGAGTGAGGGTGTGGTAACCATGGTGCGCATGTCTAGGATTGGTTTCGGTGGGAGCTTGGTATTTAAGCAGTCCGCGTGACTCACCTCCTCTCCACTCGAATCCTACCTGGTGCGTAGCCTCGGTTCATCCTAACCAAGAGGACTTATACATGGGCTAAACCCCTAACTAAAACCCGAAAGGGACTAGCCGTATTTTTATGGAAACCCTAGTTTTAAAATTTCTAAATTACCCTCTTGATTTGAAAAGATTATTTTTATAAATTTTCCTGAAATATTTTTGATTTACCAATTTACTAAAATACCCCTAGTGGTAAAATTACAAAAATGCCCTTGGTTTATGAAATTTCCAAATACCCACAGTTCTTATCAAAATTTCACTACTTTGCTTAAAGGGACCCTAAATTTACAAAATATCAAAATACCTTGATTATGGGAAGAAAAAAAATTATTTACGAAATTACCCCTACCCTGAAAATTACCGAAATATCCCCGAGTTACAAAATTACCAGAATGACCCCCAATCTTCAAAAATTTTTGCAACAACACTGATTTGGAAAACAAATTCTCAGAAACAACCTTCAAGTTTTGTAAATTCCAAAATATCCTTGATTTATTAAGATTTATAAATTTACCCTGGTTTATTACTGAAATACCCCTGTAATTTCAAAATTTTTGAAATACCCCCGGGATTTCAAAAATTACCAAAATACCCTTATTGACAAAATCACTAAGGAACCTTATTTTGACAAATTACGAAAATACCCCTGTAGGACAAATTACGAAAATACCCCTGGGTAGTGGAAAAACAACAACAATGAAAACTACAACATTTCTCTGAATGAACGAAAGTTCATAATTGATTGATGGATGTATGAATGTAAAGGCGTGTGCATGTATGAATCTGAAAGAACCACTTCTAAAAATTTTTCCATAAAACTTCTTCATGTTAATCGGTGAAACAAATTTTTTTAATACATAAAACTTCTTAATCGATTAAATCATGACGTTAGAAATGAGTTCTAAGGACGTGAACTTAGAGATTGTACGGAAAGTATGATGGTTCTATTAAGATCGAGTCTTGTGCAGTAAGCATAGTGCGGTGAGAAGGATTGTACAACTGTTAGTAAGTAATTTCGAGGACGAAATTATTTTTAAGGAGGGTAGAACTGTAACATCCTAAAAAGGGCTTATGCATTTTGGCGTAATTGTACGAAAAGACATGTTTTGTGTGTTTTGGAATAAATTTGGAATAATTTTGGAAACCGAGAATGTATCGAAATATTACGTTGAAAATAGGAAAATGACCATTTTTGGAAACCTAAGCAAATTAGGAAAGTGAACATTTTGGAAACCTAAGTAAATTAGGAAAGTGAACATTTTGGAAACTAAGCTAAAAGAGGAAAGTAAACATTTTGGAAACTAAGCTAAAAGAGGAAAGTAAACATTTTGGAAACCTAGGAAATGTCAAGTTTACAGAGTCATGAAAATTTTTGGAAACTTAAAATGACCCCGAAATGTCAATTTTAAAGTTCAAAGGGAACTTAGGGCGGTGACCCTAAAATAAAAAGCACGTGAAATTTGACCCAAAAGGGACTTGGAAAAGTGGTCCAAGATGCCACTTAGGGCCTCGTGAAATGGTCCACATGCAAGGGTGTTGGGCCTGAGTTTGAGTCACTTGGGAAGAAATAAAAGGAGTTTTATTTTTTGCTTCTAGAAGCAGAGGAGTGGACGGCAAGGCTTCTAGAAAAGGGAGTTTTATTCCTTTAAATTTCGACAATTAATGGGATAAATAAGGGATTTAAATTGGATTATTTTTTAAAGAGATAATAGATGGATAAATATGGATTTATCGCTTTTATTTTGATAGATAAGGAAGAGATAAAGAGGATTATTATTAGTATTATTTTTATTAAGAGATAAGAGATAATAAAGGATATTTCTTTAATTATTTTAAATTAAAGAGATAAAGCTATCAAATAAAGAAGAGTGGTGGCCAAGTAAGGGACTCTAGCCTAGTAAATTTGGCTATAAAAGGAAAAGAGAGGCCATTCATTCATTCACTTTTCCTTTCTTCGAATTTCTTAAGCAAATTCTCTCTCTCTCTTGAATTCTCTCTGTCATTGTTCTTCTTTCTCTTTTCAATTCTTCACAAAGCCAAAGCGTAATCCCCTAGTCTTGCTGAATTTTCCTAAGTTTTATATCTTCCTCTTCTTTCTTTAAAAAAAAACAAAAAATCCTCTACTATTCATCAAGAAGCCAAAATTTTAATCCACATCAAGGCCATAGCCAAATATTGTTAAAGGCTCAAGCAAGGATTGTCGATTCCTAAAGTAAAAGATCTTTCGGGATTTACTAAGTGTCGACTACAAGGAAGGAGAAGTTCTTTTCCCGAAGGTACACCATAAGCCGCGTGTTCCCTAGTTATTTGGTGAATTTCGGGATTTAAGAATCTAAGGTAAGTCATATTTAACATACGGCTAAGGGTTATTTGTTGTGAATAAATGTTAGAAATTGATCTAACATGTAGTTATAGGGATTTCGACAAATGGATACAAGGATTTCGGGATTTGAGAATTTCAAGGTAAGTATTAAGAATACTAATCCTACTAGGATTTGGATTTATGGCGAATGGCTTTTTATTAAAGTAGTAAGTGATTAATCAAATGTAGGAATTTGAGATCTAAGGCGAGATCGATTTGAGATTTCAAGGAATTAGATTAAGCAAATCGGTGTGTACCCTACCCTAAGTTTTGATAGGTTCATGGCTATGTTTAAATTAAATGTATTATTAAGAATGTGTGTACCTACACTATTTTATAATATGTGTTATGGCTATGTTTAATTAATATATGTGATATTAAGAATATGAAAGTGGCTAAGGTACCATGTTATGGTACTAAGTACTCAGGTACGTTTCCTACTCCTACTAGGAATATGAAAATGTTATTTCTAACATGAGAATATGTTAAGAATGTGAATTGTGGCATGTAATTGCATAATATGTTATAGGGCATATGGGTTTGTTTGAAAGGGGAAGTGAAAAGTGGTGACCTAAGACCACAGTAATCTGAATGTGGGGACCTAAGCCCATGATATCTGAATGTGGGGACCTAAGCGCACGATATCTGGAAGTGGTGACCTAAGACCACAGTAATCTAAACGTGGTGACCTAAGACCACGAATGTGGTGACTTAAGACCGCAATTTGGAGTGTAGCGGAAGGAGGGTCGACTTAGTAGTCCCAGTGTGTGTGTTGGGTGCACGGGGTGTGTAGCGGATGGACAATTAGGTTTGGGTTTGGGAATGCATCATTAATTGTATTCTATGATTTGAATGTGTATCATTTGTATGCCTGATTCTATTATGACTTAGTGTTGTGTGCACATTGAGTCTGTTGACTCACCCCGTTGGGGAATATTTTTCAGGTGATGAGCAGTAATGGACCGGGTCGGCAGGAGCTTAAAGGTGGCCATGCATAGCAAGAAATTTATGATTTGGACTTTCAATTTATTTTAAGTATTTTAAGTTTTACTTTGGGACCATTGATATAATAAGGCCATTGTGGTTTACTTTATTTTTCTTTTATTTATTATGTTTATGGATTTTTATCAATTAAAGTTTAAGTAAATTCCTTTTAAAATTAACTCTAAATGTTTTGTCACCTTAAATAAATGGGTTTTAACATAAGATAAATTTGTTTTCAACTCAAGCCCAACCCAAACAATATTTTTTTAAAAAATCACACAAGTTTTTCCTAAGTAACAAAAGAATTTTGAACCGGTTTACTTGAGGAACATACCAAATCTGGTCAAAGCTCGTGGGCTGGGTTTGGGGTGTTTCACATAGCCCTTGGTATCGATATCTAGAGTAAAATTTGAGATAAAAATAAGGAAAAAATTACTAAAACCCCCTATGAAGTCATCAAATCAATCCAAAAACTTCAAATCATTTTAAAGTAGTCCAAAACATTCCAAATTGACCTCAGTCATCCACAATTCATCACAATTCATATTCATAAACACAAAACTCATGAAATCTAATTTTAAATATGCCATAATTTCATATAAAATCAAGATAAGTTCACAAAGTTAACAATTTGATCCCTTCTAACTAAAATCTACAATTAAAGCCTATGTACATGCCATTCTAACATCAAAATATTAGATCATACTCTTTTCCAATCCTGGAGATATGATGGGGTGAGGAGGTCTCGGACCACTTCTAGCTTCTTTTTTCGACCTCAACCTGCACGTTAAAAGAAAACACGTTAAGCTAAAATAGCTTAGTAAGTACTGCAAGAATTTGATTATAAACTATATATCTTATTGCAATTTATTATATAAATACTCTATACACTAATCATCCTTATTCATAATTCACTTACCAATTGGCATGTCATTCACAAGGCCCAAAGTGTGAACTTAAATAAAATGTGTCTGAAAGATATTTTTCCTCTTCTGTCTATTGACAAGTTAGTGGACGTTTTGGCGGGCCTTAAATTTATGAGCTTCATGAATGTGTTCTTAGACTACAACTAAATCTTCATGGCGATGAAAGACTAGGATAAAATATCTTTTGTGACGAGGGAAGGCCTTTTATGTTACTGAGTCATGCCTTTTGGCCTGAAAAATGCGGGAATGACCTATCAATGATTAGTGAACAGAATTTTCAAAGAGGAAATAGGTCGCAGCATGGAGGTTTACGTTGACAACATGCTGATAAAAAGCGTTACTTTGAATCAACATATCGAGCATCTAACAGAAGCATTTGCTATTCTGCGTGATTATAGAATGAGGTTGGATCCAGAGAAGTGCACTTTAGGGGTGAAGGCGAGGAAGTTTCTAGGGTTCATTATTTTTGAAAGAGGTGTAGAGGCGAACCCTAAAAATATTCATGCTATTTTGGACATTCTTCACTAAGAATGACCAAGGACATTCAGCGTTTGGCGGGAAGAATTGTGGCTCTAAATATAGTAGATAAATTTCTACCTTTCTTTAAGGCGTTGAGGGCCCCTTTTAAATGGACGGAAGAGTGTCAATCTTCTTTTGCGTAGTTTAAGTCGTACCTGGCCTCACCATCACTTTTAATGTTAGCTGAATCGAGAGAAACCATTTCTCTTTATTTGGCCACTTCCGAGAAAATGGTAGTAGTGGTATCAGTGAGAGCGGAAGGGGCTCGATAGTATCCGATGTATTATGTTAGCAAGGTCCTACAAAATGGTGAACAGAGGTACTCAAAAATTGAAAAATCATTTTCTTCCTGGTAATAGCAGCATGCAAGTTGTGTTCATATTTCCAAGCCCACCTAGTGAGGGTTATGACATATCAATCAATAAAGGATATCTTGTCCGTAGACACCTCAGGAAGGATGACAAATTGGGGAATTGAGCTAGCAGAGTTTGGAATATAGTACTCTCCAAAAAAAAAAGCCATTAAACCTCAAATCCTTACTAACTTCATGGTAGAGTGCTCCTTTGACAAATCATCGACGCTTCCAAGTAACATCTTAACCTAGTACTACTTTATGATGCATATCCTCTCTTAGACTATCTTATTGTAGTTACAAGCATAATGCTAATATCTTACTTATACACAAAATGTAGAAGTTGCCACCCAACCACAGGAACAAAGTAATCAAACTACAGAATCAAAATGTTAGACAATCTATGTCGATGGGTCCACAGAAAAAAAAGGAGAATGAATAGGCGTTCTCCTCAAGGACCTTTAGAGGAACGAGTCGCAGTATGGACTCTCCTTTAGTTTCCATGTTGATGCATTGGAAGAACTACTCATTGGAAGAATGATACATTAGACTGGACCCAAGTTGAATTAATTCTGAACCTATTTGTGAATTAATTCACTTGTGATGTTCATGGTGTGATTTACCCAAATCTTAAGTTAGTCACTGAACATGCGTATGTAACTCATGTGTTTTGATATAAGTGGAGGCTTATGCTCCAAAGATGATCAAGCCCATAGTTGGTGTGTTGGGTACATGACTTGTGTATGGAATGACTTTACTAGCAACAATGGAAATCATAGCTCGATTAAAGAGTTAACGATATCCTCTCATTGGCATTGTGTGGATTGATAAATATGGAACGTGGTCACGGGTTGCTCGTTGTCGAACGAGCAATTTATCACAGTTATTTTTTTATAGTGATCACATTAATCATTAAGAAGATATAGTGGAGACACTGAGATAAAATAAGATTGTATTTAGTGAACAAATTTGACTCAAAGGAATCAAGGATATCATATGAGGGTAATACACACATGACGAGGTCATTTGACAAAACAGTTGGATGACTTGCTTTCGTAATGAGTATACAATAAGGAGTTTTCATTCATGTACTTCTGGTGGACTAACTCTATGATTAAGTAAATTGTGAATTATCATAACGATGTTTCTAAACATAATTGCAATTACTAGAGCCTAATTGTATGTGTTTGATTGGTCCCTCCGTTATCTCAACAAAAGCTTGATCAAACTGCATTTGAATCAGAAGAAAATTCTACGACTTTGGAAATAATTTAATTGAGTTAATTTATTCGATGTGAAATTAAATTAGGTAGTCGTGAGGATGTTTAACTAGAAAATTTAATTAAAGAATTTTCTTGAAAAATTAATATGGAAAATCTTAGTGAATTTTGAGAAAACTAATTTTGATCAAGTAAAATTAAATTAATCAAATCAATTAAAATTAATATGATATTTTTAGAAATTAATTTTCAAATCATACAATTGGCCCAATGGGTAGTTGAACTTGAAAATTGGACCTGACATCGAAAATTGGGATCATAAAACCAAAATCGATATCGAGATCCAAAAACTAGTTGAACCGGGCTTGGTATGTGAAACCAAACCGATGGTCCAATAGTGGCTAGACCAAACTGATTAGGCCATCACTAGGCCTGAATCAAACTGACTTGGGGTGCAGTAGGGTGTTGCACTTGCGATGGCACCACCGGACACAACAGCGCCGCCGACGGCGGCGACACATTCTGGTGGCTGGCAGGTGGTCCTTCGACAATTGAGCAGTGGAGGAATCACACTCCTACTGGGACTCTACCGCATAATTTGATTTCAGATTAACTATTCCAAAAATAATATTATTTTAATAGATTTAATTTTATTTAATTTAATATTTATCTTGATATTATTTTATTAATTTAACATTAAAGTGATTATCTTAATATTAAATTAAATTTAATATGTATCTTATTGATAAATATTCTATTAATTTAATAGTTTTAATATTAAATTTAATCTAATATTTATCTTGATATTATTTTAATTTAATATTAAAGTGATTAAGTCTAATCATAGTTGAACTCTCTAAACTCTCTTTATAAAGAGAATCATGGGTCATTATTTTCACACATTTGAATTCAAAAGAAAATTGTAGAGAGAAAATTCTCTGAAGAAATTATTTCAAAATATTTTTAGATATATATTTTTTATTTATAACTTGGCCCAAAAGTCTAGAGAAATTGCGAAATTATCCCACTGATAATTTTGTGGAAAATTTTCTGATTCGAAACGAGCCCACACTCGATATACATGAGCTTGTGGATAGCGAAGAAGACTATTTGTTCAAAGCGTTCATCCTAAATGAATAAAAAAGTATGATTTTGATTAAGTGTTTATTGTCAAAATCATTTTTTTGAAAAACGGGGTCAACTTTGATTTTGAAAATGAAAACAAAAAAAACGGGAGTTGCTACAAATCATTTTTTATGAGGTGTGATCGGGTCACCTTGTAATTCAATCATTTTATAATAAAAGTTTAAATTTATCAAAATGATAACTTTTGGTCCACAAAATCTAGAAAACGGGTTCGGGAGTCGGTTACGCACGAGGAAGGATTAGCACCCTCGATACGCCCAAAAATTGGTGCCTAGTTGATTAATTGATGTCTTTAGTGTTGAAAATTAAAAATTTGAAGAAATTTTAAAATACGATCCTTTATTATAAAATTGAAAATTTTTCGAGAATAGGGCATATTTCACGTTAATCGAGAAAAAGAATCACATCCCGTAAGTTAGGCCACAATGTCTTAAATTCCCGATACGAGAATACACCGAAAAATTTATTTTGGGAGATGTTTGCTTATCTCGATTTTAGAAAGAAATCATATTCCGTAGAACACGATTTTTTTATAATTCCCGAGATTATTTTTAAAAAATTTAAAATGTTTGTTTGCTCGGATTTATCGAGAAAATCAGAACCCCATAAATTAGGGTACGACTTTTCAAATCACGAAATATGAAAAATTACTGATTTAAAAAACAAAATTTTGTGTAACGAGTAAAGATTAATGTGACATGATTTTGTATTCGAATCACGAAATACGAAAAATTACTGATTTAAAAAACAAAATTTTGTGTAACGAGTAAAGATTAATGTGACACGATTTTGTAGTAAAATACAAAAATGAATTAGGTACTAATATGCATAATGAAAGAATAAAAAATGCGGTAGTGTAAATTACAATAATAAAGCGAAAATAAAATAAAATAAAATAAAATAATCAAGCCAAAAATAAAATAAAAATTAAGTAAATAAACACAAAAAAGAAAATATAATTATAATAATAAAAATAATAGCAATAATAATAGTAATAGAAATAATAATAGTAATAACAATAATAATAATATTAATAATAATAAAATAATAATAATTGTAAAAAATAAAATAAAATAAAATAAAATAGATAAATAATAGTAATAATAATGATAATGGTAATGGTAATAATAATAATATTAATAGTAATAATAATAAAAATATTAAATAATAATAAGATTAATAATAATACTAATAATAATAATTGCAAAAATAACTAAATGGGACTAAATTAAACTTAAAACAAAAGTTCGGGGCAAAAATCTGAAATAAATAAAAAAAGAAAAGGGACCCATTGAACGCGCGAATAACAAGGAGGGACTAAAAGGGGAATTTTCCCTTCTCCTCCAAAATGCACAACATCAAGGAGGACCAAATTGAAATCGAAATAAATCATGGGGCGAAAATTAAAAATAAGAAAAACTTGATTGTAAAGTAATAAAAAAGAGGAAGGGTTAAAAGTGCAATTAGCCCTTCCGTTAAAAACACGCGGATCTTAAGCCTGGAGCGGGTCGAATCTCGGGTCGGAGGGGCAAAACGATGTCGTTTTGGTGCCTGAAAGGCCTGCCCAAAACGACGTCGTTTTGGAGGCCTATTTAAGGAATTTTTTTTGAAAATTTTCATTCTTCTCCTCTTCTAAAAAAAATTCAAAAAAAACTCTCAAAACACTCTCCCCCATTCTGAGTCCGACCAAGTCTCCGTTCTTGTCGTCAGAGTCTGCAGAAATTAGTGAGCAGTGGTGAGAGCTAAAAAAGGTAATTTTTTTCTTCTTTTTTTAAAAAAAATCTTTTAATATATATGCATATATTAGTTTTGGAGAAAATAAAATGAAAAAATATATAGGTATATACGATAGTTTCGAAAATTGAAAATAAAAGAAAATAAATAGACCTTGGCACTTTGGAATTTTTTTCTCTTTGATTTGCTTTGTTATTGTTTTTCTATATGCTTGAATCTGGTTTTTTTTTTTGTATTCCAAAAAATGCCCGACCAATACAATGGATTTTGCTTGGCTTTTTATAGCCATTTTACACGATTTCTTTTATTATTTTGCTTGCTGTCTTTTTTTTCTTTGATGTTTTGTAAGTGGCGGTGCAAGTGGCGACGTGACAAAGGCAGTGGCAGCGTAGTCTTGGCAGAGGCTAAGGCGGCGCCTAGGGTTAGGGGCGCTAGCTAGGGTTTCTTTTGTTTTTTGTTTAGTGTGGGTTGTATTGGGCTAGTTTAGTTGGGTTGGGATTTTGGGTTTAGGCTATTTTGGTTGAATTGGGTTTGGGTCATTTGGGTTTTTAGTTTGGGTTATTTTGGGTTTGAATTGGTTTTTAGGATTGGGTTTAAGTGGGCCTCGAGCTAAATTGGGCTTGTACATTTATTACTTTAGATATCAGAATCAAATTCTTGCTTTTTTGGAAAAAAATTAAAAATATGTTTATTTCCCTTAAACTTATTTTCTGCTGCGTTTTTCAAACCGATTTTTCCAATAATCCAGGCACCCATCAACATGGCAGAATAAGAAGCACTCATTTCTAGTTTACAATTAGCTCGACAATTGGGAGTAGTTAAGCTAGTGCTTTTTACTGACTCCTAATTGGTCATAAAATAGATAACAAGAGAATATGAAGTAAAAGAGCCCAACTTAATAAAGTATCATACTATGGCTGACGACCTACTATCTCAATTTAAGAAGGCAGAGGTCTGATAGCTATCCAGAGTAGAAAACACCAAAGCCGATGCTTCTTCCATTGTGGTTGAACAAAGAGGGAAGGTCATTTTAAAATATGGGGCCTCTCCCAATTGTGATAACTAGCAAGAACTTAACATACAGAAGGAGAAAATGTGGATGACGCCTATCATTCATGATTTACAGGGGGAGAATCGAGAAAGGAGTAAGAAAGATTTAGCTACGGTACAACACAAGGAAACAAGGTACGTTATATACTCTTTTCTGTAATATACCTTGGTCTTGCTTAATTAAATATCTTAAATCCTTGTTCTTTTAGATACATCATGTTAGATGGTGTACTCTATAAAAAAGGCTATTCACAGCCACTGTTGAGATGTTTGGCCCCTAGCGAAGCGGAATATATTATGAGATAAATCCATGAGTGAATATGTGGTGATCACCTAGGAGAAAGATCGTAAGCTCAGAATATTCTTCAAAAAGGGTATTATTGGCCAACTATACAGAAGGACACTCATCAGTTGGTACATGCTTGCAATGCCTTCCAGAGGTTAACGTCTATATAGCTATCTCTAGTCAAGCCTCTTCAAATGATGCCCGGATCTTGGTCATTTAAGACGTGGGGTGTAACAGCCCGATTACGACCCTAATCGGAATGGTGGTTTCGGGACCACGAATCCGAGTCAAAAAAAATTTTAAGTATTTTTTTCTGAGTTAATTGTGTGTGAATTAGCATGTGTGTAAGTTTCGTAAAAAAAAAAATTGAGTGTTTGTGTGCTTAATTTTATAAAAGGACGTAATTGCATAAAATGAAAATTTGGTGGTTAGTTGTGATAGTGCTAATTAGAGGGTGGCTTTTTAATAATAAATCCTTAAAGGGTAAATAACCCATTTCTTATAGTAGTGGACAGCACTAGCTTTAGTTAAGCATTTTATATTTGTTTTCTTTATAATTAAAGATTATAATAATATATATGTGTTTTATAATAACATTAAAATAATAAAAACACAAAAGACAAATGCATGTTCATCTTTTCACTTACTTGACCGAAACTAAAGAAATAAAAGGGAGAAAAGAAGCTTCAAGGGTTTCGCAATATTAAGGCTTAATTAAGGTAGGATTTAACTTTGGTTTTGATAATTTTGTATTTTTGTGATTGTTGTTCATTTTATTATCAAGCCCATATATTAATTTTGTGTATTGGTCATGTATGTGAGATATACCATTGATGATAAGATGAGTTTTATGATGATTTTTGGTATTAAATGTAAGGTTTGAGCTAGATGAACATCTTTTATTTTGAGTTTTTGATGAATGTAGTTGATTAGGGATTTATTTGGTGAAAATATTATCTTGAAGGGTTGAATTGAAAAATTTATGAAATATATGGACTTATATAGTCCTTATGAAAATTCGGCCCTAAGGGGTGTTAACCAAATTTTGAGTAATTTGTGAGTTTTGTATTAGGGACTAAATTGTATGAATTGTAAAAGTTAGGAGTAAATTAGTAATTTGTATAATTATAAGTTTTAGATTAAATTGAATGAGAAAAGTGTTGAATGAGCTTATTTTAAAATTATTTAGATCAAGAACGAAAAGAACCGGGATGGATAGGGGAAAAACAAAGTTAGACTAATAGCCGGGAAGTTTAATCCGTCGATTTTTGAGGTAAGTCTATAAGTAAATGGTTGTTCTTAATTTTAAATAAATGTAAATTATTCATGCTGAATTGAAATGTTTATAATTATATTTGCTATTACCTAATGTGAGGGATGTAATTGATAAGTTCAAGGAACTACTTGAGTAAGTTTTAAGCAATGGAATTAATTTGAAGTAATGCTTACCTATAAGTTTAAATTGAATGTTGATGGTTATTCCAAAGCATTGCATATACATATATATATATATATATATATATATTTGAAATTGATAAGAAATGGTCGAAGGTGATGGTACTTGGTTGTTGTAATTAGAAGCATGAAATAGGAAATTTTAATGATGATATTATAATGAGATTTAGGCATACTAAACGGAGTTGATGATGGTTTGATGTGGTATAAGTTTAATGCAATACTGATTTTGGATATTGAACACTTTGATATATACATATATAAGTGTATATTCTTGTGTGTAAAGTGAATGTGAATTATATATATATATATATATATATATTATGCATATTGAGGGAATAACAAGTTAAGAGAAGCATACACTGAGTAATACGGTTCAATGAGTACCATATGTGAAAAGTTAAGTAACGGCTCTGTGTGAGCGATACGTTACGATAAAAGTTAAGTAACGGCTCTGTGTGAGCGATACGTTACGATAAATGTGAAGTAACGGCTCTGTGTGAGCGATACGTTACGATAAATGTGAAGTAACGGCTCTGTGTGAGCGATACGTTACTAGAAGTAAGAATAGTAATGGCACTAAGTGTGCAATACGTTACATCAATTACACTGTGTTAATGTGATTCTGATTTTACGGAGATATAATTCAATGAATGGAGCTATCCGAAAAGTGATAGATAGGTAAGGGATGTATGATAATTGTGTAATTTAAATATCAATGAGGTAAATTGTTCTTGAATACGAAATTAAAGTATCGAGAGGTGAATATTAATCTATGAGTTTGTTTGAATGAATGAATGGTATGTTGATAGTTGATTTTTGAGACCTATTGATCTAGATAGTTGTTGAATGGTAGCATGATATATGTAATCGCAATTACGAATCCGTTATCATCAAGTAAGTTGATTTAATTAACCTTATAGGTTCGATCACAAATGTATGTGCATATGTGATGATGAATTAAATTTGTGTATAAGTGGTTATATGTGATATTATATTAAATTCGAATATATGAGTACATGTGATAGTTTAATTAACTTTGGATGATCGGTCATATATATGATAATGGATTAAACTAGTATATTGGGCCATAAGTGATGGTATAATGGATCATGTGTATTTGATCTAATAAGTAAGTTTTAGACTTTGAAATAAAATTTTTATATCATATGTATTTATATGTGAATTATATGGATTGAAAGGTGAGAAAGAAAATTAGGTAGTTAATATGTATATACGTGAACAAATGTATATGTATTTGTTTTGAGATGGGAAAGTGATTTATAGATCGATGTGAAATCTATTATTGAATGTATGAGTGTTTGGCCTTAAGGCTATAAAAGGTGAAAGTTTACGAATGATGATATGAATTATGAGTAAGTGAAGCTACTTAAAGAGGAACATGGATTATATGAGAAAAGTGATTGTACATGTGTATGTGATTAACCAAATTTGGCCTATTTGAATTAAATTATATATGTTTCTATGGTGAATTATTTGTTTATGGCTTACTAAGCTTTCAAAGCTTACTTTGTGTAATTTTCCTATGTTTATAGAGATTCAAAGACTTGCTCGGGTTGGAAGTTGAAGGAGATCTCATCACACTATCCAATTTTCGCTTCGGTAAATAAATGCTTGGAGATTTGGTTATGTGGCATGTATAGACTAGTTTTGATATTGTTAGTTTTGAAGTTGTATATATTTGTATAAGCCATGCGAAAATGGCTTGCCCATCTCGTTATTCTTGGAATTTATATTTTGGCTTGGTGATTTCGTTTGATTTGGTTTTGGTATATTTATAAGTATGATTAATGTATAGAGTTTATATGAAATGAAGTAAAGATGTTATGATCTAAATTTCGAGTTTTGTAACTCGAGTTATAGTCGATTTAGTCAATATGATGCTGATGGACAGTTTCAATTTTTATGCCCCAAATTGGTAGTTAAGTCCGGTAATACCTTGTAACTCGTTTCCGGCGATAGATAAGGGTTAGGGGTGTTACATGGGGAGTCGACATCCTAGGACCATTTCCAATGGCAATGGCACAAAAGAAATTTATAGTTGTCACATTCGATTACTTCACCAAATGGGTAGAGGTAAACGCCTTGGCAACAATAACTAAAAGGTAGATGGAATCTTTTGCATGGAAATCTATTATCTTTAGGTTTGGTGTTCCACGTCTATTCATAACAAACAACGACATTCAGTTTCAAGGGAAATTCAAAGATTTTTGTGCCGCCTTATAATTTTTTCTTGCTCAAAACTTGGTGAAAACCCCTTAAGCAAACGATCAAGTCGAAGCAATGAATAAGAAAATCCTACTAGCTTTGAAGAAAAAGGTAGACGAGGCCAAGGGTGCTTGGCTTGAAGAGTAGCTTAGAATTTTGTGGACCCTTAGAACCACCCCTCACATAGCAACAGGAGAAACTTCATTTTCTTTGATATATGGTACAGAAGTAGTAATACCTATTGATATAGGCCTACGCTCCTACAAAACATCTCATTTCAATGCTAAAACCAACCAAGAAGCTTTAAGGCTTAGTTTAGACCTTATTGGGGAAGATAGGGAAACAACTAAAGTAAATAATGTCGCTCGAACTCAACAGGTTGCTCGGTACTACAACACTAAGGTGAAGTGCAAGCAATTCCAAGTCGGCAACCTAGTCCTATGAAACACCGAAGCTAGTCTACCAGCATCCCAATGAGGAAAAATGACTCCCAATTGGAAGGGACCATACAAGATAGTAAAAAAGATAGGTTTTGGTGCTTATAAGATTGCAAAAATGACTCCCTATGAAACACCACTTAAAGAAATATTACGTGTAAGCACTATTTGATCTTATTGAGCTTTTTTTCATTGAATGCAATAATTTTGTGCTATCAAAAAAATTTGCCAACTTTCAAATTTCAAAGATTTTTAGAATCTTAGAGTTAGCGGTTTAAGATCAAACCCTTATTTTATAGTTTGCTAATTTAAGATCACGACTCACCTACATAGTATGCAGATTTAAGACCACGCTCCTATCTTACAGCTTGCTAATTTAATATCACGACTAATTTACATAGCACACCAATTTAAGATTGTGCCTCTATTTTATAGTCTGTTGATTTAAGATCACGACTAACCTACATAGCACATTGATTTAAGATCGTGGTCCTATCTTACAGTCCACTAATTTAATATCGCGACTAATTTCTATAGCACATC
The DNA here is from genome assembly GCA_025506655.1 of Gossypium rotundifolium. Classification (NCBI taxonomy): domain Eukaryota; kingdom Viridiplantae; phylum Streptophyta; class Magnoliopsida; order Malvales; family Malvaceae; genus Gossypium; species Gossypium rotundifolium. The sequence continues at coordinate 47,060,987 of CP106725.1, forward strand.
AATTTAAGATCACAGCTCTATTTTATAGTCTGCTGATTGAAGATCACAGCTAATCTACATAGCACACCAATTTAAGATCGCACTCATATCTTACAATTCACTGATTTAAGATCATGATTAACCTATATAGCATGCCGATTGAAGATCGAACTCCTATCTTATAGCTCGCTGATTTACGATCACAACTAATTTACATAGCACGTCAAATTAATATCGTGCCCCTATTTTACAGACCGCTGATTTAAGATCACGGCTAATCTACATAGCATGCCAATTTAAGATCACGCTCATATCTTACAGTCCGTTGATTTAAGATCATGGTTAACCTACATAGGATGCTGATTTAAGATCACGCTCCTATCTTACAGCCTGTTGTTTTAAGATCACAACTAATTTATATAGCATGGTGATTTAAGATCAAGTTTTTATTTTATAGTCTGCTAATTTAAGATCACGATTGATCTATGTAACAAGCCGATTTAAGGTCACGACCTTTTGGCTCATGTATGTCTTTGACATAATATGCCTTCAACATAATAAACTGGAACACATTCAACATTTTCAGAAATTTGGCAACTAATCATTGAATAGTAAACTGCAATTCATTTAAAAATAAAAACAACCAAAATTCATTAAAATTAAAACTCCAATATAACATAGCCAATAAAACAAAAACAAATTATGCATAAACAAAAATAAAACTACTCCTCCCCCTTGTAGGTTCAGTTGTGGTGGTAGTGTCCTCCGCTTTCTTACCTCCCTCTTGGCTAGTTCCCTTAGTAGGAACCACACTTATCTCCACAAGCTTGCTAGAAAAGCTGAGTTTCCTAGATTCTTTCCATTCATTCAAAAACTCTTCCCATTTCTCATTGGAGAGAGAAAAAAATCAAACCTGAGGTGAACATTTTTGAGGTTGAACAAAGAGTCAAAGTCCACACACCGAACATCAAGAGGCCCAGTAATAGCCTGAACATGCAACAAAGTGTTTGCTTTCAACTTGGGCAAGTAGTTCTTAAGATTTTTCCTAGTTTGCACTTGATAGCTCTCCAAAGCTTCATGACTCTCTCTCCTTAAATTATCAATTTCAACACAATACCTTTCTTCTATTGCCTTCATTTGTTCCTCCCACGTTGCCATCTCAGCTTCTAGTCGATTAACCTCCTCTTTTAGTTTTTTTCTCTAGCTTCCATTGATTTCCCTTTAGCCTCCCAAACAATGATAGTCTCTGTGAACTCTTTGTTTTGGCACTCAATTTCTTCGTCCAGCTCTCGGAGTTTATTAAGGGCTTGCTCCTTAAACCTTAAACCCTAGACCCTAAACTCTAAGTCCACCACCTTCTTGAACTCCACCTGCTTGGCATCTTCTTCATTGCAAGCTTTCTAGAAGCCCCAACCAATGAGCTCACAATCAACTACCATTATCTAAAATAAACTCATCAATTCCTTCATTGAGGGTTTTCTAGAAAGAGTAAACGATGAGGACGAATATACACATTCTTTCAACTCCTGAGACATGTGTTTTTCCTATCTCTTCCTAACTATATAGGGAAAAAAGGATATCTCCCTATACCAAGATGATTTCTCTAGAAAAAGAAAGCATTTATGTAACACCCTTAACCCGTATCCGTCACCAGAGTAGGGTTACGAGGCATTACCGATTAGTATACATCATAAACCATACATAACTCATACATTTATGCATTCATACTCAAATACCATTCAACACAATCACATTGTCCCTTATTAGGGCCTATGAGGCCTTAGACATGCTTTAGAAATAGTTTGGGACTAAACCGATAACATATGAAAATTTTGGAAAACTTAGAAATTTTTCATCAATACAGGGGTCACACACCCGTGTGAACAGACCGTGTGCCTTACACGGCTCCAGACACGCCCGTGTCTCGGGCCGTGTGAAAATAAGGCATACATACTGACTTGGGTCACACGGCCAACCACACGCCCGTGTGTCCAGCCTGCGTGCCCTTCGAAGTGGCCACACATGCCCGTGTGCCAGACCGTGTACTAGGCCGTGCCAAACCTGTAAGGTATACTGACTTACACAACACGGCCAAGTCACACGCTCGTGTGCAATTTAGGGGGTATACTGACTTGTACCACACGGCCAATCACACACTCGCGTGAGACCGTGTGGAGCATACTGACTTCAATTTAATTTCAATACCAGGGGACACACGACCGTGCAACATGACCGTGTGTCTCACACGGCTGAGACACACGCTTGTGTGGACAAAATAGGCCATTTGCAAGGCCAATTTGCCACCCTAACTCATGATTACCTAAACAACCAAAATGGTACCATTTTATCATACAATTAGGCAGCCAAAATCATCAACCAAATACACAATTCATACCATTATACTCTCATCTATTCCAATTCTCAATTCACTACCAATTACTTAACCAAATACATGCCAAAACAATACAATCAATATGGTTCATTTACCATATTTCACACATACATAACTTCCTTATAAATAATCAACACAACATCTAAAATAATACCTTCTCAAGGTATTTCTCAAGCATTTATACTTCACAAACAATTTACCATTTGAGAAATTATAAACCATAACCATATTCATACCAAACATGCCAAAAAAAGCCATTGCTCATGGCTAAATATACAAACCATATCATATACATTTACAAGTCAAACCTCATGGCTATAATCACAACCAAAATACCACATTTAGTCTATACATGCCATATACCATATTTACACAACTCAAAAGTACCAACTTAGATGATTGATAGTGCGATGATGTTCCCGACGATTCTCGGATTCGAGCAAGCCTTGATTCTCTAAAAAACATAAGAAAATAACACAAAGTAAGCTTCATAGCTTAGTAAGATCGTATTAATGTAATGAGCAACTTCACCATTCATTCCCAATTCAAACAATATAAATACAAGATAAAACAAATACAGTAAATCTCAAGTTATTTGATCATTCATTCACTAGCTTACCAAGAATTCATCCATTTCATAGATTCAATGTTTATAAACTTTACTCACATATCTATACCAACTCATACCGATCTCATTCTGAGTCACATCTTTCATTTTCCCGTTGAACCATTTAGAATATAAGTCGGATACTCAAGAATCTCAATCGATAAGTACCAAATCAAAGTAACCCCTCCAAAATGCCTATACCATGGCTCGAAGCCAACTTAATACCCTAATGACATGTCATTAATATCCTAGACTATTCCTAAGGTTCAACCGAGATTTTCCAATACCAAATCATAGTCGAATCATTTCGAATTATTGTAGAATCATTGTCAAATCATGGTCGAACAAGTCCATTGCCTAGTATTTACAATTTATGCATAATCAAAGCACTTAAATATAATTATAATAGAGCTTGTTACATACGAACTTATCTCGTATTCAGAATTGACAGATCAGATCGACTACTCGATAACCTTGCTTTTCTCCTGATCTAATTCCAGATTCCTCTTTTCTTAATCTAAATATATTCAAAATTAACTTATTAAATCAACCATTCATTCAATTTAGTCCCTAATTCACAAATACACAAAATTTACATAATTTCAATAAACCCAAGCTTGGCCGAATTATTCATAGGTCCTTAGCAGTCCAAAACTTTCATTTATTTCACATTTTAACCACTCAATTTGTACATTTCACAATTTAATCTCTATTATGCATTTTCATCAAAAATCACTTTACAAAACATAAAAATCTATCATAAAAAATTCATATTTCATCTTCAAACATCAAAGAACTCATGAACTCATCAATGACAACTCTTAAAATCTTTAACAGTTTCGAAATTAAAGGTACGGGCTAGCTAGATTGAGCTGCAACGATTACAAAATATAAAAATCATCAAAAATCGAGCTAAAATGGACTTACACTTTGATCTTGAAATGGCCGAATATTTCAATCCCTAAAATGGTTTCCTTCTCCTTCAAATTTGGAAAAGGCAAAAAGATGAAGCAAATTTTGGTTTTGTTTTGTTTTATTAAATTAACTTATAATTAACAATTACCAAAAACATATAAAAAACATATAATGGATGACCATAATTGTCCACTTACACTAATCATGGACTAATAACATTATAAGGACCTTTGATTTATTAAATCATAGCAATTAAACACCTTTAACAAGTAGAATGCCACTTTTGCATTTTACGCGATTTAGTCCTTTTCATCAAATTGACTATTCAAACGATAAAATTAACTCCCAAAATTTTCACACATATCAATTAACATACTTTAAATACCAAAAATTATTAAAATAATTTTCTAACATTGAATTTGTTATTCCGAAATCGCTGTTCTGATTTAGCTAAAATCGGGCTGTTACAATTTACCTCACCATCTAGAGAGGTTAGCTACAATGAACCTAGAGGGAAAGCACGCGGTATATGAATTGTTCCAAAGGTAGGCCCCATGGGGAGAGATCTACATAGTGGGGCCATTGAGATCACGGGGGCCGTAGGAGCGGAGGATACAACAACATCTTCCCCAGGCATTGCAGGTTCCTTCCCTTTCCTACGACAGATTAAATTCGTATTGCTACTATCTTCCATGCTTATAGATTTCTCCTCCACTAGTTGCCTCTAACGACCATTACTATCAACCTCTTACTTTGGAGATAGTGTCATTATTTCCTCACAAATCCTGTCACATCCCAAAAATTGGGTTAGTAGAAATTGGCTTAATGAACCGAGAGTGGTCACGACCAAATTTTTATTTAGACAATCTTTTGCTCATTTGACAATAAATAAATATTAATTATAGTAATTGAGTAGTGGTGGAGCTGTCCTTAATAATCTGAGTTTGAATCTCTTTCCTCTCGTTAATTTCTATTTGGTACAAATTTGTTTTAAACCCTTAGCAAAGGTCATCCCATGTTTTTAAATATTTTCTGTTAAAATAATCACAAGGAGTAATGTGGTTAAGTGGTTAAGTGCTTAGATAATTTCCTAAAGGTCATATGTTCAATCCCTACACTCACAAATTTTTATTTAATTTTTTTGACAACTTTAGCTAGTGTGAACACTCCTTGCTGTCCAACCTAGTTACCATGTATGGGGAAATATTCTTTCCTTGTATGTGAGTCAACCTTCCCTCATTAAGCCTCATTTTCACTCCCATGATCCCCTTTTTACTCCTTTTTCGCATCCACATGGCTATTTTCTTCACCATTACCTTATGTTTCATACATTGAACCCGGACAAGGTGAAAGACACCTTTTATTGTCCATCTTTTATTTTTCTATTCATTTTTTCCACCCCCTCTCTTGCTTCTCCCTATTTTCTTTTGTTTTAGCCATCAACCACCATTTGTATTATTTTTCCGCCTCTCTTCCACCACTCCTTTGCCTTGAACAACTATCGTCACCACTGGACCTCCACCTTGCCGCCACTTTTCTCCTCCATTTTCTCCACTATCACCCTTAGTGCTGTCCTCCTCCATCGTGACAATCACCTTACACCACCAATTTTTAATACTCATTTTTTTCTTCTCATTTTTCTTCTCTTTTCTCCTCTTTTTCACAAGTGTCAAAACCCTTTCTCTTTTCTTTCATCTACCGCCGTGAAAACAACTGTAAAATAATAGTGTTTTCCCTTCCTCTCTATAGCGATTTTATTATTTATCATAGTAAGATTATTTATTATTGTCTATTAATTCTCTCAGTTTTGGATATCTTAGACTTGTGACTATTGCTCCCAAATCTCAGTCATCTTCTCTTCCGTACACTACAGCAAAACAGATTTTTAGCGGTATTTTTAGTAGCGCTTGGACTAAAAATGCCGTATAAGCTATAGATTGAACATTAGCGACGTTTTTTGAAAAACGCCGCTATAGATTAAGCTAATTTGAGCACTAGCTGTAGACGAAGGAAAAAAAATAGTGATTTATTTTATTTTTCATTTTACTGCAAAATCGAAAAATGGGGCAGATTCAATACTCCGAGAAATACTTCGATGATACTTATGAGTTCAGGTAAAATTCAATTTCACCTGAGTTTTACTAGGTTTAATACTTTCTTCATTCTTTTCAAATTTTTAGAACGTTAACTTTTGGTTCCTTAATATATTTAAATTACTTTCATAAATATAAATTTAAATTTAAATTTTCAGAATGGTAAGTTTTGATTTTCTTCATTCTTTAGCTTGGAGTTTTAGACATCTATTCAAAAAATCAAAATTAATTTTCTATAAATAAATGTTTGTTAAATTAGGATTCGCCGATGAATTGAAGAATGCTAGAAAATTGGGGAAATTTAAGCAATATGTAGTTGGTAGAAGCAGCGATGCCACATTTGCAGATGTTTTCGAGAAGCAAGAAGCCATTATTAGATACCTTGGAGGTTGTGATCCAACCGGAATGGTTAGTTTCTATATTATTTCATGGATTTTCTCCATTAGTTCTATAAGGATAAATTTATTTATTTAGCAAGTTTGATGGTTGCTGCTTTTGTTTATGTTTATAGTTGAAGAAGCCTGTGGGTGAATGTTCTGATAGTGAATTTAGGGTTTAGGGGTTTTTTTATATAATTTTTATAGAGTCTTTAACCAAGTCAAAAGAAAGAAGCTGCGAAGCAATGTGATTGCACGTTGTTGGATGTCGAGAATGCGCTTGCAAAGTTCACTTGGGCTAAAGAAGCACATCAGAAGATGGCTCAAATGAAAGAAGAAGGGAAACTGATGCCGAAGAGTTTTGCTGAGGTAGTTTCTCCACTGGTTTCTTTTGGTTAATTTTCAACTGAATATGTTAAATGATTAAAACGATCTCAAGTAAGCTAGTGTCTTCATTGTTTAGTGCTCAAAATACGGATTGAACTTTTATTCCCAAAATTAATATATCTTTATTTCTCTTGCTGCCCAGCGGATAAGGTTTTGAAATGAACTATTTGAAAGAGATAAGGGATATATTTGTCGGGGAGGGCAAATGAGTTGCTTTTGCTCTTTAGTTTTTCTTGGATTCTTGAGCATTAGTCTTTTAGTTCGATGATGGGAGACTGGGATTTCCATCTTCATCGATTTTCAATAGCTTAAATTTTCATTTGAGTTCACGGGAAAGTTTCTTCTGTGGACTGCGGTTAAAATATCAGTAATGAGCCCTTTATCTTTCTCTAAGAAAAACATTATTCGTTTTGCAGCTGCAAAAGCTAATGGGTTCCACACCATTGGATCATGCCAGGTCTAACATGGCAAAGAGTGGGCAAATTAGCATAAATGCGCTTTGTCCGTGTGGTTCGAAGAAAAGATACAAAAGGTACTTTTTCCACAAACAAGTTGTTAAAATTCGAATTATAAGATTTGTGTAGAGCTTGCCACATATAGCTGGTTTTAAATCCTCTAACTCATCATTTACGGTTAAGTAGCTGTGTCCGACATTTGTATCCAATGCAAAATCATACATGGTATTTCAAATTATATCATTTTATCCTCCATTGGCACTAGAGTAAAAGTTTCTTTCAGATACTCATATTTCGAATATTTTAGCTACACTCATCTTTTGTGACTCGATATTTTGGATGTTTTACCTACACTGATCTTTTGTGAACGTTTAAACTTAATTGTGTAAGATTAGCGTATAATCGATATCATCCAGAACATCCAGTATACTTGTACAATTCTCTCATGTTAATTTAAACTCTTTAAACTTATTTTGTTTAATGGTGTTTAATTTAATTTTCCTTTTTCCTGTTTAGACTGGAATAGTATCTTTTACTGACTTGTTGGAGCAGATGGGCTAAAATATTCTTTTACTTGCTTTTATATCATTTAATACTTGATATAATATGTCATCGACACAAAGTAGTGGACTTCATGTCTCTTCATACTCCCATGTGCCTGTAATGGATGTATAAATTTGTTAGATGTGAAGAAGATCTGTTGAAATTGAGCTTCAAGATTAGTCGCAGCATCTCTCTCTTCTGTCTCTATCTCATGCAAGCAAGAAGTATTATGGAGAGATATTTGCAGGTGTTGTTGGGTTTATAGTTAATGTGAATTTTAACTGTGAATTTTACCTTCATTTGAACTTTGTTAAAACTTGAAATGCTTAAAAAATTATTGGTTTTACCTGTGAATTTTACCTTCATTTGTTTTTTTCACTGTGTTTTAGTTGTAGAAATTAAAATATTTGAAAAAAAAAAAATTCTTATTCATCAATTTACAATTGAGATTACCTTGATTCTAAAACCATGGTTTTGAATATTTTTCAGCTTATTAAGAGAGTAAGATGGCATCCAATTTCACAGCCATGTCATCAGTTGGCTCATTCGTTGCACTTAATGGTCTAGACAAATAGAAGGTAAGTGCACAATAAGTTGAACTGATTTACTTATCTTTGCCATTTTCACTATGGTTTGAACAGTTTAAGTTACTCTTATTTTCATGCAGAGCATGTAGGCACCAAATCTGTAGTTCAAATTCAAAGCCATGCTCAAAAGTTTTTCTCTAAGGTTCATTGCTTTGAGTTCATTACAAGATTTCCTTGATTAAGTAAATGTATTATATCTTTTATTACCAAGATTTACTTGATTAAGAAAATGCGTTGTATGTTTTATTACCTTGCAATGTGTATAGTCATAGGCAGGTTCTCCTAGTCAGTCTGTTTCTCATATGCATATTTTTTAATTGTGGTTCTAGGTTGTCCGAGAGTCAAATGGTGGCTTTGATGGTTCCATTAAACCAATAGTGATAACGCCTCCTCGTCCTAAAAGAAAGCCAATACATCCATATCCCCGCAAATCTGTCGATTTGGTCAAAGGAATATTCATTAGCAGAATATTCATTAGCAGCTTAATCAATTTAAATAATCAATGTTGATATTTCACATGGGAATGGATATTTAAATCTTATATTTTACATGGTTATGATTTAAGTCATTATTTCATTTAAGTAACTTCATTATTATATCTTATGTTATTGATATCTTTATATTTAATCCAATTTTAATTATTTATTTTATTTTGATTCTAAATTTTTCTTTTTATTTTAATATTTACGATAACTTGAGTTCTAACTTTTGGATTTTAATTGTGTTATTAATTTATCATTTTAAATTCTAAATTTAAATTCATTAATTTTTATATTTAGTTTTAAAGTTAAAATTAGAAAATTTAATTTAAATAATTTTTATTTATCCTTAAAAGTATATAGTATAAAGTTCAAATTTCAAAATAAAAATAATATAATAGTTATTATAGAAATAAATATTATTTGATTAGAATATTTTTTAGCGGCGTTTGTGGGAAAAGCGTCGCTAAAGGTCATATTCTATAGCGGTGTTTGTGCGAAAAGCACCACTAAAGGCTTGTTCTATAGCGGCTTTTATGCAAAAAGCGCCGTTAAAAGGTCATGTTCTATAGTGGCATTTGTGGGGAAAGCGCCGCTAAAGGTTATGTTTTATAGCGGCGTTTGTGGGAAAAGCGCCGCTAAAGGTTATGTTCTATAGCGGCGTTTTTTCACATAAACACCGCAAAATTTAGCGGCGTTAGCTATAGTGGCGTTTTTTGTGGCGCTTATCAAAACGCCGCAAATAGTTTTAGTAGCGCTTATAGGAAGAAAAAAAACGTCGCTAAAAATCAGTTTTACTGTAGTGGTATCGGTTCTTGATTAGTGAGATCGTAAGTATTTGGAATATTTACTTTATTCAAAACCTTTTAATCCCTATATAGTAATCGGATGTCATCTTCTTGGTGCTTCTTGTTTGAAGGATCGATTTCAAGCGTGTAATTTCCTGTGATTCAAAGAGTGGAATCATATTGGATTAACGAAGAGTAAGTATTGTCATAGAAGCCAAAGCGTAATCGTTTATCAAAGATTTATCAAAGGTGTTTTAATGATGGATTATTCATTTTATGTTTAGATCCGAGATAGATCTAATTAAATCCAGAAGTGGGCGTTAGAAGGAGTTCTGCATTGAAATTATTACGATCAGGTATGGGTTTTAACACTAAACTAAATTAAGTCTTTGTTTTATATTAATAAAAATATTGTTATTGATAAGGATACTTTATGTATCCATAAAGAGAGATAAACCATTGATATGAATTTTTTCAAGTAAGTATTTCCCTAAACCGTATATGTTTTGAAAAGCATGTTGTGTGATATTTATGCTTATTATTGATTTGAAAACTATGTACATCTCATTGTCATGTTATGTGATTATATGGCATACGTAATGTTCGCATGAAAATAATTTGTGAAATTTTGGTACCATGTGTACATATGAGATCTGCATGTTAAATATGTCTATATGATTTGAAAGATTTTGACCATATCATCTGCATAGGGTGGGATATGTGAAAGGTGAAAGTATGTGGTAATTTATCTGCATTAATGTGACATTGTTCATGATTTTGATTATGTGGCAATATATCTGCGAATTTGGTGGCTTGTCCACGATATTGATTATTGGCAGTTTATCTGTGATTTTGGTGACACTGTTCACAATTTGGTGTGTTGGATGGACGAGTTCTGGGGAACTCGAATTTGGTGTGTAGCGGAGATGGGTAGGATCGTTTTCATAAAATCTGCATCGTTTTACGAAATGTGCATTGACATGATTATGCATAGTATAAGTGTGAAATATTGAGCTATATGAAATTGATATGATTATTCTGATTGTATAATGTATATGTATATATGTATGTGATTGTGTTTATGTTAATCTCACACTGAGCTTTATAGCTCAACCCCTTTTAGTTTTCTATTTTTATAGATAACCCCGAGGTTAGGATTCGATGACGACATTTGGAGGAGTTTCTCAGAAGTATTTTTAAATTAAAGTAATTAAATTTTATTTTGATATTTTGGGTTTGTAATAAGTTTGAGTATGGATTGTGGCATGGGACTTTATTTTGGGGATTTTTCATTCTGGTTTGCATAAATTGCTTGCATGACATTAAGTTTAAAAAAAACTGCATAAATTAGTATTTGATAAGATTTCGTTTGAAACTCGATTTTTAAAATAAAATCTGTAAATAACACATTTTTCCTCTTCATTTCTAAAAATGAGTTTTAACAAAATTAGACTTAGTTTTCAAAATTATTAATGTTTACAAATTAGTTTTCTAAAGACATTTGATTTATGAAGTTAATATGTTTTTATTTCCAAATAATGACGAATAACCAAGTTCTCCAATTTTGAATAAAAAGACAAATGATTTAGAAGTATGATTGAAAATCAAATAGTTTTGAATAAATGATTGAATGTTTACAATTGAGATATTATTTATTTCATTTCCTAAACTTTGCATGCTTATTATGAAATTAAAATAAACGATTTATTTCATTTGTTTTGAATTGATAAGCCAATAGTTTTAAAATATATTTTTTAAAATTCTAAATGTTTATTTCGACCATTTTGTGGACAAATGGTTTTTGAAATGAGATTGAAATAAAGTTGAACATTCAATTTTACTAGTTTGGAACGAACTTCGAAAATGGTTTAAAAGAAAGTACGTTTGAAATCAAGAAAAGTTTCTCTGGGCCATTCTAGTGGCCAATGTAGCTTTCTGAATTCGGACATAACGATTGTGTTGGGTTTGGGGTGTTACAAATCCAGCATAAGCGAGTCTATATCCATGATTTGTCTGAGTTCGCGTGACGAACTAGTTGATTTCCTTAAAGAAACAACGGTGCTTGCATTACCAATAACATTATCATCAACATCACTATACATCGCATGAGAGCTCGCCGACCTTCCTGATCACTTCTAGATGAGGAGGACCAATTGCAAGGATGCAACTTACAAAAAGGATAGAAAAAATTTCTAGGCTCATCTTTTTTCCTAGTAAAATCAAACCCAAGTCATTGGAGGCCTCATGCGGCCAGATGAGCTCAGTGGGCAGGATGCTGTCAGGGTCGAAACCCTCCCTGATGTCAACTGCTCGACAACCATCAGGGCTCTGATCACAGAGGCAATAATGGAACATATTCATAGCAATCAAAAGATTTTAAAATCTTAAGACACGACCCCTACGCAGCCTTTTGTATTGATCAATAGCAAGCATAGAGTCAAAGGGTTAACGTTGGAGGCAAACGACTTTGTTGGGCAGTGACCACTTAATCAGGAACTCAAAATCACCCTAAATTGCTTCCATAATATAATGTATTTACAGCAATTGAGGCGAAAGTTGGACACCTAGTTACAAATGATTGGCTCATGCCCTTTTCAGGGACTAAAATATACCATTCCCACCAAGAGCCCCTAATTGCAAACCTTCAGTTGGTAGATATGTTGAAAGACACTGGGTAGAGGTGGCTTCTTCTGCAAGCAACAGTCAATAACATATGTAGTTAGAGTCCACGACAAGAACCCGACAAGATGTCCTAGAACGATTCCATACTCCTTTCAAACAATACAAAAAAAAAAAGGGTGGAGGGAGAGATGAAACCCAACTTTAAGCAGATAAAGAGGTAGTAAAAAACCCTAATCGGTGTCTCCCAATTTGCTTTTCCCCTTCGACAATGTCAAAATCAAAGGCAAAGTTTGGAAAATGGATTCCTTAGGTCACCAGATGCCTAACCATATCCTCCTCTTTGGTCATACACTAATGTGGGTGGCTTTTACAACAGTGGTAGCATCATGAGGCCTTTGCAAGACACCACCTCCAACATTTGAACTGACCCCACGTCCCTGCTAGCCATGACCAACACAACCATTATAATAGCCAGGTTTTAGCTAAATCAGAACTGTAACAGCCTGATTTAGGGCCTAGTCAAAATAGTGGTGCGAGGCCACGAATTTGAGGTGAGTTTATGAGCTTTTAAGGTTTATGTCATGTTTGCATACTAGTGTGAAAGTTTCATGAAGCAATTTTGTTAAATTGAGGTTGAATGGTCCAAAAGGACTAAATTGCAAAAGTTGCAAAATATGAGTTTCTAGGAGCTTTTTGTATGAGATAGCTTTAGGATATCAATTAGAAGTCCTTAAGTAGCAATTTTCCCAAATTATAAATTTTGGACAAAATTGGACATGAGTTAGTAAAATAGAAATTTTTCAAGAGAAGGGCATTTTAGTCATTTGTCTAATAAATGATTAAAATAGGAAAAAGATGATAAAAACCTATTCATCTTCTTCCTCATATTGCCGAAAATTTGGAGACTCCATAGCTAGGTTTCTTCATTTTTTTCAAGCTTGCTAGTAAGTTCATTTTAGCTCCGTTTTTAATAATCTTTGTATTTTTGAAGTTCTCGTATTATGAATTAGCTATTTTTAGCTATAAAATAAGCTAGGATGCATGTTCAAAAATTTAACCATGAACATGTTAAATGATGTTTTATGGAAGTTTATCTAACATCTTTTGCTAAGTGAATTTCATGAAAAATGATAGTATGGACTAATTTGTAATAGTTATGAAAATTGGTCATACATACTAGAAATAGTGAGAATTGATGATTGTTATAGTAGAGAAAATGAATCAGCTAAGCATGAAATTTAAGAAAGTTTAATGAGAATTATTTTACGAGCCTTTGGGCCAAAGTGCAAATATGAGAAAGTATAGGGGCAAAATAATAATTTTTCCAAAGTATGAGTAATGAGTCAATTTAGTCAATGTGATTATTAAATGATCTATTTATGATTATAGATCAAGAAAAATGAAGCCCGGATCAAAACCGAGGCAAGAACAAAGTCGAGGACTAAATTGCATATCTATATACATTTTGTATATTGAGGTAAGTTTGTATGATTTCTAAGCTTTATAATTTCTATCATTGAATTGCTTAGTATAATGCACATTATTATCATGGAATGCTTATTGTTTTGTTAAACAAAGAAATCAATGAGATTAAGTATGAGCAAGTCCCGATTAAAGATGAATTTCCCAGGATACTCGATCTACCACATGAGATAAGAAAGTTCGTATAAGACCAAGCCAAGGCATGGCATCGGCAATCAAGCAAGTTATTATGTAAGTCCAAGGCAAGCTTGGCATCGGACAAGTTATCATGTAAGTCCAAGGCAAGCTTGGCATTGAACAAGTTATCATGTAAGTCCAAGGCAAACTTGGCATTGAACAAGTTATCATGTAAGTCCAAGGCAAGCTTGGCATTGAAAAGCTATCAAGAGAAAGAAATCCAATGTAAGTCCAAGCCAAGGCATGACATTGGTTAGAACAAGAAAGACTTCATATAAGTCCATGTCAAGACATGGCCTTGAAACCAAGATGAGATATTCCATGTAAGACCATATCTAGGATATGGCTTTGACATCAAGATATGCGGGATGTGATTTAGTATCCTCGATTATTCGTAGAAATTCATCGGGCAAATGAGTAAAGTTAAAATGAGTTAACAAGAAAGCTAGGTAAGCAAAGCTATTACCAAGTTGAAATTGAGTATCATTTATGTTATGAATGATGAATTAGAGATCATGATTATTATGTTAAAGTATGTTGATCAATGTGATCAAGTGATACAGGTACCATGTTTACCTTACAAGTATGAGAATAGTAAGTATCATGAGACATATAAGAATCAGTATGAGTAAGTAAACTCTATAGCTGAAATTTATGATACCATTGTTATGTCAAATGGTTTATATTAGGCAAGTTTATTAATATGTGTTTTACATGCAAACTTACTAAGCTAAATGCTTACGTCTTTAATTATTTCTTTCTATGTAGTCCCGCCAAGCTAACTTGTGGATCGTTGGAGTCAGAGCTTGTAGCACACTATCAATGTCTATTTTGGTATAGCCAAGTTATTTTACTAAGTATGGCATGTATAGAAAGTATTTCATTTTGAGAATATGTTTAAAGAAGGGTCATTGTATAGATTATCAAGTTTATTATTCTTTTGTATATGGCAAAGTGATTGGCCAAATTTAACTAAGTATGTGTGTTTATGGAGATCAATGAAGTATGTAGTAATGTTTATGAAAAATGTATTGAATTGAGCATGAGTTTGGTCTTGATTTCAGGGTGAAAATTGGCTTGGTAAATAGCCTCTAAGTGCCCACACGGTTAGACATACGTGCGTGTGTCTAGGCTGTGCGTACCCTGCACCTTAGTGTTTTAAGTCAGAATAGGTCACTGACAAATCCCAGGGTCGTTTGTTTAGGCGGTGTGTGATACACGGTCAGATCATGGGTGTGTGCCCCAAACCGTGTGAATAAGTCAGTTTATCAAGGTAAAGCACACGGTTTACATCCACGGGCGTGTCAAGGCCGTGTGTAATTAGTCAGTGTCCACTACGGGTAAAAGACACGGGCATGTGTTAGGGGTACACGGGCGTGTCCCAAGTCACATGGGTGTGTGACCCCTGTTTTAAGGAGAAGTTTTCATTTGAGTTCTGAAAGTTTCCAGATACGTGTTTAAGGCCTTATAGGCCCATAAAATGTATAATTAGACTAATAAAGAGAAGTTTTTAATTTGGAACAAAATTTTATAGCCCGTAAGTACATGTTTTAAGTGAGTTCAAGCATAGTAATGTCTCGTATCCAGTCTTAGCATCGACTCAAGTATGGGGTGTTACATTTAGTAGTATCAGAGCCAGATTTAGTCGGTTCTAGGACTAAGTAGCACGAGCACGAGTCTAGCTAAACATGTGATACGTAATAATGCTTTTTATAATGATAGTGTGACGACTGCTGATGACTTAAATTATGTTTATACATATAGTAAATGGATCCTAAAAGAGCTGAGGCGGATGATGTAGAAAGTAACACGCCGGCTCCTGCTGAAAGGACGGCGTCTAATGAGAATGAGAATAGACCCACTACGGTGAGTCAAGGAGGAGGAGAATAGGCTAGAGAAGCCTTCCTCCATATGATGAATACGTGGTACACAAAATTCATTTGTAGGAACCCGAATGTACCACCTCCTCCACCCTCACCTGTTCCACAACCTATCCCCGCAGTCCCTCAAGTAGTAGAGGTGGTAAGAGGAGACAAACCTCCAATTGATAGGATCAGGAAACATGGGGCAGAATAATTTTGGGCTAGAAAAGATGATGATCCGAAAAAGGCTGAGTTCTGGATAGAAAATACTACCAGGGTATTTAATGAGTTATCATGCACACCTGAGGAATGTATAAAGTGTGTAGTTTCTCTTTTAAGAGATGCTGCCTATCAATGGTGGAACACCCTTGTTTCGATAGTACCGAGGGAAAAGGTCACATGAGAATTTTTCCAAGAAGAGTTCAAGAAAAAGTATATCAGTCAAAGATTTGTGGACCAAAAAAGGAAGGAATTCCTAAAACTAAAACAAGGCAAGATGTCAGTGGCTGGTTATAAGCGAGAGTTTGTGCGACTCAGCAAATATGCTCGAGAATGCGTGTCCACTGAAGCCATCATGAGTAAGAGGTTTGAAGATGGACTAAATGATGATATCAAGTTATTTGTTGCTGTCCTCGAATTAAAAGAATTTGTGGTGTTAGTGGAAAAGACTTGTAAGGCCGAAGAATTAATAAAAGAGAAGAGAAAATCTGAAATGGAGTCTCGTGACTCTAGAAAGAGACAGTGGAATAAGTCATTCCAATCTTCATCCAAGAAGTCAAGAGATTTCCCTACCTGATCGGCTACTTCGACTGGGTTTTCAAAGAAGGACAAGAGTAAGTAGAATTCAGGGAATAAAGCATGACTACTTCAGTTGCTAGTGTGGGAAACGTTCGATTTGATTGACCTGAATGCCCATAGTGTGTCAGACACCATCTCGGTGAATGTCGAGCGCATGAAAATGCTTGTTTCAGATGTGGTTCCCATGATCACTTTATAAAAGATTGTCCTGAGATGACAAAGAAGAGAGAACTCGAACACGAGATCTGGGGTATGGTCGAGGCGATCGCAGAGAAACCCGGGAGTGGGGCAAGTGAAAGAGGTAACCCTAGAGAGCAGTCATGAGACCCGAGGGTAGGGCACTGCTAGGACTTATTCCATTCAAGCGCTTGCAAAGAGGCATCTTCTCCGATGTTATTCTGGTACCTTTTTCTCTTTATGATATCAAAGTTATTGCTTTAATAGATCCCGATATACACACTCTTATATTTGTATGAAACTAGTATCCAAAGATGAAAATGCCTATAGAGTCTCTGAATTTGTGATTAAGGTGTCTAATCTTTTAGGCAAAAGTGTTTTAGTTGATAAAGTATGTAAAGACTGCCTATTGATGATTAACGGTCATTATTTTAAAGCAAACCTTATGTTGTTACCATTTGATGAGTTTGACATCATTCTTGGTATGGACTGGTTGACTACCCATGATGTAATAGTTAATTGTGGGAAGAAATACATTGAGATGAGATGTGAGAATGGAGACACTCTTCATATAAAATCTGATGAACAGAGTAGGCCGCTGGTAGTGATTTCTCATATGATGGCACAGAGATACTTAAGAAAAGGGTATGAAGCATATTTGACCTTTGTGATGAATGATAAAGAAACAGAGCTAAAGGTTGAGTTAGTACTAATAGTATGTAAGTACGTGGATATTTTTCCCGAGCAATTACCAGGAATACCACCAGTTAGAGAGGTTGAGTTCAATATTGAGCTAGCTCTCGATACTGTACCGATATCTATTACTCCTTATAGAATGGCTCCAACAGAGTTGAAAGAGCTGAAGATACAGTTGTAAGAGTTGACAGATAAAGGCTTTGCTAGGTCGAGTTGTTCTCCTTGGGGTGCTCCAGTTTTATTTGTGAAAAAGAAAGATGGCACCATGAGATTGTGCATAGATTACCGTTAACTTAATAAAGTGACAGTGAAGAACAAGTACCCATTACCTAGGATCGATGATTTGTTCGATCAATTGAAAGGAGCTAATGTGTTCTCCAAAATAGACTTGAGATCAAGGTATTATCAGTTGAGAGTAAAGGATTCAGATGTGTCCAAGACTCGAACAAGATATGGGCATTATGAATTCTTAGTCATGCCCTTTGGTTTGACCAATGCTCCTACGATATTCATGGACTTAATGAACCGCATCTTTAGACCCTACCTCGACAAGTTTGTAGTCATTTTCATTGACGACATATTGATTTATTCCCGGGATGAGAATGAGCATGTTGAGCACCTACAGATAGTTTTACAGATTCTACAAGAAAATCAGTTGTATCCCAAGTTCAATAAAAGTGAATTTTGGCTCAAGGAAGTAGGATTTCTGGGACATATTTTCTCGGGAGATGGAGTCTGAGTGGATCTAAGCAAGGTTTCAGCTATAATGGACTGGAAACCACCGAGTAATATCTCTGAGATGAGGAGTTTCTTAGGCCTAGCCGGCTATTACCAACGATTTGTCAAGGGGTTTTCTATGATTGCAACCCCGATGACTAAATTGTTACAGAAAAATGTGAAGTTTGAGTGGACAGAAAGATACCAACAAAGTTTCGAGAAATTAAAAGCAATGTTAACAGAAGCTTCAGTTTTAGTACAACCCGAGACAGGGCAAGAATTTATGATTTACAGTGATACATCCTTAAACGGATTAGGCTGTGTACTTATGCAAGAAGGCAAGGTTATTGCTTACACCTCAAGACAGTTGAAGCCTCATGAGAAGAATTATCCGACGTATGATTTAGAGCTGGCTACCATAGTCTTCGCCTTAAATATTTGGAGACACCATTTATATGGTGAAAGATGTCAGATTTTTACTGATCACAAAATTCTAAAGTACTTGATGATGCAGAAAGAGTTGAACTTAAGGCAACGGAGATGGTTAGAGTTGATAAAGGAATATGAGTTGGCCATTGACTACCATCCAGGAAAGGCGAATGTTGTTGCCAATGCTTTGAGCAGGAAGTCCCTTTTTGCATTAAGGGCAAGGAATTCACGGATGACTTTATTTGATGATGGTTCTATTCTAAGCTGAATTAAAAGCTAGACCAATGTTCCTTCAAGAGATCACTGAACCTCAACAAGAAGATAAAGAGTTGCAAGCCAAGAGAACTCAGTGAGAGTCAGATGTTGAATCCGACTTTCGGATTAATTCTGATGGATACTTGATGTTTAAAGATAGAGTTTGTGGAACGAGAAAAGATAAGCTTATTCAGAGAATTTTATATGAGGCATATATCGGATGTTTATCTGTTCATCCGGGTAGTACCAAGATGTATAATGACTTGAAGCAATTATATTAGTGGCGAAGAATGAAGAAAGATATTTCAAAGTTCTTTTCAAGATGTTTGTTTTGTCAGCAAGTAAAGGCTGAACACCAAGTACATTCAGTTTTGCTTCAACCAATTATGATACCCGAGTGGAAATGGGACCGTATCACTATCGATTTTGTAACGGGATTGCCATTATCACCGAGCAAGAAAGATGCTATATGGGTTGTAGTTGATAGACTCACGAAGTCAGCTCATTTCTTACCTGTACGAGTTGACTACTCACTCGACAAGCTGGCAAACTTGTATGTTTCTGAAATAGTAAGACTTCATGGAGTTCCTTTGTCAATCATATTGATAGAGATCCGAGATTCACCTCCAGATTTTGGAAGACGCTTTAAGAAGCCTTGGGTAAAAAATTGAGTTTTAGCACAGCTTTTCATCCTCAAACTGACGGTCAGTCGGAGAGGTTGATTCAGATACTCGAGGATATGTTTCGATGTTGTGTTCTAAAATTCCAAGGCAGTTGGGAAAAGTTTCTCCCATTGGTAGAATTCGCCTACAATAATAGCTTTCAGTCGAGCTTAAAGATGGCGCCTTATGAGGCTCTATATGGGCGTAAGTGCAAAATGCCTTTATATTGGACTGGACTCAAAGAAAACCAAATTCACGGGGTTGATTTGGTTAGAGAAGCTGAAGAGAAAGTGAAAGTGAAACGAGAATGTTTAAAAGCTGTATCAGACAGACAGAAATCTTATTTGGACCTAAAGAGAAAAGAGATAGAGTATCAAATCGGGGATAAAGTTTTCTTGAAAGTGTCACCTTGGAGAAAAGTTCTCAAATTTGGTCGGAAAGGCAAGTTATGTCCATGTTTTATTGGACCATTTGAGATTACCAAAAAAGTTGGGCCGGTAGCTCACAGATTGGCTTTACCGTCAGAGTTAGAAAAGATACATGATGTGTTTCACGTGTCAATATTGAGACAATACCGATCAGATCCTTTCCATGTAATTACCCCGTAAAAGATAGAGATCCATCCCGATATGACTTATGATGAAGAACCAATCAAGATTTTAGCTCGGGAAGTCAAGTAGCTAAGAAATAAAAGTATTGCTCTAGTGAAAGTATTGTGGCAAAGGCATGGGATAGAGGAAGCTACATGGGAACCAAAAAAGAGCATGAGAAATCAGTACCCAAACTTATTTGCCGGTAAGATTTTCGAGGACGAAAATCCCTAAGCGGGGGAGAAGTGTAACAACCCAATTTAGGGCCTAGTCGGAATAGTGGTGCGAGGACACGAATCTGAGGTGAATTTATGAGCTTTTAAGGTTTATGTCATGTTTGCATGCTAGTGTGAAAGTTTCATGAAGCAATTTTATTAAATTGAGGTTCAATGGTCCAAAAGGACTAAATTGCAAAAGTTACAAAAAAATGAGTTTCTAGAAGCTTTTTGTATGAGATAACTTTAGAATATCAATTAGAAGTCCTTAAGTAGCAATTTTCCCAAATTATAAATTTTGGACAAAATTGGACATGAGTTAGTAAAATAGAAATTTTTAAAGAGAAGGGCATTTTAGTCATTTGTTTAATAAATCAATGAGATTAAGTAAGAGCATTATTATCATGGAATGTTTAATGTT
Source organism: Gossypium rotundifolium (assembly GCA_025506655.1). Lineage (NCBI taxonomy): Eukaryota > Viridiplantae > Streptophyta > Magnoliopsida > Malvales > Malvaceae > Gossypium > Gossypium rotundifolium. Next base: position 47,081,692 of record CP106725.1, read on the forward strand.
AAGTTAAACAAAGAAATTAATGAGATTAAGTATGAGCAAGTCCCGATTGAAGATGAATTTCCCAGGATACTCGATCTACCACATGAGATAAGAAAGTCCGTATAAGACCAAGCCAAGGCATGGCATCGGCAATCAAGCAAGTTATCATGTAAGTCCAAGGCAAGCTTGGCATTGAACAAGTTATCATGTAAGTCCAAGGTAAACTTGGCATTGAACAAGTTATCATGTAAGTCCAAGGCAAGCTTGGCATTGAAAAGCTATCAAGAGAAAGAAATCCCATGTAAGTCCAAGCCAAGGCATGGCATTGGTGAGAACAAGAAAGACTTCATATAAGTCCATGTCAAGGCATGGCCTTGAAACCAAGATGAGATATTCCAGGTAAGACCGTATCTAGGATATGGCTTTGGCATCAAGATATGTGGGATGAGATTTAGTATCCTCGATTATTTGTAGAAATTCATCAGGCAAATGAGTAAAGTTAAAATGAGTTAACAAGAATGCTAGGTAAGCAAAGCTATTACCAAGTTGAAATTGAGTATCATTTAGGTTATGAATGATGAATTAGAGATCATGATTATTATGTTAAAGTATGTTGATCAATGTGATCAAGTGATACAGGTACCATGTTTACCTTACAAGTATGAGAATAGTAAGTATCATGAGACATGTAAGAATTAGTGTGAGTAAGTAAACTCTATAGCTGAAATTTATGATACCATTGTTATGTCAAATGGTTTATATGAAGAAAGTTTATTAATATGTGTTTTACATGCAAACTTACTAAGCTAAATGCTTACCTCTTTAATTATTTCTTTCTATGTAGTCCTGCCAAGCTAACTTGTGGATCGTTGGAGTCGGAGCTCGTAGCACACTATCAATGTCTATTTTGGTATAGCCAAGTTATTTTACTAAGTATGGCATGTATAGAAAGTATTTCATTTTGAGAATATGTTTAAAGAAGGGTCATTGTATAGATTATCAAGTTTATTATTCTTTTGTATATGGCAAAGTGATTGGCCAAAATTAACTAAGTATGTGTGTTTATGGAGATCAATGAAGTATGTAGTAATGTTTATGAAAAATGTATTGAATTGAGCATGAGTTTGATCTTGATTTCAGGGTGAAAATTGGCTTGGTAAATAGCCTCTAAGTGCCCACACGGTTAGACATACGTGCGTGTGTCTAGGCTGTGCGTACCCTGCACCTTAGTGCTTTAAGTCAGAATAGGTCACCGACAAATCCCAGGGTCGTTTGTTTAGGCCATGTGTGATACACGGTCAGATCATGGGTGTGTGCCCCAAACCGTGTGAATAAGTCAGTATATCAAGGTAAAGCACACGGTTTACATCCACGGGCGTGTCAAGGCCGTGTGTAATTAGTCAGTGTCGACCATGGGTGGAAGACACGGGCATGTGTTAGGGGTACACGGGCGTGTCCCAAGTCACATGGGCGTGTAACCCCTGTTTTAAGGAAAAGTTTTCATTTGAGTTCCGAAAGTTTCCAGATACGTGTTTAAGGCCTCATAGGCTCATGAAATGTATGATTAGACTAAGAAAGAGAAGTTTTTAATTCAGAACAAAATTTTATAGCTAGTAAGTACATGTTTTAAGTGAGTTCAAGCATGGTAATGTGTCGTATCCAGTCTTAGCATCAGACTTGGGTATGGGGTGTTACAAGAACAATGGTTTCGAAACCACAAATCTAAGGTCATAAAATTATTTTTTTTGGTATTGACAGCATGTTATTTGATATGTGTGAAAATTTCGTGATTTAATTTTACCATTTGTGTGCATAATTTGATAAAAAAGACTTAATTGTGTAAAATGCAAAAGTGACTTTCTATTTGTTAAAGTACTTATTTACTATGGTTTCTTATTTGTATAGTCGTTAAATTTAAATTAGGCCATTATAAAGATGAATGGACTGCATTAGGCTTGTATTATATAGTTTTCATATTAATTAATAAAGGTTAAAATGGTAAATTATGTGTTAATATGCTAGTAAATAAAACAAAACATTAAAATGCATGCATTATCATCTTTTTGGCCGAATGTTGTGAAGGAAAGAAGACATATTTGAATTTTTTAAGTTCCGCACCTAGAAAGCTTGATTTAGGTATGTTCTTTACTCGAGTTTTTTTTTTATAATTTTTTACGTTTGTAAGATCGTTGCTTTGTATTCTAACTAGCCTATGCCCTAATTTTTGGATTGGTTGATGAATTTGTGAGTTGCCATTGATGATAGCTTGATGTTTTTGTTGTTTGATGATGAAAAATAAATATTTGTTGTTAGATTTTTATAGTTTATTAAGAGATTTTTTATAAAAATGCTTAATAAGGATTAAATTATGAAGTTTGTAAAGTAAGGTGTTAAAATGTGAAATAAATGGAATTAACGGGCTGCTAGGGACCTAAGGAATATTCGGCCAAACATGGGTTAAATGAAATTTTGAGTAGTTTTGTGTTGTTTTGAAATAGGGACTAAATTGTGAAAATGTGAAATGTTTGGGGCTGAAGTGCAAAATGCCCATTTATGTGTTTTTGGATGAAATTGAATGAATATGTCTTTAAATAAGTTAAATTTGAATTGATTTAGAACAAGAAAGGAAGATATCAGATTTGGATCGGGGGAAGTCGAAAGTTATTGAATAGTCGTTCCGATCTGTTTGTTTGCGAATGAGGTAAGTGCATAAGTAAATAAATGTTCTTAAAATTGAAATGTATATATTATATAATGCTGAATTGAATTGTATATACAAATATATATGTTGCTAATAAACCATAATTTATACATATTTTGACCCCATGCTTGGCTTATTTTTAGATGAATTTTCATTAGATTTCATGAATTCGATGCTCCTAATCCCTTAATTTCATGTTTTACACTCAGGAGTGCTTAAGGAGTCAAAAAGAATGAGAAACGGGCCAAAACGGGACAAAATGGGCCTACTTAGGAAATCAACACGGCCTGGACCAATGAACACGGCCGTGTGTTACGAGCAGGATCAAACACGACCTAGATCAATGTACACGGGTGGACCACACGACCGTGTGTAGCGAGCAGAATTGAGCACGGTCTAAGGAATCGAACACGAGCGTGTCAGACGGGCATGTCCCTACCGTGTCAAAGTTTAATTCTATTCAGAATAGGCCACTTGTGGGCCAAGAGAGGTGTTCCAAAGCCTATATAAACACCCTAGGGGGCAACCTAAACGGGGACGCCGAGTAGAAGGCAGAAAATACTCGAAGGCAGCCGTCGGGAGCAGCTCGGAAGAAGGATTTCCATCAAGACTAAAAATCTCCCATCAAGTTATTTAGAAGTTTTTGGGTTTTCTTATGTTTTGTTGTTTTCCTTATTTTAAGATGTTTCCCCCTATTAGTATGAACTAAATCCCTTAGACACCTAAAGGGATGAAACCTAAGACAGATCTTATTATTATTTGATTTATAAGATAAATACTTGTTCTTATTCTTAATTGTGAGTTTTTATTCTTGTTTTGATAATTCAAGTTATTGGTTCAAGTCGAATGTGCTTATTCAGAGGAGAAAAAGTCCCTGTTTAAGAGTAGATCAAAACAATAAGCAGAGTTGATTGCAACCCTAGAAATAGGGCGATGAAAATCTACCGGATTAGAGTCAAATCTAATAAGGGAATCCATGGATCGAGTTAATGTGACAATAGGGGTTTTGAATTAGAAAGAAATTTCAATTAATCAACCCAGAGTTAGTTGTTTTTAGTTTTGAAAGAGATATTAACATAAATCAGGGATTTCTACGGATTAAGTCAAGTGAATAAATCATATGAATCAAAAATAATAAGTGAAGTCTAGGTGGATTCTTCCTTAGGTATTGCCTATCTCATAAAGTTGTTTAAAGTATTTTCCTAATTTGTTCTCTGTCGTGTTTTTTTTAAATTAAGTTTTAGTTTAAAAGAAATCACTCTAATTCTTAGACTAGATAATAAGAAGATAGTAATTACTAGTACTCTTGGTCCTTGTGAATACGATATTACCGGTCTTACCATACTATACTATTGAACGATAGGTGCGCTTGCCTTTATTGTGATCGTAGTTAGTTAGAGACACATCAAGTTTTTGGTGCCGTTACCGGGAACTAAGATATTAGGAACACTAATTTTATTACTTTAGCCATTCTTATTTTATTTCAATTTAATTTAATTTTTTATTTGTTTTTACTTCTCTAATTTTTCTTTCTTTGCTTCTAGCAGGAACTTTTAGTTTATGACTTGAAGGAACCTGTCAGGACCATTACTTTCAGTGATATAGAAGGTACCGCTCGTAGAAACTGAAAGAAACAAGATGAAGTCTATAATACATACAGGAAGAGCAAGAGGAAGAAACCCATACTACCGAAGAGATGGCTGATAATAATCCGCTACCTCCTGTGGTTGCCGCAAACCTAGTGAATCAAAATCCTGCTCCTCATACTATGTATGATTGTGCTAAACCTAATTTAACATGAACTGAATCAAGAAATTGTTAGACCTGCTATTGCTGCAAATAATTTTGAATTGAAACATAACACTATTCAGATGATTCAACAATTTGTTTAGTTTGATGGTTTGCAGGATGAGGTCACTTGGAAAATTTTCTAGAATTCTGCGACACTTTCAAAATAAATGGCATTTTTGATGATGCCATTCGCCTTCGGTTGTTTCCCTTCTCGTTGAGGAATAAAGCCAAATAGTGGTTGAATTCGTTACCATGAGGATCAATCACTACATGGGAACAAATGACCGAAAAAGTTTTACTTAAATATTTTTTGCCGACTAAAATGGCTAAGTTGAGGAATGATATCTCTTCTTTTGTGCAGATAGATTTAGAAACACTTTACGATGCATGGGAGAGATACAAGGACCTACTAAGAAGGTGCCCTCACCATGGGTTACCATTATGGTTACAGGTTCAAACATTTTACAATGGTGTGAACCTTTCAACTAGGAAGTTGATTGATGCAGCTGTCGGCAGTACACTAAATAATAAAACACATGAGGCTGCTTACGAATTCATTGAAGAGATGTCGCTGAATAATTATCAGTGGCAAGTTATGAGGACGAAGCCGACAAAAGCCACCAGTGTTTTTGATCTCGACGCAGTCACCATGCTATCAAACTAGGTAGAACTTTTAAGTAAAAAGATTGATGGTTGTGTGGTTCTCCGCAGGTACATTCAGTGATGCAATGCGATACGAATGGAGGAGAAATGAACAATACAGAATATCCACCTTACAACCCTGGCATAGAAAGTGAATAGATGAACTATATAGGTAATAATCCTAGACCTCAAAATAACCCTTATAGTAACACTTACAATCCAGGTTGGAGGAACCACCCAAACTTCTCATGGGGTGGTCAAGGAAATCAGAGAGAACAACCCCCTCTAGGCTTTCAACAGAAACCTTACCCACAAGAGAAGAAGCCGAACCTTGAGGAGACGCTAACAAAATTTATCGCGGTGTTAGAAACCCATTTCCAAAACATTGAAATAGCACTCAAAAATCAGCAAGCATCGATTCAAGGGCTCGAGAACCAAATAGGACAACTTTCTAAGTTAATCTCAGAACGACCACAAAGTAGCTTGCCAAGCAATACCGAACCTAACCCAATGGAGCAACTCCACGCCATCACAGTGTGTGACGAAAGAGGGGTGGTAGAATCTGAATCTGAACTGAGGCAAGAACCTATGGTAAGTAAAGGTAAGGATGGGGTAAGCCACAAAACACAGAAACTCATAAGTAAAGAGTATATACCTCGAGTTCCATATCTTAACGCAAAAAGGAAAGATTGCAAAGATGAACAATTCGATAAATTTATTAAACTCTTAAAAAAGCTACATATTAACTTACCGTTTATTGAAGCTCTTTCGCAGGTGCCCAACTCAGTCAAATTTTTAAAGGAGCTTCTAGCAAACAAGCGGAAGTTAGATGGTGCGTCGCATGTAGAGCTAAATGTAGTTTGCTCAGCCATTTTACAGAATAAACTACCCGATAAATTAAAGGATCCAAGGAGTTTTACTATTCCTTGTTTAATTGGTAGTTTAGATGTTAATAATGCTTTAGTTGATTTAGGGGCAAGTATTAACGTCATGCCCTATAAAATGTTTAAGCAACTAGGTCTTGAGAAACCTAAACAAACTAGGATGAGTATTCAACTCACAGATAAAACCATTAGATTTCCTAGGGGAATTGTTGAGGATGTGCTTGTAAAAATCGATAAATTTATTTTCCGAGTTGACTTTGTTGTTCTAGACATGGATGAGGACAGTAAAGCACCTTTAATCTTAGAGAGACCCTTTTTAGCAACTGCTAAAACTAGAATTGATGTTGGAACAGGTGAGCTCACACTTTGTATAGGTAACGAAACGATCACTCTTCAAGCTCGTGACTCAGTTAGGACATCGAGTAATAAATGTGAGTACATAAATTCTATTAATAACCCTTCGGTTTAACCCTCTTTTTAGGAAGCACCTCGAAAATACACCATTGACCCACATCCTAGTTCTCGTGCCAACAATGAAATAACTTATGATGAGCGGAAGCTTCAGATCGATGAATTAGACGAGTGGAGGACACATGCCAATGAGAAATTAAGAAAACACGATGAACCAAAGCAACTTCATGATGAGCTTAAGGGTGGAACAAATCACTTGAAAGTTGGAGACCAGGTATGATTAGATGAAACAGATCCCCGAATAACCACATCAGAGCTAAATACTAATGGAGCAACCCCTTTTACGGTACTCAAGGTTTTTCCATACGGAACGGTCGAGGTAACTCACCCTAATGTAGGTACTTTTAAGGTAAATAGTACTCGACTTAAACCTTACTTTGATGTTAGAATTGATAGCAGGAGAGAGGAGTTTCAACTCCTCGAACCACCATGAGTATGCGAACGAGGTAAGTCTAGCTTAAGACTTTAAACGAGCTCTTCTCGGGAGGCAACCCGAGCAGTAACATCACTAACAACCATGTTTTCGATTTTTAGCATATAACTAAAAACTAACCAAACTAATAGGCGCATTTTTTCTTACCCACACGGCCTTGCACACGAGCATGGCCGTGGCCGTGTGGACACCATGAATAGGTACACCAGCATGGCGAAGACCGTACGGGAACAGGACGAAAATTTTCCCCAAAACACGGGCTGCAATAAAATGCCACGGCCATGCGATACAGCCGTGGTCGAAGTTAAGTAAATCACACAAGCGTGCGGCACGCCCGTGTTGTAAGCTGTAGGCGACACTGATTAATTAACATGGGCGTGGGAGAAACGAACACAGCATCACACAGCCGTGCGATTAGGCCATGTGACATTACACGCCCAGGGAACAAGGGCGTGTGCCAAGACCATATGTCCTAATCTCTATTTAAACCTCTTTTTCTTTTCACTTTCTTCCCCAAATCCCTTCCTCCCCAACCCTAGGCACCACAGCTGTTCTCCCTTCTACCACCGGCTACCGCCCTCTCACTCCACTTACTCAAGCCTGAAAACCCTCTTTTTCTCTTCCCATTATCTTTCCCCCTTTTCTTTATTCTGTCTTTTCACCTCCACCACACCAACCACCATCCTTGCCACCATACATAATGACTAACACTAGAGGCAAGACCAAAGCCACCATCCCCATGTCGAAAAAGCGAAAGGATCCTGGCGCAGCCTCCTTGTGCATGACCACTCTACATAAGTTCATGCCGACCGCTTCATTTACTCGGCAAGACAAGGACCTTTAAGTCTATTTATTTTTATTTTTCTTTTATTTTCATTTTTAAATTATTTTCCTTTATCTTTCTTGTCTCTAATTTATATTATTATATTTTGATTTCCTTAATTTAGGTTCAAGGGGCTATTACTAAACGACCACACCACCACCAGAGTATCCTCCCCCACCTTCACCCATGGCCAACTTTACCGTTTCTTTTCTTTGACTCCATCCAAAATTCAGGAAGTTTCACTTCTCTCCCTATCTTATAATTTTCTTATTATATTGTCATTATCTATCTTTGTATATTGAGGACAATGTACATCTTAAGTGTGGGGAGGTTATTGATTTCATTACCAGAAAAATCTTTGAATTTTGTCTTATTCTTAAGTAAATTTTCTCATATCACTAATCAGAATGAAACTTCTATTGACTTATGATTTTTATTGATATGTTTTGGATTAAGTCATAGATAATTGTGCATTGATGATTTAAACTCTAAGACATTAGAGAATCAAGCATGATAAGTCCATTTTCAGAATTAAAAAGTTTTTTAGGTTGTTTTCCTAAATTTAAATATTACTTTGAAGTTTGAAATTTGCAAGGTTGACATCAAAAACCATAATTTTTGTGAGATTTTGAGCCTTTAGAGCATATAATTTTCTTGCTCACTTTATTGATTATGAGTGATGTGGACATTGATTTGTTATTCTAGAACTTGCTTCGATTATGCATGTCGAGACCACACTTTTGATTTGATATACTGAGTGATAAATGTAATACCGCATGCCCGAGTCTGAGGTTAAAATCGGATATAAGACATTATCGTGCTTGAACCTTCTTAAACATGTACTTACGGGCTATAAAATTTTTTTGTTCGAATTGAAAACTTCTCTTTCTTAATCAATTCATACATTTCATAAGCCTACGAAGCCTTAAACTTACGTCCGAAAACTTTCGAAACTCAACTAGAGACTTTTCTCTCAAAACAGGGGTCACACGCCCTTGTGGTTTGGGACACGCTCGTATACCCATGAGACATGCCCGTATCCTTCACCCGTGGTCGATACTAACTAATTACATACGACCTTGACACACCCGTGGCCCTAGACCGAGTGCCATACCTTGACATACTGACTTATTCATACGGCTTGGAGCACACGCCTATGTGCTAACTGTGTGCCACACACGACCTATACAAACGGCCGTGGGGTTAGCCCGTGGTCTATTCTGACTTAAGACACTAACATACAGGGAACATACGGCCTAGACACACGCCCGTGTGTCTATCCGTGTGGGCACTTAGAGGCTATTTACCAAGCCAATTACCACCCTGAAATCAAGATCAATCTCAAGCCAAATTCAACAATTCAAATACTTGGTCTAATATTAACAAAGATGCATACTTAATTGATATAAATATACATACATATCTAGTCAACACATAGCCAATCTCTTTAGCCATATACAAAAGAATAATAAACTTGATAGCCCACACTTTGGCCCTTCATAAGACATACTTCAAATGAAATGCTTCCTATACATGCCGTACTTAATATAAACAACATGGGTATAACAAAATAGTAATTGATAGTGTGCTTCGAGCTCTGACTTCAATGATCCACAAGTTAGCTTGGCGGGACTATATAGAAATAAAGAATTAAAAACGTAAGCATTTAGCTTAGTAAGTTTGCATGTAATGCACATAGAAATATAATTGCTTAATCAAAATTCATTCATCATAAACAAAGGCATTGCCTAACTCATGTGTTTGAGCTTACTTACTCTCGAAGATTCTTACATAACTCATGATACTTACTAGTCTCATACTTATGAGCTAAAAAAGGTTCCTGTATCTCTTGATCACATTGATCAGCATACTTTACTATGATAAGTATATTCTCAACTTCATCATGCATCACATGTATAATATTCTCAGTTAACTTTAACTAGCATGACTTGATGATAGCTTTACTTACTTAACTTCTTTATTTCTCATTCAATCTTTACTCTTATAGCTAATGAATTATTATGAATAACCGAGGATACTAAATCTCATCCCACATGTATCTGGATGCCAATGCTATATCCTCAATATAGTCTTACAATGGGATTTCTTACTTGATATCGACGCCATGTCTTGACATGGACTTACACGAGGTCTTCCTTGTGGGTTCCCTTGGGAACTTACCATTGCTATGTCTTGACATAGTCTTACTTGGTATCTTTACTTTGTCAATGCCGAGCCTTGGCTTGGCCTTACATGAAATCTTCCTTGATACTCTCCAATGACGAGCTTTGGCTTGGACTTACATGAAATATTTATCTCATGATAAATTTACAATGCCAACACTTGTCTTGGACTTACATGACATCTTTGCTTGGAGACTCACCAATGCCATGCCTTGGCTTGGGCTTACATGGGTCTTCATCTCATAATAACTCTTCAATGCCAAGACTTGTCTTGGACTTACATGATAACTTGCTTGATTGTCGATGCCATGCCTTGGCTTGATCTTATACAGGCTTTCTCATCTCATGTGGTAGATCGAGTATCCTAAGTAATTCAACTTCAATCGAGACTTCCTCATGCTTAATCTCATTAATTTCTTTGTTTAACATACCATTAAACAATCTCATGGAATTAAAATATATTCAACACCATACTAAGCAATTTAATGATATTTATCATAAAGCTTAGAAATCATACAAACTTACCTCAATATACAAAATGTATGTAGATATTGCAATTTAGTCCTCGACTTTGTTCTTGCCTCGGTTTCGATCCGGGCTTCATTTCTCCTGATCTATAATAATAATTTAACTCATTTAATACTCATATTAACTAAATTGACTCATAACTCATACTTTGACAAAATTTTCATTTTGCCCCTAAACTTTCTCATAATTACACTTTTGCCCTTAGGCTCGTAAAGTGATTTTCATTCAACTTTCTTAAACTTCATGCTTAGCTGGTTCATTTTCTCTACTATAACAATCATCAATTCTCAATATTTCTATCATGAATGACCAATTTCATAACTATTACAAATTAATCCATACTAACATTTTTCATGAAATTCACTTAGGAAAAGATGCTTATCTAACATCAAACTCTCATAATCTTCCATAAAACATCATTTTACAAGTATGTCATACATGGGTATTTTTATGGACATGAATTCTAGCTCAACTTATAGCTATAAATAGCTAATTCATAATACGAGAACTCTAAAAATACAAAGAATATTAAAAATAGGGCTAAGATGCACTTACTAGCAAGGTTCAAAAATTGAAGAACCCTAGCTATGGAGTCTCTCAAATTTTCAGCACAAGGAGGAAGAAGATGAATACGATTTTTGTCATCTTTTTCCTTTTTAACCATTTAATTGATAAATGACCAAAATGCCCTCCTCACTAAATTTTCACAATTTACTAACTCATGTCCATTTTTGTCCAAAAATTATAATTTGGGAAAATTACTATTTAAGGACTTCTAATTAATAATCCAAAGCTATTTCATACAAAAAGCTTCTAGAATCTCATATTTTGCAACTTTTGCAATTTAGTCCTAATTGACCCCTTTAATGCCAATTTCATAAAATCTCTACATAAAATTCTATAATATCATGCAAACATCTCAAATACCTTAAAAACTCATTTTACTAGCTCAGATTTGTGATTTTGCACCACTATTCTGACTAGGCCTTAAATCGGGCTGTTACAATAAAGGCACCTAGGATTTAACCCACTCACTCCACAAAAAGCCTACCTTCATAATTAACCCCTAGTGAAACCCTTTAAATCCTAATAAACCATTTTTTATTTACCCTTAATATTAACCTAAAATTCACTCTTTTTGATTCATTAAAGAATTTTCCCTACTGAATTAACCCTTTTTGTCGAGATTTGATTTGAGCAGTTGACTAACTATGTTCTTTATTTCAATTGTTAAACTCTTTCTTATTATTGTATGCTCTTATTCTTAAAAAAAAAGTTGTGATATATTCATTATTAGTTCTATGACTATTTGAGCTTAAGTAGTTAATTTCATATTTTGAGAAGAAGCTCGTGTTATTATGATAAGTTTTCAATTGATGTCATTATTCAGTATTAACTTATTTTTCTAGTTAGGTAAATTGTCAATTCAATCTCGATTCTAACCCTCTAATTCAGCCTGTATCCACACCTTTAACCCAAGCCCCATTACAACCCTTATAAAAGACCTTTTGATTTGTGTATCATCTCATTTTATAGTGGTGTTGATTTTATTTTCATGCAAGCCTATGGTAAAACTTTTCATGTTTGACTCTTGAGTGCTTTATCTTGAACCTTAAACACTTTGAGTGATTTGAGTGAATCCTTTGTGAGGATGTCAATTCTTGTCGATTTTGGATCAAAGGTAATTATTTAGATAAGAGGAAACATCTATATTTTCGTGCTACAAAAATTTATGACTTAGATTGTTTGAATCTTTAGGACTCTTTAAGATAAATTATCCATGTATGAATTATTTATGAATTATGATAGGACATTATTGATGAGAATTATGATTTGATGAAGTCAATTTTAATTGTGAGTTGAGGATTTTGCTTGAGGACAAGCAAATGCTTAGGTCTGGGGATATTTGATAAACCATAATATATACATATTTTGACCCCATGCTTGGCTTATTTTTGGATGAATTTTCATTAGATTTGATGAATTCGATGCTCCTAATCCCTTAATTTCATGTTTTACACTCAAGAGAGCTTAGGGAGTTGAAAAGAACGAGAAACGGGCCAAAACGGGACAAAATGGGCCTACTTAGGAAATCAACACAGCCTCGACCAATGAATACGACCGTGTGTTACGAGCAGGATCAAACACGGCCTGGATCAATGTACACGGGCAGACCACACGGCCGTGTGTGGCGAGCATAATCGAGCACGGTCTAAGGAATCAAACACGGGCGTGTCATACGAGTGTGTCCCTGCCATGTCAAAGTTTATTTCTATTCGGAGTAGGCCACTTGTGGGCCAAAAGAGGTGTTCCAAAGCCTATATAAACACCCTAGGGGGCAACCTAAACGGGGACGCCGAGTAGAAGGTAAAAAATACTCGAAGATAGCTGTCGGGAGCAGCTCGAAAGTAGGATTTCCATCAAGACTGAAGGTCACCCATCAAGTTCTTTAGAAGTTTTTGGGTTTTCTTATGTTTTGTTGTTTTCCTTATTTTAAGATGTTTCCCCTATTAGTATGAACTAAATCCCTTAGACACCTAAGGGGATGAAACCTAAGACAGATCTTATTATTATTTGATTTATAAGATAAATACTTGTTCTTATTCTTAATTGTGAGTTTTTATTCTTATTCTGATAATTCAGGTTATTGGTTCAAGTCGAATGTGCTTATTCAGAGGAGCAAAAGTCCCTATTTAAGAGTAGATCAAAACAACAAGCAGAGTTGATTGCAACCCTAGAAATAGGGCGATGAAAATATACCGAATTAGAGTCTAATCTAATAAGGGAATCCATAGATCGAGTTAATGCGACAATAGGGCTTTAATTAGAAAGAAATTTCAATTAATCAACCTAGTTATTTTTAGTCTTGAAAGAGATATTAACATAAATCAGGGATTTCTACGGATTAAGTCAAGTGAATAAATCATATGAATCAAAAGTAATAAGTGAAGTCTAGGTGGATTCTTCCTTAGGTATTGCCTATATCATAAAGTTGTCTAAAGTATTTTCGTAATTCGTTCTCTATCATGTTTTTTTTTAAATTAAGTTTTAGTTTAAAAGAAATCACTCCAATTCTTAGGCTAGATAATAAAAAGATAGTAATTACTAGTACTCTTAGTCCTTGTGAATACGATATTACTGGTCTTACCATACTATACTATAACACCCCTAACCCGAGACCATCACTGGAATAGGGTTAAGTGGCATTACCAAACATTTAGAACATTTCACAACACAAAGTCAAACATCAATCAAACATATTCAATCACAAGTATATAATCCCTTATTGAGGTCTGCGAGACCTTAAACACGTGTTTGTAAGGGGTTCGGACTAAACCGAAACACATACAAAATTCTCAGAAATTTAAAACTTTTCAAAGTTTCAGGGGTTACACGCCCGTATGGACAGGCCGTGTGCCTCCCGTGGCTGCTAAACACACCCATATGTCTTCCCCGTGGTCGAACCTGACTTAACTCCACGGCCACAAAGCACGCCCGTGTACCTTGGCTGTGTTCGATCCTGACTTGGCTCCACGGCTACGAGGCACGTCTGTGTGCCAAGGTCGTGTACACTTAATTAGCTATTGACTTAGTCCCACAGTCACTAGGCACGCCCGTGTGCCACAACCGTGTGGCAAAATAGGCCATTTGCAATACCAATTTGCCACCCACAGAAGGGTCAATCTCTACTAGCATATGCAAGCATACTTATCCATACAAATGACAACCAAAAACACATCAAATGAACATCATATTATTCCATTCCATCTCATTTTTAAACATGCCAATTTGTACAACCAATTTTCATGTAAATCTAAGTATAAATCATCCATAACCTCACTAAATCACTAAGCCATCAATTCATCATTGAACTTACCATTCATAAAACTATTTCATTTCCATCAAGCTATATTAAGATATGCACCAAATACCATATTCTCTCATGTACCCTACTAACATATAACTAGCCAAATCACATGGCTATTTACATCTCAAACATATACTAAGTGACTAGCCTATACATGCCATATTCTATTATATACATCCTTACAAAAGTACCAAAATAGATTTGCCGATAGTGTGATAGAGATGCTGACGATTTCCGAATCTGAGCTAGCTTTACTGACACTGCAAAGCAGAGAAATAAATCACACAGTAAGCTTTCAAAGCTTAGTAATTTCGTAACATAACACATTTAAATCAAAACAAACTATCACAAAGAATATTTCACAACTATATCTTTTTATATCGTACCATCCCAAAGCTTATGTGCTCATTTAACATTTCATAAATCTCATTCATAAAATCCTCGACCACATAGGTTCCGAACGTACCTTAGCCAACACTTAGTTGTCAATTACATTTGCTACTCAATACTCACTATTTCATTTCGATTGACTTCCATCTCTTCTTCAATTCAATTGCACACTTAGTGCCCAAATAATTAGTCAAAACTTATTTAGCATCGCACACATAATGCATCTATATCAAACCGATCTTAAATCAGTATCGCACACACAGTGCTAATCACCAAGTCGGAGCTCATATTATTTTGCACACACAATGTTATTCATATCGGTTACATTTTCGAATACGCACACTTAGTGCCATATAACTCAAGCTCTCATATATCATTCTCATTTCAACATTATCACAACATTTGTTTTAAAACATTAAACATAATTAAATATATGTATTATGTTCGAACTTACCTCGGACGTCGAAATATCGATACGGTCGATTAATCGAGCATTATCTTTGCCTCGATCTCGATCTGAACTTCTCCTCTCTTGGTCTATACACATTCAATTTCATTCCATTCAATCACAATTTCATTCAATTTAGTCCACACACACTTATTTAGGGCATTTTATAAAATAGCCCTCACATTTTCACTTTTCGACACTTTAGTCCCTAATTCATAAAATCATCAAATACACAAAATCTCAAAACACATATGCTTAGTAGAATTCTTCCCATGCTAATACAAGCTCACACATTTCATTTATTCACATTTTAACCCTTCAATTTCTCATTTTCTCAATTAAGTCCAAAATACTCAATTTCACTAAAAATTCCAATACCAATTATGTTAATCCAACACTAAGTTTCCATATTTCGCTATCAATTAACACATAGCTCAAGTATTCATCAATGGTTCATCACAAAAACATCATCAATTCACAAAATTACAACATGGGTTACTAGAGCACGAAGCAACGATTACAAAAACGTAGAAATTATAAAAAACCAGTTGAAAACACATACCAATTTTTGCCTAAGCTTGCTGAAATTAAAGAAGTCTCAAACCCTTATTTTCTTTCTCAATTTAGGTGGAAGATGAATACTTTTTCCACCAATTTCATGTTTTGTTTTATTAATCTTATGTTATTAATTCAATTACAAAAATGACCTTTCATTAAACATATATAACATATATATAATAAGGCCATTCATGTCTTTTAACTAACCACTATCTAAATATTGGCATATTTTCCTCATGAGGCCTCCACAATATAAAGACAACAACATTTATGTACTTATAAATTAGAACACAGCTTTTACTCTTTACGCGATTAAGTCCTTCCTATTAATTCGGCACACAATCGATAAAATTACCACAAAGAATTTTCACACAAGCTATAACATCCCGAAATAGGGCCTAAATGGAACAGTGGTTGCGAAACCACAATTAGAGATAGAAAATTTTATTTTGATTAATTTTTTTATGATTTACCGATTGATTGGATGCATGAGTTAGAGTATCGATAGAAAATTTTATGAATTTCATGTCTAATTTGCTTATTAGGGCTTAACTGTAAAAGTTGATAAATGAGAGTTCTAGATGATAAAGGATTAAATTGAAGTGCATATATAAAGTAGGGGTCCTTAAATGGTAATTAGACCATTATATTTTCATGGACAAAAATGGACATGCATAGGTAGAAATAACTAAAATTTTAATGAAGGGTATTTTAGTAAAATGTCAAATAAAAGAAATTAAATGGGAAAAAGATGGAAAAAGGTTGTCATCTTCTTCCTAGGGCCGAATCTTCAAGGGGGGAAGTCCATAGCTACGGTTTCCAACCTTCCAAACTCCATAGTAAGTCAATCCAAGCCTCGTTTCTCATGTTATTTACGTTTTTGGAATCCCGGTAACTCGGTTTAGCTTATTCTAGCAATATTTTAACCTAGGGTTCATATTTAGAAAATACCCATAGGTGAAATGTGTTTATTTTGATGTTTGATGGTAAAATATGAAGGCTGAAATTATGTTAAACAACTTTTGCTAAGCGATTTTACTTGAAAACGAGTAAAATGACATAATCGGTAAAAATACCTAACGTTCATAAGTACATGTTAGAGTGAGAATTTGATGTTTCCATAGAAGGGGAAAATGTTTAACATGTCCTAAAATATAGGTAAATAGGATGAAGTTTAATTTTCGAGCATAGGGGCAAAATCATAATTTTGTGAATGCTAGGGGGCAAAAATGTAATTTTTCCATAATGTAATTTTTGGATTGAATTAAATATTTTAAATATTAAATAAGATAAATGGGTTATTATAGATCGAGAAGAACGTGGAATCGACCATGAGCGAGGTAAAGGCATAGTTAAGGACTAAATTGTAAATTTTGCCATATTTTGCACCGAGGTAAGTAGTATCTAAATAATTCATTAACTTATTGATGTTTTTTTTATATTTCAGCATGTTTTATGTACTATATCTGATTTTTGAATCATAATTGACTATTAAAGGAATGAAATAAAGTATTAAAAAGTGAGTTATTTCCCATTTGAACCTTCGGAATCGAAAGATGTAATTGGTATGTAGCTAGGTCACATGAGTGGTACTAAGTGTAGGCCACTATGTGTACAAGAGAGCTACAAGAGATTACATATATGTAGCTAGGTCACATGTGTAGTACCGAGAGTATGCCATGTGTACAAGAAAGCTATACATAGCTAGGTCACATGTGTGGTATATAGTGTGAGCCGCTATGTGTACAAGAGAGCTACGAGAAGGCTAGGTCATATGAATGGTGCTAGGTGAAGGTCACTATATGTAGAAGAGAGTCAGAATTATGAGTACAATCGAGCTAGGTCACATGAGTGGTACTGAGTGAAGGCCACTATGTGTACAAGAGAGCTTCGATTTCAAAGGTGGGCTGTGTGTGAAACCACCGCGTATTCGTTATTATTTCGAAACGTTCAACAGGAAAATCGACTAAGTGAAATTATGTGAGAATTTTAATGTTAATTATATGTATATGCATGTGTAATTTATGATAAATATGCTCGATATGTAATCGGAAATTGGAAAGATTGGTATAGGCAAGTGATGAACACAACTATGTGAGAGAGAACAAAAATTTACAATAAAACTGTTTTGGACAGCAGTAGTGATGTGAATTTGAAAAATCACCAAAATTGGTATAAATTGAATTATAAGTTGTATTATATATTTATTTAAAATTATTGAGTCTATTTTATATAAAAGAAACAAAACAAGCAAAGTATTTATTTGTATATTTTGAGATATATAAATTTTTGTGAGACTGGTTCGTAATGGTTACTTGATCCCTATTCTATCTTAAAAAATCATTATAAATTGTAAAACAATAATTATGGGGTATAAATTATATGATTGAAATAATTAATGATTCTATTTTCAAATTAAATAAATTATATCATCATATGAATTCTGTACAATGATAAAATTGGTTCGTAGTGAAAAGTGGTAAGAGCAGTTGAACAGCAAAATAGGAGAATCTTTAATGAATAAACTGTACTAATTGGAAAGACCAAAAATTCTAAAAATTTTATGGTAAGAATATAAATGAGTCTAGTTTCTGGAAAAATTTACGGATTTTAATTTGGAGTTTCGTAGCTTCAGATAAAAAAATTTAGTGACTGTGACTCGAATAGACAACTTGCTCCAAACTTGAATAAATAATGAATTTGATTGTAGATTTGATTGTGTTGTTTTGTAAACATATTAAATCCATTATAAATCATTTATATACTTACTTAATAAGCTATATGCTTACTCTCTTTTCTTTTCCTTGTTCTATAGTGTCATCAAGTTAGCTCGAGATACGGTGATCGTCGGAGATCCATCCATACTATCAGCCTTTTTTTGGTATTTTAAAAACAATATTTTGGGAATTATGGCATGTACAGAAGGCTTAATTGTTTTGTTATTTGTAGTAACGAATGGTTATTTTTCTCATGGGTATTGATGACTATGTATGGAAAAGTTTTAAATTTATACGGATTTTACATTTTTAAATTTTGTACAATAGCTTGGATCATGTCCGATAATGCCTCGTATCCTATTCCGACGACGGACCTAGTGAGGGGTGTTACATTTAGTGGTATCAGAGCTTGAGTTTAGTCGGTTCTTGGACTAACATAGCGTGTGTAAAAGTCTAGCTATACATGACATAAATATGTGATAGTGTGATGACTCCTGACAATTTAAAATTTTTTTATAGTAAATGGATCCCGACCGAGCTACCACTGACGATACTGAAAGTAACGCGCCGGCTTCAGCGCAAGGGACCGTGCCAGTAGAGGATAGATCTAAAACACATGGACAGGGAGAGGGGGCTCGAAAAGCCTTCCTCCAAATGATGAGTAATTGGTATACTAAGTTTATTCAAGCGAACCCGAATGCTCAACCTCCTCTACCCCCTCTCATACCTCAACGGTTCTCGTAGCTCCCCAAGGCATGGATTTGGTAAGAATGAACAAGCCTCCGGTCGACAAAATTAGGAAGCAAGGAGCAGAAGATTTTAGAGCAAACATTGATGATGATCCTGAGAAAGCGGAGTTTTGGCTCGAAAATTCTATCCATGTGTTTGATGAGCTCTCGTGTACACAGGAAGAGTGTTTAAAATGTGTTGTATCATTTCTGAGAGATTCGGCCTACCATTGGTGGAAGACTTTAGTAGCAGTTGTGCCAAAAGAAAAGATTACTTGGGATTTCTTTCAGGAAGAATTTGGAAAGAAATACATAAGTCAATGGTTTATTGATCAGAAACGAAAAGAGTTCCTTGAATTGAAGCAGGGCAAGATGTCTGTGGCAGAGTACGAGTGTGAATTTGTTAGACTCAGTAAGTATGCCCAGGAGTGTGTGTCCACCCAGGCTATTATGTGCTAGAGATTCGAAGATGGGCTTAATGAAGACATTAAAATGTTTGTGGGAATTTTGGAACTGAAAGAATTTGTAGTATTAGTCGACCGAGCCCTTAAAGCTGAGGAATTAAACAAAGAAAGAAGGAAAGCTGCTATCGAGGCCCGAGATACAAGAAAGAGACCGATAAGTAAGTCGTTCCAAACCCAGTCAAAAAGGCCCAGAGAGATGAATTCTCAAAGGACAGCTTTAGCTGAGTATTCACATCGAGACCATGGGAAATCGTATTTAGGCTCAAAAACTCAAGCTACTTCAGTGGCAAGTGTGGGCAATGTGAAGTCTAGTAAACCTGAGTGTCAGCATTGTGGTAGGCAACATTTTGGTCAGTGTTGGGGTACTGGTCGAGCCCGTTTCAGGTGTGGTTCTCGAGAGCATTTTATTAAAGATTGTTCGGATAAAGCTAAGGAAGAAAAATTTTAGAGTGCTAGACAGACTAACATTGCTAATAGAGGTAGACCTTCTTGCTAATAGAGGTAGACCTTCGAGAAATACTGGAAATGGAGCTAGCAGTAAAAGTGTGATGAAAGACCCAGCTGCGAGATCAGAAGCTAGAACACCTTCCAGGATAAATGCCATCCGAGCTCGTGAAGAGGCATCCTCCCCTGATGTAATTACGGGTACATTTTCTCTACATGATATTAATGTTGTTGCTTTGATTGATCCGGGTTCGACCCATTCCTATGTTTGCTTAAAATTGATGCCTAGTATAAGTATGCCTATAGAATCTACAGAATTTGTGATTAAAGTATCGAACCCATTAGGCAAGCATGTGTTAGTAGATAAAGTATGTAGAAATTGCCCTTTAATGATTAGAGGTCATTATTTTCTGGCCGACCTCATGCTATTTTCATTTGATGAGTTTGATGTGATTTTTGGTATGGATTGGCTGACTGCACATGATGTGATAGTGAATTGTCGGAAGAAATTCATCGAGCTAAAATGTGAAACTGGTGAAATTCTTCGGGTTAACTCAGATGAGTCAGATAGTTCATTTGCTATGATTTTTATTATGTCTGCTCAGAAATGTTTGAGAAAAAGGTATGAAGCTTATCTTGCTTTTGTGTTAAACACTAAAGATCCAGAGCTGAAAATTGAGTCAGTGCCAGTAGTATGTGAGTATCCAGATGTGTTTCCGGAAGAAATACCAGGTTTGCCTCCTGTTGGAGAAGCTTATCTATATTGCTCCATATAGAATGGCCCCATTGGAATTGAAAGAATTGAAAGCTCAGCTGGAGGAATTAACTAATAAAGGCTTTGCAAGACCTAGTTGTTCACCCTAGGGTGCACCAGTCCGATTTGTGAAAAAGAAAGATGGTTTGATGAGATTGTGCATAGACTATCGACAACTTAACAAGGTAACAGTAAAGAACAGGTATCCACTGCCTAGAATTTATGATTTATTTGATCAATTGAAGGGATCCACTATGTTCTCTAAGATAGATTTGAGATCCGGATACTACTAGTTGCGAATTAAAGAGTCAGATGTTCTGAAGACTGCTTTTCGGACTAGGTATGGTCATTATGAGTTCCTTGTGATGCCATTTGGCTTAACTAATGCTCCTGCAATTTTTTTGGACTTAATGAACCGAATAATCAGACCTTACTTAGATAAGTTTGTAGTCATGTTTATTGATGATATTTTAATTTATTCTCATGATGAGACTGAGCATGTAGAGCATTTGAGAACTGTCTTACAGACTTTGAGAGATAATCAGTTGCATTCCAAATTTTTTAAAAGTGAGTTCTGGTTTCGAGAAGTTGGATTCCTTGGACACATTGTCTCAGGTGAAGGCATTAGAGTTGACCCGAGCAAGATCTCAACCATTGTTGAGTGGAAGCCTCCAAGGAATGTATCTGAGGTTAGAAGTTTTCTGGGATTAGCTGGTTATTATAGACGATTTGTAGAGGGATTTTCCATGATAGTTACCCCATTGACGAGATTGCTACAGAAAGATGTCAAATTTGAATGGACTGAGAAGTGTCAGCAGAGTTTTGAAAAGTTAAAGGCATTGTTGACTGAAGCTCCTATCTTAGTATAACTAGAACCAAGTAAAGAGTTTGTGATTTTTAGTGATGCATCTTTACATGGATTGGGTTGTTTACTTATGTAGGAAGGTAAAGTAATTGCTTATGCTTCTAGACAGCTAAAACCGCATGAGAAAAATTATCTGAAGCATGATTTAGAGCTAACTGCCATTGTATTTGCTCTGAAAATTTGGAGACATCACTTGTATGGTGAGAAGTACCGAATATTCACTTATCATAAAGGCTTGAAATACTTGATGACTCAGAAAGACTTAAACCTAAGGCAAAGAAGATGGTTAGAGTTGATTAAAGATTATGAGCTAGTGATCAATTATCACCAGGGTAAAGCAATTGTTGTTGCTGATGCTTTGAGTAGAAAACTTTTATTTGCATTGAGAGCTTTAAATACTAGATTGGCTTTATCAGATGACAGTTTCATTATAGCTGAGTTGAGAGCTAAACCGACGTTTCTTAAAGAAATCCATGAAGCTCAGAAAGTTGACATTGAGTTGCAAGCTAAAAGAGCTCAGTGCAAGTCAGGTGCAGAGTCTAATTTTCAGATCGGTTCTGATGGTTGTTTATTGTTCAGAGATAGAGTATGTGTACCGAAGAATGACGAGCTTATTAAGAAGATCTTACAGGAAGCACATAGTAGTTCTTTGTCTATACACCCAGGTAGTACAAAGATGTATAATGATTTGAAGAAAATGTATTGGTGGGTAGGAATGAAAAGAGATATTTCAGAGTTTGCTTCTAAATGCTTGATCTGTCAGCAAGCAAACGCCAAACATCAGGTGCCTTCAGGTTTATTGTAATCCTTGAGTGGAAATGGGACCGAGTTACTATGGATTTTGTGATAAGATTGCCGTTGACACCGAGAAAGAAAGATGCAGTATGGGTTGTAATTGATAAGCTAACGAAGTTAGCTCATTTTATCCCAGTTTGTATGGATTATTTGCTTGATAAGTTGGCCGAATTATATATCTCAAAGATAGTCAAACTACATGAGGTACCATTATCGATCATTTCAGATAGAGATCCGAGATTTACTTCACTGTTTTGGAAAAAGTTACAGGAAGCTTTGGGCACAAAGTTGAGTTTCAATACAGCTTTTCATCCTCAAACCGACGGTTTGTCAGAGAGAGTAATTCAGGTTCTTGAAGATATGCTTAGATGCTGTGTATTAGAATTTCAAGGCAGTTGGGAAAAGTATTTACCATTAGTGGAGTTTGCCTAGAATAATAGTTATCAGTCGAGTTTGAAAACGGCACCTTATGAGGCTTTGTATGGACGCAAATGTCGTACACCTTTATATTGGACAGAGCTTAAGGAAAATCACATTCATGGGGTCAATTTAGTTAAAGAAATAGAAGAGAAAGTAAAAGTCATCAGAGATTGCTTGAAAGCAGCTTCAGATAGACAGAAGTCATATGCAAATTTGAAGAGAAAAGAGATTGAGTATCAAGTTTGTGACAAAGTGTTTTTAAAAGTATCCCCGTGGAAGAAAGTCCTCCGATTTGGCAAGAAAGGCAAACTACGTTCACGATTTATTGGACCATTTGAGGTTGTTGAGAGAGTTGGGCCATTAGCATATCGATTAGCTTTGCCAACTTAGTTAGAGAAGATTCATAATGTGTTCCATGTATCCATGTTATGTCGTTACCATTCTAATCCGTCACATGTGATTTCTCAAACGGAGGTTGAGATTCAGCCAGATATGACTTACGAAGAGGAACCAGTAAAGATTTTAGCTCGAGAGGTCAAGCAACTAAGGAACAAAAATATCGCACTTGTGAAAGTATTATGGAATAGACATGGGGTAGACGAGGATACATGGGAGCCCGGAGAGGCTATGCAAAATAGTACCCAAACCTCTTCATAGGTAAGATTTTCGGGGACGAAAATCCTTAAAGGGGGTGAGAAATGTAACATCCCAAAATAGGGCCTAAACAGAACAGTGGTTGCCAAACCACGAATCTGAGATAGAAAAGTTTATTTTGATTAAATTTTTTATGATTTACCGATTGATTGGATGCATGTGTTAGAGTATCGATAGAAAATTTTATGAATTTCATGTCTAATTTTGCTTATTAGGGCTTAATTGTAAAAGTTGATAAATGAGAGTTCTAGATGATAAAGGATTAAATTGAAGTGCAAATATAAAGTAGGGGTCCTTAAATGGTAATTAAACCATTATATTTTCATGGATAAAAATGGACATGCATAGGTAGAAATAACTAAAATTTTAATGAAGGGTATTTTAGTAAAATGTCAAATAAAAGAAATTAAATGGGAAAAAGATGGAAAAAGGTTGTCATCTTCTTCCTAGGGCCGAATCTTCAAGGGGGAACTCCATAGCTAGGGTTTCCAAGCTTCCAAGCTCCATAGTAAGTCAATCCAAGCCTCGTTTTTCATGTTCTTTACGTTTTTAGAATCTCGATAACTCGGTTTAGCTTATTCTAGCAATATTTTAACCTAGGGTTCATATTTGGAAAAATACCCATAGGTGAAATGTGTTTATTTTGATGTTTTATGATAGAATATAAAGGCTGAAATTATGTTAAACAACTTTTGCTAAGCGATTTTACGTGAAAACGAGTAAAACGACATAATCGGTAAAAATACCTAATGTTCATAAGTACATGTTAGAGTGAGAATTTTATGTTGCCATAGAAGGGAAAAATGTTCAGCATGTCCTAAAATATAAGAAAATAGGATGCAGTTTAATTTTTGAGCCTAGGGACAAAATCATAATTTTGTGAAAGTTAGGGGACAAAAATATAATTTTCCATAATGTTATTTTTGGATTGAATTAAATATTTTAAATATTAAATAAGATAAATGTGTTATTATAGATCGAGAAGAACGTGGAATCGACCATGAACGAGGTAAAGGCATAGTTAAGGACTAAATTGCAAATTTCACCATATTTTGCACCAAGGTAAGTAGTATGTAAATAATTCATTATCTTATTGATTTTTTTTATATTTCAGCATGTTTTATGTATTATATCTGATTTTTGAATCATAATTGAGTGTTAAAGGAATGAAATAAAGTATTAAAAAGTGAGTTATTTCTCGTTTGAACCTTCGGAATCGAAAGATGTAATTGGTATGTAGCTAGGTCACATGAGTGGTACTAAGTGTAGGCCACTATGTGTACAAGAGAGCTACAAGAGATTACATATATGTAACTAGGTCACATGTGTCGTACCGAGAGTACACCATGTATACAAGAAAGCTATATGTAGCTAGGTCACATTTGCGATATATGGTGTGAGCCACTATGTGTACATGAGAGCTACGAGAAGGCTAGGTCATATGAGTGGTGCTAGGTGAAGGCCACTATATGTACAAGAGAGCCAGAATTATGAGTACAATCGAGCTAGGTCACATGAGTGGTACTGAGTGAAGGCCACTGTGTGTACAAGAGAGCTTTGATTTCGAAGGTGGGCTGTGTGTGAAACCACCGCGTATTCGTTATTATTCAAACGTTCAACGGGAAAATCGACTAAGTGAAATTATGTAAGAATTTGCAGTGGTAAGTATATTTATATGCATGTGTAACATATGAGAAATATGCTCGATATATAATCGGAAATTGGAAAGATTGGTATAGGCAAGTGATGAACACAAGTGAGAGAGAGCAAAAATTTACAATAAAACTGTTTTGGACAAAGAAGAATGGCGTGAATTTGAAAAATCACCAAAAATGGTAGAAATTGAATATAAGTTGTATCAGATATTGATTTAAAAATTATTGAGTCTACTTTCATATAAAAGAAACAAAGCAAGCAAAGTATTTGTATATTTTGAGATATTTAAATTTTTTGTGAGACTGGTTCAGAATGGTTACTTGATCCCCTGTTCTGTCTTGGAAAAATCATTATAAATTGTACAAAATAATTATGGCATATAAGTTATATGATTGAAATCCTTAATGAATCTATTTTCAAATGAAATAAATTATATCATCATATGAATTCTGTACAATCATAAAATTGGTTCGTAGTGAAAAGTGGATAGAGCAGTTGAACAGCGAAACAGGAGAATCTTTAATGAATAAACTGTACTAATTGGAAAGAACAAAAATTCTGAAAATTTTATGGTAAGAACATAAATGAGTCTAGTTTAGGAAAATTTACAGATCTTAATTTGGAGTTTCGTAGCTTCAGATAAAAAAATTTAGTGACTGTGACTCGAATAGACAACTTGCTCCAAACTTGTATAAATAATAAATTTGATTGTAGAATTGATTGTGTTGTTTTGTAAACATATTAAATCCATTATAAATCATTTATATACTTACTTACTAAGCTATATGCTTACTCTCTTTTCTTTTCCTTGTTCTATATTGTCATCAAGCTAGCTCGGGATACAGTGATCGTTGGAGATCCATCCATACTATCAGCCTTCTTTTGGTATTTTGAAAACAATATTTTGGGAATTATGGCATGTATAGAAGGCTTAATTGTTTTGTTATTTGTAATAACGAATGATTATTTTGCACATGGGTATTGATGACTATGTATGGAAAAGTTTTAAATTTATACGGATTTTACATTTTTAAATTTTGTACAATAGCTTGAATCATGTCCGGTAATGCCTCGTATCTTGTTCTGGTGACGGACCTGGTGAGGGGTGTTACACAGGCTATATCACACTTAACCTGTAACACCCCAAACTCGGCCTATACATTAAGCCCGGATCTTGGCATGCCACATAAATTAAACGTACATTCAAATCATTAACGATGTAGGAATCAAATCTTCAAAACGATTAAGAGAATGACTTTATCGAAAAAAATCGAAGTTCATTGAAAACCATAATTAAAAACACAAGAGTTTATCATTTGATCTATAGAGTAGTAATTGATTAAAATTTTGTATTTTATCTAGTCGAAATATTTCATCGAAGAGTTTTAAAAATATTTCCTAAGTTTCAGTGATATTTAAGAAAAGCCTTTATTTTATACGAGAGTTATAGAAAAACATTTATGAAATCTAAATCAGTCCAACTTAGGAAAACTAAAAACATAATAAATCCATCCACATAATAAAATCCATAATTAAAAAGGCCTTATTACATCGCCATTAAAATAGTACTTAATAAAAATTATTAAAGAAGTCTTAAGGTTTTATAAACCACCATTTGTAGTATAGCCTCCACACGAAGTCATCTCCGACCCAAGTCTCCATCAATTATTATTACCTGCGAAAAGTAAGAAAATGGGGTGAGTTACTTAGAACTCAATGTGTAACCCACTTACCGGATTCACTGGGCCAAAACCATATAAACATATAATTGGGCTTGAGCTCATTTTGCAAAAGTAAATATTTATAAATCAGGTATAAAATAATAATGCATGTAATATGCAATTTCCCAACCAAGCCTAATTTCCATCCGCTACACACCACCCGTACCAACCATCACACCTGTGGGGATCAAGTCAACCCACCCCGCCAACATACCAATAGTAGGCTTAAAGCCAATTATAATATTTGTGGCAATAGGCCATTTAAATAATTGTGGTAGAACCACCGATCTAGATTTTGGGCAACAGGCCATGGTGACAGAGTCACCTATCTAGAATTTTGGCATCAGGCCTTTCTTCTCTTCATCAATAATCCCAACCCAAGCAATCATGTTTATGCATAACAAAAAAATTTGTAAAGTAAATTTTTATAAAAACCATATTACAATTTATCAATTTGGCCCATTAGTCAAAATAGCATTTTGGCCCATATAACGATCTAGCAACTTGGCCCTTTTCATCACATATCACATTTTAGATCATATATTAATATCACTTTTTTGGCCCATAAAGCAACATAATTCATTTTGGCCCATTAAAAAAAAAAATTTAAAATTTCACCCATAAAATCACATATTTCAAATTGGCCATAAAAACACATATTTCAAATTGGCCCATAAAAACACATATTTCAAATTGGCCCATAAAAAGGGTATTTTCATAATTTGGTCCATCGGGACATTTCGTAATTCAGCCCATTTAACATATGAGGCCTTTTCCCAATTTACACACTTGGCCAATAAATCAAATTATTCACATGGCCCAAAAATATCACTTTCTTTCACAAATAACCTATTAAGGGCAAATTCGTAATTTTCCACATCCTCGATTTTTGGTTTCATGCATTCACATAAAAGACTTTGTATAACGTATTTTTCAATCTCACCGGATTTATGATTTTTATTATAACGCTTACGATATGGTATAACCCAAGAGATAAGTGTGAAGTTACACACTTGATTACGGTGAGAACTACACTTTCCCGCTCGTCGATATCTAAACACACATCACGATGGATTAGAACACTAATATTTAATATAAAACTATTCTAATGATTATCGATCTAGATCCTTACCCTCGGAATCTCGAACAACAATTATTTGCGATGTCTCTCCGATCAAAGGTTCAAAACCACGAGTAAACAATGGCTCGGGAGTACGTACGACTTCGAATAATTGATTTTCGCCGGATGAGGGTCCACAACCCGGTGGAAAGTCTCGGATTCTCGAAACAGTCCTTCGCTTAAACTTAGGGGGAATAGCGGAACCACCCCTCTTCGAACACTATTTACTACCCTTTTTGTCCCTATCTTGATTGTCTCTATTGACAAGAGATCATTAGTCCGACTAATAAATTATCAAAATTTCGACTAACGGTTTTAAAAGTGAGATTAACTTACCACAAATATCCTCGTTCCACAATATGAAAATCGAGCGATAACATCCCTAAAACAAAATCGATTAATAAACCATTTATATCCATATGTCGAGTAATATGAAAATCCTTAATAATCCCTTACCTTAACACCTTAATTCGATTCCAACGATTTACGACGTTTACGAACACTTGAGTTTTGGCCCTTCACTATCACACTATTGTCCAAGGCTTGAAAGAAGAAAAAGAAAAGATTGAACAGAATACTTATGTATAAGAGAAGATTCGGCTATGAATAAACAAAGAAAAGAAAAATGATTCGGCAATGGAGTAATCTAACATTCGGCCATGAGAGAAAACAATGAAGGAAATATGGTTGAAAAGAAAATAAAAGATGAAAGGAAGAGATGATGTTGATTCGGTTTTCAAGAGGGAAAAGAGAAAGAAAAGAGATGAATTTTAGGAGCAATATGCATTCGGCATTGGTGAGAAAAAGAAAAGAAAAGAAAAGGTCCTTGATGGCTATGTGGTTTTGGTCACAAAGAGAAGAAAAATTTTTGGAGAGGAAGAGCAACTAAATCCGAAATGGTCAAAAGAAATGGCAAAAAGAAAATTGCTTACTCAAAGTTTTTGGCATATTCGGCTAGGGAGAAAATGGATGGAGAGAAAGTGTTTTGCAAAAGCAAAAATGACCAAAATCAAAACAAAATTACCTTTAGCACAAGATACATTCGGCTAAGAGAGAAAACAAATGAAAGGAGAATAAGTGTTTTTGGGAAAAGATGGATGACCAAAAAAGGAGTATCACAACTACACAACCTTACCAATCTTATCTCAAAATTTCGGCCACCCCCTATCCCCAAAAACTGACCAAGTTCAAGTCAAAGTTGGCTACACCAACTTTCCAAAACATCCTACTTGATAAATGCCTTGTGTTCCCCTTTCACGCCTTAATCAAATGATTCCTTTCCCTAAGTTAACACTTGCCTTTTTCCTATGGTCTTCTTGCCATAAAAATTTAATCCAACTCATCCTAATCCTTATCCATGACTGACACATGCTAAGAAAAAGCAAAAATAAAAGCTTTCAAATTGCATGCTAGGAGATTCGAACCTCTCCCCTCAAGCAAACATACATGCGCCAACACCACCTTGTTACTAGCTCATCTTATGCTAGTTTTTGACACTTAAATTTACTTAAACCTCAAAGTCACTTGATCCACTTCAATTAAGTACTCATTACAAAAATTTATTCTAATTCCGAATAATTCTCAAGTCTTCTCAAGACTATACTAAACATGCAAAATGTTAATTATACACAAACTAAGCACCAAAACATGCATCATATCGATACTCAAATTTTAGGATGTTACATCTCTACCCTCCTTAAAGAAAATTTCATCCTCGAAATTTACCTGGTTAAAAGAGATGAGGATATTGTTGTCGAATTGCATCCTCAGGCTCCTATGTAGCTTCCTTCGCTCTGTGATTACGCCAAAGAACTTTAACAAACGGCATAATTTTCTTTCTTAACACCCTAACATCGCGATCTAAGATTTTCACTAGTTCCTCCTCGAAAGACAAATCTGGCCTTAATTCCACTTCTTCTACCGGTATTATGTGTGACGGATCCGATCTATAGCGTCTCAGCATAGAAACATGGAAGACACTATGAATCTGACTCAACTTTGGAGGTAAATCAAGTTGATAGGCCACTGGTCCTACACGCTTCAACATACGGTATGGTCCAATGAACCTAGGGCTCAACTTGCCTTTCCTTCCGAATCTGAAAATCTTCTTCGATGGTGAAACTTTCAAAAAGACCTGATCTCCCACTGCAAACTCAATATCTTTACTGGTTGCAATAAACTCGATGGTAATTGATGTTCCACCTTTACTTGTTGACAAGTCAAACACTTTCCCACAAAATTAGTAACTTCCCGCTTTAACTTTGGCCACTAATACTATTCACGGAGATCCCGATACATCTTATTTTCTCTGGGGTGCATAGCATAAGGGCTACTATGCGCCTCTAGAAGAATCATTTGTCTCAAATCTGAATCCTTGGGCATACAAACCCTTCCATGAAAACACAGTACACCATCTTTGTTCAAACCAAAATCCCCTATTACACAACTTTCAGCTTGTTGTAATAAATGACCCAACTTTTCATCGGATAATTGCTTTTCCTTAATTTGTTGCAACCACAGAGGCTTCACCTAAAGTTCTGCTAACAGACTGCCATCCTCATACAAACTTAGATGAGCAAACATTGCTCTTAACTCCGATACAACCTTACGACTCAACGCGTCTGCCACAACGTTAGCCTTTCCAGGATGTACTCGATTGAGAAATCATAATCTTTTAACAGCTCCACCCACCTCCGTTGTCTTGAATTCAACTCCTTTTGGGTAAGGAGATACTTAAGACTCTTATGGTCTGTAAAAATGATTGACTTCTCACCATAGAGATAATGCCTCCAAATCTTTAATGCAAACACCACCGTAGCCAACTCCAAATCATGAGTAGGATAGTTGACTTCATGCGGCCTCAACTGTCGAGAAGCATAAGCTACCACTTTTCCACTTTGCATTAGTACATATCCTAAACCCGTGTGTGACGCATCACAGTAAATGGTAAACTCTTTTCTGGCCTCAGGTTGAATCAGTACTGGCGCTTCCGTTAGAATCTTTTTCAGTTTCTCGAAACTTTCTTGTTGTTTATCGGTCCACACATACGGTACTTCCTTTCGCAACAGCTTAGTTAGGGGTGCAGCAATCAACGAAGACCCCTTAACAAAGCGTCTATAATAACCAGCCAAACCCAAGAAACTTCAAATCTCAGCTACTGACTTCGGCGGTTTCCAATCTAACACAGCCTCTACCTTTCGAGGATCAACTCTTATTCCTTCAGCTGACACTACATGACCCAAGAAAGTTACTTCCTTCAACCAAAATTCACACGTACTGAATTTGGCATAAAGTTTCTTATCTCGCAAAATTTGCAACACAGTGTGCAAATGTGAGTCATGCTCTTCTTCATTCCTCGAATATACCAAGATGTCATCTATGAACACTACTATGAACCGATCTAAATAGGGTTGAAAGACTCGGTTCATCATGTCCATAGCTGATGCATTGGTCAAACCAAACGGCATCACTAAAAACTCATAATGCCCATAGCGAGTTCGGAATGCCGTCTTATGAATATCTGCCTTTCTTACCTTGAGTTGATGATAACCCGATCTCAAATCAATCTTGGAGAATACTGAAGCTCCTCTTAATTGATCAAATAGGTCGTAGATTCTCGGCAATGGATACCTATTCTTGATCGTCAACTTATTCAACTGCCTATAATCAATGCACATACGCATCGACCCATCCTTCTTCTTGACGAACAAAACTAGTGCTCCCCACGGAAACACACTTGGTTGAATAAATCCCTGATCTAGCAGTTCTTGAATTTGAGCTGTAAGCTCCGCTAACTCCTTCGGTGCCATTCTATAAGGGGCAATGGACACCACAGCTGTTCCGGGCAAAAGCTCAATCCCAAATTCTACTTCCTGATCTGGAGGTAGAACCGGAAGTTCTTCGGGAAAGACATCTGGAAATTCTTTCACCGTTCTCACACCTTCTACCGATAATTCCTTGGCATCCAAAGCACTGATGAAGGCTAGGAATGTAACACCCCAAACCCGGCCCATTCGTTACGACCGAATTTGAAATGCCACTACGGAAAACGTTTAAAAAAAATATCCTAACTTGTGGTGGAACTTGAAAATTTTGTTCTTATTCAAAAACCATGTCCATTTAAATTTTTTTTTAAATAATATAAGCTTGATAAAAATATCCGAATTAAAACTTTATTATATATATAGATTTAAGAAAATAAAACCATTTGCGAAAGATATCTCAATTGTCAATCCATAATAAAACATAATAATAAAGATACTTAATAAAAATACTTAAATGCTTTAATGGGCCTTATTACAACAAACACTTAATCAAAATCTGAAAATATAAATACTTAATTAATTAAATAAAATGTCTTCTGCATGGGCCACCTCGTATCCACTCCAAACCCGGTCCAAGCATCACCTGTGATGTTGATAAAAATTGGGTGAGTCATACAGACTTAGTGTGTAATTAAACCACTGAATTCCACCCACATGTTAACCCCATATTAACCCATATATCAGATAACAAATATCATATTCACATATTACCACATTCTGGGCTTGGCACCACATTCATATCACATTCATATAATAGTGTAAATATTCACATGTTTCCACATACTGGGTTTGGCCCATTACCATATTATTCCACATATCATATACTGGGCTTGGCCCATTTCTCATTCCAATCCACATTCACATTTTGGGCTTGGCCCATTTCCACATTAATACCTCATTTCACAGATCACATAGAATTATGCAAAGTGCACCCAACCCAATCCTAGGGTCCATCCGCTACACACCCCCTTATCCAGCCTACCACACACCAGGGGATTAATAAATCACCCTCTCCTTTTCACTCCAAAAAGGCAATCAATGCCGTCCACGTGCAATAAAGCACAAAAATCCACAACGCGACCTCAGTCAGCGCCAATCCACGATGTAGCTGTAGCTAACACCAAAACCACGATGGGACACATAGTCACTCATCAACCACGATATGGCACTTAGCCGATATCAACCACGATGAGGCACATAGCAAACTCATCAAGCCACGCGAACTAAATCGCAATTAATCCACAACATGACCTCAGTCAACGTCAATCCACGATGTAGCTCAAGGCTAACATCAAACCACGTACTCGAAGTACACCCGTACCTTCTTTCATATCATATCCCAACCCATGCACATGCAACATGTAATATTGACGTAATAATAAATGCATGCACATGTTATTAAGGCAGACAATCATATTTCTATAGGCATTGTCACATTCACATCGACACTGTCACATTCTTATCAACAGATAATACTAACCTGATTATCGATATACCCCTTTTAGGGTAATCACCACATAACTGCCACTGCACTGGTTAGCATATAAATCACACATGCAAATATAGCAAAAACCCGAAAAACGGTGGGTTAATCACATACCTGACTATTTAGCAAAATCCTGAACTATTTGATTCTAACACGATGAACGGGGTTTTTCCTCCTCCCTTAATGCCGATTTGGTCTCCTACCAAATCTTGGAGGCTTTGGTTATCTCTGTCGATTTACCCCTAACATCCATAGATAGAATCGGTCACTTTTAAACCCAAATATGGCCTATGGCCGAACAACACAAGCCTCCTTACCTTACTAAACTAAATCCCGAATCACCACTTGCTCCTTGAATAGTCAAAATCCCTGCTTAGCAACCATTAGAATCGGCTTGGCACATGAAAACTCTAAAGATGGCCCTTGGCCGAATATTACCAATTGTTACCTTAATCTCTGCAAATCCCGAAAGACTCCTTTAATGCTCCCTAACGTTGGCACAAAAGAAACACATTAATATGGCCTTGAGCATATTCGGCCATTCTTAGAAATCAAGGCCTACCCTTGATTTTGGCATACCAAAAGAAAGAGAGAGGAAACCAACTGCTTAATAGGGGTACTTACCAACGTTTGTTTAGAGAGACTACAAGAAAGTAGTCGACGGCACCTTCCTTGATGATTCGACTTATGCTCTAAATGGTGACTACACATTTGGCTATGGCTCTCAAAAGAAGATGGGGTATTCGGCTATTCAAGGAATAAAAAGAAAGGATTTGGGGTTGAAAGAAAATAAAAAGAAAAGAAGAGGAGAGGAGTAATGGAATTTTGGCAAAGCAACACTAAAGAAAAACTAACAATTTTTGGCACTTAACCCCCTCATTATGACCGAATTTACCAACACCAAGAGCCCCTCAATCGGCCACTACCTCTCCCCCTTATCACATCCCAAAATTTTCTCCATTATAATCTCTTTATCACCCACTTAAATAAATAAAATAAACAACAATATCCCTTACTAATATCTCATTTAATCTAAATAAAATAAAACCATAATTAAAATAAATAAATAAAACTACAATTATCTTATATCTACCATCTTAAAGTAAATAAGTAAAACTACACTTATCCTACTCTTAGCCAAATTAATAAAAATAAAACCAAGCATTATCCTTATCATTTGAGAGTCCATATGCCGTCCCACTACTCTTGTCTCAAGGAAAAAAATAAAATAAAAATAAAACCCAACTCATTTGCTGCCTACATGGTTCGAACATGGGACCTGCTGGAACCCTTTGAAGCAAACTACAGGTAACGCCCCAGCCACTCTGCTGCTGGTTCTTTTGTGACATAATTCACTCTGAATTTCTTTTAAGACCTACTTAGCCCAAGTGCCTTCTTGCCGCACAAAAATAAAATGCCCTTTCTTGCTTCCTTCGCAACTCGAACCTGGGCCCTCATTGCTGCAAGCCACATATAGCGCCCCAAGCCACTCTACCATGGCCTTCTTTTATGACATAAGCTCACCACAATTTATTTTAAAGCCTCCTTCCCTAGCTCCCTCTTGTCTTAACGCCAAAGCAAAATAAAAACACGCCCATGCCGCCAACGAGATTCAAACCAAGGTCCTTTTCCAGGTGTCATTCCAGGCCCTTAAGTGGCACCATTAAGCCACTTTACCAAGCCTCTTTTCATGTCCAAACACTCTCACAATTTTCCTTAAGGCCTCCTTAGCCCAACGCCAAAAATAAAAAGTCTCCAATGCTTCCCATATTGCTCGAACCTCCTCCCTCCTAGGCGCTCTATGTGACGCAACCTGCCAAGCCCCTAAGTTAGCGTCCCAAGCCACTTTACCACGCCACTTGCTGTGTCTTAAATGCCCCTCAATTTCTTTTAAGACCTTTGTCACCTAGTTTCCCCTTTTTACACTTAAATCCAAAAAATTTTCCAAAGCATTCCCTTATATTTTAAAGTTCCCGAAACCTTTAAAACATATCCAAACATACTCCAAGCCTACTATCACTCGAATTATGAATGAACGCATAGCCCTTAATCTAGGATGTTACAGTTCTACCCTCCTTAAAAATAATTTCGTCCTTGAAATTACTTACTAACTAATGGCTGAACAATCCTACTCATCACACTACGCTTACTGTGCACACTCTGATCTTAATAAAACTATCTTACCTTCTAGGCACAGTCTTAAAGTTCACATCCAAGGTTTCATACACTTCACTAGTAATACAACAATGAACTATCTCTAAAGCAATAAATAATATTCCAAAAACAAGGAACTTACCCGCTATCACATCCTTGATTGTCTCACATCCGAACCTTCAGCTCCTCTACCGGGTGTTCCATAGCCTTGGCCGAAACCATTTCCTCCATGGTTTGGACCACGAACCTTCGTTGCCTGAGGGCAATTCTTAACCAAATGAGCCTTAGATCCACATCGAAAACATACCTTACTATTACCCCAACACTCTCCTGTGTGAGTTCTCCCACACTGAGCATATAGACGACTCGATTCTCGAAAGCGCGCAGTGCACGCATGAAATTCTCGATCCTTGGTCTTTTCTGAACATCTCCAAACGATGCTGACAGTCTAAAACTTCTCTTATTCCCATTCCTATTCTTTTC
The DNA here is from genome assembly GCA_025506655.1 of Gossypium rotundifolium. Taxonomy (NCBI): domain Eukaryota; kingdom Viridiplantae; phylum Streptophyta; class Magnoliopsida; order Malvales; family Malvaceae; genus Gossypium; species Gossypium rotundifolium. Next base: position 47,117,676 of record CP106725.1, read on the forward strand.
TCGATTTTCTCTTACAGTCCTCTTAACTTCTTCAGCTATCCGAGCTTTCTCCACTAGAATGGCAAAGTCTCTTTCTCTGTGCGGAACAATCAACTCTCGCAACTCATCACGTAGCCCATCTTCGAACTGGACACACCTTTCATAATCAGTAGCCACGATCCCTTTGGTGTACTAACTTAACCGCACAAATTCAGCTTCATACTCTGCTACCGACTTGCTTTTTTGAACCAAGTTTAGAAACGCCTTTCTCTGCGAGTATAAGTAGCTAGCGCCAACGTACTTCCCTTCAAACTTAAGCTTAAAATATTCCCAATCCACTCGGTCTGTCGGGGTACTTTGTCTGACAGTGAGCCACCATCGATAAGCTTCATCTCGGAGCAACGAGACAGCACCTTTCAGCTTTTCCTCAGGAGTATAGTCCAAATCGTCCATGATTCTTTCAACTGCCTCCAACCAATACTCCGCTACATTCGGAGCTACTCCTGATACTCCTCTAAAAACTTCGGCTCCGTTCGACCTAAGTCTTTCCGATACTGATTTTCGAGCTCCATTTCCCACATTAGCTCCTGCCACTCGCTCGAGCACTCATAGCATAGCCCGCGATACTGCGTCATCTTCTCCTATCTGATCTTGATCCACCGTGCCCATTGCTGGCGGCGACACTTCGTTTTCTGACCCATGGCCAGACCCTACTGGTTCCGATACTGCCATTCTACCTCTACCGCGTCCACGACGACCACGTCCCCTAGAACTCATGTCTAACATTGTGATTTATCTGATTAAAAATTTTATGCATTAGTACTTTTGTTCCACTGATTAATCGCGAACAATTTTATGAAGAGAAGTTCTAGAAGTGGTTCTTTCGATCACCCAAAGTTTCAGTTCAAGTTCACTACTCTAATTCAGAGAGTCACATCCATTCCTCAATGGAGGCGCATTCATTCATCAACAAGAACACATTCATTCAGCGGTATCTACCACACACATTCACTATTCGGACATTTCTGCCCGTTTCTATCCCAGGGGTATTTTTGTCATTTGTCCTACAGGGGTATTTTGGTAATAAATCAGGATATCTTGATATTTGTAAAACAAAAGTTTTTGGTATTTTTGTGAAGTAGAAACATTTTAGCAAAAGTCGAGGGTATTTTTTTGAAAATCTTAAAAACTAAGGGTTTTTAGTAATTTACAACACAGGGGCATTTTAATAATTTTCCCAAATCAAAGTACATTGAATTTTTGCAAAACAGAGTTTTTTGGAAACTTTTGCAAAATAGAGAAATTTTATTAAAATCAAGGGTAATATGGTACTTTTAGAAACCAAGGGCATTTTCGTAATTCTTCCACGTGGGTATTTTAGTAATTTGGCAATTCAAAATTTTTTTGAGAATTTTTTCAAAATAGATTTTGTTACAAATCGAAGGGTAATTTAAGGATTTAAAAAACTAGGGTTTTTATAAAAAAATTCTGACTAGTCCCTTTCGGGTTTTAGTTCTTGAGTTTAGCCTATGAATAAGTCCTCTTGGTTAGGGTGAACCAGTAGCTACGCACTGTAGGATTCGAGTAAAGAGGAGGTGAGTCACTAGGACCTGCTTAAGTACCAAGCTCTTCTTGAATCCACTCCTAGACATGCGCACAATGGTTGCCACACCTTAACTCGGTGACTTACTTCACAGGTTTGTTTAATAGTCCTTAAGTCTTATGCATGTGTTTGAGTGCACTAGCCCTAGGGTTCAATAGCCCTAATATTCTAATCTACGAGCCCAAATAAGCCCATAACAGTTCACATAAATAATCACTTCAATAATTAGAAGTACTTACCAGTGGACTTGGTAGGAGATCTGAGTGCCATGCCAGAATAACCTGAAATAAAAGTTCACATTTTGAAAAGCCCATTTTTGAAAACATTTTTGGACCCAAAACCCTCTAAGCCGAGTTTTGAACCGGGCTCTGATACCAAACTGTAACACCCCAAACTCGGCCCATTCGTTACTACCAAATTTGAAATGCCACTGCGGAAAACATTTAAAAAAAATATCCTAACTTGTGGTGGAACTTGAAAATTTTGTTCTTATTCAAAACCATGTCCATTTAATTTTTTTAAATAATATAAGCTTGATAAAATATCCGAATTAAAACTTTATTATATATATAGATTTAAGAAAATAAAACCATTTGCGAAAGATATCTCAATTGTCAATCCATAATAAAACATAATAATAAAGATACTTAATAAAAATACTTAAATGCTTTAATGGGCCTTATTACAACAAACACTTAATCAAAATACTGAAAATATAAATACTTAATTAATTAAATAAAATGTCTTCTGCATGGGCCACCTCGTATCCACTCCAAACCCGGTCCAAGCATCACCTGTGATGTTGATAAAAATTGGGTGAGTCATACAGACTTAGTGTGTAATTAAACCACTGAATTCCACCCACATGTTAACCCCATATTAACCCATATATCAGATAACAAATATCATATTCACATATTACCACATTCTGGGCTTGGCCCACATTCATATCACATTCATATAATAGTGTAAATATTCACATGTTTCCACATACTGGGCTTGGCCCATTACCACATTATTCCACATATCATATACTGGGCTTGGCCCATTTCTCATTCCAATCCACATTCACATTTTGGGCTTGGCCCATTTCCACATTAATACCTCATTTCACAGATCACATAGAATTATGCAAAGTGCACCCAACCCAATCCTAGGGTCCATCCGCTACACACCCCTTATCCGACCTACCACACACGTGGGATTAATAAATCACCTCTCCTTTTCACTCCAAAAGGCAATCAATGCCGTCCACGTGCAATAAAGCACAAAAATCCACAACGCGACCTCAGTCAGTGCCAATCCATGATGTAGCTGTAGCTAACACCAAAACCACGATGGGACACATAGTCACTCATCAACCATGATATGGCACTTAGCCGATATCAACCACGATGAGGCACATAGAAAACTCATCAAGCCACGTGAACTAAATCGCAATTACTCCACAACATGACCTCAGTCAACGTCAATCCACGATGTAGCTCAAGGCTAACATCAAACCACGTACTCGAAGTACACCCGTACCTTCTTTCATATCATATCCCAACCCATGCACATGCAACATGTAATATTGACGTAATAATAAATGCATGCACATGTTATTAAGGCAAACAATCATATTTCTATAAACATTGTCACATTCACATCGACACTGTCACATTCTTATCAACAAATAATACTAACCTGATTATCGATATACCCCTTTTAGGGTAATCACCACATAACTGCCACTGCACTGGTTAGCATATAAATCACACATGCAAATATAGCAAAAACCCGAAAAATGGTGGGTTAATCACATACCTGACTATTTAGCGAAATCCTAAACTATTTGATTCTAACACGATGAACGGGGTTTTTCCTCCTCCCTTAATGCCGATTTGGTCTCCTACCAAATCCCGGAGGCTTTGGTTATCTCTGCCGATTTACCCCTAACATCCATAGATAGAATCGGTCACTTTTAAACCCAAATATGGCCTATGGCCGAACAACACAAGCCTCCTTACCTTACTAAACTAAATCCCGAATCACCACTTGCTCCTTGAATAGTCGAAATCCCTGCTTAGCAACCATTAGAATCGGCTTGGCACATGAAAACTCTAAAGATGGCCCTTGGCCGAATATTACCAATTGCTTACCTTAATCTCTTCAAATCCCGAAAGACTCCTTTAATGCTCCCTAACGTTGGCACAAAAGAAACACATTAATATGGCCTTGAGCATATTCGGCCATTCTTAGAAATCAAGGCCTACCCTTGATTTCAGCATACCAAAAGAAAGAGAGAGGAAACCAACTGCTTAATAGGGGTACTTACCAACGTTTGTTTAGAGAGACTACAAGAAAGTAGTCGACGACACCTTCCTTGATGATTCGACTTATGCTCTAAATGGTGACTACACATTCGGCTATGGCTCTCAAAAGAAGATGGGGTATTCGGCTATTCAAGGAATAAAAAGAAAGGATTTGGGGTTGAAAGAAAATAAAAAGAAAAGAAGAGGAGAGGAGTAATGGAATTTTGGAAAAGCAACACTAAAGAAAAACTAACAATTTTCGGCACTTAACCCCCTCATTATGACCGAATTTACCAACACCAAGAGCCCCTCAATCGGCCACTACCTCTCCCCCTTATCACATCCCAAAATTTTCTCCATTATTGTCTCTTTATCACCCACTTAAATAAATAAAATAAACAACAATATCCCTTACTAATATCTCATTTAATCTAAATAAAATAAAACCATAATTAAAATAAATAAATAAAACCACAATTATCTTATATCTACCATCTTAAAGTAAATAAGTAAAACTACACTTATCCTACTCTTAGCCAAATTAATAAAAATAAAACCAACCATTATCCTTATCATTTGAGAGTCCATATGCCGTCCCACTACTCCTGTCTCAAGGAAAAAAATAAAATAAAAATAAAACCCAACTCATTTGTTGCCTACATGGTTCGAACATGGGACCTGCTGGAACCCTTTGAAGCAAACAGCAGGTAACGCCCCAGCCACTCTGCTGCTGGTTCTTTTGTGACATAATTCACCCTGAATTTCTTTTAAGACCTACTTAGCCCAAGTGCCTTCTTGCCGCACAAAAATAAAATGCCCTTTCTTGCTTCCTTCGCAACTCGAACCTGGGCCCTCATTGCTGCAAGCCACATATAGCGCCCCAAGCCACTCTGCCATGGCCTTCTTTTATGAAATAAGCTCGCCACAATTTATTTTAAAGCCTCCTTCCCTAGCTCCCTCTTGTCTTAACGTCAAAGCAAAATAAAAACACGCCCATGCCGCCAACGGGATTCAAACCAAGGTCCTTGTCCAGGCGTCATTCCAGGCCCTTAAGTGGCGCCATTAAGCCACTTTACCAAGCCCCTTTTCATGTCCAAACACTCTCAAAATTTTCCTTAAGGCCTCCTTAGCCCAACGCCAAAAATAAAAAGTCTCCAATGCTTCCCATATTGCTCGAACCTCCTCCCTCCTGGGCGCTCCATGTGACGCAACCTGCCAAGCCCCTAAGGTAGCGTCCCAAGCCACTTTACCACGCCACTTGCTGTGTCTTAAACGCCCCTCAATTTCTTTTAAGACCTTTTTCACCTAGTTTCCCCTTTTTTCACTTAAATCCAAAAATTTTTCCAAAGCATTCCCTTATATTTTAAAGTTCCTGAAACCCTTAAAACATATCCAAACATACTCTAAGCCTACTATCACTCGAATTATGCACGAACGCATAACCCCTAATCTAGGATGTTACAAGGAATGCTCCATACCCTTTCTGCACCAACTTTTCTGCCTTCAAAGTAGATACCATATTTGCTAAAAAGTTTCTTTGCTCGCCTATCATTATTACCTCCTTATCATTCATAGTCTTGATTGTCATTCGCTTTTGGGCACAATCCAATTGCGCTCAATGCTTCACCAACCAATCCATGCCAAAAATGAGATCAAACTTGCCTAAAGGTAATTCCATCAAGTCCGCTAGAAATACCTCTCTTTGAATTTCCAAGGGAACATCTCTAAATAATTTATTCACTATTACCAACTATCCTAAAGGACTAATTACCGTCATCTCTCTATCGGTATCTCAGATCTAATATTTAGGTTTCCAGATATGGCACTAGCAACATACGAGTGGGTAGACCCGATATCTATAAAGCAGTAACAGGTACATCAGAGATGAAGAACGTACCAGTTATCACATCAAGTGCATCGCCGTCTTCACGATGCCTGACCGCATAGACCAATCCTGGCTGTCTTGCCTCTGTGTTACCTAACACCATTACCTCGACCGGTGCACCTTGTCCACGTCCATTACCATTACTACCACGTCCTGGTCCACAGCCTCTCGGTGGTTGCTGAGTACCTCTAGCTGGCTAAGCATCAGGGTTACGAGCTTCCTGAGTCGTATCAGTCCATCGAGGGCAATTCTTATACTAATGATCCTTGGAACCACATTTAAAACAGGCTCTAGTTTTTCTCCAACATTCTTTGGGATGTCGTCTTCCACAATCGGCACATTCTCGATTCTGATTGGTAGTCATAGGTGCCCTAGCTTGAACTGGTTCATCATTCTGTGGCTTCTTTTGAAACCTTTTAGAAGAACCAGAGTACTTAAAATCCCTCTTGCCTCTTACTTTTTTCCGGTTCTGGCGTTCTAAATTTTTAGCCTCTTCGGCTATCTTAGCTTTCTCTACAAGCGAGGTAAAAGTTCATACTTGTTGTGGGGCTATCAGTACCCGCAACTCATCATTCAGCCCATCCTCAAAGCGTACACAGCGCTCATGATCAGTCTGCACTATTGTGCGAGCATAATGGCTCAAGCGAAGATATTCTGCCTCGTAAGCTGCCACAATCTTACTTCCTTGAACCAAATTCAGAAATTCCTTCCTCCGAGCATCTATATAACTTGTCCTGACGTACTTCCCTTGGAAAATAGCTTTAAAGAAATCCCAAGTAATCAATACAGCCTCGGTGCCTTCCCGAATAGTAAGCCACCATTGATACGCCTTGCCTCTTAGCAAAGACATGGCTTTCTCAGTTTCTGCTCGACAGTACACTACAGATCATCCATAATTCGTTCTACAGCCTCAAGCCAATATCCTGCCACATTCGGAGCTACACTGAAGACACCTCTAAAAACTTCTGCACCACTAGACTTGAGTCGTTCCGATATTGATCCATGAGCTACTGGCCCAGTTCTAGCCCCAACTACTCTTTCTAAGACTTGCAACATTTCTTGAGTCAAAGAATTATCCTCATTCGCGTGATCATGAGATCCAGTCTCGCTCTCAAATGAGGCAGGTGCATCCATTTTGGCATATGACCGAAACTTTGGACGCAGCACCTCGCCCTCTACCACGGCCACGTCCACCGCGTCCACGACCACGTCCTCTAGTGCTCATAATGACTAATTCGCTTTTAATCTGATTACAAGTTTTATGAATCAGAATATTATTTCAGTGTTTATTAACGATATTTTATGAGATATAAGAGATAGGGTTGTTTTCGCAATCACATCCTATAGTCTCGATCTCTATCGTTTTCAACACCTAAAATTAGAAGTTCTAGAGTGTTCCTAAGGTCTCATCACAATAATAAACATTTAATAAACAAATACTTACTTGACTTGGTGTCGGATGCTCGTGGTGCCATACTACCTTTAAAACATAAAGTCTAGAAATTTAAGTAATTTTTAAACAAAAATCATTGTTGAACCCAGACCACAGCCGAGTTTTGAAACTGGGCTCTGATACCATAAAATGTAACACCCCAAACCCGGCTTATGCATTAAGCTCGGATCTTAGCATGCCACATAAATTAAACGTACATTCAAATCATTAACGATGTAGGAATCAAATCTTCAAAACGATTAAGAGAATGACTTTATCGAAAAAAATCGAAGTTCATTGAAAACCATAATTAGAAACACAAGAGTTTATCATTTGATCTATAGAGTAGTAATTGATTAAAATTTTGTATTTTATCTAGTCAAAATATTTCATCGAAGAGTTTTAAAAATATTTCCTAAGTTTCAGTGATATTTAAGAAAAACCTTTATTTTATACGAGAGTTATAGAAAAACATTTATGAAATCTAAATCAATCCAACTTAGGAAAACTAAAAACATAATAAATCCATCCACATAATAAAATCCATAATTAAAAAGGCCTTATTACATCGCGATTAAAATAGTACTTAATAAAAATTATTAAAGAAGTTTTAAGGTTTTATAAACCACCATTTGTAGTATAGCCTCTACACGAAGTCATCTCCGACCCAAGTCTCCATCAATTATTATTACCAGAGAAAGGCAAGAAAATGGGGTGAGTTACTTAAAACTCAATGTGTAACCCACTTATCGGATTCACTGGGCCAAAACCATATAAACATATAATTGGGCTTGAGCTCATTTTGCAAAAGTAAATATTTATAAATCAGGTATAAAATAATAATGCATGTAATATGCAATTTCCCAACCAAGCCTAATTTCCATCCGCTACACACCACCCGTACCAACCATCACACCTATGGGGATCAAGTCAACCCACCCCGCCAACACACCAATAGTAGGCTTAAAGCCAATTATAATATTTGTGGCAACAGGCCATTTAAATAATTATGGTAGAACCACCGATCTAAATTTTGGGCAACAGGCCATCGTGACAGAGTCACCTATCTAGAATTTTGGCATCAGGCCTTTCTTCTCTTCATCAATAATCCCAACCCATGCAATCATGTTTATGCATAACAAAAAAAAATTTGTAAAGTAAATTTTTATAAAAACCATATTACAATTTATAAATTTGGCCCATTAGTCAAAATATCATTTTGGCCCATATAACAATCTAGCAACTTGGCCCTTTTCATCACATATCACATTTTAGATCATATATTAATATCACCTTTTTGGCCCATAAAGCAACATAATTCATTTTGGCCCATAAATTCACATTTCAAATTTGGCCCATAAAATCACATATTTCAAATTGGCCCATAAAAACACATATTTCAAATTGGCCCATAAAAACACATATTTCAAATTGGCCCATAAAAACCCATATTTCAAATTGGCCCATAAAAAGGGTATTTTCGTAATTCGATCCATCGGGACATTTCGTAATTCGGCCCATTTAACATATGAGGCCTTTTCATAATTTACACACTTGGCCAATTAATCAAATTATTCACATGGCCCAAAAAATATCACTTTCTTTCACAAATAACCCATTAAGGGCAAATTCGTAATTTTCTACATCCTCGATTTTTGGTTTCATGCATTCACATAAAAGAATTTGTATAACGTATTTTTCAATCTCACCGAATTTATGATTTTTATTATAACGCTTACGATATGGTATAACCCAAGAGATAAGTGTGAAGTTACACACCTGATTATGGTGAGAACTACACTTTCCCGCTCGTCGATATCTAAACACACATCACGATGGATTAGAACACTAATATTTAATATAAAACTATTCTAATGATTATCAATCTAGATCCTTACCCTCGGAATCTCGAACAATAATTATTTACGATTTCTCTCCGATCAAAGGTTCAAAACCACGAGTAAACAATGGCTCGGGAGTACGTACGACTTCGAATAATTGATTTTCGCCGGATGAGGGTCCACAACTCGGTGGAAAGTCTCAGATTCTCGAAACAGTCCTTCGCTTAAACTTAGGGGGAATAACGGAACCACCCCTCTTCCAAACACTATTTACTGCCCTTTTTGTCCCTATCTTGATTGTCTCTATTGACAAAAGATCATTAGTCCGACTAATAAATTATCGAAATTTTGGCTAACGGTTTTAAAAGTGAGATTAACTTACCACAAATATCCTCGTTCCACAATATGAAAATCGAGCGATAGCGTCCCCTAAAATGAAATCTATTAATAAACCATTTATATCCATATGTCGAGTAATGTGAAAATCCTTAATAATCCCTAACCTTAACACCTTAATTCGATTCCAACGATTTACGATGTTTACGAACACTTGAGTTTCGGCCCTCCACTATCACACTATTGTCCAAGGCTTGAAAGAAGAAAAAGAAAATATTGAAAAGAATACTTATGTATAAGAGAAGATTCGGCTATGAATAAACAAAGAAAAGAAAAATGATTCGGCAATGGAGTAATCTAACATTCGGCCATGAGAGAAAACAATGAAGGAAATATGGTTGAAAAGAAAATAAAAGATGAAAGGAAGAGATGATGTTGATTCGGTTTTCAAGAGGGAAAAGAGAAAGAAAAGAGATAAATTTTAGGAGCAATATGCATTCGTCATTGGTGAGAAAAAAAAAGAAAAGAAAAGGTCCTTGATGGCTATGTGGTTTCAGTCACAAAGAGAAGAAAATTTTTTTGGAGAGGAAGAGCAACTAAATCCGAAATGGTCAAAAGAAATGGCAAAAAGAAAATTGCTTACTCAAAGTTTTTGGCATATTCGGCTAGGGAGAAAATGGATGGAGAGAAAGTGTTTTGCAAAAGCAAAAATGACCAAAATCAAAACAAAATTACCTTTAGCATAAGATACATTCGGCTAAGAGAGAAAAGAAATGAAAGGAGAATAAGTGTTTTTGGGAAAAGATGGATGACCAAAAAGGGAGTATCACAACTACACAACCTTACCACGCTTACCTCAAAATTTCGGCCACCCCCTATCCCCAAAAACCGACCAAGTTCAAGTCAAAGTTGGCTACACCAACTTTCCAATACATCCTCCTTGATAAGTGCCTTGTGTTCCCCTTTCATGCCTTAATCAAATGATTCCTTTCCCTAAGTTAACGCTTGCCTTTTTCCCATGGTCTTCTTGCCATAAAAATTTAATCCAACTCATCCTAATCCTTATCCATGATCGAAACATGCTAAGAAAAAGCAAAAATAAAAGCTTTCAAATTGCATGCTAGGAGATTCGAACCTCTCCCCTCAAGCAAACATACATGCGCCAACACCACCTTGCTACTAGCTCATCTTATGCTAGTTTTTGACACTTAAATTTACTTAAACCTCAAAGTCACTTGATCCACTTCAATTAAGTACTCATTACAAAAATTTATTCTAATTCTGAATAATTCTCAAGTCTTCTCAAGACTATACTAAACATGCAAAATTTTAATTATACACAAACTAAGCACCAAAACATGCATCATATCGATACTCAAATTTTAGGATGTTACATAACCAACACCAAAAATAACATTAAAATATTATTCCAACCTCAGATTTGTGGTCTTTAAAGCACTGTTTCGACTAGGGTCTAAACCAGACTATTACATATACTATTGAACGATAGGTGCACTTGCCTTTATTGTGATCGTAGTTAGTTACAGACACATCAGTTGCCGAATTGAACTAAGCGTGGGATGACTTGTTTCGAGCGTGAATTGATTGAATTACGACATCTGAAATTCCCGTACGAACCTTAAGAATAGTATAGGATACATATGTCATGACATTAGGACTTTTGAGGTGTGATTTCGTGTAAGACCATGTCTGGGAATTGGCATTGTATATGATTTGTGTAAGACCCTGTCTGGGACAGAGGCATCGATATGTGATAACATGTAAGACTATATCTGGGATATGGCATTGTATGTGATATATGTTTTTCAAGTATCATTAACGATTTCGAATGGTTCAACGAGTAATGTCAAACTAGGCCAAATGTGAATTTGAGCTAAATAATTCAGGTTCGTATGAGGTTTATATGTTCATTTAAAAAAAAAGAGGTAAGTGAAGTTACTTATTGTCGTATTATGAAATATATTAGAAAAGTGATTGTATATATGTAAAATATTAGTTAAATGTGGCCTATTCGAATTGAATTATTAATGTTCTTGTGATGATTTATTTGCTTATGGCTTACTAAGCTTTCAAAGCTTACCTTTTGTGTTCTTTCATTGTTTTATAGATATATAAAGCTAGTTCGAGCTCGGGGATCGTTAAGGATCATCATCACACTATCAATCGTTATTTCGGTACTTTGAAAGCTTGTACTTTTGACATATGGCATGTATAGGCTAGTTTTAATACGGTTTGTTTTGAATTGTGTATAAATAGCCATGCGAAAGTGGCTTGATAATGATGTTAATGTTTGTGAATAATCGGCCTTCTTAATTAGCTCATTTTGGAAAGTTTGTTTGATGGACATGTGATTCGGCTTGAGCAATTATGTAGTTGATGGAGGTGTTTTTGATTTGTGGTACATGTTTTTATAAGCTATGTGATGTTCTTGCTATATCTTGTGAATTTGGCTATTTGGAGTGGCTCATTATTGACCTATAAATTGTTGTATAATTTGTCTTGTAAATCGGTTTGGAAATGGTAAATGATGTGCATTCATATCCATTTGATGATAGTTAAATTAAATACATATGTATATGACATGTTTGTTTGTGGTTCGGTATTTAAAGGTCAATTTGGTTAGTTTAATGTTTATTTTTGTTATGTGCAGAAAGTGTTAATGGCGAATTATAGTAGTAATATGGATATTTATAAAATTGACATATGGCTGTTTGTATTCGGTTATGAAATCGTACTAGCTTAATATTGAATGAAGGAATTGGTACGAATTTTGAGGCCATTTAAATGACCGAATTAATGGCTTATTGGATGGTTGAATATATGATGTCTAGACATTATATTTACATACGAATTAGGTATGCTTTGGCTTGTTATTTGTGTTCAAAAATGGTCCATGTTGATTTAGTGAAATGCGCATAAATTTGTAATGTACAAGAACTATATTTGATCATTTGGTGATGTTTAATAATGATTCATTATATAGATAACTTATGAGTTGTATAATATGATTTGTTTTGACTTGATATGCGAATGTACATAGGTTTATGAAATGGTACATTTGATAATTATATAATGAAATAAATGATGCAATTGGATGTTTTGACATATGCATCGATATATTATTTGTAAGGATATATGCTTATATATAATTTAAGTATTCAAATGATATGAATGTGATGGTAATAAGGTTCGAATATTAGACTTATAAAGCACGTGTATTATATTATTGATATATGATAGCTTAGTTCGAAAATTTGAATAGGTAAACAAAAAATTGAAATTGTTGAGTTTTTTTTAGTATGGTTTGTATGTGATATATGATTTATATAAGCAAAATTGGTATATGTGAATTGTGGTATTCGAGTTTCGAAGTGTTTATAATGGAGATATTATAACTTTATGCTTGAATTGTAATAAATGACTGTTCTGAGCTGTGTTTTTGATCGGTAATGTCTCGTAACCCTAATCCAAGGACGGATACAGGTTAGAGGTGTTACATTTTATTGGTATTAGAGCCATAGTTTAGTCGGTTCTAGGACTAACGTAGCGCATGTGAGTCTAGCTATACATGCCATATATATAAACTACGATAGTGTGATGATTCCCGATAATTAAAATGTGTTTTCATATATTAAATGGATCCCGATCGAGCCGTAGCTGATGATGTGGAAAGTAATACGCCCACTCCCGCTCAAGGGGCAGCTGTAACACCCCTAACCTGAGTTCGTCATCGGATTAGGGTTACGGGTATTATCATGTAAGTTAAAACTTTAGTTCAATCGATTGAATCTTAGTTAATCATCTTTATCAAATAATTTAATCATAAACAGACAATACACATGTGTAACACATACTTGATACATTAATCTAAGTCATATACAATATAATCATCGATGAACATAAAATGACCATACAATGTATATTACGACAATATCACATAACAATACAGATTTCATGCACCACATTTATTGAAACGATCTTGATCTATAAAATTTATAAACAACTAAACTATTCGTAACTAATTAATTTAATAAGTATACTTCGAATGTCAATGCATAATACTTCCTATTAAGACCAATTTCATATGGCATAAAACCTATTTCCACATAAGTGAATACATGCAACTTATTACACATCACATACATACTTATGTATTTGGCCAAATATACAACGTCTCATTTATAACATTTCATGTTCGTTACCTAGCACAAACCGAGTTTGGTAGTTTCATGCACTCAATTAAATTAAGCAATCTCACAAGCCAAATATATATATATATATATATATATATATAAATGTATACATCATAGTTATGCACATTTTCCATATTCGACTATGAGCCTAAACTTCTTTAAACATGTTAACTACATTTGCAAATATCACCTAGGTTTGGCCGAATACACATACATGCATTACTCAATATAATTCATACTTCATAAATCAACTAAAGTTGACACACATACATAAGTTCCGAATGATGCTCAACTAACACATACCTACCTTGAATTATACATGCAAAGATTAACTTAAATGCTGAAACACTTGACTAATTTAATTCATACCTTAGCATTATAAACAAGCAATTATATGGAATACATAATACACAAACTTAACTAAAAGAAGCAGACCATAGTCAAATCATTGAAACCAAACACACCATTCACATAATTAAGAACAAATAAAATTGAACTTAAACAAAATGATCAAGCCATTTTTGCATGGCCATTATATATATAACAAAACATCATTCAAACATTTAGCTAGCCTATACATGCCTTTGATTCAAAAACTAGCTTGAAAGTACCAAAAAGAGATGATAGTGCGGTTGACTTCACCAATGATCCCCTGAGCCCATAGCTTTATCAAAATCTATAAAACAGAACATTGAACATGAACGGAGTAAGCTTATTAGCTTAGTAAGTCTCAAGCAAATATTAATGTAATAATCATACACTTAAACATCATAAACTTTAGGCTTATAGTATTGAACATAAATATTTCAATATGTAAAATGTACATAGCCGAATACTAGTAATACCCTTGATTTAAATATTATCACTAAATCACCATGAACATGTACATTATCAAATCACATGAATATCATATTTAATCGCACATTCCGAATCATATGAACACATCTTAGGTATTGATCTCCTATATCTACTTATACAAATATGCAATCACTTTCAAACTCTTTCACCATTAATCTTTCCATTTATAACCGAGTCTTCAATGTAAGATACATGTATATATATTAATTTTCGCATATATGAAATGTTCATACACATTAATGATAAGCTCAACATTATAAAATAAAAATACTTATTGAATCAACCATTTCATCACATCGTACTTAACTAAAACGATAACAAATTAGCTTACTTCATTCATTACTCATATAGTAGGCTAACTCTTACTCGAGCTTTTAACACATAGCACTATATATGTCTCACCTTGTTTGATTCTCGGATTCTCCGTTTATAGCATATCACTGGCATTAAGCCTACTAGTCCCGAGGTCTAAAGTTCGAACACCGGAATTAAGCTTGCTAGGTAATAAGCCTGAAATAATTCACCGGCACAAGGCCTGCTAGGCTCGAAGCCCGAAATTTCAACATTTTCAACATTTCAATACACATTACTTAGTGCTAAAATCACAACCATCTCATATACTTCATATTACTTTCACATATTAAATCGAACGTACTTATTCACATCACATTTAACAAAATAAATTCACTATCAACTCATACTCCCATATTCGGCCAACATATATTTTTATGCTTTAAATTTCCAAATTTTATCATATGCTATGTTCATAAATAATTCTTTGGCATACATTTGCTTAAGGACTTACCTCGACTGTCGACGGACAACGTATACCGACTATTCGATAACCTTCGCCTTTCCTCGATCCAAATCCGTTTTTCTTTGTTCTTAATCTAAACACATTAAAATTCAGGTCATTCAAGTACATTTCATTTCAATTTAGTCCCAAAACACATAAACAGTCAAATTACATTTTACCCCTACTATATCACATTTTTGCAATTTGGTACTATTTGCACAAAACACAAAATACACAAAATTTCACTATAACACTTAAGGGCCGAATGTTCATAGGGACTATTCTAGTCCATTTCTTTCATTTAATTTGTATTTTAGCCCCCTCAAAAATTCATTTTTTCAATTTAGGCCAAAATACTCAAATTCACTAAAATTTCCTATACAAAACATGCTAATCTTTAACATATCTTTAATATAAAATCATCAAACATCAAAAACTACAAGAACATGTCAATGGCCGAATATCACATACACACTAATCTCAAAAAATTTTAGCATGGGTCGGATAATATACGAAGCAACTATCACAAAAACGTAGAAATTATCAAAAACCGAACAAAATTACTTACCCAAATTAATCTTCAAAAGACCAAACCCTAGAAAGCTTTTCTCCCCTTTTTTTTTCTTTTACTTTCGGCCAAGATGAACATTTGATGGCATGGTTTCATCTTTGTTTTATTTTTATTAACATAATTACTAAATACCATTTTTAACCTTACTAATAAAATAAAAAAAATTATAAACCCAAAGCCATTATTGTCCACTACTATCCACTACCCTTTAAAATGGGTAATTTGCCTTTTAAAGACTCCCATTTAAAAAAGACAACAACAATTCAGCCCTTGCACATTAAACTATCAAAGTTTCATTTTACACGATTAAGCCCTTTTTACTTAATTAAACACACAAACGATTAAATTTTTTTACGAAACTTTCACACACATTAATTCACATATAATAAACACAAAATATAATATTTAAAAAATTTTTGGACTCGAATTCGTGATCCAGAAACCGCTGTTCCGATTAGGGTCAAATTCAGTTTGTTACAGCAGCGCAGGCTAATTCTAGGCCAATTACGATTAGTCACGAGGGAGAGGCTAAACAAGCCTTCTTCCATATGATGAACAAATGGTTCACATAGTATATCCAGACAAATCTGGCTGCTCAACAACTTCCACCCCCACCTAATCCTCCCCAAATACCTGTGATACCTCAAGTTAATGATTCAATGCGATTGAATAAGCCTCTAGTTGATAAAATCAGAAAAATGGGGCCGTAGAGTTTAGAGCTACTATCGATGATGATGCTGAGCGAGCTAAATTCTAGCTTGATAATACGACCTGGGTATTCGATGAACTATCCCTTACCCCTGATGAATGTATCAAATGTGTCGTATCTTTGCTTCGAGATTGTAACACCCCTTACACGGATTCTATGCCGGAATCGGGCACGAGGCATTACTGGACTTGAATTGTTTAATCATTCTACATTAGGCTATAAAAATTATTTCCAATTTAAAACTTTTCATTCAAAATCGTAATGTCCCTATCATGCATCAACGAGACCCTTTACACCCACTCAGGATGTCGAGGAACCAAACCAAAACTTTTCAAACTTTTAAAAAATTTTCACCTAAACAAGGGCCACACGCCGGTGTGAAATGGGACACACCCGTGTGGGCAGGCCATGTGGTCACACACGCCCATGTCCCTACCCCATGTGGGATTTATTTTCATTTCAAACCTACAGGGGTTTTTACACAGCCGGACACACGCCCATGTGCTTGGCCCTTGTGCTCCACACGGCCTAGACATGTCTGTGTGTAAAAACTTGGGTATTCTATTTGTGATGTCAGTAGCCTTATAAGGGTCACACAGCCTAGGCACACACCCGTGTGGCTAGCTTGTGGTTGACACTGACTTACAACACTAACATGCAGAGGGAACACGACCAAGTCACACACCTATTGGGCTAATCGTGTGTCACACACAGCCTAGACACACACCTGTGTGTCTACCTATGTGGACCAATTCAAGGCTATTTTCCAAGCAATTAGCCACCCTCACTTGCATACATTCATACACCATCACATAAACTTCACATATCATTAATTATAACTCTTAAATTATCACATTTAAACCATGAAATGAAGTCTTTGTCCCATACATGATGGAGAATTATTTCTGGTATATTACAAATGACTTAAGCCGTCATCTATGGCTATGCACAATCAAACCATAAACTCTCTTAGGCCAACACATTTGGCTATCTCAACTATGGCTTAATCAACTTTAAAAGGAATCCGTATACATGCCATAACTCATAAGGACTTGAAACCTCATACCAAGTGTCTGCTCGATAGTGTGAAAACATCTCCGGCGGTCTCCAACCCAAGCTAGTTAAGCTAAGCTATAAGAGATGGGAAAAGAAAAAGAGTAAGCAATAATCCTTAGTAAGTTCATACACAAATAATAATCAATTATTGATATTCATTGATTATACTCAATCACAAGGTATTATAATGAGTTTTACTCTTAAACTCATGGTTACCTATTCAGTCACTCATAACGCTTACTCATTCCGTCTCTTACCACATTCTAACCATATCTCGAGCTTAATGCTCACATTCATTAACATACATTCCCTGCACTTATCACAACAATTTCTCATGTTACATCACATCATAATTTATCACTAAGCCAACTTCAATGCCAAATCACTCGGTGGTTTCGCACTTAGCCCACCATCAATCTTTAATAGGGTGGTATTGCACATAGCCCTCCAAATAGATAGTTACGATGGTATCGTACATATCCCACCAAATAATAATCTAAACGATGGTATCGCACTTAGCCCATCGTAGATAAGTAATAAGGTGGTATCGCATTTAGCCCACAGTCATGTGTTGCTATTACTCATTTTTATCAATATTTCATCATTCATACGAAACTATACAATAACTATCAAATTCATTCCACTTGAACCATACATGTTCTCATTCATGCCATGCACTAATCAACAACAACAATGTGCATATAAAATGCATCGTTTACACTTAAACCACTATAGGCTCCTCATATACCGAATTCACTTTAATTTAATTCTAACACATACCTGTACCTCTCGTGGTACAACCACATACTTTCTCATTTTCAACATACCTGTTGAATCACTCAAATTGTGAAATAACACTCTTGAGTCTCATACACATAACAGCTCAACGACATCATGCCCCTTATAGAGTCTTACATGAAATATCATATCGATGCCATGTCCCTGACATGGTCTTATTCAATATCTTACATTGAGGCCATATTCCAATATGGTATTATACGGGACCTTAACTATCATCATATCATGCTATTCGCATTTCCCACTATTCTTAGATTCAATTCTCTTGACATTTCATCAAAACATATTTAATTCATTCATAGAGTAAATATATATTCAATACTGCATTGGAATATTAAATAACCAGCACGTAATTGCAACATTTGCACACAAACTTACCTCAATATCGAAAGGGTAGAAAGGGACCTAATTGTCCATATGTCTCTCTTCTCCAATTCTAGGTCCGAATCTCATTTTCTTTGATCTAGAAAAATAGAATTTACTCATTTAATCACTTATAAATCATAATACATCATAATCTACACTTAAGAAAAAATGACTATTTTGCCCTTATACTTTGGCAAAATTACAATTTTGCCCTAGGCTCGTAAATCACTTTTCATCACATTTTCTTATTAAAAAACCTAGCTAAAAATTTAATCCTCTCAAAACTATCCACAACTCTAATTATTTCATGCATTAATGAACAAACTACAACATTTGCATCTAAGTCCCAATTTGGTGTTTTCATGACAACACCTTTCACAAAAGTTGTTTCTCATCTTCCTAACATTCATTTTCTTCCATAAAACTCAAAAACCAACATAAAATCTCTCATGGGAAGTCCCTATACTTTCAACCATATCACAAATTAATCCCCTCATTAGCTAGTTTAAGCTTTGGGGACTCCAAAAACACAAAAATCATCAAAAATTATCATCAAAAGGACTTACTTGCAAGGATAAGATGTAGCTGAAATTTTCAAGCTTTCAAACCCTTAAGCTTGCTGATATTTTTGGTTGGAGAAGAAAACAAAATGAAAAGATGATAGCGCTGGCTTATTTCATCTTATTTTATTCATTTTTGTCAACTAATATCACCAACTATTGACCAAAATAAATGCTCTTGTCCCCTTTGCATACTATGGCCAGCCAACTCACTTAAAACAAGGCCAATTGCACATTTGGGACCTCCAGTTAATATTCTATAGCTATTTGGTACCTCT
The DNA here is from genome assembly GCA_025506655.1 of Gossypium rotundifolium. Taxonomy (NCBI): domain Eukaryota; kingdom Viridiplantae; phylum Streptophyta; class Magnoliopsida; order Malvales; family Malvaceae; genus Gossypium; species Gossypium rotundifolium. The sequence continues at coordinate 47,137,252 of CP106725.1, forward strand.
AACAATTAAAATAAAACTTTCAAACTTTATGCGATTTAGTCCTTTTTCACGATTAAACATGAAATCGCTAAAATTAAAGCACCAAAAGTTTCATGCACCTTTATAAACATGTTATAACACATAAAATAACATGAAACTAATTTTCTCTAAACTCGGATTAGTGATTCTGAGATCACTGTTCCGGCTAACCCCTAAATCGAGCTGTTACAATTCTCTCCCCTTAAGGATTTTCGTCCCCGAAAATCTTACCGGGAGAAGTTGCTTTCAACACTCCTAAAACTTTTCCACCAACTCTTCAAAATCAAAATCGATGTGTCCTCAAGTTTCTCTCACCAAAATCTTTAAGGTAAAGTACACAAGATCGAAGCACAACTTTGGAACCTAGATTACTCTTTCTCTAGGGCACATATACTCAATAATCTGACAATTGTGAACTCTGCACATGCCAAAATGATCATTCGGATCTTTAACGGATGATTTACTACAATTCAGATGACATACCCCTCCTTGGGAAAATCATGTCAATCCAAATTTAAAATCTATAGTACTTTATCAAACTTTCTCCTTAGAATAATCAACGACTGTAATTGTCCTAGCTTTGAACATTCTGATAATTCAGCTTTTACCAGCCAACTACTTCCAAACATAAACTCAATCATATCATAAAATGTACTCAGTTGTCAAAAACATCTATGCATATATCTGTGCCTTCTCTTATTCTTGCATGAGTAGACCTGCTACTATTAAGTCTCATACCAAAACTTCTACATAAGTTCTGAACTCATCAATATACAATTTCTATCTCTAGGTAACATCAACAATGAAAATCTTATCCGACCTAAATTTTAACATCTCAAACAAACTCATTTTGAGCTTATTTAAAATACCATCCATTATCTCATTTCTTAACTTCTTTATCTCGAAAGGAAAAACTCGCTCTAGTCATTAACCTCGCTGAAACTAGGATATTACCAACTAAGGTCAATCGAGTAACTAACTAGTATTGCTTAAACAAGGATCTTCCATCCAGACAACTGTACCATGTCCACTATCCGAGAAGTATTTCAATAACTATACACACCATTGTAATAATTCAAACCGTTTTCATTATCACACATTCAAATTTTTCTGCAGCATTAGAAACTCTAACTCCTCATAATTCAGAAAAACACATGATTTTTTTCTCAATTTCACAACTCAAACACAAAAGTGATCGTCTCAGGATCACCAATCCAACAATTCTTTTCGACATAACTCTAATCACCAAAAAAATGTAAACTATTCCTTTACACACTGGTATTAAAACACATTTCCCCCCAATTCAACTGAACTTGTTACTAGAATTTTCAGTTAATAGTACCTTTAATGACTTTCAACTTAACCATCACGGTTAAAATATTTCAATGGGCATATCTCTGCATCATGCTCTCTACTCATGTACACATAGAATTTTATTCTCCTTGATGGTTCATGCGTAAATATATACATAACTCGAATCATATCTCAATACATCAATCTACTCTTTTCTCCACATTGAGAAAATATTTTGAACAAACTCTCGTTTGAGTTCCTCTTGATATGCTAATCTAAAAGCTTTACTTTCATCTTATCTCAATATAGCAGGGACATCTCAATTGAATACATTAACTCTATTCGGCTCACCCGAAAACCCATCGTACAACGTGAAACTTGTGATTTCACTTCTCATACTAGAATTATCACCTTTCTATGATCAAATCAAAAGCGTAATCATAGTAGATATAAATATCACAACTCGAAGAGCACACACTTCAAAGATAACCATAATCAGCGGAAATATAAGAGAAATCTCACATAAAGTTTCATCACCAACTTCCTCCTCAAAGTACCAGAATAAGGTTACAAAGAGATAAAGGAATGTCGATTTCAATTAACCAAATCGACAATCATTTTGTCTGATTTTACATTCATTTAACATTCTCACATGATCTCAATTTCGTAAGAAGAACAACAACATCACCCTTAAAGGGAAACAGATATTTATACATAATACTCAAAGAGATCATTATAATCCATTAAACTATGGTTGTCATAATTAAACACTTTCACAGTTCGAATATGGTTTCTCTAACCATTTCTGTCATCATAAACTCTTTGACTATTCCTTTCATGAGTGAACATCAATTCGAGAAGATCTCGATAAGTACACACCTTAGGCTTCCTACTCAATTGAGTCAAATAGCCTAGGCTAACTTTCTCTTTGTTCGCAACATCGCATAATCGGTACAATTTTCAAAGCATTCTGATATTCTTTTCAAACTATTTTCACTTTCTAACTACCTTTATCTCTATATACATTACTAATTATTTCACCACTGAACTCTTTCATTCCATACTCATGAACTTACTCGACTCGCATAAAATTCTCATCATGATTCAACAGTGGTAAGGGGGTGAGGTCATAGAGCCCCTAACTTGACTCTTGTGATTACATACATATGATTTAATATTCATCATTAATGAAATATCATCGTAGTCACACAACTAGCTCCAAGTGAGTTTTCACGTTTACTCATGCTACAATTATTTCTATCACCCATAATTTCGAACAGTGACTTCACTTACTCAAGCTCCACATTAATGTCTACTCGAGTACTCAAACATTTAACTCCAATTTCTCTTACCATTACTTATCAAATTAGGGAATGTTTTACGGGTTTGAGTATGTCGTTTACTTGATTGCCATAGTCCAACTATGGTCTTACTCGTATCACAACATCATAGCATAGCTATAACCTTACATGTCGTCACGATGCTGTAGCCCCGCTATGGTCTTACACGAAATCTCATATCGACACCAATGTCATATCCCAAATACGGTCTTACATGGTAACGCATGTCTATGCCGATGCCATATCCTAGATGTGGTCTTGCACGGGATCTTATATTGATATCGATACCATATCCCAGATATAGTCTTACATGATTTCATACCGAAGCTAGGTCCCAGATGTGGTCTTACACGGAATCACTTATCGTTACCAATGCCATGTCCTAGACATGGTCTTATATGAGATCACATGTCCCGCAATGGTCTAACCATGGTCTTATTCATCATTTTATCATTGAACGACCATACTCATCTCCTACATTCTACTTAATCAAACTTCTCAATTTAACTCCCACACTATAATACGTGTTGCTTCATACTGAGTCACGAAATAAAACATTATACATCGTCTACTTTAAAAGTCACACATGAGATTCAACTATATGGACATATTGTTCATACATCATTCAAACGGTTGCACATACAAACATATCCCGTTCTCTGGGTAAATTTACTCAATATATGCACCTAACCCAATAGGTTGAGTATATAATACCGTATGCATATCAAGCCAATATAGATAAGCTTATCACTTTATAACTCTCATTACATACCTTATCACACACATGTCATAAACTTCTATTCATACCTCACTGAATTTCCTCAATGCATAAGCACATTTCAATTACCTCATTATCACTTACAACATTATTGAAATTAGCTCGGTTGGGAATCATCTCTGTCTTAACAAAATATTTTATTAGAGCCGAGAGATATCACACTATCACGGTCCACATATGGCATATATAGCTAGACTCTTACTCATACTAGGTTAGTCCGAGAACCGACTAAACCATAGCTCTGATACCACTAAATGTAACACCTCTTACCCGGATTCTATACCAGAACCAGGCACGAGGCATTACTGACTTAAATTGCTTAATCATTCCACTTTAGGCTATAAAAATTCTTTCCAACTTAAAACTTTTCGTTCACCATCGTAATGTCCCTATCATGGGTCAACGAGACCCTTTACACCCACTCGGGATGTCGAGGAACTAAACCGAAACTTTTCAAACTTTTAGAAAATTTTCACCTAAACAAGGGCCATGTGCCCGTGTAAAATGGGACACGTCCGTGTGGGCAGGCCGGGTGGTCACACACATCCATGTCCCAACCCCCGTGGGATTTTTTTTTCATTTGAACCTACAGGAGTTTTTACACGACTGGACACACGCCCGTGTGCTTGGCCCGTGTGCTCTACATGACCTAGACACGCCTGTGTCCTCGCCCGTGTGTAAAAACTTGGGTATTCTATTTGTGACGTCAGTAGCCTCATAAGGGTCACACTGCCTAGGTGCACTGTAACAGTCCAATTTGACCCTAATCGAAACGGTAGTTTCGAGACAACAAATCTAAGTCTGATATATATTTAAATGATATATTCTATGCTTATTCTATGTGATTTAATGTGTGTGAAAGTTTCGTAGAAAAATTTAATCGTTTATGTGATTAATTTAGAAAAAGGACTTAATCGCGAAAAAGGTAAAAGTTACAAACTATAGTGAAAAGTGCCCAAGTGTTAATGGATTTTTAATATGAAGCACTAAAAGGGCAATTAGCCCATTTTATAAGATAGTGGATGGCATAGGGCTAAAATACCCTTATATTATAAGTTAGTTTTATTATTATTAAAAGGTTATATTAGTAATTCACTAATAAAACATATTATATGTTAAATAAAACAAAATGAATACCACTATCATCTTTTACATTGTTGGCCGAATATTGAGAAAAGAACAAGGGTTAGAGAGCTTTGAATTTCGGCAATCAATTTGCTTGATTAAGGTATGTGTGATTTTCGGTTTTTGATAATTTTTACGTTTTTGAGATCGTTGCTTCGTATATTACCCGACCCATGCTAGAATTTTTGAGATTGTATATAAAACCCCAAACCCGGTCTATGCGTTAAGACTAGATCTGGTTTGTTACATAAATCAAACTATCTTAATAATTACGAAGAATAGGAATTTAAAATAGAAATCATTTATAATTACAAGGTTTAATAAAAACCAAAATAGTATTTTAAATTTGATGTATATGAGAAAAACATTTATTGAAAATATTATTAATATTGTATTGATAAAATCCTTAGAGTAAATTTTATAAGAGTTCAAAATATTTAAGAAAATGATAAAGGAATTTCATATATTTGAAAACCCAAATTATTTTAAGAAAACAAAATAATTATAAGCCCATATTAATAGTCCAAAACATAATTTAAATCCATCCACACCTAAAATCCATAAAACATTTATAGAGGCCTTATTACATCAAACCTATAATAGTAAATTATAGAAAGTCTTTAATAAAAGTTCAAAGTTTAATTAACCCTCATTCGAAGTATGGCCTCCACGAAGTCATCCTCGGCCCAAGTCCACGTCAATTTCCATTACCTGAGATGAAAAATTTGAGGGAGTGAGTTACTTAGAACTCAGTGTATAACTCACTTACTTATTCATTGGGCCAAATCATCAAATCATAGTTTTGGGCTTGAGCGCATTAGCAGGATTAACAATATAAATAATAATATGTATGCAAAATGAATTTTCCCACCCAACCTAATTTCCATCCGCTACACACCCCCGTACCAACCATCCCACCTGTGGGGATCAAGTCAACCCACCCCGCCATCACACTAATCACAGGCATTAAGCCATCTTATATTTGTGGCAGAGCCACCGAACTAGATTGTGACAAAGTCACCAAACTAGAGGCATTGAGCCATTAATATTTGTGGCAGAGCCACCGAACTAGAGGCAATTAGCCATTTAATTATTTTGTGGCAGAGCCACCGAACTAGATTTTTGGCAACAGGCCTTTCTTCTCTTCATTATTAATCCCAACCCATGCAACATGTATGCAAAAATTTGTCTAAGTTTATATGATGATTTTATCAAAAGATTTGAATAACATAAGAGTCAATATTTCTAGTTTTTGTTAAGGCCCAAAATTTCGAAATAGCATTTAGCCTATTTAGCAATCTAGCATCTTAAACCCAATTTACGATCTAGCTAAGAGTTTGGCCCATTTAACAATTTATCAGGCTTTTCGGTCCATTTAACAATTTATCAAGCTTTTCGGCCCATTAAACAATTTTATCAGGCTTTTCGGCCCATTTATCGATCTAGCAGAGATTTCGGCCCATTTATCGATCTAGCAGAGATTTCGGCCCATTTATCAATCTAGTAGAGAGTTCGGCCCATTTATCGATCTAACAGAGATTTCGGCCCATTTTATTAACTAGCATATTTTTCGGCCCATTTTTATGAGACATAAAATTTACATATTAACAACTAACTTTACGAGGGTGTTTTCGTAATTTTCACAATTTTAATCATTTTCATGTATTTTCACCGAGATACCAATTAATACGTATTATACCGATTTAGTCGTCTTTACGATTTTACTCAATACCACGAATGACATCCAACCCGAGAAAAGTGTGAAGTTACACACCTTGATATCGTGAGTACTAATCATTCTCGCTCTTCAACACTTAAACATAATACGATCTATTAGAACACTATCATTTATCAAAAATATTCTATTGGGATTTGATCCAAATCCTTACCCTTTGATTTTGAATCACTTCTATTTTCGGTTTATCCTCGTTTATCAATTCGTTTTCGCTGAAAATCCACTAACGTACAAAGGCTCGGGAGTACGAACTACTTCAAATAATTGACTTCCCTCGGTTGATGGTCTGCAACCCGATGGAAAATCTCGGATTCCCGAAATAGCCTTTCTTTTATATTTAGGGGAATTAGCGGATCCACCCTCTTACGAAGACTATGGACGCCCTTTTTGCCCTATTTTGAATGTCTTCAATGACAAAAGATCATTAATCCAACTTAAGAATATATCGAAAATATAACTAAAGGTTTTAAGAGTAAGATTTTCTTACCACAAATATCCTTGTTTCGCAATAAGAGAATCGACCAAAACGTTCCCTTAACACCTTAAATCGATTCCAACGTTCTATGATACTCACGAACACTCGAGTTCTGATCTTCCGCTATCGCACTAAAGTATAATAAAGAAAAACGTTAATAAAATGAATGATTATTTCGATCCAAGAAATCCTTCTTATCACCATCAATATTCAGCCAATACCACTATTAACTAACATGAACTAAAAAGAACTCTTACCTATTCTCCACAGTTGAAAGAAAATGATTGAGAATAATGTTTAGGAAAAGAAAGAGATTCGGCTATGAGAGAAAATAATGGAGAAGGTATGATTGAAAAGAAAATAAAAGGTGAGAGAAAAAGATGATGATGATGGTGATTCGGTTTTCAAAGAGAAGAAAAGAGAAAGTAAGAGATGTGTTTAGGGGCAAAGTACATTCGGCAATGGAGAAAGCAAGAAAAAGAATGATCTTTGGTGTTGGTAATTTGGCACTAAGAAAAGGCACACAAAAGAATTCTAAAGTGATAAGCAAAATGACCAAATGGTCAAAAGAATTAAGGCTTACCAAAAGCTCAAATTCGCCAAAGGAGAAAGGTTGAGAGAAAATGTAAAACTTGCACAAGATGATAGGAATGACCAAAACTAACTCCTAATCCTAGCCAAACTACTAACATATTTGGCCACCTCCCTTTATACAATCTTGTCCAAATTCATGGTCAAATGGCCATGAATTTGTTTCAAACCTTTTCCTTGATATTTGCCTTATGTCCCCATATCTTTCCAAACTTTCTTGATTCCCTACCATAAGTTAACAATTACCTTTTTCCTTTAGTCTACTTACCAAAAATAAAATAATACAACCCATCCATCCTTATCCCCTTGCCGACACATGCATAGGTTAAAGCAAAAAAATAAAATTTCCTTGTTGCTTACCAGGTGTTTCGAACTTCTTCCCTCTAGGAACACTTATGGCGCCATCTCCTCTTTACTACTAATTCATCTTATGCCAACTTTTAGCACTTAATTAATTTAAGTCTTAAGGTCATTTAATTTCTTTACTCAAATGTACACTTAAATAATAATATTTATTCTTATCTCCAAGTAACCCGAACCAACATTAAGCAACATAATGATACCCAATTATTTAGGATGCTACAATTCTACCCCTTTTAAAAAATTTCGTCCTCAAAATTTACCTGATTAAAAGAGGTGAGGATATTGTTGCCGAATAGTTTCTTTAGGCTCCCACATAGCTTCCTCCGCTCCGTGATTGCGCCACAAAACTTTGACCAACAGCACACAGTCTTCTTTCTTAACACTTTAACATCCGGTCTAAAATTTCCATCGGTTCTTCTTCAAAAGACAAGTCTGAATTTAATTCCACTTCTTCAACCAAGACTATATGAGATGGATCCGATCTATAACGTCTCAAAGCATGGAAACATGAAAAACATTATGAATTTGACTCAGCTTCGGTGGTAATTCAATCTGATAAGCCACTGGGCCAACACGCTTCATCACACGATATGGCCCAATGAATCTAGGGCTCAACTTACCCTTCTTTCCAAATCTGAAAATTTTCTTCCAAGGTGAGACCTTCAGAAAGACCCGGTCTCCCACAGCAAACTCGATATCCTTACGCTTCAGGTCTGCATACGACTTCTGTCTATCTGAGGCTTCCTTCAATCGTGCTCGAATAACTTTTACCTTTTCCTCTGTTTCAGATATCATCTCAGGACCCAACATCTGTCGTTCGCCCAATTCGGTCCAACAGGTAGGAGTACGGCACCTACGACCATACAATGCCTCATAGGGTGCCATCTGAATGCTAGACTGATAGCTATTGTTATACACGAATTCTGCCAGTGGTAGAAAATCCTCCCAACTACCCCTGAAGTCGATTACACATCCCCTTAACATATCTTCCAATATTTGAATTACTCTTCCGACTGTCCATCAGACTGAGGATGAAAAGCCGTACTGAAATTCAACTTTGTCCCCAAGGCTTCATGCAGAGCTTTCCAAAATCGTGATGTAAACCTAGGATCCCTATCTGATATAATGGATACGGGTACCCCATGCAACCTTACAATTTCAGATACATATAGCTTAGCCAATTTTTGCAACGAATAATCCGTACGAACTGGAAGAAAATGAGCAGTCTTCGTCAAACGATCGACTATTACCCATACGGAATTTTTCTTAGTAGGCGTTAAAGGTAACCCACTAACAAAATCCATAGTTATCCACTCCCATTTCCAAAGAGGAATCTTTACCGGTTGTAACAATCCTGACGGTAATTGATGCTCCGCCTTCACTTGCTGACAAGTCAAACATTTTCCTACAAACTAAGAAATCTCCCGCTTCAACCCTGGCCACCAATATTGTTCACGGAGATCCCGATACATCTTATTTCCTCCGGGGTGCATAGCATAAGGGCTACTATGTGCCTCCTGTAGAATCATTTGTCTCAGATCTAAATCCTTAGGCATACAAATTCTTCCACGAAAGCACAACACACCTTCCGTGTTTATTCCAAAATCCCCTATTTCACCATTTTCAACTTGCTGAAGTAAGGGTCCCAACTTTTCGTCTAATATTTGCTTTTCCTTGATTTGTTCTAACCACAGAGGTTTCACCTGAAGTTCTGCTAACAAGCTACCATCCTCATACAAACTCAGATAAGCAAACAATGCTTTCAAATTAGATACTGTCTTACGACTTAACGCGTCAGCAACCACATTAGCCTTTCCAGGATGATATTCGATTGAGAAATCATAATCCTTTAATAATTCTATCCATCTTCTTTGTCTCAAATTCAACTCCTTTTGGGTAAGGAGGTATTTAAGACTCTTGTGATCCGTGTAGATGATAGATTTCTCACCGTAGAGATAGTGCCTCCAAATCTTTAAAGCAAAGACCACCGCATTAACTCCAAATCATGAGTAGGGTAGTTTACTTGATGCGGTCTCAATTGACGAGAAGCATAGGCCACCACCTTTCCATTTTGCATCAAGACACAACCTGGACCGTGTGAGATGCATCACAATAAATAGTGAATTCTTTTCCAGCCTCCTTTGAATTAAAAGCCAAGCTTCTATCGAATCTTCTTCAATTTTTGAAACTCTTTTGTTGTTTTTCAGTCCAATTATATGGAACTCCCTTCCAAATAGTTTAGTTAGGGTGCGACAATCAACGAAAACCCTCTACAAAACGTCTATAGTAACCACCAAACCCAAGAAACTCCAAATTTCATTCCGATGTTGGTGGTTTCCAATCCGAATGGCCTCAATCTTCCGAGGATCGCCTTATTCCTTGGTGATACCACATGACCCAAGAAAGTCACTTCCTTTAGCCAAAATTTGCATTTCTTGAATTTGGCATAAAGTTACTTATCACGTAAGTAGTCTGCAATACTATACATAAATGCGTGTCATGCTCCTCATCATTTCTTGAATAGACCAAAATGTCATCTATGAACACTACCACAAATCGGTCTAAATATGGTTGAAAGACTCAGTTCATCATGTCCATAAATGCGGCTGGTGCATTGGTTAATCCGAACGGCATCACTACAAACTCATAATGTCCGTAACGAGTTCGAAATGCCGTCTTATAAATATCTACTTCTTTCACCTTAAGCTGATGATAACCCGATCTCAAATCAATTTTGGAGAAAACTGAAGCTCCCTTCAATTGATCAAATAGGTCATCAATTCTCGGCAAATGATACCTATTCTTGATCGTCAATTTATTCAATTGTCTGTAATCAATGCACATACGCATTGATCTATCCTTCTTCTTGACGAACAAAACTGGTGCTCCCCACGGAGACACACTCGGTCGAATAAATCCCGATCCAAGAATTCTTGAATTTGAGTTTTAAGCTCGCCAACTCCTTGGTGCCATTCTATAAGGAGCAATGGACACCAAGTCATTCTAGGCAAAAGCTCAATGCCAAATTCTACTTCCGATCCGAGGTATACCGAAGTTCTTCGAAATACATCCGAAATTCCTTCACCGTTCTCACATCATCCACGGATATCTCTTTGGCATCCAAAGCACAAATAAAGGCTAAGAATGCTCCATACCCTTTTCGAACCAACTTTTCTACCTTCAACGCTGATACCACATTCGCCAAGTAGTTCCTTCGTTCACCAATCATTATGACTTCCTTATCGTCCGAGGTTCTTATCGACATTCGTTTCTCAGCACAATCCAAATGCGCCCGATGTTTAACCAACCAATCCATGCCCAAAATGAGGTCGAACTCACCGAAAGGCAATTCCATCAAATTCGCCAAGAATACCTCCTCTTGAATTTCTAAGGGTACGTCTCTAAACAATTTATTTACAATTACCGACTGTCCTAAAGGACTAATTACTATCATCTCACTATCGGTAATTTTAGATTTTAGATTTAGGTTTCCAGATATGGCGCTAGCAACATACGAGTGGGTAGAACCAATATCTATTAAGGCAGTAACAGGTACATCGAATATGAAGAACGTACCAGTTATTACATTAGGTGCATTGCCATCCTCGCGGTGTCTAACTGCATAGACCAGTCCAGGCTGTCTTGCATCTGTGTTACCTCTAGGACCATTGCCTCGACCCGGTGCACCCTGACCACGTCCAGCCCCATTACCACCACGACCTGATCCACGACCTCTTGGTGGCTGCTGAGTACCTCTGGCCGGCTGTGCATCATTAATACGAACTTCATGAGTCGTATCCGTACGTCGAGGATAATTTCTATACTGGTGATCCATTGAACCGCATTTGTAACAAGCGCCCGTTTTCCTCCAGCATTCACCAAAATGCCTTTTTCCACATTCAGCACAATCTCAAACTTGATTATTAGTTACAGGTGCTCTACCTTGAGCTGGTTCATCATTCCGAGGCCTCTTCTGAAATCTCTTTGAAGAACCCGACTGCTGTGTCTCTCTTGTTCCGAATCTTTCTCGATTACGACGTTCGAGTTCTTAGCCTCTTGGCTATCTTGGCCTTCTCCACAAGCGTGGCAAAAGTTCTAACTTGTTGTGGGGCAATCAGAACCCTCAACTCATCATTAAGCCCATCCTCGAAACGCACACAACGTTCATGATCTGTTGATACTATTGTCCGAGCATAGCGACTCAAACGTAAAACTCACTTCATCTGCCGCCTTTGTCTTACTCCCTTGGACAAGATTCGAAATTCTTTCCTTCAGCGTCAACATAACTCGCTCCAACATATTTCCCTTGAAGGCGCTTTAAAGAATTCCCAAGTAATTAGTGCGACTTGGTGCCTTCTCGAGCGATGAGCCACCACTGGTATGCCTCGTCTCTTAACAAGGACACAGCTCCTTTCGGTTTACGCTCAACAAATTGCATTCCATATCATCCATAATCTGCTCCCGACTTGAGCCAATATTCACCACATTCGGGCTACACCAAAACTCCACTAAAACTTCGCATTATTTGACTTGAGTCGTTTGAAATTGACCCACGAGTTGTTGGCCCAATTCTAGTTCCAATGACCCTTTCTAGGACTCACGAAGACGCTGCGTCAAGGCATTATCTTCTTCCATGTGATCGCGTGAACCCATCTCACTCTCAAATGATGCAGGTGCATCTATTTCCGACATATGATTTGGTGCTTCAGTTGCACCTCTAACACCTCGTCCTCTTCCATGGCCACGTCTACCGCGTCCACGACCACGTCCTCTAGTGCTCATGATGACTAATTCGATTTTATCTGATTACAAGTTTTATGAATTCAGAAAATTGTTTCAGTGTTTATTAATGATGTTTTATGAGATTTGAGAGATAAAGTTGTTTTTCGCAACACATCCTATAGTCTCAATCTCTACGAATTTTAATATCTAAAACTAGAAGTTCTAGAGTGTTCCTATGGTCATATCATCATCATAATAATAATCATTTAATAATGAATACTTACTTGACTTGGTGCCGGATGCTTGTGGCGCCATACTAATCTTTAAAACATAATTAAAATATTTTTCCTACGGAAATTATTTGTTGAACCCAACCACAGCCGAATTTTTGAAACTGGCTCTGATACTATTAAATATAACACCCTAAACCCGGTCTATGCGTTAAGACTAGATCTGATTTGTTACATAAATTGAACTATCTTAATAATTACGAAGAATAGGAATTTAAAATAGAAATCATTTATAATTACAAGGTTTAATAAAAACCAAAATAGTATTTTAAATTTGATGTATATGAGAAAAACATTTATTGAAAATATCATTAATATTGTATTGATAAAATCCTTAGAGTAAATTTTATAAAAGTTCAAAATATTTAAGAAAATGATAAAGGAATTTCATATATTTGAAAACCTAAATTATTTTAAGAAAACAAAATAATTATAAGCCCATATTAATAGTCCAAAACATAATTTAAATCCATCCACACATAAAATCCATAAAACATTTATAGAGGCCTTATTACATCAAACCCATAATAGTAAATTATAGAAAGTCTTTAATAAAAGTTCAAAGTTTAATTAACTCTTATTCGAAGTATGGCCTCCACGAAGTCATCCTCGGCCCAAGTCCACGTCAATTTCCATTACCTGAGATGAAAAATTTGAGGGAGTGAGTTACTTAGAACTCAGTGTATAACTCACTTACTTATTCATTGGGCCAAATCATCAAATCATAGTTTTGGGCTTGAGCGCATTAGCAGGATTAACAATATAAATCATAATATGTATGCAAAATGAATTTTCCCACCCAACCTAATTTCCATCTGCTATACACCCCCGTACCAACCATCACACCTGTGGGGATCAAGTCAACCCACCCCGCCATCACACCAATCACAGGCATTAAACCATCTTATATTTGTGGCAGAGCCATCGAACTAGATTGTGACAAAGTCACCAAACTAGAGGCATTGAGCCATTAATATTTGTGGCAGAGCCACCGAACTAGATTTTTGGCAACAGGCCTTTCTTCTCTTCATTATTAATCCCAACCCATGCAACATGTATGCAAAAATTTGTCTAAGTTTATATGATGATTTTATCAAAAGATTTGAATAACATAAGAGTCAATATTTCTAGTTTTTGTTAAGGCCCAAAATTTTGAAATAGCATTTAGCCCATTTAGCAATCTAGCATCTTAAACCCAATTTACGATCTAGCTAAGAGTTTGGCCCATTTAACAATTTATCAGGCTTTTCGGGCCATTTAACAATTTATCAGGCTTTTCGACCCATTAAACAATTTTATCAGGCTTTTCGGCCCATTTATCGATCTAGCAGAGATTTCGGCCCATTTATCGATCTAGCAGAGATTCTGGCCCATTTATCGATCTAGCAGGATTTCGGCCCATTTATCGATCTAACAGAGATTTCGACCCATTTTACTAACTAGCATATTTTTTGGCCCATTTTTATGAGACATAAAATTTACATATTAACAACTAACTTCACGAGGGCATTTCCGTAATTTTCACAATTTTAATCGTTTTCATGTATTTTCATCGAGATACCAATTAATACGTATTATACCGATTTAGTCGTCTTTACAATTTTACTCAATACCACGAATGACATCTAACCCGAGAAAAGTGTGAAGTTACACACCTTGATATCGTGAGTACTGATCCTTCTCGCTCTTCAACACCTAAACATAATACGATCTATTAGAACACTATCATTTATCAAAAATATTCTATTGGGATTTGATCTAAATCCTTACCCCTTTGATTTTGAATCACTTCTATTTTCGGTTTATCCTCGTTTATCGATTCGTTGCTCGCTGAAAATCCACTAACGTACAAAGGCTCGGGAGTACGAACTACTTCAGATAATTGACTTCCCTCGGTTGATGGTCCGCAACCCGGTGGAAAATCTCGAATTCCCGAAACAACCCTTCTTTTATATTTAGGGGGAATAGTGGATCCACCCCTCTTACGAAGACTATGGACTGCCCTTTTTTGCCCTATTTTGAATGTCTTCAATGACAAAAGATCATTAATCCAACTTAAGAATATATCGAAAATATAACTAAAGGTTTTAAGAGTAAGATTTCCTTACCACAAATATCCTTGTTCATAATAAGAGAATCGACCAAAACGTTCCCTTAACACCTTAAATCGATTCCAACGTTCTATGATACTCACGAACACTCGAGTTTCGATCTTCTGCTATCGCACTAAAGTATAATAAAGAAAAACGTTAATAAAATGAATGATTATTTCGATCCAAGAAATCCTTCTTACCACCATCAATATTCAGCCAATACCACTATTAACTAACATGAACTAAAAAGAACTCTTACCTATTCTCCACAGTTGAAAAGAAATGATTGAGAATGATGTTTAGGAAAAGAAAGAGATTCAGCTATAAGAGAAAATAATGGAGAAGGTATGTTTGAAAAGAAAATAAAAGGTGAGAGAAAAAGATGATGATGATGGTGATTCAGTTTTCAAAGAGAAGAAAAGAGAAAGTAAGAGATGTGTTTAGGGGTAAAGTACATTCGGCAATGGAGAAAGGAAGAAAAAGAATGATCTTTGGTGTTGGTAATTTTGGCACTAAGAAAAGGCACACAAAAGAATACTAAAGTGGTAAGCAAAAATGACCAAATGGTCAAAAGAATTAAGGCTTACCAAAAGCTCAAATTCGGCCAAAGGAGAAAGGTTGAGAGAAAATGCAAAACTTGCACAAGATGATAGGATTAACCAAAAACTAACTCCTAATCCTAGCCAAACTACTAACATATTCGGCCACCTCCCCTTTAGCCACAATGCCATCCAAATTCATGGTCAAATGGCCATGAATTTGTTTCCAAAACCTCTTCCTTGATATTTGCCTTATGTCCCCATATCTTTCCAAACTTTCTTGATTCCCTACCATAAGTTAACAATTACCTTTTTTCTTTAGTCTACTTACCAAAAATAAAACAATACAACTCATCCATCCTTATCCCCTTGCCGACACATGCATAGATTAAAGCAAAAAAATAAAATTTCCTTGTTGCTTGACAGGTGTTTTGAACTCCTTCTCTTTACTACTAATTCATCTTATGCCAACTTTTAGCACTTAATTAATTTAAGTCTTAAGGTCATTTAATTTCTTTACTCAAATGTACACTTAAATAATAATATTTATTCTTATCTCAAAGTAACTCGAACCAACATTAAGCAACATAATGATACCCAATTATTTAAGATGCTACATTGTATGTATGTGAGATTCGGCCATTGTTATTTTCTTGTGGTTTTTGATGTTTTATGATTTTATATTAAAGATATGTTAAAGATTAACAAGTTTTGAATTGGAAATTTTGGTAAAATTGAGTATTTAGGGCTAATTTGTAAAAATAAATTTTTAGAGGGGCTTATTTGCAAGATAAATGAAAGAAATGGATTTATAAGGTCCTTGTGAACATTCGGCCCTTGAGTGTTGTAGTGGAATTTTGTTTATTTTGTGTTTTGTACAAATGGGACCAAATTGCAAAAATGTGAAATAGTTGGGTAAAATGGTAAATTGCCTATTTATGTGCTTAGGTACTAAATTGAGATGAAATGGACTTGAATGAGTTGAATTTTAATGTGTCTAGATCAAGAACAAAGAAAAACATATTTGGATCGGGGAAAGACGAAGGTTATCGAATAGTCGATTTATACGGTCCATTGACAGTCGAGGTAAGTCCTTAAGCGAATAAATGTTAAAGAATTATTTATGAATCTAATGAATGATGAAATTTGAATATTTTTAGCATGAATCCATGAATTAGCCGAATGCAAGGGTACTAAATTGGATTGATTGTAATTTTATTTAATGTGATGTAAATAAATGAATTTGGTGTGATATGTGAATGTAATATGTGATATATGGGTTGTTATGAAGTTAGCATTATGAAATGTGAATTGAAGGATTAATCATATTGATATTCGGGCTTCGAGCCTAGCAGGCCTTGTGCTAGTGGTTTATTTCGGGCTTCGAGCCTAGCAGGCCTAGTGCCGGTGATCTATTTCAGGCTAAATGCCTAGCAGGCCTCGTGTCGATAAATATGTCGGGCTTAATGCCTAGCAGGCTAAATGTCAGTGTTTTAAATTCTCGGACTTCGAGTCTAGCAGGCCAAGTGCTGGTGTACGCGATTCGGAATAATGCATAACTTGTTATACGCTAGTGAGTTTTCAATTCTCGAACTTTGATTATGAAATTGTAAAGTTATGAAACAAACCAAGAAAGCTTAAGTTTATGAATGTGAATTGGTGAGTTCGGCTATAAGGTATGTATGAAGCATACTTTAATGTTATGATTATATGCTATAATGCTAAGTAAATGAAATGGTGAAAGAAAGTGATGTGTATATGATAGATGGAATGTAATTATAATGTATACTATGATTGAAATGTTTATAGAAAAGAATAAAAGAAGTAAATATTTGTACAAGTATAATTATATGCATAAGTGGGTAATTATTTTATTCAATATATAATATACTGTGGTAAAAAAATGAACGTTGATATAGTACAGTGAGAAGGGATATTCAGTTAGGGTAAATTAAATATTAAGTCTTGAATGTTTAATGTTAGTAAATGTTTTATTAAATGCTTGTATACTCGAATGTCATATTGAGGTTGCTTAAGACTTACTAAGCTAGCAAGCTTACCTTGTGTGTAACCCTTGTTTGTTTTATAGATTTCGTTCAAGCTATGGGCTCAAAGGATCGTCAGAAGTATCATCCACACTATCAACCCCTTTTGGTACTCATATATTTGGTTTTTAAATTAAAAGGCATGTATAGGCTAACTCTATGTCTGAATATTATTTTGATGATGTATAATAGCCATGCGAAAGTGGCTAGTTCTTAATGTTAATGTTCGATGATGTAAATCTATCCTTGGTGTGAGATGCGTGTATGTTTTGGTTGGATAAATAAATGATTATATGATATATGTATACTTATATTTATATATGTTTCATGCTAAATAGGTAGGTTTTATGACTTATATCCTTGAAACGATTTGGTTTATAAATAAGTTCTGAGTAGTAATTAGTATTATGGTTGCTCAGTCATGAAATGAACTTATTAGAAGTGTATTTTTTATGAAGAGTGGGTGTGAAAATGAATAAATGTCTCAGCTTGCATGTTATAAAATGGGATGATTGAGTCTTATATTTATGCTTCATGAATCTATGGGTTCTAGGATATCTTTATCATAAATGGGAAAGTTGGATAAAAGCATATGTTCATGCATTGTATGTTCGAATAAATTATTTGAGTAGTAAGTTTGGGTTAGAAATGCATAAAACTGTATGTTCAAATGTTATGAAACGAAATGAAAGAAATAGGGTTGTATTATGTGGAATTTGAATATGTGGTTGATTTAATGATAGGTTTGAAATGGTAAAGATGATGAGTCTATAATTCATGGTTTACGAACCTAGATTGAGTCTTTCGTATGTGCATAGATATACCATAAAGTGATATGAGAGTTTATGATTAAATATGTATGTGCGTATGAGTTATGAAATGACAAGGTGATAATTGAATAAGTGATAGCTGTATTTATGTTACTACATATGAATAAAGTGATAGGCGCATACTCAAACTTGTGATAAACATTTAAATGACGTATAATATTTAATTCAACAGTTGATATGTACAAGTATGAATTAAATCTCTTTGAGTTTAATAAATATATGAATTGTGATAAATGGCTGTAATGATCTGAATTGAGCCCGGTAATGCCTCATAACCCTAATCCGAGGACGGGTACGGGTTAGGGGTGTTACATTTTATTAGTATCAGAGCTTACGATTTAGTCGATTCTAGGACTACCGTAGAGCGTAAGAGTCTAGTTATACATGCCTTTATTGTATATACGATAGTGTGGTGACTTCTGACATTTCAAACTGTGTTTATAGTAAATGGATTCCGATCCTGATAGAGCCATAGCAGATGATGTAGAGAGTGTAGCGCCTGATCATACACGTGGGTCAGCGCTGGTAGACTCTCGACCTGTCCCGGGTAGTCATGAGGGGGAGGCTAAGCAAGCCTTTTACCAGATGATGAATGAATGGTTTACCTAATTTGTTCAGAATAACCCGGTTGTACAACAACCTCCACCCCCGAATAATCCAACTCCGGTACCCTCAGCACCCCCGATGGTAGATCCGATGAGATCTAGTAGGCCTCCTGTTGATAAAACTAGGAAATATGGGGGTGAAGAATTCAAAGCCAATGATGATGATGACACAGAGCGAGCCGAGATGTGGCTTGATAACACTATTTAGGTACTTGATGAGCTATCCTGTACTCCAGATGAATGCCTGAAATGTGCCATATATCTACTTCGGGACACTGCATATCACTGGTGGAATACACTAGTATCAGTGGTTCTGAAAGAAAAAGTGACTTGGGACTTCTTCCAGGTCGAGTTTTGTAAGAAATATATCAGTCAGAGATTCATCGATCAGAAACGAAAAGAATTTCTAGAATTAAAATAGGGTCGTATGACTGTGACGGAATATGAGCGAAAGTTTGTTAGATTGAGCCATTATGCCCGAGAGTATATATCAACTAAAGCCATTATGTGCAAAAGATTTGAAGACGGTCTGAATGAAGACATAAAGTTGCTTGTTGGCATTCTTAAAATCAAAGAGTTCGTGGAACTAGTCGAACGAGCATGTAAAGCTGAAGAGCTTGGAAAAGAGAAGAGCAAGGTTAAAATGGAAGCCAGAGACACTCGTAAAAGATCATCGAGTAAGATTTTCCAATCAGTGCCTAAGAAGTTCAGAGATGACTTTAGTTGACATAAAGCCACTTCAGACTTGCCTAGACGTGATCGACCTCCAGTGAGTTCCCGAGCCACTTCGATGGCTAGTGTTGGTAATGTTTCGCAGAACTAGACTGAGTGTAAACATTGTGGGAAATGGCATTCTGGGAGTTTTAGATTCCGTGATCGGTCCTGCTTTAAATGTGGATCGTCGGACCATTTCATTCGAGAGTGCCCAATGTTAGCCGAGCAAAATATGACTCAGAACACTAAACCGAGCAGCGCGCCAGCACGGGGCAGACCACTCAGACATTCAGGCTATGTAGGTGGAAATCAGAGAGGGATGAAAGACACTACAGTTCGATCAGAGGCTAGAGCTCCAGCTAGAGCTTATGTTATACGAGCCAGAGAGGATGTTTCTTCCCCAGATGTTATTACCGGTACTTTCACACTTTATGATACTACTGTGATTGCATTGATTGACCCTGGTTCGACTCATTCATATGTGTTTGAAACTCTAGTATCTAGTAAGACTCTGCCAGTTGAGTCTACTGAGTTGTGATCCGTGTGTCCAAACCTTTGGGTAGATGTGTACTAGTTGATAAAGTGTGTAAAGGTTGCCCGTTGATGATTCGGGATTCCTGCTTTCCAGTCGATTTAATGTTGTTTCCCTTCGACGAGTTTGATATAATTTTGGGAAGGGATTGGTTAACTTTGCATGATGCAGTGGTGAATTGCAAAATAAAGATCACTGATTTGAGATGTCAGAACGGTGAGACCATCCGAGTTGAATATAGTGATTTAAATGGGTTACCTACCATAATATCCTCGATGCTAGCCTGAAAATATGTGAGAAAAGGATGCGAAGCTTACTTGGCATATGTGTTGGATAATAAAGTGTCCGAAAAGCAAATTGAATCCGTACCAACTATTTGTGAATACCCAGATGTGTTTCCCGAAGAATTACCGGGTTTACCACCAGTACGAGAGATTAAGTTTAGTATTGAATTAGTGCCAGGGACAACTCCGATTTCGATAGCTCCGTATCGAATGGCACCTATTGAGTTGAAAGAGTTGAAAGCACAGTTACAAGAGTTGACAGATAGGGGCTTTGCACGACCGAGTTTCTCTCCTTGGGGTGCACCTGTTCTATTTGTGAAAAAGAAAGATGGGACTATGCGAATGTGTACTGATTATTGGCAGTTAAATAAAGCGACAATAAAGAATAAATATCTGTTGCCTTGAATTGATGATTTGTTTGACAGTTGAAAGGGGCTTTAGTATTTTCAAAGATAGATCTGAGATCGGGTTATTACCAGTTGCGAGTCAGAGATTCTGATGTGCATAAGACTGAATTTCGAACGAGGTGAGGACATTTTGAGTTTCTAGTTATGCCTTTTGGGCTTACTAATGCACCTGCTATTTTTATGGATTTGATGAATCAGGTTTTCAGATAGTATTTGGATCGGTTTGTAGTAGTGTTTATTGATGATATACTGATCTACTCTAAAGATGAAAACGAGCATGCCGAGCATTTGAGATTAGTGCTACAAACTTTACAAGATCAACAGTTGTATGCAAAGTTTAGTAAGTGTGAGTTCTGGATGAATGAAGTTAGTTTCCTGGGTCATGTTGTTTCAGCGTCAGGCATTCGGGTTGATCCGAACAAAATATCGGCTATACTTGATTGGAAGCCACCAAAGAATGTTTTTGAGATTCGAAGTTTTCTGGGACTTGTGGGATACTACGGACGGTTCGGCAAAGGTTTTTCCATAATAGCTACACCTTTGACAAAGCTATTACAGAAAGATGTCAAGTTCGAGTGGTCGAAACAGTGTCAGAAAAGTTTTGATCAGTTGAAAACCCTTTTGACTGAAGCTCCAGTGTTAGCTCAGCCTGAATCGGGTAAAGAATTTATTGTTTATAGTGATGCTTCTTTGAATGGTTTGGTTTGCGTTTTGATGCAAGAAGGCAAAGTCATAGCCTATGCTTCGAGACAATTGAAGCCTCACAAAAGAAATTATCCAACTCACGATCTAGAATTAGCAGCCATCGTTTTCGCATTGAAAATTTGGCGTCATTACTTATTCGGTGAGAAATGTCATGTTTACTCGGATCGCAAAAGTCTAAAGTATTTGATGACTCAGAAAGATTTGAACTTGAGGCAACGCAGGTGGTTAGAACTGCTGAAAGACTATGAATTAGTGATTGACTACCATCCAGGGAAAGCTAACATTGTCGCAGATACCTTAAGCCGAAAATTATTATTTGCTCTTCGTACGTTGAACGCATATATAGTTATGTCTGATGATAGTTCAAACATAGCAGAGTTGAAAGCAAGACCGATGTTTATTCATCAAATTTTTGATGTATAGAAAATTGACAAAGATATGATTGCTAGAAGGGTTCAATGTGAAAATGAGGCAGAGGTAGAGTTTCGAATCGATGCAAATGATTGCTTGAACTTCAAAGGCCGAATCTGCATTCCGAGGAAGGTGGATTTGATTCAGATGATTTTGAACGAGGATCATAATAGTCGATTGTCGATACATCCGGGTAGCACGAAAATGTATAATGATGTGAAACAGTTCTATTGGTGGCCGGGCATGAAGCGGGATATATCCTAATATGTTTCAAAGTGTTTAATTTGTCAGCAAGTAAAAGCCGAGCATCAAGTGCCTTCTGGGTTACTTCAGCCGATCATGATACCTGAATGGAAATGGGATAGAATTACTATGGATTTTGTATCCAGTTTTCCTACGACACTGAGCAAGAAAGATACGATTGGGTTATAGTAGATAGTGACCAAATCACTCATTTTGTGCCGGTTAGCATGCATTATTCACTCAATAAACTTGCTGAATTGTATATATCACAGATTGTGAGATTACATGGTGTGCCGAGTTCCATTGTTTCAGATAGAGACCCGAGATTCACATCGTGGTTTTGGAAGAAGTTGCAAGATGCTTTAGATACTAAACTCCACTTTAGTACGGCCTTTCATCTGCAGACAGACGGTCAGTCTGAATGAACCATTCAGATACTTGAGGACATGTTGAGATGTTGCGTTCTTGAGTTTGAAGTGTTGTACACCGCTGTATTGGAATCTGACCCGATATGACGTTTGAGGAAGAACCGATCCGTATTTTAGCTCGGGAAATGAAAGAGTTGAGAAACAAGAGAATTCTATTAGTGAAAGTACTATGGAATCGGCACGGAGTTGAAGAGGCTACATGGGATCCTGAGATTCAATGAGGCAACAATATCTGACTTTGTTTAACGGTACGATTTTCGGGGACGAAAATCCCTAAAAGGGGGGAGAGTTGTAACAATCTGAATTTGACCCTAATCGGAATGGTGGTTTTGGGACCACGAATCTGAGTCTGATATATTTTTAAATGATATATTCTGTGCTTATTATATGTGATTTAATGTGTGTAAAAGTTTCGTAGAAAAATTTAATCGTTTATGTGATTAATTTAGAAAAAGGACTTAATCGCGAAAAAGGTAAAAGTTACAAACTATAGTGAAAAGTGCCCAAGTGTTAATGGCTTTTTAATATGAGGCACTAAAAGGGCAATTAGCCCATTTTATAAGATAGTGGATGGCATAGTACTAAAATACCCTTATATTATAAGTTAGTTTTATTATTATTAAAAGGTTATATTAGTAATTCATTAATAAAACATATTATATGTTAAATAAAACAAAATGAAGACCACTATCATCTTTTACATTGTTGGCCGAATATTGAGAAAAGAACAAGGGTTAGAGAGCTTTGAATTTCGGCAATCAATTTGCTTGATTAAGGTATGTGTGATTTTCAGTTTTTGATAATTTTTATGTTTTTGAGATCGTTGCTTCGTATATTACCCGACCCATGATAGAATTTTTGAGATTTGTATGTATGTGAGATTCGGCCATTGTTATGTTCTTGTGGTTTTTGATGTTTTACGATTTTATATTAAAGATATGTTAAAGATTAACAAGTTTTGAATTGGAAATTTTGGTAAAATTGAGTATTTAGGGCTAATTTGTAAAAATAAATTTTTAGAGGGGCTTATTTGCAAGATAAATGAAAGAAATGGACTTATAAGGTCCTTGTGAACATTCGGCCCTTGAGTGTTTTAGTGGAATTTTGTTTATTTTGTATTTTGTACAAATGGGACCAAATTGCAAAAATGTGAAATAGTAGGGGTAAAATGGTAAGTTGCCTATTTATGTGCTTAGGTACTAAATTGAGATGAAATGTACTTGAATGAGCTGAATTTTAATGTGTCTAGATCAAGAACAAAGAAAAACGGATTTGGATCGGGGAAAGACGAAGGTTATCGAATAGTCGGTTTATACGGTCCATTGACAGTCGAGGTAAGTCCTTAAGCGAATATATGTTAAAGAATTATTTATGAATCTAATGAATGATGAAATTCGAATATTTTTAGCATGAATCCATGAATTAGCCGAATGCAAGGGTACTAAATTGGATTGATTGTAATTTTATTTAATGTGATGTAAATAAATGAATTTGGTGTGATATGTGAATGTAATATGTGATATATGGGTTGTTGTGAAGTTAGCATTATGAAATGTGAATTGAAGGATTAATCATATTGATATTCAGGCTTCGAGCCTAGCAGGCCTTGTGCCGGTGGTTTATTTCGGGCTTCGAGCCTAGAGGCCTAGTGTCGGTGATCTATTTTAGGCTAAATGCCTAGCAGGCCGTTTGCCGGTGAATATGTCGGGCTTAATGCCTAGCAGGCTAAATGCCGGTGTTTTAAATTCTCGGATTTGAGTCTAGCAGGCCAAGTGCCAGTGTACGCGATTCAGAATAATGCATAACTTGTTATATGCTGTTGAGTTTTCAATTCCCGAACTTTGATTATGAAATAGTGAAGTTATGAAACAAACCAAGAAAGCTTAAGTTTATGAATGTGAATTGGTGAGTTCGGCTATAAGTTATGTATTAAGTATACTTTAATGTTATGATTATATGCTATGATGCTAAGTAAATGAAATGGTGAAAGAAAATGATGTGTATATGATAGATGGAATGTAATTATAATGTATCCTATGATTGAAATGTTTATAGAAAAGCATGAAAGAAGTAAATATTTGTACAAGTATAATTATATGCATAAGTGGGTAATTATTTTATTCAAGATATAATATATCGTGGTAAAGAAATGAAAGTTGATATATGTATAGTGAGAAGGGATATTCGGTTAGGGTAAATTAAATATTAAGTCTTGAATGTTTAATGTTAGGAAATGTTTTATTAAATGCTTGTATACTCGAATGTCATATTGAGGCTGCTTAAGACTTACTAAGCTAGCAAGCTTACCTTGTGTGTAACCCTTGTTTGTTTTATAGATTTCGTTCAAGCTACGTGCTCAAAGGATCGTCAGAAGTATCATCCACACTATCAACCCCTTTTGGTACTCATATAATTGGTTTTTAAATTAAAAGGCATGTATAGGCTAACTCTATGTCTGAATATTGTTTTGATGATGTATAATAGCCATGCGAAAGTGGCTAGTTCTTAATGTTAATATTCGATGATGTAAATGTAACACCCCAAACTCGGCCTATGCGTTTAAGACCAGACTTGGCATGCCACACAATTCGAACTTACGTCCAGTCATCAATGCTTTTAATGAAAACAATTCTTCAAAACAATTTTTAAGATGAAGTTTATCAAAAATCGAGATTTATTTGAAAAACCATGATTTTAAAACATAAGAGTTTACAATTTGATTTTCAGAGAAATAATTGGTTGAAATAAATTTATAAAAGAGTTTTCACAAAATTTTACGAGTGAGTGATATTTAAGAAAAAACCCCCTTTTTATACGCAAGTTTAAGAAAACATTTATATAAAAAAAATTAAACAACCCCATTTAAGTAACTAAAACATATTAAAATCCATCCACGCACAAAAATCCATAAAAATAATACCAGAGGCCTTATTACATTGCAATTGAAATAGTACTTAAATAAAAATTCTTAAAAGAAGTTCAAAGTTTTTATAACTCATCATTCGTAGTATGGCCTCCACACGAAGTCATCCCCGGCCCAAGCCTCCATCAATTATTATTACTTGAGAAGGGTAAGAAAAGCGGGTGAGTTACTTAGAACTCAATGTGTAACCCACTTATCGTGTTCTTTGGGCCAAAACCATTTAAGCAATTAGTTGGGCTTAAGCCCATTTACAAATGTACAATATAAAAATAATGCATGTGATATACAATTCCCGACCAAGCCTAATTTCCATCCGCTACACACCACCCGTACCAACCAACACACCTGTGGGGATCAAGTCAACCCACCCCGCCAACACACCAATAGCAGGCATTAAGCCAATTATAATATTTTTGGCAGAGCCACCGAACTAGATTGTGACAGAGTCACCGAACTAGAGGCATTAAGCCATTTAAAATATTTGTGGCAGAGCCACCGAACTAGATTTTGGCAACAGGCCTTTCATCTCTTCGTCAATTACCCCAACCCATGCAGTCATGTATATATAGATAATGCATAACAATATATTCATAAGGTAAATTCAACAAAAAGCCCATATTACAAGTTATCAATTTGGCCCATTAGTCAAAATAGAAATTTTGGCCCATTTAACGATCTAGCAAACTTTGGCCCATTTAACGATCTAGCAAATTTTGGCCCATTTAACGATCTAGCAAATTTGGCCCATTAAACATATGAGGCCCTTTTCAAAATTTTTCCACTTGGCCAGCTTATCAAAAATAATCCATAAGGCCCAAAATGTCATTTTTTTACAATATAGCCCATTAAGGGTAAATCCGTAATTTTTCCACAACTTTAATACCGTTTTCATGCATTCACACAAAAAGTGCTAATATTTCATATTTTCCAATTTTACTGATTTTACAATTTTTATTCTATGCTTACGGTATAATATAACCCATGAGATAAGTGTAAAGTTACACACCTGATTACGGTGAGAACTATACCTTCCCGCTCGTCGATACCTAAATATTTATCATGCTTGATTAGAACACTAATATTTAATAAAAACTATACTATTGATAAACGATCTAGATCTTTACCCTTGAAATCTCGAATGACAATTATTTGTCGGTTCTCCCCGATTGACGGTTCACAACCCAATGGGAAATCCCGAACCGCTAATGGCTCCGAACTACGAACAACTTCGAATAATCAATTCTCCTTGAATGAGGGTCCACAACTCGGTGGAAAGTCTTGGATTCCTGAAATAGCCCTTCGCTTGAATTTAGGTTGAATAGCGGAACCACCCTTCTTCCAAACGCTATTAACAACTCTTTTCGTCCCTATCTTGCTTGCCTCTATTGACAAAGGATTATTAGTCCTACAATATATCAGAAATTTTAATACTAATGGCTTAAAAGGGCGAACTCGGCTTACCTTAAAATCTCGAGTGATTTCCAAAGGATTCCTATAAGTGAAAACTTTCGGTTATAACAAATCCCAATGATAGCCATTGATAAAAATGAGAGTGATCAAAAATCCTTGAAGAGTTCCTTCTTACCTTGCTAAATATGATCCGAACTTGAATAACTTTCAAGATGACTTGACAAGATGGTGGTTCGGCCCTCCACTATCTTACGATTATCCAAAGCTTAATGAAAGAAATGATTGAGAACAAGGTCAAAGAAGAATAAGAGATTCGACTATGATATAACAGATAGGAAAATAAATTTTGGCTATGGGGATGGTTACAAGCATTCGGCCATGGAAGGAAAATGAAGGAAGGATGTGTTTGAATGGTAAATAAAATGGAGAGGAAAAGAGAATAGGGAGAAGAGAAAAGAAAATGGAGATGAATCAAAAAGAAACTTTGAAACTGAAATGCATTCGGCAATGAAGAGGAAAAAGAGAAGAAAAGAAATGGTCCTTGATGGCTATGTGGTTTTGGTCACAAAGAGAAGAAAAGAAAAGGTTTGGAGATAATGAACAACCTAAGACCGAAATGGTCAAAAGAAATGGCAAAAAGAAACAATTGCTTACTCAAAGTTTATGGCACATTCGGCTAGGGAGAGGGAAAATTAGAGAGAAAAAATTTGATAAAAGCACCAAATGACCAAATGGAAAATGTGCTCATCAAGCACCTAATCCTACCAAACTAACACCAAAACCGGCCATCCCCTAGCCCCTATGTCAGTCCACATTCATGGTCAAAAAGGCCATTCAAAAGTTTCCAAAATACCTTCCCTTATTTCAAGCCTTATGTCTCTTTTACATACCAAAACCTTTTGATTCCTTACCTTAAGTTAACACTTGCCTTTTTCCCTTAGTCTACTTTCCATAAAAGAATTAGCCCAACCTTACCATAAGTAAGGCTTGACCGACACATGCCATATAGGTGCAAAAATAAAAGTCACCAAAATGCTATCCATGGGATTCGAACCTCTCCCCTCAAGCAATCACTCATGCGCCAACACCACCTTGCTACTAGTTCATCTTATGCTAGCTTTTTACACTTAAATTACCTTAAGCATCAGGATCACTTATTGCACTTCAACAAAATTCTCATTACTAAAAATTATTCTACTTTCGAATAATTCCGTGCCTTCTCAAGGCTATATCAAACACACAAATTTTAATCATTCACAAGCTAAACACCAAAACGTGCAACAGATCGATACTCAGATTTTTAGGATGTTACAACTCTACCCTCCTTAAAGAAAATTTTGTCCTCAAAATTTACCTGGTTAAAAGAGGTGAGGATATTGTTGCCTAATTGCATCCTCATGCTCCCACGTAGCTTCCTCCACTCCATGATTATGCCAAAGAACCTTAACTAACGGCATAGTCTTCTTTCTTAGCACCTTAACATTACGGTCTATGATTTTCACTAGTTTTTCCTCGAAAGACAAGTCTGGCCTTAATTCCACTTCTTCTACTGGTACTATGTGAGACGGATCTGATCTATAATGCCTCAGTAGAGAAACATGGAAAACACTATGAATCTGACTCAACTCCAAAGGTAATTCAAGCTGATAGGCCACAGGTCCTACACGCTTCAGCACACGGTACGGTCCAATGAACCTAGGGCTCAACTTGCCCTTCCTTCCAAATCTGAAAATCTTTTTCCAAGGTGAGACTTTCAGAAAGTCTTGATCTCCCACCGCAAACTCAATATCTTTACGCTTCAGATCCGCATACGACTTTTGTCTATCAGAAGCTTCCTTTAACCGCGCTCGAATCACCTTTACCTTTTCTTCCGTATTAGAAATCAGCTCAGGACCCATCAACTGTCGTTCTCCCAATTCAGTCCAACAAGTAGGAGTACGACACCTACAACCATATAACACTTCATAGGGCACCATTTGGATACTAGATTGGTAACTGTTATTATACGCGAACTCTGCCGATGGTAGAAAATCCTCCCAACTACCTCTGAAGTTGATCACACAACCTCGTAACAAGTCTTCCAAAATCTGAATTACTCTTTCTGACTGACCATCTGACTGAGGATGAATAGCCGTACTGAAGTTTAACTTCGTTCCCAACACCTCATGTAAAGCTTTCCAAAATCGTGATGTAAACCTGGGATCCCTATCCGATATAATAGACACTGGTACCCCATGCAACCTCACAATCTCAGATACATATAGCTTAGCCAACTTTTGCAATGAGTAATCCGTACGAACTGGTAGAAAATGAGCAGTCTTCGTTAATCGATCTACTACCACCCAAACAGAATCTTTCTTAGTAGGTTTTAAGGGTAACCCACTAACAAAATCCATCGTTATCCGCTCTCATTTCCATAGAGGAATCTTTACTGGTTGCAATAAACCCGATGGTAATTGATGTTCCGCCTTCACTTGTTGACAAGTCAAGCATTTTCCCACAAAATCAGTAACCTCCAGCTTCAACCCTGGCCACCAATACTGCTCACGAAGATCCCGATACATCTTATTTCCTCCGGGGCGCATAGCATAAAGGCTACTATGTGCCTCTCGAAGAATCATTTGTCTCAAATCCGAATCTATGGGCATACAAACTCTTCCACTAAAACACAGCATGCCATCCTTGTTCAATCCAAAGGCCCCTATTATACCACTTTCAACTTGTTGCACTAAAGAACCCAACTTCTCATCTGATAACTGCGTTTCCTTGATCTGTTCTAACCACAATGGTTTCACCTGAAGTTCCACTAGCAGACTGCCATCCTCATACAAACTGAGATGAGCAAACATTGCTCTCAAGTCTGATACAACCTTACGACTCAACGCGTCTGCCACAACGTTAGCCTTTCCAGGATGGTACTCGATTGAGAAGTCATAATCTTTTAACAACTCCACCCATCTTCGTTGTCTCAAGTTCAACTCCTTTTGAGTAAGGAGGTACTTAAGACTTTTATGGTCTGTATAAATGATTGACTTCTCACCGTAGAGATAATGCCTCCAAATCTTTAAAGTAAACACCACCGTAGCCAACTCTAAGTCATGAGTAGGATAGTTGACCTCGTGCGGCCTCAGCTGACGAGAAGCATAAGCCACCACTTTTCCACTTTGCATCAGTACACATCCTAAACCCGTGTGTGACGCATCACAGTAAACGATAAATTCTTTTCCAGACTCAGGTTGAATCAAAACTGGCACTTCCGTTAAAATCTTCTTTAGTTTCTCGAAACTTTCTTGTTGTTTAATAGTCCACACATACGATACTCCTTTACACAACAGCTTAGTTAGGGGTGCAGCAATCAACAAAAACCCCTCAACAAAGCGTCTATAGTAACCATCCAAACCCAAGAAACTCTGAATTTCAGCCACTGACTTCGGTGGTTTCCAATCCAACACAGCCTCTACCTTCCGAGTATCAACTCTTATTCCTTCGGCTGACACCACATGACCCAAGAAAATCACTTCCTTCAACCAAAATTCACACTTACTTAATTTGGCATAAAGTTACTTATCTCGCAAAATTTGCAACACGATGCGCAAATGTGAATCATGCTCTTCCTCATTCCTCGAATATACCAAGATATCATCTATGAACACCACCACGAACCGGTCTAGATAGGGGTGAAAGACTCGGTTCATCATGTCCATAAATGCAGCTGGTGTATTGGTCAAACCAAACGGCATAACCAAAAACTCATAATGTCCATAACGAGTCCGAAATGCCGTCTTATTAATGTTGGCCTCTTTCACCTTGAGTTGATGATAACCCGACCTCAAATCAATCTTGGAGAAAACTGAAGCTCCTCTCAATTGATCAAATAGGTCATCGATTCTCGGCAATGGATACCTATTCTTGATCGTCAATTTATTCAAATGCCTATAACCAATGCACATACGCATCGACCTATCCTTCTTCTTGACAAACAAAGCTGGTGCTCCCCACAGAGACACACTTGGTCGAATAAATCCCCGATCTAGCAATTCTTGAATTTGAGCTTTAAGCTCTTGTAACTCCTTCGACACCATTCTATAAGGAGCAATGGACACCGGAGCCGTTTGGGCAAAAGCTCAATGCCAAATTCTACTTCCCTATCTGGAGGTAGACCAGGAAGTTCTTCGGGAAAGACATCTGGAAATTCTTTCACCGTTCTCACACCTTCCACCAATAATTCCTTGGCATCCAAAGCACTAACAAAGGTTAGGAATGCTCCATACCCTTTCCACACAAACTTTTTTGCCTTCAGAGCAGATATAACATTTGCCAAAAAGTTTCTTCG
Organism: Gossypium rotundifolium; assembly: GCA_025506655.1. Taxonomy (NCBI): domain Eukaryota; kingdom Viridiplantae; phylum Streptophyta; class Magnoliopsida; order Malvales; family Malvaceae; genus Gossypium; species Gossypium rotundifolium. The sequence continues at coordinate 47,168,484 of CP106725.1, forward strand.
CTCACCAATCATAACTACCTCCTCATCATCCACAGTCCTTATTGACATCCACTTTTCGGCACAATCCAATTGTGCCCGGTGCTTCACCAACCAATCTATGCCCAAAATAAGATCAAATTCACCGAAAGGCAATTCCATCAAGTCCGCTAGAAATATCTCTCTTTGAATTTCCAAGGGCATGTCTCTAAACAGTTTATTCACTATTACCGACTGTCCTAAAGGACTAATTACCGTCATCTCTCTATCGGTAATCTCAGATCTAATATTCAGGTTTCCAGATATGGCACTAGCAACATACGAGTGAGTAGACCCAATATCTATCAAAGCAGTAACAGGTACATCAAAGATGAAAAACGTACCAGTTATCACATCAGGTGCATCGCCATCTTCACGACGCCGGACCGCATAGACCAATCCCGGCTGTCTTGCCTCCTCATTACCTCTTAAGCCATTACCTCAATCCGATTCACCTTGACCACAACCAACACCATTACCACCATAACCTGGCCCACGGCCTCTCGGTGGATGCTGAGTGCCTCTAGCTGGCTGAGCATCAGGGTTACAAATTTCCTGAATCGTATCAGTCTGTCGAGGGCAATTCTTATACTGATGATCCTTGGAACCACATTTATAGCAGGCACCAGTTTTTCTCTAACATTCCTCGGGGTGTTGCTTCCCACAGTCGGTGCAGTCTCGACTCTGATTGGTAGTCACAGGTGCTCTAGCTTGAGCTGGCTCATCATTTCGAGGCCTCTTCTGGAACCTTTTAGCAGAACTTGTGTACTTAAAATCCTTCTTGCCTCTGACTCTTTTCCAGTTCTGGAGTTCTAAATTCTTAGCCTCTTCGGCTATCTTGGCTTTCTCTACAAGCGAGGTAAAAGTCCGTACTTGTTGTGGGGCATCAGTACCCGCAACTCATCATTCAGCCCATCTTCAAAGCGTACACAATGCTCATGATCAGTCGGCACTATTGTGCGAGCATAATGGCTCAAGCGAAGAAATTCTGCCTCGTGAGCTGCCGCCGTCTTACTTCCTTGAACCAGATTCAGGAATTCCTTCCTCCGGGCATCTACATAACTTGTCCCGATGTACTTCCCTTGAAAAGTAGCTTTAAAGAAATCCCAAGTAACCAATGCAGCCTCGGTGCCTTCTCGAACAGTAAGCCACCATTGATACGCCTCGTCCCTTAGCAAGGACACGGCCCTCTCAGTTTTTGCTCGACGGTGCACTCCAGATCATCCATAATTCGTTCTACAGCCTCGAGCCAGTATTTCGCAACATTCGGAGCTACGCCGGAGACACCTCTAAAAACCTCAGCACCACTTGACTTGAGCCGTTCCGATATTGATCCACGAGCAACATTGCTTGAGTCAAAGCATTGTCCTCTCTCGAATGGTCATGTGATCCAGTCTCACTCCTGGGTGACGCAAATGCATCCATTCCCGATATATAACCCGGTACTTCAAACGCAGCACCTCGTCCTCTACCACAGCCACGACCACATCCTCTAGTGCTTATAATAACTAATTCGATTTTATCTAATTACAAGTTTTATGAATCAGAATACTATTTCAGTGTTTATTAACGATATTTTATGAGATATAAGAGATAAAGTTGTTTTCGCAATCACATCCTATAGTCTCAATCTCTATCATTTTCAACACCTAAAACTAGAAGTTCTAAAGTGTTCCTATGATCATGTCACAATAATAAATATTTAATATACAAATACTTACTTGACTTGGTGCCGGATGCTCGTGGTGCCATACTACCTTTAAAACATAAAATCTAGAAGTTTAAGCAGTTTTTAAACAAAAATTGTTGTTGAACCCAAACCACAGTCGAGTTTTGAAATTGGCTCTGATACCATAAAATGTAACACCCCAAACTCAGCCTATGCGTTTAAGACCAGACTTGACATGCCACACAATTCGAACTTACGTCCAGTCATCAATGCTTTTAATGAAAACAATTCTTCAAAACGATTTTGAAGAAAGAGTTTATCAAAAATCAAGATTTATTTGAAAAACCATGATTTTAAAACATAAGAGTTTACAATTTGATTTTCAGAGAAATAATTGGTTAGAAACTTAAATAATTGGTTGAAATAAACTTATAAAAGAGTTTTCACAAAATTTTACGAGTGAGTGATATTTAAGAAAAAACCCCCTTTTTATACGCAAGTTTAAGAAAACATTTATATAAAAAAAATTAAACAACCCCATTTAAGTAACTAAAACATATTAAAATCCATCCATGCATAAAAATCCATAAAAATAATACCAGAGGCCTTATTACATCACAATTGAAATAGTACTTAAATAAAAATACTTAAAAGAAGTTCAAAGTTTATAACGCATCATTCGTAGTATGGCCTCCACACGAAGTCATCCCCGGCCCAAGCCTCCATCAATTATTATTACCTGAGAAGGGTAAGAAAAATGGGGTGAGTTACTTAGAACTCAATGTGTAACCCACTTACCGTGCTCACTGGGCCAAAACCATTTAAGCAATTAGTTGGGCTTGAGCCCATTTACAAATGTACAATATAAAAATAATGCATGTGATATGCAATTCCCGACCAAGCCTAATTTCCATCCGCTACACAACACCCGTACCAACCAACACACCTGTGGGGATCAAGTCAACCCACCCCGCAAACACACCAATAGCAGGCATTAAGCCAATTAAAATATTTGTGGCAGAGCCACCGAACTAGATTGTGACAGAGTCACCGAACTAGAGACATTAAGCCATTTAAAATATTTGTGGCAGAGCCACCGAACTAGATTTTGGCAACAGGCCTTTCTTCTCTTCATCAATTACCCCAACCCATGCAGTCATGTATGTATAGATAATGCATAACAATATATTCATAAGGTAAATTTCAACAAGAAGCCCATATTACAAGTTATCAATTTGGCCCATTAGTCAAAATAGAAATTTTGGCCCATTTAACGATCTAGCAAACTTTGGCCCATTTAACGATCTAGCAAATTTTGGCCCATTTAACGATCTAGCAAATTTGGCCCATTAAACATATGAGGCCCTTTTCAAAATTTTCTCACTTGGCCAGCTTATCAAAAATAATCCATAAGGCCCAAAATGTCATTTTTTTACAATATAGCCCATTAAGGGTAAATCCATAATTTTTCCACAACTTTAATACTGTTTTCATGCATTCATACAAAAAGTGCTAATATTTCGTATTTTCCAATTTTACTAATTTTACGATTTTTATTCTATGCTTACAGTATAATATAACCCATGAGATAAGTGTGAAGTTACACACCTGATTACGGCGAGAACTACCTTCCCGCTCGTCGATACCTAAATATTTATCACGCTTGATTAGCACACTAATATTTAATAAAAACTATACTATTGATAAACAATCTAGATCTTTACCCTCAAAATCTCAAATGACAATTATTTGTCGGTTCTCCTCGGTTGACGGTTCACAACCCAATGGGAAATCCCGAATCGCTAATGGCTCCGAACTACGAACAACTTTGAATAATCAATTCTCCTGGAATGAGGGTCCACAACCCGGTGGAAAGTCTCGGATTCCTGAAACAGCCCTTCGCTTGAATTTACGGGGAATAGCGGAACCACCCCTCTTCCAAACGCTATTAACAACTCTTTTCGTCCCTATCTTGCTTGCCTCCATTGACAAAGGATTATTAGTCCTACAATATATCAGAAATTTTAATATTAATGGCTTGAAAGGGCGAACTCGGCTTACCTTAAAATCCCGAGTGATTTCCAAAGGATTCCTATACGTGAAAACTTTCGGTTATAACAAATCTCAATGATAGTCATTGATAAAAATGAGAGTGATCAAAAATCCTTGAAGAGTTCCTTCTTACCTTGCTAAATATGATCCTTACTTGAATAACTTTCAAGATGACTTGACAAGATGGTGGTTCGGCCCTCCACTATCTTACGATTATCCAAAGCTTAATGAAAGAAATGATTGAGAATAAGGTCAAAGAAGAATAAGAGATTCGACTATGATATAATAGATAGGAAAATAAATTTCGGCTATGGGGATGGTTACAAGCATTCGGCCATGGAAGGAAAATGAAGGAAGGATGTGTTTGAATGGTAAATAAAATGGAGAAGAAAAGAGAATAGAGAGAAGAGAAAAGAAAATGGAGATGAGAGGTTTGTATTTCGGTTCTCAAGGATGGAAGATGAATCAAAAAGAAACTTTGAGACCAAAATGCATTCGGCAATGAAGAGGAAAAAGAGAAGAAAAGAAATGGTCCTTGATGGCTATGTGGTTTCGATCACAAAGAGAAGAAAAAAAAGGTTTGGAGAGAATGAACAACCTAAGACCGAAATGGTCAGAATAAATGGCAAAAAGAAACAATTGCTTACTCAAATTTTATGGCACATTCGGCTAGGGAGAGGGAAAATTAGAGAGAAAAAAATTTGATAAAAGCACCAAATGACCAAATGGAAAATGCGTTCATCAAGCACCTAATCCTACCAACTAACACCAAAAATCGGCCATCCCCCTAGCCCCCTATGCCGTCCACAATCATGGTCAAAAAGGCCATTCAAAAGTTTCCAAAACACCTTCCCTTATTTCAAACCTTATGTCACCCTTACATACCAAAACCTTTTGATTCCTTACCTTAAGTTAACACTTGCCTTTTTCCCTTAGTCTACTTTCCATAAAAGAATTAGTCCAACCTTACCATAAGTAAGGCTTGACCGACACATGCCATATAGGTGCAAAAATAAAAGTCACCAAAATGCTATCCATAGGATTCGAACCTCTCCCCTCAAGTAATCACTCATGCGCCAACACCACCTTGCTACTAGTTCATCTTATGCTAGCTTTTTACACTTAAATTACCTTAAGCATCAGGATCACTTATTCCACTTCAATAAAATTCTCATTACTAAAAGTTATTCTACTTTTGAATAATCCCGTGTCTTCTCAAGGCTATATTAAACACACAAAATTTAATCATTCACAAGCTAAACACCAAAACATGCAACATATCGATACTCAGATTTTTAGGATGTTACAGTAAATCTATCCTAGGTGTGGGATGCGTGTATGTTTTGGTTGGATAAATAAATGAGTATATGATATATGTATACTTATAGTTATATATGTTTCATGCTGAATAGGTTTTATGACTTATATCCTTGAAACGATTTGGTTTATAAATAAGTTCTGAGTAGTAATTAGTATTATGGTTGCTCGGTCATGAAATGAACTTATTAGAAGTGTATTTTTTTATGAAGAGTGGGTGTGAAAATGAATAAATTTCTCGGCTTGCATGTTATAAAATGGGATGATCGAGTCTTATATTTATGCTTCATGAATCTATGGGTTCTGGGATATCTTTTTCATAAATGGGAAAGTTAGATAAAAGCATATGTGCATGCATTGTATGTTCGGATAAATTATTTGAGTAGTAAGTTCGGGTTAGAAATGCATGGAATTGTATGTTTAAATGTTATGAAACGAAATGAAAGAAATAGGGTTGTATTATGTGGAATTCGAATATGTGGTTGATTTAATGATAGGTTTGAAATGGAAAAGATGATGAGTTTATAATTCATGGTTTAAATACGAACCTAGATTGAGTCTTTCGTATGTGCATAGATATACCATAAAGTGATATGAGAGTTTATGATTAAATATGTATGTGCGTATGAGTTATGAAATGACAATGTGATAATTGAATAAGTGATAGATGTATTTATGTTACTACATATGCATAAAGTGATAGGCGCATACTCAAACTTGTGATAAACATTTAAATGACATATAATATTTAATTCAACGGTTGATATGTACAAGTATGAATTAAATCTCTTTGAGTTTAATAAATATATGGATTGTGATAAATGGCTGTAATGATCTGAATTGAGTCTGGTAATGCCTCATAACCCTAATCCAGCGATGGGTACGGGTTAGGGGTGTTACACACACGCTCGTGTGGCAAGCCCGTGGTCAACACTGACTTACAACACTAACATGTAGGGGGCACATGGCCAAGTCACACACCTATGGGGTTGACCGTGTATCACACACGGCCTAGACACACACCCGTGTGTCTACCCGCGTGGACCAATTCAAGGCTATTTTCCAAGCCATTAGCCACCCTCACTTGCATACATTCATACACCATCACATAAACTTCACATATCATTAATTATAACTCTTGAATTATCACATTTAAACCATGAAATGAAGTCTTCATCCCATACACGAGGGAGAACTATTTCTGGTATAATTACAAATGACTTAAGCCATCATCTATGGCTATACACAACCGAACCATACACTCTCTTAGGCCAACACATTTGGCTATCTCAACTATGACTTAATCAACTTTAAAAATAATCCCTATACATGCCATAACTCATAAGGACTTGAAACCTCATACCAAGTGTCTGTTCGATAGTGTGAAAACATCTCCGGTGATCTCCAACCCGAGCTAGTTAAGTTAAGCTATAAGAGATGGGGAAAAAAAGGAGTAAACAATAATGTTTAATAAGTTCATACGCAAATAATAATCAATTATTGATATTCATTGATTATACTCAATCACAAGGTATTATAATGAGTTTTACTCTTAAACTCATGGTTACCTATTCAATCACTCATAACGCTTACTCATTCCGTCTCGTACCACATTCTAACCATATCTCGAGCTTAATGCTTACATTCATTAACATACATTCCCTGCACTGATCACCATAATTTCTCATGATACATCACATCATAATTTATCACTAAGCCAACTTCAATGCCAAATCACTCGGTGGTATCGCACTTAGCCCACCATCAATCTTTAATAGGGTGGTATCGCACATATCCCACCAATAGATAGTTACGGTGGTATCGCACATAGCCCATCAAATAGATAGTTACGGTGGTATCGCACATATCCCACCAACTAATAATCTAAACAATGGTATCGCACTTAGCCCATCGTAGATAAGTGACAATGTGGTAGCCCACCGTCATGTGTTGCTATTACACATTTATATCAATATTTCGTCATTCATACGAAACTATACAATAACTATCAAATTCATTCCACTTGAATCATACATGTTCTCATTCATGCCATGCACCAATCAATAACAAAAATGTGTATATAAAATGCATCGTTTACACTTAAACCACTATGGGCTCCTCATATACCGAATTCACTTTAATTTAATTCTAACACATACATGTACCTCTCATGGTACAACCACTTACTTTTTCATTTTCAACATACCTGTTGAATCACTCAAATTGCTAAATAACACTCTTGAGTCTCATACACATAACATCTCATCGACATCATGCCCCCTATAGGGTTTACATGAAATATCATATCGATGTCATGTCCCTGACATGGTCTTATTCAATATCTCACACCAAGGCCATATTCCAATCTGGTCTTATACGGGACATTAACTATCATCATATCATGCAATTCTCATTTCCCACTATTCTTAGATTTAATTCTCTTGACATCTCGTCAAAATATATTTAATACATTCATAGAGTAAATATTCATTCCATACAGCATTGGAGTATTAAATAACCTGCACGTAATTGCAACATTTGCACACAAACATACCTCAATATCGAAAGGGTAGTTAGGGACCTATTTATCCATATGTCTCGTTTCTCCCGTTCTAGGTCCGAATCTCATTTTATTTGATCTAGAACAATAGAATTTACTCATTTAATCACTTATAAATCATAATACATCATAATCTACACTTAGGAAAAAATGACTATTTTGCCCTTATACTTTGGCAAAATTATAATTTTGCCCCTAGGCTCGTAAATCACTTTTCATCACATTTTCTTATTAAAAAGACTAGATGAACATTTAATTGTCTTACAACTATCCATAATTCCAATTATTTCATGCATTAATGAAAAAACTACAACATTTGCATCTAAGTCTCAATTAGGTGTTTTCATGAGAACACCTTTCACAAAAGTTGTTTCTCATCTTCCTAACATTTATTTTCTTCCATAAAACTCAGCAACCAACATAAAATCTATCATGGCAAGTCCCTATACTTTCAACCATATCACAAATTAGTCCCCTCATTAGCTAGCTTAAGCTTTGGGGACTCCAAAAACACAAAAATCATCAAAAATTATCATCAAAAGGACCTACTTGCAAGGATGAGATGTAGCTGAAATTTTCAAGATTTTAAACCCTTAAGCTTGCTAATATTTTCGGTTGGAGAAGAAAACAAAATGAAAAGATGATAGCCTTGGCTTATTTCATCTTATTTTATTTATTTTTTGTTAACTAATATCACTAACTATTGACCAAAATAAATGCTCTTGTCCCCTTTGCATACTATGGCAGGCCAACTCACTTAAAACAAGCCTAATTACACATTTGTGACCTCCAATTAATATTCTATAGCTATTTGGCACCTCTAACAATTAAAATAGAACTTTTGAACTTTATGCGATTTAGTCATTTTTGCAATTACACATGAAATCGCTAAAATTAAAGCACCAAAATTTTCATGCACCTTTATAAACATGTTATAACACATAAAATAAAATGAAAATAATTTTCTCTAACCTCAGATTAGTGATCCTAAGATCATTGTTCCGACTAGCCCTTAAATCGAGTTGTTACAGAGACACCGCGTATCACTGGTGGAATACACTAGTATCAGTGGTTCCAAAAGAACGGGTTACCTGGGAGTTCTTTCAGACTGAATTTCAAAAGAAATATATCAGTTAGAGATTCATAGATCAGAAACACAAAGCATTCCTTGAGTTGAAACAGGGTTACATGACCGTGATAGAATATGAGCGGGAATTTGTGAGACTCAGCAGATACACCCAGAAAAGTGTTTCGACTGAAGCTATTATGTGAAAGAGATTCGAGGATGGTTTAAATGAATACATCAAGTTATTAGTAGAGATTCTAGAACTTAAAGAGTTTGTGGTACTCGTTGAGCGAGCATGCAAAGCTGAAGAACTTAGGAAAGAGAAAAGAAAAGCTGATTTTGAAGCTAGAGCTTCACGAAAAAAATCATCGAGTAATTCATTTCAGCCGGCATCAAAAAAGTTTTGAGATGATTTTAGCCGTTCAAAGGCTACTACGGGTTATTCTAGACGAGATCGAGAGAGGCCACCTATGAGTTCAAAAGCTACTTCAATAGCTAGTGTTGGAAATGTCAGACCAAATCAACCTAAGTGCTAACATTGCGATAAACGACATCTCGATAATTGTAGATTGAACGATCGAGCTTGTTTCAACTGTGTATCATTACATCATTTCATTCGTGAATGTCCTGAGTTGGCCGAGCAAGATAAACTGCAGAATATGAGGCCGAGTAACACTGTAGCTAGAGGTAGACCACCCAGAAACACGGGTAATGTGAGTGGTAGCCAGAGAATGACTAATAACACTGTTGTGAGATCTGAAGCCCGAGCACTTGCCAGAGCTTATGCTATTCGCACTCGCGAAAAAGTTTCATTTCCATATGTTATTACCGATACTTTCACTCTCTATGATTCTAGTGTTGTTGCATTGATTGATCCTGGATCGACTCATTCGTATATATGTATGAACTTAGTATCCAGTAAGACTTTGAGTGTAGAGTCTACTGAAATTGTGATTAGAGTATCGAACCCCTTAGGCAAGTGTATTATGGTTGATAAAGTATGCAAGAACTGCCTATTGATGATTCGAGATTTCTATTTTCCAGCCGATCTGATGTTGTTACTTTTCGACGAATTTTATATAATTCTAGGTATGGATTGGTTAACATTGCATGATGCTATAGTAAATTGCAAACGGAAGACGATTGATTTGAGATGTCAGAATAATGAGATTATTCGAATCGAGTCAGATGAATTGAATCATTTACCAGCAGTGATTTCTTTAATGTTAGCTTAGAAATATGTGAGAAAGGGTTGTGAAGCTTACTTTTCTTATGTGCTTGACTCTAAAGTGATTGAAAAGAAGATTGAATCAGTACCAGTTATGTGTGAATATCCAGATGTGTTTCCTGAAGAGTTACTGGGTTTGCCACCAATCTGAGAAGTTGAATTTGGTATTGATTTAGTGCCGGGAATAACTACAATATTGATAGCTCCGTACAGAATGGCATTGACCGAATTAAAAGTGTTGAAGGCTCAGTTACAAGAATTGACTAATAAAGGATTTGCACGACCAAGTTTCTCACCCTTGGGTGCTCCCGTACTGTTTGTGAAAAAGAAAATTGGCACGATGAGAATGTGCATCGATTACAGACAACTGAATAAAGTGACTATCAAGAATAAATATCTTCTGCCTTGAATAGACGATTTGTTCGACTAGTTGAAAAGGGTTATAGTGTTTTCAAAGATAGATCTAAGATCGGGTTATTATCAGTTGTGAGTCTAAGACTCCGATGTGCCGAAAATTACTTTTCAAATGAGGTATGGGCATTATGAGTTTCTAGTTATGCCTTTCAGATTAACGAATGCACCTGCTGCTTTTATGGACCTAATGAATCGAATCTTCAGATTGTATTTGGATAGATTTGTTGTTGTGTTTATAGATGACATCTTGATCTATTCCCGTGATAAATTTGAGCATGCCGAGCACTTGAGAATTGTGCTACAGACTTTGCGTGATAAACAGTTATATGCGAAGTTTAGTAAATGTGAATTCTGGTTGCGAGAAGTTAGTTTTCTGGGCCATATTGTATTAGCATCAGGTATTCGAGTGGATCCAAGCAAATTTCAGCAATTTTAGATTGAAAGCCTCAGAAATGTATCAGAAGTTCGTAATTTTTGGGACTTGCCAGTTATTATAGACAGTTCATAAAAGGATTCTCGATGATTGCGACTCCATTGATGAGATTTCTATATAAGAGTGTTAAGTTCAAGTGGACAGATAAGTATCAAAAAAGTTTTGATCAGTTGAAAGCTTTATTGACCGAAGCTCCAGTGTTGGTTCAACTAGAATCGGGTAAAGAGTTTGTAATTTATAGTGATGCATTTTTGAATGGTCTAGGCTATATTTTGATGTAGGAAGGCAAAGTCATAGCTTATGCCTCGAGATAATTAAAGCCGCATAAAAAGAATTACCGACGCACAATTTAGAGTTAGCAGCTATTGTGTTTACGTTGAATATCTGGCGACATTATCTGTACGGTGAGAAATGCCATGTTTATTCTGATCACAGGAGTTTGAAATATCTGATGACTCAGAAAGATTTGAATTTACGTTAATGGAGATGGTTAGAATTGTTGAAAGACAACGAGCTTGTGATAGACTATCATCCGGGAAAAGCAAATATGATTGCTGATGCTTTAAGCTGAAAATCTTTGTTTGCTCTGCGTGCGATGAACACTCAATTGGCTATATATGATGACGACTCAATTGTAGCTGAGATGAAATCAAAACCATTATTCTTACAGTAGATTTGCGAAGCTTAGAAAGTTGATAATGATTTGTTAACAAAACAAGCTCAATGTGATTCGAACCCTGATTCGGAGTTTCAAGTTGATGCTAATGATTGTTTGAGATTCAAAGATCAAATATGTGTTCCAAAAAATTCAGAGTTGATTCGAATGATTTTGAGCGAAGCTCATAATATTCTGTTATTTGTTCATCCGGAAAGTACAAAAATGTATAACGATCTAAAACAACTTTACTGGTGGTTTGGTATGAAGCGTGATATCTCTGAATTTGTTTCAAAATGTTTAATCTGTCAACATGTCAAAGCTAAGCATCAGGTACCGTCTGGGTTACTGCAGCCGATTATGATTCCTAAGTGGAAATGGGACAGAATCACAATAGATTTTGTTTTGGGTTTGCCCCTGTCTCCAAGTAAGAAAGATACGATATGGGTGGTTGTTGATAGACTAACCAAATTGACTCATTGCATTCCAGTAAGAATGGATTATTCACTTGATAAGCTTACTGAGTTGTATATCTCGGAGGTTTTTAGATTGTACGGAGTACCTATTTCTATTGTTTCGGATAGAGATCCGAGGTTCACATCGCGATTTTGAAAGAAAATGCAAGATGCACTGCGTAAAAAGCTACACTTTAATACTGCTTTTCATATGCAAATAGATGGTCAATCCGAGCAGATTATTCAAATACTCGAGGATATGTTGAGATATTGTATTCTTGAGTTTGAAGGTACGTGGGAATGATATTTGCCATTGATTGAATTTGCTTACAATAATAGCTTTCAATCGAGTATAAAAATGGCACCTTACAAAGCTTTGTACGATCGCAAATACCGAACACCTTTGTATTGGACTGAACTCAACGAGAATAAGATTCACGGGGTCGATTTGATTAAAGAAACTGAACAGAATGTGAAAGTGATTCCTGATAGTCTGAAAGTAGCGTTAGATCGTCAGAAATCGTACGCAGACTTGAAACGAAAAGATATTGAGTTTCAGATTGGGGATCGATTATTTTTGAAAGTATCTCCGTGGAAAAAAATACTTAGATTTGGCAGAAAAGGCAAGTTAAGTTCGAGATTCATCGGGCCGTATGAAATTATCGAGCGTATCGGGCCGGTTACTTATAGATTGTTGTTGCCACCTGAGTTAGAAAAGATTCATAATGTATTTCACGTATCGATGCTTCAACGATATCGATTCGATCCCTCGCATATAATTTCCCCATCCGAGATTGAGATTCAATCGATATGACATACGAAGAAAAACTAATTCGGGTTTTAGATCACGAGGTTAAAAAATTGAGAAATAAGAAAATTTCTTTAGTGAAAGTCTTATGGCATCGACACAGGGTCGAAGAAACTACGTGGGAGCCCGAGGATGCTATGAGAGAGCAATATCCAAACCTATTCACTGGTAAGATTTTCGGGGACGAAAATCCCTAAGGGGGGATAGTTGTAATAGCCCGATTTTAGCTAAATCAGAACAGTGGTTTTAGAACCACAAATTCGAGGTTGTAAAATTATTTTAATATTATTTTTGTATTTACAGCATGTTATTTTATATGTGTGAAAATTTCGTGATGTAATTTTACCGTTTGTGTGCTTAATTTGATAAAAAGGACTTAATCGCATAAAATGCAAAAGTGGCTTTCTATTTGTTAAAGGACTTATTTGCTATGGTTTCTTATTTGTATAGTCCTTAAATTTAAATTAGGCCATTAGAAATATGAGTGGACGACATTAGGCTTGTATTATATAGTTTTCATATTAATTTATAAAGGTTAAAATGGTAAATTATGTGTTAATATGTGATTAAATAAAAAAACATTAAAATGCATGCATTATCATCTTTTTGGCTGAATGTTGTGAAAGAAAGAAGCCATATTTGAATTTTTTAAGTTCGGCACCTAGGAAGCTTGATTTGGGTATGTTCTTTACTCGATTTTTTATAATTTTTACGTTTTTGAGATCGTTGTTTCCTATTCTAGCTAGCCCATGCCCTAATTTTTGGATTGGTTGATGAATTTGTGAGTTGCCATTGATGATATCTTGATTTTTTTGTTGTTTGATGATGAAAAATAATTATTTGTTGTTAAATTTTCATAGTTTATTAAGTGATTTTTGATAAAAATGCTTATTAAGGAATAAATTGTGAAATTTGTAAAGTGAGAGGTTAAAATGTAAAATAAATAGAATTAATGGGCTGCTAGGGACCTAAGGAATATTCATCCAAACATGGGTTAAATGAAATTTTGAGTATTTTTGTGTTGTTTTGAAATAGGGACTAAATTGTAAAAATGTGAAATGTTAGGGGCTAAAGTGAAAAATGCTCATTTATGTGTTTTTGGATGAAATTGAATGAATATGTCTTTAAATAAGTTAAATTTGAATTGTTTTAGATCAAGAAAGGAAGAATTCTGATTTAGATTGGAGGAAGTCAAAAGTTGTTGAATAGTCGTTCCGATCCGTTCGTTTCCGAATGAGGTAAGTTCATAAGTAAATAAATGTTCTTAAAATTCAAATGTATATATTATATAATGCTGAATTGAATTGTATATACAAATGCATATGTTGTCGAATTGAACTGAGCATGGGATAACCTGTTTCGAGCGTGAATTGATTGAATTATGACATCTGAAAGTCCCGTACGAACCTTAGGAATAGTATAGGATACATATGCCATGACATTAGGACTTTCGAGGTGTGATTTCGTGTAAGACCATTTCTGGGACAGTGGCATCGATATGAGTTTATGTGTAAGACCATGTATGGGACATTGGCATCGTATATGATTCGTGTAAGACCCTGTCTGGGACATAGGCATCGATATGTGATAACATGTAAGACCATATCTGAGATATGGCATTGTATGTGATATATGTGTTTCTGAGTATGTAACAGTCTGGTTTATACCCTAGTCGGAACAGTGGTTTCGGGACCACAAATCCGAGTCCGTATAATATTTTAATATCATTTTCTGTGCTGTTGATATGCGATTAAGCATGTGCTAAATTTTCGTAAGTTAATTTGTCCGTTTGTTTGTTTAATTTGACAAAAGGATTATATTGCATTAAATGTGTTGCTTGCTATATGCTAAAGCACTTATATGTTGTGGCTTTGAAAAGATGGAGGACTTGTATGGCAATTAAGCCATTATCATGTTTAGTGGATGGACAAAAGTCTTAAATGTCCATATAGTATAATTGTTTTAATTATATGAATGAAGGCTATTTTGGTAATTGGTTTATTAACATTAGTTTTAATGAAACTAAAGATGAGTTTTCATCTTTTAATTCTCTTCTTTTGACCGAAATAACCAAAGGGAAAAAAAAATTGAGCTAGGCATTCGGCACTCTTTAAGCTTGATTAAGGTAAGTTTTGACTTTGGTTTTCGATAATTTCTACGTTTTTGTCATCGTTGCTTTGAGAGCTACAAAACCCATGCCTTGATTTTGTGTTTTGATGATATATGTAAAATATGCCATTGATGATTTTACAAGCTCTGTGATGTTTGAGGATGATATATGAAAGATTTGAGCTAAATGAACATGTTATGTTCTTGAAGTTTTGATGAATTTAGCTAAATAGGGCTAAATTGAGAAAATAGTAATTTGAGAGACTACATTGCAAATTTGATGAAATATTTGGACTTATATAGTCCCTAGAGAGGTTCGGCCAAGCATGTGTGTGTATGGCTTTCGTGAATTTGATGGTTTGAGTAAAATGGACTAAATTGATAAAATGTGCAAATGTGAGGGCTAAGCTGAAATAGCCCTAAATATTTGTGAATGGATTGAATTGAATGAAATAGTGAATAAAAGGGTTAATTCTGAATATGTTTAGATCAAGAACCGAGGAAAACGAATTTAGATCGCGAGAAAGTGAAAATAACCGAGTAGCCGTTTCTGTTCGATAAACCAAATCTGAGGTAAGTCACTATGCAAATAAACTTATTTGTATTGAATTGAATATATGTATTCATATGTCTATCGATGAAAATGAATGAGTATGAGATGCTAAGTGCGTGAATTCGAAATAAGTTCGATATAGTGATAAAGCCGAGAAGTCCCGTACGTACCTAGGAATAGATAGGATTTGCTATGTCATGACATAGGTATCTATTCTGCTTTATCATGTAAGACCACGTTTGGGACGTTGGCGTTGATTTGAAATTTTGTGTAAGACCTCGTCTAGGACATAGGCATCGATATGAAGTAAATGTAAAAGACCTCGTCTGGGACGTAGGCATCGATATGAACCTTTTATGAGTAAGACCATGTCTGGGACATCGGCATCATATTGACTCGTGTAAGACCACGTCTGGGACGTTGGCATCGTTATGATCTGTATGTGTAAGACCTTGTCTGGGACAGTGGCATCGATATACGAGTGCATATAAGACCTCGTCTGGGACGTTGGCATTATACTGTTATTCCGAGCTTTTGAGTATCCTACTAGGTTCCTAAGGGTTCAACGGGCAAGTCTATAATACGAATGGTATATCCGAGCTATGCTCAATAAGTGAGTGAATATCCGTTTCAGGTACGTTGAATGCACATTAAGTGTGTATAAAATGTAAGTACCTATATGACTTTGATATGAAGAAGAGTATGATTGAAAATGAGAATGTGAATCTTAAAATGTTGAATGTGGCAAATGTGGCCATAAGTTTATGAACCAAGTTATATATGTGATAGTTGCTAAGTGATCGATATATATATATGTGCCAATGTGTTTATTTGTATATGATTTACTAAGCTTTTGGAAAGCTTACTCTGTGTGTGTATTTTCTCTGTTTTATAGGTCGTCAAAGCTACTGAAGGCTCGGGATTGTCATCACACTACAAAAACTTATATTGGTACCCTTTTGAAAATGTATATGGCTAACTATGGCATGTATAGGCTAGATAGGTGTATATGTTTATGAAGTGAGCATGGCCATGTGTATTGGCAAGCTTTTGAGTTGATAAATGTTTGAATGAATGAGTTATGAAGCATATATTTAGTATGCTTTGATGCATATGGAATGGTTAAGTTTTGGTGAAGCAAATGGATGATACATGTTTGAAATGATGTAGGATTTAGTTTGCAATTTGGTATGAATGGAATTGTTATGGAATGTATGGATGAAATGAACCATTTGATATGTTTGGTTGCCATATATGCATATTATGTTTTGGTATGTATTACTTGTAGGTGAGACCCAAAATGGGTGGCATATTGGCCTTGTAAAATGGCCTATAATGTTACACAGTTGAGGCACACGGGCGTGCCTGAGACCGTGGGTAAATTGGCAGAATGTGGCTTATACTGCACACGACCTTGGCACGGGCGTGCCTACAGGTCGTTCGAGAAATGGCAGTATGTGATCTAGTAGTACACGGCCTTAGCACATGGGCATGCTTGGTGACTGTGTTGATTTTGGTAGAATACTACCACGGGGAGGTCGCACAGGTGTGTCATGTAGCCGTGGGTGAGGCACGGCCTACCCCCACGGCCGTGTGTCCCCTATATGTTAAAAAAGTTTCAAATTTTTATGAAATTACTTATGTGTTTCGATTTAGTCCCGACTCAATTTATAAGCATGCTTAAGGTCTTGATGACCTACTTAAGGGACATTATGATTGATATTGATGAATGGTTGAACTATTAATTTTGTAAATGTTTTCGATCTGTCTAGTAATGCCTTTAACCCTAATCCGGTGATCGGACACGGGATAAGGGTGTTACAGAGTATCCTTAATGATTCTGAATGGTTCAACGGGCAATGTCAAATGAGGCCAAATGTGAATTTGAGCTAAATAATTCAGGTTCGTATGAGGTTTATATGTTCATTTAAAAAATGAGGTAAGTGAAGTTACTTATTGTGGTATTATGGATTATATAAGAAAAGCGATTGTATATGTGTAAGAAATTAGTTAAATGTGGCTTATTCGAATTGAATTATTAATGTTCTTGTGATGATTTACTTGCTTATGGCTTACTAAGCTTTCAAAGCTTACCTTGTGTGTTCTTTCATCATTTTATAGATATATAAAGCTAGTTTGAGCTCGGGGATCGTCACTTTGAAAGCTTGTACTTTTGACATATGACATGTATAGGCTAGTTTTAATATGGTTTTTTTTAATTGTGTATAAATAGCCATGCGAAAATGGCTTGATAATGATGTTAATGTTTGTGAATAATCGGCCTTGTTAATTAGCTCATTTTGGAAAGTTTGTTTGATGGACATGTGATTCGGCTTGAGCAATTCTGTAGTTGATGGAGGTGTTTTTGATTTGTGGTACTTGTTTTTATAAGCTATGTGATGTTCTAGCTATATCTTGTGAATTTAGCTATTTGGAGTGGCTCATTATTGACCTATAAATTGCTGTATAATTTGTCTTGTAAATCGGTTTGGAAATGGTAAATTATGTGCATTCATATCCGGTTAATGATATATAGTTAAATTAAATACATATGTATATGACATGTTTGTTTGTGGTTCCGTATTTAAAGGTCAATTTGGTTAGTTTAATGTTTGATTTTTGTTATGTGCATAAAGTGTTAATGGCGAATTATAGTAGTAAAATGGCTACTTTGCTTCGAATATTTATTAGTAAATAATGACTATTTTAGGTATGTTTTGTTGGTTATATGGATATTTATAAAATAGACATATTGTTGTTTGTATTCGGTTATGAAATTGTACAATTATCTTAATATTGAATGATGAAATTGGTACGAATTTTAAGGCCATTTAGATGACCAAATTAATGGCTTATTGGATGGTTGAATATATGGTGTCTAGACATGATATTTACATGCAAATTAGGTATGCTTTGGCTTGTTATTTGTGTTCAAAATGGTCCATGTTGATTTAGTAAAATGCGCATAAATTTGTAATGTACAAGAACTATATTTGATCATTCGGTGATGTTTAATAATGATTCATTATATAGATAACTTATGAGTTTTATAATATGATTTGTTTTGACTTGATATGCGAATGTATATAGGTTTATGAAATGGTACATTTGATAATTAGATAATGAAATAAATGAATGCAATTGGATGTTTTGACATATGCATCGGTATATGATTTGTAAGGATATATGCTTGAATATATTTTAAGTATTCGAATGACATGAATGTGATGGTAATAAGGTTCAAACATTGGACTGGTGAAGCACGTGTATTATATTATTGATGTATGATAGCTTAGTACGAAAATTTGAATAGGAAAATAAAAAATTAAAATGGTTGAGTTTTTTTTTTTTAGTATGGTTTGTATGTGATATATGATTTATTTATGCAAAATTGGTATATGTGAATTGTGGTATTCGAGTTTTGAAGTGTTTATAAATGAGATGTTATAACTTTATGCTTGAGTTGTAATAAATGACTGTTCTAAGCTATGTTTTTGATCGGTAATGCCTCGTAACCCTAATCCGGCGACGAAAACAGGTTAGGGGTGCTACAACCATCACCCCTTTCACTGTAACCTATTCTAACCCTAACCATGACTCACAATTGTACTAAAATAAAGAAAGAATAAATGAAGAATGGATTATTTACCTCTTGACCAATGATGATTTTAAAAGTGAACCAACAGAAGAGTCAACCAAATATAAGCAAAGTAAGAAAATAGGGTTTTAAAAAATTTAAAATAAGTAAAAAATTTGGGAAATAATTAATCTTTTTCATGACAGATCCTCTCCTTTAAACCGTTATATGGACAAAAACATATCCAACAAGTTTCAAAATCAAACTACAGTCTAGACCCACCATTACGCATTTAACACGTGTGAATGTTGTAAAAGGGTCACTTTATAACCTTTCTTCGACCAACCAGGGGAGACATATTGTTACCACTATGTATCTTGCAATCCCGCCCAAATGGCGACCCAACTTGGAAACCCGAATAGTTCGCTTCCTCATGCATCCACGGGTTGCCATCCCCTGTCCACCTGATGGCCATGGCTCGCCTTACGATTCACCTCCCCCCACATGTCCACAACTCATGCAACAATCCGGTTTATACCCTAGTCAGAACAGTGGTTTCGAAACCACAAATTTGAGTCTAAAAAATATTTTAATAGTATTTCCTGTGCCATTGAGATGTGACTAAGCATGTGTTAAATTTTCGTAAGCGAATTTGTCTGTCTGTGTGTTTAATTTGACAAATGGATTGAATTGCATTAAATGTGAAAGTTGCTTGCTATATGTTAAAGCACTTATATGTTGTGGCTTTGAAAAGATGGAGGACTTGTATGGCAATTAAGCCATTATCATGTTTAGTGGATGGATAAAAGTCTTAAATGTTCATATAGTATAATTGTTTTAATTTTATGAATGAAGGTTATTTTGGTAATTGGTTTATTAACATTAGTTTTAATGAAACAAAAGATGAGTGTTCATCTTTTAATTCTCTTCTTTTGACTGAAACAACCAAAGAAAAGAAAGAAAAATTGAGCTAGGCATTCGACACTTACAAGCCAAAATTAAGGTATGATTTGGTTTCGGTCTACGTTTTCACAATCGTTGCTTTGAGTGCTAAAAAACCCATGCCTTAATTTTGTGTTTTGATGATGTATGTGAAATATTCTATTGATGAATTCATGAGATATGTGATGTTTGATGATGAAAAATGAAAGATTTGAGCTAGATGAACATGCTATGTTTTTTAAGTTTTGATGAATTTAGTTAAATAGGGCTAAATTATGAAAATGATAAATTGAAGGACTAAATTGCAAAATTGATGAATAGTATGGGCATGTATGATGTTCATAAGTATTCGGCTAAGCTTGTGTATATGTTGATTTTGTGAATTTGAGATTTTGAGAAAAATGGATTAAATTGATAAATTGTGCAAATATGAGGGTTAATTTGTAAATTGCTCTAAAAATGTGTCATTCGATTGAATTGAATGAATTAGTGAATAAAAGGGTTAATTCTGAATATGTTTAGATCAAGAACCAAGGAAAATGGACTTAGATCGCGGGAAACCGAAAGTAACCGAGTAGCCGTTTTTATTCCGATAAATCGAATACGAGGTAAGTCACTATGCAAATAAACATATTTGTATTTAACTGAATATATATATCCATATGACTGTTGATGATAATGAATGTGTATGAGATGCTATGCTCATGAATTCCGAGATAAGTTTGATATAGTGCCAAAGTCCGAGAAGTTCCGTACGAACCTAAGAATAGATAGGATTAGTTCTGTTATGACATAGTTATATGTTCTGTTTTATCATGTAAGACCACGTCCGGGACGTTGGCGTTGATTTGTGATTTCGTGTAAGACCACATCTAGGATGTTGGCATCGATATGATATTTGTGTGTAAGACCACGTCTGGGACGTTGGCATCGATATGGGCTTTACGTGTAAGATCACGTCTGGGACGTTGGCATCGATATGAGTTTTACATATAAGACCATGTCTCGGACATCGGCATCGTATTGATTCGTATAAGACCCTGTCTAGGATAGTGGCATCGATATCTTGTGCATGTAAGACCTCGTCTGGGACGTTGGCATTGTATCCTATTGGTTTAACGGGCAAGTCTGTGATACGAATTACAAATTCGAGCTATGAACAAATATCTGATTATAAATCCGTTTCAGGTACGCTGAATATACACTAATTGTATATACGAGGTAAGCATCTATGTGATCTTACTATGATGTTATGTATATGGAATTGATGATACGATAAGCAAAGTTTTGGCTAGATGAGCTATGTGCTTATATAATTGTTGAATTGTAAATGTGGACAATATGGTCAAGTCTATGAACGAAGTTATATATATGATAATTTGTTAAGTGAATGAGACGTGAAAATGTATCAAATTGTATATATGCTTTATATGCCAAGTTTGTTTGTATATTGACTTACTAAGCTTTTGGAAAGCTCACTCTGTGTGTGTGTTTTCTCTGTTTTATAGGTCGTCAAAGCTACTGAAGGCTCAGGACCGTCAAGGATCGTCATCACACTACTAAACTCTTTTTGGTACCTTTTGAAAATGTATATAGCTTATATGGCATGTATAGGCCAGATATGTGTCTATGTTTATGAAGTGAACTTAGCCATGTGTTTTGGCAAGTTTTGAGTTGATAAAATGCTTGAATGAATGGTGTATGTGAAGTATGTTTTGGTATGGTTTGATTTATATGAAATGGTTAAGTTTTGGCTAAGCAAATGGATGATCTATGCTTGTGATGAGATGAGCTTTAGTCTTGTAATTTGGCATAGTTGGAATTGGTATTGAATGTATAGATTGAATGGTCAATTTGGTATGTTTTTGGTTGCCATATATGCATGATAAGTGATGGAAAATGTTTCTTGTAGGTGAGACCCAAATGGGTGGCATTTTGGTTTTTCAAATGACCTATAATGTCACACAGTCATGGCACATGGGCGTGCTTAGTGACCGTGGGGTAAAGTCTGTATATGGCCTAGTGGGACACGACCAAGGCACACGGACGTGCCTGGTAGCCGTGTGGTATTTGGCAAGATCGACCACGACCAAGGTACACGAGCGTGCGTGGTGGCCATGGTACATAAGTCAATTTCGACCACGGAGAGGACACACGGGTGTGTCTTGTAGTCGTGGGTGGGGCACGGCCTACCCCCACGGGCGTGTGTCCCTGTATCATAGAAAAGTTTTTTAATTTTCCACGAAACTTTGTATGTGTTTCGTTTTAGTCCTGATTCAGATTATAAGCATGCTTAGGGTCTCGATGACTCACTTAAGGGACATTATGTGTATGATAGATGAATGAAATGCAAGAAATGTTATAAATGTTCCCGATCTGTCCGGTAACGCCTTTGACCTATTCTGGTGACGGTTTTGGGTTAGGGATGTTACATTTGTTTAGTATCAGAGCTACAGTTTAGTTGATTCTCGGACTAATGTAGCATGTCAGAGTCTAGCTATACATGCCATATATCTGAATTGTGATAGTATGATGAATCCTGGTGTATAAAATGTGATTTCTGTATAGCAATGGATCCCGAAAGAGCAATAGCTAATGACGTAGAAAGTAATGCGCCTGCTCCTGCGCAAGGGACAGAGCCTTCTAAATCGAGACCGGCTACGAGCGGTCAAGAGGGAGAAGCTAAATAAGCTTTCTTCCATATGATGGGTGAATGGTTCACTCAATTCATGAAGAATGACCCGACTGTTTCATAACCCCGACCCCCAGTTAATCCCCCTCAGACTATAGTTGTGCCATCGATTATGCATCCGAATCTATTGAATAAGCCTCTGGTTGACAAGATTCGTAAGTATGGGGCTGAAGAATTCAAAGCTACTAATGATGATGATGCTGAAAAGGTTGAGTTCTGGATTGAAAATACTATTCGATATTCGATAAAATGTCTCTGACTCCAGAAGAATGCATTAAAGGTGTGGTATCATTACTCCGAGATGCAGCTTATCAATGGTGGAAAACCTTAATTTTCGTTGTTCCAAGCGAACGAGTTACATGGGAATTCTTTTAGATCGAGTTTCGAAAGAAATATATCAGTGAGAGATTCGTTGATTAGAAACAGAAGGAATTCTTGGAATTGAAACAAGGTCGTATGACTATTTTAGAATATGAACGAGAGTTTTTCAGGCTGAGTCAATATGCTCGAGAATGTGTATCATCTGAAGCTATAATGTGTAAAAGATTTGAAGACAGTCTTAATGAAGATATCCGTTTGCTAGTCGGGATATTAGAAATAAAAGAGCTCGTTACACTCGTTGATCGAGCATGCAAAGCTGAAGCACTTGAGAAAGATAAAAGAAAAGCTGAGACTGAAGTCCGAGATATGAGAAAGAGATTTACAAGCAAATCATTTCAATTAGCTCCAAAAAGATTCAGAGATAATCAAAGTCGTTCCAAAGATAATATGGGACATTTGAATAGAAATCAAGCTAGACCGCAAATGAGTTCTAAAACTCCCGCAACTTCAATAGCCAGTGTTGGTAATGTTCGAACTGACAGACCTGAATGTAAACATTGTAGAAAAAGGCATTCGGGAAGCTGTAGATTAAATGACAGAGCTTGCTTCAGATGTGGATCGTTTGACATTTTATTTGTAATTGTCCTGAGTCCGTCTAGCCAGAGATTGTTCAGAATTTAAGACCTAATAATGCACCTGTGAGGGGTAGACCTTCGAAGAATGCAAGAAATGTTAGTGGTAGTCAGAGGTACACAAGAGACACTGTTGTAAGATCTGAAGCTAGAGCACCTGCCAGAGCATATGCTATTCGAACTCGTGAGGAAGCTTCATCACCTGATGTTATAACGGGTACTTTTACTCTTCATGATACTTATGTGATTGCATTGATAGACCCTGGTTCTACGCATTCGTATATATGCATAAATTTAGTATACAGTAAGACTTTGCCTGTAGAGTCTACCGAGTTTGCTATAAAAGTATCGAACCCCTTAGGTAAAAGTGTTCTTGTTGACAAAGTATGCAAGAACTATCCGTTAATGTATCGAGATATCTGTTTTTCTACTGATCTGATGCTTTTGCCATTTGATGAGTTTGATATTGTATTGGGTATGAACTGGTTGTTATTACATGATGCTGTTGTGAACTGCAAAAGAAAGACTATAGATTTGAGATGTCTGAGTAATAAAATTGTGCGGGTTGAATCTAATGATTTGAATGGATTGCCTGCTATGATATCGGTACTAAAAGCTCAGAGTTATGTGAAAAAGGGTATGAGGCATATTTTGCTTATGTAATTGATTCGAAAATGTCTGAAAAGAAAATTGAGTCAGTACCTATTGTCTGCGAGTTTTTTGATGTGTTCCCTGAAGAGTTACTAGGTTTACCTCTGATTCGCGAAATTGAGTTTGGTATTGAATTGGTGCCTGGTACGACATTTATTTTGATAGCTCCGTATAGAATAGCACCAACAGAGTTGAAAGAGTTAAAGTCATAGTTGCAAGAGTTAATTACTAGAGGGTTCGCTAGACCGAGTTTCTCGCCTTGGGGTGCTCCTGTTCTGTTTGTGAAAAAGAAAGATGGCACGATGAAAATATGCATTGATTACAGTCAGTTGAATAAGGTGACCATAAAGAACAAATATCCGTTACGCCGAATAGACGATTTATTTGATCAGTTAAAAGGGGCTACTGTATTCTTTAAGATTGACCTGAGATCGGGATACTATCAGTTGAGAGTTAAAGATTCAGACATTCCAAATACTTCTTTCAAAACAAGGTATGGGCATTATGAGTTTTTATTTATGCCATTCGGACTAACCAATGCTCCTGCTGTTTTTATGGATCTGATGAACAGAATTTTCAGACCGTACTTAGATCAATTTGTTGTAGTATTTATAGATGACATATTGATTTATTCACGGAATGAAAATTAGCATGCTAAACACTTGAGGATTGTGTTACAAACTCTACCAGAAAAGTAATTGTATGTAAAATTCAGCAAATGTGAATTATAGTTGCACGAAGTTAGTTTTTTGGGACATATTGTGTTAGCTTCTAGGATTTGTGTTGATCCGAGCAAGATCTCTACTATTCTGAATTGGAAACCTTTGAAGAATGTGTCTGAAGTCCGTAGTTTTCTGGGTTTAGCTGGTTATTATCGTCATTTTGTAAAAGGATTTTCAGTGATAGCTACCTCGTTGACTAAATTACTTCAAAAAGATGTTAGATTTGAGTGGTCAGAGAAATGCCAGAAAATTTTCGATCAGTTGAAAGCTCTGCTAACAGAAGCTCTAGTGTTATACAACCAGAATCAGACAAAGAATTTGTGATTCTGATGATGCTTTGTTAAACGATGCAGGATGTGTTTTTTGCGGGAAGGCAAAGTTGTAGCTTATGCCTCAAGACAATTGAAGCCTCATGAAAAGAACTATCTGACGCACGACCTTGAGTTAGCTGCGATTGTGTTTGCACTAAAGATCTGCGCCATTATCTGTACGGCGAAAACTGTCACGTGTTTTCAGATCATAAAAGTCTAAAATATCTGATGACCCAGAAAGATTTTAACCTGCATCAAAGAAGATGGTTCAAACTGTTAAAAGATTACGAGCTTGTAATAGATTATCATCGGGGTAAAGCAAATGTTATTGCAGATGTACTGAGTCAAAAATCACTTTTTGCATTACGTGCTTTGAATGCTCAGTTAGATTTATCTGATGATAGTCCGGTGGTAGCTGAAGATTTATCTGATGATAGTCCGGTGGTAGCTGAATTAAAAGCGAAACCATTGTTTGTATAGCAAATATGTGATGCTCAGAAAGTTGATAATGAATTACTAACGAAACGAGCTCAGTGTGAATTGAATTCTGAATCTGAATTTCGAGTAGTTGATGATTGTTTGAGATTCCAAGGTCGTATTTGTGTTTCGAGAAATTTAGAGTTGTTTCAGCTGATTTTGAATGAAGCACATAACAGTCGTTTATCTGTTCATTTGGGAAGTACAAAAATATATCATGATTTGAAGCAGCACTATTGGTGGTCTGGCATGAAACGAGACATTTCTGATTTTGTTTCTAAATGTCTAGTCTGTCAGCAAGTGAAAGCTGAACATCAAGTTTCGTCCAGTTTGCTACAACCAATTCTAATTTCTGAATGGAAATGGGATAAAGTAATGATGGATTTTGTTTCTGGATTGCCTCGACTCCAAGAAAGAAAGATGCGATTTGGGTCGTAGTTGACCGATTGACGAAATCTGCCCATTTTATTTGGTAAGATCTGACTACTCACTTGAGAGATTAGCCGAGCTTTATATTTCTAAAATTGTGAGATTACACGGAGCGCCACTATCCATTGTGTTAGAGAGAGATTCGAGATTCACATCGAGATTCTGAAAGAAATTACAAGAAGCATTAGGCACAAAACTTCATTTCAGTACAGCTTTTCATCCGCAATCAGATGGTCAATCCGAGCGGATCATTCAAATTTTAGAGGATATGTTACGATGCTGTATACTTGAGTTTATTGGTTCGTGGGACGTTTCTACCATTGATCGAATTTGCGTATAATAATAGTTTTCAGACGAGCATCAAAATGGCACCTTATGAAGCTTTGTACGGACGTAAATGTTGTACACCTCTGTATTGGATCGAGCTTAGTGAGAATAAGTTACACGGAGTTGATTTGGTAAAAGATTCAGAACAGAAGGTGAAATTGATCCGAGATTGTTTGAAAGCAGCATCGGATCGTCAGAAGTCTTATGCGGACTTGAAACGAAAAGATATAGAATTTGGAATCAACGACAAAGTATTTTTGAAAGTGTCTCTATGGAAGAAAGCGCTTCGATTCGGACGTAAAGGCAAATTGAGTCCGAGATTCATCGGACCGTATGAGATCATTGAATGTGTCGGGCCTGTTGCATATAGATTAAAGTTGCCGTCTGAGCTAGAAAAGATTCATAATGTGTTTCATGTTTCAATGCTCCGGAGATATCGATCTGATCCGTCACATGTAATTGCTCCGTCTGAAACTAAAATTCGATCTGATATGACATACGAAGAAGAACCGATCTGTATCTTAGCTCGTGAAGTGAAAGAGTTGAGAAACAAGAAAATCTTGTTAGTATAAGTACTGTGGAATCGACACAGAATTGAAGAGGCTACATGGGAGCCTGAGGACTCAATGAGACATCAATATTCGACTCTGTTTAACGGTAAGATTTTCGGGGACGAAAATCCCTAAGGAGGGAGAATTGTAACAGTCCGGTTTATACCCTAGTCGGAACAGTGGTTTCGGGACCATAAATCTGAGTCTGAATAATATTTTAACATTATTTCATGTGCCGTTGAGATGTGACTAAGCATGTGTTAAATTTTCGTAAGCGAATTTGTCTGTCTGTGCGTTTAATTTGACAAAAGGATTAAATTGCATTAAATGTGAAAGTTGCTTGCTATATGTTAAAGCACTTATATGTTGTGGCTTTGAAAAGATTGAGGACTTGTATGGCAATTAAGCCATTATCATGTTTAGTAGATGGATAAAAGTCTTAAATGTCTATATAGTATAATTATTTTAATTATATGAATAAAGGCTATTTTGGTAATTGGTTTATTAACATTAATTTTAATGAAACAAAAAATTAGTGTTCATCTTTTAATTCTCTTCTTTTGACTGAAATAACCAAAGAAAAGAAATAAAAATTGAGCTAGGCATTCGGCGCTTACAATCCAAAATTAAGGTATGATTTGGTTTCGATTTTTGATAATTTCTAGGTTTTCAGAATCGTTGCTTTGAGAGCTACAAAACCCATGCCTTAATTTTGTATTTTGATGATGTATGTGAAATATGCTATTGATGAATTCATGAGATATGTGATGTTTGATGATGAAAAATGAAAGATTTGTGCTAGATGAACATGTTATGTTTTTTAAGTTTTGATAAATTTAGTTAAATAGGGCTAAATTGTAAAAATGGTAAATTGAAGGACTAAATTGCAAAATTGATGAACAATATGGGCTTGTATGATGTTCATAAGTATTCGGCTAAGCTTGTGTATATGTTGATTTTGTGAATTTGAGATTTTGAGAAAAATGGATTAAATTGATAAATTGTGCAAATATGAGGGTTAATTTGTAAATTACCCTAAAAATGTGTCCTTGGATTGAATTGAATGAATTAGTGAATAAAAGGGTTAATTCTGAATATGTTTAGATCAAGAACCGAGGAAAACAGACTTAGATCGCGGGAAACCGAAAGTAACCGAGTAGCCGTTTTCATTTTGATAAATCGAATCTGAGGTAAGTCACTATGCAAATAAACGTATTTGTATTGAACTGAATATATATATATATATATATATATATATATACCCATATGACTATTGATGATAATGAATGTGTATGAGATGCTATGTTCATGAATTCCGAGATAAGTTTGATATAGTGACAAAGTCTGAGAAGTCCCGTACGAACCTAAAAATAGATAGGATTAGTTCTGTTATGACATAGGTATCTGTTCTATTTTATCATGTAAGACCACGTCCGGGACGTTGGCGTTGATTTGTGATTTCGTGTAAGACTACGTCTAGGATGTTGGCATCGATATGATATTTACGTGTAAGGCCACGTCTGGGACGTTGGCATCGATATGGGCTTTACGTGTAAGACCACGTCTGGGACGTTGGCGTCGATATGAGTTTTACGTATAAGACCATGTCTGGGACATCGGCATCGTATTGATTCGTATAAGACCCTGTCTAGGACAGTGGCATCGATATCTGTGTGCATGTAAGACCTCGTCTGGGATGTTGACATTGTACGACAATTCCAAATTCTCCGAGCATCCTACTAGGTTCCTATTGGTTCAACGGGCAAGTCTGTGATACGAATTATAAGTTCGAGTAATGAACAAATATGTGATTATAAATCCGTTTCAGGTACGCTGAATATACACTAATTGTGTATATAAGGTAAGCATCTATGTGATCTTACTATGATGTTATGTATATGGAATTGATGATACAATAAGCGAAGTTTTGGCTAGATGAGCTATGTGCTTATATGATTATTGAATTGTAAATGTGGACAATATGGTCAAGTTTATGAACCAAGTTATATTTATGATAATTTGTTAAGTGAATAAGATGTGCAAATGTATCAAATTGCATATATGCTTTATATGCCAAGTTTGTTTGTATATTGACTTACTAAGCTTTTGGAAAGCTTACTCTGTGTGTGTGTTTTCTCTGTTTTATAGGTCGTCGAAGCTATTGAAGGCTCGGGACTGTCAAGGATCGTCATCACACTGCTAAACTCTTTTTGGTACCTTTTGAAAATGTATATAGCTTAATATCGCATGTATAGGCTAGATATGTGTATATGTTTATGAAATGAACTTAGCCATGTGTTTTGGCAAGTTTTGAGTTGATAAAATGCTTGAATGAATGGGGTATGTGAAGTATGTTTTGGTATGGTTTGATGCATATGAAATGGTTAAGTTTTGGCTAAGCAAATGGATGATCTATGCTGTAACATCCTGAAAATGGGCCTATGCATTTTTGATTTAATTATACGAAATGGCATGTCTTATGTGTTATGAATGTATGGTGAACATTTTTGGAAACTTTGAAATGTTAAGTTTAAAAGAGGAAAGTGAACATTTTTTGAAACTTGGAAATGTTAAGTTTAAAAGAGGAAACTAAAACAAGGTGGCCTTAAGAAAATTAATAGAAGAAATTTGACACAAGAACGGGCTTGGAGTAGTGGCTAGGAGGCACCACTTAAGGCCCAGGTAAGTGACGCCACAAGCTATGCAAATAGGCCTAGGTTCGAGCAACGTGGAAGCAAATAAAGGATTTTATTTTGCTACAAGGAGCAAAGGAGGTGGACGGCACTAAGGAACTTAAGTGAGGAGTTTTATTCTCTTTAAAATTCGACTAAAGGGTGTGCTCAAGTGTGGATTTAATTCCTTTTATTTTAAGTGGATAAAAGAAGAGATAATTATGGATGGAGAGAAAAACTAGAAAATTGATAGAGTTGGCCGATTGGGGGCTCCCTTAGGTGATAATTTCGGCCAAAGGAGGGATTTTAGGCCATTATTCATTCTTCATTCTTTTCTAAGTTTCTGTCGAATTCTCTCTTTCTCTGCAAATCATCATCCTCTTTTCCTTTTTGATTCTCCAAAAGCTGAACCTTCAACATCAACCTACTCTCCTTCTTTTGCAAATTCAATCAAAGCCGAACCCTCAAGGTAACCATTAGCCGATTTCTCATTAAGCCTTAAGAGCCAAATTGTGATCCACATCAAGGCCATAGCGAATATCCTTGAGGAGTCTTAAGCATAGGTCTTTGTCGATTTCTTCAAGTAAAGGTAAGATCCATGATTATTCGATCTTGATCTTTTCCTTATTTTAGCCGAAAGTTAAGAATTAATCCCATCAATATCGTGGATTGTAGAAACTACATAGGATCTTCCCGGATTTGTGCGCCATTGTCGACTACAAAGGGAGAAGGATATTTCGGGACTTACAGGATCTAAGGTAAGAGCTTAAGACATTCGGCCATAGGCCATTCTATTGTGATTTAATGATTGGAAAATTTGATCTAACATGTGGCCATAGGTATTTCGACATCTCCACAGTCAAGTAGTGTTTTCGGGATTTAGATCCACGAGGTGAGTCCATAAGTACATTCGGCCAAGGCCTTAATTGTTGATTAACATCTATTTTTCGTTTAAAAAGGCCGAAACTAATTTGTTAAAGTGATTTAAGGCTTGGCCGAATACAAGAAGAGTATAGTGAAGATTTTAGAATTTGGCACCAAGGTAAGTTTTAGTGTACTAATCCTACTAGGATTTGGATTTATGGCCGAATGGCTCTTTACTAAGTATTAAATGATTGATTAAATGTAGAGATTTAATATCTAAGGCATTAGATCAAGCTTTTCGGGATTTGGATTGGAAACCTTAAGCGAATCAGGTGTGTACCCCACACTATCTTCTAATAAGATTTATGGCTAAAATTTAATATGAGCATGTTTATAAGAATGTGAATATGGCTAAATTACCATGCTATGGTACAAAGCACTCAGGTATGTTTCCTACTCCTACTAGGATTATGTTAAATATCTGTTACGACACACATATGACATTATAAGAATGTGAAATAAGAATTTGGCATCTTAATGCATGATATGTATGATATGGGGCATATGGGTTATATAAAAAGGGGAAGTGAATGTGGTGACCTAAGACCACGATATCTGAATGTGGTGACCTAAGACCACGAATTTTATAAGGGCAATGAGCACGTCGACTGCAGCGACTGCCTTCGATGGTGTGTAGTGGATGGAGGGTTGACTTAGTAGTCCCCACGGTGTGCAAGATGGTACGGTGATGTGTAGCGGATGGCATATAGGTTTGGGTTGGGTTGCATCATTATTTCCTATCATTATATGAATATGCATGTAATATGTGAACATATGCCTAAACATTAAATTTTAGTGTTGGTTACACATTGAGTCATTTGACTCACCCCATTATGGGAACCTTTTCGTGTAACGATCAAGAATGGACCAAGATTGACGAAGCTTAAAGGTGGCCATGCAAAGAAGGAATTTATTTAATTTGGATTTTATTTTATTAAGTACTTTGAATTTATTTTTTTGGGAATTATTTGATGTAATAAGGCCATAGTAGAATTACTTTATTTTGCTTTTATTTATTAAGCTTACAAACTTTTATTTATTAAAAGATTAAGTAAATTTATTTTAAAATAAACTCTAAGTGTTTTGTCACCTAAAATAAAGGGGTTTCCAATATATGATAAACTTGTTTTCAACTCGAGCCCAACCCAAAAACAAACTTTCTTTCAAAACACGCAGCTTTTCCAAAGTAACAAAAAAATTTTTAAACGGTTTACATCGAGGAACATACCAGAACCGGTTAAGGCTCGTGGGCCGAGTTTGGGGTGTTTCAATTTGGTATCAGAGCCCAATTTTAAACTCTTGGCCTTGGGTTTAAGGCCCAAAACAATTTCAAAAGTTAAGCCAAAAAAGAATTTTTGTGAATTAAGCAGGAATTTTTGGCATGGCCCACTAAGTCTCCGACCCGAAGTCCACCAGGTAAGTGCTCCGATCTCTTGTGTGATTTATATTATGATTTGTAGAAGGGTAGAAATGGAATGTAGAATAGAGATTTTGTACTTGAACCCTAGGGCTAGTTACCCCAACAATTACATAAGACTTAAATGCCTAATTGAACAAACCTGTGGTTAAGTCACCGAGTTAGGGTGTGACAACCATGGTGTACATATCTAGGATTGGTTTCGGTGGGAGCTTGGTATTTGCGGTCCTCGTGACTCACCTCCTCTCCACTTGAATCCTACCTGGTGCGTAGCCTCGGTTCACCCTAACCAAGAGGACTTATACACCTGCTAAACCCTAACTAAAACCCGAAAGGGACTATAGTATTTTTTATGAAAACCCTAGTTTTATAATCACTAAATTATCCCTTGAATAGTAGCAAAAAACTTATTTTGGAAAATTTTCAAAATATTTTCAATTTATTAAAAAAATTACAAAAATGCCTTTAGTTTATGGAAATTTTCAACATACCCACAGTTCTTATAAAAATTTCATTACTTTGCTTAAAGGAACCCTAAATTTACAAAATATCAAAATACCTTGATTATGAAAAGAAAAAAAAATTTACGAAATACCCCCGAGTTACAAAATTACCAGAACGACCCCCGATCTTCAAAAATTTTTGCAACAACACTAATTTGAAAACAAATTCTCAAAAATAACCCCCAAGTTTTGTAAATTCCAAAGTACCCTTAATTTATCAAGATTTACAAATTTACCTGGGTTAATTACCAAAATGCCCTCGAATTTCAAAATTTCCAAAATACCCCCGGGAATGCAAAATTTCCAGAATACCCTCATTGACAAAAACACCAAGGAACCTTATTTTGACAAATTACGAAAAATACCCCTGTAGGACAAATTACGAGAATACCTTTGGGATAGGAACGGACAGAATGTCCGAAGAGTGAATGTGTATGTGAGATACTATGGAATGGATGTGCTTTTCTGTGAATTAAGATAAAAGACTTGAAACTTTGAATGATCGAAAGAACCCCTATTAAACTTCCTGCCATAAAACTTCTTGTGGATAATCAGTGGAATAAGGGCTAATTCATAAAATTTCTTAAACCAGACTAAAGCGCGATCGTAGAAATGAGCTCTAGGGGACGTGGTCGCAATGTACGAGGACGCAGTCGAGGTAGAATGACCGTGTTGGAACCCGTTAGATCGGGACAAGGATCTGAGAATGAGGTACCACCGCCACCACCACCACCAGCTGTTGGTGTTGAGCGAAAGAATCGATCGAGGAGAAGATCTTTTATCGCGCGGTGTCCGCGAGTTCTTGAAATGGTGGTGGTCTTTGGAGGGAACATGGGAGATCGAAATCAGACTGGCGACTCGAGCCAATGAGTGAGGTGTTTCGTGGAGTATCTGGTGTGGCACCAGTCTGGTGAATCTTGGTTGAGGCGATCGAGCGCATTATGGATGAGCTCGATCGACTCTTGAGGAGAAGTTGAAAGGAATGGTGGCCTCGCTTCTGCGATGAAGCGTATCAATGGTGGTTAACGATTCGGGATGGTGCCACAGTTGAGGATCTGACCTGGGAATATGTTAAGGCGGCATATCAGAAGAAGTATGTCGGCACACGTTATATTGATGAGCAGAGGAAGGCATTTTTGCGGTTGGTTCAAGGGAACAAGTCAGTAGTAGAGTACGAAGCTGAATTTCTGAGGTTAAGCCTGTATGCTCGAGGAGTGGTGTCAACAGAGAATGAGCAGTGTGTCCAGTTTGAGGACGGACTAAGGGATGACCTGAGGTTGTTAGTCGCACCACATCAAGAGCGGGAGTTTTCTGCTTTAGTGGAGAAAGCTAAGATAGCGGAAGGAATTAAGGACTTTGTGAGGCAGAACATGGACCGAAATAAGCAGAAGAGAGGATTTGGGTCATCTGGATCTTCTGGGAATGCTCAGAAAAGGCCTAGAGTTGATGGTAGCGAGGTCAACAAGCCGGTACTACTGAGGCACATCTTGTACTTGTGAGCGGTCGGGAAGAAACACTTAGGCGAATCTTTGGAAGAAGGCAGTGGGTGTTTGGATGTGGGTCAAAGGACCATATGATCAAGGACTATTCGAAGAGACCGGATGAAAAGCAACCAAGAGCTCGAATGTTAATCGGTGGTAGAGGTGGACAATGACCTCGGCGAGGTCGTGGTCCGAATAATCGAGAAATGGTCTTTGGTAGAGGACGTAGAACAAGGCGGAGGTGTTCTTTGAAGCTAGACAGTGGGTTTGGTTTACTGTGAGACGCCGGAGGGAGGATGGAGACGCACTGCACGTCATAATCGAGACGTTCCTCATTCATGGCAAGCCCTATTTTGCTCTTATTGATGTGGGCTCGACCCATTCTTATGTTGCATGTAGTGTAGTGGAAACACTAGGCCTAGACTCAATTTTCGATAGGGAGATGGCGTAGTAAGCCCATTAGGCCAAGCTGTAGTGGTGGATAAGATCTTTGGTGTATCCCTAGAAATTGGGGAGTGAGCTTTGGTGACTTAATGGAGTTACCCTTCTGAGAATTTGACCTCATACTTGGTATGGATTGGTTAGTATAGCACGGACGTGTTGGATTGTGCGGCTAAGCGAATGGAACTAAGGACCGGAAGATGAAGTGGTAGTAATGATAGGAGAAAGAAGAAACTACTTGTCTAACATAGTTTGGCATTGAAAGCGGAGAAAATGGTTGGAAAGGATGCAAGGCATTTTGGCTTTTGTTAGTCTTTGTGGATGCGAAGGAAGGGGAATTCGTGGAGTTAGAGCGGTAAGGGACTTCGTGGATGTTTTTTTAGGAATACCCCGGATAGGGAGGTGGAATTTAGAATAGACTTGCTAAGGAGCAGCTCATGTGTCAATCGCTCCACTAGAATGGCGCCAAAGAGTTAGTTGAGCTCAAGGCTCAAATTCGTGAATTACTTGACCGTGGGTTTATTTGGCCCAGTGTGTCTCCGTGGGGAGCACCGGTCTTGTTTGTGAAGAAGAAGGGCGGAACTATGCGAATGTGCATAGATTATCGTCAGTTGAATAAGCTAACCATCAAGAACAAGTATCATTTGCCAAGGATTGATGACTTGTTCGATCAGCTTAAGGGGGCGGCAGTGTTCTCAAAGATCGACTTAAGGCCAGGATATCATCAGTTGAAGGTAAAGGAGGCGGATATCCATAAGATAGCCTTTAGAACAATATACGGCCATTTTGAGTTTGTAGTAATGCCGTTTGGGTTAACCAATACCCCAGCCGTGTTCATGGATATGATGAACCAGGTTTTTAACCCTACTTGGATAGGTTCGTCGTAGTGTTCATCGACGACATCCTCGTATACTCCAAGATTGAGGAGGAGCATGATGGGCATCTTTGGACTGTGTTGCAAGTATTAAGGGAAAAGAAGCTCTATGCCAAATTCAGCAAGTGTGAATTTTGGCTTAAGGAGGTTGCATTCTTAGGACACGTGGTATCTGCTGAAGGAATAAGGGTGGATCCTAGAAAGATTGAAGCGGTGTTGGATTGGAAACCACCTAGGTCAGTGGCTGAGATTCGCAGTTTCTTGGGATTGGCAGGCTACTACAGAAGGTTTGTAGAAGGATTCTCGTCGATAGCCGCGCTTTTAACAAAGTTGTTAAGGAAGGATGTACCCTTTGTATGGACGGATAAGCAGCAGGAGAGCTTTGAAAAGCTCAAGAGGGTTTTGACTGAAGCTCCAGTGTTGATTCAGCCGGAGACAGGAAAGGATTTTATGGTGTACTGTGACGCTTCGCATACGGGATTAGGATGTGTTCTGATGCAGGATGGTAAAGTAGTCGCTTATGCGTCTCGACAGTTAAGGCCGCATGAGGTTAACTACCCAACCCATGACTTGGAGTTGGCGGCAGTGGTCTTTGCTTTGAAGGTGTGGAGGCACTATCTTTATGGAGAAAAGTCAATAATTTACACAGACCACAAGAGCCTTAAGTATCTGTTGACTCAGAAGGAGTTAAACTTAAGACAGCGAAGGTGGGTGGAATTACTGAAGGACTATGACTATTCGATAGAGTATCACCCGAGCAAGGCGAATGTGGTAGCAGATGCGCTAAGTCGAAAGGTGGTGTCGGATCTGAGGGCGTTATTCGCACACTTGAGTTTGTATGATGATGGAAGTCTGCTGGCAGAATTGCAAGTCAGACCAACATGGTTGAATAAGGTAAAAGAAAGTCAGTTGGTGGATGAGGACCTAAGTGCTAAGTTACAACAAATCTGAGCGGAGAGTTAGAGGACTATGGTGTTAGTGATGAGGAGTATTGTGCTTCAAAGGAAAGGTCGTATCTTGGGGACGAGGAGTTAAGACAGAGGATTCTTGAGAAGCGCATGGTAGCCCTTATGCTATGTATCCGGAGGCACCAAGTGTCTGAGGATCTAAGGAAGCATTTTGGTGGCACGATCTTAAGCGAGAAGTTCTTGAATTAGTGGGAAATGTCGGCGTGTCGACAAGTTAAGGCTGAACACCAAGTTCTATCAGGATTGCTTCAGCTAATCGAGATTCCGCAGTGGAAGTGGGAAATAATTACCATGGACTTCGTTAGTGGGCTTCCCCTTACGCCTACTAAGAAGGACTCGGTATGGGTAATAGTGGACCGTCTGACCAAGTTCGCGCACTTTATCCCAGTAAGAGTTGATTACTCTCTTCAAAAATTGGCTAAATTATATGTGGCGGAAATTGTGAGGCTACATGGAGTACCGGTGTCTATCATTTCGGATAGAGACCCAAGATTTACGTCTCGGTTTTGGAGGACACTTCATCAAGCTTTAGGCACTAAGTTGGATTTCACTACGGCTTTTCATCCACAATTAGACGGCCAGTCTGAACGGGTAATCCAGGTGTTAGAAGATATGTTGAGGGGCTTTATGATAGATTTCAGAGGAAGTTGGGAAGAATATTTGCCTCTAGCGGAATTTGCATACAACAACAGCTATCAAGCTAGCATTCGGATGGCACCGTATGAAGCGTTGTATAGTCGGAGGTGTCGAACTCCTACGTGTTGGACTGAATTAAGGAAACGTCGAGTTTTGGGACCAGAATTAGTAGCAGAGTCTGAAGAAAAAGTTGAGATAATTCGCGCACGGTTGAAGGAAGCATCTGATAGGCAGAAGTCATACGCAGATCTTAAACGGAAG
The DNA here is from genome assembly GCA_025506655.1 of Gossypium rotundifolium. Taxonomy (NCBI): domain Eukaryota; kingdom Viridiplantae; phylum Streptophyta; class Magnoliopsida; order Malvales; family Malvaceae; genus Gossypium; species Gossypium rotundifolium. The sequence goes on from CP106725.1 coordinate 47,205,627, forward strand.
GAAATTGAATTTGATGTGGGAGACCAGGTATTCCTTAAGGTTTCGCCTTGGAAGAAGGTGATGAGATTCGGTCACAAAGGGAAGTTAAGTCCAAGGTTTATAGGACCTATCGAGTGTTGAAGCGAGTTGGACCAATGGCATACCGCCTAGAGTTGCCACCGAGTTGTAGCAGATGCATGGCGTATTCCATGTATCCATGCTACGTCGCTACCGATCGGATCCATCTTATGTGGTACCAGTTGAAGAAGTGGAGCTAAGGCCAGACTTATCCTACGAGGAAGAGCCGATTCAGATCTTGGAACGGGACGTGAAAATATTACGGAGGAAGCCAGTTCCCCTAGTCAAAGTGTTATGGCACAATCATGGATTGGAGGAAGCTTCGTGGGAGCCAGAAGAGGCAATGCGAGAGCAATACCCTCATTTATTTTAGCCAGGTAATTTCGAGGACGAAATTATTTTAAGGGGGTAGAACTGTAACATCCTGAAAATGGGCTTATGCATTTTTGATTTAATTATACGAAATGGCATGTCTTATGTGTTATGAATGTATGGTGAACATTTTTGGAAACTTGGAAATGTTAAGTTTAAAAGAGGAAAGTGAACATTTTTGGAAACTTGGAAATGTTAAGTTTAAAAGAGGAAACTAAAACAAGGTGGCCTTAAGAAAATTAATAGAAGAAATTTGACACAAGAACGGGCTTGGAGTAGTGGCTAGGAGGCACCACTTAAGGCCCAGGTAAGTGACGCCACAAGCTATGCAAATGGGCCTAGGTTCGAGCAACGTGGGAAGCAAATAAAGGATTTTATTTTGCTACAAGGAGCAAAGGAGGTGGACGGCACTAAGGAACTTAAGTGAGGAGTTTTATTCTCTTTAAAATTCGGCTAAAGGGTGTGCTCAAGTGTGGATTTAATTCCTTTTATTTTAAGTGGATAAAAGAAGAGATAATTGTGGATGGATAGAAAAACTAGAAAATTGATAGAGTTGGCCGATTGGGGGCTCCCTTAGGTGATAATTTTGGCCAAAGGAGGGAATTTAGGCCATTATTCATTATTCATTCTTTTCTAAGTTTCTGCCGAATTCTCTCTTTCTCTGCAAATCATCATCCTCTTTTCCTTTTTGATTCTCCAAAAGTGAACCTTCAACATCAACCTACTCTCCTTCTTTTGCAAATTCAATCAAAGCCGAACCCTCAAGGTAACCATTAGCCGATTTCTCATTAAGCCTTAAGAGCCAAAATTGTGATCCACATCAAGGCCATAGCCGAATATCCTTGAGGAGTCTTACGCATAGGTACTGTCGATTTCTTCAACTAAAGGTAAGATCTATAATTATTCGATCTTCAGTCTTTTCCCTTATTTTAGCTGAAAGTTAAGAATTAATCCCATCAATATCTGTGGATTGTCGAAACTACATAGGATCTTCCGAGATTTGTCTGCCATTGTCGACTACAAAGGGAAAAGGATATTTCGGGACTTATAGGATCTAAGGTAAGAGCTTAAGACATTCGGCCATAGGCCATTCTATTGTGATTTAATGATTGGAAAATTTGATCTAACATGTGGCCATAGGTATTTCGACATCTCCACAGTCAAGTAGTGTTTTCGGGATTTAGATCCACGAGGTGAGTCCATATGTACATTCGGCCAAGGCCTTAATTGTTGATTAACATCTATTTTTCGTTTAAAAAGGCCGAAACTAATTTGTTAAAGTGATTTAAGGCTTGGCCGAATACAAGAAGAGTATAGTGAAGATTTCGAAATTGGGCACCAAGGTAAGTTTTAGTGTACTAATCCTACTAGGATTTGGATTTATGGCCGAATGGCTCTTTACTAAGTATTAAATGATTGATTAAATGTAGAGATTTAAGATCTAAGGCATTAGATCAAGCTTTTTGGGATTTGGATTGGAAACTTTAAGCAAATCAGGTGTGTACCCCATACTATCTTCTAATAAGATTTATGGCTAAAATTTAATATGAGCATGTTTATAAGAATGTGAATATGGCTAAAGTACCATGCTATGGTACAAAGTACTGTGCACGTTTCCTACTCCTACTAGGATTATGTTAAATATCATTACGGCCTTTACATATGACATTATAAGAATGTGAAATAAGAATTTGGCATCTTAATGCATGATATGGGGCATATGGGTTATATGAAAAGGGGAAGTGAATGTGGTGACCTAAGACCACGATATTTGAATGTGGTGACCTAAGACCACGATATCCGAATGTGGTGACCTAAGACCATGATATCTGAATGTGGTGACCTAAGACCACGAATTTTATAAAGGTGATGAGCACGTCATTGCAATGACGCCTTCGATGGTGTGTAGCGGATAGAGGTTGACTTAGTAGTCCCCACGGTGTGCGAGGATGGTGCGGGTGATGTGTAGCGGATGGCATATAGGTTTAGGTTTGGGTTGCATCATTATTTCCTATCATTATATGAATATGCATGTAATATGTGAACATATGCCTAAACTATTAAATTTTAGTGTTGGTTACACATTGAGTCATTTGACTCACCCGTTGTAGGAACCTTTTTCAGGTAACGATCAGTAATGGACCGGGTCGGCAGGAGCTTAAAGGTGGCCATGCACAGCAAGGAATTTATTTAATTTGGATTTTTATTTTATTAAGTACTTTGAATTTATTTTTTTGGGAATTATTTGATGTAATAAGGCCATAGTAGAATTACTTTATTTTGCTTTTATTTATTAAGCTTACAAACTTTTATTTATTAAAAGATTAAGTAAATTTATTTTTAAAATAAACTCTAAGTGTTTTGTCACCTAAAATAAAGGGGTTTCCAATATATGATAAACTTGTTTTCAACTCGAGCCCAACCCAAAAACAAACTTTCTTTCAAAACACGCAGCTTTTCCAAAGTAACAAAAAAAAAATTTAAACGGTTTACATCGAGGAACATACCAGAACCGGTCAAGGCTCGTGGGTCGGGTTTGGGGTGTTTCATATGCTTGTGATGAGATGAGCTTTAGTCTTGTAATTTGGCATAGTTGGAATTGGTATTGAATGTATAGATTGAATGGTCAATTTGGTATGTTTTTGGTTGCCATATATGCATGATATGTGATGGAAAATGTTGCTTGTAGGTGAGACCTAAATGGGTGGCATTTTGGTCTTTCAAATGACCTATAATGTCACACGGTCATGGCACACGGCCGTGCCTAGTGACCGTGGGGTAAAGTCAGTATATGGCCTAGTGGGACACGGCCAAGGCACACAGACGTGCCTGGTAGCCGTGTGGTATTTGGCAGGATCGACCACAGCCAGGGTACACGGACGTGCTTGGTGGGCATGGTGCATAATTCAATTTTGACCAGAGGAGGACACACGGGTGTGTCTTATAGCCGTGGGTGGGGCACGGCCTACCCCCACGAGTGTGTGTCCCCTGTATTATAGCAAAGTTTTTTAATTTTCCATGAAACTTTGTATGTGTTTCGTTTTAGTCCCAATTCGGATTATAAGCAAGCTTAGGGTCTTGATGACTCACTTAAGGGACATTATGTGTATGATAGATGATTGAAATGCATGAAATGTTATAAATGTTCCCGATCTGTCCGATAATGCCTTTGACCCTATTTCGACTACGATTTCGGGTTAGGGGTGTTACAACTCACCTCACAGTTTGCCTCCCCAAGCGTCCACGGCTTGCTATCCCCTTATCTGCCTAATGGCCACAATTCAACATCTCCTTATTTGCACCACTCCGCTCCTCGCTTGCCACTCCGCTCCTCGCTCGCCACTTTCCCTAACTAGTCAGTTCGCCATGTGGCTGATTCGCAATTCGCCACTCTCCAACTTCATCTCCAAGCTCGTTGTTGCCCAGCTTGCCTACTCGTGGGGAAGCCCCTTCAAGGACACCTCTAAGGTACGTGTCAAACCTAGAAGGGTAACGTGTCGTTGTGCATGTCACCTAGTTATCCCCTAGCACGTCCCATCAGGGAACTGTGCCTTATAAATATGAAGATAGCTTTCATGAGAAGGAGATTAGAGAAAAAAAGCCTTCAATAGTATTCATCAAAAGTTATTTAGTATAAGTCTAATTTAAAATAATTTCTAATAATTTATTTTTAATATAAATAGTCTTAATTATATTCAATATAAATATAATTTCAATATTCTTTAATTATAGTTTAAGGAAAATATAGTTTTAATTTATATTTTATTATTTAATTTAAATACATTTTAAATAATTTTAGTAATTATAATTTGTTATAATTTCTTAATTTAATGTATTCTTCGGTCTAATTTTACCACATCTCCAAACAAAGTCCCTTAATGACCAAAAAAAAAAAAAAAAAAAAAAAAGGCCTTTACCACTAATTTTAATCTTTTTTCTTCGGATTATCCAAACTCGCCGCTACAATCTTACCACTATCACCGCTCCAAACAGACCGGCCCCTTTATTTTGGATACCGGTGGCAGGTGAAAGTGGCGATTTGCGAGATTTGCGAAGGCAAAATAATGAATCTTTATTCTTAAATGAATCAAGAGATTCCAACTTGAAATTTAAGAAATGGAAAAGTGGTCAAAATGGGTCGTTTTCTTGTTTTTTTGCTTATCAGTTTGTATCCAAATCCCATATATTTCTTCGTCTACTGCCCCTCTTCAAGGAAATCAGGTATATCAGAGATTTTCTTCGCAATCTTGGTCCTTTTATTCATCAAATTTATTTCTTTCAAAGAAAACCCAGATTGCAAATGATGAAAATTGTATGGTCAACCCACTGAATATTGAGTTTTCTGAGGATTTCTTGATTTGGGTAATCTCAAGTTTGTCTTTCATTTTAGTCTCCCTAAAAAGATTGTCTTAATATTATTATTTTCTTTTTTTTTTTGGGGGGCGGGGGACTGCATTTGTTACTCTTAATCATTTTTTCTTGCTGTCCGAGTGTATCTGTTGTATGGTGTTTTGCCATCATTATGATTCAATTTGAATTCTTTGAGTTTATTGTTTGTCCAGGGTAACAAAGAATCTTCAGCTGCAAGGTAATTCTATGTGCTTTGATCTTGGTTACATGGATTTTAGGTGTACTTTGTCCCTTTGTTTCTTCAATTATGACTAACCTATCAACTAAGATGACCTGCTAATGTAGCAATTCTTTGTGCTCAATATGACATGTCTGGGTTTACTAATGTCAGACTTAGTTTTTCTATTGATTTTAGGAGATATTGTTATAATGTTTTCTTCATTTTCCCCCCTTTTAGAACCTTTAAGCTAGAGGAGGATGCTCATGTAGTACGTTGTTCAAGAGAAAGGAGTAGAGCAGCATGGAAAGTAATTGAAGAGGTATTCATGCAGCTGGAGTTTCAACTTTTAAGGTGCTATCCTCTCAAATATTTTGCTTTCAATTGTCACTGAAGTTAGTAACCTTTCATGTTTTAATGCAGTATCTAATGCCGTTTGTGGAGCAAGAGCGATACAAGATTTCAAGTGGATGTAGGCTTCACCCTGACAATGATTTGTATAGAGATCAGGAACAGCACAAGCACCATGTAGATATAAACGAATGGCGATGTGGGTACTGTAGAAAGAACTTCTATGAAGAGAAGTATCTGGATAAGCATTTTGACAACAGACATTTTGATTTGCTGAATACGGTATGTGGACTATTATAGGATAGATTAACATCCATTACCTTGTTCAAGTTTTAACAAAAGTAACCCCTTGAATAATGGTATGCTTGTGCTGAATTCAGAGTCATAGTAGGTGTCTGGCTGACCTGTGTGGTGCATTGCATTGTGACCTTGTAATGGATTCTTCACTCCGCAAGACTAAGTGCAATCCTGCTGCTGCTGCAAGGAATAAACATCTTTGTGAGGTACCTTCTAAATGATTTATTAGGCTAATTATATGCTTTGGCATTCTTTATGTCATTTTTTGGGACTTCTCTGCAGAGTCTTGCTGATAGTTGTTTTCCGGTTAGCAAAGGTCCTGTATCAGGCCGTCTTCATGGTATTTAGTTTTTCTCACTATAACTGCAATTTGTTTACTGCATTTACATCTTTTCAAACCCTTAACTATTGCTTTCTGATATTGCTGAATCAATAGAATTCTTCTTGCGGCAATTCTGTGATGCCCACACTTGCAGCGGAGGTCCAAAACCCTTTCCTAAAGGGCAAAAGGTAGAATTCTCTGTAACATAAATATCTCATTCCTAATCATGAGATGTAGTGCGGTGGTTGCTCACCTCATCCCTTAACCATAAGGTCGGAGGTTCGATCCTCACCAATGTGAATGGAGCCTCATTTCACGGCCAGCTATTTATCTCCTCAAAGAGCACCCATGGCAAGGGGATTAGTCATTGTTACTGGTGGTGGATACCTTGGATTCGACCAAAAAGAATATCTTATTCCTTACACATGATGCTCATACACACAATAATGAACAATCAACCTTAAAGTCCAACTCTGCTTTTATATAAATGCTTATATAGCATTTAAAAACCTATACTTAATTTAAGTGTTTTATTAAGTTGATGTCAGTTATGATATTACTAAAATACCCTCTTATATACAAATTTATTTTTTATGAGGGTGTTTTTGTCTTTATATAATAAATCAATAAAAATTTGGTCATAATGGGTTTTAAACCCGGAACATCATGGATGATAAACAATTAACTTACCATCATAACCAAAACATCAATTGATTTTTATATTAATATTTAATAAATATATTTGTTATATAATTTCTTTTCACCCACATCATAGGTGTACTATAAATCTAGTGTCTTTAATTGTCTTTTTTCTTGCTTTTTGAATAGAAAAAGCTTACCTCATTCTTTAAACGTATATATTGTTATGGATCATCCAATTTGATGCGTGCAGAAGCGAACAAGCATGCTTTACATTTCTCTATCCATTTTGACTTTGTTGCTGCTGCCGCTTTTCTACTTCTTCATTTACTTGTACCAAAGGTACGCCTTTTGAACACTTCCTTTACTGGTGTCCTCTTCTGGAGTTTTGGAGGCCATAATAGCTTGCGAAATTCTTGTTGCAGGGGAATTAAAAGTGGGTCACAAGAGCTAAAACGAATCTCACCAAGTGGTCGTAAGAAAAAATCGTTTTAAACATACAAGGCTTCTATATCATCAATCATTATGAAGGTTTTAGCTGTTTTATGCTCTCTAAACTGCAACACAAAGGTTTCTCCATTTGTTCGCTTGATCAAGTTTTATTTGAACAGTGCTGCATAGCTTACATCTGTTTCTATCTCTCGTATACATGTGTTGTGCATGTATGTAATGTTTCGTTTTCTTTTCTTTTCGATACTTATCATGCAAGGATAGATGCAATATAAACTAAAGTACAGAATCTATAGGGTAAAACTCTCCTATTTTGTTGGGCATAAGAAGGGTTTTGGTTGTTTCCTCCTAAGGCCATGACCATATAAAAGCATGTATACATGGATATATGTACGTATGTATGCGTCTCCTTTCCATTTACATGTGAAACAAGGAAGTGACAAAGCGCTGATCCGGCAACTTCCGATTAGCTCCATATATTCATCAGTAAAGAATTTGTTTTATTATATATATATATATATATATATATATATATATGTATGTATGTATGTATGTATGTATACGTGTGTGTGATGGATGTGTTTGTAATATTATTTGTAGTGAAAACTGAAATTATATCATGTTCGAAACATACAAGTTAGCTCATCAAGCTACAAAACTCCCCGTGACCTAAATTCCCCCCCTCTCTCTCTCTCTCACTCACAATGAGTGTGGTGGTCTACAATTTGCACAACTCATTCCTGACTAAAACATTTTAGTACATTTCGTACAGAGAGTGCTTGCTAATAAGTTAAAAGGCTCGTGAACTATATTACTTTGATTTGATTATATATATAAACATTTGTTGGACAAGTCATTTTAAATAACTGAAGTGCTTCTCTAATCAGTGTATGGACTTTTGCGGTTAGACTGTTATCAATATTTTAAAGGATGTAAGTATGCAAGTAGGTGTTGGGATTCAAGCGTATTATGAATGAATTTAAATAAAGTTTCGGATTCAATTTTCTTATTTTCCATAAAAAGTTAAGTTTCCTTTAAAGAATAGAAAAATATTGAAGAAAACTTAAAATAAGTTTTAAATTATGTGAAAATTAGAAAACAATAACAAGTTGTTTTGTGACATTGCTTTCTAAAAGTGTTTTAAGTCTTAAACAAATCGTATTTTTAAGTATTCGATGCATAAGTATTCCAAGTATTTTTAAAAAATTTTAGTCAAATGACTTGTTTAACACTTATTTATAATCCATCCAATATATGTTATGTAATATTTATTACATATATAATTATTTTCATATTAAAATTTATTTCAAATATATAGCATGATATATTTAAATTTATAATAGTTATATTTTAATATTTAAAATATAGTTTATATATTCAAATTAAATTTTACAAATAATTAATATTAATTGTTTAAAATATTCAAAATATTTCATATATAAAAATATTGATGAGTTGCAATAAATCATTTTTTTTTACTTTCTTATTCAAATATCATAATATTAATGAATTTGAGTATTATTTAATTATATAGTTTTATTTTACAACATTATGATTAAAATGGACATTATTTTTCTAAAAGATACTTTTGAAAACAATACTAAGCACTTAAATTTTAACCAAAATTTTCATATATATAAAAAAAAAAAAAAATTCAAAATTTTCAAAACACTTTTAAATAGCAATGCTAAACTAACCCTAAAAATGTTTCGCAAAGTGAAATATGATTAAAGCAAAGGTTTTAAACTTTTTTTGGTACTTTTCATATTTGTTTTACAATTTATGTTTGAAGTTCGTAATTGGTCCTATCAACAAAATAGTCTCTGAGGTTCGAACTTCGTTGTGTCATTTAAATGATTTTAACTTTAAATGATGAAAACAATGGCTGAAATCCATATAAATATAAAAATATTTTTTCAATAGTTTTAAAATAATAAATTTGGTATTCGATTCGAATCCATATAAATGTATTTTTTATATTTTATTTCTTAATTTTTAATTTTAAAATTAAAAAAATGAAGTCTACTTTTAAAAATAAAAATAGAAAATATTTTAAAAATCAAAGCAGTACAAATTGTTTATCAAAATAACATAATTTTGCCATTCTTTCATTTTGTTATGATTTTTCCCAACCTCCTTTGATGCCTCACTAGTATAATATCAGAATTGTTCCAACTTATCTTTGTAGGTTTCATGTTTCAATATTATCTGAATTAGATCGGATCGATCAGTTATCGAGAATTGATTGATACATTGATCCTGGATATAGAAATTAGACCGATGTTTGTACAAATTGTTTAAAATTGATTAAAAAAATAAAAATAGGGAAAATATATAGTTAAATTAATTTTATAAATTTTAAAATATTTTGTAATTTTATAAACTTTTTAGTTAATTATTTAATTATTACTGAATGAATAATTAAAAATATAATTGATTTCGATCACTAATTCAAAAACATATCTCTCGGTGAAAAAGACATTTGAAAAGAAACATCAAATGTTGTCATATTAGCTAGAATTTTATTTTAATTTTTAGAAAATTTTGACAAAACAAATTTGTAAAATCCAAAAAGATGGACAAAGAAACACTAAAAATAGAGAAGAAAACAATATGGAAAAAATATAATATTAAATTATTATTGTAAAAGAAAAAGGACAAATAATTATAGCTGTCAAAGTGCAAGGCTAATTTGTTTGCATGAATAGCTATCTGCTCTTATATAACAGCGAAGCATTTTGTAAGCATTATTATATATTCAAAATTCTAAAGAGTGAAAGACTGATGAAAACGACCCTAATATTCTACACAAATAGAAAATTAATAAAATGCTAAGAATGTTGCTTCTTGAAAATGACTACATCATAAATGTATTAATTTACGATAATCTCAATCTTTTAAAATAAATTTAAAAACTTTGATCTTATCTTTATTATTTAACTACATCAATTTCTCTTAAATATATGTATAACAAAATCATTTATTTTTAACTTTATAGATTTACAAACTTTGTTTTCCATGGTTGCATTTGCATGTGAATATGTACTTTCCCGAAGTGAAAACTCACGTGAGTTATTGCTATACCTAGTCACAAGAATCCCTATATTACGTCTCTGCAAAAGGATATCATTTTATATATACAACGAGGGGGGGGGGGGGGGGAATATACATATATAATTAAACCTGGTAATTGAGCTTCTTTCCAAGCTTTGATGAAGTTATAAATTGTCTTTGCTAAGGGGGGTTTCAAGCATATACAATGTAGAGGACATTAATGACTTCGATTCTACTTCACATTGGATGATACCTATTTTAGCGTATTATGAACGGAAAAAGTTATACATGTATCTTACATTCATTTCGAATATGTATGTAACCTAAGATGCATGCACTACTACTCCCATACTTTATGCATCATGTGAAAAGCAACAATCAAATCCAAAACAGAATCTTCTCCATCTCCAACATTTTAGCAACTAAACACCCCTCCATCAGTCAAACCATGTTTCAAATCGAACAAGGGCTTTACCATTTTAAGAAAATAATATATATAATTATATATGTGTGAGTCAAGAATTAAGAGAAACCCAAGCTTTTTCATCAAGTAATTTCAATTCTCCATTTCCCACGGACTTGATATATAATATGTAGAAAGTTAAAAAGAAAATGTAGAATATTCTAAAACTGATATATATATATATATATATATATATATATATATAAAAGGAAGATTTGATGGAGGAGAGCAAGAGACAAGGTTGGTTGAGGGTATAAATATGGAGAATATTGTTTTGTTGTAAAGATAATGAAGGGTGCACACATGTGAATAGGCGGGTACATGCATGATTTGTCCCTGCATGCTCTGGAGTGGAGCCAATGCTGGATCCTGAAAGGACCCAACCCTCCACACTAGCTTAGCTATTTTCCAAATGAACTAAAAACCAACAAATATCCCATTTTTTTCAACATTTTTCATGTCCGATTTATAATCCACATTTTAGGATTTTTGATTATCCCTTTCAATAATATCATCTTTAAAATTCGAATATATATTCTCTCTATAAAAGTTTCATTTTAACAGTCATGATTGAATAAAGAAAAAAATGGTAGCTAGTGTTGAATCAGAAAATGAATTGTTCTCATTTACACCAAAAATGGAGAAAAAATTATCCTCGATGTCTAAACCATGCACTGTTTGTTAACAATTAGAGCATAGTTGAAAGTATAGATACATGAATTTTGATAAAAAAAATCATTGAGAAAATTAAGAAAAGATTTTGCATGCCATCATGAAGGAGAAGTAAGCTAGGGTAGAGAAAGGCACATGTGGGATAGAGAGAAAAAGAGGTGACGGCTAGCTGGTGAATGGTACATGTAACGTGTTTGAATTAATTAATTTTCTCATTGTGTTGTATAAATTGTGTGGCATTTTAAAATTTATGGTGTGGAGAGAATAGATAGTGAAATCTAAAAATAGCCCGTGAGGAGTGTTTTGGAGGCATTCTATGTATCACAAAGCCAAAATTATAACATATCCTTATATTTTGTTGCTTCTCCTTCACTTCTTTCGATGCTTATTTTTTTTTCTCTCCTTCATCACGAGCTCATGATTCCCCTTCTTACTATTTCACTTTTCCCCAAATACCCTTTCTTTTTCCTCCTTTGGAAACTGTAATTATAATATTAATCCAATGTATTTACTAAACGCAAATTCTTCAAAATAAGGTTTAATAAGTTTGGGCAACACATGTTATTTTAACAAACCATGCATGCATATATTGTAACTTTTTAAGTTTTATGAAATGTAAATCCGAGTGACCACTGTGTTCCCACAAAAATTCTTGGTGATAGGATTATCACATAAAATGCAATAATATTATTGGAAAATATATAATTAACAAAAAGGGCAATCTGGTAAGCCAATATAATCTATATATTATATATATATTGCCGGTGAGAAGAAACTGAGGCATTCATGTGGAAAGCAAGCAAACAGTAGGATCCTATAGATTTGAGAACTCATCATCCCCTTTCTCTTTAACACCTTCAAAGCATTAAGAGCTTAGAGTTCAATGGTTTCTAGGGAGCACAAGAGAGCAGGACTGCACGAGAAACTACAACTTCTTCGTTCCATTACTAACTCTCATGCTGTAAAATTCCTTACATATCTTATTTTCCCTATTACCTTTCTTTTTATTATTCAACATATCGATCTTTGTTTCATCTTTAATTCTGTAGGAATATATAAATATATATATGTATAACTACTGTTAATTAGTTTTAATAATTCTTTATAAATATATATATGTATAACTACAGTTAATTAGTTTTAATAATTCTTTGTGTTAATTAAACTTATGCGGTTTATTTATTTAAATAATTATTTATTTCTGTGTTGCCTTATCATAATCTATGTTGCTTGAATTTTCATGGTGGAAATCACTGAAACTTACTTGTATATATGTATGGCAGATGAACAAAGCATCAATTATAGTAGATGCATCAAAGTACATCGAAGAGCTAAAACAAAAAGTAGAAAGACTAAATCAAGATATAACAGCTGCACAAACTTCAAATAATCGAAATCCTTTGCCTTTGGTAATTTTTTTTTAATTAGTTATTGAATCATTTTTATACTGTATTTCCATTTTGTGCTTGAAGTTAACACTGTACCTTGTTTTTTTGTTTTTTTATTTTCTCTCTTTTTCAACATAGTAAAAACCTATTAGTACATGCAGTAATTAGTGTATCAATCTTCAATTTAATTGTTCCATTTTCGTATGTATTTTGTTATAGCAGGTTACAGTGGAAACCCTAGAGAAGGGTTTTCTGATAAATATATTTTCAGAAAAGAGCTGCCCAGGTCTGCTTGTTTCTGTACTGGAAGCTTTTCAAGACCTGGGTCTTAATGTTCTGGAAGCTAGGGTTTCTTGCACCGACAGTTTTCGATTACAAGCTGTTGGGGGTGAAGTAAGCAAGCATCTGAACCCATTTATATATAACATAATTTTGTAATGGAAAAATATGATTTACATAAATGATTATATTTTGTTTGATTGCAGAATGAAGAACAAAGTGAATATATTGATGCACAAGTAGTGAAACAAGCAGTGTTGCAAGCTATTAAGAACTGGAGTGAAAGTAGTGATGAACAGGAGTAATTAGAATGGATATTTTTGTTGTTATATATCCATTAACACTTTCTTACTTGCATGCATATTTTTCTTTCAAAATGTAGGGTTTTAATCGGCAATAATGTTGTTTAATAAAAAAGTTGAGGTTAATTTCCATTCCTTGAACAACATTCATGATCATATATTAAAAAGAAGAAAAAGAAAAAGGCTAAGATGAGTAACATCCTCACATGGTGCATGTAGACTGTAGTTGCCATGCATGCATGTATATTACTTGCAACTTGTTCAGTTTCTTTTTCCTACTTATATATTAATCTACAACTATATATATATATATATTGTCGAAACCATTTTTTTGGTTGGAAAACGGGCCGACTTTAAAAGGAAAAACGGAAGTCGCCACCAATCCTTTTTTGAAGTGTGATTGGGCCACTTATAAAACATTTTGGTCTACGAATTTCAAGAAAACGGGCTCGGGAGTCGGTTACGCACGAGGAAGGGTTAGCACCCTCGCGATGCCCAAAATTGGTACCGTATTGATTGATTAATGTCCTTAATATCGAAAATTAGAAAATATTTTAAAGAATGGAAAAATAATATTTGAATGACTCGTATTGGATATCAAAAATTCTCTTGTTCCGAAAAGCTGAAATATCATGTCCAGCACGATAGGACACGATGCTTCGAACTCTCGATCCCAAGATCATTTTATGATTTCCAAAATACAGGGAGTGCAATTTGAAAAGGGTATTTCACTATTTGGCTAAAACTAAAACCGAAACCCAGCACGATTGGGTACGATTTTTGGATTTCCAATCATGAAATATTGCCCTTATTTAAGAAATACGATAAAACAAAATTTGTGAAGGATATCTCGTTGTTTAGATGAACAGAAAATCGAAACCCAGCACGATTGGGTACGAATTTCTTGAACTCCCAAACACGAAACATTGCCTCATTTTCAAAACAATCGAAATCTTTAAAGGACATTTAGTGATCTAGATGAACAAAAATCGAAGCCCAGCACGATTGAGCACGATTTCTCGAACTTCTAATCACGTAATGTTACCTTTGTAAAATCCCTTTTTTATGAATTTTGAAAAAAAGGGTAAAATCGTTAAGGTGTCATCCAAAATCATTGATCGACATGGGATAATAAGAACCAAAAAATATATAAATTTCAATAGTAAATTACCAATAAAAAATAAAAAAATAATGAAGGTAACAAAAATTACAACAGAGTAACATTAACATTGATAAAGAAACATAAAATAATAACCATAGTAATAAAATAAAAAATAATAGAGACATATATATACACATATAATTAATATGATAATAAAATAATAGTAAACATATTGAAGATAACGATAAATATAATAGCGATAATAATGATGGATACAATAGTAGGATGCAACAATAATACATGCAAAATAATAGTGGAAGGAAAGAAAAAGAAATGTAATACAGGTAAGAGAAAATTCAATAATATTAATAATACATGCAAAAGAGAGACACTATTCGATAGAATTTAGATACAAGAATAATATAAAATACAAAGAATAAGTAAAAAAATATATAATAGTAAAGATACTAGAAAGAGATATAGTTTAATAATATTGTAACAAAATATAAAAAAATGAATGATTTAATGGTAAAAATAACGAAAAATAATTAAATGGGGACTAAATTGGTGAAAAACCGAACATTTGGGGTCAATTTTGAAAACAAATAATGATAGGGGTAAATTGTAATGTGGCGCATCTTAGGGGACCGAAGTGCAATAATACCCATTCGTAAAACGCAGCACCATAGAGGACTTAATTGAAATCATAAAGAAATTTTTGGGCGTAATCGTGAATAAAAGGAATTGATCTTAAAACCAAGAAAAGCGGAGGGCTAAACGCAATTAGCCCTCCAAAAAAAACTGTGGATCCTAGCCCCTATGCTGGTCGGGTCATGGTCGAGGACAAAACGACGTCGTTTGGCCTCTGAACCCATTCACCAAAGCAGCGCCGTTTAGTAACACTATAAAAGCATAAAATTTTTAAAAACCCCATTCCCTCATTCTTTTAGGACTCAAAAAAAAAATTGTTTGGAACTCTCAAAACTCTCTCTCTCTCTCTCAATAGGCTGAACTCCGGAAGCATGGTCGCGGGACCGCAAGTGTACACAAATCGTCAAACCACCGCTCACGGTGGCCAAAATCTGGAAAAAGGTCGTTTTTATTTTTTAAAAAAATTCCTATATGTTTTTTGTAAAAAGAAACCCAAAGCAGATTAGAAAAGGAAAGAAAAAATAAATAAATAAATAAAAAATAAAAATAAAACCGAAAAGGGAAAAAATGAAACCTTTGGTTTTTTATTTCTCGACTCTCTATTACAATTGTTTTTTCTTAGTATTTTTAAAACAAAACCCTAACCGGCCCTATTACTGATTTTTTCTCTCTTTATAGCCTAAAATTCTAGTGTTTTATCACGTTCTTTGCTTTT
The DNA here is from genome assembly GCA_025506655.1 of Gossypium rotundifolium. Taxonomy (NCBI): domain Eukaryota; kingdom Viridiplantae; phylum Streptophyta; class Magnoliopsida; order Malvales; family Malvaceae; genus Gossypium; species Gossypium rotundifolium. The sequence continues at coordinate 47,221,308 of CP106725.1, forward strand.
CCTTGCGGTGAGCAGCGTGAAGGCGCCAAACACGGAACTATTCCAGAGGGCGTGCGGCTTTGGTGCGTTCTTGACGTGGAAGGGTTCTTTGGGCATCTGTTGATCGCTAGGGTTTTCAAACCTGCTTTTGTTGTTTTTTTATTTTGGGCTTTGTAATTTTGGATTGCAATTTTGGGCCTGTGTTTTTTTATTTTGGGTTTTGTATTCTTTTTGTTATTGGGCTCGAGTGTCCAAAATTGGGCCTTACAATTGCCCTCTTTGCTCATTATCGCAACGAGAATAGAGCAAAGACTTTAAAAGGACCAATTTTGCCCCAACTTGTTCTATCTTAATTTCTTGGCGCTTCCTTTTCCGGTAGCCTTATTCCACCCTTGCATTCCAGAGGTATAGAAGTTTTGTTTCAATCTGCTATCTTTGGCTTGCTCCACTCCTGCTCAGTGGAGTTAAGGCTTCAATCTTTCGATCTGCTCTACTCCTGCTCAGTAGAGATAAGATCTGTTATCTTCAATCCGCTCCACTCCTGTTCAGTGGAGATAGGATCTACTATCTTTAGCTTTCTTTACTCCCGCCGGTGAAGATAAGGCGGGAATCTTCGATCTGCTCCACTCCTGCTCAGTGGAGATAGGATCTACTATCTTTAGCCTGCTTCACTCCTGCTCAGTGAAGATAAGGCGGGAATCTTCGATCTGCTCCACTCCTGCTCAGTGGAGATAAGATCTGCTGCTTTCGATCTGCTCTACTCCTGCTCAGTAGAGATAAGATCTGTGGTCTTCAATCCGCTCCACTCCTGCTCAGTGGAGATAGGATTTGTCTTTCGATCTGCTCTACTCCTGCTCAGTAGAGATAAGATCTATTGTCTTCAATCCGCTCCACTCCTGCTCAGTGAAGATAGGATCTACTATCTTTAGCCTGCTCCACTCCTGATCAGTGGAGATAAGGCTTCTTCGATCCGCTACTACCTCGCCATTAGAGATAAGATCTGCTTCTTCAATCCGCTCCACTCTCGCCGGTGGAGATAGGATTTGTCTTCGATCTGCTCTACTCTCGCCAAGAGAGATAAGATCTGCTATCTTCAATCCGCTCCACACCTTTCGGTGAAGATAGGATTTGTCTTTTGATCTCGCTCTACTCTCGCGGTAGAGATAAGATCTCGTTATCTTCAATCCGCTCCTCACCTTTCGGTGGAGATAGGATCTACTATCTTTAGCCCGCTCCACTCCTCGATCGGTGGAGATAAGGCTTCTTGATCTCTCTACTCTGCTTTCGGTAGAGATAAGATCTGCTTGTCTTCAATCCGCTCCACTCCCTTTCGGTGAAGATAGGATTTGTCTTTTGATCTGCTACCTCGCTTTCGGTAGAGATAAGATCTTTATCTTCAATCCGCCCACTCCTCCTTTCGGTGGAGATAGGATCTACTATCTTTAGCTTTGCTCCACTCTCGATCGGTGGAGATAAGGCTTCTTCGATCTACTCTACTCCTTTCAGTAGAGATAAGATCTGCTATCTTCAATCCGCTCCACTCTCTTTCGGTGGAGATAAAGGGAATCTTGATCTGCTCCACTCCTCGCCAGAGAGATAAGATCTGCTGCTACGCAACTCCATTAACCTTGCTACATTGTCCTCTCGAGGAACCTACCGTAGAAGTGATTTCATGGGGTCTATGCATATGTCAAATGATTAGGATGTCATGAAAGATGTTCCTAACCATATGTATCATGAATGTTATGAATGGATGCAAAATGTCATGAGAATGATCCATTTTTAACATTTGAACAATTATTGCTTGCTACTTATTAAGGTGACCCTCGGCGTGTGTCTTCTTTGTTGGTGATACTTTAACAACTAATCTGAAGATGTACATCCGCTAAATCCTTATCTCAAGTCTCGAGCCCTTTTGAGTGCAGTTAGTTCTAAACAATTGTCTGTTTTGATTCTTGTATTTTTAGAAACTTTCGAGTAGTGCATAAAACTTCTTTTGTGAAAGTATTATTGGTTCAATAATCATTATTTCAAAGAAAAATGCTTGAGACAAGACCTGTAGAAATGAATAAAAGCGAAATTTATTGGGATAGAAACCCGTGAAAGATAGGTTGAACAAGGAGAACAAATTCCATTAAGGTACAATATGAGTAAGAATGGTATTGATGCCCTAGATATCACAAATCGAGCTTTTTCAGATGTACTTTTGAAGACCACTCTGAGTTCAACATGTGTCTAGAAGATCCATGGTACTTTGTAGATGCCCCAAGACGTAACATATCTCCTCATTGTTAATTCAAGTATAGCGAAATTCTTGTATGCCCCTTACGAGTTGATCATACTTTGAGCAGCCCTTTTGGGTTTTCAACTCAAAGTCCTTTGGTCTCAAAGCGCCTTTATGGTTTTCGCTTTGGCCTCTTTTTTTTTTGAGCGAAGATGCCCTTTGTGGGTTTTCGTCTTGGTCCACCTTCAAGTTAAGTACTTCTTGACCGAGTCTGCGTTAATTGGATTTGGCGGACTTTTGTCAGTCCATCTCGGCTAGTATTAAAGCTCCTCCGAAAAGGCCTTCTTTACAACGTAGGTCCCTCCCAATTGGGCATCCACTTTCCCTAAAGTCTTTTTGCATAGGAGGATCTGTTTCAACACCAAGTCTCCCTCATGGAATACTCTGGGCGGACTTTCTTATTGTAAGCTCGCATCATCCGCTTACGTACAATTGACCATGGAGAATAGCTCTTAGCCTCTTTTCCTCGATCGATTCATTGGTCATATCGAGATTGAACCCATTCCGCTCCGTCAACTTCAACCGACAAAACCCGAGTGAAGGGATCTCAACTTCAATAGGCAAAATTGCCTCCATCCCATAAACCAATGAGAAAGGAGTTGCCCGGTAGAGGTTCTAACCGATGTTCGATAGGCATAGAGGCGGCGGTAACTTTTCATGCCGATCCTTGTAGGTCTCGACCATTTTCCCCACAATTTTCTTGATATTTTATTAGCGCCTCAATCGCTCCATTCATCTTGGGCGATATGGCGACGAGTTATGGTGCTTAATGTTGAATCGATGCGAGACTTCGCTATCGCTTTATTGTTCAAGTTTAGTGCATTGTCGACACGATCCTTTCGGCATACCGTAGCGACATATGATCTCCTTCTTCAAAACTTGCTAATCTTTGTCTTCGTGATATTAGCATATGAAGTCGCCTCTACCCATTTGGTGAAGTAATCAATGACCACGAAGATGAAACGATGTCCAAGAGAAGCTTTCGGTGAGATCGGCCCAATGACATCCATGCCCCACATTGAGAAAGGCCATGGAGAAGTCATAACATGAAGAGGTGAAGGAGGCACATGGATCTTATTTCCATAAACTTGACACTTATGGCACTTCTTGGCATAACGGATGCAGTCTCCTTCCATCGTGGACCGATAATACCCAAATCTCATGATTTGCCTAGCCATCGTAAACTCGTTGGCATGTGTTCCATGCACCCTCATAGACTTCTTCCAGATTTTCCTAGCTTCCACAAAGATCCACACATCCGAGCAACACTTGATCCCTCCTCTTTTTATACAGGATCTCTCCATCTAAGACGTAGTCGCTGGCAAGTCTTCTCAATGTTTTCTTATCATTTTCAGTCGCTTGATCGGGATATTCACGGCTCTTCACATATTGCAGAATATCATAGTACCAAGGATGATCATCTCTCTCTTCCTCTTCGTCAATATTGAAACAATGAGTCGGAGCCCCGCAAATACTCATTTGGATAGGCTTCATACCCTCCTGCTCAAAACCTCGGACTTCCTTCTGAGTGCGCGGCGGAGGCAATTTTTGTACGACCTTGACTTTATCTGGATCTACTTCAATTCTTTTTGCACTGACCACGAAACCCAATAGCTTCCCTGATCGAGCCCCGAAAGTACATTTGGCTGGATTAAGCTTCAGCTGAAATTTCCTCAATCTCGTGAATGCTTCCTCAATACTTGCACATGCTCCCTTCCGTTCGAGACTTTGCGATCATGTCATCGACGTAGACCTCAATCTCCTTATGCATCATGTCGTGGAACAAGGTTACCATAGCCCTTTGGTATGTGGCTCCCGCATTCTTTAACCCAAATGGCATCACTTGGTAACAAAAAGTCCCCCATAAGGTTATGAAGGTGGTCTTTACCATGTCCTCGAATGCATCTTTATTTGATTGTATCCCAAAACCGTCCATGAAGGAGAGAAAATGAAAACCCATTGTGTTATCCACTAAAGTGTCAATGTGAGGTAGTGGGAAGTTGTCTTCTGACCGGCCTTATTTAGGTCCCTGTAATCGACACACATCCGAACTTTTCCATCCTTTTTGGGGACAGGAACCACGTTGGCTACCCATTCTGAGTAATTTACTACTCGTAAGAACCTAGCATCAAATTGCTTCCTAACTTCTTCTCTTATCTTTACTGTAACATCGGGTCTCATCCTTCGAAGCTTCTGTTGGACCGGCTTGCATTCTCTTTTTATGGGGATACGGTGTACTGCAATATCAGCATTCAACCCTGGCATGTCTTGGTACGACCACGCGAAGACATCTTTGAACTCCAGCAGAAGTCTAATGAGGTCCTGCCTTGTTTCACGGGTTATGCAGGTACCAATTTTCACTTCTTTCCCATCCTCTAGAAGCACATTTTCAATTATCTCTTCATGAGGTAGAATCGCTTCTCCGCCCGCTCTACCATCCTTAACAAATCCGGATAAATCATAATCTTCGACATCTCAGAAGTCCCGAGATCCCTCAGAGCACGTGTCTTGCTCATAAGGGAATTCGGGTTCATAGCGATTGTCACCATGACGTCGATATCCGGGGACCTATGGTAGGTATAAAAGAATATTCAATGAAAATGAATTTAAGGACGACTTATTTATGCGTTATGATTATGAATGGAGTGAAATGTAAGTAGAAGAATTATTGCACCGAAATGGAAAGAAAAATGCACTTCTTATTGAAAATAATGATGCGTGAACATGCCTATTTCACAAAAATTCTTATTGTTCCTAGGCTTGAAACAATAAGTGTGTTTTGAACATTACTGCTTTTATTCCTAAAACTATGTGAATTTCTTCCATGATCCGGTTGTCCGTAACACTTCCAGCTTGTAAGGGCGAATACCCGCCAAGTTTCCTCTACTCGAACTTTCTTGAGATACGCGTTGATGTTCAAACTTAGCATCATGTCTTCCATTGTTTCCTCATTCATGACCTCCATCTGAATGAATAATCCCTCCGACACGAATAAATTAGATATGTGGGAAAGGTCATTGAACCCCACTCAATCTCAAAGACCATTCAATCGTGCCTTCGCCTTTCACGCTTCCTCTCTAGCTCCTTCTTTCTCTCATTCGGTATCCGGTCTATACCCTAGACCAAAGCGATCCTCTTTTCAACCACCACAGTACTGTTGGACCTCGAGATATTTTTCCATCCCTCCTGTGCATTGCTCCTTTTCCCATTGTCAATTGTAGGCCCATCCTCGTTGCTTGAGAGAGTTTAGGCACCGGATCTTGCTTCCTTCACTTATAAAAGTCGCATTTACAAATTCTAACGACCGAAGGAGCACTCTATGGCCTCCGTGATCGTTCTCTATGTACGGTGCATCATTAATAATGACGCGATGATATCCTCCTCTGCATTTATAGTTATCAACCGCCCTCATTACTAATTTAAACACGGTGTAATGACGATGGTACAGCCTCTCACCGAGTGGATCCACTACCCCCAATAAGCAATTATAAGAGGGCTTGATGCTCATCACAAGGAAATCTACCTCGACGTATTTGGCCCAATTAGGAGGGTATCTCAATCCTCCCATTACCTCTCTCTCGGTGCCATCGAATGCTCTCACTATGTTTTGGCACGTTTTCATGTGAGAGCCGTCTCTGAGTAACTTTGTCTAGTGTAGAGCGAGGGCAAAACATTCGATCTTGAGCCATTGTCAATTAATACCCTGGCGGTGTATATACCTTTGCATCGGTAGTGATGTGCAATGCCTTGGTAGATCCCCCTTCCGGCGGTATTTCATCATCACCGAACGAGATAAAATTATCTGCGCTCATGTTATTTATAAGACGGTCCAAACTTATTTATCAAATGTCATCGAGAATATAAACGGTTCAATGCTTTCATTAACGCACTCACGGTGTCCTTTCGAGTTTAGCAATAAGGTCAATCTGGATGTGCGTTTACTGTTTGTGTAACTGCTCCACCACATCTGTACTCACTGCGGCTTCAGAACTTCAAGAACTCCCGGCCTCATCCTCATTCTTTGGTTTATTAACGGTGGTCCCGTCTTTTCGTCCCCCTTCTCGTCATAGAGGACTCACTTACTGGTGGTATCTTTGGCAATTCTTTTCCCCAAAACTGTCATAGTACAATCGTAATTCCAAGGTACCCTCTTGTCATCTTTATAAGGAAAAGTCTCGGGTTTCTAAATTATGATCTTCGTTGCATTCTTAGGAGCAGCAATTACAGGTTTTCTGATTATGACCCTCGGTGCCACCTTTACCCCGTCCTCGTCGACCCCGGCCGCGTGATAATCACACGTGGGTGATTGACTTCAAGGATCCTTTCTGCTGACCCTCCTTCTGTGGAACATACATCCTCTCTTTCCACCAAGTCAAAGAACTCCAGCTCTTTATTATCCATTAGCCCTTGTACTAGGGCTCTAAATTCGTTACATTCTTTGGATTTCATGACCTTTCTTGTCATGAAACTCACGAGAGTTCCTTGTATCTCAAGACCGCTCACATTCTCTTGCGAACTAGTCCCACCTTCGCATTTCTTTCCAAACCATTCTCAACGGGGTTCGACCTCGGCAATCTCTGCTTGAACCTCCTCCCCTGTTTTCAACTATCGCGTTTACCCTACTATCGGCATGACTGGTAACGGATTTCCTCCACTGTGGGTCTTTGAAGTCTCGACCCCGCCTTGATAAGTCGCCGACTAGTCTCTTGAATGAAGTGCGCTTCATCGAGTGACCCATTACATCCGCATGGTACTCACACCTTTGGCGCTTGTGTCATACCACTTAGGATATGGAGGTTGCAGTGGCTTCAAGTAAAACGGGACACGACATGTGCATCGAATAAAGTCTTATATAACTCCTTATCGTTACGGTATAGAGTGAATTGGAATCTCTCACCCTTTGTCTCGTGTTGGGCTCTTGTCTTGGTCTGCTCTTTGCCCACATTCAAATTTTCGGTTGGGTGATAGTAACGGGTTTAGGATAACCCGAGCTTATATTTCCCACTTCAGCTTCTCTTTTCTTCGGCGCGGCTCTTCTTGTGCTCTCTCCGGCCTCTATCTTCCCACACCTGATTGCGTTCTCTATCATCTCACCTGACATCACCATGTCCGCGAAACTCTTAGTCGTGCTTCCCAACATGTGGTTAATGAACGGTGCCTTCAGGGTATTGATGAAGAGCATGGTCATTTCCTTCTCTAGCAATGGTGGCTGGACCTGCGTGGCGACCTCCCTCCATCTTTGGGCGTACTTTCTGAAGCTTTCACTTGGCTTTTTCTCCATGTTTTGCAATGTGATCCTATCAGGTGCGATATCGGTCACATGGCCGTAATGCTTGATGAAAGCCTGCGCCAAATCTCTCCACGATTTGATTTGGGTACAACTCAACTGGTTGTACCATTTCTTTGCAATTTCAATCGACTATCTCGAAGCAATGGATCAACAATCGGTCATTGTTGACATATCCTGTCATTCTCGGCGTAACATCGTAATATGGGCCTCAGGGCAGTTGGTCCCGTTGTACTTTTCGAACTCTGGCATCTTGAACTTTAGAGGAAGCACTAAATCTGGGACTAGACTCAGCTTCTTAGCATCCACTTCGCATTGGTGATCAGACTTTCCAATGCTCAAACTTTCTTCCGACCACTTGCATCGATCCTCGAACTCTTTTGGAAGTTCGCTTTCACTTTCTCCCCTCTGCCGCCTCATCAAGTGCAGGACCATTGGTTTTACCAGATTGACCTCGGGGTTAGAGCTCGAGCCAGGGAAATTTACAGTCCGGAGCACCGAATTGGTCTTGAGGCTGATATTGACCGACACTCTCGTGGCACGACTTGGGAACTTGTTTCGGGCCAGTTCAAGGGCAAACAAAATCTTCATTATCTTCTCCAGTATCGACCATAGGCCTTTTTCCATTTCCAGGCCCTCCAGTCAACAACTGTGTTAGCTGGCTCATCATGCTTCTTTGGGATTCCAACATTTGATCCCTCATATCTTGCTGGATCTTGGCTAACTGTTCTTGCATCTGAGCCTGCAGTTGGTCTTGCATCTCCTTTTGTATCTGTTCCAACTTTTCTATCCTTTGATCCATTGCTCTCGTCTTTTTTCGAGTGTAATAGCGGGGTTCCAGGATAACTATAGCATGACCTCTAGTTAATAAGGTTGTCTTATAATATTTAAAGCAAATGTAGTAATGCAGTGCCAATGCGTGAAATGTAATGCAAATGAATGAATGCAAAAATAAAAGAGTCGATTCTGATTCAATTTCTTTTAAAATACTCATTGAAAAAGACAAAATCCTTTACATAAAACAGAGTCACATATACGACCTAGCCCTTATGCCCAAAGTTTTAACTTTCTCAAGAAGTGAGGCTAGCTCCCGACCCTGGTCAGACTTTGACTCATAAAATATACTTAACACATCAGCCTGAACTCCTAGGGTTCGTAGATGATCGGCCACTTCTCGTATCTGAACCACAGCTTCGCCCATAAGGTAGTCTCTTTTCTCGACTGGTTTCGAGATTGTTGAAGTTGTTCTTTCCTCATTTGGTTATCTGCCTCTAATAGTTGGATCCGAGCTTCTGCTTTGCAACATTATTTCGAGTTCCCCACCTTTCCCTTCAATTCTTCAATCTGGCTCAGGCTTGATTCCAACTTTGTCGTAGAGTTGTGACTTTGACTCAATGCCTTCTCTAATTCCGCTACTCGAGCCCTTAGCATCTTATTTTCGCTTTGGCTCTCCCCCACCGTCTTTTTCAGGGCATCCTTTTGTGCTTGAACCCCATGAAATCTCTTCTTCCACTGGTCGACTTTGGTCTTCTCTTCCTGAAGTTCTTGACGCCATTGTTCCGAGGTTTTACCCAACCCAGCAGTCCTCATCGATAGATGCAACTTCTTGTAGTCAATTTTCAAGCTATCCAAATCTTCTTCGGCCTTCCTTTTCCTTTTCTCAGCTTCTCAGCCTCTGATTTTTGGATATCAATATCTAACATCAGATCCATTTTCTCCCTTCCGCTTGTTCTATCTTTTTCCTAACTCAATTTTTACTCTCAAAGTCTTGCTTTATGATCTCCAACTCGGAAGGGACTACTTGCGTGTATTCTTCTATCGATCGAGCAAAGATCTCGTGTCAAGATGGGGATATTGTCGTTCACTCTCCGCCCGCCATGTGTTATATTCAAGGGTTACCATTGATTTATCGCAACTCTTTTCATTCGGTGAGTCTGCGCTTCACGCATCGTAAACTTCGAACTCTTTTCTTATAATTATTCCCACTATACGAGAATTCAAACCGAAGCTAGCCCATGCGTTCTTGGTATAAACTGTCTCGATTGGTATTGCTTAGCACGAGCAAAGGAGCATACCCAACAGCTCCCTGATCCCTAACAGAGGAACCCAATCATAACTCCCACACGGTAGAGGATTTCATCGGGAACAAACCAAGGAGCTTTCCATTCGACATCTTTTTCTCAAGATTCGAAGAAGCGATCCGTTTTCTTCGATATGTCATCCTCCTAGCGCGGCGCCAACTCCTTTAATGGGGAATAATTCGCAAAAAGACCCGACAAGAATTTCTATCTACTTTCCGAAATGGCTATGGAACCACCCCAAAGAATAGCCAGCGATCCCATGAATCTTCCTTCACCGCTTCTTGACACGAGCTCAAAGATCTAAATGTTTGGTGAGAATTGTTGGTATTGGCGTAACCCTTTGTCAAGACGGTCGAACAAATCAATAACGCCTTCGTCTACATGCCTCAAAGCCTTGGGAAAATCACCAAACCATAGATACTTAAGGCAAAATGTCGACTTTCCTCTTCATATCCGTGTGCCGTCATCAGTCCTCAAGCTTACCCAAGGGATGCATTTCCTTTCACCCTTCTGAATTGCCATGACCCACTGTTCGCTCATCCCGTTGATGCTCATCACTTCTTTACAAAAGAAGGTGCATTAAGCGACCACAAGTAAATTTTGTCGACTGAGCCCTTTGATCAAGCAAAGTCAGATATTCCTCCACCAGAGGCACCAAGTATACTTTTCCAAATGTAAAACAATTTATAAAGGATTCCAATATTGAGTCATAGCCCAAACAAGTGTTTGTCCACTGATGTCGAGTAAGTAAGGTAGATCACCATAATTAGTGTAGAACGGTTGCCTAGTTGCTTCGTCCCAACCAGCCCATATATCTCTCGATTCTTGTAGCTCATTCATGTCACCGACACGAGTGAAGTCCAATAATTCGATGTGTAGCCTTGATTAGGCTATCCCCTTCTCAAGTCAGTGTCTTCTCGACCATATACGCACGATCGCATTATCCTCTACTTTATCAAGAAATCGTCCCCATAACAAGTATTCTAACTTAGTAATTAAAACAGAATCGACGCCTTTTAAGTATGAAATGACATGCAAATATGACCAAAATAAAGCGAGTTAGTATCACATAAAAGTAACCAAAGCAAGTAAACAAAATGTCTAACCACTACATCGGTAGCTACTAAGGTTTAGCATGGCTCTACCTAGGGTGGGCTCCTAAGGTTCACTATATGTGGTTCGGCCCAAAGAAAGAACAGGTACCGAACCAACAGATTCCTCAATCCTCACCCATTATAGGCTCATATAGATCGAGTTCGGTTCTGGGGAATACATTTCCTATGGCCATGCGGAGGTGAAAACCTCACGGAACCATAAGTACGGATGTATCCCTAAGCGGTCCCCTAGCCCATGCGGAGGTGAAAACCTCACGAAGGCATAGTTTCGCTCCCACTTAGGGTGTGACCACAACGGTCATGCAATATGAATGCCAAAAATATTCCATGTCTCACAAACCAAAGCGAGATATATGACGCGATACGAGACTCATGCAATCAAAAATGAAAACAAAAAATTTTTGATAAAAGGACATTAATCAACCAATTTTACTACTTGATTCTCTTAACGTCCCAAAGGAGTCGCCAAGTCGTTAAACCATTTTTTGTTTGGAAAACGGGCCGACTTTAAAAGGAAAAATGGAAGTCGCCACCAATCCTTTTTTGAAGTGTGATTGGGCCACTTATAAAACATTTTGGTCTACGAATTTCAAGAAAATGGGCTCGAGAATTGATTCACATACGAGGAAGGGTTAGCACCCTCGCGACGCCCAAAATTGGTACCGTATTGATTGATTAATGTCCTTAATATCGAAAATTAGAAAATATTTTAAAGAATGGAAAAATAATATTTGAATGACTCAGATTGATATCAAAATTCTCTTGTTCAAAAGTGAAATATCATGTCCAAAGACGATAGACACGATGCTTGAACTCTCGATCCCAAGATCATTTTATGATTTCCAAAATACTGGAGTGCAATTTGAAAAGGGTATTTCACTATTTGGCTAAAACTAAAACCAAACCCAAAGACGATTGGGTACGATTTTGGATTTCAATCATGAAATATTGCCCTTATTTAAGAAATACGATAAAACAAAATTTGTGAAGGATATCTCGTTGTTTAGATGAATGTAAAATCGAAACCCAAAGACGATTGGGTGCAATTTCTTGAACTCCCAAACACGAAACATTGCCTCATTTTCAAAACAATCGAAATCTTTAAAGGACATTTAGTGATCTAGATGAACAAAAATCAAGCCCAAAGACGATTGAGCACGATTTCTTGAACTTCTAATCACGTAATGTTACCTTTGTAAAATCCCTTTTTATGAATTTTGAAAAAAGGGTAAAATCGTTAAGGTGTCATCCAAAATCATTGATCGACATGGGATAATAAGAACCAAAAATATATAAATTTCAATAGTAAATTACCAATAAAAAATAAAAAATAATGAAGGTAACAAAATTACAACAAGAGCAACATTAACATTGATAAAGAAACATAAAATAATAACCATAGTAATAAAATAAAAAATAATAGAGACATATATATATACATATAATTAATATGATAATAAAATAATAGTAAACATATTGAAGATAACAAATAAATATAATAGCGATAATAATGATGGATACAATAGTAGGATGCAACAATAATACATGCAAAATAATAGTGGAAGGAAAGAAAAAAGAAATGTAATACGTAAGAGAAAAATTCAATAATATTAATAATACATGCAAAAGAGAGACACTATTCGATAGAATTTAGATACAAGAATAATATAAAAATACAAAGAATAAGTAAAAAAAATATATAATAGTAAAGATACTAGAAAGAGATATAGTTTAATAATATTGTAACCAAAATATAAAAAAAATGAATGATTTAATGGTAAAAATAACGAAAAATAATTAAATGGGGACTAAATTGGGCGAAAAACCGAACATTTGGGGTCAATTTTGAAAACAAATAATGATAGGGGGTAAATTGTAATGCGCGCGCATCTTAGGGGGACCAGAAGTGCAATAATTCCCATTCTGTAAAACGCAGCGCACCATAGAGGACTTAATTGAAATCATAAAGAAATTTTTGGGGCAGAATCGTGAATAAAAAGGAATTGATCTTAAAACCAGTAAAAAGCGGAGGGGCTAAACGCGCAATTAGCCCCTCCAAAGAAAACACGCGGATCCTAGCCTCCATGCGGGTCGGGTCATGGTCGAGGATTCAAACGACGTCGTTTTGGCCTCTGAACCCATTCACCAAAACGGCGCCGTTTAGTAACACTATAAAAGCATAAAATTTTTAAAAACCCCATTCCCCTCATTCTTTTCAGACTCAAAAAAAAAAATTGTTTGGAACTCTCAAAAACTCTCTCTCTCTCTCTCTGTCCGGCCTGAACTCCGGCCGAAGCATGGTCACGATCATTGGCAACATTGTCATTGTCGTCACCACCGCTCACTATGGTAGGAATCTGAGAAAAAGGTGCGTTTTTATTTTTTAAAAAATTCCTATATGTTTTTTTGTAAAAAAGAAACCCAAAACAGATTCCGAAAAAGGAAAGAAAAAATAAATAAATAAATAAATAAAAATAAAATCGAAAAGGGAAAAAAATGAAACCTTTGGTTTTTTATTTCTCTGACTCTCCTGTTACAATTGTTTTTTTCTTAGTATTTTTAAAACAAAACCCTAACCGACCACTATTACAGATTTTCCTCTCTCTTTTATAGCCTAAAATTCTAGTGTTTTATCACGTTGCTGCCTTTCTGCTTGCAGGTGAACGACGTGAAGGCGCCAAACACGGAACTATTCCGAGACGTGCGGCCTGGGTCGTTGCGCACGATGTGGAAGGGTTGCTGGGGCATACGGCACTGACTGCTAGGGTTTTCAAACCCTGTTTTGTTGTTTTTTTTTTTATTTTGGGCTTTGTAATTTTGGATTGCAATTTTGGGCCCTGTGTTTTTTTATTTTGGGTTTTGTATTCTTTTTGTTATTGGGCTCCGAGTGTCCAAAAATTGGGCCTTACATATATATATATATAAAATTATGTCGCTCTTTATTTTCCTTAAAATACTTAATTAGTTAACAAGATGAAATTCATTCACTCCATCATCTTTAACAAATGGTTAAAAATATATTTATACTCACATTCCTCTAAGTTACCAAAAAAATGACGGTGGTGAATTATTTGTTGTTCATGTACCAAATACTTGATGACAAAGACTGTGGAGAGACAATTCCTGGAAGCATGGAATGGAAGATGAAGTTTTAATGTTGAAATAGGGTATAGGTAGCTAAGAGCTATATGTATAGATACTTTCAAGTAATGACGTGAATGTTTAATAAACTACAACTAATTTTGATGTACTGAGTTTAATAATTGGAGGTGTAGGTGGATTTTGTTGCTGGAAAGCAAAACCAAACAAAACCTATGTATTGACTCCCAGGGGACCAGATGGGGGAAAACTATTATTACTTAATTATTTCACCCCCAAAATAATTCAAAATTTTTTTATATAATGAGAAATTATGTTTTTATAATGTAAGATTCCACACATTATTCTTGGCATGCTTCCTTGTTTTTTTTTAAATTTTTATTTAAAATGAGATTGCAATCTTGAATTATAAATTTTAAGTTTTAAGTATTATTTTTTTAAAACAATTAAATTACTCATTGAATAACTCAATGTTTCGGTGTTCCCACTTTTCATATGCATTTATTATAACTAGAATGTCTCCCACAATATGGGTGAAAAACATAATATTATATATATAAATTATATTTTAAAGTAAGTGTAAATTACACCAATATTCACTCAACTTTAGGGTAGTTGACAAAACAGTCACTCAGGTTTCAATTCAGTCACTCAACTTTTGAAAAATAACAAAACAGTCACCACTAACTATTTTCCGTTACAGATGTAACGGAGCTATCGTTTTCTGTTATAGACTTAATAGAGCTGCCACTTTTCATCCCCTTTCACTGCTTTCCTATCCTTCTCCCTCTTCCCCACTATCCACTTGACCTCCGCTGCCAAAAAGTTCTCTTCCAAAACCAGATGCTTCGACAGCAAGAACCGGAGGAGGAATCTCACCACAAAAGAACAAGATGAGGAATAGGAGGCTGAAAGGACGACGAAGATTGAAGAATCAAACATTGCTGTTGGAGTTGGATTAGAGGACGTTGGTCAGAGTTCGTCTGAGATTTTGGTTGATGGTAAGTTGATCCCAGATCTTCCGGGCCTTCAGCCTGATTTATGTGAAGGTCCCAAGTAGGATGTTCTCGGTTTCCTTGTTCAGTATTTGTTGGCTTTTGGCATCATTTTCGCTGTATATCTTAAAGCTCTTTATCTTTGCCTTTTTTTTTCCATTGTTCAGTTTTGTTGTGTTGATGCCTAAAATGATTGATATTTGAATTCATATAAGCCTATGAAGGATAAGGATTATGGGTTTAAATCAAAGTTAGAAAATTTAACAATATGATAGCTTCTACATACTAGTAAAGGGAAAAAAATCTACCCTAAATCCAAATGGTGGTTAGAACTTGAACTTGAGTTTGGAGATTTTAGTTGCAAAGTTCAAATGAGAATTTATGAGCCCGGGATGTGCCATAGGAAAAGAATGAAATTCTGCCTGTGTTAGAGTCTAAAGCTCCATTGTAGAGTTACAGGGAAAAGGATTAAGAAAGAATGTTCATACTTGAGAGGTTTTTTGTAGATTACATTTCCTCCAAAGGGGGATAACGGAATGAATTTAAAAGTTTAGATAAACACTAAATATGCACCCATGAAATTTGGAGAATTATGGGAGACTAATCTGACATTTTATTCGAATTTGGTGGTTGCAACAAGGTAGCCTGGACTATTTTTTGAGATTTTCTTTTCTTGGGTTTGTGATGGGAATTAAGGAAGGTGAACAACATGTAGCACTCATACTTGCTAGGCTTGATTTTGTGCTAACCAAATGTGAAGATGTGGTTCCCGAGTTTGGTGAAACATGGTGGGGAAGAGGGGGGAGGAAGAAAGAATTAGAGTAGGGGGGATGGTGGGGAAGAGGGAGAGGAATGGGAGAGAAGTGATAAGGGGATGGAAAATGACAGTTTCGTTAAGTTTGTAACAGAAAACGATAGCTCCGTTACGTCTGTAACGGAAAAAGGTTAGTGGTGACTGTTTTGTTATTTTTCGAAAGTTGAGTGATTGAATTTAAATCTGAGTGGCTGTTTTGTCAGCGACCCCAAAATTAAGTGACTGTTGGTGTAATTTACCCTTAAAATAATGATATTTATTATTTACAAAAATGAATAGCTTTTTAAATTTGTGAAGTTGTGTGAATATATATATTTTTTCCATTAAGTAAAAAAATAAGAAATTTAAATAATATAATTACTTTTACATTTTTATTTTGATTTAATGATTTGATTTTTTTATATTTTCGTCAATTAATTTTTTATCATTTGACTCATAACATTAACTCAACTAATAATTTAATAAATTATAAAGAATAGTTTCAATAATTTAGGTAATGTCCATTAAACATCAAATATTGTAATTATAAACCCAGAAAGATAACTTAATATTTGTTTAAATATTTTGATAATTTAATATGAGGTAATTAAAACTAAATTTAATTTTTAAAGGTAAACTACACCATCATTCATTTAATTTTGATGTAGTTGACAAAACAATCACTCTGCTTTCAATTCAGTTACTCAACTTTCAAAAATAACAAATCAGTCATTAACATTATCGAAAAGTGACAAATCAGTCTCCCATTAACATTTTCTGTTACAGGTTTAACGAGACAGCTGACGTGGTCAGTTAACTAGCTGATGCGGCTAGTTAACTAGCTGACGTGGCCAATTAACTTGCCACGTTGGACATGAGTTGGACATGAGGAGCAAGAGGGTCTTCTTCTTCTTCTTCTTCTTCTTCTTCTTCTTCTTCTTCTTCTTCTTCTTCTTCTTCTTCTTCTTCTTCAGCTAACCATCAAAAGGAAAATTTGCTTGTAATAGTCTAGTTTAGACCCTAGTCCGAATAGTGGTTTTGAGACCACAAATATGAGTCAAAAAAATATTTTAATATTATTTTCCGTGCTTATAATATGTGAATTGATATGTGTGAAATTTTCGTGATAAAATTTTATCATTTGTGTGCCGGTTTGTGAAAAAGGACTAAATCGCAAAAAATGTAAAAGTGGTCTTCTATTTCATCAAGTGCTGAATTGATATGTCTCTTTAAATGTGAAGTCCTTATGTTGTAAATGGACCATTGAATTCATGAAATGACATGGGTGGACATTAGTTAGTGGATTATTAATGATAATAATAAGGTTAAAAATGGAAATTGATTAATAAGGTTATAATTAATAAAACAAATGCATGAAATTTTTATGTGTTCATCCTTGCTGAAAATACAAAGAAAAAAAAGAAAGAAAGAGTTCTTAGGGTTAGACCTTGTCTAAGCGTGATTAAGGTATGAGTTTTTGTTCGGTTTTTGATGATTTTTACGTTTTTGTGATCGTTGCTTTATGTTTTATCAAGGCCATGCTTCAATTTCAGAATTTGATGATAGTTTTGAGTTATGCCATTGATGATTTTGTGAGTTTAATGATGTTTATTGATGAATTATGAAAGCTTGGTGTGAGATTAACATGTTTTGTATTGAGATTTTTGAAGAATTTGTTTATTATGGATTAAATAGAGAAAGGTATAAATGAGGGGTTAAAATGTGAAATAAATGAAAGATATGGGCTTATATGGAATAATGGAATATTCAGCCAATCATGTGTATAAGGAAATTATGTGTTTTGTAATTTTATGAAATAGGGACTAAAATGTCAAAATGTGAAAATATGAGGGTTAATTTGTAAAATGCCCTAAATATGTGTATATGGATTGAATTGAATGATTTGGTGAATAAAGGACTTAAATTTAAATGTGTATAGATCAAGAACCAAAGAAAATGGAATTAGATAGGGGGAAATCGAAAGTAGTTGAATAGCCGTTCGTTTTCATTCTTTCTCGTACAAGGTAAGTCTATATACAAATAAATGTATTTGAATTAAATTATTATTGCTTATATGTTAATGAAATGTGATGAATGTTATTGGAGTTGAATATGTGAAATCCGAGAAAATTTCGATAATGTGATGACGTCTGAAAAGCCCCGTACGAACCATAGGAATAGTTAGGATACATATGTCATGACATAGGAATCTGATATGTGTTATCGTGTAAGACCACGTCTGAGACGTTGGCATCGATTTGTGATTTACGTGTAAGGCCATGTCTGGGACATCGACATCGTATTTGATTTCGTGTAAGACCCTGTTTGGGACAGTGGCATCGATATTGATTACATGTAAGACCACATCTAGGACGTTGGCATTGTATGAGCTTTCCAAGATATCTGAGTATCCTATTTGATTCCTAACGGTTCAACGGACATTCCTAGATATGATTGAATTTGTGAATATGTATCCGTTTCAAGTACGTATGAATTGTATTTGAAATTTGGCAATGGAAGATAAGTATGTTTATGAACATTTGATATGTAAGCTACATGAAAATGTGATATGTTTATAAGCAAGTGGTTATGAACAAAGGATCTAGTTAAGAAATAAGAATTTGCTATTGTGTTATGCCATAGTTCATTTGAATGAAATAGTTTATAATTGATTATGTGATAAGTTTATTTGTTTATGGCTTACTAAGCTTTGAAAGCTTACTTTGTGTATGTTTGCATTGTTTTATATATTATCGAAGCTATTGGAAGCTCAGGGATCGTCGAGGATCATCACCACACTATCGAACTATATTTTGGTACTTTTTGAAAATGCATATATTGAAGTATGGCATATATAGGCTAGAAATGTTAAGATATGTTTTGGTACATGCATATATAGCCATGTGATATGGCTTGATAATGAATGTGATTATGGGTAAAATTAGTGCATGCTATGTGATGCAAAAGTTGATATGTTTTGTTGTGCTCGTGAATGGCCAAATGAGATGGTTAATTTTGATAAGTTTTATGGTTGATTTGAGAAATTGAAATGATGAGAAATACTATGAATTGAGATGGATTTATATGATGTATGAATGACATGTTTTTGATGTGAGGTTGGTACTTTGAATTGGTATGTTTGAGTTGGATTTGTGTATAGAAATGAATGATGTTGTTACTGGTCAAATTATGCATAATTTGGTGTGTTTTTGGCTGCCTTTAGGACATGAATTGATGCTTTTTTGATGCTTATAGGTATGACGCAATTTTGGGTGGCAATTTGGCCTTGCAAATGGCCTATATTTGCTCACATGGTTGAGTACACGAGCATGTGTCTCAACCGTGTCTTTCAATGTTCCAATTAGAAGCTAGTCAGTGTTGCACATGGGCCAGGCACACAGACGTGTGACAGGCCGTGTGATTCAAGTCAGTTTTGTACACGGGCTGAGACATGGTCCAAGGCACGACCATGTGAGGCACACGGCCTAGCCACATGGGCGTGTGCCCTGTTTTGAAGGAAAATTTTTCCAATATCTGCAAAGTTTCTGTATGAGATCGGTTTAGTCCCGAACCTTCTCTAAAGCATGATTTAAGTCTCGTAGATCATCTTAAGGGACTATATGAGTATTATTATTATGAAATGATGATGTATGATTGATGTTGTGATATGAGTGTAAAATGTTCCGATTTGTCCGGTAATGCCTCTTAACCTTAGTCCGGCGACGGATACGGGTTAGGGGTGTTACATTGTCAAACAAAACCTATGGCAATTTTAAGGTTGTTGACCCTTACCATTGCCATAGCCATTGTCGTTGCCTCTGCCTCTGCTTTGGTTGCCGCCTTTGTTTCTCTTCTTCTTCTTCCTCCTCTTCTTGCAATTCTTCTCATTTCCCTAGGAAACCAACAACCTAATTTCTTTTTTCATTTACATAAAAAACAAGAACCTAAAGCAAGACCTTGAAAAAATCAGAGAGAGTTAATTGCTTCCCCCACCATCTGGAATCTTTAATGGTTAAAAAGTGAAGTTAGAGCACTTACCACTATTTTTAAGTATAAAAAGAAGAATCCAAAAAATGATGGATATTTAATTAAAATAAAAATAGGGTCTGTAAGTCAGAGCTGTGAGAAGAAGATGTGTGGCGGCCATAACAATTAGTTTTTTTTTTTTTTTTGATAAAAGCAGCCATAACAATTAGTTGAGGTTAAAAAAAGGGTCCTCATCTTCAAAATTTGAGGTTAAAAAAATGTCATTCACCTTCAAAATTTTCAAATCTCAAACCCTAATTTCTAATTTCTCCAACATCAATCGACAATTGTTTCATATTTGATGAGCTCTCTTAGAAATGTTTTCAAAATTGTCCCTTAGAAATTCCAAATCTCCATGGTTGGTTGAATGGGTTTTTGTTCAAATCTCTAGGGTTGGTTGAATGGATAGAAGAGGAGAAAAAACTTGGTTTACATTAATGGGTTTTGAAGAACTGTAAAATGAAATGGAGCGGCGTGAAAGAAAAAGTGCGACATCTCCATTTCTTCTTTTTTCTCTTTTTCTCTTCTTCTTCTTCTGTCCAGTTAGGGTTCTTAATTTGGGACTGTTTAAATGACATCAAGCACTCCAACGTGGCCGGTCAAATGCCAGGTTACTTTTCTGTTACATCTGTAACGAAAATGGTATGGAAGACTGATTTGTTATTTTTCGAAAGTTGAGTGACTGAATTGAAAGCAGAGTGACTGTTTTGTCAGCTACATCAAAGTTGAGTGACTGTTGATGTAATTTACCTGTAATGAAAATTTTCAATAGCTTTAAAGTGTTAGGGAAAGAATACTATATTGAAAATAGATGGAGAACTTTATTAAGGCGTTTCCATGAATAATCAAAGCTTTTGAATAGAAAAAAAAGTAGTGCCCCTAACTTTATTGTAACATTTAGTACAAGTTAATTGTTCAGACAAATATCTCAATATGCTTGGAAACACTTGAAACTGATCACCAGCTTTTGCAATAACAGGGGGAAAACGCCTTGGTGATATATAGGGGTGGTTCGTCCACCTGAGCTCCAGGAGGCTTCTGTTTTTGTAGCCATGGCTTTCATCTTCCTTGTCTAAGTTATGTTTGGATAAGAAAGACGGAAAATTTAATAACCGGGAATCATAACAATACAAGCTGATTATATTGTGACTTGCTGCGAGGGAAAACGTAGTCTGTCTTTAGATTAGCATGACTTGATCACTATTTAAAACGTTGTTTCATTTTCTGTCTTTCTTACCAAACGAGTAACTCTCTCCCTCAAATATGCTTCCAATTTTGGGGCATATCAACCAGAGAATGCTTTGCTTGCTTGAAGATGTAAAACACTGAGAAACAGATAAAGAAACCCAATCAATTTCTCGTGATAACCTGCAGATTCTCAGTCCACTTTCACCTTCTCAATCTATGTTACTCAGACTCAAAGCCGGATACTAGTATATATCCAACACGGGTATATCTTCAAAAAAAAGTCGAGTACAAATATCGAACATGAGTAGTTTAAGAAAAATGGAGAGTCGGAGGAACATAGTTCTCCATGGTTCCGTGAAACCAGGAGTTGAGGCAAAACAAGCAAAGCTTTTGATATGGAAAATATGAAGCAACAATGCCCAGGAATAAGTATTGCCTTGTAACTGGTATTTATTCAGGAATTTGGGGGGGAGGGTAGCTTTCAAACCAACAAGGAGATTGAAATAAACTAGTCTTTGTCAAAAATGAGAGTGACATTGGGCCAAAAAAAAAAAAAAAAGCTTTGGAATGGATACAAGATTGTAACAATGAGAATATTAACATAGTGGAATTTTAACTTCTTGTCTGCCTACCAGAAGATATTTCCACAGCATTGTTTAAGTCACAAAGTGCTAGCATTAATTGGATGTCCTTATCTTGAATGAATAATCTATTTATCCAAAACAGCTCTCTGCATAATTTGGAGTTTTTAGATACAACTTTTTGTGATGCCAAGATTCGAAAATGTTTTCAATTTTGATGGTCTTCTGCAATTTTCCCCATCTTCCAATCAGACAAAAAGAATTTCATTGTAGACAATGTATCTAGCAATAAGACAATATTAAAATCATAAACAATGTTAAAGCAAATTAACAAAGACAAATTTTATATACCACATGTTTGATGGTTGCTTGTAAGTTTCTATAGCTATACTGTAAATAATGAAACAGAGTGTTCCATTGAATAAAACTGTATTCACGAGAATTTGTACAGTTGCAGCTCCCGAAAGATGTAATCTTATCCCTCAGCTAACTTGGAAATTAATCAGAGTAAGTCAGATTAGCGAGAAAGATCTCAAAACTGCAATATATTATTCCGGCCCGTGTATGGCAACCATGCATCATTTTTCACTATCAACCCAACAACTGGGATGCTATGCCGAGAATCTTTCTTTTTTTTTTTTATGATCGAAACCTTGCGCTTAATAAGAGAACTCGTGACATCCAAGTGAGATATACTTCTTAACCCAAATGCAAATGTCCTCAGCACAGGCCTCAGCCTGAGGGGTCTTTAGAAGCATTTCAAGAGTTGCGAACTCATGGACTGTATCTTTATAGTCAAGAAGAGGAGCAGGGACATTTACCTTGCGAAGCTCCTCTGAGTAAGCAACACCCTGGTCTCTCATCCAGTCATGTTCGGCTACAACCGTCAGTGTCGGTGGCATGAGCTTCAGAGGTGGGCCACGGTTTGGGGCAAGCGGATTGGCAGCTGGGTGTTCCAGGCTAAACTCATCCTTTGGAAGAAATAGTTGCCATGCAAGCAAGCAGATCGCCTTGTCATAGAAGTACGTGTTTGCCAACCTTATTTCGGATTGTGTGGGTTCATTTGCAAGGAAGAATGGGTACATTAGGATCTGTGCTACAACCTTGACAGGGTCCAGTTCCTTGCCTAACTCAACAGTTCGGCGAGCAACATAGTCCGCGATGTTTGCTCCACAACTCACCCCAAGTAGAACACATCTGTTTCAACAATATCACCATTAAGGATTTTTAAGTAAAATGGCAAAAATTTTCTTACCAAATCTAAGCAAAAGTACTAAGAACCAGCAATTTTACAGCTTAGCAATCATAGGCATGAATTCGAACTTGGAACAATGAGCCTCAACCTTAACTCTACTTCACTGATTTCCGGGTCAACTCAATATTCTTTGCATGCTTCAGATCCACAAGGCAATTATACAATCAACTAATAGCAGAGATTATGATTTGCAAGTTATCGATTATAGTTACAATAAACGAGAGATCACAAAACAATCAATTGTCAACAAGACATTAAGGTCTATGCAAAGGCCTTTGAACATAACATGAGAAACGTAAGACGCTGCATGATACAACGTAAATTAGAGAATTTGGGGCATAAGTTGCTCAACAACAAAGTAGTTAAAAAACAAGTTCAACAAAGCTAACAACCGGAAAAGACGAAGGCTCATAAAATAAGCAATTCAGCAATCAGAATCCTAAACCAAAATCAATCCATAAACTGAGCTACAACCAAAGCTAATAAATCAAATATCCAGTAAAAAGTACATCACTCATAGCAAATCTAACAAAAACAATCAAAGATCATAATTTCCCATTCATGTCATGATCCAATTAGACTTAATTAAGTCCTTATTATCAACCAAATCAATTCATTAACAACACTGAATGCAACCAAGACCGAAACGAAATGGAATTACAACCTTGAGGGATCTGCATGGGCTACCAACCAAGGCTCATCCCCCGTCGAGTTATTCGATTGTTTCCCTAACCAATTCAAAACCTTCAATCCATCTTCAAACGCTGCCGGATACTTACTCTCCGGCGCCAACCTATAACCAACCGCCACCACTATAGCATCACATAATTTGGCTATCCTCTGGCAAAAGGAATCATTAGCAACCGAATCATTGCTCCCACTCACCCAACCGCCGCCATGAAACTGTAACATTATCGGTAACTTTCGACAATTTTGACCTGATGGGGTATAACCTTGATCACCATTATTTTCTGATTTTAGACTCGACTCTTCAGCCTTGGATTTTGATTGGGGCCGTTCGGAAGGGAGAAGGGCCGATTCAGGTAGGAAGATCCGAACAGAAAGGGCAGTTGAAGGGTCGACGCGGATATCTTTAGTGGCGATACCGTGGGTGAAAGAAGGGTTGGAAGCGGAGACGGGTTCTTCGGGTCGGGTCCTGACACCTTCTTGATTTGAGGATTCATCAGGAGGGGTCTGGATCCAGCCCTGCAAACGGTTCTTCAACCTCATCTTGAAGAATACACTGTATAATTTTACAGTTATGCTTGGCATTTCCTTATATTTATATTTGTTTAACCCCCCAGAAAGAAAACTTGTTTTTCAGTGTGGAGTTAAATTCATGAATGTGGAGTGGGAAAGTTCGAAACTTTATCCATGATTTTGGAGGGGGAGATTTGGTTAGTGTTATTAATCAATGCCAAATATCCCAGGTGCAAATAGAGAAAGAAAGGAGATGCATGCAACTTTATCAAACTATTTTTGTTTACTATTGGGTTTTTATAGTCCATGATGATTTCGGTGAAACTATAAGAAAATTTGGGGTTGTACATTGTGACATATTTGACCTTGGCACTAATTGGAAGGATGATATAGAATGTACTTGTATTTAATTTTGGGAAATGTGATTTATGTTTGCCTCAACTTCATAAGTTCACTTCAGTTCCACCATTTGTGTTGAACAAAAGAAAAATATCATGGTAAGAGCAATTCCCCATTGTGATTTATATTTATAGACGTGTTGAATTTGTCATTAAGATATTATTATGAAACATGTAAGGGTGGATGTCTTCGATGAGATGAGAATACTGTGATGGAATAAATCCTATTACTTATTTTGATTTGATGGTATGGAACAGTTGAGCCAACTTGCTATTTGTTGACCAATAATTTCATGTTCTAGATGAAGACTCTGAGATCCAGACAATGGATGAATTGTAGTTGTCTAGGCGATCGTCCCAAATGAAAAAATCCGTAGGTGACTTCCTAGTTCACTGGTGGTAGGCTTATTGTTGGGTGTCTTTCTAGCTTGCCACGTGTCTTGACGCAAATAAGGTATAACAAGTATATATAATCGAAACAAATAATAAATTTTTGAAAAGAATAATAGTTTCAAAAATTTAGGCTTTTTTACTTGAATATTATAAAATAAAAATAATATACCAAAATGGTATGTCAGAGGGATTATGTACCGAAATGGTACACTCATGCAAGTGGAGGGTGGTGCATAGGCGGCACCACCCTAAATTTCTGACACCCATGACTAAATATATATTATATTATTTTACTAGTTGTGCCTACTTGGTAGGCGACACCACATTTTTACTGGGCTAGTATGAACCCGTGTATAACATCAATTAATGTTTTACCAGTTGATAGAAAAAGTCTTCCAAGAATAATTGGTACCTCATTATCAGCTTCACATTCCAGAATAATAAAATTAGTCAGAAAAATAAATTTGTTAACTCTTACCAACACATCTTCGATTTTACCTTTCAGATGTGCATAAGAACGACCAGTTAGCTGCATTATGATAGTTGTAGGTCTTGCCTTCCCAATTCTCAATTTCCTGAAAATAGACATAGGCATTAAATTTATGCTTGCACCTAAATCACATAATGCCTTGCCTAAATAATGATTTCCAATTGAGCAAGAAATAGTAAAACTCTCTGGTTCCTTAAATTTTGGTGGCAATTTGTTAATCAACATTGTTGTGCACCCTTCAGTGAGAGCAACCATTTCAAATTCCCTTAGTCTGCTTCTTTGACGATATGTCCTTTATGAACTTTACATAATTGGGCATTTTCTCCAATGCTTCTACTAGTGGTATGTTGATATGAAATTGCTTCAGGACATCCAAGAATTTTTTGAATTTAAAATCTTGCTTAGATTTTTGAAATCGCTGAAGAAAAGGTGGAAGTGGCCTTCCTTCAACTTGTTGAGGTTGCTTTGCCATGACATTCTTATTGGCAACACGAGTTGATTATACTTCAACATTTTTTTGTTTGCTCTTCTCAATTGTAGATTACTCCACTACTGGTTCTGAATTTGCCTTATGTGTGAAATTTGAGCTATCTTTTTCAACAGCGGCATCATTAACAACTCTAGGTAGCTGAGTACCACTTCTGAGTGTAATGACTTTGCAATGTTCCTTCCTTTGAGATATGAATTTTTCAATATCACTCGGCAATGCTCCTTGCTGTCTTAAGCTTAATGCACTGGCAATTTGCCCTACTTAGTTTTCTAAAGCCCTTAAAGGTGCAGCTTGACTCTGTATTACAACATCATTCTTGGCCATTTATTCCTTCAATAGAGCTTCTACAGATGAAGATGATGATGAAAATTGCTGAACATTTTACCGTGGCATAGGTTGATTATATCTAGGTGGTGCATTTGTGACATTCTATCGAACAACATTACCAGGATTACCCACTCATTGATTACTCCAACTAAAATTATGATGTTGTTTCCATCCTGGATTGTATGTATGGGAATATGGGTTATTGTTTCAATTGAAATTTCCCATGCAACATACTGAAGCTGGGTTCGATGGGTATTCATCAAAAACATGTTCTTCCCCACAATAAACACATGTTAATTCTGCTGCTTTCATTTCTTACACTATAGTTGGTCTCTTTAATATTTTAATCATATTAGTTAGGGATGATACCTGAGTTGTTAATGAAGTGATCGCATCAAGCTCCATAGCTCTAACAACTCTTCTGTCAGGAGCCATTCTTGTAGTCGAATATTGATAATCATTGTTTGCTATCCTTTCTAGAATTTCATCTGCCTCATTATACAATTTATCTATCGAAGTCCCATTGGCAGATGAATCAACTACCATTCGTGTATATGCATTCAATTCATTATAAAACATTTCCACTTGTGTCCAATGTTGGAAACCATGCATTGGGAATTTTCTAATTAATTCCTTGAATCGCTCCTAAGCTTCATACAATGTATCATCTTCAGATTGCCGAAAAGATGTAATATCATTGCTTGGCATTCATGTTTGGGAGGTTGTATCGCAACAAAAACCTTTGATAAAGTTCATTCCAAGATGCCACCGTTCCTAATGGAAAATCATTCAGCCATGCTCTTGCAATGAGTAAGGAAATAGCTTGAGTCTCAGGGCATCTTCAGGAACAGCCTGCTGCTTGAATGAATCACAGACCTCTAAAAAGAGTCTTAAATGAAGTTGTCGATCTTCAGTAGGTAATCCACTGAACTATCTTACTGTTTGTAGCATTTGAAACATAACTAGTTTCAACTTAAAATGCTGAGCTTGAATATGTGTCCTGACAATCACTAGATTCAAATCATCCAAGATTGGCACTACATGTTATCTAATGGGTTTGTCTCTATAAACTATCGCACGAGGAATATCAACATCCCTTCCATTCGGATGTAATGGATCTTCTCTACCTGAATTATTTCCAATCCTTTCCATTTCTCACAATTCTTTTCTCCTTATCAAAGTTCTCTCAATTTTAGGATCAAAATAATACTCTTCGTTCTCGGGAATACCTCTACTCATAAACTAGCAACAAACCTGAAAAAGAATTACAAACAACTAAGTAAGCTCAAACTAACAAAATTAAATCGATAATAACAAACCAAAATTCACCAATTTGCCGATCCCCGACAACGACGCCAAAAACTTGTCGCGTGTGAATATGTAATGAGAATGTGTGAGTATACAAGTTAAATCAAATAATAAAGTGAAGTACTAATGTATGAAATATAAAAATAAAATAATGAACAAAATGCTGTGGCAATTCTACAAGACAAAGTTGAGAATATTGATGCTATTGAATGGGAAGGTTGGAATTACTTGGATTATATCTTAATAAATGATCGCTGCAAAACAATCTAGTTTTAATATTTATAAAAGAGTGATCGAACCTGTAGATTGATTGCGACAACGATAGAGGCAAGCGCACCTATCGAACAGTAGTATAGCTCAGGCGAGAATATCTTTATCAAACCCAATAAACCTAAAAGTACTATTACTCACTTTCTTTCTATTATTTAGCCTAAAATATGGAGTGATTGGTTTATTAAATCTAAAACAAATGAAATACTTAAACTTAAATGCAAAGGCAAAAGAACAAAACTTTGGAAAAAGACTTTGAAGAAAACTTAATTGATAAAGACGATACCCTCGGGAAGAATCCACCTATGATTCACTTATTATCTAACTTTCAATTTATATGATTTCTTTTACTTAGCTTGATCCATGAGACTCCCTAACCTATATTAAACCTTCTCTCGAAGCGAATAACGTCTAACCTTAGGTTAATTAGTGGAACTCTTGTTCTCTTATAATAACCCCCTAAAGAAGCGAAGAATCGATCAATGGACCCTATATTAGGTTTCACCCTAATCCGCAAAATCTCGTAACCCTATCTCTAGGCGCCTTATCAACTCCACTTAATTATGCTAGATCTTCTCTTAGGCAGGGTCTATTCCTCCTTCACCTAAGCATATCAAATTAAATTGAGCAACATAATTAAGAATAAACTAAGTATTTATCATATAAACCGAAAGAATTAAATAACAAAATCCATCATAGGTTTCATCCCCTTCAAGTATCTAGGGGTTTAGTTCATAATAAAATAAGAAAAAATCTCGAGAGAAAAGATAAAACAAAACATAAGAAATCCCTAAAACCCCCTGAAGGAATTGAAGGAGAGATCCTCCGTCTTGAGTAGAATTCCGGCTCTTCAAGATGGATCAATTAGCTATCTTCGAGTAATTCCCTAAACGAGTAAAGCTCTGGCAGAAAACTCTGCTAAAACCTCACACCTCCTAATTGCTGCCTTGGATTTGTTTTTATATACGTTTGGGATGCTTTACTTGGCTCCTAAATGCTCGTAATTTAAGTGAAATTCATCCTAAGTGTTTGAGTGGACTTAGGATTGCGTTTCTTGGGCTCCAAGCATCCAATTTCGAGTGAAATTGCTCTTTTCCATGGCAGGGGCATGGCTTTGACATGCCCGTGTAAATCGTGGTCAGCCCGTGTCTCCATCTTGTCGGTTTAGGCATGGCTATGACATGCCCGTGCAATATCTAGGTCTAGCCTGTGTCTCGATTCTACCATTTTGGGAACGGCTGTATAGATCACTAGGCACGCCCGTATGTGGACTTTATCGATGGGAAAACGGCCGTGTGAATCGGGGTAAGGTTGTGGTCTAGATGACTATCGAGGCACGGCCGTGTGGCATGAAGTCCAGGCCGTGCTGACTTCTTGGGTCGACCCACTTTGGTTCATTTTAAGCTCGTTTTGCGTTCTTTTTATCCTTGGGTGCTTTCCTGAGTATAAGACACGAAAAGAAAGGATTAAGAGCACCTTTTTACATAAATTAAAGATAAATTTATCCAAAAGTATACTAAATGTGGGATTAAAATATGTTACTTTTACGGTTTATCAAATACCCCCAAACTTAAGCTTTTGCTTGTCCTCAAGCAAAATTCTCAACTTACAATTAAAACGAACTTTCCATAATTCATAATTCCTATCGATATTGTCTCATCATAATTCATAGATAATTTATACATGGATAATTCAACTTAAAGAGTCCTAAGGATTCAATTACGATAAGTCATACCTTTGTAGTACGAAAACATAGGTGTTTCCCCTTATCTAAGTAATTACCTTTAATTCAAAGCCGACAAGGATTGATGTCCTCACAATAGATTCACTCAAGTTACTCAAAAGTGTTCAAGGTTCAAGAATAAACACTCTAAGTCGAACTTGAAAAGTTAATCCCATAGACTTGCCTGGAAATCAAATCTCCACCACTGTATATGAGTTGATACATAGATCAAAAGGTCTTTAATCAAGGTTGTAATGGGGTTAGGGTTAAAGGTGTGGATATAGGCTGAATTAGAAGTTTAGAATCGATATTGACTTGACAAATTGCCTAACTAGAAACACTGAACTAATATGAATATTTACTTCGAATGAAAACAAATAATATTTCTTTTGATAATTACTCCATAATAAGGAGTATTTTGATACTACTTTAATACGAGCTTTTTCTTTACCAATTGGAGTTTAAACGCTCTAAGCTCTTTTATATGCTACCAATATTGAATATACTTGGATTTTTTTTAAGAACAAACTAAGTAAAATAAAAGGAACTTTGATATTTGAAATATCCTAGTTTGGTAATTGATCAAGTCAATTCTCGATAGAGGGATAGTCAAAGAAATGTTGATAACAAATACAAAGGGATTTTGGTTTAATATTAGTGGGTGAGTCAATAAAAAGGTTATTAGGATTCAACTGGATTCACTAGGGGTTAATTTGTGTAGGTAGGCTTTTTAGTGGTTTGAACGGGTTGAAACCTAGGTGCCTTTATCATCTCAGTATATCAAATTATTAATGTGGTCTTGACATGTATAAACGAGGCAAGTTCTAGAATAACAGTTCAAAGTTGAATAAAGTGAGCAAGAAAAAGAATATATGCTATATAAGGCTCAAAATCTCACCAAAAATTATGGGTGTTTTTTACATCAATCCCTATAGATTTCAAATTTCAAAGTAATACTCAGATTTAATTCGACAACCTATCAATTTTTATTTTTGAAAAATAGACTATCATGCTTGATTCTCTAGTATTCTTCAAATTTAATCATCAATGCACAATTAACTATGACTTATTCTAAAACATCTCAATAAGAATCATAAGTCATTAGAAATTTCACCCTAATTAATAATATAAGAATAATTCTTAAGATCAAGACTAATTTCAGGGTTTTGAGAATTATGCAAAAAGTTAGGCACTATTACCCCCACACTTAAGATGTACATTGCCCTCAATGTACAAAGTTAGATAATGAAATTTATGTACCAAATCAAAAAGATAAGTGGGGAAAGTAATACTCCCTGAAATATGGATGATCCTTGGCATCTCTGGTGGCGGTGATGGTGTTTTCTATGGGCCTGGTGGAGTGGCTACCGGGAAGCAAATTGCTAGATGAAGAAATTGGGTAGCCTGTGAAGATATAGCCAAGAGATCTAGGGAAACAATAATACTATACTAATAATATAATTAAAGATTAAGGAAATAAAATGAAGAAGACTAAGAAGAAAACTGAAATTGAAAGAAAAGATTAATGGACTAAGGAGTCCTTATTGTTGGATGGTTTGCGAAGTGGGTGTGTCCTCTAAGGCTGTGGTGTGTGATTCCCTAGCAGCCTTTAGAATCTAAAACCAAGAAACTAATATGAAATAAATTAATTTAAGTAGGAAATAAGTAAAGATAAGGAAAATAAAGGAGACGAAAAAAGAAAAATAGAACCGAAAAGGTTTTCGAGACCTTTGGCGTGTCAATTAAGTGGAGCTGCCGGCATGAACTCATGTTGAGGTCTCCTCTAAGGAGGTGATGCTTACGTTTCTTCGGCATGATCTTTGTGTTGCTCAAGTGTCTTGGATCTTTTCTATGAATAGGATGAAAAATTTGAAAGAAAAGAGAAAGAAGAAATAAGAAAAGAGATGGGACAAAGAAGATGGGTTGTGGGGATTTAAATAGGATTTCAAATCTAGAACGTTCCCACGCCGTGTACCGAGGGTGTGTCCCTTCACACGGCTGCCTAGCACGGCTGTGGCTAATGGCGTGTTGCTTCTTACACGCCTGTTTCTTAGTCAGCCACGCCTGTTTCAAGAAAATCAGTAGCTTCACACGGTTCATAGGCACGCCCGTGCTATTCTTGTCGATGCCCGTGCTTTAGGGTTGTTGGGCTCGTGACATCGCAGAGTGGTTGGAGTGGCTTGCACGGTCCTGCTCCTGTCAGTGTGGTGGTTTTGGTGGTCCACACAGCCACGGACACGGCCGTGTGTAAGGCCTTGTGGTAGGGAAATCTACACTTTTGTGTTAGTTTCCAACTAAATACTTAGGAAAGAAAGATGGAAAGAAAAGAAACTGAAATCAAATCTGAAAATAAATAGTGTTAATGTTCGGGTTGCCTCTCAAGAAGCGCTCATTTATAGTCTTAAGCTAGACTGTCCTCATGTTTGAAAATTTTGAGGGAGGTTTACAAGTTTGAATATCTTCCCTCATACTTGCGATTTTATTTTCTTGACAAGATTGGAATCGAGAAGCATTTACCTCAAATTTGTCAAATTTTGGGTTACTTACCTCGACTGTGTTGTGGGGGAAGATTTCGTGTACATTGGGGAGGATTTCTCCCTTTGCCCTCGAGTCTGTTGAAGTGATGTGAAGACCGATTTTGTCTAACGGCACCTGGTCTACTATTTTAAAGTGATTGGATGTTCCTATGAGCTCTTCTGGTGGTTCCTTAGGTTTTACTTCGTGTGGATCTGTCTTTGCTTGTGTCTTCTGCTCTTCTAATTTGTCGACCTTAAGTATACGTGATTCTTTTGTGTCGATTAAGATGCTATAGTTTGACTCAGAATTGATGTCGTGTGGTGTTTCCTGCAATGAAGGTTGAATAATTTGACTATCGACTAGAGTAATTTTCGTACCTTCATCATTCACGGCTCTGGCTGAGTTGAGAGCTTGAAGATTTATTGATTCATCTCCCACACGAAGTATGAGTTCTCCTGTGGCAACATCGATTTTAGTCTTGGCAGTTGCAAGAAAAGGCCTTCCTAAAATCAAGGGGATTGAATTATCCTCATCCATGTCTAAAACAACAAAGTCTACTAGGAAAAAAATTTATCGATTTTGAATAAAACATCTTCAATAATGCCCCTAGGGATTCTAACAGTTTTATCAGCTAGTTGAATGCTCATCCTAGTTTGTTTGAGCTTCCCTAGACCTAGTCGTTTAAATAGTGCATAAGGCATAACATTTATACTTGCCCCTAAATCAACTAATGCATTATCAATATACAAACTACCAATTATGCATGGAATCGTAAAACTCCCTGGATCTTTTAGTTTTTGTGGTAGCCTGTTCTGTAGCATTGCTGAGCATGTTGCGTTTAATTCCACATGTTGCTGTTCATCTATTTTACGTTTGTTCATCAAGAGCTTGCTTAAGAATTTCCTTGCATCGGGCATCTGAAAAAGAGCTTCAAGAAGAGGTAAGTTAATATGTAATTTTTTTAAGAGTTTTAGAAACTTACCAAATTATTCCTTTGAATCTTCTTTTTTCAATGCTTCAGGATAAGGTATGCTAGGTTGGTATTCTTTTATTACCGATTTTACCTCGGTCTTATCCTTCTTTTCTTGCATTGATGTGGGTCTATCTACTTCTGTACCCTCTTGAGTTGTAACGGCTTGGATTTGTTCTTTTGGGTTTATTTCTGTGTTGCTTGGTAGACGTCCTTGTTGGCGTTCAGAAATTAGCTTTGTAATGTGTCCCACTGACCTAGTAAGTTCTCCAACTTGATTCTCAAGTCCTTTCATTGACTTCTGTTGTTCATCAAGGTTTGTATTAGTCTTTTGAAGGCGAGATTCTGTGGCTGCCATGAATTTTGTCAGCATCTCTTCAAGGCTTGATTTTTTTTTCCTGTGGGTAGGGCTGATTTTGATAATTTGGAGGAGGTTGCTGCCTTTGAATTCCTTGATTTCCTTGTCCTCCCCACGAAAAATTTGGGTGGTTCCTCCAACCTGGGTTATAAGTATTATTATAAGGATTATTATTGGATCTGAAATTGTTACCTATATAGTTTGTCTGCTCGTTTTTTGCCCCTGGTTGGTAGGGTGGGTACTCAGCATTCGCCACATTCCCGCTTGCTTCGCATTGCATTACTGGATGTACCTGCGAAGAACATAAATTATCAAGCTTTTTATTCATTAACTCTACCTGTGTTGACAGCATTGTCACTGCGTCTATGTTGAAAACTCCAACTAATTTTGTCGGCATTGCCCTTGTGGTTTGCCATTGATAAGTGTTCAATGACATCTCTTCAATAAAATCGTCGGCCGCTTCAGGAGTTTTGTTGTTTAGAGTTCCACCGGCTGATGAATCAATCATTTGCCTTGTTGAAGAATTCACACCATTGTAAAAAGTTTGGACTTGAAGCCACAAAGGTAATCCGTGGTGTGGGCATCTTCTTAGGAGATCCTTGTATCTTTCCCATGCATCATATAATGTTTCTGCGTCATTCTGCACAAAAGAAGATATGTCATTCCTAAATTTGGAAGTTTTGGCTGGTGAAAATACTTTAAAAGAAATTTTTCGATCATTTGGTCCCATGTGGTGATTGACCCTTGTGGTAACGAGTTCAACCACTGCTTTGCTTTATTTCTTAATGAAAAAGGAAATAATCGAAGCCGTATGGCATCATCAGAAATGCCATTTATTTTGAAAGTATCACAGAACTCTAAGAAATTAGCTATATGATTATTTGGATCTTCGTCCTGCAATCCATCAAATTGAACAAACTGTTGAATCATTTGTATTGTGTTATGTTTTAATTCAAAATTATTAGCAGTTATAGCAGGCCTAACAATACTAGATTCTCGCTCTGTCAAATTAGGTTTAGCATAATCATACATAGTACGCAAGGCATTACGATCTTGCATCAGTGATTATTTTCGCCATCCCTTTAGTAGGATTGGATCATTTTGTTGTTCTTCTCTTTGGTAGTCTAGAGCTCGTCTAGTTTCTCTACAATTTCTGCGGTGGTAGCTTCAATATCCTTGTTGTATTCTAATGGTCCTCTAGGGTTTCTTGAGTCATAAACTAAAGGTACCTTGCAAGTTTAATAAAGAAAAAGGATTAGGAAAATTAGAAATTTAATAAAAATAAAAAAAATTAGAGATAATGGATAAAGTAATAAAAATAGAGCTTTCGTAATATTTTAGAAGTCCCCGGCAACGGCGCCAAAAACTTGATCGCCGTAAAACAGTCTAGTTTTAATATTTATAAAAGAGTGATCGAACCAAGAGGTCGATTGCGACAACGATAGAGGCAAGCGCACCTATCGAACAGTAGTATAGCTCAGGTGAGAATATCT
The DNA here is from genome assembly GCA_025506655.1 of Gossypium rotundifolium. Classification (NCBI taxonomy): domain Eukaryota; kingdom Viridiplantae; phylum Streptophyta; class Magnoliopsida; order Malvales; family Malvaceae; genus Gossypium; species Gossypium rotundifolium. Next base: position 47,255,928 of record CP106725.1, read on the forward strand.
TTATCGAACCCAAGGAACCTAAAAGTACTATTACTCACTTTCTTTCTATTATTTAGCCTAAAATATGGAGTGATTGGTTTATTAAATCTAAAACAAATGAAATACTTAAACTTAAATGCAAAGGCAAAAGAACAAAACTTTGGGAAAAGACTTTGAAGAAAACTCAATTGATAAAGACGATACCCTCGGGAAGAATCCACCTATGATTCATTTATTATCTAACTTTCAATTCATATGATTTCTTTTACTTAGCTTGATCCGTGAGACTCCCTAACCTATATTAAACCTTCTCTCGAAGCGAATAATGTCTAACCTTAGGTTAATTAGTGGAACTCTCGTTCTCTTATAATAACCCCCTAAGGAAGCAGTAAATCGATCAATGGACCCCTATATTAGGTTTCATCCTAATCCGGCAAAATCTCATAACCCTATCTCTAGGCACCCGATCAATTCCGCTTAATTATGCTAGATCTTCTCTTAGGCAGGGTCTATTCCTCCTCCACCTAAGCACATCAGATTAAATTAAGCAACATAATTAAGAACAAAGTATTTATCATATAAATCGAAAGAATTAAATAACAAAATCCATCATAGGTTTCATCCCCTTCAGGTATCTGAGGGGTTTAGTTAATAATAAAATAGGAAAACATCTCGAGAGAAAAGATAAAACAAAACGTAAGAAATCCCTAAAACCCCCTGAAGGAATTGAAGGAGAGATCCTCCGTCTTGAGTAGAATTCTAGCTCTTCGAGATGGATCAATTGGCTATCTTCAAGTAATTCCCTAAACGAGTAAAGCTCTGGCAGAAAACTCTGCTAAAACCTCACGCCCCTAATTCTTTGCCTTGGATTTGTTTTTATATACGTTTGGGATGCTTTACTTGGCTCCTGGCATCTTGGTAATTCAAGTGAAATTCATCCTAAGTGTTTGAGTGGACTTAGGATTACGTTTCTTGGGCTCCAAGCATCCAATTCCGAGTGAAATTACTCTTTTCCACAGAAGGGGCATGGCCTTGACACGCTCGTGTAAATCGTGGTCCAGCCCATGTCTCCATCCTGTCGAGTTAGGCACAGCTATGACATGCCCGTGCAATATCTGGGTCTAGCTTGTGTCTCAATTCTGCCATTTTGGGAATGGCCGTGTAGATCACTAAGCATGCCCGTGTGTGGACTTTATCGATGGGAAAACGGTCGTGTGAATCGGGGTAAGGCCGTGGTCTTGATAACTGTCGACGCACGGCCGTGCTGACTTCTTGGGTTGGCCTACTTTGGTTCATTTTAAGCCCGTTTTGCATTCTTTTTATCCTTGGGTGCTTTCCTGAGTATAAGACACGAAAAGAAAGGATTAAGAGCACCTTTTTACATAAATTAAGATAAATTCATCTAAAAGTATACTAAATGTGGGATTAAAATATGTTACTTTTACTGTTTATCAATAAAATAATAATGTCATGGAAAAATCTTGACCAAATTATTGCTCAGGGTATAACTACTGCATTCTGCTTCTTTCGAGAGCTAGAATTAAAGCTATCATTCTAAGTCTTTGTATGTCTACAAATCTGAAGAAAAATACCTAACAATATTCTTCCTTACTATGTACAGATCACAACTTTATATCTAGAGTGCTACAAGAATTCACTCGAGTACTATCTCGTATCATTCGATCACGTTCCAACTTATTTAACCTTTTCAGAATTAAATCAAGTCTAAGGATATACCATGCATTCATATATGTTTAAAGCTTGCATGCATATATTCAAAATAATCCAAACTGAAAAAAATAGTAGATGTACTCAAAATATCACCATGATCATCAATTTATCAAAATAGATCCAATAATTACAACCTAAATGAAATTAGCTCATGGGTTGGGATTTAAAATCCAAAATCAGAATAACATTCAACATCATCATTAACAGTTTAGAAATCACAGAAATTAATAGTGAAATGTGAAATTATCTTTATTTGTTTATTAATCATTCAAATAAATAGAAAATAGTTATATGTTTACTACAATATGGGCACATTTCCCAATAGTAGTACCATTCAAGCTTTACAATTTCTTTAACATTCAATGACACTTTTGCAAACATCAAATATCCAATATCAAGTCACAAACATAAGTTTATATATATACATGGCTATTATCCCAAGTTCACACTATCTTACATAAGTCAATTCAACCTAAGTGCATGCCAAAGTAACCAAAATGAAACCTTAAAAGTATATCGAATCGAGAGACAATAGGTGTGGGCTTTTCGCTGATCCAATTGGCACGTTCTGGATGTCCAAAATCTATAGAAAAGTAGTAACACAATTATATAAATTACTTAGTAAGCTCATACAATATAAACATTTACTTACCTCAATTTCTTTAAACATACACATTTCATTAAGTTAAACAATTATCCCTATCATGACACAAAACAACATCAATAGCCATATGAAATTTGAGCTTAGACTACATATAATCTCATAAGGTTTTATATTCATCACAACCAACTTGTAATAACCATTCATGTCATGAATTTTCAACTAATTTTGTAACACCCCTAACCTGTATTCGTCACCAGAATAGGGTTACGGAGCATTACCATAAAAATGTAACTTAAAATCATACATTTAATTCGTCAACATAAGCATAACATAAATCATTCATCTATATGCATATCGTCCCTTAATTGAGCCTTTGAGGCCCTAAAAATACTTTAGAAATAATTTGGGACTAAATTGGAATCATTGGGAAAGTGTGAGAAAAAAATGGAAAATTTGGACTGCAGGGGTCACATGTCTGAGACACACGCCTGTGTAGCATTTAAAATTGGGACACACAGCCATGTCCCAGCCCGTGTCCGTGCCCATGTAGCTTTCAAAGTTGGGTCACACGGCTAAGCCACATGCCCGTGTGCTAGGCCGTGTAACTTCTTAACTTGCAGCCTTTAAAACCTATAAGGGACACACGGCCATGTCGCATAGCCGTGTGTCAGACATCGCTAAGACACACGCCCGTGCCTTAGGCCATGTGGACAAGAAATTGGCCAAATTCAAGCCATTTCTTTCACCCAATTCAAGCACGTTGTAACACCCCTTACCCATGTTCAACACCGAAACAGGGTACGAGACATTATCAGACTTAAACACAAACAAACATACATTTCCAAGCCCTAAATTTGCATCCAAATTAAAACTTTTTGCATTTAATCATAGAGTCCCTTATACGAGCCTTTGGTAATGGTTCAGGACTAAGCCGAGAACTTTAAGAAATTTTACAAAACTTAGAAAATTTTTCTTGTTACAGGGATCACACGTCCATGTGGATTTGGGACACACCCGTGTGACCATGGGGCACGCCCGTACTACAGGCCGTGTTCAAATTATGGAGCTCTCTGACTTGTGCCACGTGGCTGTGCCATACGGCCGTGTACTAGGCCGTGTGGTTAATTTAATTTTCATAATTTTTCATAAAATAGGTGAAGACTTCACACAGCCGGGGCACATGCCCGTGTTCAAGGCCGTGTAGCACACACGGCCGAGACACACGCCCGTGTCTTTGCCTGTGTGTCATATTCTGGACATTCTGCTTTGCAACAATTAAGGTGCAGGGGACACACGACTGAAACACATGCCCGTGGGGTAGACCGTGTGTCACACACGGCCTAGACACACGCCCGTGTGTCTACCCATGTGGACAAAAATGAGGCTACTTACCAAGCCTTTTTGCCACTCTTTAATGTACACACCTACACAACATAACATAGCACCAAACCAAACATATACATACAACCAAATCAGCCACAATCAAGGCAACAACACATCATTTACATGTTACCATCTATCATACACAAACATCACATACTTATCAACTCAAATCAAGTAGATTTCCACATTCATGAAAGGCATTATCATGAATATACTTAACCAATAATAGCCAATTTCCAATGGCCTTATACAAAATTAGCTTTTAACCAATATAAACCAACACATTTGGCCAAATCAATTACGACACATAACAAAATGACCAAGTTCCCTATACATGCCATAACTCAAAATGTTAAAATCATTGATACTAAAAGTATTTGTTGATAGTGTGAATGGATCTCTGACGATCTTCGAACCTGAGCTAGCTTGGTGACACTATAAGATAAGGGAAAGAAAAGGAGTAAGTTATATATCTTAGTAAGTTCATATGCAAATAATAAACAACTTTAACCATACAATTGCCATATAAGTAACATACATATATCAACCTAAATGTCATTAAAACCTCATGAACATAATATACTTAATCACATTCTTACCAATAATTCATCATATATCGAATTCATTTCCTTTGAGTTTTTTTTTTTGTACATACGTGTACCAACTCATAACATAATCACATACTTTCTTGTCTTTGACATACTCATTGAACAACTTGGAATACTATCAGATACATGGAAAACTTTGCACATAAGTTCAAAATATGTAGCCAATGCTACCACAATTCTCATAACACATATAAGCTCACTCTCGATCAAATCCACGGGCCTGCTCACACAAGCTGTCAATCAAGATGTAGCTACGCAGTGCTGCTCACACAAGCTGTCAGGTATTCGCAACATATGCAGGTATACCCAGCCACCGGTAGGACGTACATGACCAGCACCCAGGACACATAAATCATATAATCACATGGGTTCCTAGTAACATGTCACTTGTATCCTAATATATTCCTAAGGTTCAACCGAGATTTCTCTCTTGCCGGAACTTTTTCGAATATACTCATAGAATCAATCATACATTTCATGCAATATCAAAACATTAAAATACAAATGTAACATTGCATTATTTACATACGAACTTACCTCGGTACAGAAATAGTGAAATGGACCTAATCGTCGAACACTTTATTTTTCCCCGATCTAGGTCCGAACTTTATTTTTCTTGATCTATAATAGAAAATTCAGCTCATTTAATACTCACATTATTCAATTCAACCCAAAAATCACATTATGGAAAATTTACATTTTTGCCCCTAACTTTTTAACTTTTTACATTTTGGTCCTTAGGCTCGTAAAATGAAACGTATTCAATTTCTTTAAAAACCAAGCCTAGAAGAACTTTATACATGCTCATAACAGCCCACAATTTCCATTAAATCACACTTTTACTACATATTTTATAACCTTTACAAATATGTCATTTTTACATTTTTACCAAAAATCACTTAGTAAAAGTTGTTTATCCAACAACAAACTTGCATAATCTACCATTAAACATCAAAATACACAATTATTTAACATGGGTCAAACCCTAGACCTTGATTATTTCTTAAATTTGTGGTAGAAATAGATAGATAGGGTTACAACGATTTCAAAAATGTAAAGATCATTAAAAATGGGGCAAGAACGGACTTACAATTGAGCTTAAAAGTGGGAAAACCCTAGCTATGGCTTCATCCTCTAAATTTCAACTAGCATGAAGAAGATGGACAAGATTTTGGCTTGATTTTGGCTTTTTAATTCATTTAATTACCAAATGACCAAAATATCCCTAACTTAAAACAAAAAATTCTCTTACTCCATGTCCATTTTTTGTCCATTAACTTAACAAATGGTCTAATTACTATCTAAGGATCTTCAATTTAAAATCTTATAGCAATTGGACACCTTAAACACATAGAACTCAATTTTTGCATTTTTTACAATACTACCTTTTAACTAAATTGAGTGCCCAAACTTCAAAATTTTCAAACAAAATTTTCACGAAATCATTCCATAAAACTGTAGACCATAAAAATATAATAAAAATAAATTTTACTGCATCAGATTTGTGGTTCCGAAACCACTGTTCCGATTAGACCAAAAATCAGGCTGTTACACATGTACCTACAAGTCATTTGCACATATAAGCAAGAATCTAAAACATGCCCAAAACATGCATAAAATGAACAAATCTCTATACCAATAATCCGTACAACCAATATGCCAATAAGACACCTCAATCACAATTCATCAAACCTATCTAAACATGTGCATATTTGACCATACATCAAGCATACACATTTAACTTAGCAAAATTGAGCATATACCAAATCATTATAAACTTACCATTTGTACCATAATTATGACCATTAGAAATTCAACACAAACACACCATTTAGTCACTCAAACATGCACCATAGCTTAGCCATATTTGCACACATCAACAAGGCACCATGATTACATCAACTAAATGACATATACATGCCATAATCATCAACTAACATTCAACTAACATCAACCATAAGTCCTCCTATACATGCCATTATAACCTTGACCAACACATCAAAACTACTGATATAATTGCTGGATAGTGTGATAGATCTCCGATGAGCTTTTAAATTGGTCGAGCATCCGATAATCTATAAAGTATAAGAAAATAATTACGTTAGCAATGAATGCTTAGTAAGCTCGTATAAACTTTAAACATAACATTCCATTTCAATAATGAACTTTATAACGTAAATTATAAACCTATACCAATTCCACAAGATTATCAATTACATAACCATCAACTTATAAATGAGTAAGTTTATCACCATTATTAACCTTTTCATAAGACTATGAACTACTCCCTTTACTTACTTTCCATTCTATTTACTTAGCATAAACTTAAATAACAACATCAATTCACAAATTAGTGTATTTATTCATGACATAGGTAAATCCATCCATAGCATACGTAAATATCTTACATATAAGTACGTCATTCAACTTATCAATTCTTTTTCATCATATTACATCATAATTATGAACTTACCATTTCATTACCTTTTCTTACCCGTTTCATTTGCATAATACAAGACATAAGCATAAACATCATCATCAATACACAAGTTAGTGCGTTTATACATAACTCTCTTTTGATTCATTCAACCTTTTCATGAACATAATCATTTTTACATTAGGACACTTACCATTTTAATGTATATCATTAAGAATAATTATGATAATCCAACCATAAGCTTGTCACAAGCCTAAGCGTCATAAACAACTCATGTTAATGCATCAATTCATAACTCACTTGAATTAACATAAGATAAGTCATTAAACATGAACAACATCACTTGAAATCATCAATTTCTTGAACATAGACATACTTTCATTGTACATTTTCTTTTCATTCCTTTTCATAGTTTTCATGACATAAGTCATTTGAATACTTACCATTCCTTCTATTTTCATGTAAAATCCAATTTTTGGGGTTAGAAGTTTGAGATTCAAAATAAGGGTCAGTGAGTGGGTGGTGCAATTGGATAAGTTTTCGTGTCTTGATGTCAAAATGGGCCTACTAGTCTAATGGTTGGTTGTGTGTTGGTGTATCTCTGGGTCGTGTGTTTGAATCCTTGTGCGTGTGTTTTGGAGAAATATTATTATAAAATTTTAGATTTGTTTTAGGTTTTAAAAAAATAATTATTTATTTTAAGTTTTTTTATTATTTTTATTTCTCTTTTCACATTCTCCCTCTCTATTCCACCATTTTTTTGGGAAGGTTCCTTTCTCTTCGAAGTTTGTGATTTTTTTCTTTTATTTTCTTTTCTGTCGGGGATTTCAAAATTTAGTCATTCGTTAGTTACTTCTCTTCAAGTTGTTCTTGATTCTTTGAATATTGAATCGGGTAAGTGCCATCCTTTGAGTTTTTGACTGATTTAGTTTGTTAGTGCTTTTGAATTATTTAGTTGATTTCTTATAGTTGAGTGTGTTTCTATTTTAGAATTGAGGTTTCAACAACTTAGTGGAGCGAATCGAGTGGTTCTCGGTGCTTGAAATTGAAATAGGTGTGTGTTCGAAACTCTGAAATTTTGACGTCGAGCTTCCATTTGAATCTGTGGAATTCGACAAATTCTGTTCTTTCTAAAATCATTCAAAATCAACATAGGATTGTGTGTCTCCGAACCTTGGTAAACAGTGATTGTTTTTCCAATTTCATTTTCACGTTTCAGGCCTGTTTCGGTGTGGTTTTGTGACCAAATGGGCATGTGCCCAATATGGGTGGTTCACACGACCATGTGTAATTAGAAATTAGGGTTTTAGGGTCGATTTTGGTGCCACACGACCGTGTGGCTAATTTGAGGATTTTAGTTGTTTTTCACAAGGGTATGTGTTCTAGACACACGGTCGTGTGAGACTTCCACACGGCCGTGTATGCCCTGCACTTTATTTTAGCACAAAGGGACACAGAGTTATAAGGCTGTCCACACGGCCATGTTCCCGGACACACGGGCGCATGTCATCTTCAAACGGCCGTGTGCCTTCTTTCACGTGGGTATGTGCCCCTTCACATGGGCGTGTTGACCCCCCACACCGCCTAGGAACTTCCACACGCCGGGTATATGGTCATATGGTACTATGTCACCAATTTTTGTACTGTGTTTGTTTTTATCTGATTGTGATTCTATGTGTTTCGAACCTTGGCTAGGTCTTAGTAAGGGTGGTCCAGACTTTGTTTTGGCCTGGACTTATGTGTTATTTGTAATCATAGCTCTAATTAAACGATTCGATTGAGTGTTAATTAGTGTTATGTTATATCTGATTCTGATTCTGGGCATTTGAATGTGTGCATTTATGATTTCGTACTCTGTTTCTGTAAGTCTTTTTACAAATGGTGTACATTTTGCATTTGCATTAATCTTTTTGGGTTTGGTTGTAAAGAGAAGGGAGTCTGATCTATTTAGATAGTTTCAACTGCAATACGTTTGTATAGCTGTTTACCGTACAGTACAACATATATGTCAGCTCTGTTGTATATTAACATTTGAGTGGTTCAGTCCACATACATGGTGTGTAGGGTTGAATGGGCCTCTCAAGGACCCATATGGCATGCATGGTTGGATGGGCCTGAATAGATTATATGTGGTGTGAATGGTGATCGAAGAGGCATTTGGCTGGATGGGTGGGGTTTTATTACTTGTTGCATTCATTTCGCATTCTGTCTGTCTATCTGATTGTGAGACTAATTGCTTATAGATCGAGGTGTCTCAGTACTAATACGTTTGATTTGTTTGTGATGATTATAGGTATATCGGATTGCCATTGAGATATTTTTTATTATGACACTTTGGTGTTTATTTTTCTGACGTTTCGATGTAACACGCCGAATTTTTGGGCCTAGAAGTGTTGGGCCCTGTGTATGGAAGCCGCTAAAAGACTGCACATAAAAGTTTATGTGTGCAAGAAATATCACAAATACCTGTTTGCTTCAATGGCTTAGTGATTAGAAGTGTTTGGGAGTGTTGGAGAAGTCTTGGGTTCAAACTTGGGCTTTAGTAAAAATTTATGTTTTCTCTTAAAGGAGCCTTGATGTTAGTGGGTAGGTTTTAAGAATATTTTTTGGATAATTTATAACACAAGAGGAGCTTGTGGCTTAGTGGCAAATGGCGTGTGGTGGATTGGCAAGGAGGTAGCATCACAATGGGGCAAGGAGGTCAAAGGTTCAAGTCCTCCCTACTCAAAAGAGTAATTTATTTTACTCCTTACTGAGCTAGAAGTTGAGCTGGAGTGGAACTCTACTTCGTGAAGGTTTGAATTGGTCTTGGTATTTGAATGGGAGGTGGGGAGTAGATTAAAGAGGATGTCGAGGGATAATGTTGGTTCCTGGAGGAGATCAAGGAAGGGGGATGAAGTAGTTTTGAGCCGAATAGAGACTTTGGGGTTGCTCAAGAATTCACCTAGAGGGGGGATTGGCTCATTTTTGGTTTTGGCATTTGATGTTTCTATTGCTGAAATGGCATGACTATTTAGGCCATTTTGTGCTGAATTTATTTTCAATTACTGGCCGAATTCCTCCCTCATTTCTCCTCTTCTAGACTTTCTTTTCTTCTCTAATTCTTTTCCTCTCAATTACTTCACTACTGTGCCATCCCATCTTCCCTTTTTCTTCAAGTACCTTTGGTCAAATTTCTTCCTCCTCTTCTCTAAATTCTTCTCCTCTATTTCTCTCCATTAATCTTTTGTAACCGAATATCCCTTCCCCTATCTCTTTTCTTCATCTTTCATTTATGCTACTCTCCTCTTTGGGGTTACTCATAAGTCGAATCATCTTGATTTCATAAGGTTGAAGGTTAAACTTCAGGTCCTTTGTTCTTCAAAGTCAAACACTTTTTCTCTTGGTTTATTGATCTCTTTTTGATTTGGGCGGCTGCTAGACTTGAGTCTTGGTAAGTTTTGTTTTGAAGATGGCGATTTCTTTTATTTAAGGGTTGAATGTACTTCTTTCTCTCAATTCCTTTTCCCCTAGATATTGCCTTGTAACGTTGTGACTTGACCGAATGTTGCTAGATATTCGATTTCATTAATGAAGGTGTTGGGCCGATTCCTTATCTCTTTCAAGTGATCATTTCCTTTATTGGTAAGGGTTCAGTTTTTAGTGGAACTGATTAGGGGATTATGGTTGTTTATGAGTTTGGTTAACTGTTCTCATGAAGGTAAAGCGTTGGAAAGACTACGTGGTGTTAGAACAAGAGGGATTCTATGATTGATTGGTTGGTTCTCGATCTTGGAAGTGGTTCGATTTTGACATCGCAACAAGTGTGTATTAGTATCGTAATTGCTAATCGGTCAAAAGATGATAGAGTGTGAATGTTTTTCGCACGTTGTTAGCTGTAGTGGCAAATGCCAAAATGCCGGGTTGCCAAAAAGCTGAAAAGTCGAAGGATTAGGCTTTTGGGCCACATGAGAGTGCGAACGCTCATGTGATCAACCGAGCTCACGAAACGTAGCGTACGACGAGGAAGGCCGCCATGAACGATCTCATGGGCTTGGGCCCTATGGGCCCGTGGGCTTGCATGGGTAAACTTCACTGTTAAGTGGGACGTAGATAGACTTGTCATGTCGCGCACATGACTTAGGTAGTTCTGGGCCTCGTTGGGCCGAAATGGGCTGTATGGGCCCAATGGGCTTGTGGGCCCACACTGATAAAATGTATGTGATGTGGTAAGTGTTGTTTGGACTGTGACATTTGCATAATTGTGGCTGTTTTTGGGCTAAATGGGCCACATGAGTGTATGGGCCCACTTGGGTCGAGTAATGGGCCTTAGGCCCATTTACTCCGTTGTGTCTATTTATTTAAGTTGCTCGAGGTGACGATGGACCTTGTGTTGGGTCGCTGAGACCTCGATTTGTAAAATTACCGAAATATCCCCGATTTGTAAAATTACTGAAATACCTCCAGTTTGCAAAATTATTGAAATACCCCCAATTTGTAAAATTACCGAAATACCCCCTATTTGTAAAATTATCGAAATACCCTCAATTTGTGAAATTACCAAAATACCCTCAATTTGTAAAATTACTGAAATACCCTTAATTTGTAAAATTACTAAAATACTCTCGATTTGTGAAATTACAGAAATACCCTTGATTTGTAAAATTACCGAAATATCCTCGATTTGTGAAATTTTTGAAATACTCTTGGTTTGCAAAATTATCGAAATACCCCCTGTAAATTACTAAAATACCCCGATCTGTAAAATTATCGAAATACCCCTATAGGGTAGAATTACCGAAATACCCTTATAAGGTAAAATAATTGTTTTGCCATTGTGGGTAAATGACTGACTTAGACTATGAATTTGACTAATTTGACTGTGTTCGTATGACTGTGTTTAAACTGACTTGATTGTGGTCGTGTGAGTGATATGCTTTTAAGATATGTTTAAATGACTGTTACTGGGCATGGCCATTTTGCATACACGTGTAATGATTGAGCATGACGTACACGAGATATTGCATAGGGTTAGGACATTGATACGGAGGAAGTTCTGATAGGGTCGCACGGGTCGCATGAGACGACTGTAGACCGATGGACGGCTTAAAGCTGCGTAATCTGATTATGGCTCTGTGCCAGCCTAAATATGGCTCTGTGTCATCTTGATTATGGCTTTGTGCCAATCGTATTTACCCGTGGTTATGTGCCTGACATATACATTGATGACTCTGTGTCGATCATAATTACCCGTGGTACGTGTCTTGATTATATTATCACATCCGATGGCTATATGCCAAACTTATTACAGTTACCGATAGCTTTGTGCTATTCTGTTTATGGCTCCTGGCCATTCTGTTTACTAGCAGCTTTACTGCGATTTTGGTTAGTGCCACAACCGGTGCTAACATTGGGAGTGTAGGGATGGCGTGGGTGATTTATTCCCCGCAAGTAGTGCAGGGTTGGACGGAGGCAAGTGCAGGGTTGGATGGGATGGGTTAGCATGCATCACACATAATGCATATGGATTTGTTTCTGATAAGGGCTGAGGCCCAAGTGAAATTGTACTGGGCTTAGACCCACACACATTATTCTGTTACTATATTGGGCTCCGGCCTAGACTGATTCAGAATTCTATCTGTTTTACTAACTATTTTAGTTAAAAGGGGATTACACACTAAGTTTTTGCAAACTCACCCCATTTTTAACTGTGTAGGTAATCCCCAGCTTTAGGAGGATCGGTGCTGCGGGGGACTCGGAGAGGGCCAAACAACTGCTTCTGTTTTTCTATTAAGTTATTCATAAGTGCTTTATTTTGGTTTGGTTTGTAATAAGGCGTCTTAAAGTTTTCAGACTTTGAATTTTAGGTTTGGTTTATTTTAATTTATGTCTATTAGAAGTTAAACTCGGTTTTTCCAAAATGTTAAGTGTTTTTAAAACAACACTACATTTTCGCAACATTTTTGAAATTGTTTCGTGACTTAATCTTTTTCGTAAATCGATTACTCTCAAAAGTAGCTTCTGCAACTAAAAAGATATTTTGGGAATAAAATCAATAATTTTTCAATGGACCATGCTTTAAAAATAAACTAACATAACTGGGATTTTACTTAAGCTTTTAAATAAGAAAGGTTTTTAACGAAAACATGGTTTTTAAAAAACACTTCAATGTAACACGCCAGGCTCGAGCCTAACTTTTAGGTCGAGTTTAGGGTGTTACATTTAATGGTATTAGAGCCAGGTTGGAAAACTCGGTTGTGGAATGGATTTTAAAAATTGGATTTTTAAAAGAATTATTTCAAAAAGGCTTGAAAAGATTTGAAGTAATCGAAATGTTTTTCTGAATATTTTTCTGAAAGGGTGGTTTACCGAGTCTCCGGCACTGAATCTGTAAGTTTTCTGTTAGACAGCATTTAAAGTTAGATTTTGTAGTTATTCAGTGTATGTTCTGGAAATCAAATTTTTTTTAAAGCTAGCAATAGTACTGTGATGGATTTCGAAGGCAAGCAAGGTTGCGAGGAGTTTCCCGTCTCTCCGAAACATAAGATAGTTCAGGAGACGGTAGTCAAGGTAAGTCCGCCAACTTTGAGTAGCGATAGCCCAGAGCTTGGTACGGAGGTACTGACCCGGTTGGTAAGGGAAGTGCTGGAATAAGTGTTTGAGGCAGGGGTTAAGGCGTATGGTGAAACACTTCAGGCTAGGTGCTCGAAGTGCAGCAGGAAGAGGGATCATAGTCCTCTAAAACAGGAGCCTCATTCTATGAAATGCGTTAAGATTCGTCCAAACTTTCCAGCTTGCGAGCATTACAAAAGGCACCATCCGGGTGAATGTTGGAGGAAGTCAAGAGCGTGTCTTAAATGCGGGTCTAAGGAGCATCGGGTGAGGGATTGTACAGTCCCTTTTAAGTCAGGTATGTTTTGCTTGGATGTGATATTTGAATATAGAAATTGTATGCATGTGTGATAAATATCTATTTGCTTCTGTGGTTAGATGTTTGGTTGTGTGTAAGAGGTTTCAAGAATAAGTTAAAAGTGTATTAGTGTTATTGGGATTAGAGTGCGCAGTGGTAGCATAGGGGTGTAGTTGTCACACAACCACCCTATTAGTTGGAAATTTTAGGGATGAAATTTCTTTAAGGAAATTTCTTTAAGGAGGGGTGAGTTGTAACGCCCCGAAGTTTTGGGCCTAGAAGTGTTGGGCCTTGTGCATGAGAGTCACTAAGAGACTTCACATAAAAGTTTATGTGTGTAAGAAATATCACAAATACCTGTTTGCTTCAATAGCTTAGTGATTAGGAGTGTTTGGGAGTGTTGGAGAAGTCTTGGGTTCAAACTTTGGCTTTAGCAAATATTTATGTTTTCTCTTAAAGGAGCCTTCATGTTAGTGGGTAGGATTGGAAAAGAGGTAGCATCACAAGGGGGCAAGGAGGTCAGAGGTTCAAGTCTCTCCCTACTCAAAGAGTAATTTATTCTACTTGGTAAAGGTTTGAATTGGTCTTGGTATTTGAATGGGAGCTGGGGAGTAGATTAAGGAGGATGTTGAGGGATAATGTTGGTTGCTGGAGGAGATCAAGAAAGGGACGATGAAGTGGTGTCTGAGTTGAATAGGGACTTTGGGGTTGCTCAAGAATTCATCTAGAGGGAGGATTGACTCATTTTTGTTTTCGGCATTTGATGTTCTTTTGCTGAAATGGCATGACCATTTAGGCCATTTTGTGCCGAATTTGCTTTCAATTATTGGCTGAATTCCTCCCTCATTTCTCCTCTTCTAGACTTTCTTTTCTTCTCTAATTCTTTTCCTCTCAATTACTTCACTATTGTGCCATCCTATCTTCTCTTTTTCTTCAAGTACCTTTGGTTGAATTTCTTCCTCCTCTTCTCTAAATTCTTCTCCTCTATTTCTCTCCATTAATCTCTTGTAACTGAATATCCCTTCTCCCTATCTTTTTTCTTCATCTTTCATTTATGCTACCCTCCTCTGTGGAGTTACTCATAAGCCGAATCATCTTGATTTTGTAAGGTTGAAGGTTAAACTTAGGGTCTTTTATTCTTCAAACCAAACACTTTTTCTCTTGGTTTATTGATCTCTTTTTGATTTGGGCGGCTGCTAGCCTTGAGTCTTGGTGAGTATTGGTAAGTTTTTATCTTTGAAGATGGCGATTTCTTTTATTTAAGGGTTGAATGTACTTCTTTTCTCTTAATTGCTTTTCGCCTAGATGTTGCCTTGTAATGTTGTGCCTTGATCGAATGTTTCTAAGGATTCGATTGCATTAAGGAAGGTGTTGGGTCGATTCCTTATCTCTTTCAAGTGATTATTCCCTTTATTGGTAAGGGTTCAAGTTTTAGTGGTACCAATTGGGGGATTATGGTTGTTTATGAGTTTGGTTAAATGTTCTCATTAAGGTAAAGCGTTAGAAAGACTACGTGGTGTTGGAACAAGAGGGATTTTGTGATTGATTGGTTGGTTCTCGATCTCGGAAGTGGTTTAGTTTTGACATCGCAACAGGTGTGTATTAGTACCGTAATTGCTAATCGGTCAAAAGTTGATAGAGTGTGAATGTTTTTCGCACGGTGTTAGCTGTAGCGGCAAATGACGAAATGCCGGGTTACCAAAAAGTCGAAAAGCCAAAAAGTCAAAAGATTGGGCTTTTGGACCACATGAGCGTGTGAATGCTCATGTGATCAATCGAGCTCACGAAACGTGGCGTACGACGAGAAAGGCCGCCATGAGTGATCTCATGGGCTTGGGCCAGAATGGGCCATATGGGCTCGTGAGCCCGCGTGGGTAAATTCACTATTAAGTGGGACGTAGATAGACTTGTCATGTTGTGCACAAGAATTAGGTAGTTCTTGGCCTCGTTGGGCCGAAATGGGCTATGTGAGCCCACACGGATAAAATGTATGTGATGTGGTAAGTGTTGTTTGGACTGTGACATTTGCATAACTGTGGCTGTTTCTAGGCTAAATGGGCCACACGAATGTGTAGGCCCACTTGGGTCGAGTAATGGGCCTTAGGCCCATTTACCTCGTTTTGACTGTTTCGATTACTTAAGTCACTCAAGGCGACGGTGGACCTTCTGTTGTGTCGTTAATACCCCAATTTTTGTAAAATTATCGAAATACCCCGATTTGAAAAATTACTGAAATACCCCCGATTTGCAAAATTATTGAAATACCCCTGGTTTGCAAAATTACCAAAATACCCTCAATTTTTAAAATTACCAAATACCATCGATTTGTAAAATTACTGAAATACCCTCAATTTGTAAAATTACTGAAATACCTTCAATTTATAAAATTACTGAAATACCCTCGATTTGTAAAATTACTGAAGTACCCTCGATTTGTAAAATTATTGAAATAACCTGGATTTATAAAATTATTGAAAATACCCTCGATTTGTAAAATTATCGAAATACCCTTGATTTGTAAAATTATCGAAATACCCCCAGTTTGTAAAATTACTAAAATACCCTCGATTTAAAAAATTACCGAAATACCCTTGTAAGGTAGAATTACCAAAATACCCTTATAGAGTAAAATGACTGTTTTTCCCTTGTGGGTAAATGACTGACTTAGACTATGAATTTGACTGATTTGACTACAATCGTATGACCATGTTTAAACTGACTTGACTGTGGTCGTGTGACTGGTATGCTTTTAAGATATGTCTAAATGACTGTTACTGGGCATGGCCATTTTGCATACACATGTAATGATTGAGCATGACATACATGACATATTGCATGGGGTTGGGACATTGATACGAAAGAAGTTCTGATAGGGTCGCACGGTTCACATGAGACGACTGTGAATCTAGTATTGATCTGTTAAGGTCGCACGGGTCACATGAGACGACTGTGGACCGATGGACGGCTTAAAGCCACGTAATCTGATTATGGCTCTGTGCCATCTTGATTATGGCTTTGTGCCAATCGTATTTACCTGTGGCTATGTGCCTGACATATGCATTGATGACTTTGTGTCGATTTACCCGTGGCTGTGTGCCGATTATATTACCGTCGCTGATGGCTATGTGCCAAACTTATTACAGTTACCGATAGCTTTGTGCTATTCTATTTATGGCTCTTGGCCATTCTGTTTACTGGCAACTTTGCTGCGATTTTGATTAGTGCCGCAACCGATGCTAACATTGGGAGTGTAGGGATGGCGTAGGTGATTTATTCCCCGCAAGTAGTGCAGGGTTGGACGGAGGCAAGTGCAGGGTTGGATGGGATGGGTTAGCATGCATCACACATTATGCATTTGGATTTGTTTCTGATAAAGGCTGAGGCCCAAGTGAAATTGTACTGGGCTTAGACCCACACATATTGTTCTGTTACTGTATTGGGCTCTGGCCCAGACTGATTCTGAATTCTGTCTATTTTACTAACTATTTTAGTTAAGAGGGATACTCACCCCGTTTTTAACTATGCAGGTAATCCCCAGCTTTAGGAGGATCGGTGCTGCGAGGGACTCAAAGAGGGCCACACAACTGCTTCTATTTTTCTATTAAGTTATTCATAAGTACTTTATTTTGGTTTGGTTTGTAAGAAGGCCTCTTAAAGTTTTCGGACTTTGAATTTTAGGTTTGGTTTATTTTAATTTATGTCTGTTAGAAGTTAAACTCGATTTTTTCCAAAATGTTAACTATTTTTAAAACAACTCTACATTTTTGCAACATTTTCGAAATGGTTCCACGACTTAATCTTTGTCGTAAATCGATTACTCTCAAAATTAGCTTTCGCAACTAAAAAGATATTTTGGGAATAAAATCAATAAATTTTCAATGGACCACGTTTTAAAAATAAACTAACGTAACTGAGATTTTACTTAAGCTTTTAAACAAGAAGGGTTTTCAATGAAAACATGGTTTTCGAAAAACACTTCAATGTGTCACACTAGGTTTGGGGCCTAACTTCTGGGCCGGGTTTGGGGTGTTACATTTAGTGGTTTCAGAGTCAGGTTGCAAAACTTGACTGTGGAATGGTTTTAAAAATTGGATTTTCGAAAGAATTGTTTCAAAAAGTTTTGAAAAGATTTGAAGTAATTGAAATGTTTTTCTGAATATTTTCTAAAAGGGTGGTTTACCGAGTCTCCGGCGCTGAATCCGTATGTTTTTTGTTAGACAGCATTTAAAGTTAGATTTTGCAGTTATTCAGTGTATGTTCTGGAAATTAGATTTTTTTAAGCTAGCAACAGTACTGTGATGGATTCTGAAGGCAAACAATGTCATGAGGAGTTTCCCGTCTCTCCGGAACATACGATGGTTCAGGAGAAGGTCATCAAGGTAAGTCTGCCAACTTTCGGTAGCAATAACTCAGAGCTTGGTATGAAGGCACTGACCAGGTTGGTAAGGGAAGAGCTGGAATAAGTGTTTGAGGCAGGGGTTAAGGCGTATGGTGAAACACTTCAGGCTAGGTGCTCGAAGTGCAGCAGGAAGAGGGATCACAGTCCTCAAGCAGGAGCCTCATTCTATGAAACGCGTTAAGATGCGTTCGAACTTTCCAGCTTGTGAGCATTACAAAAGGCACCATCCGGGTGAATGCTGGAGGAAGTCAGGAGCGTGTCTTAAATGCGGGTCTAAGGAGCATCGGGTTTTGGATTGCACAATCCCTTTTAAGTCAGGTATGTTTTATTTGGATGTGATGTTTGAATATAGAAATTGTATGCATGTGTGATAAATATCTATTTGCTTCTGTGGTTAGATGTTTGGTTGTGTGTAAGAGGTTTCAAGATTAAGTTAAAAGTGTATTAGTGTTATTGGGATTAAAGTGCGTAGGGGTGAGCAAAACTCGATTCGACTCGAAAAAATTGAAAAAAAAATTGAATTTCGAGTTAAACAAATCGAATTATTCGAGTTAATCGAGTTATTCGAGTCAACTCGACTTTTTTTTGAATTTCGAGTTTGAATCGAGTTGAGTTTTTGAATTCGAATAACTCGAATAATTCGAATAATTCGAATATCAAAATATAGTATTTTACATTTTTACCCCAAACTCTCAAACCTTTTTACTTTTCCCTCTAAACTTTTACTCCTTCCCACTTTCCCCCCAAAACTTTATTCCCCTCCCATCCCAACCCTGCAATCTACCCAAAATCCATTTCCCACCAAAATTTTACTCTCCCATTTACTTTTTTCTCAAAATTTTACTCCCCAAAACCCTCAAAACTTTTATTTTCCCCCTAAATTTTACTCCTCCCACTTTTCCCTAAAACTTTTACTCCTTCCCATCCCACCTCCCATCTACCCCAAACCCATCCCCATCAATTTTTTTATATTTTCCTCCAAAATTTTACTCCCCTATTTACTTTCCTCAAACTTTTATTCCCCAAACCTTTTATTTCCCCCTAAACTTTTACTTCTCACCCTTTACTCTCAAATAAAAAATCAAAATTATCCAAAAAATCACTAAACATAAATAGTAATAATTTTATTTATATCTACTATTTATATTATTAAATTAAATTTCACATTTTTATTATTTATATTATTGAATTGTTTAGTCATATTGAATATTTATATTAAAATTGAATTATTAATTATGCCATAAAATATTTGTATTAAAATTTTATATTGGTATCAATTTCACATTTTATCTTTAAAATAACTTTTATTAAAAAATCACATTTTACATTTAATATATATTTTAATTCCAAAATACATAGTGACAAGAATCAAGATAATTGAAACAACTAAGCAAGCAAAGAAGCTAACCCGTATATAAAAGATTAATAAATAAATTATGAGGTGATGAAAGTTAATAAAAAATTTGATTAAGGTGGACAAATTTTATTACTGACGGGTGTGAGTGGTTACAAGGACCCAAAATAATTTTTTAAAATTTAACTCGAAAAAATATATTCGATTCGATTCGATTCGAATTCCATCTCACTCGACTCGATTTGAGAAAATTTCAAATCAAATTAGGATGATAAAATATGATTCGTCAACTCGATTAACTCGAAACTTTTTCATTCGATTCGATTCGATTCGATCAAACGCTCACCGCTAAGAGTGCGCAGCGGTAGCATATGGGTGTAGTTGTTACACAACCACCATGTTAGTTGGAAATTTTTGGGACAAAATTTCTTTAAGGAGGGGTGAGTTGTAACGCCCCGAAGTTTTGGGCCTATAAGTGTTGTAACGAAATTTTACTTTTGAACGTTTTCGACGTAACTTGAATTCTCTATTTTGAATCCTAAAAGGGGTAAACGATTTAGTTCGATTTTAATAACTGTGTTCTTATAAGATTTTAACAACTCGTTTTGTAAAATTGTTTCAGATCACTTCGGTGATTAATGTAACCTCCGGGATTCAGTCTAAACTTTCAGACCGATTTTTGAGAGTTACATTTAGTGGTATCAGAGCTAGGTTTGCAAAAAATTGACCTGTGTTTTTATGTATCCGTGTCTGCACGTGGTCGTTTTGTAACAGTCTGGTTTAGACCCTAGTCGGAATAGTGGTTTCAGGACCACAAATTCAAGTCAAAAAAATATTTTTATATTATTTTTCGAGTCTACAACATGTGAGTTGGTATGTGTGAAGTTTCTGTGATTTAATTTGATCGTATGTTTGCTTAATTTTGCATAAGGACTTGATTGTGAAAGATACTAAATTAGCATGCTTTATGAAAAGAAATCTATTTGTCATGGCTTATTAAAGTTGGAGTCCTTATGTGGATATTATACCTTTATTCATAATATTGGACATTTATGTCCATCTTATACATGATTTTTATAAGTATTATTGAAGGTTAATAATGTCATTTGTGCATTAATATGTAATATAATAAAAACAAGTTAAAAGATGGTGGACATTCATGTGTTCTTCCACCGAAAAACAAACAAAAGAAAAAGAAATAAGAAGCTAGGGCATTCGGTTATCAATTTCTTTGATTCAAGGTATGCTTAACTTTGATTTTTGATAATTTCTACGTTTTTGTAGTTGTTGCTTTGTATAATTCAAAACCCATGCCTCAATTTTGTGAATTGATGATGTTTTTGGAATGAGCCATTGATGAATTCATGAGTTTCATGATGAATTATGAAAGATATATGTTTGATTAACATGTTTTGTCTTTGGAGTTTTGTTGATTTTGAGTAATTTGGGTTAAATTGAAAGAATAATATCTTGAGGGACTAAATTGTGAAATAAATGAAATGTATGGAATCATATGAGTATGAGTAAAATTTGGCTAGGCATGGGTAATATGAAATTTGGTATATTTTGTGATTTTGAGAAATAGGGACTAAAATGTCCAATTGTGAAAATGTGTGGGCTAAATTGCCCTAAATGTGTGTTCTTGGATTGAATTGAATGAGTTATTGAATAAATGGGTTAAATTTTAATATGTATAGATCAAGAATCGAAGAAAATGGATTTAGATCGAGGGAAGTCGAAAGTTATTGAATAGCCGTTTATCTCAGTTCTTCCCGTACGAGGTAAGTCAATGTACAAATAAATGTATTTGAATTGAAATATTTGTATATATATATGAAATTTCAATTGCTATGAATATCCATTGAGATGTAATGTATGTGAAATTCGAGTTTACGAATAAGTCGACAAGTGGTTAAAGTCCGAGAAGTCCTGTATGAACCTAGGAATAGATAGGATTGTATATGTCATGGCATAAGTGTCCGATATTCGATATCATGTAAGACCTCATCTGGGAAAATGGCATTGATTTGAGATTTCATGTAAGACCACATCTGGGACATTGGCATAGATATGAGATTTACGTGTAAGACCTTGACCGGGACATTGGCATCGTATTGATTCGTGTAAGACCCTGTCTGGGATAGTGGCATCGATATTTGGTTACATGTAAGACCACGTCTAGAACGTTGGCATTGTATGACTATCCTGAGCACTTTGAGTATCCTATTTAGTTCCAAACGGTTCAATGGGAAAGTCTGAGAAATGAATGACTATGTGATTTGTAAATCCGTTTCAGGTATGCTTGATATGTACACATTGTGTGTATAAGCAGGTAAGTATATTCATGACTTACCTAGATGAGTTATGTATTTGGATTTGAGAGAGTAAAAATGTGTTACATGAATGGATAAGCTATGATTCAATAAAGTATATGGTGATATACAAGATTGATAGACGAATGGCTAAGTGAATGTGCCAAGAAGAACTATGGCTATGCAATTGAGCTATTAGTAAATTCATATTGATTATATGTTTTGAATGCTTATATGTAAAGTTTATTTGTATATGGCTTACTATGCTTTTGGAAAGCTTACTTTGTGTGTGTTTGTTCTATTTTATAGATCCTTAAAGCTACGAGAGGCTAGGGGACTATCGAGGATCATCATCACACTACCTAAACTCATTTTGGTACCTTTTGGAAATGTATATAGCTAAATATGGCATGTATAGGCTAGTCAATTTGGAATATGTTTGGGTTGTAAATAGCCATGTGATGTGGCTAGATAAATGTTGACAATATGCATGAGTGATATAGTATATAATGTTGGTTTTGGTATGATTATATGTCTATGATATGGTAAAAATTGTGGTAAGTAAATTGATGCTATATGAGCACATATGTGTGATCAGTGAAATGATTATATGTTTGGTAAGATGTGAATGTACCATGCATGGTTATACATGTGAATTGGTTATGCAAATTGGTATACAAATTGTCATGAATAGAAATGAGATTCAATGAGATGATATGTTGTTCATTTGACATAGTTTTGATTACCAATTGTGTATGGAATAATGCTTGTTTGAGATTGTAGACCCTTGTGTGGGTGGCAATTTGGCCTTGAAAATGGCCTATAATTGCCCACACAGTTGAGCATACGGGTGTGTGGCTCGACCGTGTCCCTCGTGGTTAAAATTCAAGGAAAGTCAGGTTCGACCACGGGCAAGACACACGGGCGTGTGACTAGCCGTGTGGTGCAAGTCAGGACCGACCACGGGTGAGACACATGGGCATGTCCACGGCTGTGTGGACAAGTCAGTATGTATGCCCTATTTTAGCACGACTTAGACACACGGGCGTGTCTGAGGCCGTGGGAGGCACACGGCCTGCCCACCGAGTGTGTGACCTCTGTAACTTAGAATTTTTTTTTAATTTCTGAGAATTTTTGTATGTGTTTGGTTTAGTCCCGGCCCTATTCTAAAGCATTCTTGAGGTCTCGTTGACCTATTTAAAGGACGCTTTGATTGCATTGGATGAACTATAATATGAAATGTCCGTAAAAGCTTTTGATCATTCGGTAATGCCTCTTAACCCTAAATCGGCGATGGTTACGAGTTAGGGGTGTTACACGTTTAAAAAAAAATTTAGAAGCTTTACCACAGTAATTTGAAATGATTTGTGTTTTGGAAATGTTTTACAAAAATAAAATGTCTGAGACTCCGATGTTGGTCCTGGTGGAAATTCAAAACTATAAGATTAGAACTATCCTGTTCAATATTTATATTGTGTTCATTTTCTAAAAATGAAGATATTCTAAGTTAGCCACGAGATCGATATGGATTCTAAAGATAAGTGATATCGCGAGGATCAGCCTGGCTAGACTTTCGAGGAGTCGTTAAATTCTCTAAAATGTGTGCCTGTACGGAGTTAGAAGTCAAGGTGATTCTACTAACTTTGGGTAGCGATAACCCGGAGGTTGGTACTGAGGTGTTGACTAAGGTAATGAGAGAGGTTCTAAATAAGGTGTACGAGGCTAGCATAGAAGGAAATAGAGAGATGGTTCAAGGTAGGTGCGTAGATTGTAGGAGGAGAAGGGATCGTAGTCCTTGAGGTTGGAGCCTTGGACTACGAAGCGTGTGAAATTGCAATTGAGTGTTAGTGAAGGTAATGCGAAAGGTGTTAGTAGAGGTGCGAGTGTTCCGTTTTGTAAGCACTATAAGAAGCACCATCCGGGAGACTGCTGGAAGAAGTCGGGAGAGTGTCTCAGATACTGGTCTATGGAGCATCGAGTTAGGGAGTGTCCTCGAAAACATTGAGACAGGTATGGGTGTAGGTCATTTTTACGTTGTGTTTTTTTTTGTGAATGAATTGTTCGACTATTTGGTGGAAAATGTTTGTGTATGTAACGGACTAATAGGTATCTACTTCAGTGGCTAAGTGTTCTGAATATGTGTTTGAAGTTTTGGGTTTGAGTGTTCATGTATGTAATTGAATTGATTTAATTTATTGCTTAGAGGTTCTGGATAGGTGTGTGAGGTTCTTAAGTCTAGTACAGTAGCGCTTCGGGATTAGAGTGCTC
Source organism: Gossypium rotundifolium (assembly GCA_025506655.1). Lineage (NCBI taxonomy): Eukaryota > Viridiplantae > Streptophyta > Magnoliopsida > Malvales > Malvaceae > Gossypium > Gossypium rotundifolium. The sequence goes on from CP106725.1 coordinate 47,279,892, forward strand.
AACGGGAGCTTAGTTCTGTAGTAGTGTTAGACAATTATTCTGTTGGTGGGAAATTTTGGGGACAAAATTTCTTTAAGGAGGGGTGAGTTGTAACGTCCCGGTTTTTGAGGTTAGAAGTTTGAGATTCAAAATAAGGGTCAGTGAGTGGGTCGCGCAATTGGGTAAGTTTTCACGTCTTGATGTCAGAATGGGCCTGCTGGTCTGGTGGTTGGTTGTGTGTTGTTGTATCTCTGGGTTGCGTGTTCGAATCCTCGTGTGTGTGTTTTGGAGAAATATTTTATAAAATATTATATATGTTATAGGTTTTAAAAAAAGTAAATATTTATTTTATGTTCTATTTAATTATTTTTATTCCTCCTTTTACGTTCTCCCTCTCCCTCACTTCACAGTTCTGCCATTTTGTTTTCTGGGAAGGATCCTTTCTCTTTGAAGTCTACGATTTGTTTTTCTTTTCTTTTCTTTTCCATCGAGGATTCCAAACTTTAGTCATTCATTAGTTACTGCTCTTCAAGTCGTTATTGATTCTTTAAATATTTGAATCAGGTAAGTGCTGTCCTTTGAGTTTTTGACTGATTTAGTTTGTAACACCCAAACCCGGCCTAGATGTTATGACAAAATCTAGAAATGTCACATGATAGTGCCTTGGAAAACATAAATACAATAAAACCCTTTTTCCGTTGTCTTATGAAAATTTCAAAACGTGTCACTTGATTCCATCATTATCCATTTTCAAAACGTTGTCCATTTTCTAAAATACTTTACAGTTCGCGGAAGCATTTAAAGTAATTTGCAATTTCGTGTGCATTTTGATAACGCATTTGTTTATTTTGAAAACTTACGTCTTATCCTACTACTAGTAGTTTATAAATAAAAATCCCAAATTTTAAACAAAACCTCAAATGGCCTTATTACATAACATTTACCCAAATATAATCAAACGATAAATAAAAATGAAACCATAAAATAGAGATCTAGAATCATGGTCACCGCCGAGTCCTCCGCCGCACCGATCTGTCTACTACTAAGGATTACCTGAATAGATGAAACAGAAAAGGGTGAGTTTTCAAAAACTCAGTGTGTAATCCCCATAGAAAACATACACACACAGAAATATTAGATAACAGGAATCAATTCATAATTCGAGTATGAGCTCATTACAGAAACGGTGTGGACCTTAGCCCACTCAGATACAGAATCAAACATATTCTCGGGCCTTAGCCCATTTCAGACATAATATGCAGATTAGAACAAAATAGCAGAATCCTACCCACCAGCCTCTATACACCAACTCCATCCAACCCTACATACCATGTGGGGATAGACTAGACCTACCCTGCCATACATACCAGGTTGTACAGAAAGCAGCACATGGTAAGAAATTTGCAGCTGAGCTGCCAGATAACAGGCTTAAAAGCCTTTCAGATACTTCCTCCGAGTAACATCAATCCCACCCCGATGCAATGCAACATACATAAAATGCCTTGCTATTATGCAGATAGTAGTTAATACATTCAGATCAGAATACATGCTTAGTACAGAAATCAAACAGTCAGATCAATCATTTATTTAGGAGTCTAAGCATTTCTTACCGACCCTACGGTAAGTCCACAGTCGACTTGGGTGGCCCATGCAACCTTACAGAGTTTTCTAAAAAAATGGGCTAACACGCCCATATAGCCTACCCGTGTGGGCCCATACGCCCGTGTGGCCCACACGGCCCAAATTGGCCTTGGCCGTATGGATTATACGGCCTGGCCCAGAATCCCACATGCCAGTGTGATTCACGCATGTGGGCCCACATGCCCGTGTGGCCTACACGACCCAATTGGTCGAGCCTGTGTGTCACACACAGCCTTGCCCAGCCATCACACGGCCGTGCCGTTCGCCAAGCTGGCTCGTCGATCACACGGCCATGTGGTGACTAACAGTCTTGTACACGGCCTACCACACGGGCGACCACACGCCTGTGTGGCGTCGACAGAATGGTTTTCAGCTTTCTCTAAAACCTCATTTTCTACATTTTCAGGTACACACCTAGTTTCGATTGAAGCTAGGACGGTCACTAAACACTCCGAACCTTAAATCGAATAATAGCGTTTCCCACCACTTCAACACCGATCGACATGCTCTAGCCTTTAAACCACAGGCGTGTGAGCACTAACAATGCAACAAGGCAAGCAAGGAAGGGAAAATTCAGAAAGATAGAGAAAAAGGAGAGGGGGACGGCAGAGGGAAGAAGATAAAGTCAAAATTTTGTTTTCTTTCATGTTGGGGAGGAAAATTAAACAGTTTTTTCTGGTATTTCCTATCATCTCCCCAAAACTCTCCTTATTATCAAACTTTGAAACTAACTCAAACTCTTACACACCACGACCAATAAAATAAATCCCTTGTTCGCACAGGGATTCGAACTCAGGACATCCACCATAACCAACACTCCACTTACAACTAGACCAGCAAGCCCATTCTGTTAATTACTTACACACTTTTATTTTTAAGCCTATTAACCAGAGTTTGGGATTTATTCACAAATATACCAAAATTCACCCAAGTTGAGACTAGAGCTTGGGATCTCTCAGACACTCCCAAAACACTTAACCACTGAAGCAGATACACAGTTGTGTCTTGAAACTACAGAAGCCGAAAATAATAGAAAATTGGGCGTTACAAATCTACCCCCTAAAAGAAAATTTCGTCCTAGAAATTTTACCTGATCAGAAAAGGTGAGGATACAGCTGACGCATCGAGTCCTCCGACTCCCAAGTGGCCTCCTCAGTGCTATGATTCCGCCACAGCACCTTCACTAAGGGGATAGATTTCCTTCGCAGAACTTTAACGTCACGCTCTAAAATCTAAACCGACTCCTCATTGAATGTCATATCTGGTCTAACCTCGATGTCCTCAATAGGCACAATATGCATGGGATCAGAGTGGTAGCGTCTCAACATTGAGACATGGAATGCATCGTGAATATGATCCAACTCCAAAGGAATCTTTAATTGATACGCAACTGTCCTCACTCACTTCAGAATGCAGTATGGTCTAATAAATCGAGGGCTCAGCTTACCCTTGCGACCGAACCTCAGAGCTTTTTTCCATGGCGAGACCTTGAGAAAAACTAAGTCTCCCATAGCATACTCGATATCCCTTCTCTTTAGATCAGCATAGGACTTCTGCCTATCAGATGCCACTTTCAGTAGATCCCGAATCAACTGGACTTATCTTCAATTTCAGAAACCAATTCCAAACCCAGAACACGTCACTCACCCAACTCAGTACAGCATAAGGGAGTACGACACCTACGACCATACAGGGCCTTGTACAATGCCATCTAGATGCTAGGCTGATAGCTGTTGTTATAGATGAATTAGCCAGTGGCAAATACTCCTCCCAACTACCTCAAAATCTATAACACAACTCCTCAACATATCCTCCAGTACTTGAATCACCCTCTCCAACTGACCAACTGTCTGAGGATGGAAAGCAGTACTGAAGTCCAACCTTGAACCCAGAGCCTCATGTAATTTCTTTTAGAACCGAGACATAAAGTAAGGATCCCTATCGGAGATGATCGAAACATGAACCCCATACAGTCTCACTATTTCTGATACATAAAACTTAGCCAATTTCTGGAGTGAAAAGTCTGTCCTGACTGGAATGAAGTGAGCAGATTTGGTCAATCGATCCACGATGACCCAGATAGAATATTTCTTAGTGGCTGTTAAAGGCAAACCACTAACAAAGTCTATAGTTACTCACTCCCATTTCCACATTGGTATCTTTACTGGTTGTAGCAACCCCGAAGGCAACTGATGCTCAGCCTTAACTTGCTGACAAGTCAAACAGCGAGCAACGAAATTCGTGACCTCACGCTTCAACCCTGGCCACCAATACAACTCAAGTAAATCTTGATACATTTTATTCCTGCCAGGATGCATAGCATAAGGGCTACTATGTGCCTCCCTTAGAATCGACTATTCTAAATCCTCATCATTCAGCACACAGATCCAACCGCGAAAACAAAGTACTCCATCATAGTTAATTCAAAAATCTGTAGATCCCCATTCTCAACTTGACAGAACCTCAACTCGAGAGACTTATCCCCCATTTTTTTATCTCTGATCTGATCAATCCACGTAGGCTTAACTTGTAGCTCTGCTAACATACTCCTATCGTCGAATAAATTGAGTCGAGCGAACATCGCTCTCAGATCGGTCATAGCCCTATGGCTTAAAGCATCTATCACTACATTAGCCTTACTAAGGTGATACTCGATGATGCAGTCATAGTCCCTAAGCAGTTCAACCCATCTACGGTGCCTAAGGTTAAACTCCTTCAGGGTGAGGAGATACTTAAGGCTTTTGTGATCAGTGTAGATAGTACACTTCTCACTATACAGATAGTGCCTCCAAATTTTCAGAGCGAAGACCATAGCAGTGAGTTCCAATCATGATTTGGATAGTTTGCCTCATGAGTCCTGAGCTGCCGAGACGCATAAGCTACCACTTTACCATCCTGCATCAGAACGCAACCCAGACCCACATGCGATGCATCACTGTATACCATGAAATCCTTCCCAGATTTGGGCTGTATCAGAGCTAGAGCTTGCATCAATACAAATTTGAGCTTTTCGAAGCTCTCTTATTGTTTGTCGGTACAAACAGAGGGAACTCCCTTACGCAAAAGCTTTGTTAATGGTGCTCCGATCAAAGAGAACCCTTTTATGAAGCATCGATAGTAACCTACTAACCCCCAAAAGGTACGAATTTTAGACACATTCTTCAGTTGTTTCCACTCCAACACAGCCTCAATCTTGCGAGGATCAACACAAATCCCCTACGCAGAAACCACATGCCCCAGAAAGGTTACCTCTCGGAGCCAGAACTCGCACTTTCTGAACTTCGCATACAACTGTTTCTCGTGAAGGTCTGTAATACCACTCGAAGATGCTCATCATGCTCGTCTTCAGTCTTCGAATACACTAGAATATCGTCAATGAAGACTACCATGAACTGATCCAGATAGGGTTGGAACAATTGGTTCATCAGATCTATAAAAGCTATTGGTGCATTAGTCAACCCAAATGGCATTACTAGGAACTCGTAATGGCTGTATCAAGTCTTAAATGCCATCTCATACACATCAGCCTCTTTAACCCTCAATTGATGATAGCGCGAATGCAAATCAATCTTGGAGAACACAGAGCCCTCTGACCTGGTCAAACAGATCATCAATCCTTGGTAAGGGCTACTTATTCTTGATGGTCAGCTTATTCAATTAGCGGTTGTCGATACACATATGCATGAATCCATCTTTCTTTTCCATAAACAAAATAGGTGCTCCCCATGGAGACACACTAGGGTAGATGAACCCACGATCTAGTAACTATTGAATCCAAGACTTAAGCTCCACGAGCTCCTTCGGTGCCATTCTATAAGCTACGGTGGACATCAGAGCTGTACCAAAGAAGAGCTTAATCCCGAACTCCAATTCTCGATTCGGTGGCAGACCCGATAATTTCTTAGGGAAAACATTAGAAAAGTCCCTTACGATTCTGATGTCTTTAACCGAAGAGTCCCTAGAATATGAAACACTGACGTAGGCCAAGAATGCCTCACATCCTTTCTGTACCAACTTTTCTGCCACCAATATAGAAATCACATTTGCTAGATAATCCTAACGTTCCTCTATCACCACTACCTCATTATCCTCCTCGGTTCTCAGAATAACCCTCTTGGTTGCACAATCCAAACTCACCCGATGCTTGACCAGCCAGTCCATTCTCAGAATCAAATTGAACTCCCAAATGGAAGTTCCATTAGATTAGCTAGAAATACTGTCCCTTAGACCTCAAGTGGGACGTCTCTATATAATTTACTAACCCGAATAGATTTCCCCAATGGACTCATAATAATTATCTTGCTCGAAGTACTCTCAACCGAAATCCCCAAAGTTTCAGACACAGAGCTAGCTACGTAAGGGTGTGTAGAGCCTATGTCTATCAATGCAGTGTATGGTACATCAAAAATTAAGAATGACATCTAGAGCATCACCATCCTTTCGGCGACGTGCAACATAAACCAGTGCAGGCTGCCTTACCTCAGTCGGTCTCAAACCTCTGCACGGTGCTCTCTGTCCTCGGCCCATGCCATTACCACCCCTAGCCTGACCTCGACCCCTAGGTGGCTGCTGAGCTACTCTCGGTGGCTACGTAGTACCAATACCCGTAGCTTACATCTGATCTGTCCTCAGTGGATAGTCCCTGACATGATGCTTAGTCGACCCATATATCAGACATGCCCCAATCTTCCTCCAACACTCGTCCAGATGGCATTTACCATAGTGCCCACACAGCGCCACCCCAGCAGGTGCAACAGGAGGCCTAACTCTCACTAGCCCATCAGATCTGGCCTTTTTCTTAGGCTTCATCATAAAATGTGAAGGCTCCGATTCACTCTTATTCTTTCTTTTCTCACGGTTTTGGTGCTCCACGTGCTTAACCTTCTCGACGATCTTCGCTTTATCCACTAGAGAAGAAAAATTGTGCTCTGTCTGTGGAGCTATCAGGACCCGTAGGCTATCCCTAAGTCCATCCTCAAATCAGGCACAATGCTCATACTCAGTCGCCACCATGCTCCGGGCATAATGGCTTAGTCTCAGAAACTCAGCCTCATACTCGGCCACTGAACGGTCCCCTTGGGTGAGATTAAGGAACTCACGCCTCTTAGCATCAATATAATTGGCTCCCACATACTTGCTCTAGAAAGACTTCTTAAAGTAGTCCCAAGTCAGATGGTCGGGCTGAGTGCCCTCTTTAATAGTCAACCACCACTGGTAGGTCGTCGCGAAGTAGGGAAACAACCCCCTTAAGCTTCTGCTCAGTAGTAAAGTCCAGGTCATCCATGATTCTTTTCGTGGCCTCTATCTAGTACTCAGCCACGTTAGGGGCGACTTCACTGATGCCCCTAAATAACTCAGCCCCATTGGATCGGAGTCGTTCCATAATTGACCCTCGGCCCCAGATCTAGTGTTAGGTCCACCAACACTCTCTAATATCCTCAGCCTGGGATAATGCATCATCCTTAACCATGCGATCTCGAGACTCAGTCTCTGTATCAAGTGAGATCGGTGTCTCGCTCGTATCTAGATGGGGCAGATTCTTAGATGTTGAGGACCCAGCTTGAGCCCCATACGGCCTCTAGTACCCCATCCGCGGATACTTCGTGCGCTCATCGTAATTTTATAATTTATCTGTATTAACAGTTTTATGCATCAAATATAGTTCAAATATTTGTTAACAAATGTTTTATGCAGAATAGTATTAGAAGTTTAGAGTTCGTTATCGCGAATCGCAGTTTTTTTAATACAATTTTCAGTTTCGCTACAATTTTCAGTTTACACTACCTAAAGTGTTTTAGTACAGTATACTACCTAAGGCTATTTTGAGTATACCAGTGGTATTTCAGACATATTTAAACAAAGATCAGAACACTTAAAGGATCGGCGCCGGTGACTCGGTGTACCACTTACTTCATTCAAAAAAATATTTTGAATCATTCAAAAATTGTTCTGAAAAACCATTTTAAAAACCCAAACCACAACCGAGTTTTGCAGCCTGGGTCTGATATCACTAAATGTAACACCCAAAACCCGACCTAGACGTTATGGCCGAATCTGGTGATGTCACATGATAGTGCCTTGAAAAACATAAATACAATAAAACCCTTTTTTCGTTGCCTTATGAAGCTTTCAAAACGTGTCACTGTTTCCATCATTATCGATTTTCAAAACGTTGTCCATTTTCCAAAATAATTTACAGTTCGCGAAAGCATTTAAAGTAATTTGAGAATTCGTGTGCATTTTGATAAAGTATTTGTTTATTTTGAAAACTTTCGTCTTATCCTACTGCTAGCAGTTTATAAATAAAAATGCCAAATTTTAAACAAAACCCCGAATGGCCTTATTACATAACATTTACCCAAATATAATCAATCCATAAATAAAAATGAAACCGTAAAATAGGAATCCAGAACCGTGGTCACCACCAAGTCCTCCGCCGCACCGATCCATCTACTACTAGGGATTACCTGAACAGATTAAACAGAAAATGGTGAGTTTTTGCAAACTCAGTGTGTAATCTCCATAGAAAACATACACACACAGAAATATTAGATAATAGACATCAATTCATAATTCGAGTCTGAGCCCATTACAGAAACGGTGTAGAGCTTAGCCCACTCAGATACAGAATGAGACATATTCTCGGGCCTTAGCCCATTTCAGACATAATATACAAATCAAAACAGAATAGTAGAATCCTACCCACCAGCCTCTACACACCAACTCCGTCCAACCCTACACACCATGTGGGGATAGAATCGACCCACCTATCCCTACACACTAGGTTGTACTAAAAGCGGCACATGATAAAAAATTTACAGCTGAGCTGCCAGATAACAAGCTTAAAAGCCTTTCAGATACTTCATTCGAATAACATCAATCCTACCCCTGTGAAATGCAAAATACATAAAATGCCATGCTATTATGCAGATAGTAGTTCATACATTCAGATCAGCATATATGCTTAGTACAGAAATTAAACAGTTAGATCAATCATTTATTTAGGGGTCTAAGAATTTCTTACCGACCCTACTATAGGTCCACAGTCGACTTGGGTGACCTGTGCAACCTTACAGAGTTTTCCAGAAAAATGGGCTCACACGCCCATGTGCCCTACCGTGTAGCCCACACGGCCTGGCCCAGAATCCCACACGTCCGTGTGGTTCACCCGTATAGGCCCACACGACCCAATTGGTTGAGCCCGTGTGTCGCACATGGCCTTGCCCAGCCATCACACGGTCGTGCCGCTCGAGCATGGCCTGGCTCGTCGATCACATGGTCGTGTGGTGACTTACAATCTTGCTCTCGGCCTACCACACGGGCGACTACACGCCCATGTGGCATCGACAGAATGGTTTTTGCCTTTCGCTGAAACACCATTTTCTGCATTTTCATGTACACACTTGGTTTCAGTTGAAGCTAGGATAGTCACTGAGCACTCTAAAACCTTAAATCGAATAACAATGTTTCCCACCACTTCAACACCGATCAACACGCTCCAGCCCTTTAACCACACGCGTGTGAGCACTAACAACGCAACAAGGCAAGCAAGGAAGGGCAAATTCAGAAAGAGAGGGAAAAAAGAGAGGGGGACGACGGAGGGAAAAAGAGAGCCAAAATTTTGTTTTATTTTCGTGTTGGGGAGGAAAACTAAACAGATTTTTCTAGTATTCCCCCTATCATCTCCCCAAAACTCTCCTTACTATTAGACTTTGAAACCAACTCAAACTCTTACACACCATGAGCAGCAAAATAAATCCCTTGTTCGCACAGGGATTCAAACTCAAGACCTCCACCATAACCAACACTCCACTTACCACCAGACCAGCAGGCCCATTCTATTACTTACACACTTTTATTTTTAAGCGTATTAACTAGAGTTTGGGCTTTATTCAAAAAATACCAAAATTCACCCAAGTTGAGACTAGAACTTGGGACCTCTCAGACACTCCCAAAACACTTAACCACTGAAGTAGATACACTGTTGTGTCTTGAAACTATAGAAGCCAAAAATAATGGAAAACCCGGGCGTTACATAGTTTGTTAGTACTTTCAAATTATTTAATTGATTTCTTATAGTTGAGTGTATTTCTATTTTGGAATTGAGGTTTCCAAACGAGTTGGTGGAGTGAATTGAGTGGTTCTCGTGCTTGAAATCAAAACAAGTGTGTGTTCAAAACTCTATAATTTCAACGTCGAGTTGTCATTTGAATTTTTAGAATTCGACAAATTCTGTGTGTTCTAAAATCATTCAAAATCAGCATAGGATTGTGTGTTTGAACCTTGATAAATGGGGATTATTTTTCTTATTACATTTGCACGTTTCGAGTCTATTTCGGTGTGGTATCATGACCACATAGGTGTGTGCCCCACATGGCTGGTTTACACGGTCGTGTGCAATTGGAAATTAGGGTTTTAGGGCCAATTTTGGTGCCACACCACCTTGCCACATGGGCGTGTGAGACTTTACACGTCCGTATCTTCCCTGCACCTTATTTTAGCATAAATGGACAGAGAGTTACATGGGCTGCCCACACGGCCATGTCCCGGACACACGGGCATGTGTCATCTTCACAAGACCATGTGCCTTCTTTCACGTGGGTGTGTGCCCCTCCACATGGGCGTGTTGACCCCTCACATCGCCTAGGCACTTCCAAACGGCCAGAGCACATGGCGTGTGGCCCTATTTTGCCAGTTTTTATACTATGTGTTTTTGTGATCTAATTATGATTCTGTGTGTTTCGACCCCTTGCTAGGTTTTAGTAAGTGTGGTCGGGACTTTGTTTCGGGCTGGACTTATGCGTTATTCGCAATCATAGCTCTAATTTTACAATTCAATTAAGTGTTAATTAATGTTATGTTATATCTAATTTTGATTCTGGGCATTTGAATGTGTGCATTTTTTATTCTGTATTCTATTTCTGTAAGTCTTTCTACGAATGGTGTGCATTTTGCATTTGCATTAATTTTTTTGGGTTTGGTTGCTAAGAGAAGAGAGTCTGATCTGTTTAGGCAGTTTCAATTGTAATACGTTTGTATAGCTGTTTACCGCATAGTATGACATATATGTCAGCTCTGCTGCATATTAACATTTGAGTAGCTCAGTCCACATACATATTGTGTAGGGTTGGATGGGCCTTTCGAGGTCTTATGTGGTGTGCATGGTTAGATGGGCTTGAATAGCTCATACGTGGTGTGAATGGTGGTCAGAGAGGCGTTTGGCTGTATGGATGGGGTTTTTTTACTTGTTGGATTCATTTCGCATTTTGTCTGTCTGTCCAATTGCGAGATTAACTGCTTATAGATTGAGGTGTTTCAGTACTGATACATTTGATTTGTTTGTGATGACTATTGGTATATCGGATTGCCATTGAGATGTTTTTTATTGTGACACTTTGGTGTTCATTTTTCTGTCTTTTTCAAACTCACACTGAGCTCGTGTAGCTCACCCCCTTAGTTTTTCCCTTTTTAGGTACCCTCATTTTCTGTAGCTGGACTTGGTATGCTGGAGGTCTTGGAGTGATATGTTTTAAGCTGGACTAATAAAATGACTTTTCAGATTTTTAAATTTGTGAACTGTTTTAGACTGTAAATGTAACAGCCCGATTTAGGGGCTAGTCAGAGCAGTGATCTCGAAATCACTAATTCAAGGTTAGATAAAATTATTTTCATTTATGTTATGTGTTATAACATGTTTATAAGGATGCATGAAAATTTTGGTGCCTAAATTTTAGCGATTTCTAGCTAAATTGTGAAAAAAGACTAAATCGCATAAAGTGCGAAAGTTCTATTTTATTTGGTAGAGGTGCCAAATAGCTATGGATTATTAATTGGAGGTCCCAAATGTGCAATTTGGACTTGTTTAAGTGAGTTTTCCAGCCATAGGATGCATAGGGGACAAGTGCATTTATTATGATTAAAAGTTGGTGATATTAGTTGGAGAAAATGAATAAAATAAGATGGTATAAGCAAAAGTTATCATTTTTTATTTGGCCTTCTTCTCCAACCGAAAATATCAACCATGGGAGGGCTTTGAAATCTTGAAATTTCAGCAGTTCATTTTCTCTACAAGTAGGTCATCTTGATGGTTATTTTTGATGATTTTTGTATTTTTAGAGTCCTCAAAGCTTAAGCTAGCTAATGAGAGGACTAGTTTGCAATATGGTTAAAGTCTAGGGACTTACCATGATAGAACTTATGTTGTTTGATGAGTTTTTATGGAAGAAAATGAATGATAGGATGATGAGAAATAACTTTTGTGAATGGTGTTGTCATGAAAACACCTAATTGGGACTAAAATGTAAAAGTTGTAATTTGTTCATTAAGGCATGATATAGTTGGAATTGTGGATATTTGTAAGAGGATTAAATGTCCATCTAGGCTTGTTTAACAAAAAAATGTGATGAAAATTTATTTACAAGCCTAGGGGCAAAATTGTAATTTGCCAAAGTATAGGGGCAAAATAGTCATTTTTTCCTAAAGTGTAGATTATGGTGTATTATGATTTATAAGTGATTAAATCAGTAAATTCTATTATTCTAGATCAAAGAAAATGAGTTTCAGACCTAGAACGAGTGAAAAGAAAAATATGGGTAAAAAGTCCCTTTCGCCCTTTCGACATCGAGGTAAGTTCATATGCAAATGTTGTAATTATATATGAGTTAATTTAATATTCCAATGTTGTATGGAATGTATAATTACTCTCTGAATGTATGAAATATCTTTTGATGTGATGTCAAGAGAATTAAATCTAAGAGTAATGAGAAATGTATATAGCATGATATGATGATAGTTAAGGTCTCGTGTAAGACCATATTGGAATATGGCCTCAGAGTAAGAATTCGTATAAGACCATGTCGGGTACATGGCATCGATATGTTATTACTTGTAAGACCCTATCGGGGTATAATGTCAGTGTGACATTAGGTGTATGAAACTAAAAAGTGTAATTTAACAATTTGAGTGATTCAACGAGTATGTTGAAAGAGAGAAAGTATGTGATTGTATCACGAGAAACACAAGTGTGTGTTAGAATGGAATTGAGATGAATTCAATATATGATGAACCCCTAATGGGTTATGTGTAATCAATGCACCTTAGTTGCATGAGATATATTTATTGATGCATTATGTAAATGCGAACGAGTATCGTAGAAATTTAAGTAAGAATAGTATTGTGTGAGGATGTTCCGGATGAACCTTTAAAATAGAGAAATACATGTGGATAACTATTCATGAATATATTATTTTCGGTGGGTTATGTGCATTACCACCTGATTAATTAGTAAACAATGGGTTGTATGCGATACGATCTCTTATAAGTGATTGGTGGGCCATGTGTGATACCACCCTATTAGAGATCGATGGTGGGCTAAGTGCAAAACCACCAAAAGATTAGTAGTATGAGTGGCTTATCGAAAATGCTTGTTGTGTTGTTTTATATGATCATGTGGTGATCAGTGCAGGAATGTATGCAAATTAAACGAGCAATTGGCTTGTGGCATGATTAGAATGTGGTAAGAGAAAGAATGAGTAAGCTTCGAGATTGGTTGAGTAAGTGACCAGGAGTTATGAGAAAAACTCATTATAATACCTTGCGGTTGTGTATATTCAATGAATATTAGTATTTTTCAGTTATATGCAGATGAACTTACTAAGCATTATCACTTACTCCTTTTCTTTTTCCCATCTCTTATAGGTTTTTAACTAGCTCGGGTTGGAGGTCGCTGGAGATGTTTTCACACTATCGAGTAGACGCCTGGTATGGTGTTCCAAGTTCTTATGAGTCATGGCATGTATAGGGATTCTTTTAAAGTTGATTAAGTTCTAATTGATGTAACCAAATTGTGTGGGCCTAAGAGAACTTATAGTTTGGTTGTGTATAGCCATAGATGAAGGCTTAAGTTGTTTGTAATTGTATTGGATATAGTTCTCCCTAGTGTATGGGATGAAGACTTTATTTGTCTTATGATTAAAAATTTTCAACTCAAGAGTTATATTGATGCTATGTGGAGTTATGTGATAATGTATGAATGTATGCAATGAAAGAGGTAAAAGGCTTGGTAGATAGCCTATAAGTGCCTACATGGATAGACACACGGCTGTGTGTTCAGGCCGTGTGTTCCACACGGTTAGCACATGGGTGTGTGCCCCAGGCCGTGTAGATAAGTCAGAATGCCAAAGTTTGACACACGGGATAGTGCCACGGACGTGTCAAGGCCGTGTGAGATTGGCAGAATACCAAGGTTTGGCACCCAAGCCAGTGCCACGGGCATGTCAAGGCCGTGTGAATTAGTCAGTGTCGACCATGGGTGGAAGACACGGGCATGTCTTAGGGGCACACAGGTGTGTCCCTAGACCAATAAGGGCGTGTGGCCTTGTTTTGGGGAAAAGTTTCTCAAGTTCGTAAAAGTTTCGGGATTTGTTCAAAAACCTCTCGAAGGTAAGTTTAAGGCCTTGTAGGCCGAGATTGAGTAAGTGATAAGCTTAAAAGAGATTTTATAGCCTGTTTCGAAGAGTTAAGTAAGTTTAAGCATGGTAATGCCTCGTATCCGGTCTCGATGTCGGACTCGGGTAAAGGGTGTTACAGTAAACATCTATAAAGACTGTGGTACAATTTAATTTTGTATTTTCATAAATAGTTTTGTTTTGAATTCTAGAAACTTTGGAACTTTACTTTCGAACGTTTTCGACGTAACCTGAATTCTCTGTTTTGAATCCTAAAAGGGCTAAATGGTTTAGTTCAGTTTTAATAACTGTGTTCGTATAAGATTTTAACTTGTTTTGTAAAATTGTTTCAGATAACTTCGGTGATCAATGTAACCTCCAGGATTTGGTCTAAAATTTTAGGCCGGGTTTTGGGTGTTACATTTCATGCCTGTTGAACCACTTAAAATAATATCAGATACGCGATAAAGCTCATACAAAGTGTGCTAACATATGGTCGAAACCATTCCTTTTCCTTTTCCTTTACATCATTGCTCACTCGAGCCATAAAATGGGTCTGCTCACACAAGTTGACGGTCGAAATGTAGCTACATGATGCCGCTCACACAAGTTGATGAGTATCCGTGACAAATGTCGGAACTCAGCCATCGATAGGACATTCAGGACCAGCACCCTAAACATGGTAACCCTAATGACATGTCATTTGTATCTTATATATTCCTAAGGTTCAAATGGGGCTCGATAACCGTCAATTCGAAACAATGTGGACATCATCATATATATATTGATTCATTTACCTTAGAACAACACATTAAATATTCAATTTAACCAACATTTAACTGATTTTATTTCATACGAACTTACTTAGCTAAATTGCAGTAATGACTAAGTACAGAGGCTATTTGGTAATTTTCTCTTCTCCTCGATTTTCCACTCGTTCTTGATCTAAATTAGTAATTTCATTCAGTTCATTAATTCAAATAATAAAATAATTCATTTTATGCAATTTATTCATTTTTGACATTTTTACAAAATTACCATCATATTTTTATTTCAATTCAATTTAGTCCCTATGTCCTAATCATGCAAATAAACCAGTTTCATTGAAAATTCAGACCAGCCGAATGTTAATAGCATCCATTACAGCCCACTTTTGTAACAATTTCACACCAAGTCCTTGTACTTTTACTATTTCAACAATTTAATCCCTAATCGTTAAATTCATCAAAATTCACTTAACAAAATCCTTATAAATAACAACTAATAGCTCAAATTCATAATTTAACATCTAAAATCACAGGGATTCATCAATGGCAATGTTCAAAATCTTTAACAGTTTCAAAAACGAAGGTACAGATAGTGCTAATTGCAATGATCTCAAAAAAATAAAATTAAAAGAAACAGGTGAAAAATGGCTTACCATGCATAAATTGAAGCATAGCCGAACCTTGGTTCTTCTTGCCCTGGTGTTTCGGTGAATAAAAAACAATTTGAAGAAGAAAACATTATGTTTTCTTATATTTTTAACCTTTTATTTTTATTTTAATAATAAAACAATAAATCACTAAAATTAAAAGAAATTAAAGCATCAAATCGTCCCACTATCTTAAGATGGTTAATTTACCCATTAAGGCCATCCAAATATAATTATTTAATAAATTAACACCTTTAAGCTAATAGCAATTAACTTTTTCAACTATTATGATTTTGTCCTTTTGCTTATTTAACTATCTAAACATTAAAATTTCTTAATGAAACTTTAATATAACCTTAATAACACTCCATAAATATTTATAAAAATAGTCACAGCTTGATTTATAGAAACGAGGTCCCGATACCTCATTTTCTAAAACCACTTAACTTTTGGGTCATACCACTTGAACCTAATTATTCTTTCAAATAGCATAAATTGTCAATTCAAAATTTATTTTAATACCATTATTGACTTGTAAATATTAAATAATAATATTTACGAACCTACTCGTCGAATTTGTATCCTTGAAACCACTGTTTTTGACCCCACTGAAAAACCGGCTGTTACAACTCTTTCCCCCTTACGAAAATTTCATCCTCAAAATTTCTCACCTGACAAAAGCCATTAAGTCAAGTCTTTCTTTTACCTTTTCAATGGTAGTCCATAAACAAAATAAATCATAACTCATCTCCAATCGAACTCATATCAGAACTTGATAATATACCTTGACTTAACTGAATAGCTATGATACTCTCCTGTCATAACTTTATCATTAATAGCACAATTATAGAGAAATTACAAGCAATCATATGTTGAAACATAATCGAAAAAAACCAAATTATCAGATTTTAGGCACATTAGATAATCCATATCATTTAGCTAAAGTTCATAATTTTCATAATAGACTCTAACCAATGTTTCTAACACATCTGCATCTGTAACCTTCAACTTATAAATGTTTCATTTCATGAAAAGCTTTAAACAATATCATCTAAATACAAGTGTGATAGCTACTACAATCGAGACGATTTTAACCCATAATAATATTTCCCAACTATCACTAATTTGATTGATATATCCCTGTATTATATCTTCTAGAATAACAATTTCCCATTCTAACTGTCTGTTTGTTTAGCCGTGAATTTGCAAAAAAAAAATTCTAAATCTAGAGATGAACTCAGACATATACTAATTTTTAAAGTGAATAATCCATTCTGACTAAAACAAGCGAGTCGATCTTATCAATCGAATAGTAACATTTCAGAATAATTCTTTCTTCTTGTTGTCAAGATAATCCAGACATGCAGTCTATCGTACTTTCCTTAGAATACCAACCAAAGATCACCACAAACTGCATTAACTCACTCAAAATATGACATCCCATTTTGACTCGTTGAGATAATCTGAGATTACCTAAGTAATGGGAACCAATATGTAAGATTAAGCTTGATCTTCCACCGTCTATACTTTTTTCGTCACCTATCATTTTCATGAAACTATTTCAATTATTAACATCAAAACTTTGAACCATACCGGAGCTGTAACCATTAGATGAATTAAAACCACAGTACCATAATAAAACCGATGTTACAACCGTGTAGATAAAACTATATCTCAACATCAATAATGCACTCTGAAACAAAAGAGAAAAAAACTGAATGTAGTTCCAGTAACAACCAGTGCTACAACACAACTCTATAAATCTGAGATTTGTATCACTGTGCTTCCATGATCTAACCAGGAATTATAACTGTAGTAGATGTGATTACCTCCAGCCAATGAATATCCTTTACAGATGAACCATGTTTGATAGATTAAACAATAAGAATAATAAGATTACCGAGATAAAGAATTCCAAGATATAAAGCTCTGCTGAATTTTTGAAAATATAATCCCTGTCTATATTGTCAGACTATACAATTTATAAGCCTTACTGAATTACTCGTTCACATCAAGCTATTCTATAAGACACCATGTTGTTAAAAAGATTGCTGATACCCCAAAAAAATTTCAGAAGAAGTATATCACTCATATGCACTAGAACCAGTTGTGACAAAGACAACATAAATTGCATATATATAAAGCAGAACAACAACCAATAGAAGTAGAAAAATAGAATCATATGAGTCTTATCGTCGAATCTTCTACCAAACACAATGAAATAGAATGCCAAAAGGAAAAAAATAGAGCAATGTCGATCATTAATCAACCAGACTAACAATACCTCTATCTAACGTTATGATTAGCTAGTATTCCCATAAGATAAGAATCACATTTGAAGATAAACAATTGTATGTCTCTGAGGACAAAAGAACATATAGAATACCTAGAGAAGTTTGTTGTAAGATACTCAGCCATAACATTTGCATTCAGATATATTTGTAGTTTGAACACTATCCCACTGACTACTAAAGTTATCGATGATCCCACATTATCTCGTTTTGCTAAAGAAATCAATTCAAAAGAAATCTCGGTTAACCCATTTTTTAGATACCATCCTTGATAAAGTCAATTACCAATGAATAGCTTCTTCTTTACTTGCTAACTGATTCTCGACTCTGGCCACATTATTACTCAATTAACCATTGAGCTCTTTAGCTTCTCATTTATACCGTGATATAAAATTTTAGGAAAGAGGGGTGAAGATCATAATGCCACAAAATTTTATTCTCATATAACACACATTAAACATAACACTCATCAATTAACATAACATTATGAATTTCTACTCTTTCCTTTATGAGTTTTTGCTCATCATTAGCAACTTTTAATAAGATACTTGAGTATCGCTTTTAGCATTACCGAAATTAGCTCGGTTAGAAAACATCTTTGTCTATAAGTGGAACAAATCTCATCAGAGTCAGTGGACATCACACTATCACATGTTATATAGTGGCATGTATTTCTAGACTTCATACATGCTACGTCCAGTCTGAGAACCAACTAAATCCTAGCTCTGATACCACTAAATGTAACTCCCCTAAACCGTATCCATCACCAAAATATGGTTACTGTAACAGTCTAGTTTAGACCCTAGTGGGAATAGTAGTTTGGGACCACAAATTTGAGTCAAAAAATATTTTTAATATTATTTTCCGTGTTTACCATATGTGATTAAGCATGTGTGAAAATTTCGTGAATTAATTTATCCGTTTGTGTGTTTAATTTGATTAAAGGATTAAATAGTAGAAAATGCAAAAGTTGTATGTTATTTGTTAATGTGCTAAATTGATATGGATTATTAACTATGAAGTCATTGTTATGTAAATAAACCATTAGTATGATTAATGAACATTTATGACCAACCATTATATAAGTTTATATGTTAATTAATAAGGTTAATTTAGTAATTGAGTAAATAATGTCCATTATTATAAAACAAAAAATTAAAATAACAAGCATATGTGTTCATCTTTGGTGTCGAAATTCAAATAAAAAGGAAGGAAAAAGAAAGCTAGGTTTCGGCTAGGTTTAAGCTTGATTAAGGAATGTTTTGGTTTCTGTTTTTGATAATTTCTATATTTTTGTGATCGTTGCTACATGCTCTATCAAACCCATGCCTTAATTTTGGAATTTGATGAATATTTTGAGATGTGCCATTGATGAATGTTTAAGCTTTGTGATGTTAGTTGATGAAATATGAAATATATGTGTTAGGTTAACATGTTTTTTATTTGGATTTTTGATGAATTTGAGTAATTTAGAATAAATTGTGAAAATAATATTTTGAGGGACTAAAATGTGAAATAAATGAAATGTATGGACTTATATGAAGCAAATGAACATCTGGCTAAGCATGAATGTAATGAAATTATGTGTATTTTGTGAATTTGTGAAATAGGGACTTAAATGTTAAAATGTGAAAATATGAGGGCTAATTTGTAAATTTCCCTAAATGTGTCTTTTTGGATTGAATTGAATGATTTGGTGAATAAAATAGTTAAATTTGAATATAGATCAAGAACAAAGAAAACGAATTTAGACCGAGGAAAGTTGAAAGTGATCAAGTAATTGAATCCGTCCGTTTAATCTGAATATGAGGTAAGTCTATATACAAATAAATGTATTTAAGTTGATTTGTACATGTCCATATGCCATTAAATTGTGATGAATGGCTTTGGATGATATACGTGTGAACTCCGAGAAAGTATCGACAATGTGTCAAAGTTTGAAAAGTCCCGTACGAACCTTAGGAATAGATAGGATTCATATGTCATGACATAGGGATTTCGATATGTGATATCATGTAAGACCACATTTGGGACGTTGGCATTGATTTAAGATTTACGTGTAAGACCATGTTTGGGACATTGGCATCCTATCTGATTCGTGTAAGACCCTGTCTGGGACAGTGACATCGATATTTGATTACATGTAAGGCCACGTCTGGGATGTTGGCATTGTACAGGTATTCCGAGTTATTTGAGTATCCCTATTTGATTCGAATGGTTCAATGGGAAAATCTGAGAAAATGAAAGACTATGTGAAATGTGTAATCGATTCAGGTACGTTAGAAATGAATACTATGTTTGAGTTTGAAAGGTGAGTAAATGTGAATTTGCTCAAGTAAGATATGTGCATAGTCTTGTTGAGACTAAATGTGATATATGTATGAATGTGCTATGATCTAATGAGATACATAGAGATGGAAGATGTTGCCAAGTAAATGAATTGTTTCAATGAAGCTAATAAGAAATATGTATATGCTAATAAGATATGTTGAAGTACTTATGATTGAAATGGTTATAAATGTTTATATGTTAAGTTTATTTGTATATGGCTTACTAAGCTTTTGAAAGCTTACTTTATGTGTGTGTTTGCATTGTTTTATAGATCGTTAAAGCCACAGAAGGCTCGGGGATTGTCAAGAATCATCACCACACTATCAAACACTATTTTGGTACTTTTGAATGTGTTTATAGCTAAGTATGGCATGTATAGTCTAGTTGAATTAGATGATGTTTTGAGTTGTATATATAAGCTATGTGATATGGCTTGTAAATGGGATGTGAAAATGGTAAATGTCAATTATGTTTTGTGATGCAAAGTTGGTATGTTATGATGAATGATTAGTATATTGAATTGGTAAGTTATGTGGATGGGTTTTGCTTAGAAATGCTTGTGATTAAAATGAGATAAATGAATCATAGGTTGGTAAGTTTGATATGCATGGAATGGTTAGAAAAGATGGACATTATTGATATAGTTTGGTTGCATTTTGAGGGCATGAAATGTGTTTATTTGTGTTTGTAGGTTTGACCCTAAATGGGTGGTAAATTGGCCTTACAAATGGCCTATATTTGCCTACACGGTTGAGCACACGGGTGTTGAAGTTGTAATTTAGTTCAAGTCAAGCTCGCGCACAGGCTAGACACACGGGCGTGTGACTGGCCGTTTGAAACAAGTTAGTTTTGACCACGAGCTGGACACATGGGTGTGTCTCAGGCCTTGTGGACAAGTCAAAATGTATGCCCTGTTTTGCCACGGCTTAGACACATGGGTGTGTTTGAAGCTGTGTGAGGCACATGGCCTGCCCACACGGGCGTGTGACCTCTGTAACTCTGAAAAATGTTAAATTTTTAAAAATTTTCATACGTGTTCGGTTTACTCTCGACCCTTTTCTAATGCATGTTTAAGGTCTCATAGACCTCATTAAGGGACTATATGCTTGTATTTTTCTATGATATAATGATGATATACTTTGTAATGTGAAATGTTCGTAAAAGTTTTAATTTGTCTGGTAATGCCTCTTAACCCTAAATCGTCGATGGTTATGGGTTAGAGGTGTTACAATTACAGAGCATTACCATAAAAATGTAACTTAAAAACATACATTGTAACACCCCGTACCCAAGTCCGATGCTAAGACTGGATAGAGACATTACCATGCTTGCACTTACTTAATCAAGTACTTGCTGGCTATAAAATTTCGTTTCTACTTAAAACC
Organism: Gossypium rotundifolium; assembly: GCA_025506655.1. Lineage (NCBI taxonomy): Eukaryota > Viridiplantae > Streptophyta > Magnoliopsida > Malvales > Malvaceae > Gossypium > Gossypium rotundifolium. The sequence continues at coordinate 47,301,379 of CP106725.1, forward strand.
TTTCTTTCTTGGTCTAGGCATATGTATCATGGTCATACGAGGCCTTAAACAATTGTTCGGACTTTTGGAACTTATCGAAAATCCTTTCTCAAAGTCAGAGGTTACACGCCAGTGGGGTTTAGGGCACACCCATGCACCCCTAAACACGCCCATGTTTACCACTCGTAAGGAGCTACTGACTTATCTGGAACAGCATGACACGCCCGTGTCCTCTGACCGTTAGAGCTACATACTTATTTGACACGGCCTGAGCACACGTCCATGCCCAAGCCGTGAGTCTTACATGGCTCATGCACACGGCCGTGGGATTCACCCGTGGCCTATTTAACAAGTAATCATAAGGTGCAGGGTTCGCACGGCCCAGACACCCGCCCGTGTGTCTAACCGTGTGGGAACTTAGAGGCTATATACCAAGCCTTTTTCCATACTACATTTCATACATTACTATACTAATTCAATAAAGTCTCAAATCAATGACTAAAACACATGAATTCATACATTTGATTCATGAAAATAAAGTGTTACTACCATACAATTACAACAACTTAGCCATCATCAACGGCTATACACAATTAAACTATGAGCCCTCTTAGGCCAACACAATTAAGCACCCTTAACCACAACTTAATCAACCTTAAGTTCTAGCCCTATACATGCCATGACTCAATAGGACTTGATACCTCATGCCAAGGGTTTGCTCGATAGTGTGAAAACTTCTCCGGCGGTCTCCAACCTGAGCTAGCTAAAGTAACCTATAAGAGATGAGAAAAGAAGAGGAGTAAGTAATAATGCTTAGTAAGTTCACCTGCATAAACTGACAAACACTAATATTCATTGAATATACATGACTACAAGTTATTATAATGAGCCTTTCTCACAAACTCAGAGTTACTTACTCAATCATCCTTAAAGCTTACTCGTTCTACCTTTTACCATACTCTTACCATCCCACAAGCCGAATGCTCGTTTAATTAGCATACACTCCTGTATTAATCATCACAAGATCATATAGAACAACACACCAAGCATTTTCGATAATTCATTCACACAGCTACTTTACTCAGAATTTTAACCACACAGTCCATTGATTTCTAACATATTTCAGGTGGTAAAGCACACAGTCCATCATTTAATATCAATAAGGTGATATCGCACATAGCTCACCTTTAATTTCTCATTCATGGATAGTAATCCATACGTATATCTCTATTTCAAATGTTCCACTGAGAACTTCCTCACACACTACTATCCTTACTTAACGTTCTACGGTACTCGTTCACATTCACACAATGCATCAGTGAGGTTATTTCATGCGACTAAAGTGCATCAATTACACCTATTCCACTAGGGTTTATCAATCATTGAATCCATATCAATTCAATCCTAACATATACTTGCTCTTCTCATGGTACAATCACATACATTCCACATGTCCGTTGAACCACTCAACTTGTTAAATAACTCTCTTGAGTCTCATGTACATAGCTCTCATTGACACCAGACCCCAACAAGGTCTTACATCTATTGACATGTCGATGCCATGTCCCTAACATGGTCTTATACAAGCTCTTACATCGAGGCCATATTCCAATATGGTCTTACTCAAGACTTTAACCATCATCATTTCATGCTATGAACATTTATCATTTCTCTTAGGCTTAGTTCTCTTGACATCTCATCGACTAAATTTCATACATTCATAGTATAAACATACATTCCATTTTGCATTAGAGTATCAAATTATCTCATATGTAGTTGCAAGGTTAGCACATGAACTTACCTCGATGCCAAAAGGGCCGAAAAAGACTTTTTGCCCACCTTTCTCTTTTCCCCTATTTTAGGTCCGAATCTCATTTTCTTTGATCTATAACAATAAAATTTACTCGTTTAATCACTTAATGATCATATTACAACATAATATCCACCTAGGCAAAATTAACCATTTTGCCCCTATACTTTGGCAAAATTACGATTTTTCCCTAGGCTCGTAAATAAATTTTCATCTCGATTTCTTGTTAAAAAAGCCTAGCTGAACATTTAATCCTCTTACAACTATCTCTAATTGCAACTATTTCATGCCTTAATGAACAAATTACAACCTTTGCATAATAACACATTTTAGGTATTTTCCATGAAAATCCTTTCACAAAGTTGTTTCTCATCATCCTATCATTCATTTTCTTCCATAAAAACTCAATAAACAATATAGACTCTCTAATGGCAAGTCCCTAGACTCTCAACCATATTGTAAAATAGTCTCCTCATTAGCTAGCTTAAGCTTTGGGGATCACAAAAGTACAATTTTCTTCAAGAAAAATGATCAAAATCACTTACTAGGGAGGAGGATTGCTTGCTGAAATTTTAAGCTTCAAAACCCCCTTGTTTTTGCTCATTTTCGGTGGAGAAGAAGAGAGAAAAAGATGATATCTTTTTCCTTTCTTTATTTTATTATAAAACATCAATTTCAACCCACCAACTTTGACCAAAAATTAAAACTCTTATCCCCTCTTGTGTACATGGCCGGCCATCATATTCAAGATGGTCTAATTGCCCTTTAAAACCCTCCAATTAATATTTCATGGCTATTTGGTACCTTTAGCCTATAGAATGGCACTTTTGCACTTTATGCGATTTAGTTCTTTTTAGCGATTAAGCATGAAATCGCTAAAATTAAAACACCAAAACTTTTATACATCTTTAAACATGTTATAACACATAATATAACATGAAAATAATTTTCTCTTTTCTCAGTTTAGTGATTTTGAGATCACTGTTTGACTAGACCCTAAATCGGGCTTTTACAATTCTCCCCTTAGGGATTTTCGTCCTCAAAATCTTATCAGGAGGAGTTGTTATCAACATTCTTAAAACATTTCCATAAATTCTTCAAAATCACATATTCACTTATCCACAAGTTTCCTATGAAAACAATCTTTAAGCTATCATACATATGGTTAAAGCACCACTTGCGACCTAGGTACTTATTCCTCCCGGGCATATACTCAATGATCCACTAATTTGGAACTCTCCACAAATCTGAATAATCATTCGGATCCTTATAGGTCGATTTACTACGACTCGAATGTCATTTCCCCTTCTTGGGAATTTTGTCAAATCACACTAGAAATCTATAAGGTTTTACCTTCCTTTCTCATTAAAGCATTCACCAGCTATATAAAAAAAATCCTAAATTGAACGCTTTTAAATCTCAGCTTTCTGTGGTCAACCACTTCTGACCATAAACTCATTCATCTCATGAAAGTACTCTGTTGTCAAACATTTAGGCACATAAATGTACTTCTTTATTCTTGTTTTATTAGATATGCCACTACTAAATCTCATGTCAAAACTTCTGTATAAGTTCTGGATTCATCATCAATCACTTTCTATCTCGAGGAAGCATCAACAACGGAAATCTCATCCAGCATGGATAGCTTGTTTAAAATACCATTTATTATAACGCTTCCGAACTCTTCTATACTGAAAGGAAGGCTCACTATAGTCATTAACCTTGCTAAAACTAGGATATTATCAACTAAAGTCAACCGAGTAACTAACTCGCATTGCTTAACATGAAGCTTTCCTTTAAACACATGTAGAATGACTACCATTTGTGAAGTATTACAATAACTATACCCACTATGATAAGTTCAAGTCATTTCCACTATCTCAGTGTCACAAGATGTTCTCACTCAAGAAAATTTTAGAAAATACTCATTGGTTTTCTATAGATCATCACAACACCTCCAATTCTCATACAGTTACGAAAGGGATTGTCCCGGGATTACCAATCTGGCAACTATCTTTCTCAATATAGACTGAACTCAGTACTAGAACTTTCAATCGATAACTTATTCTATAGCTTTCAACTTGACCATCGAGGTTTAAACGTTTTGATGAGCATATTTTTGTAATATGGTCCCCATTCACGAGCATACAGAAATTATTCTCTTTACTGACTCATGCTTGAACATACATAGAACTTGATTCATATCTCAATACATTAATCTACTCTTTTCTCCATACTGAGAACATACCTTAAGCACACTCTCATATGAGTTTCTCTTGCTATGCTAATCTAAAACTTTTACCATCGTCATTTCTCACGTTAACAGGGACATCTCTATCGAATTTATTAGCTCTATTCAATTTACTCGAAATCCCATCACACAACGCGAAACTTTAAATTTCACTTCTTGTACGAGAATCATCACCAACTTCCTCCTCAAGGTACCCGAATAAGGCTACAAGGAGACAAAAGACTATCAATTTAAGAAGATCTTGATAAACATACACCTCAGGCTTCCTACTCACTTGAGTCAATAGCCTAGGCTAACTTTCTCTTGTTCATAAATTTGTATAATCAATACAATCGTTAAAGCATTCGGACATACTTTCTTACAATTTCCTTTATTAAGCACCTACCGTGCCACACATTGTACTCCTTTCTTTATGACTCGTTCACAAATGTCTATTTTTACCCATTCACATGGCTTTAGTAAAATTTTGATTTCTACCCCTAGACTCATCTATATGTCCCATTAATCACTAGGGATAATCAAAGATGCATATTCATCATCATTCATATGGGTACGAAACCAATGCCACATCCCCGAGGTGGTCTTATATGGAGTCAACTCTAAATGCCAATGCCATATCCCGGATATGGTCTTATATAGGCTTCATGTCGTGTATCGATGCCATATTCTAAATACGGTCTTAATACGATTTTCATATCCATTTTCGAAGCCATTTTCTAGATATGGTCTTATACGAAATCATAACTTGGTGCCGAGGCCATGCCTCAAATATGGTCTCATACAGGACTTTATCTATTTCTTATCTAAATAGTAGCCCTTTTTAGCATAGTCCTTAGGACTCCAACTTCATGTTCAACAACAATTACTCTACCTAGTAAAGTATCATGTATCAATGTGATACAAAGCATTTTCAAAATGCTAACATGAATACTGCATTAATCACATACAAATTTACTCAATTTGACTCTCATAACATCTCATCATAATTCAGCGGTGGCAAGGAGGGTGAGGTCACAGAGCCTCTTAACTTAACTCTCGTGACTACATGCATATGATTTACGATTCATCATTAATAAAATATCATCATAGTCATACAATTCATCTCAAGTGAGTTTTCACATTTATCACGCTACAATTGTTTCTATCACAAATACATTAGAATAATGTATTCACTAACTCAAGTTCTACATTACTATCTACTTGAGCACTCAACATTTAACTCTACTTTCTCTTACCATCACTTATCAATTAAAGAATGTCTTACGGATTTGAGTATGCCATTTACTTGATTACCATAGTCCAACTATGGTTTTACTCGTATCTTATCCTCACATCCCAACTATTACTTTACATGTCATCACAATGCCATAGCCTCACTATGGTCTTACATGAAATCTCATATCAATACCAATGCCATATCCCTGATATGGTCTTTTATGGAACTCATGCCAATGCCGATGCCATATCCCAGATATGGTCTTACACTGGCTCTTGTCTTAATGCCGATACCATGTTCCAAACACGATCTTATACTAGTACTCATAATACGGCCGATGCCATGTCCCAGACATGGTCTTACACTGACCCTCATAATATGGTCGATGCCATGTCCCAGACATGGTCTTACACTGGCTCTCATAATGTGGCCGATGCCATATCCCAGATATGGTCTTACACTAGCATACATATCAACGCCGATGCCATGTCCCAGACATGGTCTTACACTGGCTCTCTCATTGCCATGGTCCAACCATGGTCTTATTCATCTTTTCATCGTTGAACGACCGTACTCATCTCCCACATTCTACTTAATCAAACTTCTCAGTTTTAGCTCTCATACCACAATATAGGTGGTTTCTTGCTCTTACTACTTCTCGCATGCATCATGGTGCTTACTATTCTCATGTCTGTGAGGTAAACAAGGTACCTGTAACACTTGATCAAAAAGATCATTATGCTTTACTATAATAAACATAATCTCAGCATAACAATTCATAACATGAATTATACTTGTTAGTCAACCTTAACTAGCATGACATAATATCAACTTTACTACTACCTTTCTTGCTATCTCATTTTAACTTTACTCATTTGCCCGATGAATTTCTGTGAATTATCGAGGATACTAAATCTCTTGTCATGAACTTGATGTCAAAGCCATACTCTAGGCATGGACTTACATGAAAGGTCTCTTCTTGAACTAATGCCAAGCTTGCCTTGGTCTTACATGAAATATCTGTTCAATGCCAAGCTTGCCTTAGACTTACATGAAAGGTCTCTTCTTGAATCAACGCCAAGCTTGCCTTGGTCTTACATGAAATATCTGTTCAATTCCAAGCTTGCCTTGGACTTACATGAAATATCTATTCAATGCCAAGCTTGCCTTGGACTTACATGAAATATTTGTTCAATGCCAAGCTTGCCTTGGACTTACATGAAATATCTGTTCAATGCCAAGCTTGCCTTGGACTTACATGAAAGATCTCTTCTTGATTGTCGATGACATGCCTTGGCTTGGTCTTATACGGGCTTTCTTGTCTCATGTGATGGATCGAGTATCCTGGGCAATTCTTATTCAATTGGGACTTGCTCATGTTTAATCTCTTTGTTCACAAAAACGATAGGCATTACAAAATAACAATGTATATTATACTAAGCAATTCAATGATAGCAATCATAAAGCTTAGAAATCATACAAACTTATTGAAATTAGTTCGGTTGGAATCATCACTGTCTTAATAAAACAATTTTGTTAGAGCCGGGAGACATCACACTATCACGGTCCACATATGACATGCATAGCTAGACTCTTACTCTAGCTAGGTTAGTCCTAGAACTGACTAAACCATAGCTCTGATACCACTAAATGTAACACCCCGTACCCAAGTCCGATGCTAAGACTGGATGCGAGACATTACCATGCTTGAACTTACTTAATCAAGTACTTATTGGCTATAAAATTTCGTTTCGACTTAAAACCTTCCTTTCTTGGTCTAGGCATACGTATCATGGTCATACGAGGCCTTAAACACTTGTTCGGACTTTCAAAACTTATCTAAAATCCTTTCTCAAAATCAGAGGTTACACGCCCGTGGGGTTTGAGGAACGCCCTTGCACCCCTAAACACGCCCATGTTTCCCACCCGTGGGGAGCTACTAACTTATCTGACACGGCCTTGACACGCCCGTGTCCTCCAACCGTGTGGAGCTACTGACTTATTTGACATGGCCTGAGCACAGGCCAATGCCCAAGCCGTGAGTCTTACACGGCTCATGCACACGGCCGTAGGATTCACCCGTGGCCTATTCTAACAAGTAATCATAAGGTGCAGGGTTCGTACGGCCCAGACACCCGCTCGTGTGTCTAACCATATGGACACTTAGAGGCTATATATCAAGCCCTTTTCCATCCTACATTTCATACATTAATAACTGATTCAATAAAGTCTCAAATCAACGACTAAAACACATGAATTCATACATTTGATTCATGAAAATAAAGTGTTACTACCATACAATTACAACAACTTAGCCATCATCAATGGCTATACACAATTAAACAATGAGCCCTCTTAGGCCAACACAATTAAGCACCCTTAACCACAACTTAATCAACCTTAAGTTCTAGCCCTATACATGCCATGACTCAATAGGACTTGATACCTCATGCCAAGGGTCTGCTCGATAGTGTGAAAACATCTCCGGCGATCTCCAACCCGAGCTAGCTAAAGTAACCTATAAGAGATGGGAAAAGAAGAGAAGTAAGTAATAATGCTTAGTAAGTTCATCTGCATAAACTGACAAACACTGATATTCATTGAATATACATGACTACAAGTTATTATAATGAGCCTTTCTCAGAAACTCAGAGTTACTTACTCAATCATCCTTAAAGCTTACTCGTTCTACCTTTTACCATACTCTTACCATGCCACAAGCCGAATGCTTGTTTAATTAGCATACACTCCTGTACTAATCATCACAAGATCATATAGAACAACACATCAAGCATTTTCGATAATTCATTCACACAACTACTTTACTCGAAATTATAACCACACAGTCTATTGATTTCTAACATATTTCAGGTGGTAATGCACACATCCCATCATTTAATATCAATAAGGTGATATTGCACATTGCTCACCTTTAATTTCTCATTCATGGATAGTAATCCATACGTATATCTTTATTTCAAATGTTCCACTGAGAACTTTCTCACACACTACTATCCTTACTTAACGTTCTACGATACTCATTCACATTCACACAATGCATCAGTAAGGTTATTTCATGCGACTAAAGTGCATCAATTACACCTGTCCCACTAGGGTTTATCAATCATTGAATCCATATCAATTCAATCCTAACATATACTTGCTCTTCTCATGGTACAATCACATACATTCCACATGTCCATTGAACCACTCAACTTGTTAAATAACTCTCTTGAGTCTCATGTACATAGCTCTCATTGACACCATACCCCAACAAGGTCTTACATCCATTGACATGTCGATGCCATGTCCCTGACATGGTCTTATACAAACTCTTACATCGAGGCCATATTCCAATATGGTCTTACTCGAGACTTTAACCATCATCATTTCATGCTATGAACATTTATCATTTCTCTTAGGCTTAGTTCTATTGACATCTCATTGACTAAATTTAATACATTCATAGTATAAACATACATTCCATTTTACATTAGAGTATTGAATTAACTCATATGTAGTTGCAAGGTTAGCACATGAACTTACCTCGATGCCGAAAGGGCCGAAAAAGACTTTTTGCCCACCTTTCTCTTTTCCCCTATTCTAGGTCCGAATCTCGTTTTCTTCAATCTATAACAATAAAATTTACCCGTTTAATCACTTAATGATCATATTACAACATAATATCCACCTAGGCAAAATTGACCATTTTGCCCCTATACTTTGGCAAAATTATGATTTTGCCCCTAGACTCGTAAATAAATTTTTATCTCAATTTCTTGTTAAAAAAGCCTAGATGTACATTTAATCCTCTTACAACTATATCTAATTGCAACTATTTCATGCCTTAATGAACAAATTACAACCTTTGCATAATAACACATTTTAGGTATTTTCCATGAAAATCCTTTCACAAAAGTTGTTTCTCATCATCCTATCATTCATTTCTTTCCATAAAAACTCAATAAAAAACATAGACTCTCTAATGGCAAGTCCTTAGACTCTCAACCATATTGTAAAATAGTCCCCTCATTAGCTAGCTTAAGCTTTGGGGATCACAAAAGTACAATATTCTTCAAGAAAAATGATCAAAATCACTTACTAGGGAGGATGATTGCTTGCTGAAATTTTAAGCTTCAAAACCCCCTTGTTGCTGCTCATTTTCGGTGGAGAAGAAGAAAGAAAAAGATGATATTTTTCCTTTCTTTATTTTATTATAAAACATCAATTTCAACCCACCAACTTTGACCAAAAATTAAAACTCTTGTCCCCTATTGTGTACATGGCCGACCATCATATTCAAGATGGTAAAATTGCCCTTTAAAACCCTCCAATTAATATTTCGTGGCTATTTGGTACCTTTAGCCTATAGAATGGCACTTTCGCACTTTATGCGATTTAGTCATTTTAGCGATTTAGCATGAAATCGCTAAAATTAAAACACCAAAACTTTCATACATCTTTATAAACATGTTATAACACATAATAGAACATGAAAATAATTTTCTCTTTTGTCGGTTTAGTGATTTCGAGATCACTGTTTTGACTAGACCCTAAATCGGGCTGTTACATACATTACATACCATAATTGACTCGTAAATATTATTTAATATTTACGAACCTACTCATCGGATTTGTGGCCCTAAAACCATTATTTTTGACACCACAAAAAAATAGGTTGTTCCATTAATGGTGTTTTTGATGCTTTTCTTTAAATTATTGGGGGTTTTAATGCAAGGGAGATGATAGAAAACAAGGGATTGGAGCTTTCGAAGATTGAAATTGGAGGATGGAAGTTTGGGATTTTTCCTTCCTAATGGGCAGCACAAGAAAAAGATGAAGAATGTTTCTCTTCTTTTTTTTTTAAACGTCAAAATTAGGGTAAAAAGAGGGAAAATAGGCTTATTTTAAAACTTGGTATATTTGTTTTAAAAGTACTCTTAAATTAATCCTTTTACAAAACAATCATCTTTTTAAAATTGGAGGTCTTATCTACCATATTTAATTTACAAAAATCCATAGTCGAATATATTTTCAGTTTACAATACTTATAAATTTCCAAATTCATTCTGAGCTAAAATCTCTAAATTACCCTCGAACTCCTAGGCCAAATTTCGAGATGTGACATGATTAGTCAGAATGTGAAGAACTCGATGAAAAGGCTCTATCCACTATTCAATTATGCCTCACGAATAATGTGTTACAAAAGACTTTAAAGGAGAAAACAACGTTTGTGTTATGGAAGAAACTAGAAGCCTTATATATAACAAAATTTTTGGCCAATAGGTTAGTAGTAAAATAACATCTCTACATATTCAGAATGGCCAAAGGTGTGTCTATTAGAACTCATATTAGCGATTTTTTACACTTCTTAATGACTTAAGGAATCTCAAAGCAGAGATTAATGACGAGGATCTAGCTATGTTGTTGTTATGCTCTTTGCCCTCTTCTTATAAAACTTTCAGGGAAACTCAAATTTATGGGAGAGATCATCTCTCGATTGAGGATGTGAAGATGAATATTCTAAGCAAGGATAAACTCGACAATGAGTTAGGCCCAAACAAAAAATCGAACGGGCAAGTCTCAGTTCTAGTTGTAAAAGGTAGATAACGAACAAGAAAGACAGATCGAAACAGGTCTAAAGTAAGGTCCAAATCAAGAAATCATGACAAATACTGTGTCTATTGTAAAAAGGTGGGCCATGTTAAGGCAGAATGTTGGAAACTTCAAAATAAAATAAAAAAAGGATGTCGAAAATGACGAGAAAGATAAGCAGAAAGCTGAAGTTGTTGATGCTAGTGTAGCCGATGACAGAGGTGATGATTTCTTGTTGGTGTCAACGACTGAAAGCTCTCATTTTACTTCCGAATGGATCATAGATTCAAGGTACTATAGCAACCTTTTTTAGACCGTTCTGAACCAGTATTGTCATCAACCAAACTTGCCACAAACTAAAATTTGCAATTTCGCCAAACTTCTCAATATCGACCCTTGACGCTGTCATCTCTGAACGGGTTGATTGCGAAAATCAAACTAGGTCGGATACTAGTTTGTAGGGGATAAACGCAATTAAGCAACAAATAAAGTGAATGATTGAATTGATCGAGTTCTTAATTTGTGCTATAATATTTTGAGTGGAGAAATTTATCATTTGATTATATTAGTTTCAATAATAATTATTAGGAACAATGAAAGTGAAAATTTTTAATTTTATTTAAACAATTGTAATATATCTTTAATTGACGCTAAAAATAAAAATATACATGTCGGTTTTAGAACCACAATTAAAAAACACCTTCGCGATCAAATAGTATTCTTAATTTTATATAAATTTAAAAACTTTGATGTAGCAACAAGTGATAGATGCAATGATAAAATACATTACACTCTCGAAAAAAGAACTGATATTCTCATCCTAAATATGACATTGTTGAAAAGGATTGCCGTAAACTTTGAAAAACTTATTTATATCCCAGAAAAGATTTATTGGTTCCACCAAAAAGATAAAAAAAAACTTAGACATAATGTTAAAATTTTTATTCATTGTATTAAAAAAACTTATTTATTTCTCACCATAATAACAAAGCGAAAGGAGCCTATTAAATAAAAGATGGCACAGGAAATTCAAAAGCCCCTTCAAAGACATATTGTCCAAGAACAGGTTTAGGTGATACATATTTGCTAAAGAAAATTATTTTATTTAGAATTCATTTATCATAATTTTAAAACATTGCATTAATAAAAATCATAAGTATTGAAAGGAAATCATAGATTAAATTTCCAAGTTCTCATTCCCCTGCACAATAAAAAAAAAAAACCCAATTATTAGGTATTTTACATATAGTTGAAAAATGAGTAAATAATTTCATGCTTATTGATAGACCAACTTCTAAAGCTCTTTCTCTGCTTTACTTCTCCATTGCTAATTGATTCTACTAAAAACAAAACAAAATAAAACAATATGTTTAATTTCTTGCTTAATACATTCATGCATTAAATATTTTTCTAGACCAAAAATTTTAAATTAGATATAAATTAACCTAAATGCAAATGAGGTGAAATAAAATGTAGACCCAAATTTTTAAAATTTATTAACACAATATATATAGATTAAAAAGAAAGGTACCTTCCTGTTTTTAAGTCCATTAAGAGATGCAATGAGATGAACCTCCATAAACTTTATTTGGTTTAGGTCCTCAACATTTTCTGAATTTTTCCGGTCCTTGGAATATCACAAAATTTATTATTAGAATATTTGATAATCTATTATACCACGATTCATGTGTTGATATGTGCTTAATATTGACAAGTGATATTTGTGTATATAATTAAAATTTTTAAATATTAGAATATTTCAAATCTCAGTATGTTACTTTTCTTAGTAAGTTCGTCCTTCAACTCTTGCCGTTGATCTTTATATAACTAGAGCAAAAATAAAATGGATTAAAAACTAATAAAAAAGAGAAAAAAAATAAATTTTGTTATGTTCTCAACTTTAGAAACCTATTTACCTTGAGGGTATCAACATTTCTATTACGGGGCAGGCTTAATGGATCAAACTCTAATTCCCAATTTACATAAAATTTTTCAACATCTTCATTAAAAAAATTAATTTTAATTATGAAAGAAATGAAATTATAAAATAAAAAAAATCCCTAAATCAAGTCCGGATACCGAAATATACCTCCATTGTATAGGCCTTTTTGGCGAAAAAAAGAAAAAGAAATAGAAATTGTAGCTATCGATTTCTTTTTTATAAAAAGGAAAAATTATTTTATTAATATTATTTACCTTTCCTCCCGCTCTACGAGACTTTCTCAAGAATGCTATATGAACCAATATTTAGACCAATTTTTTTAAAACATAAATTTAAATTTTTTCAATAAAATGAAATGAAACGTAAATAAGAAAAAAGAAACTGGAGTTTTAATTGTGAAAGAAAATAATAATATTAATAGTGATATTTAAAAAAAAGGAATAAAGTAATTTACTTGAGGTCTTGACCAACAAAAATGGTTGGTTTACTGGAGGGGGAAGAGAGTAAAAGAACAACTTCAACATCACACAATATAGAAAGTTCTTTTGCTTTCCTAAGAATCCATCTTTTTCGCTTTGAATATTTTGCTTGTCTTGCTTTCATGTCTTTCAATCTTTGAATTTTAAAATTTCTTCTCCCTATTTTTGTTTTCTTCATGTTTTTTTTTAATTCTTTTCTGAATTTAAGAGTAAAAAATAATAGTGTTTATATATGTAAATAAGAATTGTAACCATTTACGATAAGAATTTATGGTAATTTAAACTAAAATGTGACAAGATTTTCACATATGTTGAGCGTTTTTGTTGAATCATGAACCCAGGTATTGCCAGAAGTAGAGAAAAGAATTATTTTTTCTCTCTTCTTGCCTTTTGTTCTTTGTCGTATTGTACTTTCCATTTAGAAAAGACTAAAATTGAAGATGCCATATGGGGATGGGACCACATGGAGTGCTTTTGTTTTTAGTTAAATCATGTTATTAATTTATGTACTGTGAATTTAGTCCTTTTTTATTTTAATTTGGTCAATTTTACACAATATTTTATATTATATTATTTTTATAAAATTAAATAAAATATTTTATAAAATTAAAATGTATATTATAAACAAGGTTAAGTTATCGTTTTTCAAATTTTAGTGCCATTACAAAGTTTGAAGGCATAAATTCATAGTTCGTTGCATGATAATAGATTTGATTATGGGTCGGACCATCTGTAACAAGGAATATGTGCAAGTGTACACAATTGTTCAAGTAATAAGTAAGTAAAATTAGTTATCGTCTCCATAAGGACTGTATAAGCTTAACCGATTAATTGAAAAATTATAATTAACAATTTGATATAAAAACTCAATAAATTTGGATAGTGATGATTATATTAACTAGATGCAAAGAGTGATCCCTAATGCAATTTTAATCTAGATGCAATTTACCTAAATGTATGAATGAATGACTTTAGCAATAAAAACAATCAACATTAAATGGGCTAGGATAATTATATTAATCAATTCAATTTACTTTATCATACTTAACAATGTTTAGAAATACTTCCATGACAACTCAATCTTTCATGAATTTGGAAACTAAATTAAGTCCTTTCAAATTCTTTTACTTAGTTAAATATGCATTTTACTAATCATATTAGCTAAGGGTCTCTTAGTATTTATGGGATGTCACAGGTACATTTACGTTGGCAATAGTTTAATCATATAAAAAAAAGTATGCAAGATAATAGAGCTAACTAAAGATATTATGAACCTCAACTTAGTTGGGTTTAATGATCTAAATTGAGCATTGCACTTTGTAGCTATGTGTCTACTAGTCGTCGTCTGGCTAGGATCGCTCAGCTAATCTGAGTGCACTCAATCACGTTTGAATGAAATGCATCATGATACAAATTGAAATGATGATCGACTGAGGCCAAAACATATTAAACATGAATAAAATAAATCTTATTGAATTAACATAATTATCCTAGCAAATAGGATTTAAAATACCATAATTGATGTAAAAAATAATAAACTCAAAGCAAACATAATTAAAATAAATAACAAGTGTGTCGTAACGTTGCCTACATAAGAGTACAGGAGCCTAGTAAATAAAGCTAGACACGGAGAGCCTAAATTAATGTAGAGTCGCCACTAACCAATTAGGGCTAGGTTGGTTAGCCACCTATTGTCTAAATGTCAAGAATTAATACTATGAAAAATCCTAAAAGTCTAGACTCGATCTCATCACCAAATTTCGGATTCGGGAGTATGGTTACGTGTAGGGAAGGTTATAATACCCCCACAACGCCTATCCAGGGATAGTCCTACGGGGTCTTAGGAGCTAGATTTTTTTTATTTAAGCATATTAATGTCTTAATCTAGGCTAAAATCTTATGGAGATCTTAAATAAAAACTCTAAAGAAACTGTCTCCGGTTTACTTGTAACTCGATTAAAATGTGTTCACCAAACTTATCTAGTTTAAAACTTAAATTAGAGATTTTTTACTTTTAATGGGAACCCTAAAGGATACCTAAATAATTCTAGTAAAATACCTCCAATTCCTAAAATTAATTCTATCTTAGAATTCTAAAAGAAAACCTAGAAATTACTAATGAATTAAGAGAAATATTAAAATCCATCTACAATTTATTCGATCTTATTATTATTATTATTATTATTATTATTATTTGAAAGATTTAATTAATAACGTTAAACCTATCAAGATCTTACGAAAGTATCCTATGACGGGTTTGTCATTTATCTTACTTTAAAATTCTTGATCTAAGGTTTAAATTCGTCAAAATCCTAAAATAATATATCTTAAATAACATTTATCGACTTTCTTAAAAGTTTCTAAAAAATACTTAGAAAGACCTACACATGATTTACAATTCACCTACAAAATATTTATTTTTAATCTTGAATAAAGTCCTAAAGAATATTTACATATTAATTTAAGATTCTAAAGAGGAATCCTATACAATATTTAAAATTAGTTTAAAACCCTTAAAAAAATCTTCCATGTTATTTACAATTTTCTAGGGTAAATGGTAGATAAGATCTTAAAGACTAACCTAAATTCAAATGTAAAAACTTATGATTTCATTAAAATGTAACACCTACTTAACTAACTTCATGTCAACAAATATATGATGGTAAAATGACCTAAAGTTCCCTCTTTTAAAATGGATAGTAATAAAATAGGAAAATTAATTAAATCGGCTAAAGTTAATGAAAAGTTAAAACTCTTTCAAAAATGACAATAATAAAAAGAAAACTTAAATAAATGAAATAAATAAGACATTGACATGATTATGATGATGATAATACAATAATAAACCTTATTCATAATACAAGAAAAGAATCAAAGTAACATAAATAAATAATATTAAAATGTATGTAAGGGAATGTGTAAAAAACATAAATATAAATGGACATGAAAATAAATTAAGACAAAATAAGAGTAAATAAAAATTATACAAGTGTGAATAAATATAAAACATTAAAATAATGTGCATAGTTGACGTTAAATATATAAGGTATAAATGCAAATGAAAGGGAAGATATAAGTGTAAATAATTTATTAAAGATGGAAACAAAATGACATAGTTTGATTTTGGGACTAAAAGATAAAAAATATGGAAGACAAAGGACTGATGTAGCAATTAATTTACTTTTAATTTTGAAATTTCGGATTAAACTGAATGTTTGAATAAACAAAAAGGTTACGGGTGTAAATAGGCTAGAGAGTGAGGGCAATGTTGCAAAAAAATGATGTATTTTTTTGTAAATTTAAAAGGTAAGGGAGTGGGAATAAATTACCCATTTTTTGCACCTATAAATGAAAAAAAAAAAAAACTATTCATTCTTTCATTTTAACCTCATTAAAAAAAAAAAAACCTCTTCTTGCTTCTCTTCTTACTTCTATGTTGGCCATGGCTCCACCACCGGAGAACGCAACGGCTCTCGGCCTCAGTGGTGGAGTGCACATATCTGATAGCTAGAATTCTTTTTTTTTTTTTTGCAAAATCAAATTTTTCTTTAAGAAAATCACTATTTTTCTTAAAAATCGAAACTTTATTTCGAAATAATTAAAAAAGATCAAAAATATGTTTTAAAAAATTTAAACTTTTCTATTAAAATGACTAAAAATATATTTTTATTTTAAAATTTAAACTTTCTCTTTGAAAAATAAACACTATTTTTCTTAAAGATCAAAACTTTTATTTTGAAATAGTTGAAAAAATCAAAATTTTGTTTTAAAATTTAAACTTTCCTTTAAAATGACTAAAAAAAAAAGACAGATTTTTATTTTTAAAATCTAAACTTTCTCTTTAAAAAAAAAAACTTTTTCCAAAATCAATCCTTTTTTTTTTCTAAAGAAACCTTTATTTTAGAAAGGGAAAGAGAAAAAAGATTTTTTTAGGGCTTCTAGGGGCGAAGGACCGATAGTCCGATGACATCGCTTCATCGGAGCCCAAACCCGATCCCTCATGACATGATATGGCAAAAAAAAAAAAAAGATAGAAGAAAAGAAAACGAAGAGAAATAGGATGCTTATTGTTGTTTTTTTTTTTTTTACCTTTTTTTTAAAGAACAAAAATATGAAAAGCCTCCTATTTTTTTTTTCTTTCATTTCATTTCATGTATATATATTATTTTTTAATCTTATTTATTTATAAAAAATGAAAATAATAATATTTAATAATAATAGTAGTAGTGATGATAATAGCAATAATTTGGGTTGTAACACGCCAAAATTTTAATTTTTGATTTCGTGTATGTGTGATACACAATGTCTATCTGCTTCAATGGTTATGTGGTCTGGGTGTGTGTGTGAGGTCCCAAGTTCAAGTCTTACTTGGGCAAATTTATGTATTTTTATAAATAAAGCCTTAACCTTATGCAAAGGGCTTAAGTTTAAATGTTGGGTAAATTACATCAGAGTGGGTCTGTTGGTCTGGTGGTTAAGTGGTGTGTTATTATGGTGAAGGTCTTGTGTTCGAATCCCTGCATAGACAAATGTATTATTATTTTTTTGCTCAGATTTCGGGATAGAGTTGTGTAATAGGGGGATTCTAAGTAGTGGATGTGAAGTGGGAATTAGGGGAAAAGATTAAGGAATTTTGGGGGTTATTGAGATTTTATTTTATTTTTGTCCCATAACCAAATTTTGGCTCCCTTTTCCAAAAAAAAGTTTCTGCCGTCTATTCTTCTCACTCTCCTCTTGGTGAAATTCTTTGAGTTTTTCCATCTTTCTCTTCTTTTTCTTCTTGATTTTTTCCTAATCCATTTATTTTCCTTTGTTTTCGCACGCGGTTAGTGCTCATTTAGTTTCAAAAAGTGTTTCTCTTCATTTCTTTTAAATTGATGTCAAGTAACTTGATTTTAGGCCTTGAAGTGCTCGGGAGTGATTAGGCCTATAATAACAGTTTCTAGTCTAGCATCCAGATGGCACCTTACGAGGCATTATATGGTCGTAAGTGTCGCACTCCTTTATGTTGGACTGAGTTGGGCGAGCAACGTGTTCTGGGTCTTGAGTTGGTTTATGAGACAGAGGATAATGTTAGACTGATTCGGGATCGACTGAAAGCAGCTTCTGATAGGCAGAAATCCTATGCGGACTGAAGTGACATAAGATTGAGTATTCGGTGGGGGACTTTGTATTCCTTAAGGTCTCGCCATGGAAGAAGGTACTGAGGTTTGGTTGTAAGGGCAAGTTAAGCTCTAGGTTTATTGGACCTTACCATATTTTAAAGCGAGTGGGACCAGTCGCTTATCAGTTGGAACTACCTTTTGAGTTGGATCGTATCCATGACATGTTTCACATCTCGATGTTAAGGCGCTACCGCTCTGATCCTACTCACATCTTTTTTATTGAAGAGATTGAGGTTAGGCCAGACTTGACCTTTGAGGAGGAGCCGGTTCAAATTCTGGATTGAGATGTAAAAGTACTAAGGAGGAGATCTATTCCACTGGTTAAGGTTCTTTGGCGTAATCATAGCATTGAGGAGGCTACATGGGAGCCTAAGGATATGATGCATCAACAAAATCCTCATCTATTTTGATCGGGTAAATTTCGAGGACGAAATTTTCTTTTAGGGGGTAGAATTGTAACGCCCCAAAATTTTAATTTTTGATTTCGTGTATGTGTGACACACAATGTCTATCTGCTTCAGTGGTTATGTATTCTGGGTGTGTGTGTGAGATCCCAAGTTCAAGCCTTACTTCGGCAAATTTTGATATTTTTATAAATTAAAGCCTTAACCTTGTGCAAAGGGCTTAAGTTTAAATGTTGGGTAAATTACATCAGAGTGGGCCTACTGGCCTGATGGCTAAGTGGTGTGTTATTATGGTAGAGGTCTTGTGTTTGAATCCCTGCGCAGGCAAAGCTATTATTATTGTCATTATTTTTGCTTAGATTTCAGGATAGAGTTGTGTAATAGTGGGATTCTGAGTAGTGGATGTGAAGTGGGAATTAGGGGAGAAGATTAAGGGATTTTAGGGTTTATCGGGATTTTTTTCCCATAATCGAATTTTGGCTCCCTTGTCCAAAAAGAAATTTTTGCCATCTATTCTTCTCCCTCTCTTTTTGCCGAAATTCTTTGAGTTTTTTCCATCTTTCTCTTCTTTTTCTTCTTCTTGGTTTTTCCCTAATCCATTTATTTTCCTTCGTTTTCGCACGTAGTTAGTGCTTGCTTATTTTCGATAAGTGTTTCTCTTTGTTTCTTTCATGAATCTCTTAGCGACTGAAGTGGTAATGTTTTTCCTCTGCGATTTTGGCATAGGGGGAGGCTCGGACTGGTGAATTCAGTGTTCTCATCTTAACAATAGTTAAACGGAGGGTTATCGTTGTTGGTAAGTTGGATTTCTGTTCGTTCTTGGTTGTTAAGTCACTTGTAAATCCGTTAAATTGATGTTGAGTATCTTGATTTTAAGCCTTGAAGTGCTCGGGAGTGATTAGGAATCAAAACGATACCAACTGTGTACCCGAAACGCAAAAAATAGGGTTCGGCGAAAAGTAAAAATTGCTTGCTGTCGAGAAATAAGAGAAATAAGAGAAAATGATGCGAAAATTGTAGAGAAAGAAATAAGGGTGTTAAAAACTAGGAAATCAACGTTTTGCACTAAAACAGTTTTGGACAGCAGTAGTAGTCTAAATTTGATAAATCATTAAAAATAGTGTAAATTGAGTTATAGGTTTAATAAAATATGAAATTAAATTTTATTGAGTCTAGTCTTTCATTGAAGAAACAATGTAAGCAATTGAATTTTAAATCATGAGTTATAATAATTTTTTTGAGACAAGGTCAGAATGATTTCGGGTTCCCCTATTCTAACTTTGGAAAATCATTAAAAATATTAAAAATAATTATGGGCTTAATTTTATATTTTTAAATAATTAATGAGCCTATTTTCAAGATAAACAAACGGAAACATCATCTAAATTCCGTACTAAGAGATAAATAATTTTAAGTAAGGAAAGGTTGAAGCTGTCAAACAGCAAAATAGGGATAACTTTAAAGATTTTACTATACTTATTTGATACACTATAAATTCTGAAAATTTTATGGTAGAATGGTATTTGAGTCTAGTTTCAAAAAAATCAAGCGGATCTTAATTTGGAATTTTGTAGCTCAATATATAAATAATTTAGTGATAATGACTCAAGTAAACAGCTTTGAATGAACATATAAGTAAACAGTGAAAACATATATGGTTATTGAGCTAGCATGAGTTATTTTAAAAATGGATCACACGGCCAAGGTCAATTTGGGCCGAGCGGGACACACGTGTGTGTGGGCCCACGCAGGTAGATCACATGGGCATGTGGGCCCATTTTTACCGAAATGTTTTTAAGGTTGCACGGTCGCCTAAGTCGACTGTGAACCTCCTGTAGGATCGATAAGCGTTACTTAGACCCCTAAATATGTGAAATTGACCGAATGATATCTGTACTAAGCATGTTAATATCTGAAATTAACTGAAATTGCATAATAGCATATCATCCATTGTATGTTGCATTGCATTAGGTTGGGGGTTGTTATTTGGAGGAAGTGTACTGAAAGGCTTTAAGCCTAATTTATTGGTAGCTCAGCTGCAAACTGTGTCGCATTCGGTACTACTTTGAGTGTAGGGATGGGTGAGTTGATTATATTCTCACATGGAGTGTAGGGTTGGACGGAAATGGTGCGTAGAGGCTGGTTGGGTAGGATTTTGCTATTGCATAACTGTTATTGCTACTGATATTGTGATGAGCTAAGGCTCTACCACATTTTTGACACTGTACTGAGATGGGCTAAGGCCCAAACTATTATTGATACTGAAAAGGGCTTAAGCCCAAGACTGTTCAACTGTGCACTGTGAATAATAATTGTTTGTTTGTTTTTGCGGGATTACACACTGAGTTTATGTAAACTCACCCTTTTTGTTTAATGTGCACAGGTAATCCCCAAACTTAGAAGGATAGGTGCGATGGAGAACTCAGCGGTGACCACAGTAATTTTTGGGCTTCATGGTTTTCAATTTACGGTTTATGATTTGATTATTATTGATTATTTGGGTTGTAATTTAAGGACCCTCTGGGACTTTTGTTTTAAATTAGGGTTTTTATTTATTTATTTTACTTTATGTATTTATACATGCTGGTCGTAGGAAATTTGGTTTTCAAAAAGTTAAAGTATTTCCTAAATGCATGATCATCTAGACTGTTTTATTAAAGCTTCCGTAACAAGGGATGTTTCAAAACAAATGTTTAAATTGAATAAAGATGACTTCCTAAGTTCTAACAAAGGTTTACTAAAGATAATACCATGGAATGTTTTCATTATAACAACGAGGTTTCAAAAATATTATCATGTGACATTTCTAGATACGGCCATAATGTCTATGTCGAATTTGGGGTGTTAATTGGGGTGTTACATTTACTGGTATCAAAGCCAGGTTACAAAACTCGACTATGGATTATGGGTTTTATAAAAAATGTACTTTTGAAAAATTGATTGATTTCTAAATTATTTGAAATGTTTTTACTGAGTAAGTGGTACACCGAGCCTTCGACACCGATCCTGTAAGTATTCTAAACTGTGATTTGTTTTAAACTAAAATTGTTATGGATAGTATATTCTGAAACTACTATAGGTAGTAAACTGTATTGAAAACACTTTAGTTAGTGTATACTAAAAATTGTAGATGAACTGAAAACTGTAGTGAGACTACGATTTACGAAAACGAACTCTGAATAATCAATACTGTTTTACATAAAACATTTGTTAATAAACACTGGAACTATAAATGATTCATAAAACTATTAATACAGATAAACATGATTAGACAATGAGCGCACGAGGTATCTGTAGACGGGGTACTAGAGGCCGTAAAGGGGCTTGAGCTGAGTCCTTTTCACTGGTTAGCATATCGAATTTGGATACGAGTGAGACGCCAGTGTCTCCTACTACTGAGAATGGGTCTCAAGATTGCATGGCTAGGGATGACGTATTGTCCCAGGCTATGCTAAGGATTTTGGAGAGGGTCGCTGGGCCGAATACTGGATCTAGGGGCCGAGGGTCAGTTACGAAATGACTCCAGTCCAATGGAGCTGAGCTTTTTAGGGGAGTCACTAGGGTCACCCTTAATGTGGTGGAAAACTGGATTGAGACCACAGAGTGGATCATGGATGATCTGAACTGCACCCTCGAGTAGAAATTAAATGGTGCAGTGTCGCTGCTACGTGATAAGGCTTATCAGTGGTGGCTCACTGTTAAGAAAGGCACTCAGCCTGAACGACTGACTTGGGAGTATTTTAAGACCTCCTTCCATGGGAAATATGTAGGGGCTAGTTACGTGGATGCTCGTAGGAGAGAGTTTCTGAATCTGACTCAAGGAGATAGATCAGTGGCCAAGTATGAGGTCAAATTTCTGCGACTGAGCCACTATGCGCAAGGTATGGTGGCAACTAAATATGAGCGATGTATCCACTTTGATAATGGTCTCAGGGATAATCTAAGGGTTCTGATAGCTCCGCAGATGGAGCGAGATTTTATTGCATTTGTGGAGAAGGCAAAGATCACCGAAGTGGATACTGAGGTAGTCATGATTAGGGAACGACAGAATTATCTGACTAATGTAATCTCTGCACTGGTGGCTGAGAAATTGGTTCGTAAGGGATATGAGGCATTCTTGGCCTATATGAGTGTTTCTATTTTAGGGACTCTACAGTCAAGGACATCAAGACTGTAAAGGATTTTTCAAATGTTTTTCCTGAAGAGTTACGGTTTACCTCCGAATCGTGAAGTGGAGTTTGGGATTGAACTTCTTCTTGGTACAGCTCCGGTGTCTATCTCCCCTACCGAATTGCACTGTAGGATCTTACAGAACTTAAGGCTCAGATTCAGGAGCTGTTGGATTGTGAGTTCATTTATTCCAGTGTGTCTCAATAGAGAGCATCTGTGCTATTTGTGTAAAAGAAGGATAGGATGATGAGGATGTGTATAGACTATCGACAGCTAAATAAGCTAATGATTAAGAATAAGTACCCACTCCCGAGGATTGATGGTTTATTTGACCAGTTCCAAGGGGCTTCTATTTTCTCCAAGATTGATCTGCGTTCTGGATATCATCGGTTGAGGGTTAAGGAGGCTGATGTATTTAAGACGGCATTTAGGATTTGTTGTGGATACTACGAGTTCCTAGTGATGCCTTTTAGACTAACGAATGCACCGGTAGCTTTCATAGACTTGATGAACTGAGTATTCCAGCCCTATCTGGATCGGTTTATGGTGATGTTCATCAATGACATACTATTTTATTCAAAGACTAAAGATGAGCATGATAAGCACCTTAGAGTTGTCCTTCAGACTTTGAGGGAAAGGTAGCTCTATGCTAAATTTAGCAAGTGTGAGTTTTGATTTTCGTGATAGTTGGGAGGAGTATTTGCCGTTAGCAGAGTTTGCCTATAATAACAGTTTCTAGTCTAGCATCTAGATGGCACCTTACGGGACACTATATGGTCGTAAGTATCACATTCCTTTATGTTGGACTGAGTTGGTCGAGTGACGTGTTCTGGGACTTGAGTTGGTTTCTGAGATAGAGAATAAAGTTAGACTGATTCGAGATCGACTGAAAGCGGCTTCTGATAGATAGAAATCCAATGTGGACCTGAAGCGACGTGAGATTGAGTGTTCGGTGGAGGACTTTGTATTCCTTAAGTTCTCGCCATGGAAGAAGGTACTGAGGTTTGGTCGTAAGGGCAAGTTGAGCTCTAGGTTATTAGACCTTACCGTATTTTAAAGCGAGTGGGACCAGTCACTTATCAGTTAGAGCTACCTCCAGAGTTAGATCATATCCATGATGTGTTCCACATCTTGATGTTGAGGCGGTACCACTCTGATCCTACTCACATCGTTTCCGTTGAGGAGATTGAGGTTAGGCTAGACTTGACCTTTGAGGAGGAGCCGATTCAGATTCTGGATTGAGATGTAAAAGTACTGAGGAGGAAATCTATTCCACTGGTTAAGGTTTTTTGGCATAATCATAGCACTGAGGAGGCTACGTGGGATTTTGTGTATGTGTGACAAACAATGTCTATCTGCTTCAGTGGTTATGTGTTCTGGGTGTGTGTGATAGGTCCCAAGTTCAAGCCTTACTTCAGAAAATTTTATGTAACACCCCAAACCCGGCCTAGAAGTTAGGCTCGAGTCCAGAATGTCACATTATAGTCACACTTCAAAACAATTTTACAATTTAATAATTTAAGGCCCAAAAGCCCAAAACCCTTGTATCTTGTTAAGTTAAGAGGAAAACCCAAAATTTAAGAAAACAATCATATGTTGAGTTATATAGAAAACCAAGCTAACTTTAGAAATTTTATGAAATTTATTAAGAAGATAGTTGAAACAATAATAATAAACCCAAAATCAAAAGTCAATTAGGAGTTACATGGCCTTATTACAATCCAATAAAAAAACAAAGTATTTAAAAACGTATTCATTTGAACAAATTAAAACATTTGATCAGCTTGTAGTGTGGCCATCTCTGAGTCCTCTCCCACGTCGAGCCGTCTATTTAGGATTACCTGAAACAATAAATTAAAGGGTGTGAGTTTCGAAACTCAGTGTGTACAACCCTTAGCAATCAAATCACATACAAATATTCACATTGGGCCTAAGCCTTATAAAAAAATTGGCGGTCTTGGGCCTTAGCCCACAATGACCTCAAATCATATCATATCGTATCATATACAAACAAGATAATACAAAACCCATCCCAATAATCCATCCACTACACACACCATTTCCCTTCCAACCATTACACACCTGTGGGGATTTCTAAATCAACCCACCCATCCTCTACACACCAAAGGTAGCCCGGTTACGGTGCTACCTAACGTAGCAGCAAAGCTACTAATCATATAACGGGTTTAAAGCCACCGGTAGATCCATGGCCATACGACTATGCGATCCTCAAATCTTCCTCCGTACCAAAATTCTCACCCATATGCATCCTAAACAAAATATCCTATGAGTGCATCAAACACACGAGTAACATCCACAAACTCATACTCGTCACATAGGG
Source organism: Gossypium rotundifolium (assembly GCA_025506655.1). Lineage (NCBI taxonomy): Eukaryota > Viridiplantae > Streptophyta > Magnoliopsida > Malvales > Malvaceae > Gossypium > Gossypium rotundifolium. Next base: position 47,326,731 of record CP106725.1, read on the forward strand.
GTATTTTTGTCATTTCACTACCTAAGGTTATTTTTGTAATTCTACCCTACAGGGGTATTTTGGTAATTTGGCAAAATAGGGGTATCTTGATAATTTTTCAAAATAGGCGTATTTTGGTACTTTTGCAAAATAGGGGCATTTTGATAATTTTACAAATATAATGGTATTTTAGTAACTTTACAAATATAATGGTATTTTAGTAATTTTACAAATCTAAGGGTATTTAGTCGCTCTCGGGTTTTAGTATTGAACTTTGGCCCATCAACAAGTCCTCGCGGCTAAAGTGAACAGACACTACGCACCAGGTAGGATTCTAAAGAAGAGGAGGTTGGCCACTAAGACTACTTAGGTACCAAGCTCTCCCTAGATCCAATCCTAGACATGCGTATGCCCGTTGCCACACCCTAACCCAGTGACTTGTTCAGGGATATGTTTAATTAGATTAAGTCTTATGAAATTTAAGAGTTTTACAAACTAGGCCTAAAGTCCATAAACCCTAGCATACTTATCTACGTCCCCAAACGCTCATCATGTCCAAATCACATCCTTACGGCCCTTTAGGCCCAAATCTCATCATATGGGCTATTAGGCCCAAAACAATTCCAGATCAAGTAATATGCATGACTAACTCAATTCATATAACCAAATCAATCGATTTCATCAAACTTAGCCTCCGGGCCCACCAGGCCTATTTAGCCACTTTCGACTTTTGGACTTTTAGGCGTTGCCGATATCGTGTGTGTGTAGTGTTTGTACACACTTGGTAACCTCGCGTGCTCCAAACCCCTTAGTCACGAACCTACAATCGACATTATTAGTGATTAACCAAAGCTTTAACACATACTTATCAAAAATCGAAACCTCACCGTACCCTTACCGTGTGCCTCACGTTCTAGTAGCCCTTCCTTTGCTACTATTTGCGATTATCCTCTAGATCTGTATCCAAACACCTATATCGTCAAAACCAAGTGACCCATATCGTACATAAGTCACCCCTATGAGCCACACTAGATTCGGCCATTTACAAAACCATGACTGGGTCGAGAACACTTACCACCTTGTTAGCAATCCTTACCTACCACGCTTACGATTGTTGAGCCTTACCCTTATTAATACAGGTTAACGATAAGGATTGGGTTAGATAGCCCTTCGGATTATGACAAAACACACTAAAAAGTTCAACTAATCACTTATCGAAACCCTCCTTTGATCCTGCAGCCTAGATCATTACTGAACAAGATTGACTTGGCTAAAAGTGGGTAGCAATCAATTGTGATGAAGGAGAACTAACTAAAAATCGGTAGAAGTAAAGCTATATGATAAGCTATATGATAAGAAGGTGTATTTAGCTTTCAGGGACAGAAACAGAACACAACTTTAATAGGAATTTTGGCAAAAAGAATGATGGGTTTCTTTTTCGGCAAATGGAAAAAAATTCGGCTATAGGAGAAACCGATTGAGAGGGGAGAAAGAAAAACTAAAGAATGCTGAAAGACCCTTTCAAGCATTTGGCCCCCTCCTTTTATAGTCTATAGCCGAAACTTAGTCACCTCTAGAGTCCAATTCGGCACCACTTCATCCACTGCTCATCTCCTAATTTTTCTCCATGATATATCCCTTATCCTTCTCCTAAATTCTCTCTACTGATCACTTCTCCTTAAAGTCCCTCTACACGCCACTTCTAGCCTTCTAGAAGCCTAAAATTAAACTCCAAAATAAAACTTAAGCTAGCACTCGAACCTCAGACCTCCCTGCATGCATAGCCACTTCACCACAGGCTTCTTTTTGCCATTTTTCACTTATTTTTATTTAAAAGCCCACTACTCACAACCCTGATTCCTTAATTAAATAAATTAAGAATCCTCCACCACAAAACTTGAACCCAGAGCTTCTCCAACACACCTAGACACTCCAAATTCATTAAACCCTCAAATCCCACATGCCAATTGTCATTTTCTCGCTCATTTAAAAAATTTCTAAGATCCAAAGCCCAAAGCCCAATTGGCCCAATACTTCTAGGCCCAAATTTGGGGCGTTACAATTCTACCCTCCTTAAAGAAATTTCGTCCCCGAAATTTCCAACTCTTAGAATAGTCACACAACCTAAACTACACAACCGCGCTTCCTCTACGCACTCTGATTTAATAACACATAAACATTGCATGCATACAATTTATATACCGAAAAATATAGCATCCGCACAAAACATACCCAACTTAATGGTGATTGAACAATCCCGAGCCTTATGCTCCCCAGACCCGCATCTTAAACACTCTCCTGACTTCCTCCAACATTCACCCGGATGACACCTTCTGCAATATTCGCAAGCCAAAAAGTTTGGACGTACCTTAACATGCTTCACAGAATGAGACTGTGGCCCTAGAAAACTGCGATCTCTTTTTTCTTACAGATCACGCACCTAACCCAAAGTGTTTCACCAATTTTTTTCACCTCCTCCAATACCTCCCTAACTAGCTAAGTTAGCACATCAGCCCTAACACCTCCACGGCCTCTGCCGCGTCCCCTTGCACTTCTTCTAGTGCTCATCGCTGATTCTCGTATTATTTGAATTAGAAATTTTTATGTATTTAGTTCATAGTTCCACTGTTTAAAGCACATGTATTTTGCAAGTAACAATTTAAAAGTTGTTTCGCGGTCGTGAATCCACCACAAACTTAAGTTTCCTACGGGCTTTAGTCTCTAAAAACCTATTGTTTAAAGTATCCCAATATCTAAATATAGTTCAATAATTTAAACAAGTAAAATAATAGAAACACTTACTTGGCTTGATGTCGAGGGCTCGGTGAACCACACTTCAAGAATCCTACAAAAACTTTTTAATACCCAAAATCTAAGTGCCCATTTCACAGCCCGAGCTTTGCAACTGGGCTATGATACCACTAAATGTAACACCCCAAACCCGACCTAAAAGTTAGGCCCGAGCCCGAAATGTCACATTAAAGGCACACTTCAAAACGATTTTACAATTTAACAATTTTAAGGCCTAAAAGCCTAAAACCCTTGTATCTTGTTAAGTTAAGAGGAAAAACCCAAAATTTAAGAAAACAATCATATGTTGAGTTATTTAGAAAACCATGCTAACTTTAGATATTTTATGAAATTTATTAAGCGGATAGTTGAAACAATAATAATAAACCCTAAATCTAACGTCAATTAGGAGTTACATGGCCTTATTACAATCCAATAAAAAAAGTATTTAAAAACGTATTCATTTGAACAAATTAAAACATTTGATCAGCTTGTAGTGTGGCCATCTCCGAGTCCTCTCCCACGTCGAGCCGTCTATTCAGGATTACCTAAAACAATAAATTAAAGGGTGTGAGTTTCGAAACTCAGTGTGTACAACCCTTAACAATGAAATCACATACAAAAATTCACATTGGGCCTAAGCCTTATCAAAAAATCGGTGGTCTTGGGCCTTAGCTCATAATGACCTCATATCATATCATATCGTATCATATATAAACATGATAATGCAAAACCCATCCCAATAATCCATCCACTACACACACCATTTCCTTCCAACCATTACACACCTGTGGGGATTTCTAAATCAACCCAACCATCCTCTACACACCAAAGGTAGCCCGGTTGCGGTACTACCTAACATTGCAGCAAAGCTACTAATCATATAATGGGATTAAAGCCACCGGTGGATCCATGGCCATACGACTATGCGGTCCTCAAATCTTCCTCCTTACCAAAATTTCCACCCATATGCATCCTAAACAAAATATCATATGAATGCATCAAACACACGAGTAACATCCACAAACTCATACTCGTCACATAGGGGTATTTTCGTTATTTCACTATCTAGGGGTATTTTCGTAATTCTACCCTACAAGGGTATTTTGGTAATTTGGAAAAATAGGGGTATCTTGATAATTTTGCAAAATAGGCGTATTTTGGTACTTTTGCAAAATAGGGGTATTTCATTAATTTTACAAATATAATGGTTTTAGTAATTTTACAAATATAAGAGTATTTTAGTAATTTTACAAATCTAAGGGTATTTAGTCGCTCTTGTGTTTTAGTTATGAACTTTTCCCCATTAACAAGTCCTCGCGGCTAAAGTGAACAGACACTACGCACCAGGTAGGATTCCAGAGAAGAGGAGGTGGCCCACTAGGACTGCTTAAGTACCAAGCTCTCCCTAGATCCAATCCTAGACATGTGTATGCCCGTTGTCACACCCTAACCCAATGACTTGTTCACGGACATGTTTGATTAGATTAAGTCTTATGAAATTTAAGAGTAGTTTAAACTAGGCCTAAAGTCCATAAACTCTAGCATACTTGTTTACGTCCCCATAAGCCCATCAAGTCCAAATCACATCCTTACAGCCCATTAGGCCCAAATCTCATCATATGGCCTATTAGGCCCAAAAAAATTCCAGATCAAGAGGATAACTCAATTCATATAACCAAATCAATCGATTTCATCAAACTTAGCCTCCGGGCCTACGAGGCCCATTTAGCCACTTTCGACTTTTTAGCTTTTTGGCGTTGCCGATATCGTGTGTGTGTAGTGTTTGTACTCACGTGGTAACCTTGCGTGTTGCAAACCCCTTAGTCACGAACCTACAATCGACATTACTAGTGATTAACCAAAGCTTTAACACATACTTGTCAAAAACTGAAACATCACCGTATTCTTACCGTGTGCCTCACGTTCTAGTAGCACTTCCTTTGCTACTATTTACGATTATCCTCTAGATCTGCATCCAAAAACCTATATCGTCAAAACCAAGTGACCCATATCGTACATAAGTCACCCCTATGAGCCACATTAGATTCGGCCATTTACAAAACCATGATTGGGTCGAGAACACTTACCACCTTGTTAGCAATCCTTACCTACCACGCTTACGATTGTTGAGCCTTACCCTTATTAATACAGGTTAACGACAAGGATTGGGTTAGATAGCCCTTCGGCTTATAACAAAACACATTAAAAGTTCAACTAAACACTTATTGAAACCTTCTTTTGATTCTACAACCTAGATCGCTACTGAACAAGATTCGACTTGACTAAAAGTGGGTAGCAATCGATTGTGATGAAGGAGAACTAGGTAAAAATTGACAGAAGTAAAGCTATATGATAAGAAGGTGTATTCGGCTTTTAGGGATAGAAATAGAACACAAATCTGATAGGAATTTTCGGCAAAAAGAATGATGGGTTTCTTTTTCGGCAAATGGAAAAAAAATTTGGCTATAGGAGAAACCGATTGAGAGGGGAGAAAGAAAAACTAAAGAATGCTCAAAGACCCTTTCAAGCATTCGACCCCCTCTTTTTATAGCCTATAGCCGAGACTTAGCCACCCGTAGAGTCCAATTTGGCACCACTTCATCCACTGCTCATCTCCTAATTTTTCTCCATGATATCTCCCTTATCCTTCTCCTAAATTCTCTCGATTGATCACTTCTCCTTAGAGTCCCTCTACACGCCACTTCTAGCCTTCTAGAAGCCTAAAATTAAACTCCAAAATAAAAATTAAGCTAGCACTCGTACCTCAGACCTCTCTGCATGCATATGTCGCCACCTCCCTACACCCTAGTGCCGTCACTTAGCCACTTCACCACAGGCTTTTTTTTTTTTCCATTTTTCACTTATTTATATTTAAAAGCCCACTACTCACAACCCTGATTCCTTAAGTAAATAAATTAAGAATCCTCCACCAAAAAACTCGAACCATGAGCTTCTCCAACACACCTAGACACTCCAAATTCATTAAACCCTCAAAACCCACATGGCAATTGTCATTTTCTCACTCACTTAAAAATTTTCTAAGATCCAAATCCCAATGCCCAATTAGGCCCAATACTTCTAGGCCCAAATTTGGGGCGTTACATTTTGGTATTTTTATAAATTAAAGCCTTAACCTTGTGCAAAGGGCTTAAGTTTAAATGTTTGGTAAATTACATCAGAGTGGGCCTGCTGGTCTGGTGGTTAAGTGGTGTCTTATTATGGTAGAGGTCTTGTGTTTGAATCCCTGCGCAGGCAAAGGTATTATTATTATTATTGCTCAGATTTCAAGATAGAGTTGTGTAATAGGGGGATTCTGAGTAGTGGATGTGAAGTGGGAATTAGGGGAGAAGATTAAGGGATTTTGGGGGTTAACAGGATTTTTTTCCCATAATCGAATTTCGACACCCTTTTCCAGAAACAAAATTCTGCCATTTGTTCTTCTCCCTCTCCTTTTGCCAAAGTTCCCTGAGTTTTTCCATCTTTCTCTTCTTTTTCTTCTTCTTGAGTTTTTCCCTAATCCATTTATTTTCCTTCGTTTTCGCACGTGGTTAGTGCTCGCTTAGTTTTGGTAAGTGTTTCTCTTCGTTTTTGTCATGAATCTCTTAGCGACTGAAGTGGTAATGTTTTTTCTTTGCGATTTGGGCGTAGGTGGAGACTCGGATAGCTGAATTCAGTGTTCTTGTCTTAAAAATAGTTAAATGGAAGGTTATCATTGGCGGTAAGTTGGGTTTCTGTTCGTTCTTGGTTGTTAATTTGCTTGTAAATCTGTTAAATTGATGTTGAGTATCTTGATTTTAGGCCTTGAAGTGCTCGGGAGTGATTAGGCATTAAAACGATACCAATTGTGCACCCGAAACGCAAAAAATGTGGTTTGGCAAAAAGCCAAAATTGCTTGCTGTCAAGAATAAAAGAAATAAGAGAAAATGATGCGAAAAATTATAGAGAAAGAAAATAAGGGTGTTAAAAACTAGGAAATCAACATTTTGCACTAAAACAGTTTTGGATAGCAACAGTTGTCTAAATTTGAAAAATCATCAAAAATAATGTAAATTGAGTTAGAGGTTGAATAAAATATGAAATTAAATTTTATTGAGTCTATTCTTTCATGGATGAAACAGTGTAAGCAATGGAATTGTAAATCATGAGTTATAATAAATTTTGTGAGACAAGGTCAGAATGATTTTGGGTTCCCCTATTCTGACTTTGGAAAATCATTAAAAATAGTAAAAAAATAATTAGGGGCTTAAATTTATATTTTTGAATCCTTAATGATTTTTTGTCAATAGGAACAAATGGAAATATCATCTAAATTCCGTACTAAGAGATAAATAATTTTTAGTAAGGAAAGGTTGAAGTTGTCAAATAGTAGAATAGGGATAAATTTAAAGATTTTACTGTACTTATTTGATAAACTATAAATTCTGAAAATTTTATGGTAGAGTGGTATTTGAGTCTAGTTTCAAAAACATCAAGGGGATCTTAATTTGGAATTCTTTATCTTAAGATATAAATAATTTAGTGATAATGACCCAAATAAACAGCTTTGAATGAACATATAAGTAAACAGTGAAAACATATATGAGTATTGAGCTAGCATGAGTTACTTTAAAAATGGATCACACGACCAATGCCAATTTGGGCTGAGTGGGCCACATGGGCATGTGGGCCTACACGGGAAGATCACATGGGCATGTGGGCTTACATGAGTAGATCACATGGGCATGTGGGCCCATTTTTACCGAAATGTTTTTAAGGTTCCACGGGTCGCCCAAGTCGACTGTGAACCTACTGTAGGGTTGGTAAACGTTACTTAGACCCCTAAATGTGTGAAATTGACTGAATGATATCTGTACTGAGCATGTTAATATCTGAACTGAATATATGTACTGAAATTGCATAATAGCATATCATCCATTGTATGTTGCATTGCATTGGGTTGGGGGTTGTTATTCGGAGGAAGTGTACTGAAATGCTTTAAGCCTAATTTACTGGCAGCTCAACTGCAAACTACTGTTTTATGCCGCATTCGGTACTACTTGGAGTGTAGGGAAGGGAAGGTTGACTATATCCCCACCTGGAGTGTAAGGTTGCATGGAGATGGTGTGTAAAGGCTGGTTGGGTAGGATTTTGCTACTGCATAACTATTACTGCTACTGATACTGTAATGGGCTAAGGCCCTACTGCATTTTTGACATTGTACTAAGATGGGCTAAGGCCCAAACTATCACTGATACTGAAAAGGGCTTAAGCCCAAGACTATTCAACTGTGCACTGTGAATACTAATTGTTTGTTTGTTTCTGCGGGATTACACACTGAGTTTATGTAAACTCACCCTTTTTGTTTAATGCGCATAGGTAATCCCCAGACTTAGACGGATCGGTACGATGGAGAACTTAGGGGTGACCACAGTAATTTTTGGACTTCATGGTTTTCAATTTACGGTTTATGATTTGATTATTATTGATTATTTGGGTTTTAATTTAAGGACCCTCTAGGACTTTGGTTTTAAATTAGGGTTTTTATTTATTTATTTTACTTTATGGATTTATATTTGCTAGTCGTAGGAAATTTAGTTTTTAAAAAGTTAAAGTATTTCCTAAACGCATGATCACCTAGTCTGTTTTATTAAAGCTTTCGCAACGAGGGATGTTTCAAGTTTAAAATGAATAAATACGACTTCTTAAGTTCTAACAAAGGTTTACTAAAGATAATAACATGGAATGTTTTCATCGTAACAACGAGGTTTCAAAAACACTATTGTGACACATTCCCATATATGGCCATTGTAACAGCCCTCACCCGTATTCAATGCCGAAACCGGGTACGCGACATTACCAAACTTAACATACTTTATCATGTAATATTGGCCATAAATTTTCATTCAAACTTAAAACCTTTCATTTGTATTCACAATGTCCCTATTATGGGTCTATGAGACCCAAAACATACATATAGGATGGTTTGGAACTTAACGAAACTTATGAACACTTAGAAAATTTTTGCTTAAAATAGGGCCACACACCCGTGTGGAGTGGAACACGCCCGTGTTGATAGGCCGTGTGGATTTTATTTTTCATTTCGAACCTACAGGGGTTTTCACAAGGCTAGGCACACACCCATGTTTATGGCCCATGTCCCCCACATGACCATGACACGCCTGTGTCCTCACCCGTGTGTGAAACCTTGACATTCTATTTTTGACGTCAATAGACACTTAGAGGCACACGACCTAGTCACATGTACATGTGATGGCCCGTGTGACGAATTAAATTTTTCGTAAATTAGATGCAAGGGACACACGACCTATCAACACACTCATGGGGCTGACCGTGTGTCACACACGACCTAGACACATGCCAGTGTGCCTACCCGTGTGGACAATTATAAGGCTATTTACCAAGCTAATTGCCACCTTGAAAAACAACCACATTTATGCCATTTCAATGCAACACTTAACATAGTCATAATACACTTCTATTATCCAAAATCAAGACATCCATACTACATTAATCATGTATATACTTTGCTCATAACTCATCAATTTGCACATACTTACTCTTCATGAATTTCATCATCATTGAATATATAAAACTTAACAAGTATTGGACAATTTCCAATGACCATTTACAAATTGAATGAGTAGTACTAATAGCCATCACGTTGGATAACAAATATAACATATTGCAAAATAACCAAATTCCTATACATGCCATAACCAAAATAAATCAAACTTTGCTATACCAAAGAGTAGTTGTAGTGTGATCCAAACTCTGACGTCCTATGATCCCGAGCTAGCTTGGCGATACTACAAGGAAAAGGGAAATGAGAGGGGTAAGCATAAAGTTTAGTAAGTTTGCATGAAATAAATAACAACATAAAGGCTCATGATAACATCCATTCATCATACAAAATAATACACAAGTTCTCAAGCACATCGACATAACTTACCCATGCTTACTCTTACCAAATCACATTTCACATTTTGAATTCGTTTCTCGTAAGTTACTCATGGGTACCTGTATCACTTCATCACATAACTTTAGCACTTTTATTTTCTTGAACGTAGACTTGCTATTGTCATCTTTAACATAAACTTAGCTCTTTACTCGTTGAACTACTTGGAATATCGATGGATACTCAATCTCATCATACATGTAACACAATGCCAATTCCATATCCCAGGTATGGTCTTACATGGGATCACATCTCGATGCCGATGCCATATCCCAAATATGGTCTTACACGGGATTTCATGTCTCAATGTCAATGCCATATCCCATATATGGTCTTATACAAGATCGTATATCGATGTCGATGCCATGTCCCAAACATGGTCTTACACGAGATCTTTCTTTGGTGCTGAGGCCATGTCCTAGACATGGTCTTATACGAGACCTTCATTTGGTGCCAATGCCATGTCCCAGACATGGTCTTACACGGGACCCTCTTTGTCTCATGTTGTGACAGTGGTATCCTTACTATTCATAATGTTCAACCGGGACTTCAACTTAAGATAATTTCATTATACTCTCATCGAGACATCATTAATCGATTTCATAGAAATAATATTCATTTCTCATAATATCAAGCAATTAAAAAAATAATAACATTATGTAGCTTTAATTTCACACAAACTTACCTCGGTACCAAAATATATGTGGAATTGTTCAATTTAGTCCACCACCTTATTCTTGCCTCGGTTTCAGTCTGGGCTTCGTGTTTCTTGATCTATAATAACAATTTCACTTATTTAATAATCACATTGACTGAAATAAACCATGAATTATACTTTGGCAAAATTATGATTTTGCCCTTAAACTTTCACATATTTACACTTTTGCCCCTAGGCTCGTAAAATGATTTTATCCAATTTCTTTGTATTTCAAGCCTAGCCAAACCATTTTCTTAACTACAACATTCAACAATTTCCACTAATTCACACTTTTATGACAACTTTCATAACTTTTACAATTAGGTCCTTTTACGAGTTTCTCATGAAAATCTATTAGAAAAAGATGTTTATCATACATCAAACTTTCATATACCTCCATAAATCATCAAAATACATGCATGTTTCCATAAATCATCAAAATACATGCATGTCATACATGGGTAAATTTTTTAACATGAACCCTAGCTCAAAATATAGCTAGAAATAGCTAAATCGAGCTATGATATTTTTAAAAATACTAAAAATATTAAAAATGGGCTAGGAGGTACTTACAATCAAGCTTGAAAGATGAAGAAACCCTAACTATGGTGCCCTTGAAATTTTCGGCTAGCATGGAGAAGATGGACATGAATTTTTTGACTTTTTTCCTTTTTAATTCTTTTATTAACTAAATGACAAAAATGCCCTTAAGGCCCCTTTCTAGAGATTTTTCCTTCCCATGTCTATTTTTGTTTATCTTGACTTATAATGGTCTAATTGCTAAATAAGGACCTCTAACAATTTTTTTAATACTATTTCATACTTAAATCTTCTAGAATCTCATATTTTCTAATTTTTGCAATTTAGTCCTAATGGACAAATTGTTCACTAAATTATAAAATTTCTTCATGAAATTTTCACACAATCATGCAAGCATTCCATAGACCTCATAAAAGCCATAAAAAATATATTTCTACCTCAGATTTGTGATCTCGCAGCCACTATTTTGACTGGGCCCTAAATTGGGCTTTACAGCCATAACGTCTAGGCCAGGTTTGGGGTATCACATGGACCCTTGACAGGCCCAAAAAGGAAAGAAAATAAATGTTTCAAATTGATCAAAATTGGGCGGGCTTTGAACGGCCCAAGAGAGAAAAAAATTTAAATTGGCCTCCAATTAGGCTTGGAAAAAAATGGGTGTCTACAACTGCCCCTCTTTATTTGTGGCTTGCGTAGCAAGGAACGTACAAAGGCGTAGACACCTAACCACTATCAAATCCCACTCAACATTGCAGTAAAAGAAATAACAAATTTTTACAATTACCAAAATTGAAATAGATCAAAACATATTACGTTATCCGAAACTAGAAAAGTAGATACCAAAACATCAAAACATGAAAAGTGAAACAAGATAAACCTCACAACCAAATCTGTGAAATGAGAATACAAAAGAAATATAAATAGACCTGATACCTATGCTTTCATATACAATGCAATGAAAAGTAAATGGATCTCCACACCTGGGCCTTGAAATGCAAGGAAAAGTAAATGGACCTCCACATCTAGGCCTTTAAATGTAATGAAAAGTAAATGGACCTCCACATGTGAGACTCTAAATGCAATGAAAAGTAAATGGACCTCCACACCTGGGCCTTTAAATGCAATGAAAAGTGAATGGACCTCCACACCTAGACCTCTAAATGCAATGAATGCTTTCTTTTCTTCCTTTCTTGATTTTTTCATAAAAGGTAATCATTTTGAGAATCATGTTTTTAGGTTGAAAAAGATCAAATCACTATCCACACACAGTAGATTATGAAAATCAAATTCCATGGGATATCACCATAATAAATTTCAAAATGATTTTATGACTCGCAAATTAAATTCTCAAATGGTAATTCACTTAACAAACTTGGTACAAAGGATTTCATAAATCCACCCTTGTAACGTGGTCTAAGGGTTAAGGGTCAATCAAAGAAAGGTTTTCCAGGCTAAAATATATATTATGTGAAAGAGTATAAAAACCATGAGGAGTTATTTTGAATTTTTTATTGCTCATTCCATCTCCCAATTACTTTTCTTCGTTCTTACTCATTCCTATTTCCTTTCTTTTTTGTTTCTTATTCGCTTTCCCTATTTCTTCTTTTTTGCTTTTTTCGGAATGAGATCAAGAATTTAGAATTTTGCTTTCATTTTTCATGACCTTTCTTGTCAATCCATGATGTTCGATGGATGACTTTAATTAGGGTTTAGAAAGAAGATACATTAGGCTCAAAATGGGGTAGCAAAGGATATAATTTTCTCCAAGTGATGTGGAGAACAAAAGAATGCTATTTATCATTTCAAAATATGGTTAATCTCATCACGAAGGTCATTCTTGGGAGTGCGCCCATATTTTCAATTTGAATTGTGCATAATCTCATGTTTTCCTCATAATGTTGTAAAATCATCGATCCATACCCAAAACCTAAAAAATTCTCCTCAAACTTGGAGGTGATCCTTCGGCAAGGGTTAATTTTGAACAAACAAGATGACCCAAAGTGGTTAACACAAAATGTAATTTTTTTCAAGTGAAGGATATTTCAAGAATGCCATTCATCACTTTGAACATGACCAACTTATTAAGTAATTATCCTTAAAGAGAATGCAAGATTATAAGGTAAAACGTAACCTCAAACGTGATGCACAAAGAAAAGCGAAATAGAAAAAGCCAATATCACTTAGTGTGAATAACTCTTTAAGAACAATCAAGATTAGTTTTTAAGCAAAGTATTTTTTCATTGCATCAAAATTTACAGGATTCGACATCTTCTCTCCATCCATTTTCGCGAGAATCAATGCTCCACCAGAGAAAGCTTTCTTTACCACATACGATCCCTCTCATTTTGCTGTCCATTTTATCGATGATCATGAACATATGGCAGAATCTTCTTTAGTACCAGATCTTCTTCTCTAAACTGTTTTGGTCACAACTTCTTTTTATAGGCCATCATCATTCTTTGCTGATACAACTGGCTATGACATAAAGCTGCTAATCTTTTTTCCTCAATTAAATTCAACTGCTCATATCTCTCTTGCACCCATTCAGCCTCTTCTAGTCGCACCTCCATCAACACTCGTAGAGATGGGATTTGAACCTCAATAAGTAAAATGACCTCTACTCCTTACACTAATGAAAATGGAGTAACTCCAATCGAAGTCTTGACTGATATGTGGTATGTGGAGAGTAAAAAGGAGTTTCTCATGCCAATCTCTATACTTTTTTGTTGTCTTGGAATTCATCTTCTTGATTTTCTTATTTGTGGTCTCGACTGCCCCATTCATTTTTGGATGATATGGCACAGAATTGTGATGCTTTATCTTAAATTGTGCGCAAACCTCTTCTATCAAGGCATTATTCAAGTTCTTGGCATTGTCTGAGATGATTCTTTCTGGTAAACCGTACCGACAAATGACCTCTTTTTTAGAAATTTAGATATCACTGATCGAGTTACATTGACATATGAAGTGACTTTAACCCACTTGGTGAAATAATCAATTACTACAAAGATGAAACGATACCCGTTTGATGCTTTCGTTGATATAGGGCCAATGACATCTATGCCCTACATTGAGAATGGCCAAGGAGGCGCCAAGACATGAAGATTGGTAGAAGGAGCGTAATACTGTCTACATAAATCTGGAATTTATGAAATTTTTGAGCATAATTTAAATAATCTCATTCCAAAGTCAATCAAAAATATCCAGCTTTCATGATTTGCCTTTCCATCATATGTCTGTTACTATGTGCTCCATATACTCCATCATGGATTTCCTTCATTATCTAATTTGCCTCATTTGTGTTGACTATCTCAACAGGGTTTGGTCACGTCCTCTTTTGTACAAAAACTCACCATCCAAGAAAACACCCATAGCTAGCCCCCTATTTATTCATTTATCATTTGTTAAGAATACTGCTTAATGTCAACATACCACGGTTACCTATTTGTTTTTTTATTCTACTTCCGTACAGTAGGCCGATGAGTCCTTGACCCTTAGTTGTATAGGTTGCATTTCTATTTCGGATCCTACTTTAAACATGGCGGCTAGAGTAGCTAATGCATCTACTAACTAGTTTTCTTCTCTTGGAAAATGACAAAATTGAACATCATCAAACTCTTTGATTAGTCCATGCACATGTTTGATAGTGAATTAGTTTGGAATCCCTTGTTTCCCATTCTTTTTAAATTAGTAAACAACTAACGCTGAGTCACCAAAAACTTATAAAACCCTGATCTTTTTCTCAATGGTGATGTATAGTGCCAAAATGCATGCCTCGTATTCAGCTATATTTCGTACATCTGAACATCAGTTCAGCTGTAGCAGGAAAATATTGGCCACTTGGGGAGATTAATGCTGCCCCAATCCCATTCCCCATCATGTTTGATGCTCCATGGAAATAAAAACTCCAAATTTCTTCTTCGTACTTCAAAATTAACATGATCTCTTCGTTTAGGAAACCAAAACTCATGGGTTCGTATTCCTTTTTTGCATGATCTGCCAGAAATTTCATGACTATGCTTCATTTTATAGCCTTTTGTGACATGTAGACGATGTCATACTTTGACAATACCACTAGCTAATGAGCAACTCTTCCTAACAATGATGGCTTCTTGAAAATGTACTTCAAAGGGTCTAACTTTGTGATGAGGAAGGTGGTGTGATACAACATGTATTGCCTTAGTCGACGTGTGGTCCATGCTAAAGCGTAACACATCTTTTTCATATAGGAATACTTGGCTTCATATTCCGTGAACTTCTTGCTCAGATAATAGATTGCGTACTCTTTCTTGTTTGAACCATTTTGTTGCCCCAGAACACAACCTATAGAATTATTTAGCACTACCAAATACAAAATCAAAGGTTTTCCTAGCACCGGTGGAATCAAAATTAGTGGCTTATCCAAATACTCTTTTACTCTCTTGAACGCTTTTTGATAATCTTCAGTCCATTCACCATCACTATCCTTAAATAAGAGCTTGAAAATGGGATCACATTTATCCGTCAACTGTAAGATAAAACGAAACACGTAATTTAACCATCCTAGAAAAAATTTTACCTCCTTTTGAGTTTTAGGGGTGTTAGATCTTGAATTACTCGAACCTTGTCCGGATCTATTTCAATTCCCTGTTCACTCACTACGAAACCCAATAACTTCCCTGACTTTACCCTAAAAGTACAGTTTATTGGATTCAATCTCAATTTGTATTTCCACAATCTTTCAAATAGTTTACAGAGGTTTTCCACATGACTTTCCTCCCTAGAGAACTTTGCTATCATATTGTCAACATAAACTTCAATCTCTGTATACATTATGTCATGAAATAGTGTCACCATTGCTCGTTGATACGTGGCTTGTAACACCCTTCACCTGTATTCACCGTCACAATAGGGTTACGAGGTATTACCGAATAATTCATAACATATAGCATACATTTATCAAACATAAAGCATTCATTCTAATAAATCATTTAATACAATCACATTGTCCCTTATAAGTGCCTACGAGGCCTTAAATATGCTTTAGAAGTGATTCTGGACAAAATCGATAACATAAAAAATTCTTGGAAAACTCAGAATTTTTTTAATCATTCAGGGGTCACACGCCCATGTGAATAGGCCGTGTGCCTCACACAGCTTCAAACATGCTCGTGTCATAGGCCGTGTGGAAACAGGGCATACTGTAATAGCCCTTTTTAGGTCAAATCAGAACAGTGGTTTTGGGACCACAAATATGAGGCCAAAATATTTATTTTGTTATTTTATTGAAGTTTACAACATGATAGAATTATTATGTGAAAGTTTCGTAAAGAAATTTTACTGTTTGATTGCTTAATTTGAGAAAAAGGACTTAATCGCGTAAAATGAAAAAGTTACATTCTATTTGTTAAAGGTGGTTAATTGCTATGATTTATTAAACCAAAGGTCTTTATGATGATGTTAGACCATTGGTAGTGTAAGTGGACAACTATGGCCATCCATTATGTGTTTATATAAGTTTATTACTAAGGTTAATTTAGTAAAAATGTTAATAAATATATGTTAAATAAAATAAAAACAAATTAAGGCTTCATAGTCATCTTATTTAGCCAAAAATTCAAGGGAGAATAAACCATAGAAATTTTTCTAGGGTTCAATCATTTGAAAGCAAAATTGGTAAGTCATTTTGACTCGGTTTTTAGTGATTTTTAAGTTTTTGAGATCATTGCTTTGTATACTAGCTAGCCTGTACCTTTAATTTCAAAATTTTTAAAGATTTTGAGAGTTTCCATTATTGAATCTATGATTTCTTTGATGTTTAATGATGAAATATGAATATTTGTTGATAGTTGAACTAGTTTTGTAAAGTAATTTTTGACAAAAAAGTCAAAAAGGGATTAATTTGTGAAATTGTAAAATTATGTGGATAAAAGTGTGAATAAATTTGAAATAGGGGCTGCTAGTAACATGTAGTATATTCGAATAGCATAAAATTGTACTAAATTGCATGAATTTGCAATTTTATGTGATAAGGACTAAATTGTAAAAATGTAAAAGTTTAGGGGCAAATTTGAAAAATAGCCCTAACATGTGTTTTGGACTAAATTGAATAGACTGAATACTAAATGTGTTAAAATTTATAATATATAGATCAAGATAAACCGAGATCAGAATTAGATCGAGGAAAAAAAGTGGAAGAATAGCCGATAATTGCTAACCGAGCGATACGAGGTAAGTTCGTATAATTAGAATCAAACGTTAAATACTTGTATTTATTTGAGATGTATGTTTATAATTGAGTATTTGATATTATTTGAATACAAATGCTAAATTTATATAGACTGATTATTACCGAGCCCCGTTTGAACAGTATGAATTCGTAGGATACGAGTGACATGTCACTTGGGTTACTGTTTTGGTCGAGCTCCTGCATTTGTTGCAGACTCACCACAGCTCGTATGAGCTTACTGATATATCAGCTCATCAAAGCTTACTGTTTCAACTCAATAGAGCTTACTGTCCATCAGCTCAGGAGGAGCTTACTGATCATAGCTTGAAAGAGAATGATAATCAATTGACGGATTACTGATGTATATCACCTGAGTATCCCTTGAAGTTCTAATGGGTTCAACGAGCATAAATACTATTTATACAGATGGGTACTGTTATTGAATGAATTATTGATTATATAATCGAGAGTGAAATGTTGAATATGATGTATGATATATGAATTTGGTATGATATAATGTATTGAGTATTGAGATTGAGATAATGGATGATTACATGTATTTATGTGACTAACTTGTTGATGAATGCTTGTGTTAGGCATTTGGAAATTTAATTGAGTTTACATTACTTGTTGTCTTAATTATGTAAGAATGGTAAGTTTAATTTTGAATTATACGAGCTTACTAAGCTATAAAACTTACTCTGGTTCTTTTCTGTGTATTATAGAAGTTCGATAGCTCGCTCATTCGGATAAAGTTAGAGTTACACATCACACTATCTAGTTGCCGATTGGTGCTTTTGAATTTGTGGATATATGTAAATATGATATGTATAGGTTGGTTATAAGATGATGGTTAAGGTTACTTGAAATATTGATTTTGGTACATGTTATGGTTGGAGTTGAAGCCATGTGATTTGGCTTAACTTGGTATAGTATTTTGGTTGTGTTTAAGTACTCAAATATGGTATGTTTTGGTTAGTACATGAATGGAAAATGTATGTGATTGTTAGGCATTTGAATTCTATGTTGAAATAGGAGTAATATGTGTATGAGATGTTAAGTACTGGTTGCCAATTAAGTTGTGAAATGTTGCAATTTATGCTTGTGTATGCATGTAAAAATAGGGTGGCAAAATGGCTAAAAAAATGGCCTATTTTTGTCCACACGGGCAGAGACACGGGCATATGTCTCTAGGCGTGTACGACACAGTTATGTTGCACGGTAGTGTGTCCCCTGGTGTTGGAATTAAATTGAAGTCAGTATGTTCCACAAGGCTTCACACACGGGTGTGTGATAGGCCGTGTGTCACAAGTCAATATACCCCTTAAATGGCACATGGCCTAGCAAATGGGCGTGTGACTTGGCTATGTTGCATAAGTCAATATACCTTACAGGTTTGGCATGGCCTAGTACACAGTCTGGCACACTGGTGTGTGTGGCCATTTTGAAGGGCACTTAGGCTAGACACATGGGTGTATGGTTGACCGTGTAACCCAAGTCAGTATGTATGCCCTATTGTCACATGATTTGAGACACGAGCATGTCTGGAGCCGTGTGAGGCACACGGCCAGTTCATACGGGCGTGTGACACTTGTATAGATGAAAAATTTCTAAGTTTTCCAAAAATTTTTTATGTTGTTGGTTTAGTCTCGAACCACTTCTAAAGCATGTTTAAGGCCTCATAGGCTCTTATAAGGGACAATATGATTGTGTTGAATGGTATTTGAGTATGAATGCATAGATGTATAAGCATTGTATGTTAAATGATGTATAATAATCGGTAATTTCTCGTAACCCTACTCCAGCGACGGATACGGGTTAAGGGTTTTACACATGCATATTGATATGCTTTAGAAGTGGCTCGGGACTAAACTGATAACATACAAAATTCTTGGAAAACTTATAAAATTTTCAATCATTCAAGGGTCACACGCCCATGTGAACAGGCCATGTGGAAACAAGGCATACATACTGACTTGGGTCACACGGCCGACCACACGTCCGTGTGCCCTTCAAATTGGCCTCACACGCCCGTGTGTTAGGCTGTTACTAGGTCATGTCAAACCTGTAGGGTATACTAACTTATGCAATAGGGCCAAGTCACACGCCCGTGTACCATTTAGGGGGTATACTGACTTGTGCTACACGGCCTATCACAAGCCCGTGTGTGAGGCAGTGTGGAGCATACTTGAAAAATCGTAATTTAGACATATTTTAACCCCATGCTTGCTTAATTTTGAATGAATATTCATTAGATTTGATGAATTTGATGCTCCTAATCTCTTAATTTCATGTTTTATACTCAAGAGAGCTTAGGGAGTCGAAAAGAACATGAAACGGGACAAAAATGGACAAAATGGGCCTACATCAGATCACACGGCTTGAACTATCGACCACTGGCAGATCACACGGCCGTGTGTGGCGAGCAGGATCGAACACAGCCAAAGGAGTCCACCAGGCGTATCACACGGGCGTGTCCCTGCCAAAACTAAGAAGAGTTTTATTCGGAATAGGATACTTGTGGACCAAGTAAGGCATCTCAAAGCCTATATAAACCTAGGGGGCAGCCTAAAAGAGGAGTTCGACAGAATGTCAAATAGACGCCGAGTAGAACGAGAAAATACTCCAAGACAATCATTAGGAATAGCTTAGGAGAAGGATTTCCATCAAGACTGAGGATCATCCATCAAGTTCTTTAGAAGTTTTTGGGTTTTCTTATGCTTTGTTGTTTTTCCTCTTTTATGATGTTTTCCTCTTCTAGTATGAACTAAATCCCTTAGATACCTAAGGAGATGAAACCTATGACAAATCTTATTATTATTTGATTTATGAGATAAACACTTGTGCTTATTCTTAATTGTGAGTTTTATTCTTGTTTTGATAATTTAGGTTATTGATTCAAGTTGAATGTGCTTATTTAGTGAGCAAAAGTCCCTATTTAAGAGTAGATCAACACAATTAAGTGGAGTTGATTACAACCCTAGAAATAAGGTGACAAAAATCTGTCGAATTAGGGTCAAACCTTATAGATCGAATTAATGCGACAATATGGGTTTTAATTAGAAAGAGATTTCAATTAATCAACCTAGCATCAGTTGTTAGTAGCCTCGAAAGAGGTATTAATATAATTAGGGATTTCTACAGAATAAATCACATGAATCAAAAGTAATAAGTGAAGTCTAGGTGGATTCTTCCTTAGGTGTCGTCCATCTCATATAAGTTGTCCAAAGTATTTTCCCAATTTACTCTCTGTCGCGCTCGTAGTAAGTTAAATTAGTTAGTTAAATTTTAGATTAAAAATAAATCCCCTTTAATTATTAGGCTAGATAATAAAAAGATAGTTAATACTAGTACTCTTGGTCCTTGAGGATATGGTATTCCGGACTAATGACAGCTATTCTACTGTTCGATAGGTGCACTTGCCTTTGTCAAAATAATAGTTAGTTTCGAGCTCCATCAAGTTTTTGGCGCCTTTGCCGGGGATTAAGATATTAGGAAAACTAAATTTTTATTACTTTAGCCATTTTATTTATTTTCAATTTATATTTATTTTATTTTTAACTTTACTAATTTTTCTTTTATTTGTTTCTGGCAGGTAATTCTAGTTTATCACAAGGAGGAACCCGTCAGGACCCTTAATTTTTTACAGTGATATAGAAGCTACTGCTCATAGAAACCGAAGAGAACTAAGGCAAAGCCTACAGTACATAGAAAAAGAGCAAGAAGACGAAACCAATACTACCGAAGAGATGGCTGTTAACAATCCGCTACCTCCTATGGTTGCCGTAAACCCTGTGAATCAAAATCCTATTCCTCGTACGATGTATGATTATGCTAAACCTACTTTAATAGGTACTGAATGAAGTATTGTTAGACCGGCTATTGCTGCAAATAATTTTGAATTGAAACCTAACACTATACAGATGATACAATAATTTGTTCAGTTTGATGGTTTGCAGGAAGAAGATCCAAATAATCACTTGGTAAATTTTCTGGAATTCTGCGACACTTTCAAGACCAATGGCATTTCTGATGATGCCATTCACCTTTGGTTGTTTCCCTTTTCATTGAGGAACAAAGATAAACAGTGGTTGAACTTGTTACCACGAGGATCAATCACTACATGGGAACAAATGATTGAAAAATTTTTATTAAAATATTTTCCGCTGGCTAAAACGGCTAAGTTGAGGAATGATATCTCTTCTTTTGTACAGATGGATTTAGAAACACTTTACGGTGCATGGGAGAGATACATGGATCTACTGAGAAGGCGCCCTCACCACGGGTTACCATTTTGGCTACAGGTTTAAACCTTTTACAACGGTGTGAACCCCTCAACTAGGCAATTAATCGATTCAGCCGCTAGCTGTACCCTGAACAACAAAACACCTGAGGCTGCCTACTAATTCATTGAAGAGATGTCATTGAATAACTATTAGTGGCAAGTTACGAGGACAAAGCCAACAAAAGCCGCTAGTGTCTTCAACCTCGACGCAGTAACCATGCTATCAAATCAGGTAGAACTGTTAAATAAAAAGATTGATAGTTTGTGTGATTCTTTGCAGGTACATCTAGTGATGCAGTGCGATACATACAGAGGAGGGATGAACAATACAGAATACCCACCCTACAACCCTGGCATGGAAAGCGAACAGATGAATATATGGGTAATAATTTTAAATATCAAAATAACCCTTATAGTAATACTTACAATCTAGGTTAGAGGAACCTTCCAAATTTCTCGTGGGGTGGCCAAGGAAATTAGAGACAACAACCCCCTCTAGGCTTTCAACAGCAACTTTACCCACAAGAGAAGAAGCCACACCTCGAAAAGATGCTAACAAAATTCACCGTGGTGTCAAAACTCATTTTCAAAATACCAAAACAACTTTGAAAAATCAGCAAGCATTGATTCAAGGGCTTAAGGATCTAATTGGACAACTAACCAAGTTAGTTTCTAAAAGGTGACCGGATAATTTACCTAGTGAAAATGAGCATGTGAAGGCAGTTACACTAAGGAGTGGAAAGGAGTTGGTTGAAGCCAAAAAGAAGATGCCACAAGAAACTGATAAGGTAAAGGGTGAGGAAGTAAACGAGAATGCAACTCCGGTACTTAAAGAGCATAACCCACTAATCCCATATATAGCAGAGTTGAAGAAAGACCGCATAGATGCATAGTATGGTAAATTTCTTGAACTTTTCAAACAATTACATAGTAATTTACCTTTTGTTGAAGCTATTTCGTAGATGCCAACATATGTAAAATTCCTAAAGGAGCTTCTAACAAATAAAAGGAAGTTTGAAGAAATATCAACCGTGGAACTCAACAAGGAATGTTTAGCTATTCTCCAAAATAAGCTACCAGCCAAATTGAAAGATCCAAGAAGTTTTACTATTCCCTGTTTAATTGGTAGTTTAAATATTGAGAAAGCATTAGCTGATTTAGGTCCAGTATTAATTTAATGCCTTATAAATTGTTCAAGCAACTTGGTCTTGGGGAACCAAGAACCACTAGGATGAGTATTCAATTAGCTGACAAATTTATTAAACATCCTAGGGGAATTATTGAAGATATTCTGGTAAAAGTTGATAAATTTATATTTCATGTTGACTTAATTGTGCTTGACATGGATGAGGACGTTGATGTACCTTTAATTTTAGGACGCCCCTTTTTAGCTACTGCTAGGGCTATTATTGATGTAGGTGATGGTAAACTTGCACTACGAGTAGGCAACGAGGAAATCATTTTTAAAATTTATGATGCTATGCGATATTCTAGAGAGCAAGATGATTCCTGTTATTTTATTGACACCATTGACAATTTTATTCAAGATTCTTTTCAGGAAATCATACATGGCGACACGTTGGAACTGTATCTTACTAAAGGTAAGGGGGAAGATGACGATACCAAT
This sequence comes from Gossypium rotundifolium, assembly GCA_025506655.1. Taxonomy (NCBI): domain Eukaryota; kingdom Viridiplantae; phylum Streptophyta; class Magnoliopsida; order Malvales; family Malvaceae; genus Gossypium; species Gossypium rotundifolium. Next base: position 47,349,815 of record CP106725.1, read on the forward strand.
GAGTTAGGGGAGGTAGAAAGTGAGTTAAATTCTAATAATTATTCCCTAAGACAAAAGAAAGATGAGAACATTGAAATAAACGACAAACTAAAACAAAAACCCTCTATTGAAGAACCACCCAAATTGGAATTGAAGCAGTTACCAAATCACTTAGAATATGCATTTCTTAGAGATAATTCTACACTACCAGTCATCTCTTCAGAACTGGGACCCAAAGAGAAAGACGAGTTGCTACAGGTACTAAAGGAGCATAAAAGAGCCATGCTTAGAAAATTTCTGACATTAAAGGGATATGTCCATCATTTTGCACCCACAAAATTTTAATGGAAGATGAATATAAACCATGTGTGCAACCTCAAAGACAATTGAATTCCAACATGAAGGAATCAGTTAAAGCTGAGGTAATTAAACTTCTAGATCTGAATATATTTATCCTATTTCTAACAGTACTTGGGTAAGCACTATACAGGTTGTTCCAAAGAAAGGAGGCATGACTGTTGTAGCCAACGAAAAGACTGAATTGATTCCTACAAGAACAGTAATAGGTTGGAGAGTTTTCATTGACTATAGGAAGTTGAATGATGGCAGAAGAAAATATCACTTCCCTCTACCATTTATTGATCAGATGTTAGAAAGATTATCTGGGCATATGTACTACTGCTTCCTACACGGGCTCTCTGGCTATTTCCAAATCCCAATAGCTCTTGAGGATCAAGAAAATATAACATTTACATGCCCATACGGTACGTCTTCTTATCGTAGAATGCTTTTTGGATTATGTAATGCTCCTGCTACTTTTTAGCACTGCATGCTGCCATCTTTGATGAACTCGTGGAAGATATTATGGAGGTATTTATGGATGACATTTCGGTATTTGGTAATTCTTTCCATCTCTATCTTAAAAATTTAAAACGAGTCCTAATAAGATGTGAGGAAACAAATCTTATGCTTAAATTGGAAAAGTGTCACTTTATGGCTCGAGAAGGGATTGTGTTAGGCCACAAAATTTTCAGTAAAAGGATTAAGGTTGATAAAGAAAAAATTGAAACCATAGAAAAACTTCCTCCCCCTAGTTCGGTTAAGGCTATTAGAAGCTTTTTAGGACATGCTGGATTTTATAGAAGATTTATTAAGGTTTTTTCTAAAATAGCTAAGCCTTTAACAAAACTACTAGAAAAAGATGTACCTTTCGATTTTGATCAGGAATGTTTAGAAGCATTTAATACCTTTAAAAATAAATTAATAAATGCTCCAATTATAATTGCACCTGATTGGAATTTACCCTTTGAACTAATGTGTGATGCGAGTGACTTTGCAGTAGGTGTTGTTTTGGGACAATGAAGAGACAAACATTTTCAGCGATCTATTATGCTAGCAAAACATTGACAGCTGCACAAGAAAATTACACTACCACAGAAAAAGAATTACTAGCTGTGGTCTTTGCATTTGATAAATTTAGAAAGTACTTGATATTATCTAAAGTTGTCGTTTACACTGACCATTCAGCTCTTCATTATCTTTTAGCAAAATTTGACACAAAACCTCGACTCATAAGATGGATTTTACTCTTACAGGAATTTGATTTGGAAATTCAGGATAAGAAAGGAGCTGAAAATCTCGCGGCAGACCATCTTTCTAGGCTTGAAAATCCACATATCAAAGAACTGGATGAGAGTGAGATAAATGACTCATTTCTTGAAGAACAACTCTTTGCTATTTCCGACGCTGAGGTACCTTGGTTTGTAGATATTTCAAATTATTTAGCTACTAAGATCCTACCAAAAAAGTTAACCTATCATCAAAAGAAGCGATTCTTTGCTGATGCGAAGAACTACTTTTGGGAAGACCTTTTTTTTTTCTTATATATGCAGATCAAGTAATTCGGAGATACGTTACAAAGGCAAAAGCAAGCAAAATTCTAGAACATTGCCATTCAGGACCTTCAGGAGGACATTACAGCGGGATTAGGACAACACATAAAACACTTGAATCAGGTTTTTATTGGCCAACTCTATTCAAAGATGCCAACAGTTGTGTTGCTTCGTGTGATAGATGCCAAAGAACAGGTAATATCTCTAAACGAGATGAAATGCCTCAAACGTATATGCTATCATGTGAAATATTCGATGTATGTGGTATTGATTTTATGGGTCCATTTCCTAGTTCATTTGGGAATAAATACATCTTAGAAGCAGTGGATTATATGTCAAAATGGGTGGAAGCTCAAGCTTTACCTACTAATGATGCTAGAGTAGTAGTGAGATTTCTTAAGAAATTCTTCTCTTGATTTGGAACACTCTGAGAAATTATCAGTGATAGGGGCATTCATTTTTGTAATACTCAATTTGATAAGGTCTTAAAGAAATATGGAGTACACCACAGAAAAACTGCACCTTATCACCATCAAACTAGTTATAATAGCCTAATTTTGGGGCTAGTGGGAACAGTGGTTCGAGACCACTAAACCGAGGATAAGGAAAATTATTTTGATGTTATTTTATGTGTTATAGTATTAATATATGGCTATGTGAAAATTTTGGTGCTTTAATTTGAGCGATAACATGCTTAATTGTGAAAAAGGACTAAATCGCATAAAGTGCAAAAAGTTCTATTTTTCAAAGAAAAGGTGCCTAATAGCCATATGTTACTAAATTGGAGGTCCCTAAAATGAAATTAGGCCCTATAGAATGTGTTGGTCGGCCATAGATAGTAAGGGGGACAAGAGCATTAATTGTAGTCAAAATTGGATGAAATTAGGTGAGAATAGATGAATAAAATATGGTAAAGAGAAAAGCTATCATCTTTCACTATTCACTCTTCATCTCCACCAAATATTTGAAGAAGAAATAGAGCTTTGGGGGTTTAAACTTTCAACCAAGCTATCTCCCTTGCAAGTAAGTGATTTTGATAGTGTTATTTGATATTTTTTGCACTTTTAGAGTCCTCAAAGCTTAAGCTAGCTAATGTGGGGACAAATTTGTGATGTGGTTGAAAGTCTAAGGACTTTCCATGAGTGTATTTATGTTGTTATATGAGTTTTAAGGGAAGAAAATGAATGCTAGGGAGATGAGAAACAACTTCTGTGAAAGGTGTTTGCATGAAAACACCTAAGTAGGACTTAAATGCAAGGATTGAAAATATGTAATAAATGCATAAAATAGTTAGATTTGTGAGTATTTGTAAGAGAATTAAATGTTCAGATGAGCTTCTTTATTGAGAAAATGTATTGAAAAATAATTTATGAGCCTAGGGGCAAAATAGTAATTTTGCCATTATACAAGGGCAGAATTTTCATTTTTGCCCAAGTGTAGAATTTGATATATGGTGATCATAGGATGGTTTAAATGAATGAATTTCATTTTTATAGATCAAGAAGAGCGTGGAATCAACCTTGATCTTAGAAAAGGCAAGGTGACGGATTAAACCGTTAGTTACAACGTTTTGCACCGAGGTAACTTTATGTGTAAACAGTACACTTTCTTTGTATACATTATGTTGTTAAATGGTATATAGCTTGATTGATAACATGTGTGGTTTAAGTAGATCGAATGTGGTAGTCATTGAATAATTACTAGATGAATGATGAAATAGTCATATGAACATGTTATGACAACATTTGATGGTGGGCTAAGTGCGTTACCACCTTGTTTCTTAATTAAGATGGGCTAAGTGCGATACCATCGTTTATATATCATTTGGTGGCTATGTGCGATACCACCATAACTAACCTTTTGGTGGGCTATGTGCGATACCACCCCATAAAGACTGATGGTGAGCTAAGTGCGAAACCACCGAATAACTTGACCATGAGTAATTGATTAAGAGGTTGTGATGTGTGGTTTTATATGATATCGCGATGCTAGGTGCAGGGGAACATGATAATGAATGTACACATTAAGCTGACGGTATGGTTGGGATATAGAAAAGGAGGAAAATGAGTAAGCATGATTATGGATATAGATTGTTTCTATCTTAGTATGAAATGTTATATAAATGATTAGTACATGCTATAAGGTTAAATTGTTTACATGTAAACTTACTAAGCTCAAAGCTTACTCCTTTTATTTTCCCTTATCTTATAGAGATAGAGATTTGAACCGAGATACATGGATTAATTGGAAGATCGCCCACACTATCAGCTCACTATAGTACAATAGACTTAATGTTTTGAATATGGCATGTATAGGGGCTAGACAAGTTAGTGAATTTTGTTGTAAATGGCTAAGATGTGTTAGCCTATAAATGGATAATCTATTTTGTATAATGCAATAGTTGTTGGCTACTTTATTATATGAAAAGATGTAGATAGCCTTGTGAGTTTATGTTTCCAAATGAGTTGTTTATGGATGTGTTTGATGAGTATATGTTATATGCATAAGGGGTGAAAAGAGAATTGGAAAATCCTAGTTTTTGTTCATGTGGATAGGCACACGGGCATGTGTCTAGGCCATGTGTGACACTCGGCCAGCCCAGGAGCGTGCATTGGTTGTATCTCTTCAACATAATTGAGTAGTGTAGGCCACGGGCTAGCCACACGGGCGTGTGTCTAGACTCAAGGCCATGTGAAGTAGTCAGTGTTCACCACGGGTGGTGGGCAGGGGCATGTACTTTAACCGTGGGGCATTGGCAGAATGCTTGAGTTTTCATGCACGGTTTGTGAACATGGGCGTGTATGACTACACATGAGCGTGTGTCATCTAGCAGGCGTGTAGTCTTTATTTAGATAGAGAAAATTTTAAGATTCGAAAAAATTTCGATATAGTCTCAAGAGCCTCATGTGTATGAGTGAGGCCCCAAAAGTCGAGAGAGAGGTAGATGAGGTGACTTAAGAGATTAGTCACGATGAGCCTAAGTAGCGATCATGTGGTTTTAATCCAGTAATGCCTCAGGCCCGGTTCCGACAGGAAATACGGGTAAATGATGTTACATTTAGTGGTATCAGAGCTATCGTTCAGTAGGTTCTCGGACTACCATAGCATGTGTAGGAGTCTAGCTAGACATGCTATAAGTGTGTAATTATAGTGTGGTGGCTTCTGATGATTTTAAACTTGTTTTTATATAGTGTATGGATCCCGATCAATCGACTACTGATGACACAGCTAGCAATATGTCGGCTCTCGCGTAAGGGATCGCGCCTAAGCAAAGTGGACCCGAGGCTAGGGGTCAAGGAGAAGAGGCTCAAGAAGCCTTTCTCCAAATGATGAGTAACTAGTACACTGAGTATGTACGGGCAAACCTCAATGCTCAACCTCCTCCACCTCCTCCTATACCTTAGCCAGTTCCAGTGGCTCCTTAAGGTATAGATTTAGTAAGGATAACGAAACCCCCTGTGGATAAAATTCGAAAGCATGGGGCCGAGGAGTTTAAAGCCAATATAGATGATAACTCTGAGTAGGCGGAGTTCTGGCTTGAGAACTCAATGAGGGTGTTTGATGAGCTCTCCTGTACACCCGAGGAGAGCTTAAAATGCACTGTGTCTTTGCTGAGGGACTCGGCATACCATTGGTGGAAAACGTTGACATCAGTGGTTCTTACGGAGAGGGTAATGTGGGACTTCTTTTCTGAGGAGTTCCGAAAGAAGTACATAAGTCAGAGGTTTGTGGACCAGAAACGGAATGAATTCCTTGAGCTGAAGCAAGGAAAAATGACTTTGGCAGAATATGAGCGCGAATTTGTTAAGCTCAGTAAGTAAGCGCAAGAATGTGTATCCACGAAAGCAATCTTATGCAAGAGATTTGAAGATGGGTTGAATGACGATGTTAGACTCTTAGTCGGGATTTTAGAGCTGAAAGAGTTTGCGATATTAGTGGATAGCGCCAGTAAGGCCAAAGAATTGAGTAAGAAAAGGAGAAAGGCCGTGAGTGAGACCAAGGATGCGAGAAAAAGATCGATGAGTAAATCTTACCAAGCTCAATCTAAGAGGTTCAAGGAAGTGAACCCTCGGGTGACTGATCAGTCAGGTATTTGTAAAGAGAGCGAGGCAACACGTACTTGGGGTTCAAGAGTTCAGGCCCCGTCGATGGCAAGTGTGGGCAATCTAAAGTTCAGACCGGAGTGCCCAAGTTGTGGCAGACATCACACTAGGGAGTGTTGGGGAAACAATTGAAATTGTTACAAATGTGGTTCCCCCGACCATTTCATTCGAAACTACCCTAAAAGAGATGATAAGGAGAAGAAGCAAGAGATAAGATCAAGCAGTGCATCCTCTAGAGGTAGGCCACAAAAGAACCCGAAGGTGGGACTAGTGGTACAGGTGTATCACGAGACTCTACTGTGAGGCCAGAGGGTCGAAATCTAGCAAGGACTTACGCTATTCACGCTCGAGAAGAGGCATTATCGCCAGATGTAATAACGGGTACTTTTTGTACTTATGACACCTTTGTTATTGGTTTGATTGACCCGGGGTCAACCCATTCTTATATTTGTATAAGATTGGCATCTAGTTTGAGGATGACTGTTGAGTCTACTAAATTTGTGGTAAAGGTTTCAAACCTGTTAGGTAAACATGTGTTAGTTGAAAAGGTGTGTAGGAACTATCCTTTTACAATTAGGGGTTAATATTTTTCGACAAACCTTATGTTGTTGCCGTTTGATGATTTTGATTTGATTCTTGGTGTGGATTGGTTGACTACCCATAGTGTTTTAGTGAATTGGGGTAGTAAATTTATTGGATTGAAATGTGAAAATGGAGATGTTATTCGGGTTGAATTAGGTGAGTCAGATAGTTTACCGGTGATGATTTCTTCCATGGTGGTGAGAAATATTTGAGAAAAGGGTGCGAGTCTTATCTCGCTTTTGTGTTAAATACTCGAGAGTCTGAAGTAAAGATTGAAACAGTGCCGGTTGTATGTGAGTATTCGGATGTATTCCTGGAAGAGTTACCTAGATTGCCTCCAGTTAGAGAGGTCGAGTTTGGAATTGAGTTAATTCAGGGAACTACACCTATTTGGTTGCTCCATATAGGATGGCACCATTAGAGTTGAAAGAACTGAAAGTTCAGCTATAAGAGTTGATGAAAAAGGGTTTTGCAAGATCGAGCTATTCACCGTGGGGTGCTCCGGTACTATTTGTGAGGAAGAAAGATGGGTCGATGAGATTGTCCATAGACTACAGACAACTCAAAAAAGTGACGGTGAAGAATAAGTATCCTTACTGAGGATAGATGACATATTTGATCAATTGAAGGGAGATACGGTGTTCTTTAAGATAGACCTGAGGTCTAGTTATTACCAGTTGAGGGTAAGGAGCAAGATGTGCCGAAAACGGTATTCTGAACAAGGTATGGCCATTATGAGTTTCTGTTCATGCCATTCGGATTAACGAATGCTCCTGCGAATTTTATGGATTTAATGAACCGTGTCTTCCGACTGTACTTGGATAAGTTTGTAGTCGTTTTTATCGATGATATATTAGTCTATTCTCGGGATGAGAGTGAACATGAGGAGCATCTGAGAGTTGTTTTGCAGACTTTAAGAGACAAGTAGTTGTATGCTAAATTTAGCAAGTGCGAGTTTTGGCTCCGAGAGGTTGGATTCTTAGGACACATGGTGTCGGAAGATGGTATTAGAGTTGATCCGAGTAAAATCTCGGCTATTGTAAGGTGGAAACTTCCAAGAAATGTGTCGCAAGTTAGAAGCTTTTTGGCTTAGCGGGGTACTACAGATGATTTGTGAAGGGATTTTCCATGATTTCTACTCCGATGATGAGACTGTTGCACAAAAATGTTAAGTTTGAATGGACTGAGAAATGTCAACAGAGTTTTGAGAGATTGAAAACATTATTGACCGAGGCGCAGATTTTGGTGCAACCCGAGTCGGGCAAAGAGTTTGTAGTCTACAGTGGCGCGTCGTTAAATGGTCTCGGGTGTGTGTTGATGCAAGAGGGTAAGGTAATCGCTTACGCCTCGAGATAGTTAAAATTGCACGAAAAGAATTATGCGACTCATGACTTGGAGTTGGCCGTGATTGTTTTCACGTTAAAGATTTGGCGACATTATTTATACGGAGAGAAATGTCGAATCTTCATAGACCATAAGTGTTTGAAGTATTTGATGGATCAAAAGGATTTGAACTTGCGACAACGGCGGTGGCTTGAGTTATTGAAGGACTATGAGTTAGCGATTGATTACCATCCAAGAAAAGCGAATGTGGTTGCGGATGCCCTGAGTAGGAAATCCCTGTATGCTTTGAGAGCCATGAACACGAGTTTGGCATTGTCTGATGATGAAACTATATTGGCCGAGTTGAGAGCTAGGCCACTATTTGTTCAACAAATATATGAGGCTCAAAGGAATGATAGTGAGATACAAGCCAAAAGAGTGAAGTGTGAATCGGGAAATGATTCTAATTTTTGAATAAGTTCAGATGGTTGTTTGATGTTTCATGACAAAACTTGTATACTCAGAGATGAGGAGCTGATCCAAAAAATTTTACATGAGGCACATAGTAGTTATTTGTCAGTACACCCGAGCAATACGAAAATGTACAATTATTTGAAGAAATTTTATTGGTGGCCAGGAATGAAAAGGGACATATTGGAGTATGTAACAAGATGTCTGATTTGTCAACAAGTGAAAGCTGAGCATCAAGTGCCTTCGGGATTGCTTCAACTAGTGATGGTTCTCGAGTGGAAGTGGGATCAGATCACCATAGATTTTGTGACGGGGTTACCTTCGACTCGAAAAGGAAAGATGCTGTGTGGGTTGTTGTTGATAGGTTAACGAAGTCGGCTCACTTTATACCGGAATCATGTTGATTATTCAGCTGGATAAGTTAGCCGAATTGTATATTGTAGAAGTAGTAAGATTTCATGGAGTGCCTATATCCATTATCTTGGATAGAGACCCAAGATTTTCTTCGAGGTTTTGGAAGAAGTTACAATAGGCCTTAGGTACAAGGTTGAATTTTAGTACTGCATTCCATCCTCAAACTAACGGACAGTCTGAGAGTGTGATCCAAGTTCTTGAGGATATGCTCCGATGCTGTGTGTTAGAGTTCGAAGGTAGTTGGGAAAGATACCTACCCTTGGTCGAATTCGCTCACAACAATAGTTATCAGTCGAGCATACAAATGGCACCGTATGAAGCCTTGTATGGTCGTAAGTGTCAGACTCCCTTGTATTGGACTGACCTGAGTGAGAAGCAAATTCATGGGGTTGATTTAGTTAGAGAGACTGAAGAGAAAGTGCGAGTGATCCGGGATAGTCTGAAGGCTGCTTCGGACGACAAAATTCGTACGCGGATTTGAAAAGAAGGAAATTAAGTTTCAAGTGGGCGACAAGGTATTTCTGAAAGTGTCACCATGGAAGAAAATAGTGAGATTTTATTGAAAGGGTGAATTAAGTCTGAGATTCATCGGCCGTATGAGATTACCGAAAGGATTGGGCCAGTGGCATACCGGTTGGCTTTGCCTGTAGAGTTAGAGAAAATACACAATGTGTTCCATGCATCGATGTTAAGGCGTTATCGCTCTGATCCTTCGCATGTAATTCCTTCAACAGAAATTGAGGAGGAGCCGATTAAAATCTTGACTCGAGAGGTGAAACAATTGAGAAACAATGACATAGTCTTAGTAAAGGTATTGTAGCAAAAACACAGTGTAGAAGAGGCTACGTGGGAACCGGAAGGAGCCATGAGAGAGCAATATTCAAACCCCTTTACCAGTGAGATTTTTAGGGCGAAAATCTCTAAAGGGGGAGAGTTGTAACAGCCCAATTTTAGGGCTAGTTGGAACAGTGGTTCGAGACCACTAAACCGAGGAAGAGGAAACTTATTTTGATGTTATTTTATGTGTTATAGTATTAATATATGGCTATGTGAAAATTTTGGTGCTTTAATTTGAGCGATAGCATGCTTAATTGTGAAAAATGACTAAATCACATAAAGTACAAAAGTTCTATTTTTCAAGGTAAAGGTTCCTAATAGCCATAGATTACTAAATTAGAGGTCTTTAAAATGCAATTAGGCCCTAGAGAATGTGTTGGTCGGCCATAGATAGTAAAGGGTACAAGAGCATCAATTGTAGTCAAAATTGGATGAAATTAGGTGAGAATAGATGAATAAAATATGGTAAAAAGAAAAGCTATCATCTTTTACTATTCACTTTTTATCTCCACCGAATATTTGAAGAAGAAATAGAGCTTTGGGGGTTTAAAGCTTCAGCCAAGCTATATCCCTTGCAAGTAAGTGATTATGATAGTGTTATTTGATAATTTTTGCACTTTTGGAGTCCTCAAAGCTTAAGCTAGCTAATGAGGGGACAAATTAGTGATATGGTTGAAAGTCTAAGGACTTGCCATGAGAGTATTTATGTTGTTAGCTGAGTTTTTAGGGAAGAAAATGAATGATAGGGAGATGAGAAACAACTTTCGTGAAAGGTGTTTGTATGAAAACACCTAAGTAGGACTTATATGCAAGGATTGAAAATGTGTAATAAATGCATGAAATAGTTAGATTTGTGAATATTTGTAAGAGAATTAAATGTTCAGCTAGGCTTATTTATTGAGAAAATGTATTGAAAAATAATTTATGAGCCTAGGGGCAAAATCGTAATTTTGCCATTATACAAGGGCAAAATGGACATTTTTGCCCAAGTGTAGAATTTGATGTATGGTGATATTAGGATGGTCTAAATGAATGAATTTAATTGATATAGATCAAGAAGAGCAGAATCAACTTTGCTTTGTGCCAATCGTATTTACCCAAGGTTGTGTGCCGATTATATTACCGTCGCTGATGGCTATGTGCCAAGCATAATATAGTTATTGATGACTCTGTCTCAATCATATTTACTCAGGGCTGTGTGCCGATTATATTATTATTTTGGTGGCTCTGCCACATATATCGATGGCTCTGCCACATTATTTCGATGGCTTGGTGCCACATATATCGGTGACTCTGTCACATTATATCGGCTTTGAGCATCATGACTGTTAGCGAGGAGTGTGGAGGATGGAGGGTTGATTGACGAAATCCCCACGGGAGTGCTAAGGTTGGATATATGGAGTGGAGTGTAGAGGATGGAATACTAGGCTGGGCTGGGTTGCATTGCATTCACTATTTAGGCCATGTTGTTGGAGCTACTACTAGTTACACGTATGGGCTTGACCAATTTCATTCTTGTGAGAGCTAAGGCTCAATGTGCTTTCAGAGGCTTAGGCCCAGTTATCGTTCGTATAAGGGATTACACACTGAGTTCTCGTAACTTACCCCTTTGCTTAATTTTGCAAGTAAATCCTAGCTTTACGGATTTGGAGCCGAGGTGAACTCTGTGGTGGCCATGCATCGTAGCTTAATAAATTCCATTTTGCGGTACTATAGATTTTATTTAAATTTGGGTTTTTGTTTTGTAATAAGGTCTTTGGTATTTTGTTTTGGTTTTAGCTTTTAATTCGGTTACTGCTTATTAATTTGGAATGCTCAATTTGGGATTTTCTAAAACATTATTAACGGTTTTTCTATAATGTTAATACACGGTTTACAAACTATAATAGATAAAACTCAGGATTTTCTTAACGTTGATAACTCTTTTCAAAATATCACATGTCTACAATAATTTAAAATTTGTTTTTCTGAAACTCATTGAGTTGGATTAATTATAAACAAGATCATCGGAAAGAGCAACGAAAATGTTTTTGCAAAGAGAACTATAAAACAAATTGGATTTTTCACAAGCAAAAAAACTTGATATTTTTAACGAACGCGTAGATTCTTTAACAACCTTTGCATGTGACATGCCAGATCCAGCCGTAACATCTAGGCCGGGTTTGGGGTGTTACAAAGTCAACCCACCCAAATTTCACACACCATGATTGTAGCGAAATTTGCAAGATATCGCAAAGAATGTTGCCAAGAACACTATTTGTCTTTGAGCCACTAAAATCAGTATAATGCGGCATAGCCACCAGTGCAGTACTTCCTCCAATATATATATTTATATATATTTAATCATCCCAACCCAATGCAAAATGTCATGACATAATAATTCAATTTATGCAGTAATTTACCATCAGAACAGTTAAACAGAATACACACAATCATACTAAATCAACCCCTAAGGGTATAACAATAATTTTACCCATCGGTAATTTTACCCTCCAAGGGTATTTTAGTAATTTTACCTTCCAAGGGTATTTCAGTAATTTTACCCTCTAAGGGTATTTCAGTAATTTTACCCACCAATGGTATTTAGTAATTTTACCCACCAAGGGTATTTCAGTAATTTTGCAAATCGGGGGTATTCTAAACAGAGATAACAATGTGAATGGACTTAGAGCCCATTCTCGACCCAAATGGACCCACACATTCGTGTGGCCCATTTAGCCCAAATCTAGCCATAGATATGAGATTCACATAGACCAGTTTACTATCTACTACACAATCATACAATTTATTCTATGGGCCTACAGGCCCATTGAGCCCACTTGGCCCCTTTCGGCCCATCGTGGCCTAAACAGCATTAACCCACAAGAATACTCATGGTGGCCTCAACTATCGCATCGAAGCTCCCACGTGTACGCATGAACGCTCGTGTGGCTACCATCACTGTGTGACCGGCATTTCGGCATTTGCCGCTCTATAGCTAGAGTAGGGCGTAGTACACACCTGATAGGAATCTAAAGCTGCTAATCCATGCTCTGAGCACTCCTATGCCCAAACGCCCACCAAGGTATCCTTACTCTCCTCATAGATTGCTCTATTTAAAGTCAGCTTCACACCTTCCCTCATGCTAGCTTTCCGATGTGGGATCCTACCTTCAGCAGAGTTTAATTCCATCTCAAACACTTGCCGCCCCAACTTAGCAAAATAAATATCCCCTTTTTGCTTGCAATGGGATTCGAACTCAGGCTCCCTTGTAACATAATCCATGCTGCTAGCCACTTTACCAACTAGCTTCTTATTGTCTTAAAACGTGCATAACTAAATATAAGTCTATAGCTAAAGTCTAAGTTCCTTTTAAAAAAAGAAATCAAAATGAAATACAAGCGCCAAGACTTGAACCTTGAACCCCTTGCTTCCTCTATGGTGTCACTTCCTTGTCTCCCATGTGGCACCATTTGCCATAGACCACAACTCCTTTTGTGTCATTTTCTCCACATTTTATTCATAAAGCCTACTTACTAACTCCTAGGGTTTTATTCACCTAAAATCAAAATTTTCCTAAAGCCCAAGTTTGATCCCAGGACTTCATAGAAGCCCCCTAACCTTCTGAAATCACTCACCTAATAGGTCCAGCTTTCCTTAGTGCTGTTATCTTGTTCCCAAAAAATTTAAACGCTCACATGGACTAGGCCCAATAGGCCCAATTCTACTAAGCCCAAATTTGGGCCGTTACAAATCTACCCCTTAAAGAAATTTCGTCCTCGAAATTTCCAACTATATAATAGCTGCACAACACAAGTTACCCCACTACGCTGCCGCTATGCACTCTCATCCCAATAACACTACAACACTTCTAACTTAATCTTGAAAGCTCTTACACACAATCAACTATCTAACCACAGAAGCAAATCGATATTTATCATACATACATACAATTTCTATATTCAAACATCACATCCAAACAAAACACATACTAAATAAATACCAAAAATACAGTCCAATATCTAAAGAAACCACTGTATTTAAATTTCTAAACAGACAAAAGTATTCAGAAAACTTACGGATTCATCGCCGGAGACTGGGTGTACCACACTTCCAGTAACACTATCACTTTCCAAGTTAAAAATTTAAACACTTAAGGAAAATTTTCAAAACCCATTCCACATTCGAGTTTTGCAACCGGGTTCTGATACCATTAAATGTAACACCCCAAACCTGGCCTAGAAGTTAGGCCCAAATTTGGCATGTCACATTGAAGAGTTTTTCAAAAATCGTGCTTTCATTAACAACTTAAAACTTTTTACTATTCAAAACCTCAGATTTTGTTTGCTTATTTTTAAAACGTGGTTTATTAGAACTCATTCTTGGAAAAACATTAATATCTTTAAAACCTTGTTTGTTGCGGAAGCTTAATTTAAAACAGTTGCGGAATGTGATATTTTGAAAAACAATAGTTATTTTTGAAAAATCGTGTTCTACTTCTAGCATTTATAAAACAATCAATAAAATCCCAAAACTTAAAGTTCAGAAATCTTAAGGTCTTATTACAACAATTATAAAACCCAAAAAATTAAACTAAAATAAAATAAAGTCGCTAAGTTTAACTTTAAAGCCAATCGAACGTGTGGTCACTTCTGAGTCCCTCGCAGCTCCAATCTGTCTAAGGCTGAGGATTACCTGCACAGTTAAAAGTGGGGTAAATTTATGAAAACTCAGTGTGTAATCCCCTTAACAGAGTAACAGTCAGTACGTATCAGAGCATACGTGGGTCAAAGCCCACTACAAAATCATTTGGGTCACAGTCCATAACAGTATCAATTGAGCCCAAACCAATAACAGAACAAGTGGCCTAAGCCTAGTACAGTGATAGATCTCATAAATAGATATGAAACAATATGAGGATGCATCCCAACCCAGTCCAACCAACACACCACCCGTACCAACCTTACACTCCTGTAGGGACCAAGTCAACCCACCCAGCCCTACACACCAAGATTGTAGCGGAGCTGCCAGTAATAGTATTTATGGCTGAGCCACTAAAAACAGTATAATATGGCATAGCCACCAGTACAGTTCTTCCTCCAATATATATATTTATATATATTTAATCATTCCAACCCAATGCAAAATGTCATGACATAATAATTCAATGTATGCAATAATGTACCACCATAACAGTTAAACAGAATAAACACAATCATACTAAATCAACCCCTAAGAGTATAACAGTAATTTTACCTACCGATAATTTTACCCTCCAAGGGTATTTCAGTGATTTTACCTACCAAGGGTATTTCAGTAATTTTACCCACCAAGGGTATTTTAGTAGTTTTACAAATCGGGGGTATTCTAAATAGAGATAACGATGTGACTGGGCCTAAAGCCCATTCCCGCCCAAATAGACCCACATGTTTGTGTGGCCCATTAAGCCCAAATCTAGCCACAAATATGAGATTCACATAGACCAGTTCACTGTCTACTACACAATCATACAATTTATTCATATGGGCCCACGGGCCTATTAGGCCCACTTGGCCCCTTTCGGCCCATCGTGGCCCAAACAACAACCCACAAGAATACTCATGCTGGCCTCAACTATCGCGTCGAAGCTCCCACACGTGTGCTTGCACGCTCGTGTGGCTACCATTGCCGTGTGACCGGCATTTCGACATTTGTCGCTCTATAGCTAGAGTGGGGCAAAATAGACACATGATAGGAATCTGAAGCTGCTAATCCGCACTCTGAGCACTCCTATGCCCAAACGCCCATCAAGGTATCCTTACTCTCCTCATAGATTGATCTATTTAAAGCCAGCTTACACCTTCCCCCATGCTAGCTTTCTGATGTGGGATCCTACCTTCAGTAGAGTTTAATTCCATCTCAAACACTTGCTGCCACAACTTATCAAAATAAATATCCTCTTTTTGCTTGCAATGGGATTCAAAATTAGGCTCCCTTGTAACATAATCCACGCTGCTAGCCACTTCACCAACTAGCTCCTTGTTGTCTTAAAACATGCGCAACTAAATATAAGTCTATAGCCAAAGTCTAAGTTCCTTTTAAAAAAATCAAAATGAAATGCAAGCGCCAAGACTTGAACCTTGGACCCCTTGCTTCCTCTATGGCGTCACTTCCTTGTCTCCCATGTGGCACCATTTGCCACTAGACCATATTTCCTTTTGTGTCATTTTTCTCCACATTTTATTCTTAAAGCCTACTTACTAACTCCTAGGGTTTTATTCACCTAAAACCAAAATTTTCCTAAAGCCCAAGTTTGATCTCGGGACTTCATAGAAGCCCCCTAACCTTCCGAAATCACTCACCTAATAGGTCCAACTTGCCTTAGTTTCGTTCTTTTATTCCCAAAAATTTTAAACGCTCCCATGGCCAAGGCCCGATAGGCCCAATTCTACTAGGCCCAAATTCGGGTCATTACAGGCATCGTAAGGGGGTCATTTCCATGGGACCCTATGTGACACGCCTAGCTAGACATTTTTGTCTCCTCAACACCACGGCATAATCAGCCTCGCTCACCTTGATAGGCCAGATGTCTCCATAGGGCATCTCGACAATGATAAACATAAGGATGATCAAGTGTCACCGTGGGACTGATCCTCCCCAATACCATCTAGCCCATGCATTCGAGGAGGAGACCTGAGGACATTACTGATGATGTCCCCCCACCACACGAGAGGCCACCACCGAGCCATCGTCCAGTTCATGCGATAGCCTCTATTTCGAACATATTTGAGTGCCTAACACAATTCGAGTAGCACTGCTTCCAGTGCTTTGATCACATCGACGCCACCTCAAAAAGATATGTCACCTTCACATTTCATCGTCGCCTCCACCACCTCGCAATCCAGTCGGTGATGAGGACTTTTGAGTCTTTTTATTTTTACTTTTATTTTTATTTTTATGTTTACTTTTATCTTATTTTTATTTTCACCTTTATTTTAATTTATTTGTTCACATATTTACCTTTCTTATTAAAACTTTTATTCGTATAGTTCAATTTTTTTTATCTTTGACTGTCTACATTTTGAGACAATATAATAATGAAACCCCAAAAATTACTGATGACTCCGCAGTTTCAAAAGGTTCAATGTGCTACTAAGGAATTGGAATATTCTCACACATTCACCTCTACCTAGTTCATCATGCTTTTCATTGGCTACATTCCTACAAGTTTCATTTTCAAGGACTTAACCCAAACTTCAGGAAGTTTCACTTCTCTCCCTACCTTATGATTTTCTTACTATATTGTGAATATCTATCTTTGTACATTGAGGGAAATGTACATCTTAAGTGTGGGGGGTGAATTTCAAAATTTACTAACTTTTTGCATTATTCTTAAATCCCTGAATGATATCTTGTCTTAAGTAATTTTCTCATATTACTAATTAGAATGAAACTTCTATTGATTTATGATTTTTATTGATATGTTTTGGATTAAGTCATAGTTAATTGTGCATTGATAATTTAAACTTTAAGATATTATAGAATCAGGCATGATAAGTCTATTTTCAAAATTAAAAATTGGCTACGTTGTTAACCTAAATTTGAATATTACGTTGAAATTTGAAATTTGCAAGGTTGACATCAAAAACCATAATTTTTGTGAGATTTTGAGCCTTTTAGAGCATATATTTTTCTTGCTCATGTTATTGATTATGAATGTCTCAATATTGATTTGTTATTCTAGAACTTGCTTCGATTATACATATCGAGACCACACTTGTGATTTGATATACTGAAATGATAAAGACACTTAAGATTTAACCCACTTACTCCTAAAAAGCCTACTTTCATAATTAACCCCTAGTGAACCACTTTTTAGCCTAATCAACTGTTTCTTGATTTACCACTAATATTAACACGAAACCCTATTATTAACTTGTTTATCCCATTTTCTTGACTCCCCTTTTTTTGGATAAGGGGAAACACATATATTTTTTGTGCTACAAAGTTATATGACTTTGATTGTTTGAATCTTTAGGACTCTTTGAGTTAAATTATCCATGTATACATTATCTATGAATTATGATGAGACATTGTTGATGAAAATTATGAACTGAGAGAAGTTAGTTTTAATTGTGAGTTGAAAATTTTGCTTGAGGACAAGCAAAAGCTTAAGTGTGGGGGTATTTGTTAAACCGTAATTTACACATATTTTAACCCCATGCTTGGCTTAATTTTGGATGAATATTCATTAGATTTGATGAATTCGATGCTCCTAATCTCTTAATTTCATGTTTTATACTCAGGAGAGCTTAGAGAGTGGAAAAGAACGAGAAACGGGCCAAAAAGAGACAAAATGGGCGTACATTAGATCACACGGCCTAGACTATCGACCACGGGAAGATCACATGGCCGTGTGTGGTGAGCAGGATCAAACACGACCAAAGGAGTCCACCACAGATGTGTCACATGGGCGTGTCCCTGCCGAAGCTAGGAAGAGTTTTATTCGGAATAGGATACTTATGGGCCAAGTAAGGCATCTCAAAGCCTATATAAACACCCTAGGGGGCAGCCTAAAAGAGGAGTTCGATAGGACATCAAATAGACACCGAGTAGAAGGAGAAAATACTCCAAGATAGTCATTAGGAACAGCTTAGGAGAAGGATTTCCATCAAGACTGAGGATCTCCCATCAAGTTCTTTAGAAGTTTTTGGGTTTTCTTATGTTTTGTTGTTTTTCCTCTTTTATGATGTTTTCCTCTTCTAGTATGAACTAAATTCCTTAGATACCTAAGGGGATGAAACCTATGACAGATCTTATTATTATTTGATTTATGAGATAAATACTTGTGCTTATTCTTAATTGTGAGTTTTATTCTTGTTTTGATAATTCAAGTTATTGATTCAAGCGAATGTGCTTATTTAGTGAAGCAAAGTCCCTGTTTAAGAGTAGATCAACACAATTAAGCAAAGTTGATTGCAACCCTAGAAATAGGGCGACGAAAGTCTGCTGGATCAGGGTCAAACCTAATATGGGAATCCATAGATCAAATTAATGCGACAATAGGGGTTTTAATTAGAAAGAGATTTTAATTAATCAACCTAGAGTCAGTTGTTAGTAGCCTCAAAAGAGGTATTAATATAATTCAGGGATTTCTACGAATTAAGTCAAGTGAATAAATCACATGAATCAAAAGTAATAAGTGAAGTCTAGGTGAATTCTTCCTTAGGTGTCGTCCATCTCATATAAGTTGTCCAAAGTATTTTCCCAATTTACTCTCTGTCGTGCTCGTAGTTAGTTAAATTAGTTAGTTAAATTTTAGATTAAAAATAAATCCCCTTTAATTATTAGGTTAGATAATAAAAAGGTAGTTAATACTAGTACTCTTGGTCCTTGAGGATACGATATTCCGGACTCACCGCAGCTATACTACTATTCAATACGTGCACTTGCCTTTGTCGAAATAATAGTTAGTTTCGAGCTCCATCAATACTAACTTAAACTCAATTTCAATACCAGGGGACACACGGCCGTGTAACATGACCGTATGTCATACACGGCTAAGACACACACCGTGTCTCTGACCATGTGGAGAAAAATAGGCTATTGGCAAGTCCAATTTTCCACCCTTTCTCATGCTCAATTAAGCAACCAAAATGGTACCATTTCATCATACAATAGGAAACCAAAATCATCAACCAAAAGCACAATTCATACCATATCCATTTCAACCAAATTCAATACTCAAATCAATGCCAATTACCTTCAAATACTTATCAACTCAACTTTTAAAATCATACTTCACCAAAGCATTTCTCAAGCATTAAACTCCATAAATCAATTAACCATTTTAATGCTAAACATGTCAAAATAAGCCATCATTCATGGCTATGTATACAACCAAAACATGTACATTTACAAGCCATTTCTAATAGCTAAACACACAACAATATTAACATCATTTACAAGCCAACTCTCATGGCTATATTCACAACCAAAATACCACAAGTAGCTTATACATGCCATATACCATATATATACAACTCAAAAGTACCAAATAGATATTCGATAGTGTGATGGTGTTCCCGACGACTCCCGGATCCAAGCTAGCCTTGATTCACTATAAAACATAGAAAAATAACACAAAGTAAGCTTCATAGCTTAGTAAGCTCGTATATGAACAACTTAATTCATCAAATAAATGCAAATCAACCAATTTTACATAACATCAATATATATACATTAACTACAAACCTTTCTCATGTCTCAAAACATGATCAAATACAATCTCATCGAACTTTCTCTACTTAATACTTTTAACTATTAGAACTCAAATTTTACACTTTACCCGATTTAGTCCTTTTCTCAAATTGAGCAATTAAATGATAAAATTAGCTCACGAAATTTTTACATGTCCATGAAGTCATGTTGTAGACACCAAAAATAATATTAAAATAATTTTTTGACATCTATTTTATGGTTCCAAAACCACTGTTCTGAATTAGCTAAAACCATGCTGTTACAACTCTCCCCCTTAGGGATTTTCGTCCCCGAAAATCTTACCAGTGAATAGGTTTGATATTGCTTTCTCATAGCATCCTCAGGTTCCCATGTAGCTTCTTTAACCCCGTGTCTATGCCACAATAATTTCACTAATGCGATTTTCTTATTTCTTAACTTTTGATCTCACGAGCTAAAATTCGAATCGGTTCTTTAGCATATGACATATCAGACTGAATTTCAACCTCGTTCGGGGAAATGACATGTGAAGGGTTGGATCGGTATCGTCGAAGAATCGACACATGAAACATATTATGTATTTTCTCCAATTCAGACGATAAAGATAGTCGATAAGCAATTGGGCCGATTCACTCAATAATTTTGTATGGACCGATAAATCGTGGACTCAATATCCTTTTCGACCAAATCGCAATATCTTTTTCCACAGTGACACTTTCAAAAACACTTTATCCCCAATTTGAAACTCAATATCTTTCCATTTCAAGTCTGCATGAGATTTCTGTTGGTCCAAAGTTGGTTTCAAACTATCACTAATTACTTTCACTTTTTCTTCAGTCTCTCTGATCAAACCAACCCCGTGAATCTTACTCTTACTAAGCTCAGTCCAATACAATGATGTTCGACATTTATGTCCGTATAAAGCTTCGTACGGTAGGGGTGAGCAAAACTCGATTCGACTCGAAAAAATCGAAAAAAAATTTGAATTTCGAGTTAAACGAATCAAATTATTCGAGTTAATCGAGTTATTCGAGTCAACTTGAATTTTTTGAATTTCGAGTTTGAATCGAGTTAAGTTTTCGAATTCGAATAACTCGAATAATTCAAATAATTCAATATTAAAATATAATATTTTATATTTTACCCTAAACTCCCAAACCTTTTACTTTTCCTCAAAATTTTACTCCTTCCCACTTTTCCCCAAAACTTTTATTCCCTCCCAACCCAACCCTCCAATCTACCCAAAATCCATTTCCACCAAAATTTTACTCTTCCATTTACTTTTCTCAAAATTTTACTCCAAAAACCATCAAAACTTTTTATTTCCCCCAAATTTTACTCCTCCCACTTTTCCCTAAAATTTTACTCCTTCCCATCCCACTCCCCATCTACCCTAAACCCATCCCCCCAAATTTTTTTTTTATATTTTCCTTCCAAAAATTTACTCCCTATTTACTTTCCTCAAACTTTTATTCCCCAAAACTTTTATTTTCCCCTAAACTTTTACTTCTCACCTTTTACCCTCAAATAAAAATTAAAATTATCCAAAAAAATCACTAAACATAAATAGCAATAATTTTATTTATATCTACTATTTATATTATTAAATTAAATTTCACATTTTATATTATTTATATTATTGAATTGTTTAGTCATATTGAATATTTATATTAAAATTGAATTATTAATTATGCCATAAAATATTCGTTTTAAAATTTTATATTGGTATCAATTTCATATTTTATCTTTAAAATAACTTTTATTAAAAATCATATTTTTACATTTAATATATATTTTAATTTCAAAATACATAGTGACAAGAATCAAGATAATTGAAATAACTAAGCAAGCAAAGAAGCTAACCCAGTATATAAAAGATTAATAAATAAATTATGAGGTGATGAAAGTTAATAAAATTTGATTAAGGTGGACAAATTTTATTACGATGGGTGATAGTGGTTACAAGGACCAAAATTATTTTTAAAATTTAACTCAAACAAATATATTCGATTCGATTCGATTCAATTCCATCTCATTCGACTCGATTCAAGAAAATTTCAAATCAAATTAGGATGATAAAATATGATTCGTCAACTCGATTAACTCAAAATTTTTTATTCGATTCGATTTGATTCGATCGAACGCTCACCCCTATCGTACGGTGCCATCTTTATATTCGATTGAAAGTTATTATTATAAGCAAACTCAATCAGCGGTAAATATTTCTCCCAGCTACCATCAAACTCAAGAATGCAACATCACAACATATCCTCAAGTATTTGAATAATTCTTTCAGATTGTCCATCTATTTGCGGGTGAAATGCAGTGCTAAAATGCAGCTTTGTACCTAAAGCTTCTTGCAATTTCTTCCAAAATCGTGAAGTGAATCTCGGATGCCTATCCAAAACAAT
Source organism: Gossypium rotundifolium (assembly GCA_025506655.1). NCBI lineage: Eukaryota > Viridiplantae > Streptophyta > Magnoliopsida > Malvales > Malvaceae > Gossypium > Gossypium rotundifolium. The sequence continues at coordinate 47,372,024 of CP106725.1, forward strand.
AGATAGTGGCACTCCGTGCAATCAAACAATCTCTGAGATATACAACTCAACCAATTTATCAAGCGAGAAATCTGTATGTATCGAAATAAAATGAGCTAATTTTGTCAATCTGTCAACAACAACCCAGATCACATCTTTCTTTTTTGGAGATAAGGGCAAACCCTGAAACGAAATCCATTATTACTCTATCCCACTTTCACCCAGGTATCATAATAGGCTGTAATAAACCTGACGGCACTTGATGCTCAACTTTGACTTGCTGACAGATCAAACATTTCGAAACAAATTCTGAGATATCTCGTTTCTTGCCGTGCCACCAATAAAGCCATTTCAAATCGTTATACATTTTTGTGCTTCCCGGATGTACTGATAAACAACTACTGTGTGCTTCATTTAGAATCATCCGAATGAGCTCAGAATTTCTTGGTACACATATTCTATCACGAAACATCAAACAGTCATCAGGCCCTATTCGAAACTCTGAATCAAAAGTTGACTCACACTGAACTCATTTTGCTTGTAATTCATTATCAAACTTTTGAGCCTCACAAATCTATTGTATAAATAATGGTCTCACTTTAAACTCAGCTACTATCAAACCGTCGTTAAACAAGGCTAATTGTGTGTTCAAAGCATGTAAAGAAAATAAGGACTTTCAGCTCAAAGCATCAGCAACTACGTTCACTTTCCCCGGATGATAATCAATCAATAATTCATAGTCTTTTAACAATTCTAACCATCTAATGAATCCTTCTGAGTCATCACATATTTCAAGCTTTTATGGTCAGTATAAATATGGGATTTCTCACCAAATAAGTAATGGCGCCAAACTTTCAATGTGAACACTATCGCAGCTAATTCAAGATCGTGCGTTGAATATTTCTTTTCATGCGGCTTCAACTGTCTCGAGGCATAAGCTATAACTTTGCCTTCCTGCATCAAAACAAAACCCATGCCATTTAACGATGCATCACTGAAAACTACGAATACTTTACCCGACTCAAGCTGAAATAACACTGGTGCCTTTATCAATAATATTTTCAATCGCTCGAAACTCTGCTGACACTTTTCTGACCATTCAAATTTAACATCTTTTTGAAGCAATCTTGTCATCGGAGTCGCAATCATCGAGAAACCTTTCACCAATCGTCTATAATAGCCAACTAGTCCTAGAAAACTATGAACTTTAAATACATTTCTTGGAGGCTTCCAAATATATAATTGGAAAAAATTTGCTTGGATCAACTTGGATACCCGCACTTAAAATTATATGTCCTAGAAAACCAACATCACGTAGCCAAAACTCACATTTGCTAAACTTTGTAAACAACTGTTTATCTCTCAAAGTTTGTAACATGATTCTCAAATGCTCAGCATGCTCAGATTCATCACGAGAGTAAATCAAAAAGTCATCAATAAACACAACTATGAATCGGTTTAAGTACGGCCTAAAAATTTGATTCATCAAGTCCATAAAAATAGTAGGTGCATTTGTTGGTTCGAAAGGCATAACAAGAAATTCGTAGTGTCTGTACCTTGTTTTAAATGCAGTCTTTGACACATCGGAGTCTTTAACTCGCAACTAGTAATAACCCAATCTCAAATAAATTTTTGAAAACACTGTTGCCCCTTTTAACTGATCAAACAAATCATCTATTCGTGGCAAAGGATATTTATTCTTGATCGTCACTTTGTTAAGCTGTCGATAGTCTATACACATTCTCATCGTGCCATTTTCTTTTTCAAAAATAACACCGATACACCCCAGTAGAGAAACTTGGTCTAGCAAAACCTCTATCCGTCAATTCTTGCAACTGATCTTTCAATTCTTTTAACTCTGTCGGAGCCATTCTGTACGGAGCTATCGATATCGACGTTGTTCTCGATACTAATTCAATACCAAACTCAACCTCTCTGATAGGAGGTAAACCTAGTAACACTTCGGGAAATACATTTGGACACTCGCACACAACTAGTATTGATTCAATCTTTGTTTCTGGCACTTTCGTATCAAGTTCATATGCAAGATAAGCTTCACACCCCTTTCTCACCAATATCTGAGCTAACATAGACGAGATCACAACTGGCAAACTATTCAAATCATCTAATTCAATTCTATTAGTCTCATTATTCTGATATTTCAATTCAATTGTCTTTTGTCTACAATTCACTATAGCCTCATGCATAGTTAGCCAATTTATACCCAAAATCATATCAAATTCATCAAATGGAAACAACATCAGATTAGTTAAAAATAGAAATCCAAATACATTAACAGACAATTCTTGCAGATTTTGTCAACCAAAACACATTTTCCTATGGGGTTCGATACTCTAATCATAAATTCAATAGACTCTATAGCCAAAGTCCTACTAGATACTAAATTCATACATATATAAGAATGATTTGATCCTGGATCTATCTATGCAATCACATTAGTATCATAAAGAGTGAAAGTACCGGTGATAACATCTAGAGATGACGCTTCTTCGCGAGTGCGAATAGCGTAGACTCTAGCAGGTGCTTTGGCCTCGGATCTCACAGCTGAATCCTTTGTTGCCCCTCTACTACCACTAATACATTCATCAGGAGTACAAGGCGATTTATCGAATACCTAAATCGTATTTTTGAGCCAAAACTCAGCTCTCTCAGCATCATCATCAATAGTAGCCCAGAACTCTTTAGCCCCATGTTTATGTATCTTATCTATTGGTGGCTTATTCAACCGTATCGGATCTATACCTTGAGGAAAAATAGGGATTTGTTTAGGAATAGGTGGGGGTGGAGGTTGTTGATCGGCCAAAATGGCCAAATTACGGAATGATATTTCTTCTTTTGTGCAAATGGATTTAAAGACATTATACGATGCATGGGAGAGATACAAGGATCTCTTGAGAAGATGTCCACACCACGGATTACATTTGTGGCTACAAGTCCAGACTTTTTACAATGGTGTAAGCCCCTCAACGAGGAAACTAATTGATTCAGCAGTTGGGGAATAACAAAACTCCTGAAGTAGCCTACGAGTTTATAGAAGAGATGCCGTTAAATAACTATCAGTGGCAAGTTACAAGGACAAGGTCGACTAAAACAATGAGTCTTCAATCTCGACGCAGTAACCATGCTATCAACACAGGTAGAGATGATGAATAAAAAGCTTGATAGTTTGTGTTCTTTGCAGGTACATCCAGTGATGTAGTCGACGCAAGTGGTACTGTGGCAAATTCTAAGTACCCACCCTACCACTGGGCACAGAAAGCGAACAGATGAACTATATAGGTAATAATTTCAGATCTAATAATAACCCTTATAGTAATACTTATAATCTAGGTTGGAGGAACCACCCAAATTTTTCATGGGGAGGTCAAGGAAATCAAGGAAATTAAAGACAACAACCTCCTCAAAATTTTCAAAATCAGCCTTATCCACAAGAAAAGAAGTCGAACCTCAAAGAGATGTTGACAAAATTCATGGCAGCCACAGAAAATCGTCTCTAAGACACCGAGGCAACACTGAAAAACCAACAAACGTCGATAGAAGGGATCAAGAATCAAGTTGGGGAACTCACTAAGTCAGTCGGGGAAGTTACAAAGTCAGTTGGACAACTTGCAAAATTAATGTCCGAACGACCACAAGGGCCTCTACCAAGCAACACCGAGATTAACCCAAAGGAGCAAATCCAAGCCATAACAGCTCAAGAAAATGTAGGGTTGGAGGAACCCAATTCAATATAAGAAAATGAGGTAGAAGAAGGTAAAATAGAGGTAATACAAGAAAAGCCAAAATCAGTAATTAAAGAGGACCAACCCCGCATATGTTACCCCAAAGCAATAAATAGAGATGAAACAGAGGAACAATTAGGTATGTTTCTTAAAGTCTTAAAGAAATTACATATTAACTTACAATTTCTTGAAGCTCTTTCATAGATGCCGATTTGCAAAAATTTTTAAAATAACTTCTGACAAACAATCGTAAGTTAGATGAGGAATCGTATGTGAAACTGAACGTAGTATGCTCAGTAATGTTGCAAAATAAACTACCACAAAAGCTAGAAGATCTAGGGAGTTTTGCAATTCCATGTTTAATTGGTAGTTTAACTGTTGACAATGCCTTAGCTGATTTAGGGGAAAGTATAAATGTCATGCCTTATAAAATGTTTAAACAACTAGGTCTAGGGAAACCCAAACAAACTAGGATGAGTATTCAATTAGCTGATAAAACTATTAGAATTCCTAGAGGTATTATCAAAGACATTCTTGTAAAAATTGATAAATTCGTTTTCCCAGTAGATTTTGTTGTCTTAGACATGGACGAGGACAATTCAATTCCTTTAATTTTAGGAAGACCCTTTTTAGCAACTACCAAAACTAAAATTGATGTTGGTGTAGGAGAACTCATACTTAGCGTAGGTGATGAATCGATCAGACTACAAGCTCTTGACTTGGCCAAGATATCGAATGATGAAGGTGAGAAAGTAAATTTAGTTTGCAACAAATCTGTTCAAATTTCACCATATAAAAAAGCACAAAGCTAGAAACCTGAGCCAGATCATAAACCTCATCCCAACAAAAAAGAAATATATGAGGAACGAAGCCTTGAGGTCAACAAACTAAAGGAGTGGAAGATCCATTTTAAAAAAGAACTATAACCACACAAAGAAAAACCGAAAGAACTTTCAGACGAGCTCGTCGGGACATCGAATCGCTTCAAATAGGAGATCAGGTACTGTTAGATAAAGCAAATCCTCGCATCACCACACCAAACCTGAATTCAAACACAAACATCCCTCTTGAGGTGTGAAATATCTTCCCATATAGAACAGTCGAGGTAAGTAATCCCATATTTGACACTTTTAAGGTAAACACTTATCGACTTAATCTTTATCATGAAAACAAAATCGACAGCATGAGGGAAGATGTTCAAACCATCAAACCACCATGATTATACAAATAAAGGAAATACAACTTAAGACTTTAAACGAGGGCTTCTGGGAGGCAACCCGAGTACTAACCTTAAGTACTTTACATTTTTTTATGTTCTTTTATTTTATTCTCTTTTCTTCTTTCTGAATGCCTAGTTGTAAACTAACCAAAAGCGCAAGTTCCCAGGTCACACGGCCTTGGCCGTGGCCGTGGCCATGTGGATGTCCAAAATCTCCAAACTGACAATGGCAGAAGAGGTACAAGTCAAAGAGAATCAAATCTTCGAGTCACGGACTCCAACCACCACCCCACGGGCACCGACAGAATACCACGGCCATGCGACGTGACCGTGGTCGACACTGACTTCTCAAAAACGGGCATGGAAATCTTAAAATGGGAGTGGGTAAACCAACATGCCTCGACACACGATCGTGCAAGGTGGCCGTGTGAAACAACACACCCATGGTACACGGGCGTGGGTAGCATTAAACCCCAAAACTCTATTTAAACCCAACCTACCTCTTCCCTTTCTCCTCACCAACTCCCCATCTTCTTCCTTCCTTCTTTTTCTCAAATTTTTCTCTTCTCCATAACAATTCTATATACTCTTGAGCTACACCAAAACGATGTCAAAGAAGCGGAAGGATTCAAACACAATCTCCCTGTGGGAGATCGATCTACATAAGTTCATGCTGGCCGCTTGAAACACCCCTAAACCCGCCCACGAGCCTTGACCAGATCTGGTATGTTCCCTGGTGTAAACCTTTTCAAATTCTTTTGTTACTCAAGAGAAACTTGTGTGTTTTGAAAGAAAGATTGTTTTGGGTTGGGCTTGAGTTGAAAACAAGTTTATTTCATTTTGTAAAATCCTTTACTTTAGGTGACAAAAGAATTAGAGTTTAGTTTAAGATAAATTTATTTAGTCTTTTTTTTTTAAAAAATATTTCGTAGCATGATAATTGGGTGTAAAGTAAAATAATTCAACTAAGGCCTTATTACATCAAATAATCCCCAAAAATAAATTCAAGTACTTAATATAAAGAGATTCCAAAACAAAGAAAATCTGAACTTCACATGGCCTCCACTAAGCTCCTGCCGACCCGACCCATCACGGATCATCACCGAAAAGTAATCCCACAAGGGTGAGTCAAAGCAGACTCAATGTGTAACCAACACTAAAATTTAACAATTTAGGCATATGTTCACATATTACATGCATATTCATATAACAGATAGGAAATAATGATGCAACCTGAACCCAAACCTATATGCCATCCACTACACATCACCCGTACCATCCTATACACTGTGGGGACTACTAAGTCAACCCTCCATCTGCTACACACCATCGAAGGCAGTCGCTGCAGTCGACGTGCTCATCGCCCTTGTAAAATTTGTGGTCTTAGGTCACCACATTCAGATATCGTGGTCTTAGGTCACCACATTCAGTTATCGTGGTCTTAGGTCACCACATTCACTTCCCCTTTTCATATAACACATAAGCCCCATATCATACATATCATGCATTAACATGCCAAATTCTTATTTCACATTCTTATAATGTCATATGTGTGTCGTAACAAATATTTAACATAATCCTAGTAGGAGTAGGAAACGTACCTGAGTACTTTGTACCATAGCATGGTATTTTAGCCATATTCACATTCTTATAAACATGCTCATATTAAATTTAGCCATAATTCTTATTAAAAGATAGTGTGGGTACACACCTGATACACTTAGCGGTTCACTTAAATCCTGAATATCCGATCTAAAGCCTTAGATCTCAAGTCCCCATATTCGGCCAACCTTAATATGTTAGCATAAAGCCTATTCGGATATAAAACCAAATCCTAGTAGGATTTGTACACTTAAAACCAACCTTGTTGCCGATTGACTTAAGAATCAGGTCCCGAAACTTTGTTGTATTCCTTCTTGCATTCGGCCAAACATTAAATCACATCACAGGTTAGTTTTGGCTTTTTAAACAATTATGAAATAGATCTAGATATCAAAATAGGCCTATGGCCGATTGTACTTAGGCACTTACCTTGCGATTTCCAAATCCCAAAACTCACCGAATAACTAGGGAACACGCGGCCTATGGTGTACCTTCGGGAAAAGAACTTCTCCTTACTTGTAGTCAACACTTAGTAAATCCCGAAAGATCTCTTCAAAGTTTCGACAACAAGATATTAATGGGGTTAGTCCTAGATTTCGAAAAATCTTAAAAGAAAAAGGATGAAACTGAATGAGATCTTACCCTTACTTGAAGAAATCGACAACAGCTATGTCAATCTCCATTGAGATATTCGGCTTTAAACTTGATGAAAATTTGACTAGAAGTACCCTATATATTCAGCTCTTGCAAGGAGTAATAAGGGTTATGGATTTGGCTTCCACAAGGGTCACAAAAGAAAAGGGTATGGAGTATTAAGGGTAACGACAATGATGAAAATAGGGAATGGAAAGTTCAGCTAGAACAGATAAAAAGAAAAGAAGAAGAAGAAGATAGCTTGGAGAGAAAAGAGTGCTTGAAAGAGAGGCAAAAAGTATGAATGATATTCGACTATCCCTTCTTTTAGCTTAGCCAAAATTACTAAGCTTAAAGTCCCTTACTTGGCTATCACTCCTCTCTTTATCTCTTTATTTAGATTACAAATAATCCATCAATTATCTCTTAAAATAAATCCATTTAAAATAAAAGTAATTAAATCCACACTTGAGCACATCCTTTAGCCGAATTTTAAAGAGAATAAAACTCCTCACTTGAGTTCCTTAGTGCCGTCCACCTCCTTTGCTCCTTGTAGCAAAATAAAATCCTTTATTTGCTTCCCACGTTGCTCGAACCTAGGCCCATTTGCATAGCTTGTGGCGCCACTTACCTGGGCCTTAAGTGGTGCCTCCTAGCCTCTACTCCAAGCCCGTTCTTGTGTCAAATTTCTTCTATTAATTTTCTTAAGGCCACCTTGTTTTAGTTTCCTCTTTTAAACTTAACATTTCTAAAACATTTCCTTACATTTTCCAAGTTTCCAAAAATGTTCACTTTCCTCTTTTAAACTTAACATTTCCAAGTTTCCAAAAATGTTCACTTTCCTCTTTTAAACTTAACATTTCCAAGTTTCCAAAAATGTTCACCATACATTCATAATACATAAGACATGCCATTTCGTATAATTAAATCAAAAATGCATAGGCCCATTTTCAGGGTGTTACACCGCTTCAGCTACTCAACAAGCTAAGGGTCTTTGAGACCATTTAACTTTTATTCTACTTTTCTCTTTTGCTTCAATTTCCTTATCTTTACTTCTATTCTGCTTAATTTAACTTATTTTATTTTAGTTTCTTAGTTTTAGGTTCTAAAGTCTTCTAGGGAATCACACCGAAACCACGACCACCGGCTCAACACAGCCTTAGGAATCACACCCACCTCACCAACCATCCGACAATAAGGACTTAACAGTGCATTCATCTTTTACTTTCAATTTAGTTTATTTTCAATTTTCTTTCCCGTCTTCTTTCTTATCTTTATATATATAATTAGTTTATCTTGAATTTTTCTTATCAGTTCATGGCTAATCCGTCATGAGTTTCCCAATTTCTTCATCTAGCACAGTAACTGTTGGTATCCACCATAGCACCATCGCCTCGTCCTCCAAATCGGGTCGAGAATAGTGATCCCAGAAAAAATTCAGGAAGTGTCACTTCTCCCCTTATCTTTTGATTTCAGTATCACATGATTATTTATCTATCTTTGTACATTGAGGGCAATGTACATCTTAAGTGTGGGGGGTAAAAGTGCCTAACTTTTTGCATTATTCTTAAATCCCTGAATTATATCTAGTTCTTAAGTAATTTCCTCATATTACTATTTAGGATGAAATTTCTGATGATTTATGATTTTTATTGATATGCCTTTGAGTAAGCCATAGTTAATTGTGCATTGATAATTTAAATTTAAAGATACTAGAGAATCAAGCATGATGAGTCTATTTTTCAAGAATAAAAATTTTTCTAGGTTGTTGAACTGAATTTGAATATTACCTTGAAGTTTGAAATTTACAGGGATTGATATCAAAAACCCAAAATTTTTGTGAGACTTTGAGCCTTATTGAGCATATACTCCTTTGTATGCTCACTTTATTGATTATAAGTGTGTCAACACTGAATTGTTATTCTAGAACTTGCCTTGATTATACATGTTGAGGCCACATTTTTGATTTGATAACTGAGATGATAAAGGCACCTAGGTTTTAACCCATTCACTCCACTAAAAAGTCCACCTTCATAATTAACCCTTAGTGAACCCCTGTTGATCCTAACAACCATTTCTATTGATTCACCCATTAATATTAACCCAAAACCCCGCTCGTATTTATTATCACCATTCCTTTGACCACCCTTCTATCGAGAATTGATTTGATCAGTTACCTAATTTCTTTATTTTAGTTGATAAAGTTCTTTCTTATATTACGTATTTATTGATTTGTCCTCAAAAAAATGAAGTATATTAGTTCTATGTTCTAAGAGCTTGTAACAGCCTAATTTAGGGCCTAGTCAGAATAGTGGTGCGAGGCCACGAATCCGAGGTGAATTTATGAGTTTTTAAGGTTTATGTCATGTTTACATGCTAGTGTGAAAGTTTCCTGAATTGTTAAATTGAGGTTGAATGGTCCAAAAAGACTAAATTGTAAAAGTTGCAAAATATGAGTTTCTAGAAGCTTTTTATATGAAATGGCTTTAGAATATCAATTAGAAGTCCTTAAGTAGCAATTTTCCCAAATTATAATTTTTGGACAAAATTGGACATGAGTTAGTAAAATAGAAATTTTTAAAGAGAAGGGCATTTTAGTCATTTGGTCTAATAAATTATTAAAATAGGAAAAAGATGATAAAAATCTATTCATCTTCTTCCTCACATTGCCAAAAATTTGGAGACTCCATAGCTAGGGTTCTTCATTTTTTTCAAGCTTGCTAGTAAGTTCATCTTAGCCCGTTTTTAATATTCTTCGTATTTTTAAAGTTCTCGTATTATGAATTAGCTATTTTTAGCTATAAAATGAGCTAAGATGCATGTTAAAAAATCTACCCATGAATGAAATGCTTGTTAAATGATGTTTTATGGAAGTTTATGAGAGTTTGATGTTAAATAAACATCTTTTTCTATGTGAAATTCATGAAAAATGCATGTAGGGACTAGTTTGTTAATTTATGAGATTTGGTCATACATGGTAGAAATAGTGAGAATTTGCTATTGCTATAGTTGAGATAATGAGTCACCTAAGCATGAAGTTTATGAAAGTTGAATGAGAATCATTTTATGAGCCTTCGAGAAAAAGTGTAAATATGAGAAAGTTTAGGGGCAAAATAGTAATTTTGCCAAAGTATGTGTTAAGGGCCAATTTAGTCAATGTGATTATTAAATGAGTTGAATTATTATTATAGATCAAGAAAAACGAAGCCCGGATCGAAATGAAGGCAAGAACAAAGTCAAGGACTAAATTGCATATCTACATACATTTTATATATTGAGGTAAGTTTGTATGATTTCTAAGCTTTATGATTTTTATCATTGAATTGCTTAGTATAATGTACACTATCTTCATGGAATGTTTAATGTTATGTTAAACAAATAAATCAATGAGATTAAGAATAAGCAAGTCCCGATTGAAGATGAATTTCCCAGGATACTCAATCTACCACATGAGATAAAAAAGTCCATATAAGACCAAGCCAATGCATGGCATATGCAATCAATCACATATATCATGTAAGTCCAAGGCAAGCTTGGAATTGAATAGATATCATGTAAGTCCAAGGCAAGCTTGGCATTGAACAAATATCATGTAAGTCTAAGGCAAGCTTGGCATTGAAAAGCTATCAAGAGAAAGAGATCCCATGTAAGTCCAAGGCAAGCTTGGCATTGAAAAACTATCAAGAGAAAGAGATCCCATGTAAGTCCTAGCCAAGGCATAGCATTGGTGAGAATAAGAAAGACTTCGTATAAGTCCATGTCAAGACATGGCCTCGAAACCAAGATGAGATATTCCATGTAAGGCCGTATCTAGGGTATGGCTTTGGTATCAAGTTCGTGAGAAGAGATTTAGTATCCTCGGTTATTCACAAAAATTCATCGAGCAAATGAGTAAAGTTAAAATTAGATGAAAAGAAAGATAAGTAAGCAAAGCTATTATCAAATTGGAAATAAGTATTATTCATGTTATGAATGATGAAGGAAAGATTATGATTATCATGTTAAAGTATACGGATCAATGTGATCAAGTGATATAGGTACCTTATTTATCCCACGAGGATGAGACTAGTAAGTATCACGAGATATGTAAGAATCTGTATGAATAAGTAAGCTTTATAGCTAAAATCTATGATACCATTGTTTATGTCAAATGGTTTATATTAATCAAGTATGTTGCTATGTGCATTATATGCAAACTTACTAAGCTAAATGCTTATGTCTTTTATTCTTTCTTTCTATGTAGTTCTGCCAAGCCAATCTCATGGATCATCGTCATCGAGTTCGGAGCACACTATCAATCGCTATTTTGGTATAGCCAAGTTATTTTACTAAGTATGGCATGTATAGGAAGCATTTCATTTTGAGAATATGTTCTAAGAAGAGCCAAGGTGTTGGCTATTAAGTTTATTATTCTTTTGTATATAGATAAGTGATTGGCCAAAATTGACTAAGTATGTATGTTTATTGAGATCAATAAAGAATGTAGTAATGTTTATGAAAAATGTATTGAATTGAGCATGAGTTTGGTGCGGATTTCGTGGTGGCAATTTGTTTGGTAAATAGCCTCTAAGTGCCCATTTGCAGTTACACACTGCAGGCAGGTTCAGCCGTGCATATCCTGCACTTTAGTGTTTTAAGTCAGAATAGGCAGGGCAAATCCCACGGTCATTTGTTTATGCCATGTGTGACACACGGTCAGAACATGGGCGTGTGTCCCAGACCATGTGTGCAAGTCAGTATATCAAGGTATAGCACACCGTTTACATCTACGGGCGTGTCAAGTCCGTGTGTAATTAGTCAGTGTCGACCACGGGTGGAAGACACGGGCATGTGTTAGAGGTACACGGGCGTGTCCCAAGTCACATGGGCGTGTGAACCTTGTTTTAAGGAAAAGTTTTCATTTGATTTTGAAAGTTTCTAGATACGTGTTTAAGGCCTCGTAGGCCCCTAAAATGTATGATTAGACTAAGAAAGAGAAGTTTTTAATTTGGAACAAAATTTTATAGCCCGTAAGTACATGTTTTAAGTGAGTTCAAGCATGGTAATGTCTCGTATCTAGTCTTAGCGTCAAACTTGGGTATAGGGTGTTACAGAGCTTATACGTTTAAATTCAACATCTTGAAGAAGAAGCTCGTATTATTAGTATTTTAAACTTTCATGTGATATAATTATTCAAATTATTAGTTCAATTCTTTTTCTAAAGTTAGGTAATTTGTAAATTCAATCTCAATTTTAGCCTTCCAAATTCAGCCTTTATCCTCACCTTTAACCCAAGCCTTGTTACAACCCTGTTAAAGACCTTTTGATTTGTGTATCTTCTCATATTATAGTGGTGAAGATTTGATTTTCAGGCAAGCCTATGGGATTAACTTTTTAGGTTCGACTTATGAGTGCTTTTCCCTGTACCTTAAACACTTTGAGTGCTTTGAATGAATCTTTAGCGAGGATGTCAATCCTTGTCGGTTTTGAATTAAAAGTAATTATTTAGATAAAGGGAGACATCTATGTTTTCGTGCTACAATTATATGACTTAGAATTTTTTGAATCTTTAGGAGTCTTTGAGTTAAATTATCCATGTATAAATTATCGATGAATTATGATGAGACATTATTGATAGGAGTTATGAATTGTGGAAAGTTCATTTTAATTGTAAGTTGAGAATTTTGCTTGAGGACAAGCAAAAGCTTAAGTGTGGGGGTATTTGATAAACCATTAAAGTAACATATTTTAATCCCACATTTGGCTTGTTTTCAAATGATTTAGCCCTTGATTTATGTAAAAAGGTGCTCTTAATCCTTTCTTTTCATGTTTTATACTCAGGAAAGCAGCCGAGGATGAAAAGAACAAGAAACGGGCTTAAAATGGGCCAATTTGGGCTAAAGTGGAAATCGACACGGCCTGGACTTCAAGCCACATGGTCGTGCCTCGACAATTAACTAGAACACGGCCTAACCACAATTCACACGGCCGTGCCTCCATCAACAGACCCGAATATGGCCTGAAGTCGATTCACACGGGCGTGTGCCATAGCCATGCCCCTATCGTGGAAAAGAGGAATTTCACTCGAAAAAGGATACTTATGGAGAAAGAAACACATTCGAAAGCCTATTCAAACACCCTAGTAGGAATTATACTTGAATTAGGATATGTAGGGGCCAAGTAAAGCATCTCAAAGTCTATATAAACACCCTAGGGGCCAACTTAAGCGGAGAGTTTAGAAGAAGCCTTCTTCTAGGGCTTTTGGTGGTCAGTGAGACAATTAGCTAGGCCAAGAAGCCGAGCTAGAAGGCCAGATTTGTGGGAATCATTCGAAGATAGCCAATTGATCTGTCTCAAGAAGCAAGAATTCTTCTCAAGACGGTGGATTTCTCCTTCAATTCCTTCAGGGGGTATTAGGGATTTCTTATGTTTTGTTTTATCTTTTCTCTTGAGAAGTTTTATTTTATCATTATGAATTAAAACCTTCAGATACTTGAAGGGGATGAAACCTAAATGAATCTTGTTATTGTTTTCTAAGCTGTATGATAAATACTTAGTTTGTTCTTAATTATGTGTGCTTAATTCTTGTGTTGATATTTTGGGATATTAATTCAAGTGTGATGTACTTAGGTGGTGGAGCAAAAGTCCACGCTTAAGAGTAGATCTATCATAATTAAGCGGAGTTGATCGCGCGCCTAGAGATAAGGTGATGAGATTTTGCTGGATTAGGGTGAAACCTAATATGGGAGTCTATAGATCAAGTTTATGCTATTCTAGTGGTTTTAATTAGAAAAAGATTTTGGTTAATCAACCTAGGTTTAGACGTTATTCACCAAGAGAGAGGGTTTAATATAAATTAGGGGGTCCTACGGATTAAGCTAAGTGAATAAATCATTTGGTTCAGTGTTAGATAACAAGTGAAGTCTAGGTGGATTCCTTCTAGGGTATCGTCGTAATCAACTGAGTTTTTTTAAAAGTTATTTCTTCAATTTGTTCTTTTTGTCTTTGCGTCTTAGTTTAGTAATTAGTTAGTTTTTAATCAACCAATCACTTCATATTAGGCTAAATAATAGAAAGAAAGTGAGTATTAGTAATTTTAGTTCCTTTGGGTTCGACAATCCGGTCTTGCCTAAACTATACTACTGTTCGATAGGTGCACTTGCCTTAAGTCGTTGTCAGAGTTAGTTTCCTGGTTCAATCATTATCTTTATAAATTTTAAAACTCGACAATTAGACGATCAAATTATGATGAGACATTGTTGATAAGAATTATGAATTGTGGAAAGTTCATTTTAATTGTAAGTTGATAATTTTGCTTGAGGACAAGCAAAAGCTTAAGTGTGGGGGTATTTGATAAACCGTAAAAGTAACATATTTTAATCCCACATTTAGCATACTTTTGGATGATATATCCCTTGATTCATGTAAAAAGGTGCTCTTAATCCTTTCATTTCATGTTTTATACTTAGGAAAGCACCGGAGGATGAAAAGAACGAGAAACGGGCCTAAAACGGACGAAATGGGCCATATCACGAAATCGACACGGCCTGGACTTAAGTCCACACGGCCGTGCCTCTTAAGAGAAGTCCGAACATGGCCTGACCATGATTCACACGGCCGTACCTCATCAATAGGCTCGCAAACGGCCTGACCACGAAACCCATGGGCGTGTGCCCATGGGCGTGTCCCTGCCACGGCCAAGAGGATTTCTACTCAGAATAGGGTACTTAGAGGCAAAGAAACACATTCCAAAGCCTATTCAAACACTCTAGTAGGAATTCTACTTGAATTAGGATATGTAAAGGCTAAGTAAAGCATCTCAAAATCTATATAAACACCCTAGGGTTTGAACTTGGGTTTCAGGAAACGTTTCACTAACACTTAACCATAAAAAACAATACCTCATTTATTTCCAAAAAATGCATAGGTAATCTAAAAAATTAAGCCATGACCACTCTCTCTCTATTCACAAACCCGATTCTACTAACCCCCGATTTTTGGGATGTTACAATTCTCTCCTCAAAGAAATTTTGTCATTGAAATTTTCTTGGTCACAAAATCTTTAACCCCTTTTCCTTCAAACCGGGATACCAAGCTTTTGTTGCACAACTCTAGTCCTAACACAATTCTAGACAATGCGTCTGCTTAAATTCCCAATATATATTGCAGATCTATTTATGGAAACGTTACTAACAAATTCCTTTACCCAAATTCCCAATTATAATAGAAACTCTATTGGATGACGCTTAGAACAGTATCTACAAATCAGAACCCTAGATGATCTAGTAGTTTCTCCAATGATAACTACTACAACATTTCATTGAAGTATGGCTCCTCCGCTTTAATCTTTTCCCTTTTCAAAGGTTGCTTGAAAATTTGGATCAAATGGTCTAACCGGATTTGGAAGTAGACTCTCTCTTTAAAAACATTTTTTGAGCTTTAATCTTTTCCGATATTTATTCTCTTCCCTCCACTAGATGGATCAAAACCCACGATATTCCACCAACGTAAAAGTGGTTCGGTTGTACGCACTACTTGAATAACCGATCCTCATTAGCGAAGGTCCTGGCGGGTGGAAAGTCTCTAACCCCGATATCGCTCTTCGTTTGTAGTTCGATGGTAAAGGAATACCTCCCTTCTTCCAAACACTTCGAACGGCTCTTTTCTTACCTATCTTGATGATCTTAGATCGCTCCTTGATGATTTGAATGGTCACTTAAGGGTTGTCCTCAACAAGATCTTTGTAAAAATCTTTTCAAGAGATTCGGCCTAGGAGAGAAATAAAAGATTATGATTTTAAGTTTGCTAAAGTAAAAAGGAATAATGAAAATAATTGATAGAATTCTTACTTTGATCACTTGGAGGTTCGGCTTTGAAAAAGAAGAAAAGAGTATGATGATTCGGCCTTCACAAAAAGAGAATAAAAATGGTGGTTTCAATATGATGGTTTCGGTTTTGAAGGAAAAGAAGAAGGAGAAGGGAAAGAGAAGGAAGTAAAGAGAAAGAGGAGAAGAAAATGATAATGGTGATTTCGCAATGAGAGAAAGATAAGAGAAAATAAGATGAAAAGAAAAGGAAAAGAGAATATGATCAAAGAGAGAGAGATTGACTATGGAACTTAGATGCATTCTAACAAGAGGAGAGAAAATGAAGAAGAATAATGGTGCTTAATCTTTGTGGTTTTTGGTTTCAAAATGAAAACTAAATGGGAGAAAGAAAGTTGTATTTGGTTCAAGCAATTGAGGCTAAATCAAAAGCGAAAATGTACCAAAATGTCTAAGGTACATTCGCCAAAATGAAGAAAATTGGTCAAAAGATGAAAGCTAAAACAAAAAAGAGTTTTACCTAAACTCTATGGCAAATTCGGCTAGGAGAGAATTTTTGGAGAAAATGAGAAAAGATGGACAAACAAAGACTTTTGGCTAACTTTTCCCCTAATGGCAAAGCATAAATTGACCACATCAATGCCAACATATCCCCTTTTCCTCCTTGTTTCTTCCCTATCCACTCTTGATTTGCTATCAAAGAAATAAACCTCTCCTTTAGCCTCCATGTTGTCTAGGTTCATGGTCAAATGACCATGGACACATCCCCAAAACATAGCCAAATATCAAGCCTTTGTCCCTTCATCTTATCACCAACTTATCATCCCATGCCTTAAGTTTTAACTTCCTTTTCCACATGGTCAACTAGCCAAAATGGATGAAAGCTCATCCACTCTAGAATATTCTTGGCCGACACTTACAAAGAAGAAAACAAAAAATTAAAATCTCCTAATGTTAGCTAGAGATTCAACCTTACACCTCAAGCACACATCCATACATCTTAACCACTTTGCCAATTACTTAACTTATGCTAGAACTTCTTATCATCAATTCTTAAGGCCTTATTAGCTTAGTTCTCTCTCTAATTAATAGAAATTAAAAGTTTAACAAAGCATTCACTTAATAAATGAAGCTCAAATAACTTCCAAAATTACACTTAGTAATGATTAAGCATGCAACATCATTCAATTATGTAAATTGCATAACCCCTAATTATCAGGATGTTACAGTTCTACCCCCTTAAAATAATTTCGTCCTCGAAATTACCTGTCTGGAATAAGTGAGGGTATTGCTGTCGCATCACTTCCTCCGGTTCCCACGAAGCTTCTTCTGATCCATGATTTCGCCATAATACCTTAACGAGGAACTGATTTTCTCCGTAAAACCTTTACATCTCGCCCGAATTTGAATTGGCTCCTCTTCATATGACAAATCGATCTTAATTCCACCTCCTCAATCGGTACTACATGAGATGGATCCGATCGGTAGCAGCGTAACATTGAAACATGGAACACATCGCATTTGTTTCAATTCAAGGCAAATCTAATCGATATGCCATGATCCGACCCGCTTCACAATCCGATAAGGTCCAATGAACACAGGACTTAGTTTCCCTTTAGTCAAATCTCATCACCTTTTTCCAAGGTGAAACCTTTAGAAATCTTGGTCTCCCACTCGATACTCTATTTCTTTTCGCTTTAAATTTGCGTGACGATTTTTGTCCGCCGACGCTTCCTTTAACCGAGCCGGATTACCTTAACCTTTTCTTTGGATTCGACACTATCTACGGACCCAAAATCGACGTTCCCTAATTACGCCCAACACGTAGGAGTGCGACACTTAGTCCATATAGTGCTTCATATGGTGCCATCCGTATCTTGGATTGGAAATCGTTGTTGTGCAAATTCGCCATAGCAGTAAGAATTCCTCCCAACTTCCTTGAAATCTATCACACAACCCTTAACATATCTTCTAAGATCTGGATTACTCTTTCGGATCGACCGTCTGACCGAGGATGAAATGCGTCTTGAAGTCCAATTTGGTGCCCAAAGCCCGATGCAATGCTTTCCAAAATCGCGACGTAAATCTCGGATCTCGTCAGAAATTATCGACAATGACACTCCATGCAACCTCACAATCTCACCACATATAATTTTGCCAATTTCGCAAAGAGTAATCAACCCGAACGGGATAAAATGTGCGATTTCATCAATCGGTCCACTATCACCCAAATGGAGTCTTTCTTAGTAGGCGTAAGGGAAGCCCACTAACAAAGTCCATGGTGATTCTCTCCCACTTCCATCTGGAATCTTTATTGGTTGAAGCAACCCGATGGTACTTGATGTTCAACTTGACTTGCGACACGCCAAGCACTTTCCTACAAATTCGTAACTTCTCGCTTAAGACCAGCCACCAAAACCGATCTCGCAAGTCTCGATATAACTTACTTCCTCCGGGATGCATAGCATAGGGCTACCATGCGATTCTGAAGTATCTTTTGCCTCAACTCCTGATCCCTCGGCATACATACTTTACTTTTAAAACACAATACTCCATCACTGTTAATACCAAAATCTTCCAATTTCCCACTCTGCACCTGTCGAAGCTTTTCACTCAGATCTTCATCTATTAATTGCCTCTCTTTCACTTGACTTAACCATGTCGGCTTAACCTGAAGTTCTGCCAACAAGCTTCCGTCATCGAAAAGACTAAGATGTGCAAACGTCGCTCTCAAATCTGACACCACTTTTCGACTTAGAGCGTCTGCCACCACATTCGCCTTGCCCGGATGGTACTCGATAGAACAGTCGTAGTCTTTCAACAACTCTATCCACCTTCTTTGCCTCAGATTCAATTCTTTCTGAGTCAGCAGATATTTCAGACTTTTGTGGTCCGTATATATCACTGACTTTTCTCCGTATAAGTAATGTCTCCAAACCTTAAGAGCAAAGACTACAGCTGCCAACTCCAAGTCGTGCGTCGGGTAATTAACCTCGTGCGGTCTCAACTGCCGAGACGCATACGCAACTACCTTTTCACCTTGCATCAGAACACATCCTAATCCCATGTGAGAAGCATCGCAATACACGACAAAATCCTTTCCTGCTTCAGGCTGAATCAAAACAGGAGCTTCCGTCAAAACTTTCTTAAGCTTCTCAAAACTCTCTTGCTGCTTATCAGCCCACACAAAAGGTACTTCCTTTCTCAGCAATTTCGTTAAAGGTGCGGCTAACGATGAAAATCCTTCAACGAATCTTCGATAATATCCGGCTAATCCCAAGAAACTGCGAACCTCAGTTACGGACTTAGGTGGTTTTCAATCTATCTGACCTCGATCTTCCGAGGATCCACCCTTATCCCTTCTGCAGATACCACATGTCCTAAAATGCAACTTCTTTCACCAAAATTCACACTTCTTGAATTTGCCGCGCTTTCTTTTCTCTTAAAACTCGTAACACAATCGAAGATGCTCATCATGTTCTACTTGGACTTAGAATACACCAAGATGTCGTCTATGAATACCACGACGAACCGATCCAAGTAGGGCTGAAAAATTCGATTCATCATATCCATAACGCAATTGGGGCATTCGTCAACCGAATGGCATTACCGAAATTCATAGTGGCCATACCGGTTGGGAAAGCCGTCTTATGGATATCCGCTTCCTTCACTTTAAGTCGATGATACCCGATCTTAGATCAATTTTAGAGAATACCATGACTCCTTAAGTGATCGAACAAGTCGTCGATCCTTGGCAAAGGATACTTGTTCTTGATGGTCACTTATTCAACTGTCGATGAGTCTATACACATCCTCATCGATCCGTCCTTCTTCTTCACGAATAGGACCGTGCTCCTCATGGAGACACACTAGGTCGGATGAATCCACGATCAAGCAATTCACGAATCGAGCCTTAAGCTCAACCAATTCCTTCGGTGCCATTCTACATGGAGCAATAGAAATGGCGCGTTCCGTGCAATAAGTCTATCCGAATTCTACCTCACGATCGGGAGGCAACCACGGAAGTTCTTAGGAAAAACATCTACAAATTCATTCACCGTCCGACTTCATTAATAGCTTGCTTCCTTAGCCTCCAAAGCATTCACCAACATCGAAGGCTTCGCATCCTTTCCTAACCATCTTTTCGCCTTAAGAGCGGATACTACATTAGATAAGTAGTTCCATCTTTCGCCCATCACTACCACTTCCTTATCATCAAGAGTTCTTAAGGACATTCTCTTAGCAATAATCCACATTTGCACGGTACTTCACAAGCCGTCCATGCCTAAAATTAGGTCAATTCTCGAATGGCAACTCCATTAAATCACCGTGAAGCTGTATCCTTGAACTTTAGAGGCACTTCCTTAAAGAGTTTGTTTATTTCTCCGTTCATCCTAGAGGACTAAGTACAGTCATCTTCCTAGGTACAGTTTTAGAAGTCACATGCAAAGTCCCAGATACTTCACTAGCGATATAGGAATGAGTTGACCCTATATCTATCAAGGCAATAAAGGGCAACCCAGAAATAAAAACGTGACCATGATAACATCAAAAGGCCACCGTCTTCTGCGACGAACAGCATACACCAAACCTGGTTGTCTCGCCTCAGAGTTTCCACTGCCTCTGCCTGAAATTCCACGACCTCTACCGGAACCATTGCCCCTTCCATTTGGACCACGTCCCCTTATCGGTTGCTGTCCACTTCTATCAGCTTGATTAGCACCCTGACTTGCTGGACGGTTCTTCTCCGAGTTCATCGGACAATCCTTGATCATGTGATCCTTCGAACCGCACTTGAAACATCCGCCGGTTTTCTTCCAGCATTCTCCCGAGTGCATTTTCCCACATTGAGAACAAGTACGACTTTGTACTCCCGTAGCAGTCTGTTGACCTCGCGGTCCATCATTCCTTGATTTCTTCTGAAAATTCCCGGAAGACCCCGAAGACCCAAAGCTTCTCTTATTCTTGCTCTGACCTCTGTCCGGTTACATCTCTCATCAGTTTAGCCTCTTCACAATTCTTGCCCTTTCCACTAAGATTGCAAAATCTCTTTCACGGTGTGGGGCAATCATTACTCTTAGCTCATCTCTAAGTCCATCTTCAAATCTGACGCAACGTTCATATTCCGTAGCCACTATCCCTCTGGCATAACGGCTAAGTCGCAAAAATTCTGCTTCATATTCAGCTATCGACTTGTTTCCTTGCACCAGATTCAGAAATGTCTTCCTCTCGAGAGTCGATATAGCTAGCTCGACATATTTTCCCTCAAATTTCACTTTAAAATACCCCCAATCCAGACGATCCACAGGGGTACTTTCCTTGATAGTAAGCCACCACTGGTAGGCTTCATCACGAAGAAGTGAAATAGCACCTTTCAATTTCTCTTCATTAGTGCAGTCTATATCGTCCATGATCCTCTCGACTGCCTCCAACCAATATTCAGCTACATTTGGAGCTACTCCAGATACTCCTCTGAAAACCTCAGCTCCATTCGATCTTAGTCTCACCATCGACTTTGAGACCCATTTAGGAACTAGCTTCGCTACTTGTTCCAAAACTCGCAAGATGACTTGTGATCTGCGTCACCTCCTTCATTTTGTTCTTGGAAGTCCGCCCAACAGCCGGTGGTGGAGCTTCATTCTCGGAACCTTGACCAGACCGAATCGGTTCAAACAGATCATCCTTCCTCTTCCATGTCCACGACGACCTCGCCCCTAGAGCTCATGTCTACTACGTATCTTATCTGCTTTTACTGAAAAGTCTTATGTATTAGAGTCTTTTCACTTCTTATTAAAAGAAAGTCTTATGAAATGATATTGATGGTTTTCGTAGTAGTACACAAACACCTAAGGTCCATGTCTCTAAAGTTTCCTTAGGCTTACAGGACATTCATATCATTTATCAAATGAAGGTACATACGATGGATCTGGTAGAATTTTGAGTGCCATGCTCTTATAAAACCATTTAACTTAAGAAAAACTTTCAAAAATCTTTTGGGCCAAATTTTGAAAACGTTGTGAGCTTCAAAACCCAAGGCCGAGAGTTTAAAACTGGGCTCTGATACCAAGCTGAAACACCCCAAACCCGGCCCAAAAAGTCTAACCGGATTTGGTATGTTCCTTGAGTAAAACTTTAGCGGAATTCCATTGTAAAGAAATTTTGTCTTTAAAAACATTATTCTTAGGAGGAATTAATAAAATCATAGAAACCAAACTTAAGAAAATTTCCTTGAAAGCGTTTATATATTAAAGACAAAACCTTTTAAATAATTATAAAAAAACAATTTAGTTATTTAATAGATATTTATTCATGGCAAAATAAAAGTAAATCCAAACACGAAATTAAAGATAGTTTATAATGGCCTTATTACATAATATTGGCAACCCAAATTAAAGTCTAAGTAATAAAATTTAACTTAAAGAGTTTAAGTTGGAAAATCTCCACAATACTTAATCTGAGCTTTCGCCACCTCGAAATCCTTGTCATCCGATCCATCGTGACTACGAGTTATCTGAAAAGTTATCCCATAAAATGGGTGAGTCATAAACTCAATGTATAACACATACACTAAAAAGCCCATTTTATGAAATGCTTTCAAGCCCAAAATTTCACATATGGCCATAGGCCCATTTAATCAAATATTTGGCCCAAAGGCCCATTTTAGCTCAAATTTAGCCCAAAGGCCCATTTTACTCAAATTTAGCCCAAAGGCCCATTTTATAGCAGATCAAATAATAATCATACAATGTTACATGGATATACTTATGAAATGAGATGCAAGCCCTACCAACCTAAATATCCATCCGCTACACACCCCGTACCAACCAAAGACAGTAGGGATTACTAAATCGACCCTCCATCCGCTACACACCATCAAGGCGATTCTTTGATCAACATGCACATCGCCCTTATTGTGGCAAAGCCACCAAAACAGATGTGACCAAGTCACCGACCAAGTCAAATTTCAAATACGTGACCGAAGTCACGAGCCAAATATGTGACCGAAGCCACGAGTCAAATATGTGAAAGCCACCGAGTCAAATATGTGACCAAAAACCGAGTCAAATATGTGACCGAAGTCACCAAATTCATATATGTATTTGAAGTCACCGAATTGTGGTAAAACCACCGAATACTTCCTCCTTTATTAAACATACCCATATGCCCATGCACATACATATCAAATCAGATTTTCATGCTATGTACCCACAAATCATAATATAGCCATGCTTATTTCATATTGATGCATATATCAAAATAAACGGAAAATTGGGTAACATACACGAATTTTGTATACCAATGATTGGTATCCGCAAACAAACATATTATCATATAATCACTTTTTAATAATATAAATCTATGGAAATTTTAATGTATGGTTACACACCTAGTAACAGTGAGAACAATACCCTCTAGCTCGTCCACACCTAAATGATTAATACACTCGGTTAGTATAAACTATTGTTAGCAAAAACTATACTTATAAACGATGGATCTAAATCCTTACCCTCGGATTCACGAATGACAGCTATTTGCGGTTTTTCTCCACTAGATGGATCAAAACCCGTCGATATTCCACCAACGTAAAGTGGTTCGGTTGTACGCACTACTTCGAATAACTGATCCTCGTTAGCAGAAGGTCCACAACCGGGTGGAAAGTCCCTAACCCCCGATACTGCTCTTCGTTTGTAGTTCGATGGTAAAGGAATACCTCCCTTCTTCCAAACACTTCGAACGGCTCTTTTCTTACCTATCTTGATGATCTTAGATCGCTCCTTGATGATTCGAATGGTCACTTAAGGGTTGTCCTCAACAAGATCTTTGTAAAAATCTTTTCAAGAGATTGACCTAGAGAGAAATAAAAGATTATGATTTTAAGTTTGCTAAAGTAAAAGGAATAATGAAAATAATTGATAGAATTCTTACTTTGATCACTTGGAGGTTCGGCTTTGAAAAAAAGAAAAGAGTATGATGATTCACCTTCACAAAAGAGAATAAAAATGGTGGTTTCAATATGATGGTTTCGGTTTTGAAGGAAAAGAAGAAGGAGAATGAAAAGAGAAGGAAGTAAAGAGAAAGAGGAGAAGAAAATGATAATGGTGATTTCGGCAATGAGAGAAAGATAAGAGAAAAATAAGATGAAAAGAAAAGGAAAAGAGAATATGATCAAAGAGAAGAGAGATTGACTATGGAACTTAGATGCATTCGGCAAGAGGAGAGAAAATGAAGAAGAATAATGGTGCTTAATCTTTGTGGTTTTTGGTTTCAAAATGAAAACTAAATGGGAGAAAGAAAGTTGTATTTGGTTCAAGCAATTGAGGCTAAATCAAAAGCGAAAATGTACCAAAATGTCTAAGGTACATTCGGCCAAAATGAAGAAAATTGGTCAAAAAGATGAAAGCTAAAACAAAAGAGAGTTTTTACCTAAACTCTATGGCAAATTCGGCTAGGAGAGAATTTTTGGAGAAAATGAGAAAAGATGGACAAACAAAGACTTTTGGCTAACTTTTCCCCCCTAATGGCAAAGCATAAATTCGGCCACATCAATGCCAACATATCCCCCTTTTTCCTCCTTGTTTCTTCCCTATCCACTCTTGATTTGCTATCAAAGAAATAAACCTTTAGCCTTCGTCTAGGTTCATGGTCAAATGACCATGGACACATCCCCAAAACATAGCCAAATATCAAGCCTTTGTCCCCTTCATCTTATCACCAACTTATCATCCCATGCCTTAAGTTTTTAACTTCCTTTTCCACATGGTCAACTAGCCAAAAATGGATGAAAGCTCATCCACACTAGAATATTCTTGGCCGACACTTACAAAGAAGAAAACAAAAAATTAAAATCTCCCTAATGTTAGCTAGAGATTCAACCTTACACCTCAAGCACACATCCATACATCTTAACCACTTTGCCAATTACTTAACTTAGGCAAAATAGCTTACGATGTCATTCAAATAACTTCCAAAATTGCACTTAGTAATGATTAAGGTTATGTAAATTGCATAACCCCTAATTATCGAGGATGTTACAATCCTTGAAAAGCAAATGACTCAACTTGAAAAGCAAATGACTCAACTTGGTAGCTCGACAATGAGCCCCATGGTTCCTCATTCTATGGTTGTTCATCATGTATCCTACAATCTTAAATTTGATCTACAATTTTAAAAAAAATAATCACTCGCTAACTTCAATCAATTTTCAATTTCCTATCTTACAGTTTCAAAGAAAAATTAAATACTTACTATTTTAGTTCTATGTCTATAGTAATACTCCTCAAGTTTTTACCAATAACCTAACAATATCTTTTCTATGGAAACTGGCATCAGAGTCTCGGATTTGATTTTCTTTGTAGAATATCATTTTCAAAATTCTCTATGGCATGTTTTCCCAAGTTCCCCCTTTTTCATGTATGCATGCATGCAGACTTACTTAAGTATTTTTAAAAACATAGTCCGAGGTTTTGAACTTGGCTGTAACACCCCAAACCCGGCCTAGAAGTTTAGACTGAATTCGGGATGCCACGTTGATCACTGAAGTGGTTGTAGGAAATTTCACAAAATAATTTATCTCAGTAAACTAAAATCATCTAACATATGTGAATAAAACATAAATCAAAAACTGTACCACAACATTATACATCCTTACAGTTTAAGCTTTAATCGAGTAAAAAATAAAACCAAAATTAAAAAATTACTCATAGTTTATCCACCAAGACTATCCGAGACCGCCGCATACCGAGTCCATCATCCGAAATCAAAGTGGTACCTGAAATGGGAAATAGAAGGGGGTGAGCTACTCGAGCTCAGTGTGAATCAAGATCGGTAAAGCTACGAAAACAAAAATAGAACAAAAATAGGAAGGCTTAGAAGCAGTTCAGGTTCAGTAGCGAAGCAAAACCAACCTATTGAACTTAACAAACGGGTCGATATATATATCCAAAGCAAACCATACCGTCAGATGATAGTTGAGCATACTGCCAATAATCAACACAACCCATATGTAACTTTACACTCATATGACCCAATCAGACATAGTAGCGAAAATTTTCAATAGTTACAAACTGGGCCTAAGCCCTTTCTAGAATCAGAATCAGTTTTAGTTTTGGCCTTAGCCCATCACATAAGGTTCCCTTATGCACGAGTGCTTTTCAGTCGAATGATACAATCAAACATTTTAGTCAATCAGACAATTAAATATTTCAGTCAAATAATCAATCAGATATTGTAGTCACAGTATCACATTCAGTCATAGTGTCAATCAGATGCATATGAGTGCAAATGAGTTATAAAATAACCCACCCATCCAGCCAACACACCATCTCTGTCCAACCCTACACTTACTGTGGGGATTTAATCAACCCACCCATCCCTGCACTCCGAATAAGACCTCGTAAAGCCCATCTAACTTTATACCCCATAGGATGTCATCTCGAGTTTCCCGGCAACGATGATCATCAGTATCATCCACGGCCCTCAAGGAATTGGGACCGCCCTCGACCCTATGGGAATTGGGCTATCAGAATGCAGATAAACTGCCAAATTGTAAATTACTTAGCAAAGCTAACGTATAAGCCGTATTGTACAATGTAGTAAATCGCGGTACAGATGTGCTGTATGAATTGCTAGATCAGATAATAATACGTAGTGTAGCTAACGTACATGCGGTACAGTCCAATGCGGTAATCCACTATACCGATGAGTTATAGTGAAATTGCCTGATCATATCGTAAATCTCCCTTCTCTTCAAATTCCCAACCCAAAATACTTGATATGCAAATGTATGTATGCAAATGTATGTATGCAGATGTATAAATGAGGATGCACCATTTCAAAATTCAATTTCAGACAATCAACCAGAAGTAGTCACTTACATTCCGTCATTCCGTTATAGAAACGTGCACACTTATGCACTCATATTCGATACCTAACATTTCATACAACCAAGCATGCATAACACTTAAAACGCAGTCATGGCAGAGTCATGTCAACCCTCAGTAATCTTAGTCGAGGGTTGGAATACATAGAATCGCGGTTGCACTTAAATCACCTTATAATCAAAATTTAGTGAGTTAGGGCCACAAGTCCTTGTGCTTCGGCTGTGTCGAGAACTCTAGGCCATGTGGGGATCCAAACGCCCGTGTGAGGGGTAGCACACACTGTGTGACAGAGACACACACCCGTGTGGTGTAGGGACATGACAGTATGAACATGCCGTGTAACTCACTGTTAGATTTTGATAAAATCAAGTGCAGGGCAGACACGGCTCCGTATAAAGGTGTCACACGCCCATGTGACCATCAGACACAGCTGTGTGTCCCATAACACACGTCCGTGTGAAATCCCTAGGCCCTAAATTAGTCACACGGCCATGTGTCTCAAAACATATGCACATGTAGAAGCCCTAATTTCCCCAAATCAGTCACACGGCTGTGTGACCCCAAAATTCAGAATCCCTAATTCCCAAATCCACATGCCTGTGTGCCCAAAGGACATGGTCGTGTGAAAATTGTCAAAATCGGCCACACGTTCGTGTGGCTAAGTTGCGTGGCGCCAAAAATCAGCCAGAAACTCTAACTCACAAATCCACATGGCTGTGTGCCTCGACACACCTCCATGTGGCCGTCGAGAGGCTATAAAACCACCCCAATCCAGCCCCTTAAATTCTGTTTTGGCCACCAGAACCGTCCCTAACCTTTGCCCTATCAAAGTATACCGAAAAGTGGAGATTTCTCATCACTTTCATAGACTAAAACTCAAAATTCTCTATTTGACATTCACTTAAGAAAACTCGAATCATAAGTTTACAAAAACCATTAAGAAAATTAAAAAAAAAAAAACAATGTAGTTACAGCTCGAATTCCACACCTGTCTGTCTTTGCATTCGGTGAATACGATAGAGGAGCGAAAATTTCAAAAATCCACAAATCGCGATCATTTTCAGAAGAAGAGAAACGCACAGAGAGAATAAAACCAAGAAACATCCCAAAAGAAAAATAAAAATAATATTAAACACATAATTTAATAATTATACATAATCATAATTATTAACTTAAAAGAAATAAAAAAAAAAAAGGTTCTCCCAAAATCGTGTACCCCGATACTCGAACCCAAAACCTCAAGGTGCACTAACACTCACTCAACCACTAGACCAACAGGTCCATTTTGACACTAAATTGCACAACTTATGTGTGCGACCCCTCACTGTCACTACACTCAAAACCCAGAACTTCTAGGCCCAAAATTTGGAGCATTACACTGGCTCTGATACCACTAAATGTAACCTCTCTAACCCGGCCTAGACATTATGGCTAGATTGAGAAGGCTACATTAGCCACCGAAATGGCTAAACTAACTTACGTCACTTTTGAATACCTTAAATAAACTCATTTTAGAGAAAACCATAGTTGTACTTTGAGTTTGCTTAATAGCATCCATTCATTAGGTAGTGTATACTTAGGATTCATTTTATTGTTGATAGTGTTGCTTTAGAAAAACCATTTGGTTGTCGATCTTCTTTAAAAACAAACTCAATGTTAAACTAATGCAGTGGAAAAACCATTTTTCAAGTCATTTTGGAAACTTAGTTGCCTTATCGATTTGTTTTTCAGAAACGGTTCTATTGCAATGCAGTGGAAACTAGGGAACAATATCAAATTTTAATTAAGCCCGATATCATGCATTATCTGGTTATTATGGTTGAGTAATCTATGCATGCAAAAAACATCCCCAAAAGAAAAGTTACCAAGCCACATACTAGAAGTCATTAAAAATTACAAACTGAAACCAATAGAGACTAATTAATACTTATAAAAACAATAATTCGAGGTCCAAGCTGATTCTCTGAATACCGAGTTCAATCCTAATTTCAAGGTTTATCCAAAAACTTCAACACTATTGCGGGTGAGCTTATGAAAAGCTCAGTGTGAGTCGAACAATTATTTAAACAAACATAAATATCGAAAACAGTGAAATAGATTAGCTTTAATAGAAGAAAACAGAACCATCATAGGAATTTCATATCATTACACAACCATTATCAAATTGATGTCAAACGGTGTATGATCATGGGTCATCATACATTTGAGTAACAATAATTAATTTCGATACCATTTAATACAATACAATATAATACGTAGCATAAATCAATAACATTTGAATATGTCATGAGCATGATGCAATACAAAAAGGTTCCTACCCTACCATCCGCTGCACACCACAAGTTCCCCAAAACCCGTCATCCGAACTCCAAAACATCATGGGCTTAAGTTCGTTATGGTTAAAACCACCGATAACAATATGCAAAAAATTAAGCCAGTAAAAATGCAATAAATCACCATGCCACTCGGTACTCCAGATACAGTGCACTTACTATGAATAATGCAAACTTAATATGCCGCCGGTACTCCACGGAACTCCTCCGTTAACCCTAAAATCCCAACCCAATGCATATGCAATATGTCACACAATCTCATACATAATCATATCACAATGCTTTTCACATTCATTTGACATGCTTAGCATGTCCTCAATAATCACATACTTTCAGTAAATTGAAATAGTGTTCCAATCTTTCAAATTATCATTGTGCTGGTATCAATCAATATCGTTCAATTTCACATACTTTACAAATTGTGCATAAATAGCACCATTTTCAATATACAATATAAAAAATATCTCATGCGCTTAAATCATACATAAGCTTAACATCTCAACACATTATATCATTCAGTTAAATATTCTCATATCCAATAACTCAAATATGCAATTACAAACTCAATCAAGCTTTAATACTACCAAACTAGCAATTTTGCCCACATGTCAATCTTTTAAGGCTCGAAACATACTTGCTTCGACCACTCAAAAAATCAATAATTTGGATACTAATACAATCCAATCAGCAAGATAATTTATCAAATATAACATGATATTTAACATTTTCAAACAATTTTATAAGTTTAAGACCCACACCTTATTTTTCGCTTCCTATAGCACACTAACGAATCTTCCAATTTTCCTTAATAATTCCTTAAACGAACCTAAACCAAAATTAAATATAAATTCAATCAATTTACCACTAAACCGTCCCCCAAGCAGCCGTTTATGATTTCAAGCCAATCATTGAAATTATAACTATTTTATGCATCCAAACTAGTTAGATTCCTTACACTGTATCTATGCGAACCGTACATACAATCGTTCTTTGCCTTTACTGATGATTTGGGGTGTCAACACCTAATTCAATAATATAATGGAAAATCAGTAGCTAATTAATGATTAAATTCCTTCTTTAATTAATTCATAACCTTTACCTAACAACTATGTCGAAATAACCAACTAGTTATCCTTAATTGCACTTATGCTTCACGATTTGTGGGATTCGATTGACTAATTGATCAAGAATGTCTCTCCATAATTAACATGTGATTAGAGACTGATTAGGATGGTTCAAGAACACAATTTAATGCTGGAAAAATATGGGTATGACCCAAGAAACAAAGCAAGCCCCTTTCTTCCACATAAGCGCACATACCACCACCCATGGTGACCAAAATTGGGGCTAAATTTCAAAACAGTTTGAGATCTCATTAAAATATAGAAACGTACCTTTAAAAAATTTAAAATCCCCAAAATTCCATATCTAGATATTTTGGTTTTTAATTGACAAAATTAACCCATAAATTGAAGAGAAAATAGACCGTACCCAAGCTAGTTGAGAGAAACGACAATAACACATTTTCGGCAATGTTCGAGATCGATCTTGGGGTTTAAGATTTCAGATTAGGGGTTGATTTAGATGAGGACAAATGAAAGCAATAGAGTAAAGGAGATGGTGCACAATATTGATGCAAAAAGAGGAAGAAAGAGATGGTAAAATAAGAGGTGTAACGGACGCCAACAATGGGAGAAAGAAAGAAAATTGAATAGAAAAGAGGAGAGGAAGTGGGTGAACAACTAGGTTAGGGAAAAATTGAATTAAATGCTGAAAAATACAATAAAAAGTTTTATTTACACTTAGGGTTCAAGGGTATGGATCACACACACATTAAAAAAGAAGGGATTTTGCAAAATTTAATTATTTTGCAAGAAAAGGGATTTGAACTTTGGACCTCATTTAGTTTCCATACTTTCTCATATTTCTTTTAACCATTGTGCTTTTTCCTCATTCTTGAAATAATTTTTTAATATTTATTTTAGAGACAAGACATGTCACATAATAGGGTTTAAGGCAAAATATGCAAAATAATAAAAATGATGTGAAAGAAGGGATTTGAATTTGGGTTTCAAGAAACGTTTCACTAACACTTAACCATCAAAACAAATACCTCATTTTTTTCCCTAAAAACATAGATAATCTAAAAAATTAAGGCATGAGCAGTCTCTCTCGATTCACAAACCCGATTCTACTAATCCCTAATTTTTGGGATGTTATAGGTTCCACCAAAAAGATAAAAAAAACTTGGACATAATGTTAAAATTTTCATTCATTGTATTCAAAAAAATAAAAACTCATTTATTTCTCACCGTAATAACAAAGCGAAAGAAGCCTATTAAATAAAAGATGAAAAGTGAAATTCAAAAGCCCCTCAAAGACGTATTGTCCAAGAACAGGTTTAGATGATACATATTTGCTAAAGAAAATTATTTTCTTTAGAGTTCATTTATCATAATTTTAAAATATTACATTAATAAAAATAATAAGTTTTGAAAGGAAACCATAGATTAAATTTTCAGGTTCTCATTCCACTGCACAATAAAAAAAAAAAAAAACCATATAGTTGAAAAAGAATAAATAATTTCATGCTTATTGAAAGACCAACCTCTAAAGCTGTTTCTCTGCTTTACTGCTCCATTGCTAATTGATTCTACGAAAAACAGAACAAAACAAAACAAAATAATATGTTTACTTTCTTGCTTAATACATTCATGCATTAAATATTTTTTCTAGAGAAAAAATTTAAACTTCATTATCATAATACAAATATAGATTAAAAAGAAAAAATGTGTTGTAACGCATAGGATTTTGCAAGTGTACACAGTCATTATCAAGTAATAAGTAAGTAAAAGAATTATCGTTTCTCTAAGGATTGTATCTATTAATCAAATAATTGCAAATTTATGAATTTACAAGTTTGTAAAGGAAACACAATAGTTTTGAAGTGATAGATGTTAAAATTAAATTAATTAATTAGATGCAAATTAACCTAAATGCAAATGAGGTAAAATAAAATGTAGACCCAAAATTTTAAAAAATTTATATATATTTATTATATATATATATATATATATATATATATATATATATATATATAGATATAGATAGATAGATAGATAGATTAAAAAGAAAGAAGGTACCTTCCTTTTCGAGTCCATTAAGAGATGCAATGAGATAATCTTTCATAAACTTTATTTGGTTTAGGTCCTCAATATTTTCTGGATTTTTCCAGTCCTTGGAATATCACAAAATTTATTATTAGAGTATTTGATAATCTATTATACCATGATTCATGTGTTGATATGTGCTTAATATCAACAAGTGACATTTGTGTACATAATTAAAATCTTTAAATTCTAGAATATTTCAAACCTCAGTATGTTGCTCTTCTCATTAAGTTTGTCCCTCAGCTCTTGCAGTTGATCTTCATATAACTAGAGCAAAAATAAAAGGGATTAAAAACTAAAAAAAAAGAGAAAAAAATAATTTTTTTTTTTTTATATTCTCAACTTTAGGAACCCATTTACCTTGAGGGTATCAATATTTTTGTTATGGGGCAGACTTAATGGATCAAACTCTAACTCCCAATTTACATAAAATTTCTTCAGCATCTTCATTAAAAATTTAATTTTAATTATGAAATAAATGAAATTATAAAATAAAAAAAATCCCTAAATCAGGTCTGGGTACCAAGACATACCTACATTGTATAGGCCCTCCTGACAAAAAAAAAAAAAAAAGAAAAAGAAAAAGAAATTGTAGCTATCGAATTCTCTTTTATAAAAATGAAAGAAATATTTTATTAATGTTATTTATCTTTCCTCCCTCTCAATGAATGGCATATTCGAGACTTTCTGAAGAATGCTATATAAGCCACTATTTTGACCAATTTTTCAAAAAAAAATTATTTTTTTAATATAATGAAATCGAACTTAAATAAAAAAAACAAACTGGAGTTTTAATTGTGAAAGAAAATAATAATATTAATAGTGGTAATAAAAAAAAAAAGGAACGAAGTAATTTACTTGGGGTCTTGACCAACAAAAATGGTTGGTTTATCGGAAGGGAAGAGAGGAAAAGAACAACGTCAACATCACACAATATAGAAAGTTCTTTTGCTTTCTTAAGAATCCCTCTTTTTCGCTTTGAATTTTTGTGTAACACCTCAAACCCGACCTATGCGTTAAGGCCAGTTTTGACATGTCACACAAAATAAATATACTTTGATTCCTTTTTTAAGTAAAACCGATTTCAAAGTTTTGACGAAGTCTTTATCCAGTAAAAGATTTGAATAATAAATTGACAATTGGAGATGTAAGATCTTGTAAATCGAAATTTGAAAATATCGTTTAACATTCGAGAAAAATTTTAAAAGAAATTAAAGATATTTTCTGAAAGAATTGATGAAAACTTAAGAATAATTTCTAAGTTACAATTATGAAAATTTTATGAAATCATTTTATTTACTCATTTGAAAAAAAACGTTCATTTAAGTTTAAAAAAATATAATCCCAATTTAAAATACTTAAAGCGGTTTATAATTTCATCAAACAAAACCAAATCAAAAGAAATTATCAAGAGGCCTTATTACAAACCTTAATTCAAAATAGTAAAATAATTAAATGTATTTAAAGAAATCCAAATTTCCAAATTTAACCGTTTTTAAGCATGGCCTCCATCAAGATATCCACGGCCCAAGTCTCCATCAGTGATCATTACTTGAAAGGGATAAGGAAAATGGGGTGAGTTACTAGAACTCAGTGTGTAACCCACTTACCATTATCCACTGGGCCAAAAATTCAATTAAGCATTTATTGGGCCAAAACCCTTTTACAATTATAACATAATAACATGTATATAATATGCATGTGATATGCAATTCCCAAACCAAACCTAATTTCCATCCGCTACACACCACCCGTACCAATCAGCATACCTGTGGGGAGCTTTAGTCACCCACACCGCCAACACACCAAAATAGGCATTAAGCCGTTTATAACAATTTGTGGACAAGCCACCAGATTCACAGAGTTTACATGGCATTGCCATTTTTCGATTTGTATGAGCCACTGTAATTTTGTAGCAGAGCTACCAGAACTTCTCTTCGTTAATATCCCATCCCATGCAATACATGTATATAATGCATATTCATTTACAACAATTCATTCAAATATGTATTAAGAACAATAAGGCCCATTATAAATATTATCACAATCTGGCCCATATCACAATCCGACCCATATATCAGAAATCACAATTTGCCCATATATCAAATATCACATTTGGCCCATATATCAAATATCACATTTGACCCATATATCAAATATCACATTTGGCCCATTACAAATATCACATTTAGCGATTTGGCCCATAGAGGGCAATTTCGTAATTTTCACAGTATTAATGCTAATTTCATAGTCTTTACCAATATAGTGATAATTATGCCATTTTACCCGATTTCACTAACATGTGATTTAGTCAAGTGATTTACCACTAACACGTTTTATAATATCTAACTCAAGAAATATGGTGTGAGATTACACATCTGATTACGGTAAGCACTACACTTTCCTGATCGTCGACAACTAAATATATTTTTAACGCTCGATTAGATCATGTACACTTATAGGAAATCTACTCTAATATAAACGGTCTAGATTTTTACCCTCGAAATTGCAAACAACTACTATTTTCCGGTTCTCTCCGGTTGACAGTCCACAACCTAGTGGAAAATTCCGAATGGTTGATGCCTCACAATTGCGAACAACTTCGAATAGTTGATTCTCACCAGATGAGGGTCTACAACCCGGTGGAAAGTCTCGGATCGTCAAAACAGCCCTTCGCTTGAATCTAATAGGGATCGTAAATCCTCTCCTTTTTCATTCACCAATCACTACCCCTTTTATTCGATCTTGTTCGCCTCCATTGAAAATAGATATTAGTCCCAACTAAAAGTACTTTGTTAAAAATGATTGATCTTAGGAGTGAAGTCGGCTTACCAGAAAAATCCGTATGATCTCAAGAAGAAAATCGAGCGATAAAGTCCCTATAATATTATCGATTAAACAACACTATTTTTAACGAATAAAAGTAAAAAAGAATCCTCGAAGAATCCTTACCTTGAATGATGAAAATCCTTTTCACACGATCTTCTTATGGTTAGAATTGATTAAGCGATGTGGAAACAATCGGCACTCCACTGTACCACTACAAAGAAGGAAGGGTTTTGTTTGAAAGAGAAAAGATGATGATTTTGGTCAAAAAGACCCTCTCAAGCCAACATATGAATTCGGCAATAGAAGAAAAATAAGAGAGTTGAAGAGAGTGTTCTTACTGATTGATCAAAGTGTGAGTAGAAAAATGGTTGAGAAGAAAATATGTGTGAAGTGGAAGATTCGGTTATAGGTAGATGATCAATGAAATTCAGCCATGGTGAAAATATTAGGGAGGGAGTGATGTTTGAGAGTTTTTGCAAGAAGAAAAGAAGAAGAAGAAGAAATAAAAGATAGGATGTTTATGTTTCGGTTTTCAAGGATGAAAAATGAATAACGAACAAATCTTGAGGTTGGTGTGTATTCGGCAAAGAGAAGAAAAGAAAAGAAATGAAAATGCCCCTTCAAGGTTATATGGTTTCGGCATAAGGAGGAAATGAGCTCGGGGAAAAGTGGGAGATGATACCAAAATGGTCACAAAGAATTGGCCAAAACAAAAAAACAATTTACCTATTGTTCATGACACATTCGGCTATAGGAAAAAGAAATTTGGAGAGAAAAATTTGATACTCCAATTTGCTAAAAAAAAAAATATGACCAAAACTAGCACCTACCTTACCAAAATGCTAGCACAAATTCGGCCATCCCCCTAGCCCCAAAAACTGTCCAAATACATGGCCAATTGGTCAAAGTTTGGCCACCCAAACTTTCCAAAACATCACCCTTGGAATAAGCCTTATGTTCCCTCTACATGCCTTTTTCCATTTGATTCCTTTCCCTAAGTTCAATCTTGCCTTTTTCTCTTAGCCATCTTGCCATAAAAAAAAAAAAAAAACAAAGTCCAACCTACCATAAACTCATCCTTGACCGACACTATAAGGAAGGAAAGGAAAAAAATAAAGTTCACACATGCTCACAGTGGGATTCGAACTGCTTCCCTCAAGGTAACACACATGGCGCCATATCCCCTTTACTAATAGCTCTTTTATGCTAGCTTCTTACCACTTTATTACCTTAAGCTTTAAGGTCACTTATTCCATTACCTTAAAGTACTAAAGGCCAAGATATTTTACTAATTCCAAATAAATCCTGAGCCTTCTTAGGACTACATAAACACACATATTGGATAGTTTAACTAGCTGAGCACCAAAATAATGCAACATATAAAAATTCAAATTCTAGGATGTTACAATTCTACCCCGCTTAAAGAAAATTTCATCCTTGAAATTTACCTGATTAAAGAGGTGAGGATATTACTGTTGAATCGTGTCCTCAGGCTCCCATGTAGCTTCCTCCACTTTGTGATTACGCTATAGAACTTTGACTAATGGTACTGACTTCCTTCTCAGCACCTTAACATCTCGATTTAAAATTTGCACTGGCTCTTCTTCGAATGACAAGTCAGGCCTTAACTCAACTTCCTCTACCGGTACTATGTGAGACGGATCTGATCGATAACGCCTCAACATTGAGACATGAAAAACACTATGAATCTGACTCAACTCCGGAGGTAATTCCAACTGATAAGCCACTGGTCCTACTCGCTTCAACACACGATACGGTCCGATGAACCTAGGGCTCAACTTGCCCTTCCTTCCAAATCTGAAGATCTTTTTCCATGGTGAGACCTTTAGAAAGACTTGATCCCCCATTGCAAACTCAATATCCTTACGCTTCAGATCCGCATAAGATTTCTGTCTATCCGAAGCTTTCTTTAACCGTGCCCGAATTACCTTTACCTTTTTCTCCGTTTTTGATATTAACTCAGGACCCAATAACTGTCGCTCCCCCAATTCAATCCAACAAGTAGGAGTACGGCACCTACGACCACACAACACCTCGTAGGGTGCCATCTGGATGCTGGATTGATAACTATTATTATACACAAACTCTGCCAATGATAGGAAATCCTCTCAACTACCCTGAAGTCAATCACACAACCCCTTAACATGTCTTCAAGGATCTAGATTACTCTTTCCGACTGACCATCCGTTTGAGGATGAAATGCAGTATTGAAATTCAACTTGGTTCCCAAAGCTTCATGTAAGGCTTTCTAAAATCGTGTTGTAAACCTAGGGTCTCTATTCGAAATAATAGACACTAGTACCCTATGCAACCTCACGATCTCTGCTACATACAACTTGGCCAACTTCTGCAATGAGTAATCCATTCGAACAGGTAGAAAATGAGCAGTCTTAGTCAATCGATGCACTATTACCCAAACGAAATCTTTCTTAGTAGGTGATAAAGGTAACCCACTAACAAAGTCCATCGTTATCTGTTCCCATTTCCATAATGGAATCTTTACCGGTTACAACAATCCTGATGGTAATTGGTGTTCCGCCTTCACTTGTTTACAAGTCAAGCACCTACTCACGAAATCAGTAACCTCCCACTTCAACCCTGGGCACCAATATTGCTTACGGAGGTCTCGATACATTTTATTTCCCCCGGGGTGCATAGCATAAGGGCTACTATGCGCCTCTCGTAGAATCATTTGTCTCAAATTTGAATCCATGGGCATACAAACTCTTCCGCGAAAACACAGTACTCCATCCTTATCAAAACCAAAATACCCTATTACACCACGTTCCACTTGCTGAAGTAAAGGACCCAACTTTTCATTTGATAACTGCTTTTCCTTGATCTGACCTAACCACATAGGCTTCACCTGAAGTTCGGCTAGTAGACTACCATCTTTATACAAACTGATATGAGCAAACATCGCTCTCAACTCCGATATCACCTTACGACTCAACGCGTCTGCCACCACGTTAGCCTTTCCAGGGTGATACTCGATTGAGAAGTCGTAATCCTTCAACGACTATATCCACCTCCGCTGTCTTAAGTTCAACTCCTTTTGGGTAAGGAGGTACTTTAGTCTCTTATGATCCGTATAAATGATCGACTTCTCACTGTAGAGATAGTGCCTCCAAATCTTTAAAGCAAAAACCACCGCAGCTAACTCCAAATCATGGGTAGGATAGTTGACTTCATGCGGCCTTAACCGACGAGATGCATAAGCTACCACTTTTCTATCTTGCATCAACACACATCCTAAACCCGTGTGTGATGCATCGTAGTAAACGATAAACTCTTTTCCAGCCTCAAGTTGAATCAGTACTGGCGCTTCCGTCAAAACCTTCTTCAGTTTCTCAAAACTTTCCTGCTGTTGATCTGCCCGCACAAGTGATGCTCCCTTTAAGAACAGTTTAGTTAGAGGTACAGCAATCAACGAAAACCCCTCAACGAAATGTCTATAATAACTAGCTAATCCCAGGAAACTCTAAATTTTGGCCACTGACTTCGATGGTTTCCAATCCAACACAGCCTCTACCTTCCGAGGATCAACTCTGATTCCTTCGGCTGACACGACATGTCCCAAGAAAGTCACTTCCTTTAGTCAAAATTCACACTTACTAAATTTGGCATAATGTTACTTTTCCCACAATATTTGTAATACTATCCGCAGATGTGAATCATGCTCTTCTTCATTCTTTGAGTATACCAAGATGCCATCTATGAACACCACTACAAACCAGTCTAAGTAGGGTTGGAAGACTCGATTCATCATGTCCATAAATGCAGCTGGTGCATTGGTCAACCCAAATGGCATCACCAAAAACTCATAGTGTCCATAACGAGTTTGAAATGTCGTATTATGAATATCCGCCTCCTTGATCTTAAGTTGGTGATAACCTGATCTCAAATCTATCTTCAAGAAAATTAAAGCTCCTCGCAGTTGGTCGAATAGGTCATTGATTCTCGGTAACGGATACCTATTCTTGATCATCAACTTATTCAACTGCCTATAATCAATACACATACGCATCGACCTATCCTTCTTCTTGATGAACAAGACCGGTGCTCCCCACGATAACACATTCGATTGAATGAATCTCCAATCCAACAACTCTTGAATTTGAGCTTTAAGCTCCGCTAACTCCTTCGGCGCCATTTTATAAGGAGCAATGGACACCGGAGCCATTCCTAGAAATAATTCAATGCCAAACTCTACTTCCCGGTCTGAGGGTAAACCTAGAAGTTCCTCGAGAAAAACATCTAAAAATTCTTTCACCATTCTAACACTTTCCACCAATAATTCCTTAGCGTCCAAAGCACTAATGAAGGCTAGGAATGCTCCACACCCTTTTCGCACCAACTTTTCTGCCCTTAAAGCAAATACCATATTTGATAGATAATTTCTCCTTTCACCTATCATCACCATTTCTTTATCTTCCGAAGTTCTTATCGTCATCCACTTTGCAGCACAATCCAAGTTAGCATGGTGTTTCACCAACCAATCCATGCCCAAAATAAGGTCGAATTTGTTGAAAGGCAGTTCCATCAAATCCGCCAAAAATATTTCTCTTTGAATTTCTAAGGGCACATCTCTAAACAGTTTATTCACTAACACAGACTGTCCTAAAAGACTAATTACCATCATCTCTTTATCAGAAATCTCAGATCTAATGTTCAGATTTCCAGATATAGCACTAACAACATACGAATGGGTAGATCCGATATCTATCAAAGTCAGTAACAGGTACATCGGAGATTAAAAACGTACCAGTTATCGCATCAGGTGCATCGCCATCCTTTCAGCGTCTGACCACATAAACTAACCATGGCTGCCTCACCTCCGCGTTACCCCTGAATCCATTACCTCTGCCCGGTGCACCTTGACCTCGACCTGCGCCATTACCACCTCGACCTTGTCCACGGCCCTTCGGCAGTTGCTGAGCGCCTCTAGCTGGCTGTGCATCATAATTATGAGCTTTCTGATTCGGAGCGGTCCGTCGAGGATAATCTTTAAGCTGATGGTCCTTATTACCACATTCGAAACAACCATTGGTTCTCTTCCAGCATTCACCAGGATGTCATCTTCTACAGTCATTACATGGTTGAATTTGATTGGTAGCAGCAGTTGCATTAGCTCGAGCTGGCTCATCCTTCCTGGGCTTCTTCTGAAACCCTCTAGCAGGACCTGAGTACTTAAAGTCCCTCTTACTTTTGCCTCTATCTTTGTTTCACTACTCCGAGTGCTTAGCCTCTTCGGCTATCTTCGCTTTCTCCACTAGTGTGGCAAAATTCCTTTCTTGCTGTAGAGTAATCAGTACCCACAATTCATCACTTAACCCATCCTCAAAATGCACGTAACGTTCATAGTCAGTTGGCACAATACCTCGAGCATAACGACTCAGACGCAGAAATTTCGCTTCATAAGCTACCACGGTCTTACTTTCTTGAACTAGATTCAGGAATCCCTTCCTTCGGGCATCTACATAGCTAGCCCCAACATACTTTCCCTGAAATGAAGTTTTGAAGAAATCCTAAGTAATACAATCGGCTTGAGTGCCCTCTCGAATAGTAAGCCACCATTGATACGCCTCGTCTTTCAACAAGGACATGGCTCACTCTCAGTTTCTGCGCAGTAGTGCACTCCAACTCATCCATGATCCGTCTACTGCCTCGAGCCAATACTCCACTATATTTGGGGCTACACCCGAGACACCCCTAAAAACCTCAGCACCGCTTGATCTAAGTCATTTTAAAATTGATCCACG
The DNA here is from genome assembly GCA_025506655.1 of Gossypium rotundifolium. NCBI lineage: Eukaryota > Viridiplantae > Streptophyta > Magnoliopsida > Malvales > Malvaceae > Gossypium > Gossypium rotundifolium. The sequence goes on from CP106725.1 coordinate 47,412,999, forward strand.
TGCTGCTGGCCCAGTTCTAGCCCCAACAACCCTTTCTAAGACCCACAACATTGCTTGTGATAGAGCAATGTCCTCTCTCATATGGTCATGCGATTCAGCCTCAGTTCTGGGTGACGTAGGTACGTCCATTTCCAGCAAATGACCTGGCGCTTCAGATGCAACCCTAGCACCTCGGCCTCTACCAGGGCCACATCTACCGCGTCCACGTTCTCTAGTGCTTATATTGACTATTTTGATTTAATCTGCTTACAAGTTTTATGAATCAGTATGCTATTTTGGATATGTATTAAACAATGTTTTATGAAACATAAGAAGCAGAGTTGTTTTCGCAATCGCATCCTATAGTCTCAATCTCTATAGTTTCTAACACTTAAAACTAAAAGTTCTAGAGTGTCCCTATAGTCATATTTCAATAACCATAATTATACAATGATACCCGTGGTGCCATACTTCCTTTTTGAAACATGCATTTAAACTTTACAATTCAAAACCACTTTGGAAAACATTTTGAACCCAAACCATAGCTGAGTTTTGAACCGGGCTCTGATACCATAAAATGTAACACCCCAAACCCGGCCTATACGTTAAGGCCAGTTTTGACATGCCACACAAAATAAATATACTTTGATTCCTTTTTAAGTAAAACCGATTTCAAAGTTTTGACGAAGTCTTTATCGAGTAAAAGATTTGAATAATAAATCAACAATTTGAGATGTAAGATCTTGTAAATCGAAATTTGAAAATATCGTTTAATAGTTCGAGAAAAATTTTAAAAGAAATTAAAGATATTTTTCGGAAAGAATTGATGAAAAACTTAAGAATAATTTCTAAGTTACAATTATGAAATTTTTATGAAATCATTTTATATACTAATTTGGAATAAAACGTTTATTTAAGTTTAAAAATATAATCCCAATTTGAAATACTTAAAGCGGTTTATAATTTCATCAAACAAAACCAAATCAAAAGAAAATATCAATAGGCCTTATTAGAAACCTTAAATCAAAATAGCAAAATAATTAAAAGTATTAAAAGAAATCCAAATTTCCAAATTTAATCGTTTTTTAAGTATGGCCTCCACTAAGATATCCACGGCCCAAGTCTCCATCAGTGATCATTACCTGAAAGGGATAAGGAAAATAGGGTGAGTTACTAGAACTCAGTGTGTAAACCACTTACCATTGTCCACTGGGCCAAAAATCCAATTATGCATTTATTGGGCCAAAGCCCATTTACAATTATAACATAATAACATGTATATAATATGCATGTGATATGCAATTCCCAAACTAAACCTATTTCCATCCACTACACACCACCCATACCAACCAGCACACCTGTGGGGAGCTTTAGTCACCCACCACGCCAACACACCAAAATAGGCATTAAGCCGTTTATAACAATTTGTGGACAAGCCACCAGATTCACAGAGTTTGCATAGCATTGCCATTTTTCAGATTTGTGGCAGAGCCACAAGAATGTCGTAGCAAAGCTACCAGAACTTCTCTTCGTCAATATCCCATCCCATGCAATCCATATATATAATGCATATTCATTTACAACAATTCATTCAAATATGTATTAAGAACAACAAGGCCCATTATAAATATTATAACAATCTGGCCCATATCACAATCCGGCCCATATATCAGAAATCACAATTTGCCCATATATCAAATATCACATTTGGCCCATATATCAATTATAACATTTGGCGATTTGGCCCATAGAGGGAAATTTCATAATTTTCACATTATTAATGCTAATTTCATAATCTTTACCAATATAGTGATGATTATGCCATTGTACCTGATTTCACTAACATGTGATTTAGTCAAGCGATTTACCAATAACACGTTTTATAATATCTAACTCAAGAAATATGTAACACCCCAAACCCGGTCAACTCACCACGACCGAATCTGGCATGTTACAGGGGAAAACGTTTTGAGGAAATTATTGAAAACTCATTTGCCGTTCAGTTTGATAGAAAATGTCCATGTTTGTTAGAACCCGAATGTATTATTCTCAATTATTTAAAAACCATGTGCAGTTGAAATCGAGAAGAACCCTGAGTTTGGAAGTCAATTAAAATGTCTTTGTTATCATTTCATGATTATTGTTACCCGATGGTAATGATTAGAAAACTCAAATCGAGGTAAATTTTGAAAACTTTGGTTATCAGGTTGTTAAAACAAAATAAGTAGTTTACTTTGTCATATTTGAAGATATATCTAAAGCATGCAAAATAATCCAAAAACATAATTTAAAGGCCTTATTACAAACCCAAATAAAAATCGAAATTTAAAGTAATACCCAAAGCAAAGTCTATGTAAAACCGAGTGTGTTTAATGCATGGCCACCTCGAGTCCATCCGGCTCATCATCGCGATCTACGAATCACCTAAAAAGATAAGGAAGAAAGTGAGTCACCAAGACTCAGTGCTTTGCTTAAAGGAACCCTAAATTTACAAAATATCAAAATACCCAGTTCTTATCAAAATTTCACTACTTTGCTTAAAGGAACCCTAAATTTACAAAATATCAAAATACCTTGATTATGGAAAGAAAAAAAAATTTACGAAATTACCCCTAACCTACAAATTACTGAAATACCCCCGAGTTACAAAATTACCGAAGCGACCCCGATCTTCAAAATTTTTGCAAAGAACACCGATTTGGAAAACAAATTCTCAAAAACAACCTTCAAGTTTTGTAAATTCCAAAATATCCTTGATTTATTAAGACTTATAAATTTACCCTGATTTATTATTGAAATACCCCTGTAATTTCAAAATTTTTGAAATACCCCCGGGATTTCAAAAATTACCAAAATACCCTTATTGACAAAATACCAAGGAACCTTATTTTGACAAATTACAAAAATACCCACGTAGGGCAAATTACAAAATACCCACGGTAGTGGTAAAACAACAACAATGAAAACTACAACATTTCTCGAATGAGCGAAAGTTCATAATTGATTGATGGATGTATGAATGTAAAGACTGTGTGCATGTATGAATCTGAAAGAACCACTCCTAAAATTCTTTTCATAAAGCATTCGCGGTTAAATAGTGGAACAAAGTACTAATGCATAAAACTCTTTAATCGATTAAATCGCGACGTTAGAAATGAGTTCTCGGGAACGTGAACTTAAAAAAAATTGTGCCTAGGAAGTATGATGGCTCTATTAAGATCGAGTCTTGTGCGTAAGCATAGTGCGGTGAGAAGGATTGTACGACTGTTAGTAAGTAATTTCGAGGACGAAATTATTTTTAAGGAGGGTATGTAACATCCTGAAAATGGGCCTATGCATTTTCGGTTTAATTGTACGAAATGACATGTCTTATGTGTTATGAATGTGTTTTGAACATTTTTGGAAACCTAGAAATATATGGAAATGTTAAGTTTAAAAGAGGAAAGTGAACATTTTTGGAAACTAAGAAATATAAGGAAATGATTTGGAAATGATTCAAAAGAGGAAAGTAAACACTTTGGGAAACTTGGAAATGTAAGGAAATGTTAGGTTAAAGAAGGGAAATGAACGTTTTTGAAACCTGGAAATGTAAGGAAATGTCAAGTTTTAAAGTTTAAAAAGAGGAAACTAAGGCAAGGTGGCCTTAAGAAAATTAATAGGAAGAATTTGACATAGGAACAGGGCTTGGAAAAGTGGCAAGGAGGCACCACTTAAAGCACAGTAAATGATGCCACCAGCATGTGTGCAATCTTAGGTTCGAGCAGCAAGGAGAGCATTTTTGAGAGTGTTTTTGCGTCTGAATTGGGCTTGCGGCCCAATTCATTATTAAAGCTAAAACTAATCATAGGGAGGCGCCACTTAGGTGGATAATTTGGGCCTCGTATGGCCACAAGGAGTCCAATAGAATAAGTTTAAATTCAGCTTATGAAGGGAAGGGGGTGGACAGCATCTAGCTAAGACTTTTAGTGAGTTTTATTTAGTTACTTAAAGAGGAAGCAATGGACGGCAATAAGGACTCTTAAGGGAAGAGTTTAATTCTCCTTAAAACTCGGCTAAATAGGTAGATAAATGATGATTTATTTTAGAAGAGATAATTGAGGGATTATTCTTTAATTTTTAATTAAAGAGATAAAGCTATCAAAATAGAAGAGTGATGGCCAAGTAAGGGATTCTAAGTTAGTAAATTTGGATATAAAAGGAAAAGAGGGCCATTCATTCTTTCTTAACTCTCTCTCTGCCGAATTCTCTCTAGCAAATATCTCTTTTCTTCATCATTTTGCCAAGCTGAAAATAGACCTTGTGTAGCCGAAACTTCATTACCAAATTGCTCAAACTCTTTTCTCTTCTTCTTTCATAATCCTCCAAAAGTCGAAAGTTTGCTAAAATCAAGGCCATAGCCGAATAGTTTTGAGACTTCAAACAAGGGTATTTCGACTTCTATATTAAGGGTAAGAACTAGTTATCATTTGATTTTCATCCTTTTTCTTTTAAGATTTGCCAAAATCTAGGACTAACCCCATTAATATCTTGTTGCTGAAACTTTGAAGAGATCTTTCGGGATTTGTTTAAGTCAACTATAAGAAGGAGAAGTTCTTTTCCCGAAGGAACACCATAGGCTGCATGTTCCCTAATTATTCGGTGAATTTCGGGATTTAAAAATCCACAAGGTAAGTCTTAGTGTACAAATCCTACTAGGATTTGGTTTTATGGCCGAACGAGTTTTTCATTAAATATTTAATATGGGCCGAATGTAGGGAGTTAAAGATCTAAGATCGGAATTCGGGATTTCAAGTGAAATAGTTAAGCGAATCAGGTGTGTACCCTACCCTAAGTTTTAATATGTTCACGGCTATGTTTTAAATTAAATGTGTATGTTTATAAGAATGTGAATATGGCTAAGGTACCATAATATGTTCATGGCTATGTTTTAAATTAAATGTGTATGTTTATAAGAATGTGAATATGGCTAAGGTAGCATACTATGGTACAAAGTACTAAGGTACGTTTCCTACTCCTACTAGGAATATGAATATATGTTATTTTTAACATGTGAAAAGTGATAAGAATGTGAATTAAGGCATGATTTTGCATATTATGTATGAAATATGGGGCATATGGGTTATATGAAAAGGGAAGTGAATGTGGTGACCTAAGACCACAAACACGGTGACCTAAGACCGTGATATCTGAATGTGGTGACCTAAGACCACGAGAATCTGAACGTGGTGACCTAAGACCACGAATCACGGTGACCTAAGACCGCGATATGGAGTGTAGCGAAGGAAGGTTGACTTAGTAGTCCCCACGGTGTGTGAGGATGAATGCGGGTGGTGTGTAGCGGATGGCATATAGGTTTGGGTTTGGGTTGCATCATATTGTTTAAATGCTTTATGAACATGTATGATACTTGTATGCCTGAAATATTAAATTTTAGTGTTGGTTACACATTGAGTGCATTGACTCACCTCGTTGTGGGATTACTTTTCGGTGACGACCGGTGATGGACCAAGGTGGCGAGATGCTTAGTGGAGGCCATGTGAAGTTCATTTTCTTTTATTTGACTATTTTACTTTAAGTATTTAGAATTTAAATTTTGGGAATTATTTGATGTAATAAGGCCTTAGTAGAACTATTTTATTCTGTTTTTATTTATTAAGCTTACAAACTTCTATTTATTAAAAGATTAAGTAAATTCTATTTTTAAAACAAAGCCCAAACATTTTGTCACCTAAAGTAAAGGATTTTAATAATGAAATAAACTTGTTTTCAACTCAAGCCCAACCCAAAACAATCTTTCTTTCAAAACACACAAGTTTCTCCTAAGTAACAAAAGAATTTGAAACGGTTTACACTGGGGAACATACCAGATCCGGTCAAGGCTCGTGGGCCGGGTTTGGGGTGTTTCATATACGATGCTGCTCACACAAGCTGTCAAGTGATCGTAACACATGCTGGAAACTCAACCACCGATAGGACATACAAGATTAGCACCCGAAACACGGTACCCCTAATGATATGTCATTTGTATCCGATATATTCTTAAGGTTCAAATGGGATCTGAAAGTCGTCAAAACTTCGTTGGATATTTCCATAGAGTTGTAATTTCAGTATATGTAACATAAAGGCATTTAAATCAAACATAATTCAATGCTAATTAAATATACGAACTTACCTCAAACACGAACGGAGAAATGCAATCGATTAATCTAATACTTTATCTTACCCCGATATAAATCCGTACGTTTCTTTTCCTGATCTATATAGTCAAATTTATCTCATTCAAATTTCATTCTATTCAATTTAATCCAAAAATCATATTTTGGAAAAATTACCATTTTGCCCCTATCCTTTTAATTTCATTGAAATTTAGCCCCTAGTTCATAAAAATTGAAATTCATGCAATTTAATACAATTCCACTATAGCCGAATATCACTAACCATGAATATTTTTCTATTTTTGAATTTAACCCCTAATTGAAAAATTCATCAAAATTTTCTTTTCTAAAGTTGTTCAACTATCATCAAGCATTCATTTTCATCCATCAAACAAAAAAAAAACTAACATACATTCATGGTAAAACCCTAGACTTTTAACAGTTTTGCAAATTATTTCCCGAGTTAGCTAGATTAAACTACAATGACTCCGAAAACATAAAAATCATTTTAAATGGGATGAAAAATACTTACATGCACAAGAAAAAATGTTGGCCGAATGTTGAATGTTCAACAATGGTGGTTTCTTCCTCAAAATTTAGGCTAGGAGAAGATGGAAAAGGTAATTTGGTTTTTATTTTATTTATTTTGTTATTTAATTATTTATTTACTTATATAACCTTACTAAATCCCATTAATGATGTCCAAACTTGTCCACTACTAATTTTAATGGTATATTTACCACTTAAGGCCTCTCATGTTTTAATTTCATAACAAATTGAAACCTTTTTCTAATAGAACCTAAGTTTTGCACCATACGGATTTAGTCCTTTTTATCAAATTAAGCATACAAACAATAAAATTTCTTCATGAAATTTTTATACAATGCTACTATCATGTTTCAGACCATAAAATAATAAAATAAATTTTACGACATTAGATTTGTGGCTCCGAAACCATTATTTTGATTTCATTGAAAATAGGCTGTTACAACTCTCCCCCTAAGAAATTTTCTTTCCTGAAAATCTTACCAAAAAATATATTAGGATATTTCTTTCTCATAGCTTACTTTCCCAGGTGGCCTCCTCTATCCCATGATGTTGCCAAAGAACCTTTACTAAAGCTATGCTTTTGTTTCTCAACTCTTTAATCTCTCGTGTCAAAATTCTGATCAATTCTTTGTTATATGACATGTCGGGCTGATTGGTACCGTCGCAACATGGATACATGAAACACATTACAAAAATTTTCTAACTCTGAAGGTAAAGCTAGTCGATACGTCACTGGCCCTACTCTTTTGATAATCTCATGACCCGATAAATCGCGGACTCAGCTTCACTTTTCGATCGAAACAAAGAATCCTCTTCCAAGGCGACACCTTTAAAAATACCTTGTCGCCGATTCGAAATTCAATATCTTTATGTTTCAAATCTGCATACGACTTTTGTCGATCTAAAGCTACTTTCAAATTGTTACAGATTATTTTCACTTTTTCTTTAGTTTCACGAATCAAATCAACTCCGTGAATCTTTTTCTTACTGAGCTCGGTCCAATACAAAGGAGTTTGTCATTTATGACCATATAAAGCTTCATACGACACCATCTTTATACTTGATCGATAACTGCTATTGCACATGAACTCATTCAACAGTAAATATTTCTCCCAATTGCCTTTGAACTCTAATACACAAAACCGAAGCATATCTTCGAGTATCTAAATTACTCACTCGGATTGACCATCTATCTGGGGATGAAATGAGGTACTAAACTGTAACAACAAACCTAGAGCTTCTTGCAACTTGCTCCAAAATCGCAATGCAAATCGCAGATCTCTATCCGAACTAATAGAAATAGGCACCTCGTTGAATTTGGTAATCTCGAAAATGTATAACTCAGTTAATCTCTAAAGGGAGTAATTTATACGTACCAGAATAATATGTGCTGACTTCATCAAACGATCAATGACAACTAAAATAACGTCTTTCTTTCTTGGTGATAGGTAAACCCGATACGAAATCTTTTGTAACTCACTCCCATTTCCACTCCGGTATCATCACTGGTTGTAACAAACCATAAGGTACTTGATGTTCAGCTTTTACTTGCTGACATACTACACATCTCGATACGAAATCTAAAATCTCACGCTTCATTCCTAGCCACCAATACATCTGTTTTAAATCATTGTACATTTTAGTGCTACCCAGATAAATGGACAATCTACCACAATGAGCTTCGTACAAAATCTTCTGAATCAACTCTGAATCCCTCGGTACACAAACTCAACCTCTAAAAGTAAGCAATCATCGGAACCTATTTGAAAATTTGAATCAAGAGTCGTCTCACATAATTTCCATTTAGCTATCAACTCATTATCACATTTCTGAGCTTCACAAGTCTGTTGTAGGAATAACGATTCAGCTTTTAACTCAGCTAAAATCAAACCATCAATGGACAATGAAAACCACGTATTTAACACTCGCAAAGCAAATAGAGATTTTCTACTCAAAGTATCAGCCACTTCATTTGCTTTACCTGGATGATAATCAATAATCAAATCACAGTCTTTCAGCAACTCGAGCCATCTGTGATGTCTCAGATTGAAGTCTTTCTGCGGTATTAAATACTTCAAATTCTTATGATTGGTATAAATGTGACATTTTTTGCCACACAAATAGTGTCGCCAAATTTTCAATGCAAACACAATATTGCTGCCAATTCTAAATCATATGTTGGATAATTCTTTTCATGCGGCTTTAACTGTCTTAAAGAATAAGCGGCTTTAACTGTCTTAAAGAATAAGCTATCACTTTACCTTTCTGTATCAAAATGTACCCTAAACCATTCAAAGATGCATCGCTGAAAATTACAAATTCTTTACCTGACTCAGGCTGAACTAAAACTGGTGCCTCAGCCAATAGTGCTTTCAACTGATGAAAACTTTGCTGACATTTTTTTGACCATTCAAACTTCACATCTTTCTGTAATAGTCGCATCATCGGAGTAGCTATCATCGAGAATCCTTTGATGAATGTTCTGCAATAGCCAACTAATCCCAGAAAGCTTCTAATTTCTTATACATTTCTCGGAAGTTTCTAGTCAACAACTGCTAAAATTTTACTCAGATCAACCCTGATGCTATATGTACTAGAAAATTGACTTTTTAGTAGCCAAAACTCACATTTGCTAAATTTAGCAAGCAGTTGTTTATCATGCAAGGCTTGCAGCTAAACTCTCAAATGTTTAGCATGTTCTATTTTGTCTCAGGAATAGATCAGAATATGATCAATAAAAACCATGATAAATTTCTCTAAATAGGGTTTGAAAATTCTGTTCATCAAATCCATGAATACTGTAGGTGCATTAGTTAAACCAAATGGTATAAAAAATTCATAATGTTCGTACTTAGTTATAAATATAGTTTTTGGTACATCTGAATCTTTAACTCATAACTGATAATAACCAAAACGTAGATCAATCTTTGAAAATACCGTTGCACCTTTCAACTAATCAAATAAATCATCAATTTGCGGTAATGGATATTTATTCTCAATCATAACTTTGTTGAGCTGTCAATAATCGATATACAATCTCATTGATCTATCCTTTATCTTAACGAATAGAACCCGTGCACCCCAAGATGAGAAACTAAGTCGTGCAAAACCTCTATTTGTTAACTATTGCAATTGAGCTTTCAACTTGTAACATCCTGGAATTAGGGGCTCTATATTTTTATGTTTGCTGTGTGTTTGGCTTGCTTTGTTTGTTAATTTGGTATGTTTGGGGGTCCTGGGAAGGCTCGGGGTCAAGCTTGAGCCTTGGAGAAAATTTTGTTTTTAGGCTCTTTAGGGGAGAGTTGGTTGAAGCGGGTCTTAAGGATAGGTTCTTGTGTTTGTTGACACAAGAAGAGTTGTGGTGGAGTGGCAAGAAGGTGCCACTTAAGGTGCAGGGGTGTGGCGTTACAAGGGAGAAGCAGAGGGAAAGAGTTCGAGTCTCGTCAGTGGCATCCAGAAGCTTTAATTTTTTTCTGGTGCTTAGGGAGCTAAGGAGGTGGCTTTCGGCTGGACTCTTCATGATTGTTGGTTGAATGAGTCAAGCCATTTGAATGGGTGACCATGAGGTGTTTGTGGTGTTTGAATTGGTCAAATTGATTCAAATGAATGAAAGGGAGTGAAAGTAGGAGGAAATCGTGGGTTGGTGTTGGTGGTGGAGTTGGCTGGAAGTTGGGGTGTTTGGGGGAGTGAATTCGATCAAGTGGGTGAAAAAGGGGGCACCCTTTGTTATTGAGCATGTGCGGTTTAGTGCTAGCTTAAGGGTGTCGAAATTCCATAGACTTTGGGCCTTGGTTCATTTCATTTTAGCATTGTTCATTAAGGGAGGTGAGTACCGTTTGGTAGCTAGTGTCATTTAAGTGTGAAGTTAAGCTGAAATCATCCATAGAGACTTCCCTTTCTTCTTTTCACTTTGGTCACTTGGTTTCATTTTCTATTTTCATTTTACCAAAAAAACCGTAGCTCCTATTCTCTTGCTCTCATCATTGTTGCTTTACATCTTTTGCCCATTTTATGTGTTAGCTGAAACTCCTTGAAGCCACCCCCTTGCCGAATCTTTTCTTCTCATTTGCTCATTTCTCTTAAACCTCACAACTGAAGCTTTCATCTCACTTCTTTGTGTTTCATCTTTTCTTCTCTATTTCTTCTTCTCAAGCTGAAACCTATTTCTCATCCCTTCTCTTATTATTTTTTTACACCTTTTACCATAACCGGACCTTTATCCCTCCTTTCTACTTCTCTAGTAAATCGACACTCCTACTCCTCTCGGTTCTCGGCTAGTTTTCACCATAGATGAATCTTCTGGGGTGTCAATCGGTACCTCTACTTAGGGTAAGGTTCTCTTTTATTTTCTTATGATCAATCTCTCCATTCTTTCTTTTCAAGGTGAAGCCGAACCTACTCTTGTAAACAACTAAAACCTACTCTAGGGTGTTACACAACTCTATAGGAGCCATTCTATACGGAGCTATTGATACCAATGATGTTTCCGGTACTAACTCAATAGCAAATTCAACCTTTCTGATAGGTGCTAACCCAGGTAACTTTTTTGGAAACACATTTGGATATTCACAGACTAAGGGCACTGATTCAAGTTTCAACTTAGACTATTTTGAATTCAGAACATATGCAAGGTATGCATCATAACCTTTTCTCACATATTTCTATGCTGTCATAGCTAAAATAACAATAGGCAACTCACTCGATTCATCAGATTCAATCCAAAGTGTTTCACCATTTTGACATTTCAGTATAGTAAGCTTTCGTCTACAATTCACTATAACATCATGCAGAGTCAGCCAATCCATACCAAGAATCACATCAAACTCATCAAATGGTAATAACATCAAATTGGCTGGAAAGCTGCAACCCGAGTCATTAAAGGATAGTTCTTGCAGACTTTATCAACTAACACATACTGACCTAGAGGGTTTGATACTTTAACCATAAATTCAGTAGACTCAATAGGTAAATTTTTACTTGACACTAGATTCGTGCATACATACAAATGAGTTGATCCAGGATTAATCAAAGCAATAACTTTAGTGTTAAAGATAGAAAAAGTACCAGTAATAACATATAGAGTAGAAGCTTTCTCATGCACATGAATCGCATAGGCTCTAGCTGGTGCTCATGCCTCAGACCTCACAACTGGGTCCTTAGTCACATTTCTACTTTTATTCACATTTCTAGGGTTCCTCGATAGTCTCCCTCTTGCAGCTGTATTGCTCGGTAGGACAGTCTAAATTTTCTCTTTTTCAGGTAAATCAGGAAAATCCTGAATAAAATGCTAATACGAACCACATCTGAAATAAGCTCCGTTATTCATCCAACATTCAACAAAGTATCGTCGTCCACATTTTTGACAATCAGGTTTGTTTGAATTAACACTATCAGTGCTTGCTACTATTGTAGCTTGAGCTTTAGAACTTGCATGTTTGTAATGCCCCAAAAATATAGTGTCTTTAATTTTGCATGTCCTGACATAAATTGCTTGTTTACTTTAATGGCTAAGTGATTTGGGTGTGTATGGGAGTGGGTGAAAAGCTTGGGTTATGAACCTGGACACTAGCACTTAGGCCTTTTTAGTAATAATGCTTGTTTATGACATAAAAAGAGCCTGTAGTGTAGTGGCAAGGTGGCGTGTGGTGTAACTGAAAGGTCTGAGGTTCAAGTTCTGGGTTACGCAATGGAGTGTTTTTTTTTTTTGCATGAGCTATGTAGGTAGAAGATTTGGACTGAAATCACTGTTGAGAGAAGTTTGAATTGGTCATGGAGGGATTTGTGGAGCAAGTCATGGAGGAGATTGGGGAGAAAATCAAGGAATTTCAAAATGGGAGGTTGGTAGGGTGTTGTGGCCGATTGGGACTCTAAGGCTCTATTGGTATTCGGCTAGGGGGAAATAGGGAGCAATTTTGACTATAGTAATTTCTTAGTTTCGGCTTTTGAGGTGTTGATAGGAAAGTTGCTAAATTTCCTCGCTGACAAATTAGGGTTTTTACTTTTTGCATTTCAGCTTCTCTCTAGTTTTCCTTGTGCTACGAAACTGACCACTCGTGACATTCCCTTCTAATTGTTCGTGTCATTTTTCTCTTTATCTTTGCTATCCTCTTTCTTTTATTGGTCAAACCTATCACCTACTCTCCCCTGCCCTTTATCTTCATCAATTAATTTCTCTCATAGCCGAACCTTCCCTTTTGCCCCTTAACTTCTGTCCGTCTTCTATTCTAGTCTGGCTAAATATCACATTTGTTAATCCCTCTCTGTGTCGATCTACTTCCAAGGTTCTGACTATTAGTAAGTGTTCATACTCCTCACCTTTGGATTAAATTTATCCTCTGCTTTCCTTTTTTAAAACAGAATACACCTATGCCCTTCTGTTCTTTTTCCTAAACCGAATACCCCTTTACTAACCGATTTTTATTTCCTCCTTCTTGTACTTTACTCATTACGATTCTAAGGTCTTCCTCAAGGAGTGGTAGAGTGTGAACGGTCTTGGAGGAGTCACACCTTCGTTCTCAATGTTGAGTTAAGGTAAAAGTGTTACCAGATGTTCTTCGGGGTTAGGCTGAATGTGCCCTATCATTCACTAAATAGTTTTTATTGTATTTTAGGAAATCAACAAGGGCGTGTAATCGTTTCTGAATAGCGGTCGTAGAAGGACTAAGGTCACCCTCATTCAAACAAGGTAAGAAGGGTGTTTCAGATTAAGCGCCAATAAGAGGGTGCTTTGCCTTGACGATGAAAAGGACTAACATTGGACCTCATTTGAATCTAGGTTGGGTGCTCGTGGAATTTGGAGAAATTTTGTAAATAGGTGTGTAATCACACTATCGCTTCTGTAAGTCGACAAAAGTTGAAAAGCCAAAACGTCAAAACTTCGGCATTTGAGGCCTCACGATCGTGCGATCGCTCGTGTGGTAAATCGAGCCACAAATCATGGGCAATAAACTATAGAGGCCACCACGAGCGCTCTCATGCTCTTGGTTCGTTATGGGCCTCGTTAGGCTGAAATGGGTCGTGTGGGCCTAATAGGCTCGTGGGCCCACACGAATAAAGTCCACGAAAAGTGGCAGATACTAGATTGGGCCATGTAGTTCACATAGCCGTGACTGAATTTGGGTTGGATGGGCCACACGAGTGTGTGGGACCACTTGGGCCAAATATTAGGCTTTGGGCCCATTTACACCATTTTGACCATATGTGTTTCCTGTGTCGCTCGAGGCGACTATAGACCTTCAAAAAGGTTGTTAACTGTATCGAGACCCCAAAGTAAGTAAAATGACCAAAATACACATAAAGGGAAAATTTACTATTTTACCCCTAATGCATGGAAATAATCATTTTACCCTTAGAGGTAGGTTGACTGATGAATGTATATTATTTGTGTGACTGTACTGAGTAGGAAATTTTGCATACACGAAACCTTTATGACATGACATACTGCATGGGGTTGGGATTCTGATATGGAGGAAGCACTGTACTGGTGGCTCTGCCACATTCACTGTTACTGGTGGCTTTGCCACAATCACCGTTACTGGTGGCTTCGCCATATATACTGTTACTGGCAGCTCTGCTGTGTTATTATTACTAGTAGCTATGCAATATTAGTGTGTTGGCTAGGTAGGTCGATTTTATCCCCACATGGTGTTTTGGTTGGTACGGGTGGTGTGTTGGTTGGATTGTGGTGGGTTGCATATTTGCACCATGCTGATACTATATTGGGCTTAGGTCCACATTGTTACTGTAATGGGCTAAGGCCCACCTTTGCATCTTATTCTTGAGCAGGCTCAGCCCATTGTTACCGCATATATTCTTGGTGAACAATAGGGGATTACGCACCGAGTTTGATAAACTCACCCTTTCTTTTAACTGTACATGTAATCCCTATCCTTAGGCGATTTGGAGCCGCGAGGGATTCGGAGGTGGCCACATGTTCGTTAATATTTTGTTTTGGACTTAGTTATTTAAATTTTATATTGGGCTCTCGATTATGGAATAAGGCCTTTAGTGGATTTAATTCCTTTTTGATTGGGTTTTTAATTTCTTATTTGAACTGCCAAACTGATACAAACAAGTTTTCAAAAATAATAACTATTTTAAAGACAAACACACATTTTTCAAACTTCAAGTTGGTTTAATTAGAGTAGCTTCCGCGGATTTAAATCAATTAAGGAACCAATGGTAACCAACATGGCAATCATTTTAATAAGTGATTTTTCAAACTTAATAAGTTAACTTACCAAATGTTTTTCCAGGCAATAAAAGCTAAATGGGTTTTAACTTAAAAACGGTTCTCTATTAATAAGCCTTGATTTTGAAAGACACTTCGATGTGACACGTCAGTTTCGATCGTAACTTCTAGGCTGGGTTTAGGGTGTTATAGTGTTGCTTACCAAGATCTCTGCTAGGATATCCCACTGAAGCGATTGAATGATTATGGTAATCATTTGGTCTTTTTGATGACGAATGATATGATTTCTAGGTTGACCTTTTTCTTGGATCTCTAACTTCCGAATAAACTTTTCTTTTCTCTTTATTAAGCTCCTTGGTTTTGTGTGCTCTATCCACCAAAACAAGTAATTCTTTCAACTCGAGAATTTTGACTAAAGGCTTTATATCTTCATTCAACTCGTCTTCAAATCGTTTACATAGAGCAACTTCAATTGGAATACATTCTCGAGAATACTTACTCAATACAACAAACTCTCTTTCATATTCAGATACTGTCATACGACCCTGTTTAAGCTCTAGAAATTATTTACGCTTGATCAAAAAACCTTTGACTTATATATTTCTTTTTGAGCTCGATTTGAAAGAATTCCCATGTGATCCACTCTCTCTGTACTATAAGAATAACGTGTTCCACCACTAATATGTTGAATCTTTCAATAATGATACGATACATTTAGCACAATCAGTCGATGGACAAGATAACTCATCAAAGACTCAGATAGTATTTTCTAACCAAAACTCAGCTCTCTCAGGATCATTATCAACTGTATCCCTGAATTCTTCAGCCCCATATTTGCGACTTTTATAAGTAGGCGGCTTACTCACCCATAAAGGTTCCAAGCCTTGAGGAACTATAGGAACCGGTTGGGGAACAGGTGGAGGTGGAGGTCGTTGAGCAGCCAAATTTGTTCAGACAAACTCTAACAATCACTTGTTCATCATTTGGAAGTAGGCTTCTTTATTCTCTTCTCTTCGACCCTCAGATATAGGCCTTGATCTAGACGACGCTGCTCCGTGAAAGGAGGCTTGCACGTTACTTTCTACATTATTAGAGTTTGGTAAGTTGGAATCCATTACTATATGAAAATATATTTCAAAACGTGTCAGGAGTTATCACACTATCAAAGATTATATAATGGCATGTATATCTAGGCTCACATATGCTACATTCAGTTCAAGAATCAACTAAACTGTAGCTCTGATACCAATAAATGTACACCCCTAGCCCATATCCGTCGCTGGATTAGGGCTACAGAGCATTACCGAAGCATAACATCATACAACAAACAATTTAATTCATAAATAAATCACAAGGTAAAACATAACAACATCAATAAAAAAAACATACCTACGGTCCCTTATACGAGCCCTCAAGGTGAACCACCCCAAACCCGGCCCACAAGCCCTGACCGGATCTATCATGCTCCTTGAGCAAAATGCAGTTAAGTTCGTAATGACATTTTGAAAATCTTGATGATTTTGAAGAAAATAAATTTGGAATGTTCTCAAGTTAAACCGTGTTGTAATTTAGCTTTGTACTAAAACGATATTTTCATATTGCAAAAGTTATAAGTTAAAAGAAATACCGAATTTTAGGGTATATTATTATTAACTTGAAAAAATTATAGGTGTTTGAGTTTCAAAACGATTGGTGTTATTCGTAACATGATAGAAATTTAAAACGCAAAGAAAATAAAACAGTTAAGTAATAATGGCCTTATTACATCAAACATAACCCAAAATAATTCAAAATAGACATAAATAGAAAAAAAAAAAAAAAACTGAGCTGTGCATGGCCACCACTAAGCTCCTGCCGACCCAGTCCATCTACTAAGTGCCATCTGCAAAATGTTAGCCCACGAAGGGTGAGTCAACAGACTCAGTTTGTAACTACCATCATAGATTCCCAAATTATACAAGGCATAATAAATCACATGGAATAATTGTGAACCATGATGCAACCCAAACCACCTAGATCCAACCACTACACATCACCCGTACCAACCAATCACACTGTGGGGATTACTAAATCGACCCTCCATCCGCTACACACCATCAAGGCGATCCTTTGCGATCAAGCGCACATCGCCCTTATAAGCGTGGCATAGCCACGAGATAATGTGATGAGTCACGATTCATATTATGTAACATAGTCACGAGATAATGTGACAGAGTCACGAGATATTGTGGTAGGAACCACCAGATCACTTCCCCTTTCACATAATCACCCATATGCCCATGCAACATACCAAACATGCTATTTTTCATGCCATTTACCTTACCCCTGAATCATAACAGAATTTCACATAGTTTCACATCAATGTTATTAAACATTATTTACAAGCGTTAAGGAGGTAATGTACCTGAATGCACTTGTACCATTGAATGGTACCCTTAGCTATATTTTCATATTTTCATTAGCACATATCTAATATTATCAACCTAAGGGGAATTAGTGTAGGGCTACACACCTGATTACTATAGATCTAATCAAAATCTCGAAAATCCCGATCTAACGCACTAGACCCCTCTTTCCTACATTCGGCCAACACTAGGCATATTAGCAAGAAGCCATTCGGATAAACTGTCAAATCCCAAAGGGTTAACAAGACCAAAACCCTTACCTTGCTGCCGATTTGGTTACCAACCAATTCCCAAAACTTTGTGATGATCCCCCCTTACAATCAGCTAGGCAATAGTACACTCAACGGTTAGTTTTTGGCTTTTGAACGAATGAAGAACAGATCTAAAACTAGAACACTTACCTAGATTGTTTAGCCAAATCCTGAAGATCTGTGGAAGACTTCTTAAAACACCATAGTTAGAATCGGCATAGCCTTTGAACAAGTAAAAGTGGCCCTTGGCCGAATGGTAAGCCTTGTTACCTTGGATCTTAAATCCCGAGAAGATCACCTTAAACCGTCGGCCACTAGAGGATCCCGAAATCACCTTCATGGTTTTAGCCAAAGAAACATAGAGGATTAGAGTCCTTTATTTCGGCTAGCCAAAAGAAAAAGGAAAAGAAAAATGAATAACTATTGATCCTTACCTCTAATGTTGAAATCGATTGCACTCTTGCTTAGAACCATAGAGGAATTCGGCTACTATAGAAAAGTGATTGACTTTGAAGGAGAAATAGATGAAGAAATCGGCTGGATGGTGAATGTTTTGGCTTTAAGGATTTACGAAAAAAAGAAAAGAGAATAAGGGACACAAGATTCCACTAATACTCCCAAATAGAGATGGGATATTCGGCCACCAAAAGAGTAGGTATAAACTTGCGGTTGAGAGAAGAAAAAGAAGTATAGAAGAAGGTTAGGAGAATTCGGCATGCACAAATGGTTTCGGCTTTTGGTCAAGAGAGAAAAAGGTGCCTAAACTTCACTATGCATATTCCATTTCCTCGCCCCTTCAATATGACCGAAATTGACACCAAAGAAATCCCTTGGCCAGCCAACTCTCCCTCTCTCCACTCAATCCCCCTTTTCACTCTTACTTAGCCAAATCCTTAAGCTTTTAACTCAATCTACACTTCATCTGTGAAGTGTCCTTGTGCCGTCCAACACTGCCTCTCCTTGCTGCAAAATAAAACTCCAAAAATGCTTCCCTTGCTGCTCAAACCTAGGCCCTCACCCTCCCTATGGCGTCACTGACTAAGGCCCTAAGTGGTGCCTCCTTGCCACTTTACCAAGGCTTTTCTTGTGTTTAAAACCACACAACAAACTTCTTAAGGCCTAGCTCCCTTAGTTCCCCTTTTTAGACTTAAAAATTTGATAACTTCCAAGACTCCTACCTACATCCCGAGGTTCTTGAAGCCCCCAAATCACATTCAAATCATACTCAGGCATGCAATCACATATATTCAAGTAAAAATGCATAACACCTAAGTCCCGGATGTTACAGTTCTACCCGCCTTAAAATAATTTCGTCCTCGAAATTACCTGGCTAAAACAAGTGAGGGTATTGCTGTCGCATTGTTTCCTCTGACTCCCACGAAGCTTCCTCCGATCCATGGTTACGCCATAACACTTTGACTAGAGGGACCAATTTCCTCCGAAGCACTTTCACATCTCGTTCCAGAATCTAAATCGGCTCTTCCTCATAGGACAGATCTGGTCTCAGTTCCACCTCCTCAATCGGTATCACCTGAGATGGATCTAATCGATAACGACGTAGCATCAAAATGTGAAACACATCGTGCATCTGCTTCAACTCCGAAGGCAATTCTAACTGATATGCTACTGGACCAACCCATTTCGGAATCCGGTAAGGTCCTATAAACCTAGGACTTAACTTTCCCTTGCGACCAAATATCATTACCTTCTTCCACGGTGAAACTTTGAGAAACACATAATCTCCAATAGGAAACTCAATCTCCTTCCGCTTAAGATCTGCGTATGACTTTTACCGATCAGATGCCTCCTTCAACCGTGTCTGAATTACCTTAACCTTTTCTTTCGATTCTGCCACAATTTTTGGACCCAAAATCTGACGTTCTCCTAATTCCATCCAACATGTAGGAGTACGACACTTTCGTCCATACAGCGCTTCGTATGGTGCCATCCTAATACTTGCTTGATAGCTATTATTATACGTAAATTCTGCTAAAGGCAAGAACTCCTCCCAACTCCCTCTAAAGTCTATCACACAACCTCTCAACATATCCTCTAGCACTTGAATTACCCGCTCAGATTAGCCGTCCACTGCGGATGGAATGCCGTACTGAAGTCCAATCTGGTGCCCAAAGCTTGATGTAGTGCCTTCCAAAATCGAGGCGTAAACCTCGGATCCTATTTGAGATAATCGACACCGACACGCAAATGCGACCTCACGATTTTTGCTACATATAACTTTGCCAATTTCTGTAGAGAATAGTCAACCCGACTGATATAAAATGTGCATACTTCATCAACCGATCTACTATCACCCATACCGAGTCCTTCTTGGTAGGCGTAAGAGGAAGCCCACTAACAAAGTCCATGGTAATTTTCTCCTACTTCCATTGCGGAATCTTGATTGGCTAAAGCAATCCTGACGGTACTTGGTGTTCAGCCTTGACTTGCTGACACGTTAACCACTTCCTTATATACTCTGTAACTTCCCGCTTCAGACTAGGCCACCAAAATTGTTCTCGTAAATCCTTGTACAACTTACTTCCTCCAGGATGCATAGCATAAGGGCTACCATGAGATTCCTGAAGAATTATTTGCCTCAACTCCTCATCCTTCGGCATACAGACCTTGCCCCAAAAACATAGCACTCCATCGCTGTTTACACTAAAATTTTCCAATTTCCCATCCTGCACTTGTCGTAGCTTAGCACTTAGATCATCGTCTACCAACTGTCTTTCTTTCATATAACTCAACCATGTCGGCTTAACTTGTAACTCAGCTAGCAAACTTCCGTCATCATACAGGCTAAGATGTGCAAACATCGCCCTCAAATCCGACACTACTTTTTGACTTAGGGCATCTGCCACAACATTCACCTTGCGGGTGATACTCTATTGAGCAATCGTAATCTTTCAACAACTTCACCCACCTACGCTGTCTCAAATTCAGTTCCTTCTGAGTGAGCAAATACTTCAGGCTCTTGTGGTCCGTATAGATCACCGACCTTTCTTCATACAAGTAGTGCCTTCACACTTTAAGAGCGAATACAACTGCCGCCAATTCCAGATCATGCATCGGATAGTTAACCTCTTGTGACCTCAATTGCCGAGACGCAAAAGCGACCACCTTCCTGTCTTGCATAAGGACACATCCCAATCCTGTATGGGAAGCATCACAATATACCACATAGTCATTCCCTGCCTCAGGCTGAATCAAAATCGGAGCCTCTGTCAATACCTTCTTAAGCTTTTCGAAACTTTCCTGCTGCTTATTCGCCCATACGAAAGGTACCTCCTTTCTCAACAACTTCGTCAAAGGTGCTGCTATAGACGATAATCCCTCAACAAATCTCCTGTAGTAGCCTGCTAAACCCAAAAAACTACGAATCTCAGCCACAGACTTGGGTGGTTTCTAATCCAATACTGCCTCAATCTTCCGAGGATCCACCATTATTCCTTCGGCAGACACCACATGTCCTAAAAACGTAACTTCTTTCAGCCAAAATTTGCACTTGCTGAACTTGGCATATAACTTTTTCTCCCTTAACACTTACAACACGACTCGGAGGTGCTCGTCATGTTCTTCCTTAGACTTGGAATACACTAGAATATCGTATATGAACACAATGACGAACTGATCTAGGTAGGGTTGGAAAACCCGATTCATCATGTCCATGAATGTGGCCGGGGCATTTGTCAATCCGAATGGCATTACCAAGAACTCATAATGCTCGTACCTTGTCCGGAAAGCTGTCTTATGGATATCAGCCTCCTTCACCTTAAGCTGATGATATCCTGACCTTAGATCTATCTTCAAAAATACTACGGTCCCCTTAAGCTGATCGAACAAGTCATCTATTCTTGGCAATGGATACTTGTTCTTGATGGTCAGCTTATTCAACTGCCGGTAATCTATGCACATGCGCATAGTCCCGTCTTTCTTCCTCACAAATAGGACTGGTGCTCCCCATGGAGACACACTAGGTCGAATAAACCCACGATCGAGTAACTCTTGGATCTGGGCCTTGAGCTCTGCTAGCTCCTTTGGTGCCATTTGGTATGGAGCAATTGACACAGGAGCTGTACTCGGCAGTAAGTCAATTTTGAACTCCACTTCCCTGTCTAGGGGTAACCTAGGCAGCTTCTCCGGAAAGACATCCACAAATTCCCTTACTGTTCTAACTCCTCCTACAACTACTTCCTTAGCCTCTAAGGCACTGATAAACATCAGAAAAGCTACACACCCTTTTCTCACCATCTTCTCTGCCTTAAGGGCAGATACCACATTTGACAAGCAATTCCTTCTCTCGCCCATCACCACAACTTCTTTGTCCTCAGGAGTTCTTAACGACATGCACTTAGCGGCACAATCCACATTCGCATGGTACTTCACTAACCAATCTATGCCTAAGATTAGATCAAGCTCCTCAAATGGCAACTCCATTAAGTCAGCCAAAAATCGCGCCCCCTAAACTTCCAAAGGTACTGCCTTAAAGAGTTTGTCTAATACTACTGATTGCCCTAAAGGACTAAGTACAGCCATCTTCCTAGGTATAGTCTCAGAGTTCACATGCAGAGTTCCGGACACCTTACTAGCTATGTAAGAATGAGTTGACCCAATATCTATCAACGTAATAAAGGGTAATCTAGAGATAAGGAACATACCCGTTATGACGTCAGGTGCGTCACCATCCTCCCTCTGATGAACTGCATACACTGCTGTCTCACCTCCGTGTTACCAATACCTCTACCCAGTGTTCCCCGTCCTCTTCTAGAACCATTACATCTACCAGCCAAACCACGACCCCGTGGTGGCTGCTGTCCACCCCTTCCTGCCTGACTAGGACCCTGACTCACAGGTCGACTCCCGTCTATTTTCATGGGACAGTCTCTAATCATGTGATCCTTGGATCCACACTTGAAATATCCTCCCGTCTTCTTCCAACACTCTTCCAAGTGCATCTTTCCACACTTGGCACCAGTACGGTACTGTCCTCCCGTAGCAGCTTGTTGACCTCGCGACCCATCCATTCTAGGTCTCTTTTGGATAATCCCAGATGGCCCTGCTGATCCAAAACCTCTCTTTTGCCTATTCCTGTCCGTGTTCTATCTTACAGACTCCTTAACTCCTTCAGTAACCTTAGCCTTTTCTACCAACACAGCAAACTCCCGCTCTTGCTGTGGGGCAATCAATAGTCTTAGGTCATCCCTTAGTCCATCCTCAAACCAGACACATCGCTCATACTCCGTAGCCACTAAACCTCGAGCATATAGGCTCAACCTTAGGAATTCTGCCTCGTACTCCGCTACAGACTTATTTACCTGAACTAGCCTCAGAAACGCCTTCCTCCGTGCATCAACATAACTAGTCCCAATATACTTCTTCTGATACGCTGCCTTAAAGTACTCCCAAGTAAGACCATCTGCGGCAGCACCATCCCGAACCGTTAGTCATTATTGGTATGACTCATCTTGAGTAGCGACACTACCCCTTTCAGTTTCTCCTTGGTAGTTAAGTCCAAATCATCCATAATTTGCTTCGTTGCCTCCAACCAATACTCAGCCGTATTGGGCGCCACACTAGAAATATCACAGAAAAACTTAGCTCCACTAGCTCGGAGTCGCTTAGGTACAGACTTTCGAGCTCCCATGCCTCCACCTGCTCCAGCCACCCTTTCCAGAACTCGCAGCATCGCCTGTGATACTACATCATCCCCCGTCTGATCCTGATATTCCATACCAGCAGCTGGTGATGGTGGCATTTCATTCTCGAACCCTTGACTAAACCTAACGGGTTTCGACACGGTCATTCGACCTCTACCACAGCCACACACATTATGGCCACGTCCTCTAGAACTCATGTCTACGTTTGTGATTTAATCTGCTTAAGAATTTTATGAATTAGTTTTTGTTCCACTGATTTATCCACGAACAATTTTATGTAAAGAAATTTAGGGGCAGTTCTTTCGATCATTTCAAGGTTTTCATTACAAGTTTTCTACCCTAATTCAGAGAAAACACACTCATTCAATAGTATTTACTACACACATTCATCTCTCGAACATTTTCGTTCGTTCCAACCCAGGGGTATTTTCGTAATTTATCCTATAGGGGTATTTTGGTAATTTTCCAAATCAGTGTATTTTGAAATTTTGCAAAATAGGGATTTTTGGTATTTTTGGAAAATAGGAATATTTTGAAAAAAATCGAGGGTAGTATGGTAATTTCATAATCTGAGGGTATTTTTGTAATTTCGCAGACTAGGGGCATTTCGGGAATTTTGTAAAATATGGTTCTAAGTGATTTTACAAAATAAGGGAAATTTGGAAATTTTTAGTTCGGGGTACTTCGGCAACCTTCCATCTGTGGGTAGCTTGAAAATTTTACAAGTTAGGGGTAATTTGGTCAATTTACAAATCAAGGGTATTTTGGTCATTTTTGAATCAAAGGTACTTTGGAATTTTATAATCAAGGTTTGACTTTAGGATTATACAAAACAAGGTGTTGGTCCTTTCGGGTTTTAATTATTGAATTTAGCTTTGTGATTGAGTCCTCTTGGTTAGGGTGAACCGTCACTACGCACTGTAGGATTCAGGCGGAGAGGAGGTGAGTCACTAGGACTGCTTAAATACCAAGCTCCCCGAATCCAATCCTAAACATGTGCACAACGGTTGCCACACCCTTAACTCGGTGACTCAGTTATAGGTTTGTTTGGCTAGACCTTAAGTTTTATGTAATTCGGTGTTGGAGTAAGCTAATCCTAGGGTTCAATAGTTCCTAATCTACTAATCTATGTCCCCATAATTCCCACATACAAATCACACAAGGGTTAGGGGTACTTACCTGGTGGACATCGGGCCGGAGACTCAGGTGCCATGCCAAAAAACCTGCGCATTCTTTAGAAAAACTCAATTTCAAAATAAAGAAAATGTTTGGGCCCAAAAAGCCCTCAAGGCCGAGTTTTGAACCGGGCTCTGATACCAAATTGAAACACCCCAAACCCGGCCCACAAGCCTTGACCGGATCTGGCATGCTCCTTGAGAAAAACGTAGTTAAGTTTCGTAATGACATTTTGAAAATCTTGATGATTTTGAAGAAAATAAATTTGGAATGTTCTCAAGTTAAACCGTGTTGTAATTTAGCTTTGTACTAAAACGATATTTTCATATTGCAAAAGTTATAAGTTAAAAGAAATACTGAATTTTAGGGTTTATTATTATTAACTTGAAAAATTTATAGGTGTTTGAGTTTCAAAACGATTGATGTTATTCGTAACATGATAGAAATTTAAAACGCAAAGAAAATAAAACAATTAAGTAATAATGGCCTTATTACATCAAACATAACCCAAAATAATTCAAAATAGACATAAATAGAAAAAACTGGAAAGAAAAACTGAGCTGTGCATGGCCACCACTAAGTTCCTACCGACCCGGTCCATCTACTGAGTGCCATCTACAAAATGTTAGCCCACGAAGGGTGAGTCAATAGACTCAGTGTGTAACTACCATCATAGATTCCCAAATCATACAAGGCATAATAAATCACATGGAATAATTGTGAACCATGATGCAACTCAAACCACCTAGATCCAACCTCTACACATCACCGTACCAACCAATCACAAGTGGGATTACTAAATCGACCCTCCATCCGCTACACACCATTGAAGGCGATCGTTGTAGTCAAGCGCACATCTCCCTTATAATTGTGGCATAGCCACTCAAATAATGTGATGAGTCACCAAATTCATATTATGTGACATAGTCACCGAGATAATGTGACAGAGTCACGGATATTGTGGTAGGAACCACCAGATCACTTCCTCTTTCACATAATCACCCATATGCCCATGCAACATACAAAACATTCTATTTTTCATGCCATTTACCTTACCCCAGAATCATAATAGAATTTCACATACTTTCACATCAATGTTATTAAACATTATTTACAAGCGTTAAGGGGGTAACGTACCTGAATGCACTCGTACCATTGAATGGTACCCTTAGCTATATTTTCATATTTTCATTAGCACATATCTAATATTATCAACCTAAGGGGAAATAGTGTAGGGCTACACACCTGATTACTGTAGATCTAATCAAAATCCCAAAAATCCCGATCTAACGACTAGACCCCTCTTTCCTACATTCGGCCAACACTAGGCATATTAGCAAAAGCCATTTGGCTAAACTGTCAAATCCCGAAGGGTTAACGAGATCAAAACCCTTACCTTGCTTCCAATTTGGTTACCAACCAATTCTCAAAACTTTGTGATGATCCCCCTTGCATTCGGCTAGGCACTAGTACACTCAACGGCTAGTTTTTCGGCTTTTGAACGAATAAGGAATAGATCTGAAACCAGAACACTTACCTAGATTGTTTAGCCAAATCCCGAAGATCTGTCAAAGACTTCCTAAAACACCATAGTTAGAATCGGCATAGCCTTTGAACAAGTAAAAGTGGCCTTTGGCCGAATGGTAAGCCTTGCTTACTTTGGATCTTAAATCTCAAGAACATAACCTTAAACCGTCGGCCACTAGAGGATCCCGAAATCACCTCCATGGTTTCGGCCAAAGAAACATAGAGGATTAGAGTCCTTTATTTCAGCTAGCCAAAAGAAAAAGGAAAAGAAAAACGAATAACTGTTGATCCTTACCCCTAATGTTGAAATCGATTGCACTCTTGCTTAGAACCACAGAGGAATTCGGCTACTATAGAAAAGTGATTGACTTTGAAGGAGAAATAGATGAAGAAATCGGCTGGATGGTGAATGTTTTGGCTTTAAGGATTTGCAAAAAAAAAAAAAGAAAAGAGAATAAGGGACACAAGATTCGACTAATACTCCCAAATAGAGATGGGATATTCGGCCACCAAAAGAGTAGGTATAAACTTGCGGTTGAGAGAAGAAAAAGAAGTATGGAAGAAGGTTAGGAGAATTCGGCAATGGTGAGATTGAGAAGGGGATGCACAAATGGTTTTGGCTTTTGGTCAAGAGAGAAAAAGGTGCCTAAACTTCACTATGCATATTCGTTTCCTCCCCTTCAATATGACGAAATTGACACCAAAAAATCCCTTGGCCTACCAACTCTCCTCTCTCCACTCAATCCCCCTTTTCATTCTTACTTAGCCAAATCCTTAAGCTTTTAACTCAATCTACACTTCATCTGTGAAGTGTCCTTGTGCCGTCTAACATTGCCTCTCCATGCTGCAAAATAAAACTCCAAAAACGCTTCCCTTGCTGCTCGAACCTAGGCCCTCACACTCCCTGTGGCGTCACTGACTAAGGCCCTAAGTGGCGCCTCCTTGCCACTTTACCAAGGCTTTTCTTTTGTTTAAAACCACACAACAAACTTCTTAAGGCCTAGCTCCCTTAGTTCCCCTTTTTAGACTTAAAAATTTGATAACTTCCAAGACTGCTACCTACATCCCGAGGTTCCTGAAGCCCCCAAATCACATTCAAATCATACTCAGGCATGCAATCACATATATTCAAGTAAAAATGCATAACCCCTAAGTCTCGGATGTTACACGAGGCCTAAAACAAACATTTGAAACGATTCGAGACTAAATTGGAAAAATATGAAATTTTTCGAAAAAAGTTAAAAATTTTCAAACTGCAGGGGTCACAAGGCCCTGTGACTCACATGGCCAAGAGACATGCCTATATCTTTGGCCGTGTGGGCATTCAAAATAGGGACACACGGTCGTGTCCCAGCCCTTGTCTACACCTGTGTAACTCATTTACTTGGGCCACCACACGGCCAAGCCACACGCCCATGTGCTAGGCCGTGTAACAACCTGACCTGCAACACTTTGAAATCTACAAAGGACACACGGACATGTCGCCTGGCCGTGTGTCACACACAACTGAGACACACACCCGTGTCTCTGCCCGTGTGGACAAAAAATAGGCCATTTCCAAGCCATTTTTCCCACCCAAACTCCCATCTCAAACACAAGCCAATTGCAACCAAAATCAAGCATCCAAAACACACTTAACATATGCAAAACCAAGCTTAAACAACCTAGAAACTAACCATTCAACCAATATGCCAAAATGACACCTCAATTTCAACAAATTAATTTTACTTAAACACCTAACCATTTTATTCCACATATAAACTACTAATTGGATCTTCCCAATGTTATATTTGCCACAATGATCATAAACCAAATATGCATACATAATCAATACAAAATAGCCATATTCACAACTAACCTATACCATACCAACTTGACCAAAACTCAGCCTCATACGCTGCCACTGTCTTATTTCCTTGAATTAGATTCAAAAATTCCTTCCTTCAGGCATCCACATAATTTGTTCCTACATATTTCCCTTGAAAGGCATCTTTGAAAAATTCCCAAGTAATCAATGCAGCCTCGGTGCCTTCTCGAATAGTAAGCCACCATTGATACGCCTCGTCTCTTAGCAAAGGCACGGCTCCTCTTAGTTTCTACTCGACGGTGCATTCCAGATTATCCATAATCTGCTCCATAGCTTCGAGCCAATATTCTACCACATTCAGAGCTACACCGGATACACCTCTAAAAACTTTCGCACCACTAGACTTGAGTCGTTCTGATATCGACCCACGAGTTACTAGCCCAATTTTGGCTCCAACTATTCTTTCTAAGACTCGCAACATTGCTTGAGTCAAAGCATTATCTTCTTCCATATGATCATGTGATCTCGTCTTACTCTCAAATGACGCAAGTGCATCCATTTTCGGCATATGACCCGGTGCTTCAGTTGCACCTCTAACACCTCGTCCTCTACCACAGCCACGTCTACCACGTCCACGATCACATCCTCTAGTGCTCATAATGACTAATTCAATTTAATCTGATTACAAGTTTTATGAATCAGAATACTATTTCAGTGTTTATTAACGATATTTTATGGGATTCAAGAGATAAAGTTATTTTTCACAAACACATCCTATAGTCTCAATCTCTATGATTTTCAACATCTAAAATTAGAAGTTCTAGAGTGTCCTATGATCATATCATCATAATAATCATTCAGTAATGAATACTTACTTGACTTGGTACCGGATGCTTGTGGTGCCATACTAACTTTAAAACATAATTAAAATAATTTCATACGGAAGTTATTTGTTGAACCCAACCACAACCAAGTTTTGAAACTAGCTCTGATACCATTAAATGTAACACCCCAAACCAGGTCTATGCGTCAAGATGAGATTTGGTTTGTCACACAGATCGAACATCCTTTTTATTCTCTAATGATTTAAGTAAAACAGTTCTCCAAAACCTCTTGAAGGAGAACTTTAGTAAAAACCAAGAAAATGATTTGGAATCGATGAATTTAAGAAACATTTGTTAAAATTTTATCATTTAGTATTCAACTGTCAAAACCTTAGAATAGTCTTTAAAGAGTTCAAAAGAATTTGAAAATAAGAATAATTATAAAATCTCATATGTTTAAAAAAAAAACAAAGTATTTTAAAGAAATTTTATAGGATTAACATAAGCCCATATTAAATATCTAAAATAAAATTTAAATCCATCCACACATAAAAATCCATAAAATATTAATAAAGGCCTTATTACATCACATCCAAAATAGTAATTTAAAGGAAGCACTTAATATAAGTTCATAGTTTATAAAACCCATATTCGCAGTATGGGCTCCACGAAGTCATCGTCGGCCCAAGCCTCAAATCAATTGCCATTACCTGAGATGGAAAATTTAAGAGAGTGAGTTACTCAGAACTCAGTGTATAACTCACCTACTATATCCACTGGGCCAGATCATCAAGTCATTATTTCTGGGTTGAGCCCATCAACGGATTTAGCAATATAATAAATGAAATGCATACAAAATGAAATTTCCCAACCAAGCTAATTTCCATCCGCTACACACCACCCATACCAACCATTACACCTGTGGGGATCAAGTCAACCCACCCCGCCAACACACCAATCATAGGCATTAAGCCATTTCTAATAATGTTGTGGTGCACCACCGAACTAGATTGTGACAAAGTCACCGAACTAGAGCATTAAGCCATTGAAATATTTGTGGCGAGCCACCGAACTAGATTTTGGCAGCAGCCTTTCTTCTCTTCATCATTTTTCCCAACCCATGCAAACATGTATGCATAACAGTTTATATCCATATGATAATTTAGCAAAAAGCCAAAATACATGTGAGTCTATATTTCAAGTTTTTTATTATGGCCCATAATACAAAATAATATTTAGCCCATTAGCAATCTAGCAACTTTGGCCCATATATCAATCTAGTAGATTTTTGGCCCATTTAACGATCTAGCAAATTTTTCGGCCCATTTAACGATCTAGCAGATTTTTCGACCTATTTAACGATCTAGCAGATTTTTCGGCCCATTTAATGATCTAGCATATTTTTTGGCCCATTTAATGATCTAGCAGATTTTTCGGCCCATTTAACGATCTAGTGAATTTTTGGCCCAATTACACATGAGGCATAAAATTTACCATTTACCAATAAACTCATTGAGGGCGTTTTCATATTTTTTTGCAACTTTAACAGTTTTCATGTTTTTACACAAAAATACTAATTATTACGCATTTTTTGATTCTATCAACTTTACGATTTTTCCCAATACTTACGGTATAGCATCTAACCCAAGATAAGTGTGAAGTTACACACCTGATTACTGTGAGAACTAGACTTTCCCGTTCGTCAATACCTAAACGCAATACAATAAATTAGAACACTATTATTAATAAAACTACACTATTGATAAACGATCTAAAGCTTTACCCTCAGAATGTCGAACCACTTCTATTTGTGGTTTCTCCCCGATTGTTGGTTCGTTACCGGACAAGAATCCACGAACAAATAAAGGTTTGGGAGTACGAATGACTTCAAACAACTGGTTCTCCTCGGATGAGGGTCCACAATCGGTGGAAAATCTCAAATTCACAAAGCGACCCTTCGTTTATACTTAGGGGAATAAGCGGTACCACCCTCTTAGAACACTATTCTTGCCCTTTTCTTCCCTATCTTGATTGTCTCTATTAACATAAGATCATTAGTCCGACTAATTAATTATCAAAATTATGACTAACGATTTCAAAAGCGAGATTGGCTTATCACAATAATCCTCATTCCACAAGATGACAATCGGCGATAACGCCCCTAAAAGCGAAATCGATTAATAAACCATCTATACCAATATGACGAGTAATATGAGAATCCTTGAATAAACTCCTTACCTTAACTCTTAAGATCGATTCCAACGATTCACGATACTCACGAACTCTTGAGTTTCTGCCCTCCAAAATCACACTATTGTCTACGATTGAAAAAGAAATGATTGAGAAGAATAATTATGTATAATGGAAGATTCGGCTATGAATAAACAAAGAAAAGGAAAATGGTTCGGCAATAGAGCAATCTAGCATTCGGCCATGAGAGAAAAATAATGAAGAAAATTTAGTTGAGAAGAAAATAAAAGGATGAAAGAATGAGATGATGATGATTCGGTTTTCAAGAGAGAATAGAAAAGAAAAGAGTTGAGTTTAGGAGCAATGTGCATTCGGCATTGGGGAGGAAAAAGAGGAAAAAGAAAAAAAAAAGAAAAGAAAATATCCTTGTTAGCTATGTGATTTCGGTCACAAGGAGAAAAAAAAAGGTTTGGAAAGAAAGAGCAGCTAATCCGAAATGGTCAAAAGAAATGAGAAAAGAAATATTTGTTTACTCAAAGTTGTTGGCACATTCGGCTAGGGAAAATGTAATATCCCGAATTAGGGCTTATGCACTATTGCTAAATTATATGAAATAGCATGTCTTATGTGTTATGAATGTGTTATGTGAATTTTAGAATCTTGAAACATAAGGAAAATGCCTTGGAAAAATATTGAGTTTTAAGTCTAAAAGAGGGAACTGAAGCAAGGTGGCCTTAAGAAAATAAATAGGGGAAATATGACATATAATTGGGCTTGGAAAAGTGGCCCAGGAGACACCACTTAAAACCTCTGGGAACCACTAGCAGTGTAAACGGGCCAACGTTCGAGTCGCTAGGGAAGCAAATAAAAGAATTTTTATTTTGCTACAAGGAGAAGAGAGGTGGATGGCAAAAGGAGTCTATGAGAGGAGTTTGAGATGAAGTCTAGCTCTTTTAGAAATTTCGGCAAGGGTAGGAGAACAAGTGTTGGTCGAATAAGGGTCTCTAGGTAGACTAATTTCGGCAGAAAAGGGAAAAGGGTGGCTAATCTTCATACTTTCTTTTGCCAAATCCTATAAGCAAGTCTTCTTCTTTTTTTCTTCTTTTGTTTGGCAAAATTAAAACTCTTCTTCCCCAACTCTCTGAATTCTTTCTTTCTTTTTCCCCTAGCCGATTCATACTTAAGCCTCCATAATATTCGTTTTCATCTCTTTCTTTTCGCCACTATTGTTAAAGCAGAAGCCGAATCTTTGAGGTTTTAAGCTAGGGTACCATCGATTGTAGTATTAAGGTAAGAGTAATTGATTTTTATTTTGATGTTCAAACTCCTTAAGCCGAAAACAAGGTACTAATCCCCTTAATGTCCATAGAAGACTACTTGAAGGAAGTTTCGAGATTTAGTAGTTGTCGACTACAAAGAGAAGCACAACGAAGTTTCGGGATTTCTAAGATTTAAGGTAAGGCATTCAGCCATAGGCCACTTTTATGTGATTTAAAGTTAGAATTAAATCTAACCAATGTCTATAGGTATTTCGACATCTCCTCAAGACAAGTGACAAGTTTTCGGGATTTTAAATCACAAGGTAAGCACTTAGGTACATTCGGCCAAGGCTATAAACAATGATTTAGATCTATTTTATCATTATTCAAAAGCCAAAAACTAACCCTATAAGTGATCTAATGTTAGCTGAATACAAGGTAGAAGGATTCCAACGTTTCGGGATTTGATTAGTAGTGAAATCGGCACCAAGGTAAGAATTTGATTACAATAATCCTATTAGGATTTGGATTTATAACCGAATGGCTTTTTACTAATAAGATTGGGGTTGGCTGAATATAGGCAGTAAAGATCTAAAGCAGTAGATTGGATTTTCGGGATTTGGAGTGAATTTGCTAAGAATATCAAGTGTGTACCCTACACTAAATCTTGATAGACTTACGACTTTACTTTATTATATTATATGTGCTAATATAAAAGTGTAAGATTTTGGTTAAGGTACCATGTAATGGTGTACGTTTTCCTACTCCTACTATGAGTATGATAAGTTTAGTTATGGCATATACATGAAATTATAAGAATGTGAATAAGGATTACGATATGGTTAATGCATAATTGTATGACATGGGGCATATGGGTGATATGTAAAGGGGAAGTGAATTAGTGGTTTTATACCCCAATATAACAATGTGGTGACTTATGTCACAATATAAGAATGTGGTGACTTTTGTCACAATATAAGAATGTGGTGACTTATGTCACGAATTTATATATGGTGGCTATGCCACGAAATCATAAGGGCGATGAGCACGTCGACTGCAGCAACTGCCTTCAATGGTGTGTAGCGGATGGAGGGTTGACTTAGTAGTCCCCATGGTGTGATGGTTGGTACGGGTGACGTGTAGCGGATGGATAACTAGGCTTGGGTATGGGATTGCATCATTTTATTTTAATGCTATATGATTATGTATGATTTGACATGCCTAAATCTGATTGAGACTTAGTGTTGATTGTACACATTGAGTCTGTTTGACTCACCCTTTGTGGGACTATTTTTCAGGTGATGATCACTAATGGACCGGGTCGAGAGAAGCTCAGGGGTGGCCATGCTCAATTCGACGATCGTTATATTTTGTTTTTATAGTTTTAAAATTTCCAAGTTTTGAATTATTTTGGGTTTTCATTTGATGTAACAAGGCCATCAATACTAAATTGTTTATGCATGCTATTAAAGTTCCTAGTATGAAATAATTGTTGTCATATTAAAGTTATAAGTAAAATTTTTCTTAAGTATAAATATCAAATTGTTTTTAACACCTTATCGACACGGGTTCTTAATTCGAGCCCAACCCAAATCAAGTATTTTCAAAAACACACAAGTTTTAGCAGAGTTTTCAAACAAGATTTGAATGGATTTTCTTTAGAAGCATACCAGGTTCGGTCAGGGCTTGTTTCAGTTTAGTATCAGAGCCCGATTCAAAACTCAGCCTTGAGGGCTTTTAGGGCCCAAAACGTTTTCTCTCTTTTGAAAATGGACTTTTCTAAGAAATAAGCAGATTTTTCTGGCATGACACCTGAGTCTCCGGCCAGAAGTCCACCAGGTAAGTACTCGTAACCTCTTGGTGATTTGTATGTAGCGATATATATGGACGTAGACTAGTGGATTAGGAATTAAACCTTAGGACTAGTTTACCCCAACAAATACATAAAACTCTAAGGCACAATGAAACAAACACATGTCTAAGTCATTTGAGTTAGGTGTGGCAACCATTGTGCGCATGTCTAGGATTGGTTTGGTGGGAGCTTGGTATTTAAGCGGTCAGTGTGACTCACCTCCTCTCCACTGAATCCTACCTAGCGTAGCTTTTGGTTCACCCTAACCAAGAGGACTTAGTCACTGCTAAACACAATAATTAAAACCCGAAAGGGACTAGCCATATTTTTATGGAAATCCTAGTTTTAAAAAAGTCAACAAACTACCCTTTTGAAATTTTGAAAATTAATATTTTGGAAAAACTTTCTAAGAATTTTTTATTTACAAAAATTACCTAAATACCCTTAGTGGTAAAATTACTAAAATGCCCTTGATTTTCCAAAATTACCATACTACCCCGATTTCAAAAACAATTTTTGATTTTGCACACTTTACAAAATATCAAAGACACCCTGATTTGGAAATTTTACGAAATTACCCCTAATTTGCAAAATGACGGAATTACCCCTAACCTGTGCAAATGACCAAAATACCCTCAGTAAGGAAAATCAACGAAGTACCCTCAAATTAAAAACCTTTAAAAATGCCCTTGTTTTGAACGTCACCAAGAACCATATTTTAAAAATTACCGAAAAGACCCTGGCTTGTGAAATTACAAAAATACCCCTAGTGTATAACTTGAAATTTTTTGCAGCAAGTATTTTAATTTTGTAAAATATCAACAATCTCTATTTGGCAACATTTTCAAATACCCTAATTTGAAAAATTACCAAAATACCCCTGTAGGACAAAATTACGAAAATACCCCTAGGTAGTGGAAAATAACAAACAACGACAACTACAACATTTCTCTGTAATGGACGCAAGTTCATGTGTGTGACTAAATGAATGATGTGAGACTGTATGTGTATGAATCGAAAGAACAACTTAAAACTATTGAACAGAAAACTGTTTGTGATAAATCAATGGAACAAAAACTAATTCATAAAATTCTTTAAACCAGATAAACGCAAGCGGAAGTATGAATTCAAGGGGACGTGGTCGTAACGTGCGTGGCTGTGGAAGAGGCCGAATGATCATGTCTGAACCTGTTAGATCGGGTCAAGGATCTAAGAATGAAATGTCACCACCACCCCCAGCCGCTGATGTGGAATATCAAGACCAGACGGGGGATGACGCAGTGTCACAAGCGATGCTACAGGTCTTGGAAAAGGTGGCAAGAGCAGGTGGAGGCATGGGAGCTCAGAAGTCGGTACCTGAGTGACTCCGAGCCAACGAGGCTGAAGTGTTCCGCAGCGTGTCAGGTGTGGCACCCAATATCGCTGAATATTGGTTGGAGGCGACTGAGCAGATTATGGATGAGCTCGACTTAACTAAAAGGGAAAAGCTGAAAGGATTGGTGTCACTTCTCCGCGATGAGTCATATCAATGGTGGCTCATGGTGCGAGATGGTGCTACAGCTGAGGAACTCACGTGGGAGTATGCTAAGGCAGCATACCAGAAGAAGTATGTGGGCACTTATTATATTGATGCCCAAAGAAAGGCTTTTCTAGGACTAGTTCAAGGGAACAAGTCCGTAGCTGAGTATGAAGCTGAATTCTTAAGGCTGAGATGCTATGCTCGGGGCATAGTGTCTACTGAGCATGAGCGGTGCGTCCGGTTTGAAGACTGACTAAGAGATGACCTGAGGTTATTGATAGCCCTACAACAGGAACGAAAGTTTGCTGTGTTGGTGGAAAAGGCCAAAGTGGTCGAGGGTATCAAGGAATCCGTAAGGCAGAACTCCGATCGAAATAGGCAGAAGAGAGGATTTAGATCGTCAAGGCCATCCAGGAATGATCAAAAGAGGCCTAGAGTTGAAAGGCCGCAAGGTCGACAAGTTATACGGAGGCGTTACCTACATGTGAACAATGTGGGAAGAAGCACTTAGGTGAATGTTGGAAAAAGATGGGAGGATGTTTCAAGTGTGGGTCAAAGGACCATATGACTAAGGACTGTCCGATGAGACCAGAGGGGAATCAACCAGTAGCTCAGAATGTTAATCAGGCTGGTAGAGGTGGACAGCAGCCTCAGCGGGGTCATGGTTCGAATAATAGAGGAAATGGTGTCGAAGAAGATGTGGAACACCGAGTTGAGGTGGTGGTAATTCAAAGGCAAGACAACCGGGTCTAGTTTATGCGGTTCACCGAAGAGAAGACGGAGACACGCCAGATGTCATAATCCGGTACGTTTCTTATTTTTGGCAAACCCTATGTTGCTTTGATTGATGTGGGCTCGACCCATTCCTATGTTGCATGTAGAGTAGTTGAAACGCTAGGCATAGCCTCTGAACTTTCTAGTAGGGAAATGACTGTAGTAAGCCCACTAGGTCAAACTGTAGTGGTGAATAAGATGTTTCGGAGAGTACCTTTGGAACTTCAAGGAGCGGTATTTCTTGCCGACTTAATGGAATTACCCTTCGGGGAATTTGATCTGATACTTGGCATGGATTGGTTAGTGGAGTATGGGGCTGTATTGGATTGTGCTGCCAAACGAATGGAGTTAAGGACCCCAGAGGATGGAGTGATAGTTATGATAGGAGAAAGAAGGAACTACTTATCTAACGTAGTTTCGGCTTTAAAGGCAGATAAGATGGTTTGGAAGGGGTGTAAGGCGTTCTTTGCTTTCATTAGTACTTTGGATACGAAAGAGGGGGGGAGTTAGTGGAGTTAAAACTGTAAGGGAATTTGTGAATGTTTTTCCGGAGGAGTTACCAGGAATACCCCCAGACAGGGAGGTAGAGTTTGGAATTGACTTGCTGCCGGGTATAGCTCCTGTGTCCATTGCCCCATTCAGAATGGCACCAAAGGAGTTGGTGGAGCTAAAGGCTCAAATCCAGGAATTGCTTGACCGTGGGTTCATTCGACCCAGTGTGTCTCCATGGGGAGCACCGGTCTTATTTGTGAAGAAGAAGGACGGAACATGCGCATGTGCATAGATTATCGTCAGTTGAATAAGCTGACCATCAAGAACAAGTATCCGTTGCCAAGAATAGATGACTTGTTCGATCAACTTAAAGGGGCCGCAGTATTCTCAAAGATCGATCTAAGGTTTGGATATCATCAGCTTAAGGTGAAGGAGGCTAATATCTATAAGACGGCTTTCGAACAAGGTACGGGCATTATGAGTTCTTGGTAATGCCGTTCGAATTGACAAATGCCCCAGCTGTATTTATGGACATGATGAACCGGGTTTTCCAACCCTATCTAGACCGGTTTGTTGTTGTGTTCATAGACGATATCTTGGTATATTTAACGTCTAAGGAAGAACATGATGAGCATCTACGGATTTTGTTACAAGTGTTAAGGGAAAAAAAGCTCTACGCCAAATTCAGCAAGTGTGAATTTTGGCTTAAGGAGGTTACGTTTTTACGACATGTGGTATCTGCTGAAGGAATAAGGGTGGATCCTCGGAAGATTAAGGCAGTTTTGGATTGGAAACCTCCTAAGTCGGTGGCGGAAGTTCGAAGTCTCTTAGGATTGGCCGACTATTATAGACGATTTGTGGAAGGGTTCTCATCGATAACCGCGCCTCTGACAAAATTGTTAAGGAAGGAAGTGCCTTTCATATGGACGGATAAGCAACAGGAGAGCTTTGAAAAGCTTAAGAAGGTCTTGATTGAAGCTCCGATTTTGATTCAGTCGGAGGCGGGGAAGGATTTTGTAGTGTATTGTGATGCTTCCCATACAGGATTGGGAGGTGTCCTTATGCAAGATGGAAAAGTAGTCGCTTATGCATCTCAACAACTAAGGCCACACGAGGTTAATTACCCGATGCACAACTTGGAATTGGCGGCAGTGGTCTTTGCCCTTAAGGTGTGGAGGCACTATCTTTATGGAGAAAAGTCTATAATCTACACAGACCACAAAAGCCTTAAGTATCTGCTGACCCAGAAGGAGCTGAACCTGAGACAGTGAAGGTGGGTGGAACTATTGAAGGACTATGATTGTTCCATAGAATATCACCCAGGCAAGGCAAATGTAGTGGCGGATGCCCTAAGTCGGAAGGTAGTGACGGATCTCAGGGCGATGTTCGCACATCTAAGCCTCTATGATGATGGAAGTTTGCTAGCAGAGTTGCAAGTCAAGCCGACGTGGTTGAATGAAGTAAAAGAAGGACAGTTGGTGGATGAGGATCTAAGTGTTAAGTTGCGACAAGCACAGAATGGAGAGTTGGAGGATTATGGTGTTAATGACGAGGGAATATTGTGCTTCAAGGGTAAGGTCTGTATGCCAAAGGATGTGGAACTTAGGCAAAGAATTCTTCAGGAATCGCATAGTAGCCCCTATGCTATGCATCCCGGAGGTAGTAAAATGTATAGATATTTAAGGGAACAATTTTGGTGGCCTAATCTTAAGCGGGAAGTAACCAAATTTGTAGGGAAGTGCTTGACATGTCAGCAAGTTAAGGCTGAACACCAAGTTCTGTCAGGATTGCTTCAGCCAATAAAGATTCCCCAATGGAATTGGGAAAGAATTACCATGGACTTCACTAGTGGGCTTCCCCTTACGCCTACTAAGAAGGACTCGGTATGGGTGATAGTGGATTGGCTGACAAAGTCCGCGTATTTTATTCCAGTACGTGTTGATTACTCCCTACAAAAGTTGGCAAGATTGTATGTGGCGGAGATTGTAAGGTTACATGGAGTGCCAATGTCAATTATCTCGGATAGGGATCCGAGGTTCACATTTAGGTTTTGGAAAGCACTACATCAGGCTTTAGGCACCAGATTGGATTTCAGTACGGCTTTCCATCCACAGTCGGACGGCCAGTCTAAACGAGTGATCCAAGTACTAGAGGATATGCTAAGAGGCTGTGTGATAGACTTCAGTGGGAGTTGGGAAGAATATTTACCTCTAGCGAAATTCGCATACAACAACAGCTATCAGGCCAGTATTAAAATGGCACCATACGAGGCGTTGTATGGTCGGAAGTGTCAAACTCCTACGTGTTGGACAGAGTTGGGAGAACGTCAAATTTTGGGTCCAAAATTAGTAGCGGAATCTGAGGAGAAGGTTAGTATAATTCGAGCTCGATTGAAGGAAGCATCCAATAGACAAAAGTCGTACGCAGATCTCAAACGGAAGGAGATTGAATTTGATGTGGGAGATCAAGTGTTCCTTAAAGTATCGCCTTGGAAGAAGGTGATGAGATTTGGTCAAAAGGAAGCTATGTCCAAGGTTCATAGGACCTTATCGGGTATTGAAGCGAATCGGGCCAGTGGCATACCAATTAGAGTCACCTCCTAAATTGAAGCAGATGCACGACGTATTCGATGTTTCCATGCTATGTCATACCGATCGAATCCATCTCACGTAGTTTCGATTGAGGAGGTAGAGCTAAGGCCAGACCTGTCTTACGAGGAAGAGCCGATTCAGATTCTGGACCGAGATGTGAAAGTGCTACGAAGGAAATCGGTCCCTTTGGTCAAGGTATTGTGGCGAAATCATGGATCGGAGGAAGCCTCGTGGGAGCCGGAAGAAGTAATACGACAGCAATACCCCTACCTATTAGGGCTTATGCACTATTGCTAAATTATATGAAATAGCATGTCTTATGTGTTATGAATGTGTTATGTGAATTTTAGAATCTTGGAACATAAGGAAAATGCCTTAGAAAAATATCGAGTTTTAAGTCTAAAAGAGGGAACTGAAGCAAGGTGGCTTTAAGAAAATAAATAGGGGAAATATGACATATAATTGGGCTTGGCAAAGTGGCCCGGAGACACCACTTAAAACCTCTGGGAATAATGCCACTAGCAGTGTAAATGGGCCAAGGTTCGAGTCGCTAGGGAAGCAAATAAAAGAATTTTTATTTTGCTACAAGGAGAAGAGAGGTGGACGACAAAAGGAGTCTATGAGAGGAGTTTGAGATGAAGTCTACCTCTTTTTGAAATTTTGGCAAGGGTAAGAGAACAAGTGTTGGCCGAATAAGGGTCTCTAGGTAGACTAATTTCGGCAGAAAAGGGAAAAGGGTGGCTAATCTTCATACTTTCTTTTGCCGAATCCTCTAAGCAAGTCTTCTTCTTTTTTTCTTCTTTTGTTTGACAAAATCGAAACTCTTCTTCCCCAACTCTCTCAATTCTTTCTTTCTTTTTCCCCTAGCCGATTCATACTTAAGCCTCTATAATATTCGTTTTCATCTCTTTCTTTTCGCCACTATTGTTAAAGCAGAAGCCGAATCCTTGAGGTTTTAAGCTAGGGTACCATCGATTGTAGTATTAAGGTAAGAGTAATTAATTTTTATTCTGATGTTCAAACTCCTTAAGCTGAAAACAAAGTACTAATCCCCTTAATGTCCATGGCTGACTACTTGAAGGAAGTTTCGGGATTTAGTAGTTGTCGACTACAAAGAGAAGCACAACGAAGTTTCGGGATTTCTAAGATTTAAGGTAAGGCATTCGGCCATAGGCCACTTTTATGTGATTTAAAGTTAGAATTAAATCTAACCAATGCCTATAGGTATTTCGACATCTCCTCAAGGCAAGTGACAAGTTTCCAGGATTTTAAATCACAAGGTAAGCACCTAGGTACATTCGGCCAAGGCTATAAACAATGATTTAGATCTATTTTATCATTATTCAAAAGCCGGAAACTAACCCTATAAGTGATCTAATGTTAGCCGAATACAAGGTAGAAGGATTCCAATGTTTCGGGATTTGATTAGTGGTGAAATCGGCACCAAGGTAAGAATTTGATTACAATAATCCTACTAGGATTTGGATTTATAGCCGAATGGCTTTTTACTAATAAGATTAGGGTTGGCCGAATATAGACAGTAAAGATCTAAAGTAGTAGATTGGATTTTTGGGATTTGGAGTGAATTTGCTAAGAATATCAGGTGTGTACCCCACACTAAATCTTGATAGACTTACGGCTTTAATTTATTATATTATATGTGCTAATATAAAAGTGTAAGATTATGGTTAAGGTACCATGTAATGGTACAAAGTACTCAGGTACGTTTTCCTACTCCTACTATGAGTATGATAAGTTTAGTTATGGCATATACATGAAATTATAAGAATGTGAATAAGGATTACGACATGGTTAATGCATAATTGTATGACATGGGGTATATGGGTGATATGTAAAGGGGAAGTGAATTGGTGGTTTTATACCCCAATATAAGAATGTGGTGACTTATGTCACAATATAAAAATGTGGTGACTTTGTCACAATATAAGAATGTGGTGACTTATGTCACGAATTTATATATGGTGGCTATGCCACAAAATTATAAGGGCGATGAGCACGTCGACTGCAACGACTGCCTTCGATGGTGTGTAGCGGATGGAGGGTTGACTTAGTAGTTCCCACGGTGCGATGGTTGGTACGGGTGACGTGTAGCGGATGGATAACTAGGCTTGGGTTCGGGATTGCATCATTTTATTTAAATGCTATATGTTTATGTATGATTTGACATGCCTAAATCTGATTGAGACTTAGTGTTGATTGTACACATTGAGTCTGTTTGACTCACCCCTTGTGGGACTATTTTTCAGGTGGTGATCACTAATGGACCGGGTCGAGAGAAGCTCAGAGGTGGCCATGCTCAATTCGACGATCGTTATATTTTGTTTTTATAGTTTTAAAATTTCCAAGTTTTGAATTATTTCGGGTTTTCATTTGATGTAACAAGGCCATCAATACTAAATTGTTTATGCATGCTATTAAAGTTCTTAGTATGAAATAATTTTTGTCATATTAAAGTTATAAGTAAAATTTTTCTTAAGTATAAATATCAAATTATTTTTAACACCTTATCGACACGGGTTCTTAAATCGAGCCCAACCCTAATTAAGTGTTTTCAAAAACACACAAGTTTTAGCAGAGTTTTCAAACAAGATTTGAATGGATTTTCTTTAGAAGCATACCAGATCTGGTCAGGGCTTGTGGGCCGGGTTTGGGGTGTTTCAGAGAAAATGGATGGAGAGAAAAATGTGTCTTGGAAAAGCAAAAATGACCAAAAGGTAATACCCCCTAAAGCTACCAACCAAACTAGCCTATCACCAAAATTCACTACCCAAATTCGACTCCCCCCTTTAGTCCACAAAATCGTCCCCATTCATGGTCAAAATGGCCATGAAAGAGTTGCCAAAACATCAACCTAGTCTCAAGCCTTACCATCCTCCATTTTTCTTAAGTTTGAGAAACATTATCCCCAAAGTCAAGCAATTCCATCCCTTAACTCATGCTTACCATAACCTTAAGTCTTATTACCCAAAAAATTTTATCCAACTCATCCTAATCCTTATCCATGACCGACACATGCTAGGATAAAGCAAAAATAAAAGCTCCCAAATTACATACTAGGATGAAACACCCCAAACCCAGCCCACAAGCCCTGACCGGATCTGGCATGCTTCTAAGGAAAAACCTTTCGAATCTTATTTAGGCTTTGCCAAAAACTTGTGTGTTTTTGAAGAACCATTGATTTGGGTTCGTTTCGAAATTAATTTCGTATTGATTAGGTGTCAAAACACTTGATATTTA
This sequence comes from Gossypium rotundifolium, assembly GCA_025506655.1. NCBI lineage: Eukaryota > Viridiplantae > Streptophyta > Magnoliopsida > Malvales > Malvaceae > Gossypium > Gossypium rotundifolium. The sequence continues at coordinate 47,455,458 of CP106725.1, forward strand.
TACTTAAGAAAATTTGACTCTTAACTTTAATTCGATAATAGTCGTATCATACTAAGTAATTTGAAAGCATGCATAAACAGTTCAATTCTTTGGCCTTATTACATCAAATATAAACCCGAAATAATTCAAAGCTTAAATAAAAATGAAAACAGTCTCTGAGCTTTGTATGGCCACCACTGAGCTCCTGCCGACCCGGTCCATTACTGATCATCACCTGAAAAATATTCCCACAACGGGGTCAGTCAAACAGACTCAATGTGTACAATCAACACTAAGTCTCAATAGATATGGCGTATCAAATCATACATATTCACATATCATTTAAATAAAATGATGCAATCTCGAACCCAAACCTAAATAGCCATCCGCTACACTTCACCCGTACCAACCTGCACACCGTGGAGACTACTAAGTCAACCCTCCATTCGCTACACACCATCGAAGGCAGTCGCTGCAGTCGACGTGCTCATCGACCTTATAATTTTGTGGCATAGCCACCAGATATATATTCGTGACATAAGTCACCACATTCATATATTGTGACATAAGTCACCACATTCATATATTGTGACATAAGTCACCACATTCGGATATTGTGACATAAGTCACCACTTTCGGATATTGTGACATAAGTCACCACATTCTTATATTGGGGTATAAAACCACCAATTCACTTCCCTTTTACATATCACCTATATGCCCCATGTCATGCAAAACATGCAAATATCATGTCTCATACTTTACTCACATTCTTATAGATGCACTTATATGCCATAATAGATCGTATTATATTCCTAGTAGGAGTAGGAAAACGTACCTGAGTACTTTGTACCATCGTATGGTAACTTAGCCACATTCACATTATTATAACATATATACTAAATCTTGCCTTACATCTATTAAGAGATAGTGTGGAGTACATACCTGATTTACTTAGCAATTCAATGAAATCCCGAAAACTCAATCTATTGCTTTAGATCTTTAATTCCTATATTCGGCCAACCCTAACATATTAGTAAAAAGCCATTCGGCTATAAAACCAAATCCTAATAGGATTATTGTAATCAAATTCTTACCTTGGTTGCCCATTTCACTATTATTCAAATTCGAAAAACTTTGTGTTATTCCTTCCTTCAATCGGCCAATGCTAGATCATCCGACTTGGTTAGTTTTCGGCTTTTAAGTAAATAAGAATTAGATCTTAAATCACTAATAGACCTTGGCCGAATGTACCTATGTGCTTACCTTGTGATTTGAAATCCCGAAAACTTGTCACTTGTCTTGAGGAGATGTCGAAATACCTATAGGCATTAGTTAGATTTAATTCTAACTTTAAGTCACATAAAAGTGGCCTATGGCCAAATACATGCCTTACCTTAAATCTTAGAAATCCCGAAACTTTGTTGTGTTTCTCTTTGTAGTCAAAAACTACTAAATCCCGGAAGATCCTTCCAAATTTTGGCAAACAAGAATATTGATGGGATTAGTTCTAGATTTCGACAAGTCCTAAAAGAAAAGAATAGAAATCAAATTTGATCTCACCTCTACTAAAGAAATCGACAGCACCTATCTTTGTCACCATAAGGATATTCGGCTTTTGATGAACACTATAGATTTCGGCTTTAACAAAGGAAAGCAAAGAGAGAGTATGGGCTTAGGAAGAATCGGCTATGGTGGGGTTTTGAGAGGAGGGTATTCGGCCTTTGATGAAAAAGAAGAAGAAAAAGGTGAAGAATTCGGCTTTGAAGGATACTAGAGAGATTCAGCTCACAAGGATGAAAAGAGAGGAATACGAGGCTTAGAAAGAATCGGCACTAGTGGAATTTGGGAGAAGTTTCGGCTAGAACATAGGGTATTTCGGCTTTAGGAAAAAAAATAAAAGAGAAGAGAGGAGTTTTACTTGAGAATGAGGAATAGCCACCCTTTTCCCTTTTCTGCCGAAATTAGTCTTCCTAGATACCCTTATTCGGCCAACACTTATTCTCCTACCTTAGCCAAAATTCCAAAAGAATTTGACCTCATCTTAAACTCTTCCCATAGACTCCTTTTTGTCGTCCACTACTGCTCATTGTTGCCAAAAATAAGAGCTTCCTTTTAGCTTCCCATGCGACTCGAACCTTGGCCCATTTACCCTGCTGGTGGCGTCATTCCAAGAGGCCCTAAGTGGCGCCTCCGGGCCACTTTCCCAAGCCCGTTTGTGTGTCTTATTTCCTCTAATATTTTTTTAAGGCCTATCAGGCTTAACTCCCTCTTTTAGACTTAGAATTAAATAAATTTCTAAGGCGTTTGTCTACGCACTAAGGTTCACAAAATTCATAATGCATATCCACAACACACATAAGCATGCTATTTCATTTAATTAAGCAATTAATGCATAGGCCATAATCTGGGATATTACAATTCTACCCCCTTAAAATAATTTCGTCCTCAAAATTATCCGCTATAATAGGTGGGGGTATTGTTGTCTCATCGCTTCTTCCGGCTCCCACGAAGCTTCCTCTGATCCATGATTTCACCATAAAACTTTGACTAAAGGTACTGACTTCCTCCGTAACACTTTCACATCTCGTTCTAAAATCTGAATCGGCTCCTCTTTGTATGACAGGTCTGGCCTTAGCTCTACCTCTTCAACCGGGACTACGTGAGATGGATCCGATCGAGATCGACGTAGCATGGAAACATGAAATACGTCATGCATCTACTTCAATTCTGGTGGCATCTCCAACTGGTATGCCACTGGTCCAATTCGCTTCAAAACCTTATAAGGTCCTATAAACCTTGGACTTAACTTCCCTTTCCGACCAAATCTCATCACCTTTTTCCAAGGCGAAACCTTAAGAAACACTTGATCTCCCACATCAAATTCTATCTCCTTCCGTTTGAGATCTGCATACGACTTCTGCCTATCAGATGCTTCTTTTAATCGAGCTCGAATTACACTAACCTTCTCCTCCGATTCGCTGCTAACTTTGGACCTAAAATTTGACGTTCTCCCAACTTCGTCCAACACGTAGGAGTGCGGCACTTTCGTCCATACAACGCCTCGTATGGTGCCATCCGTATACTGGCCTGATAGCTGTTGTTGTAAGCAAATTCCGCTAGAGGCAAATATTCTTCCCAACTTCCTCTGAAGTCTATCACACAGCCTCTTAGCATATCCTCTAAGACTTGGATTACTCGTTCAGACTGGCCGTCCGATTGTGGATGGTAAGCCGTAGTGAAATCCAATTTGGTGCCTAAAGCCTGATGTAGAGCTTTCCAAAACCGAGACGTGAACTTCGGGTCCCTATCCGAGATGATTGACATCGGTACTCCGTGCAACCTTACAATCTCCACTACATACAACCTTGCTAACTTTTGTAGGGAGTAGTCAACCCGTACTGGAATAAAATACGCGGACTTTGTCAGCTGATCCACTATCACCCATACCGAGCCCTTCTTATTAGGCGTAAGGGGGAAGCCCACTAACGAAGTCCATGGTAATTCTTTCCCACTTCCATTGGGGAATCTGTATTGGCTGAAGCAATCCTGACGAAACTTGGTGTTTAGCCTTAACTTGCTGACACGTCAAGCACTTCCCTACAAATTCGGTCACTTTTCGCTTAAGGTTAGGCCACCAAAACTGTTCCCTTAAATTTCTGTACATTTTACTACCTCCGGACGCATAGCATAAGGGCTACTATGCGATTCCCGAAGAATTCTTTGCCTTAGTTCCACATCTTTCGGCATACAGACCTTACCCTTGAAACACAATACTCCTTCATTGTTAATACCATAATCCTCTAACCTCCATTCTACGCTTAACACTTAGATCTTCGTCCATTAACTGCCTTTCCTTCACCTCACTCAACCACGTCGGCTTAACTTGCAATTCTGCTAGCAAGCTTCCATCCTCATAGAGGCTTAGATGTGCGAACATTGCCCTCAAATCTGACACCACCTTTCGACTTAGGGCATCCGCCACTATATTCTCCTTGCTCGGGTGATATTCTATGGAACAATCGTAGTCCTTCAATAGTTCGACCCACCTTCGCTATCTTAAGTTCAACTACTTCTGAGTCAACAAGTACTTAAGACTCTTGTGGTCTGTGTAGATCACTGACTTCTCTCCATATATATAGTGCCTCCACACCTTAAGGGCAAAGACCACTACCGCCAATTCCAAGTTGTGCGTCGGGTAGTTAACCTCGTGTGGCCTTAGTTGTCGAGATGCATAAGCGACTACTTTTCCATCTTGCATAAGAACACCTCCCAATCCCGTGTGGGAAGCATCACAATACACCATGAAATCCTTCCCTTCATTCGGTTGAATCAAAACTGGAGCCTCAGTCAAGACCTTCTTAAGCTTTTCAAAGCTCTCCTATTGCTTATCAATCCATATGAAAGGCACTTCCGTCCTTAACAACTTTGTCCGCAGCACGGCTATCAACGAGAACCCTTCCACAAAGCGTCTATAATAGCCTGCCAATCCTAAGAAACTCCAAACTTCCGGCACAAACTTAGGGGGTTTCCAATCCAAAACTACCTCAATCTTCCGAGGATCCACCCTTATTCCTTCAGCAGATACCACATGTCCTAGAAACGTAACCTCCTTAAGCCAAAATTCACACTTGCTGAATTTGGCATAAAGCTTCTTCTCCCTCAACACTTGCAACACAACCCGAAGATGCTCATCATGCTCTTCTTTAGACTTGGAGTACACTAGGATGTCATCGATGAACACAATGACAAACCTATCCAAGTAGGGTTGAAAAACCCAATTCATCATATCCATGAGCGCGGCTGGGGCATTCGTCAATCCAAATGGCATTACCACGAACTCAAAATGGCCATACCTTGTTCAAAAAGCCGTCTTATGGATATCAGCCTCTTCACCTTAAGCTGATGATATCCAGACCTTAGATTTATCTTCAAGAATACCGCAGCTCCTTTAAGCTGATCGAACAAGTCATCTATCCTTGGCAATGGATACTTGTTCTTGATGGTCAGCTTGTTCAACTGACGATAATCTATGCACATGTGCATAGTTCGTCCTTCTTCTTTACGAATAAGACTGGTGCTCCCCATAGAGACACACTGGGTTAGATAAACCCACGGTCTAGCAATTCTTGGATTTGAGACTTGAGCTCAACCAACTCTTTTGGTGCCATTCTGTATGGGGCAATGGACACAGGAGCTGTGTCCAGCAATAATTCGATTCCAAACTCCACCTCCCTGTCCAGGGGTATTCCGGGTAATTCCTCGAAAAGACATCCTCAAATTCCTTTACAGTTCTAACTCCACTAACTCCCCCTTCTTTCTCATCCAAAGTACTAATGAAAGCCAAAAATGCGTTGCATCCTTTCCGAACCATCTTATCAGCCTTTAAAGTAGAAACTACATTAGATAGGTAGTTTCTTCTTTCTCCTATCATAACTACTTCCTCATCCTTAGGGGACCTTAATTCCATTCGTTTGCCTGCATAATCTAATGCAGCCTGATGCTCCACTAGCCAATCCATGCCAAGTATAAGATCGAATTCCCCAAAGGGTAATTCCATTAAATCGGCAAGAAATACTGCTCCTTGAAGTTTCAACGGTACTCTTTGAAACATCTTATTCACCACTACAGTTTGACCTAGTGGGCTTACTACAGTCATCTCCCTACTAGAAGGTTTAGAGGCTATGCCTAGTGTTTCAACTACACTACATGCAACATAAGAATGGGTCGATCCCACATCGATTAAAGCAAAATAAGGCTTGCCATAAATAAGAAACTTACCAGTTATGACGTCCAGTGTATCTCCATCCTCCCTACGGTGAATCGCATACACCAAACCTGGCTGTCTTGCCTCCGTATTACCACAACCTCGGCCCGGTGTTCCACATCCTCTTCCAAAACCATTACCTCTGCCAGCCGTACCACAACCTCATGGTGGCTGCTGTCCTTCTCTCTCAGCCTGATTAGATCCTTAACCTACTGGTCGTCCCCCTTCGGTTCTCTCGGGACAATTCTTAATCATGTGGTCCTTGGACCCACACTTGAAGCATCCTCCTGTCTTTTTCCAATGCTCACCCAAGTGCTTTTTCCCACACTGATCACAAGTACGATACTGCCCTCTAGCAACAGCTTGCTGACCTCACGGGCCATCAACTCTAGGCCTCTTTTACTTATTCCTAGATGGCCTTGATGATCCAAAACCTCTTTTCTGCCTATTTCGATCAGTGTTCTGCCTTACAAAATCCTTGATACCCTCGACTACCTTAGCCTTCTCCACTAACACAGTAAATTCCCACTCTTGTTGCGGGGCTATTAATAATCTTAGGTCATCCCTCAGCCCATCCTCAAAACGGACACACCGCTCATGCTCAGTTGACACTATGCCTCGAGCATAATGGTTCAGCCTTAGAAATTCAGCCTCGTACTCAGCTACGGACTTGTTTCCTTGAACTAGTCCTAGAAAAGCCTTTCTTTGGGCATCAATATAATGAGTGCCAACATACTTCTTCTGGTATGCTGCTTTAGCATACTCCCGTGAGTTCCTCAACTGTAGCACCATCCCGCACCGTGAGCCACCATTGATATGACTCATCGCGAAAAGCGACACTAACCCTTTCAGCTTCTCCTCGTCAGTTAAGTCGAGCTCATCCATAATCCGCTCAGTCGCCTCCAACCAATACTCAGTGGTACTGGGTGCCACACCTGATACACCACGGAACACCTCAGCTCCGTTGGCTCGGAGTCGCTCAAGTACCGACTTTTGAGCTCCCATGCCTCCACCTGCTCCTGCCACCCTTTCCAGGACTTGCAGCATTGCTTGTGACACTGCATCATCCCCCGTTTGGTCCTGATATTCCACATCGCTGGTGGGGGTGGTGGTGGCATTTCATTTTTAGATCCTTGACCCGATCTAACGTGTTCAAGCACGGTCATTCGGCCTCTTCCACGGCCATGCACGTTACGACCACGTCCCCTTGAATTCATACTTCCGCTTGCGTTTATCTGATTAAAGAATTTTATGAATTAGTTTTGTTCCACTGATTTAACACGAACAGTTTTATGTTTAATAGTTTTAAGAAGTAGTTCTTTCGATTCATACACATACAGTCTCACATCATTCATTTAGTCACACACATGAACTTGCGTTCATTACAGAGAAATGTTGTAATTATCGTTGTTTGATGTTTTCCACTACCCAGGGGTATTTCCGTAATTTTGTCCTATAGGGGTATTTTGGTAATTTTCAAATTAGGGTATTTGAAAATGTTGCAAAATAGTAATTGATGATATTTCACAAAATTAAAATACTTGCTGGAAAAAATTTCAAGGATGGAATGATAATTTTATACATTAGGGGTATTTTTATAATTTTACAAGCTAGGGTCATTTCGGTCATTTTTCGCAAAATATGGTTCCTGGTGACTTTTCAAAATGAGGGTATTTTTAAAGATTTCTAATTTGAGGGTACTTTGGTAGTTTTCCTTTCTGAGGGTATTTTGGTCATTTGTACAAGTTAGGGGTAATTTGGTCATTTTGTAAATCAGGGGTAATTTCGTAAATTTTTTGAATCAGGGTGTCTTGAATTTTCACAAGTTAGGGTTTCATGGGTACTTTTGCAAAGTAGGGAAATTTTATTGAAATCAAGGGTAATATGGAAATTTTAGAACCAAGGGCATTTTAGTAATTTTACCACTAGGGGTATTTAGATAATTTTGTAAATTAAAAATTCTTAGAAAGTTTTTCCAAAATAATAATTTTCACAATTCAAAAGGGTAGTTTGTTGACTTTTAAAACTAGGGTTTCCATAAAAATATGGCTAGTCCCTTTCGGGTTTTAGTTATTAGATTTAGCCCGTGGCTGAGTCCTCTTGGTTAGGGTGAAACAAAGCTACGCACCAGGTAGGATTCGAGTGGAGAGGAGGTGAGTCACACGGACTGCTTAAATACCAAGCTCCCACCAAAACCAATCCTAGACATGTGCACAATGGTTGCCACACCCTAACTCGGCAACTTAACCATAGGTTTGTTTAATTGTGCATTAAAGTCTTATGTATTTGTTGGGGTAAACTAGTCCTAAGGTTCAATTTCTATTCCACTAGTCTACGTCCCTATGTATCCCTACATACAACTCACAAAGAGGTTAAGAGTACTTACCTGGTGGACTTCGGACCGGAGAATTAGGTGCCATGCCATAAAAACCTGCTTACTTCTTAGAAAAATCCAATTTCAAAAGATAGAAAATGTTTTGGGCCCAAAAAGCCCTCAAGGCTGAGTTTTAAATCGGGCTCTGATACCAAACTGAAACACCCCAAACCCGACCCACAAGCCCTGACCGGATCTAGCATGCTTCTAAGGAAAAACCTTTCGAATATTATTTGGGCTTTGCCAAAAACTTGTGTGTTTTTGAAGAACCATTAATTTGGGTTGGGTTCGAAATTAACTTCCGTATTGATTAGGTGTCAAAACACTTGATATTTATACTTAAGAAAATTTGACTCTTAACTTTAATTCGATAATAGTCGTATCATACTAAGTAATTTGAAAGCATGCATAAACAATTCAATTCTTTGGCCTTATTACATCAAATATAAACCCGAAATAATTCAAAGCTTAAATAAAAATGAAAACAGTCTCTGAGCTTTTCATGGCCACCACTGAGCTCTTGCCGACCCGGTCCATTATTGATCATCACCTGAAAAATATTCCCACAACGGGGTGAGTCAAACAGACTCAATGTGTACAATCAACACTAAGTCTCAATAGATATGGCATATCAAATCATACATATTCACATATCATTTAAATAAAATAATGCAATCCTGAACCCAAAACTAAATAGCCATCCGCTACACATCACCCGTACCAACCTGCACACCGTGGGGACTACTAAGTCAACCCTCCATCCGCTACACACTATCGAAGGTAGTCGCTGCAGTCGACGTGCTCATCGCCCTTATAATTTTGTGGCATAGCCACCAGTTACATATTCGTGACATAAGTCACCACATTCATATATTGTGACATAAGTCACCACATTCATATATTGTGACATAAGTCACCACATTCAGATATTGTGACATAAGTCACCACATTCGGATATTGTTGAAACACCCACACTACCACGAGAATGGACGGGATCCGGTATGTTCCTCAAGTAACCCGGTTCAAAATTCTTTTAAATACTTTGAAAGCGTGTGTTTTGAAAGATAGTTTGTTGTGGGTTGGGCTCGAGTTGAAAGCAAATTTATCTTTTAACAAAAACCCATTTGTTTGGTGACAAAATATTTAAACTTATTTTAAATTAAATGGGCTTATTCTTTGTAAAGCCCTAAATTCATAACATAGTAATTAAAGCGAAATAAAATGTCACGATGGCCTTATTACATAAAATGAAACCCAAAATAAAATTGTATAGTACTTAAAATAAAATAAAGATTCAAATAAAATTAAACTTCGTTGAACATGGCCACCACAAGTTCGCCGTCCGGATCCATTATTGCTCATCACCGTAACATGTTCCCTAGCAGGGTAAGTCGATAGACTCAATGTAACCAACACCAAAACATAATAGAAATAGGCACACCATACATATCATATTCATATAAAAATTCAAGATAATGATGCAAACCCAACCCAAACCTATATAGCCATCCGCTACACACCACCGTACCATCCACTTTGCAAGTGGACTACTAAGTCAACCCTCCATCCGCTACACACCATATTCAAATATTTGTGACCGTAGTCACCATATAACGTTGGTGAGACCGAAGTCAACACCTTCAAATATAACGTTGGTGAGACCGAAGTCAACACCTTCAAATATAACGTTGGTGAGACCGAAGTCAACACCTTCAAATATAACGTTGGTGAGACCGAAGTCAACACCTTCAAATATAATGTTGGTGAGACCGAAGTCAACACCTTCTTCCCCTTTCACATAAATCCCAAATGCCCCAAATATATTTATATATCATGCATAACATACTTAATTTCATAATCATATACATATATTCACATGTTATAAGATAACATATTTCATAATCCTATCAGAAGTAGGAAACGTACCTGAGTACTTTTGTACCACATTAGGGTACTTAGCCATATTCATATTCTTACGTATAATCATATAATAAAAATAATTGCCATATGAAATATCGAAAGTTAGTGTGCGTACACACGGTACCTTAGCCATATTCTTATATTTTCATATTAACACATATATCAAGTTTAAGCCATAAATCTATTAAGATTTAGTGTAGGGTACACACCTGATTTGCTTATCAATTCCTTGAAATCCCGAAAACCCGATCTATTGCTTTAGATCTCAATTCCTACATTTGATTAATCACTTACTACTTTAATAAAAATAACCATTTGACCATAAATCCAAATCCTAGTAGGATTAGTATTCTTAAACTTACCTTGTTCTGATTTCAATACTAATCAAATCCGAAATCTATGCTATGCCCTCCTTATATTCAGCCAAGCACTAAATCTCATCGAGGGTTAGTTTCGCTTTTAAACAAACAAGAATTAGATCTAATTATCAAAATAGGCCTTAGTAAAGCTATAGACACTTACCTTGTGGATTTTAAATCCGAAACTCACCGAATAACTAGGGAACACGCCTATGGTGTACCTTGGAAAAGAACTTCTCCTTCCTTGTAGCCTACACTTAGTAAATCCCGAAAGATCTCTTCAAAGTTTCGCAACCATGAACATTAATGGGATTAGCCCTAGATTTTGATAAGTCTAAAATATAAAAGAATGGAAACCAAACTTGGATCTTACCCTTATTTGAAGGAATCGATTGCACCTTCACTTCAACCTTCGTGAGATTCGGCTTAGAGACTTGATGAACAATCGGCTATGATTCCTTATGTATTCGGTTTCAAAGATGAAAGAAGAGAGGAATAATAGGCTTAGAAGAAATCGGCTAGGAGGCTAAAAGAAAAGAAGAAAAGAATGGAGGCTCAAGAAGAATATTAAGCGAGAGGAAAAGAGAGAGGAGAATGAATAATGAATGGCCCTAGTCTCATCCTTTTATAGCTGAAATTACTAGGCCAAGAATCCTTAACTTGGCCACCACTCTTCCTTATTTTCCTAATTAAAGAATAATTCTTCATTTATCCACCTATTTAGCCGAATTTTAAAGAGAATTAAACTCTTCCCTTAAGAGTCCTTATATCTTCTAATTAGCCGAGTTTTAAAGAGAGTGAAACTCCTCTTTGCAAGCCTTGTGCCGTCCACCTCTTGGGCTTCTAGAAGCAAAATAAAACTTATTTTATTTGCTTCTTATGTGACTTCAACTCAAGCCCAACACCGTTGCATGTGGGCCATTTCACGAGGCCTTAAGTGGCATCCTCAGCCACATTTCCAAGCCCGTTATTGGGTCAAATTTCATGTACTTTATATCTTTAGGGTCTCTTGGCCCTAAGTTCCCTTTGGGCTCTAAAATTTGACATTTCGGGGTCATTTTTAAGCTTCCAAAAATTTTCGCGCGGCTCTGTATTTTCCAAGTTTCCAAAATGTTTAGTTTCCTATTTTGGCTTAGTTTCCAAAATGTTCACTTTCCTCTTTTAGCTTAGTTTCCAAAATGTTTACTTTCCTAATTTACTTAGGTTTCCAAAATGGTCACTTTCCTATTTTACTTCGGTTTCCAAAACTTAACATTTCTAAAGCATTTCCTTACATTTCCATACATCTCCTTACATTTCCATACATTTCCATACATTTCCATATATTTCCTTACATTTCCATATATTTCCATACATTTACATACATTTCCATACATTTCCTTACATTTCCTTTCATTTCCTTTCATTTCCTCTCATTTCCTTTCATTTCCTTTCATTTCCTTACATTTTCCTTATATTTTCTTACATTTCCTTTCATCTTAGGGTTCTTGAAACTCTTCAGAACACATCCAACACACCCACTGATCCCACTATCTCATGAATTACGCACGAACGCATAACCCCTAATCTAGGATGTTACAGTTCTACCCCCCTTAAAAATAATTTCGTCCTCGAAATTACTTACTAACGAAAAATTGTACATCTTAACTCACCGCGCTACGCTTATGCTGCACACTCTTATCTTAATAGAGCCATCATACTTCCTAGGCACATTATTTATTTATTTATTTATTTATTTTAAGTTCACGTTCCGAGAACTTATTTCTAACGTCATGATTTAATCGGTTAAAGAGTTTTATGCATCGAGACTTTGTTCCTTTGCTTAACCGCATAATGCTTTTATGAAGAGGAGTTTAATAGTGGTTCTTTCATTTTCATACATGCATACAGTCTTTACATTCATCCATCAAACAATTATGAACCTTAGTTCATTCAGAGAAATGTTCTAGTTTTCACTGTTGTTGTTTTCCACTACCCGGGGGTATTTTTGTAATTTTGTCCTACAGGGTATTTTCGTAATTTTTCACAAATCGGGGTAAATTTGTAAAATTTTATAGATTTAGGGTATTTCAAAAGTTGTAAAACTTTGAGGGTTCTTTTCGAAAATTGTTCCTTCAAAAATGGGGATGTCGCAAAAATTTTAGAAATTAGGGTCACTTTGGTAATTTTGTAAGTTAGGGGCAATTTTGTAATTTTTTCCAAAATCACGGTATTTTGGTATTTTACAAATTAGGGTTTTTGAATGTTTATGAAATGTTGAAATTTTGGTAAAGCTGTTAAGTAGTTGAATATTTTATAAACCAAGGGCGTTTTGGTAATTTCACCCCTAAGGGCATTTTTGTAATTTTCGCAAATTAGGAGTTTTTCAGAGAATGTTGTAAAAATAATTTTCTCAGATTTAAAAGAAAAGTTTTAAAGGTTTGAAAAACTAGGGTTTGTTGTTTTGTTCCCTCTTTTTTTTTTTTTAAACATGGCTAGTTCCCTTTCGGGTTTTAGTCTTTATGTTTAGCCTATGACCGAGCCCTCTTGGTCAGGGTGAGCCAAAGCTACGCACCAGGCAGGATTCGTGTGCGGAGGAGGTGAGTCACGCGGATTGCTTAAATACCAAGCTCCCAGAAACCATTCCTAGACATGCGCATGAGGTTGCCACACCACTGAGCCTCCGAGTTATGGTGAGCCGAAGCTACGCACTGTAGGATTCTGCAAGAGGAGGTGAGTCACTAGGACTTCTTAAATACCAAGCTCTTGGGATCCAATCCTAAACATGCGTGTGGGGTTACCACACCACTAGCTCAATGACTTAGCCATAGGTTGATTCGATGTATTAAGTCTTATGTATACGTGTTTGAGTAGACTAATCCTAGGGTTCAAGTTCCTATCATTCTATTCTACGTTCCATGCCTTTTCTACCCTTATATAAATCATGTAATCACACATATAGTTAGGGTACTTACGGTGGACTACTGAATTGGGAGACTTAGGGGCCATGCCAAAAGCACCTTATTTTCAAAGAAAATAAATTGGGCTCGCTTTGAAAACGTTTTGGGCCTTAGCCCACAGTAGAGAGTTTAAAACCGGCTCGATATTAAATCGAAACACCCACACCCGCCTACGAGAATGGACCGAATCTGGTATGTTCCTCGAAGTAACCCGGTTCAAAATTCTTTTAAATACTTTGAAAACTGTGTGTTTTGAAAGATAGTTTGTTGTGGGTTGGGCTCGAGTTGAAAACAAATTTATCTTTTAACAAAAACCCATTTGTTTCAGGTGACAAAATATTTAAACTTATTTTAAATTAAATGGGCTTATTCTTTGTAAAGCCCTAAATTCATAACATAGTAATTAAAGCAGAAATAAAATGTCACGATGGCCTTATTACATAAAATGAAACCCAAAATAAAATTGTATAGTACTTAAAATAAAATAAAGATTCAAATAAAATTAAACTTCAAGTTGAACATGGCCACCACAAGTTCTGCCGTCCCGGTCCATTATTACTCATCACCTGTAACATGTTCCCACAACGGGGTGAGTCGATAGACTCAATGTGTAACCAACACCAAAACATAATAGAAATAGGCACACCATACATATCATATTCATATAAAAATTCAAGATAATGATGCAAACCCGAACCCAAACCTATATAGCCATCCGCTACACACCACCCGTACCATCCTGCACACCGTGGGGACTACTAAGTCAACCCTCCATCCGCTACACACTATATTCAAATATTTGTGACCGTAGTCACCATATAACGTTGGTGAGACTGAAGTCAACACCTTCAAATATAACGTTGGTGAGACCGAAGTCAACACCTTCAAATATAACGTTGGTGAGACCGAAGTCAACACCTTCAAATATAACGTTGGTGAGACCGAAGTCAACACCTTCAAATATAACGTTGGTGAGACCGAAGTCAACACCTTCTTCCCCTTTCACATAAATCCCGAATGCCCCAAATATATTTATATATCATGCATAACATACTTAATTTCATAATCATATATATATATTCACATGTTATAAGATAACATATTTCATAATCCTATCAAGTAGGAACGCGTGCAGTACTTTTGTACCACATTAGGGTACTTAGCCATATTCATATTCTTACGTATAATCATATAATAAAAATAATTGCCATATGAAATATCGAAAGTTAGTGTGCGTACACACGGTACCTTAGCCATATTCTTATATTTTCATATTAACACATATATCAAGTTTAAGCCATAAATCTATTAAGATTTAGTGTAGGGTACACACCTGATTTGCTTATCAATTCCTTGAAATCCCGAAAACCCGATCTATTGCTTTAGATCTCAATTCCTACATTTGATTAATCACTTACTACTTTAATAAAATAACCATTTGACCATAAATCCAAATCCTAGTAGGATTAGTATTCTTAAACTTACCTTGTTCTTTGATTTCAATACTAATCAAATCCGAAATCTATGCTATGCCCTCCTTATATTCGCCAAGCACTAAATCTCATCGGGGTTAGTTTCGCTTTTAAACAAACAAGAATTAGATCTAATTATCAAAATAGGCCTTGGCCGAAAGCTATAGACACTTACCTTGTGGATTTTAAATCACGAAACTCACCGAATAACTAAGGAACACGCAGCTTATGGTGTACCTTCGGGAAAATAACTTCTCCTTCCTTGTAGCCTACACTTAGTAAATCCCGAAAGATCTCTTCAAAGTTTCGCAACCATGAACATTAATGGATTAGCCCTAGATTTTGATAAGTCTAAAATATAAAAGAATGGAAAACCAAACTTGGATCTTACCCTTATTTGAAGGAATCGATTACACCTTCACTTCAACCTTCGAGAGATTGGCTTAGAGACTTGATGAACAATCGGCTATGATTCCCTTATGTATTCGGTTTCAAAGATGAAAGAAGAGAGGAATAATAGGCTTAGAAGAAATCGGCTAGGAGGCTAAAAGAAAAGAAGAAAAAGAATGGAGGTTCAAGAAGAATATTCGGCAGAGAAAACGAGAGAGGGAGAATGAATAATGAATGGCCCTAGTCTTATCCTTTTATAGCCGAAATTACTAGGCCAAGAATCCTTAACTTGGCCACCACTCTTCCTTATTTTCCTAATTAAAGAATAATTCTTCATTTATCCACCTATTTAGCCGAATTTTAAAGAGAATTAAACTCTTCCCTTAAGAGTCCTTATGATCTTCTAATTAGCCGAGTTTTAAAGAGAGTGAAACTCCTCTTTTGCAAGCCTTGTGCCGTCCACCTCTTGGGCTTCTAGAAGCAAAATAAAACTTATTTTATTTGCTTCTTATGTGACTCGAACTCAAGCCCAACACCGTTGCATGTGGGCCATTTCCTGAGGCCTTAAGTGGCATCCTCAGGCCACATTTCCAAGCCCGTTATTGGGTCAAATTTCATGTACTTTATATCTTTAGGGTCTCTTGGCCCTAAGTTCCCCTTTGGGCTCTAAAATTTGACATTCCGGGGTCATTTTTGAGCTTCCAAAAATTTTCGCGCGGCTCTGTATTTTCCAAGTTTCCAGAATGTTTAGTTTCCTATTTTGGCTTAGTTTCCAAAATGTTCACTTTCCTCTTTTAGCTTAGTTTCCAAAATGTTTACTTTCCTAATTTACTTAGGTTTCCAAAATGGTCACTTTCCTATTTTACTTCGGTTTCCAAAACTTAACATTTCTAAAGCATTTCCTTACATTTCCATACATCTCCTTACATTTCCATACATTTCCATACATTTCCATATATTTCCTTACATTTCCATATATTTACATACATTTACATACATTTCCATACATTTCCTTACATTTCCTTTCATTTCCTTTCATTTCCTCTCATTTCCTTTCATTTCCTTTCATTTCCTTACATTTTCCTTATATTTTCTTACATTTCCTTTCATCTTAGGGTTCTTGAAACTCTTCAGAACACATCCAACACACCCACTGATCCCACTATCTCATGAATTACGCACGAACGCATAACCCCTAATCTAGGATGTTACAATTGTGACATAAGTCACCACATTCTTATATTGGGGTATAAAACCACCAATTCACTCCCCCTTTACATATCACCCATATGCCCCATGTCATGCAAAACATGCAAATATCATGTCTCATACTTTACTCACATTCTTATAGATGCACTTATGTGCCATAATAGATCGTATTATATTCCTAGTAGGAGTAGGAAAAGCGTACCTGAGTACTTTGTACCATCGTATGGTAACTTAGCCACATTCACATTATTATAACATATATACTAAATCTTGCCTTGCATCTATTAAGAGATAGTGTGGAGTACACACCTGATTTACTTAGCAATTCACTGAAATCCCGAAAACTCGATCTATCGCTTTAGATCTTTAATTCCTATATTCGGCCAACCCTAACATATTAGTAAAAAGCCATTCGGCTATAAAACCAAATCCTAATAGGATTATTGTAATCAAATTCTCACCTTGGTTGTCGATTTCACTATTATTCAAATCCAGAAAACTTTGTGTTATTCCTTCCTTCAATCGGCCAATGCTAAATCATTCGACTTGGTTAGTTTTTGACTTTTAAGTAAATAAGAATTAGATCTTAAATCACTAATAGACCTTGGCCGAATGTACCTATGTGCTTACCTTGTGATTTGAAATCCCAAAAACTTGTCACTTGTCTTGAGGAGATGTCGAAATACCTATAGGCATTGGTTAGATTTAATTCTAACTTTAAGTCACATAAAAGTGGCCTATGGCCGAATACATGCCTTACCTTAAATCTTAGAAATCCCGAAACTTTGTTGTGTTTCTCTTTGTAGTCGACAACTACTAAATCCCGAAAGATCCTTCCAAATTTTGGCAAACAAGAATATTGATGGGATTAGTTCTAGATTTCGACAAGTCCTAAAAGAAAAGAATAGAAATCAAACTTGATCTCACCTCTACTGAAGAAATCGACAGCACCTATCTTTGTCACCACAAGGATATTCGACTTTTGATGAACACTATAGGATTTCGGCTTTAACAAGGGAAAGCAAAGAGAGAGTATGGGCTTAGGAAGAATCGGCTATGGTGGGGTTTTGAGAGGAGGGTATTCGGCCTTTGATGAAAAAGAAGAAGAAAAAGGTGAAGAATTCGGCTTTGAAGGATACTAGAGAGATTCGACTCACAAGGATGAAAAGAGAGGAATACGAGGCTTAGAAAGAATCGGCACTAATGGAATTTGGGAGAAGTTTCGGCTAGAACACAGGGTATTTCAGCTTTGGGAAAAAAATAAAAGAGAAGAGAGGAGTTTTACTTAAGAATTTGGCAGAGGAAAAGAGAGAATGAGGAATAGCCACCCTTTTCCCTTTTCTGCTAAAATTAGTCTACCTAGAGACCCTTTTTCGGCCAACACTTATTCTCCTACCTTAACCAAAATTCCAAAAGAATTTGACCTCATCTTAAACTCTTCCTATAGACTCCTTTTTGCCGTCCACTACTGCTCCTTGTTGCAGAAAATAGAAGCTTCCATTTAGCTTCCCATGCGACTCGAACCTTGGCCCATTTACCCTGTTGGTGGCGTCATTCCCAGAGGCCCTAAGTGGTGCCTCCGGGCCACTTTTCCAAGCCCGTTTGTGTGTTTTATTTCCTCTAATATTTCTTTTAAGGCCTATCAGGCTTAACTCCCTCTTTTAGACTTAGAATTAAATAAATTTCTAAGGCGTTTGTCTACGCACTAAGGTTCACAAAATTCATAATGCACATCCACAACACACATAAGCATGCTATTTCATTTAATTAAGCAATTAATGCATAGGCCATAATCTGGGATATTACATAGGAGATTCGAACCTCATCCCTCAAGTCCAACTTATGGCGTCATCACCACTTTGCCAATTGCTCATCTTATGCCATCTTTAGACACTTAAATTTACTTAACCTTCAAGGTCACCTGATTTATATACACTAAAGTACTCTTTACTAAAATTTATTCGAATTCCAAGTAAACCTGAGCCTTCTCAAGACTATATTTAACACATAATAAAATCATACCCGAGCTAGCACCAAGCAACATTTTGATACCAAAATTTTTAGGATGTTACATAATCTAGGCTAAAATCTTATGGAGATCTTAAATAAAAGCTCTAAAGAAAATGTCTTCAGTTTACTTGTAACTCGATTAAGATGTATTCACCAAACTTATCTAGTTTGAAACTTAAATTAGAGATTTTTACTTTTAACGGGAACCCTAAAGGATACCTAAATAATTCTAGTAAAATACCTTCAATTCCTAAAATTAATTCTATATTAAAATTCTAAAAAAAAACCTAGAAATTACAAATGAATTAAGAGAAATATTAAAATCCATCTACAACTTATTCGATCTTTTTTATTATTATTATTATTATTATTATTATTATTATTATTATTATTATTATTATTATTTTTAAAGTTTTAATTAATAGCGTTAAACCTATCAAGATCTTATAAAAGTATCCTATGCGGGGTTTGTGATTTATCTTACTTTAAAATTCTTGATCTAAGGTTTAAATTCGTCAAAATCCTAAAATAATATATCTTAAATAACATTTATTAGCTTTCTTAAAAGTTTCTATAATAAAATACATAAAAATACCTAATCATGATTTACAATTCACCTACAAAAATATTTAGTTTTAATCTTGAATAAAGTCCTAAAGAATATTTACATATTAATTTAAGATTATAAAGAGGAAGTTTATACGATATTTAAAAATAGTTTAAAACCCAAAAAAAAAAAAAAACTTACATGTTAGTTATAATTTTTCTAGGGTAAATGGTGGATAAGATCTTAAAGACTAACCTAAATTCAAATGTAAAAACCTTATGGTTTCATTAAAATGTAACACCTACTTAAATAGCTTAATGTCAACAATTATACGGTAGAAAAATGACCTAAAGTTCCCTCTTTTAAAAGTAATAGTAATAAAATAGAAAAATTAATTAAATTGGCTAAAGTAAATGAAAAGTTAAAACTCTTTGAAAAAATGACAATAATAAAAAGAAAACTTAAATAAATGAAATAAATAAGACATTGACATAATGATGATAATAATAACAATAATATACCTTATTCATAATGCAATAAAAGAATCAAAGTAACATAAATAAATAATATTAAAATGTATGTAAGGGAATGTGTAAAAAAAAAAATAAATGGATATGAAAATAAATAAAGACAAAATAAGAATAAATAAAAATTATACAAGTGTGAATAAATATAAAACATTAAAATAAAGTGCATAGTTTACATTAAATATATAATGTATAAATGCAAATGAAAGGGAAGATATAAGTGTAAATAATTTATTAAAGATGGAAACAAAATGACAGAGCCTAGAGACTCTCTGGTGGTGGAGCCGCCGCGTTTGGTGGCCGAAAATTTTATTTTTTTGTAAAATCAAAGTTTTCTTTTTAAAAAATCACTACTTTTCTTAAAAATCAAAACTTTATTTCTAAATAGTTGAAAAAGATCAAAAGTTTGTTTTAAAAAATTAAACTTTTCCTTTAAAATGACTAGAAATCAAATTTTATTTTAAAATCTAAACTTTCTCTTAAAAAAAACATTATTTTTATTAAAGATCAAAACTTTTATTTTGAAATAGTTGAAAAAAAAATCAAAACTTGGTTTTAAAATTTAAACTTTCCTTTAAAATGACTAAAAAATAGATTTTATTTTTAAAATCTAAACTTTCTTTATTTTTTTAAAAAATCATCTCTTTTTCTTTCATTTTCTTGCATGTATATATATATATATATATATATATTGTTTTTTAATCTTATTTATTTGTAAAAATGATAATAATAATTAATAATAATAGTAGTAGTTATGATAATAATAATTTGGGCTCTTGAAAAGCCCAAAAAGGGAAATAAAGAAAAAAAAAAAAAAGGTTTCAAATTGACTAAAATCGGGTGGGCTTCGAACGGCCCTAGAGAGAACAAAAATTTAATTGGGCTTCCAATTAGGCTCGGACAAAATAGGTGTCTACAAAGAGGAAAGTGTAAACTCTATTCAGTTCAATAGCCTTTCGGATCTATTCTGACTGATTGGCTCATCCGTTCTACTTGATCCTTCTTTTGCTAAAGAGTTCCTAAGGTGGCCAGCCAAAGAATGCTTTCGACAAAGCTTATGTTGGCTAAAGGATGGGAAGGGTAATGAGCAGCTATGCAAGGGGAAGGAAAAGACAAATAGAATGTTGGAAAAATGCTAATGAGTTATGAGGAATGAGGGATTATTTGAGAAGTGATAGGTGCATGATATTTATAGGTGAAGGTAAGGGGTAGAGTTTGCTAAAAATAGAATTTAAATTCCTTCTTTTTCTATCACACATGGCCGGCCACAATTCATGGAAAAGGGGATGACTTAGTCTCCTCATTTTGAATTCAACCCAAGGCTATTTGTAACATCCTAAAATCTAGGTGAAACACCCACACCTACCCTGAGCACAGAGCAGGATGTGGTATGTTCCTAAAGTAAACCGATTTCAAAACCATTTTGATACTTAGAAAATTGTAAATTTTAGAAAAACCATTATTTTGAGTGGGCTTAGATTGGAAACCCATTTATTTAATCTTGTAAGCCCATTTAATTAAATACATCCAATATAGTTCTTAGCATGAAACTTAACGAGTAAACAAACGTAAAGAATAATCCTTTGGGCCTTAAGGCCTTATTACATCAAGTAAAACCCAAAATAGAATAAAAGTAACTAAAAATAAAATTTAAGTCCAAGCTAAATGAAATTTTCGCATGTAGCATGGCCACCTCATGGTCTACCTAGCCCGGTAAAATCCACGCTCATCACCGAAAAAATAATTCCCACAATGGGGTGAGTCAACAGACTCAATGTGCACACAATGCTATCATTCAATAAATCGGGCATTCATGTTCAAATCATTAAGTCCATACAATAATGAAATTATGATGCAACCCAAACCCAATCCTAATTAGCCATCCACTACACTCCCCGTACCAACTTTGTACCTTTGTGGGGACTACTAAGTCAACCCTCCATCCGCTACTCTCCATCAAAGGCATTCGCCCATATCGTTGTGTCATTAGACACTATAATCAAATTTATACGTTGTGTCATTAGACACTATTGTAACCGGTTACCAAAATTTCGCAATGTGACCGTAGTCAACATATTTAGTTGGTGAGACCAAGTCAACACCTTAGTTGGTGAGACCAAGTCAACACTGTTCTCCCCTTTCACATAAATCCCGAATGCCCCAAAACATATATATTGCATAACTTAATTTCATGTTCATATTCATATATTCGCATGTTATTAAATAACATTTTCACAATCCTATCGTAAGTAGGAAACATACCTGGGTACTTTTTGCCACATTTGTGGTACATAGCCACATTCACATTATTATTCATAACATATATTAAAATATTTAGCCATATAATATCGAAGGATAGTAAGGGTACACACCTTATTCGCTTAAATAAAAGTTCCTTGAGATCTCGAAAATCCCGATCTAATCTTTAGATCTAATAATTCCTATATTTACCCACCAAATAAAACACATTAATAAACCCTTTTGTCTTAAAACAAAACCAAATCCTAGTAGGATTTGTAAAAAGACTCACCTTTGCCGATTTGGTGTTTATTCAAATCCCGAAAACTTGGTTTTCCTTCACTTGATATTCGGCCAACCTTGAATCTCAATATGGGTTAGTTTTCGGCTTTTTAATAATTAAAGAACTGATCTAGATAATCATACAAGCTTTGGCCGAATACTTTTAGGTACTTACCTTGTGGATCTTAAATCCGAAATTCCTTTGAATAACTAGGGAACACGTGGCCTATGGTGTACCTTCGGAAAAGAATTTCTTCTTCCATGATTGACCAAGATTAATAATCGAAATTAGCCTCTAAATTTCAATAAGTCTAGAATATAAAAGAATGGAAAACTAAACTTGGATCTTACCCTTATTTGAAGGAATCGATTGCACCTTCACTTCAACCTTCGAGATTCGGCTTAGAGACTTGATGAACAATCGGCTATGATTCCCTTATGTATTTGGTTTCAAAGATGAAAGAAGAGAGGAATAATAGGCTTAGAAGGAAATCGGCTAGGAGGCTAAAAGAAAAGAAGAAAAGAATGGATGCTCAAGAAGAATATTTGGCGGGAGGAAAAGAGAGGGAGAATGAATAATGAATGGCCCTAGTCCCTCCTTTTATAGCAGAATTTACTAGGCCAAGAATCCTTTACTTGGCCACCACTCTTCCTTATTTTCCTAATTAAAGAATAATTCTTCATTTATCCACCTATTTAGCCAAATTTTAAAGAGAATTAAACTCTTCCCTTAAGAGTCCTTATGATCTTCTAATTAACCGAGTTTTAAAGAGAATGAAACTCCTCTTTTGCAAGCTTGTGCCATCCACCTCTTGGGCTTCTAGAAGCAAAATAAAACTTATTTTATTTGCTTCTTATGTGACTCGAACTCAAGCCCAAAACCTTTTGCATGCGGGCCATTTTCTAAGGCCTTAGGTGGCATCTTCAGCCACTTTTCCAAGTCCGTTATTGGGTCAAATTTCATGTACTTTATATTTTAGGGTCACTTGGCCCTAAGTTCCCCTTTGGGCTCTAAAATTCGACATTAGGGGTCATTTTAAGTTTCCAAAAATTTTCGCAGTGACTCTGTATTTTCCAAGTTTCCAAAATGTTTAGTTTCCTATTTTGGCTTGGTTTCCAAAATGTTTAGTTTCCTCTTTTGGCTTGGTTTCCAAAATGTTCACTTTCCTAATTTACTTGGTTTCCAAAATGGTCACTTTCCTATTTTAGTTTAGTTTCCAAAACTTAACATTTCTAAAGCATTTCCTTACATTTCCATACATCTTCTTACATTTCACACATTTCCATACATTTCCATACATTTCCTTACATTTCCATATATTTCCATACATTTTCATACATTTCCATACATTTCCTTACATTTCCTTTCATTTCCTTACATTTCCTACATTTCCACACATTTCCATACATTTCCATACATTTCCTTACATTTCCATATATTTCCATACATTTCCTTATATTTCCTTTCATTTCCTTACATTTCCTTTCATTTCCTTACCTTTCCTTACATTTCCTACATTTCCTTACATTTCCTTACATTTCCTTTCATTTTCTTTCATCTTAGGGTTCTTGAAACTCTTGAACACATCCAACACACTAATCGATCCCACTATCTCATGAATTATGCACGACGCATAACCCTAATCTAGGATGTTCTGAGTTCTACCCCTTAAAAATAATTTCGTCCTCAAATTACTTACTATCTAACTCACCACACTACGCTATTGCTTTGCAAGACTCGATCTTAAAGAACTATCATACTTTCTAGGCACATTCTCTAAGTTCGGTTCCTTAGAACTCATTTCTAACGTCGCGATTTAGTTAAAAAGTTTTATGAATTAGTCCTTGTTTTACTTGATTACCCGCGAAGAAGTTTTATGGAAAGAATTTTTAGAAGTGGTTCTTTCGTATTCATACATGCACACAGTCTTTTCATTCATTCACACATCCATCAAACAATTATGAACCTTAGTTCATTCAGAGAAACGTTGTAGTTTTTTTTTCATTTGTTGTTTTTCCACTACCCGGGGGTATTTTCGTAATTTGTCCCTACAGGGGTATTTTCGTAATTTGTCAAAATAAGGTTCCTTGGTGATTTTGTCACAAGGTATTTTTGGTCCTTTTAAGTTCACAGGGTATTTTGGAAAATTTTGAAATCGAGGGTATTTCGAAATTTTTAGACATTAGGGGTATTTTGGTAATTTTACACAAATCGGGGTAAATTGTAAAATTTTAATAAATCGGGGATATTTCAAAAGTTGCAAAACTTTGAGGTTCTTTTGAGAAATTTATTTTCCGGCCACGATGAAGTTGTAAAAATTTTGGAAATTAGGTCATTTTGGTAATTTTGTAAGTTAGGGGCAATGTTGTAATTTTCCAAAATCAAGGTATTTTGATATTTTACAAATTAGGGTTTTGAATGTTTATAAAATAATGAAATTTTGGTAAAGTTGTTGAGTAGTTAAACATTTTATAAACCAAGGGCATTTTTGTAATTTTACCACTAAGGGTATTTTAGTAAATTTGTAAATCGAAATATTTTAGGAAAATTTATAAAATATTCTTTTCAAATCAAGAGGGTAATTTAGAAATTTTAAAATTAGGGTTTCCATAAAAATACGGCTAGTCCCTTTCGGGTTTTAGTTATTGAGTTTAGCAGTGACTAAGTCCTCTTGATTAGGGTGAGCAGTTACTACGCACTTGGTAGGATTCGAGTAAAGAGGAGGTGAGTCACTAGGACGCTTAAATACCAAGCTCTTCTTGAATCCACTCCTAGACATGCTTACTGTGATTCACGACACCCTAGCTCGGTGACTTAATCATAGGTTTGTTTGATTAGGCATTTAAGTCTTATGTAATTGTTGGGGTAACTAGTCCTGGGTTCAAGTACTTAATCTCATTCTACGTTCCATTCCATTTCTACCCTTCTACAAATCATAATATAAATCACACAATGGATAGAAGTACTTACGGTGAATCAATGAATTGGAGACTTAGGTGCCATGCCGAAAACCCTGCTTATTTTTTCAAAGAAAATCATTTGGCTCGCTATGAAAATGTTTTGGGCCTTAGCCCAAGCGAGAAGTTTAAAAGCGGGCTCGATACAAATTGAAACACCCACACCCTACCACGAGCACAGAACAGGATGTGGTATGTTCCTAAAAGTAAACCGATTTCAAAACCATTTTGATACTTAGAAAATTGTAAATTTTAGAAAAACCATTATTTTGAGCTGGGCTTAGATTGGAAACCCATTTATTTAATCTTGTAAGCCCATTTAATTAAATACATCCAATATAGTTCTTAGCATGAAACTTAACAGTAAACAAACGTAAAGAATAATCCACTGGGCCTTAAGGCCTTATTACATCAAGTAAAACCCAAAATAGAATAAAAGTAACTAAAAATAAAATTTAAGTCCAAGCTAAATGAAATTTTCGCATGTAGCATGGCCACCTCATGGTCTCTACCCGGTCATCACTTGCTCATCACTGAAAAAATAATTCCCACAATGGGGTGAGTCAGCAGACTCAATGTGCACACAATGCTATCATTCAATAAATCGAGGCATTCATGTTCAAATCATTAAGTCCATACAATAATGAAATTATGATGCAACCCAAACCCAATCCTAATTAGCCATCCACTACACTCCCGTACCAACTTGCATAAGTGGGGACTACTAAGTCAACCCTCCATCGCTACTCTCCATCAAAGGCATTAGCCCATATCGTTGTGTCATTAGACACTATAATCAAATTATACGTTGTGTCATTAGACACTATTGTAACCGAAGTTACCAAAATTTCAGCAATGTGACCGTAGTCAACATATTTAGTTGGCGAGACCAAAGTCAACACCTTCGTTGGTGAGACCGAAGTCAACACTGTTCTCCCCTTTCACATAAATCCGAATGCCCCAAAACATATATATTGCATAACTTAATTTCATGTTCATATTCATATATTCGCATGTTATTAAATAACATTTTCACAATCCTATCGTAAGTAGGAAACATACACAGGTACTTTTTGCCACATTTGTGGTACATAGCCACATTCACATTATTATTCATATCATATATTAAAATATTTAGCCATATAATATCGAAGGATAGTAAGGGTACACACCTTATTAAGCAAATAAAAGTTCCTTGAGATCTCGAAAATCCCGATCTAATCTTTAGATCTAATAATTCCTATATTCGCCCACCAAATAAAACACATTAATAAACCCTTTTGTCTTAAAACAAAACCAAATCCTAGTAGGATTTGTAAAAGACTCACCTTGCCGATTTGGTGTTTATTCAAATCCAAAACTTGGTTTTCCTTCACTTGATATTCGCCAACCTTGAATCCCAATATGGGTTAGTTTTCGCTTTTAATAATTAAAGAACCGATCTAGATAATCATACAAGCTTTGGCGAATACTTTTAGGTACTTACCTTGTGGATCTTAAATCCGAAATTCACCGAATAACTAGGGAACACGTGGCCTATGGTGTACCTTCGAAAAAATTTCTTCTTCCATGATTCGCCAAGATTAATAATCGAAATTAGTCTCTAAATTTCAATAAGTCTAGAATATAAAAGAATGGAAAACTAAACTTGGATCTTACCCTTATTTGAAGGAATCGATTGCACCTTCACTTCAACCTTCAGAGATTCGGCTTAGAGACTTGATGAACAATCGGCTATGATTCCCTTATGTATTTGGTTTCAAAGATGAAAGAAGAGAGGAATAATAGGCTTAGAAGGAAATCGGCTAGGAGGCTAAAAGAAAAGAAGAAAAAGAATGGATGCTCAAGAAGAATATTTGGCAGAGGAAAAGAGAGGGAGAATGAATAATGAATGGCCCTAGTCCCCTCCTTTTATAGCCGAATTTACTAGGCCAAGAATCCTTTACTTGGCCACCACTCTTCCTTATTTTCCTAATTAAAGAATAATTCTTCATTTATCCACCTATTTAGCAATTTTAAAGAGAATTAAACTCTTCCCTTAAGAGTCCTTATGATCTTCTAATTAGCAGGAGTTTTAAAGAGAATGAAACTCCTCTTTTGCAAGCTTGTGCCGTCCACCTCTTGAGCTTCTAGAAGCAAAATAAAACTTATTTTATTTGCTTCTTATGTGACTCGAACTCAAGCCCAAAACCTTTTGCATGCGGGCCATTTTCTAAGGCCTTAGGTGGCATCTTGAGCCACTTTTCCAAGTCCGTTATTGGGTCAAATTTCATGTACTTTATATTTTAGGGTCACTTGGCCCTAAGTTCCCTTTGGGCTCTAAAATTCGACATTAAGGGTCATTTTAAGTTTCCATAAATTTTCGCATGACTCTGTATTTTCCAAGTTTCCAAAATGTTTAGTTTCCTATTTTGGCTTGGTTTCCAAAATGTTTAGTTTCCTCTTTTGGCTTGGTTTCCAAAATGTTCACTTTCCTAATTTACTTCGGTTTCCAAAATGGTCACTTTCCTATTTTAGTTTAGTTTCCAAAACTTAACATTTCTAAAGCATTTCCTTACATTTCCATACATCTTCTTACATTTCCACACATTTCCATACATTTCCATACATTTCCTTACATTTCCATATATTTCCATACATTTTCATACATTTCCATACATTTCCTTACATTTCCTTTCATTTCCTTACATTTCCTTTCATTTCCTTACCTTTCATTACATTTCCCTACATTTCCACACATTTCCATACATTTTCATACATTTCCTTACATTTCCATATATTTCCATACATTTCCTTACATTCCTTTCATTTCCTTATATTCCTTTCATTTCCTTACATTTCCTTTCATTTCCTTCCCTTTCCTTACATTTCCTACATTTCCTTACATTTCCTTACATTTCCTTTCATTTTCTTTCATCTTAGGGTTCTTGAAACTCTTGAACACATCCAACACACCAGTCGATCCCACTATCTCATGAATTATGCACGAACGCATAACCCCTAATCTAGGATGTTACACTAGGGGTCTATAAAATTTGTGCAATTGCATGTTATGATGGTTTTGTGTGTTGTTTAAGGTGTTTAGGGGCCCTAGGGAGGCTTGGGGTCGAGTTTAAGCATTGGTAAAATTTTAGGTTTTGGGCACTTAAGTGGGGAGAGCTAGTGGAAGCAGGATTTCAGTGAAATTGTTGGTATTGTGTTAACAAAAAGAAGCAAGGTAACCTAGTAGAGTTGGCGTCACTTCTACAGCAAGGGAAGTGGGGTTCGAATCCCACAGGTAGCATGTGAAGTTTAATTTTTATGCTCAGGACAAGGGGTAGCTGAGTGGAGTTCAAACTCTGCAGGAGAGAGAGTGGACTTGGTCAATCATTTCAAATGGGTGATGGATAGTGATTAGTGGAGCAAAATGGGGAGCAAATCATGGGATTTGGAGAGTGGCGGTGTTTGGTCAAAAGTGGGGAGGTGCTTAGGAGGCATATTCGGTCATGTATGTATTGTGTGGGGTGCCTAATTGCTAAGTTCCTTTTGTTTTTTTTTTTTTTGAGCAGTGTGACGTTTCTAATTGCCTCATTGTGGATTTCCCTATTCATTTTTGCTAGA
Source organism: Gossypium rotundifolium (assembly GCA_025506655.1). Classification (NCBI taxonomy): domain Eukaryota; kingdom Viridiplantae; phylum Streptophyta; class Magnoliopsida; order Malvales; family Malvaceae; genus Gossypium; species Gossypium rotundifolium. The sequence continues at coordinate 47,484,029 of CP106725.1, forward strand.
GCTGAACCTCTCAACTCATTTTCTTCATCTTTTCTCTTCATTTGACTTAATTCTTCTCATTTCTTCTTCTCATTTTAGACATTTTCTTTTCCTTTCTTTGATAGTTGACAAGCACCAATAGCCAAATTCATCTACTCATCTTTTCTCTTTTGTTGATTAATTCGTCTCTCATCTTTTTTCATCTATCCATTTTGCTTTCTTCGTTTGCACTCTCTTCTCCATAGGCCGAATTTTTCCCTCCTCTACATTTGGAATCTATTTCTTCAATCTTTTTCGTTAGTTGGAATCGGGTGGCCTGAAACATGAGGGGCTTGTGTTTGCCGAATCTATCTTGGCTATTCGGCATTATGGTAAGCACAAGGTAGTACCTTTTCTTTTATTTCTTTCTTTTTATCGGTTCTTTTGTTTCTCATCTCTCTAAAGCCGAATCCATTCTTCTTGCAAGGACGAACCTTTTCTTTTCATGCGACACATCTCTAGCCTGGGGCCGAATCCATTGGAGTGCTAGCATACCCCTCATCACTTTGCTGGTCTTGGTATTCAAAGGTTGATGGGTAAGTGGCTTTAAGACTGATATGGGTGCCTTGGGTTGTTTCTTTTTCAAGCCAAAAGGCTCCCATGTCTTAAGTTTGATGTGAGTTTTTATGGCTAATAGTTCTCCTCGGTTCTAACGCTGCAAGGACTCATTTTCGTGAGGGAGTAAAATTGAACATTCAAGTGTAGCTAAGAATTTTCGTTATTCTTGGTAAGTAGTGTGTTATGTGGTTGATTTCAACTTAGGGGCTATGTCTTATTTTTGATTGAGACTAATGGTTAAAGGATATGGTTTCATAGGTGCATAATCTCGAAGGTTCAACCTACACTCGTAGTAGGTGTTTAAGCTCACACTCTTTGAAATGCATAGTTGCAATGATCTGTGAGTCGGCCAAAAGCCGAAAGGCTGGAGAACCGGCATCTTGCCCCCACGAGCGTACGAGCGCTCGTAGTGGCAAATCAGGATATGAGTAGCAGTGGTAAGATGTAGAGAGTGTTACGAGCACTATTGCAAAATTGAGGCGGTAACAGGCCTAACCGAGCCAAACAGGCTTAGCGTGCCCAATGGGCTGTTCGTCCCACTTGGGCGAAATTATAAGAAAACTATTCAAGGGTAAGTGCGGTTGTGAAATTTTAAAACTCGAGACTGAAATCTTATGAAATGGGCCACACGTGAGTGTGGGCCCGTTTGGGCCCAAAAATGGATTTTAGGCCCAATAGCTCTGTAGAGACCTAAAAAGGGTCCCGAGTGGCTCGAGGTGACAGAAGGCCTTTGGAAAGGCCATTAATGCAAAATTATCGAAATACCCCTAGAGGGTAAATGACCGTTACACCCCTAATGGTAGGTTAAGAGATATGTATGATATATGTATATGATTGACTATGATTTGACATACTGCATACATGGATTATTATGCCATGATATGTTGCATGGGATTGGGATATTGATGATAGGGGAAGTGTAATTTGGTGGCTCTGCCACATATTCTGGTGGATCTGCCACAATATGTATAGTGGCTATGCCATGTATGTTCTATTATTCTGGTGGCTTCGCCACAAATTTGGCGATGAGCAATGTGACTGCTATCAAGGTGTGTAATGGATGGAGGGTTGACTGTAGAAATCCCCACATGTGTGTTGGGCTGGTACGGGTGGTGTGTAGCGGGCGATTTTTTATGTTGGGTTGCATTGCATGTATTATATGTTTTACCATGCTAATAGGGCTAAGGCCCAGTTTGACTCTGTATGGGCCTCAGGCTAGTTCTCTTCTGTTTGGGCTAAGGCCCAGTCTGCTTTTATAGGCTGGGGCCCAGTTAGTGACCGACTAGGGGATTATACACTGAGTTCTCGTAACTCACCCCTGTGCTCAATCTTGCAGGTGATCCCCAGCACTGAGGATTTGGAGCTGTGAAGTACTCCGTGGTGGCCATACATCGAGATTTTAGTAAACATCCGTTTTACTTTACTTTGAGATTTATGTAAACTCTGGTTTAATATTTGTAATAAGGCCATTGGACTTAAGGTTTCTTTTAAACATTCATTTCTGTTGTTGCTTATTATTATATTTTTTAATATGAAGGTTTTCTTAAAAACTTGGATAACTGTTTTCCAAAATCTCACGTTTTCTGCAACACACTGAATCGAATTTCTGTGGTAGACAGAGTTTTCAGAATTAATGACAATAATAACGTTTTTACAAGAAAACCATAAAAATAAAATTCTGATTTCCAAGAACGACAAAGCTCGAGGTTTCAAAAAGAATGTGAACTTTTTAATGAATGCGCACTAGTTTTTAAACAACCTCTCCATATGACAAGATAGATCCGGTCATAACGTGCTGGGTTTGGGGTGTTGCACTATTAAGAGCCATAGAGTGGACGGTTTTAACAGCAAAGTTGTTGGGCTAATTTCTGATTATTTTCCAACTGTAAGGACCTTCAATTAAATACCCCAAAGCTTAATTTTGGACAGCCAACTACTTGTACTGAAACTGGGCCTTAATTCCCTCTTGTTGGATGGTTTTTCATTCCAATAATTTAGGAAACATGTCCATCTTTTATCACATATTTTATTGGGTGAAATTACTCAACCTCATGACCTAGGTTGTAACATCTTGAATTAATGGGTCTATGCGTTTAGTATAAGGATATGTTTAATATGTTAATTTAAGTGATAGGGGTCCAAGTTGGGCTCAGGACTAGGCAAAGGCCTTGGTTAAATTGTCTGATTGGGCATTATAGAGTTAAAAGGTGGTAATTGTGTTTAAAATACCAACGTGGATTTGTGGCCCAACAATAGGTGGCACTACAATGGAGTTAGAATGTGGCGTCACTAATAGTTAAAGAGGCCCAAGTTTTGGCCGCAAGGAGCCTATGTTTTCGGGCCATTTTTAGCACCCAAAAGGGAGCAATGGGTGACGCCACAACAAGGGTGTAAGGGGCCCAAAATTTAAGTTCTATGGAGCCCAAGTCTCTTAATTTAAGTAAGCTAAATTTGGCATTAGGGTTAGGTGAAGTGGACGGCAACAAGGCTCAAAAATAGGAGGATTTACATGGATTTTATGATTGATAATATAGAAGATAAAACGGAGAAAAGATAGAAGCTATCAAGGAAAGGTGATGGCCGAAAATCCATCACCTAGATGAGTAAAGAATTCGGCTACTTCATGAAAAAAAGGGGTGTCGAATTTTCCCTTTTTATTAGCTTGATTTTTAGTTATTAGGAAGGGTACTTTCGGTTTTTTTATAGGAGTGCCGAAATTTCTATAAATAGGGGGATATCTCATTAATTCTGGCATTTGAACCCTAATTTCTTCTTCTATTGTGCTGAAATTCTTAGTCTCTCCCTCTACAATTTCTTTTCTTTAATTTCTTCAAAAGCCGAAACCTCTCCCTTCATTCTCTTTTCTATTCTTTTCCTCTTGTGCCAATTTCTCTAAAAGCTGAAATCTCCATAGTTTTTCTCTATTCATCCCATTTATGAGTTGGTTCTATTTCTTCCGGCATTTAAATCTTCCTCATTGACATTGTCAAATCCTCTCCAGTGCTAGCCGAATTCCCTATGTTAAGGTAAGTGTCGACTTCTGTTAGTTTCTCATGTTCTGTTTCAGTTTTTGAAAGGTAAAAGCCGAAAAGCTAATAGTTTAATGGTTCTATGTTGGGCGGCATTCTGGGATTTGAAGGAAACTTGGTCGTCTAGATCTAAAAGCCGAAAATAGCTAGTCTCCAACTTCGGGATTGTAAGGTAAGGAGATTTTCCTTAGATTTTTACTAGATTCATTCATTATATGCAAGATCTAAACTTTATGATGAGGATTAATGATCATATATTGTGATAGTAGTTCTGACAAGGACTTGTGATGGAATTAAATATGGATCAAGGCAAAGGAGAGAATCCTAAGTTTAAGAAACGAACCGGTATCTCTGTGTTCGAGATTGGCCACTTGTTGTGGCTGGCTTCGAACAACACCTTAGGCAGATAGCAGTTGTGTCGACTACGGATAGCGTCGACATAGAAAGTATCATTTTATCGATAATCAGGTGTGTAGATCTCTAACACACACTCTCTAATTGTAATTTATGTGCAGTGGGCTAAAAAGCCAAAAAGTGGTTGTGTAGACAGTTGATTAAAACCCAAGAAGGGTTAGGCAAGGATGCCAGGTACGCAATCATAGAAATCTCTATGTATATTGAGACATATGAAAGCCTGTATGATGTTCTCTTTATGTATGTATGCATGGGGTGGGAATATAATATGAAAGGGGAAGTGCATGATGGGTCATATGGTGACCGGTGGTAGAAATCCCATGAATATAAACATGGGTCATATGGTGACCGGTGGTAGAAATCCCACGAATATAAACATGGGTCATATGGTGACCGGTGGTAGAAATCCCACAAATATAAATGTTAGATCACACAATGATCGGTGGCTATGCCACGTAGTGTATAGCAGATGGAGGGTTGATTGTAGAAATCTCCAAGGTGTGATGGTTGGTACGGGTTGGTGTGTAGAGGATGGAATTCTAGGATGGGTTGGGCCATTCATTATGTATTGTCTATCATGTATTATGATTGTTGCCTCTATGTATGGGCCAAGGCCCATAATGTGTTTGTGGGCCTTAGGTCAGTGTGTTCAGGATTTATACACTGAGTCTTGGTGACTCATCGCTTTCCTTTTTCTCTACTCTTTCAGATGAGTAGTAGATCGTGGACATGGGAGCCGAGACGGACTCGAGGGGTCATCAAGTTTTTTTCTATAGATTAAGTTTGGTTTTCTTTTTTTATTATTTCTTTGGGGCTATTTATGTAATAAGGCCTCCTTAACTTAGACTTCGATTTATTTTTGTTATGTCGGGATTTGCAAAACTTATGTTTTTTTAGTCTCCAAAATAAAATAAAATAATAAATGGGCTTTTCAACCCAATCAACGCAAGTAGTAAAGTTATTTACAAAATCTCACATTTAAGGGATTACTCGGCTAAAATAAACTAAGTTTTTCCAAAACCTTTCAGAGAAAAGTTTTCAATGTTCAACCCGTAGCATACCAGACCCGGTTGGAACTTATGGGCTGGGTTTGGGGTGTTACATAGGTTGCATAGTCTTGCCATCCCCATGAATTGATTTGTGCATGTCCATGTTTCATGCACATTAATCACATCTTCAATGGTCCTCCTACATAGTAAAAAAATCACATATTAATAAATTAACATGAAATAATATAAAATATGTACAAAAATCATGTGTTTAAGCAAAATTTCACATACTTTATAAATCCATGCCCAATATTACTAATGAACTAAAATTCACTTATTTTAAATAACAATTACTCAAGATGAACATATTTATTAAGTAAAAGGGTGGTAAAAATATATAGAAAAGCCCTATATAATTTTGAGTTTACACACCCAAAAACCATTGCTCGTCCCGAGTAATGTTCATGCACAACATAACTTTTGCTAAGGCAATTCTGTAAACTGATAAAATAGCATCAATCTTCGCAGATAATCATGCAGCAACAAAATCTCAAAAATACTTTTCATTGATAAGTAGCTTGAATGCAAATATTATTTCTAAACTTTATACTAAGCACATCGTAATATCAACATGAATAATAGTTTGCATGCATGCTCAAAGTCATACATAACATTCACCAATCAATATGCTTTCCTTATCAACTAAACATATCAATCCCAAGGTTTAATTAGTTGTCTTCATAAGTTGAGCTTAAAGTGATTCATCTCCACTAATGTAGTCGATATAATAACCCAATCAATAGGTCTTTTATTTGGTTGTAATGGGGTTAGGCTAAAGGTAGGGATAAAGAAAAGTGAATTTTAGGTTCAATCATCTTAACCCTAACTTGTCTTGGATCTTTTTGTGTCACAACCTTCATAAAATTGGGTCTTTGGAACATGCCCAAACTTATTTTGAACTCATGCTCAACTTTTATTATTTCTGACTTTGAGCAAACTTTGCTTTTTATTTTTGAGAGTTTGAGCAATCTTTTCTTTACTTTTTATTATTTTGAACAAACTTACCTTTGTTCTTTTTTTTTATTGAATCATTTGAAGAGCATGTACATCTTTTCATATTTTTCCTCAAACTTGGACCACAAAGAAAAATTTAATCAAGATAGGTGTAGGAGAATAGGATAAAATAAAAAAGATGATAGTATGACTTATAATGTAGGTATTTTTCAATAAATAGGTCATTAAGCTTAAAAATTAAGTTTCAAGTATTAATATAAATAGGTTAACTTGAAAGGATCATACATGTCTATTTCTAAGGAAATCAATTTTTCATGGCAAATACTACATAAGACTAAATATCATACAAGCATTCCATGTAACACCCCTAACCAATATTCGTCGCTGGACTAAGGTTAAGAGGCATTATCGGATATAACAGAACATTTTACAGACATTACAACATAAATCATACTCATACAGTCCCTTTAGAAAGTCTACGAGACCTTAAACATACTTTAGAGAAGGTTCGGGACCGAACCGATCTTATACGGAAACTTTACAAAACTTAGAAAATTCTTCTTCCAAAACAGGGCACACGCCCATATGGCTAGGCCGTGTGCCTCACACGGCCGTGCCTTGGGCCATGTCTCAGCTCACGTGCAAAACTGACTAAAATGACATGGCCTATCACACGCCCATGTGTTTGGCTATTGTGCAACACTGACTAGAAACACACAGCTTGTCACATGCCCATGTGTCTGGATCGTGTGCAACACTGCCTTGCTTCGAATTGGGACAGTGAAGGACACAGTCGGGGCACACGCCCGTGTGCTCAACCATGTGGGCAATTATAGGCCATTTTCAAGGCCAATTTGCCACCCATTTTGGGTCAAACCTACAAGCATCAACCAAGCAATAATTTATGTCCGAAAAGCAGTCAAAACATACCAATTCAATATACCAACCTCTCATAAAAAACATACTAACTTTTGCACCACATAACATGGACTAAATTCACCCATATTCACATTCATTATCAAGCCATATCACATGGCTATTTATACACATTTCAAAACATAACCTAAGTTCTCTAGTCTATACATGCCATACTTCAATATATATAGTTTCAAAAGGTACCAAATATAGTTCAATAGTGTGGTGATGATCCTAGACAATCCCCGAGCTTCTAGTAGCTTTGATAATCTATAAAACAATGCAAACTCACACAAAGTAAGCTTTCAAAAGCTTAGTAAGCCATATATACAAATAAACTTATCACATAGAACAATTATAAACTAATTCATACATATGGTTCATGGCATGACACAATCATAAGACATATTTCTCTTATATCTCAATTGTTCATATCCACTTATTCAAGCTCAAATATCAAATGATCATATATATACATACCTTTCTTTGCCAAATTTCATATATACGTACCGGAAATTGAATGCACATTCGCATACTCATTCATTTCTTGGAATGCCCATTGAACCGTTCGGAATCAATAAGGATACTCAGTTAGCTCGAAACTCGTACAATGCCAACGTCCCAGACGTGGTATTACATGTAATCAATATCGATGCCACAGTCCTAGTAGGGTCTTACACGAAATCATATACGATGTCGATGTCCTAGACATGGTCTTACACGTAAATCTCAAATCCATGCCAACGTCCCAGATGTGGCCTTACACGATAACACATATCGGAATCCTATGTCATGACATACATATCCTGACTACTTCTTAAGGTTCGTACGGGACTTTTCAGACGTCGTCACATTATCGAAACTTTTTCAGATTTCATATTTACAGCTCATATCACCATATATCACAATTTATACACATGAAAGTATTAATAATTCAATTTAAACACATTTATTTGTATATCAACTTACCTCGTACGGATACGAACGGATAAAAATGACTACTCGACCACTTTCGATTTCCCTCAATCAAAATCCTTTTTCTTTGGTTCTTGATCTATACACATTCAAATTTAACTCTTTTATTCACCAAATCATTCAATTTAGTCCATATACACATATTTAGGGTATTTTACAAATCAGCCCTCACATTTTCACATTTTGACATTTAAGTCCCTAATTCACAAAATTAAAAAATATACAAAATTTCATTACACTATAGTTTGGCCGAATCTTCGCTTATCTCAAATAAGCCCACATATTTCATTTATTTTACATTTTGACTCCTCAATTTCTCATTTTCACAAATTAGCCCGTAATACTCAAATTCATCAAAATTAAAAAAAACATATTAATCTATCACATATCTTTCATATTTCATCAACTATCATCACAAAGCTTACAAAATCATCAATGGCATAACTCACAATCTTCATCAATTTCATGAATTAAGGCATAGGCTTAAGGGAACACGAAGCAACGATCACAAAAACGTAGAAGTTATCAAAAACCGAAACAAAAACATACCTTAATCAAGACTTGGAAGTGCCAAACTCTAAGCTTAATCTATTTCTTTTTTTTTCTTGCTATTTTTTGCCAAAGATGAACATAATGGCCATCTAATTGTTGTTATTTTAATTATATTAACACTAATTACCAAATACAAATTTTAACCTTTTTCTTATCATTAACATTCCACTAACTAATGTCCAATCATGTCATTTCATGAATTCAATGGTCCATTTACAACATAATGACCTCACATTTAAAGAGATACAGCAATTCGGCACTTAGTCAAATAGAAAGCTATTTTTACATTTTTTTAATTTAGTCCTTTTTGTAAATTAAACACACAAATAATAAAATTAAAACAAAGATAGAAATTTCACACATACCAATTCACATGCTGTAGGCTCAAAAAATAATATTAAAATATTTTTTTGACTCGGATTTGTGGTCCTGAAACCACTATTCTAACTAGGGTCTAAACCAGGCCGTTACATTCCATCACTCAAGATAACATAAGAATAACTTAGATAAAATTAGAAGTCATGCTTGGATTTGAACATAAGTATGAACAAAACCTCTTTCTAAACATTCATTTATTTTAACATACTTAAGTAAAAAGATTGAAACATACTTTAAAAATTCATGCAGAATACCTTACCCACTCATTGTGAAAACAAAGTAATGAATGAAAACTAAACACCAGGTAGGGTTGAAAGAAAAGAAAGGTGAGTCATAAATACTGCTTAAGCACCAAGTCTTTCTCCACAATCCAATGCTAGACATGTTTACTCCCATTACCACATCATTTTATTTTTTCTATTGAAGAGATATTGAGCTTATATTATTCATACTTGCTATTTTCTTATGCGAAAGCAAAAATTCTAACTAAAATGAAATAAAAACTAAAGACAAGAAATTCCCCCCTTTTATTTATTTGACTTATCTTCCTTGTCTTCCTCCCTTGATGTTTCATCCTCTCTTGCATTTTCATCTTCCTTCCATGACTCGAAGATATAATGACTACCATACTTTCTTATAATTCACTGGGATCTTGGATTTGTCACAATATTAAGAACTTGTTGAAGAAAATCACAATTTATATTTGTCATCATGGTAAAGTATTCATCTTTCTCAACATCAAGTAAGTTAAACAAATCATTAATGAACTTAGAAATTAGGGATACCTTTTTCTTGCGAACAAGAACTTCATTAGCATTTGAGTTAGTCAAATTCGCATAGAACTCTCAAACTAACTCCTCTTGAGGCAAAGATCGTACATCGTAAAAATAATTCTAATTGAGGGCATTAATTGTCTTTCAAATCGGAAAAATGCACAACCATCTTATCATTGCTTTCCAAGTTGAAACCTTTTCCCAGCATCATAGGTTGATTCTTAAAGATGGAATCAAACCTTTCTTTTACTTACTCATCTTGAACCACAATGAGATTTTCGGTAGAGGTTTTGGAAGATCTAGTTATTTTACGAGACATGGTGACTTTTCCCAAAAATTAGGCAAAATTTTGGCAAAAAGAAGGGAGAAGAATCTAAAATGGATAAAGCAAGGGATTTGCGACAGCAATTGGCTTGCGGCAATAACAGGCTTACAGTGGCATGAAGCTTGTAACGATAATAGGATGCTGTAGCGATAAGACTGCAGTGACGGTAGAGTTGCTCCGGTAAAACGCTTGCGGTGGCAAGACTAAGGCTTTGCGACAAGGGAAGGATTTTGGGCAAAATTTTGGGATTTAGGCCAATGGCTAAAAGGAAAAAGAATGAGTGGTTAGTGTTTAAGCTAATTGCTTGAATGGTTGTGAAAATTATTGTGGTAGAGAAGGGTTTATATAATGGTGAATTAGGGTAATTTTGTAGCAAAATTTTAGCTATTTTAAGTGACTTGGGATGCAAGTAAATATGAAGGGAAAAATGGTGGCAAATTTAGGGTTGTAGGGAACCCTTATGGACGACAAAAATTGGTAAATTTCTCCTTTTTGTTGTTCAGGCCTTAAGCCCAAATTATATTTACAAACTAGAATACTTAAGATAAAATAAATTGATTAGTATTTGGGCCAATTTGACCCCCTTATTAAACATAAACAATTAAAGTTAATTGTAACACCCCTAACCCGTATCCTTCACCAGAGTAGGGTTATGAGGTATTACCAATCAACACATATCACTTAATATACATAACTCATGCATTTATGCATTCATACTCAAATATCATTTAATCACAATCACATTGTCCCTTATAGGAGCCTACGAGGCCTTAAACATGCTTTAGAAGTGGTTCGGGACTAAACCGATAACTCAGGAAATTTTTAGAAACATAGAAAAAATTTCAACCATTCAGGGGTCACACGCCCGTGTGAACAGGCTGTGCGCCCCACATGGCTCAAGACACGCCCGTGCCTCAGGTCCTATGGAAACAGGGCATACATACTGACTTGGGTCACACGGCCAACCACACGCCCGTGTATCCAGCTCGTGTGCCCTTTGAAGTGGCCACACACACCTGTGTGTCAGGCCGTGTGCTAGGCCATGCCAAACCTATAGGTATACTGGCTTATGCAATACGGCCAAGTCACACGCCCGTGTGTGAGACCGTGTGGAGCTTACTGACTTCAATTCAATTTCAACACTAGGGGACACACGGCTGTGTAACATGACTGTATGTCACACAAGCTGAGACACACGCCCGTGTGGACAAAAATAGGCCATTTGTAAGGCCAATTTGCCACCCCATTTTGCACATACCTACACAAGTACAAATCGTACCATTTCAAGGCACAAGTATGCAGTCAAAAGTTATTAACCAATACATAAATCATTTTATATCTATCTCCAACCATGCAAGTCACAAATATGTCATGACTTGCTATTTAATTACATACCAAATTCACATATACAATTCAATTTACAAATTAATTTCAAACATACATTATCAAGCATTAATTCACAAACACATAACTTCCAAATTATCACCTTCAATCACCTAACATAAGTCAATTTACCAAACTCAAAATAGAACTATTTGCACATTTATAACATCATCATGTTGAGAAACCATAATTTATACATATTTTAACCCCATGCTTGGCTTATTTTTGGATGAATATTCATTAGATTTGATGAATTCGATGCTCCTAATCCTTTAATTTCATGTTTTATACTCAGAAGAGCTTAGGGAGTCAAAAATAATGAAAAATGAGCCAAAAAGGGGCAAAATGGGCATACCTTAGAAACCAACACGGCATGGGCTATCAAACACGACTATGTGTCATGAGCAGAATTGAACACGGCCTGGATCAATGTACACGGGCAGAACACATGGTCGTGTATGGCGAGCGCGGTCTAAGAAATCAAACACGGGCGTGTCCCTATCATGTTAGAGTTTAATTCTATTTAGAATAGGATACATGTGGGCCAAGAGAGGTGTTCCAAAGCCTATATAAACACCCTAGGGGGCAACCTAAATGAGGACGCTGAGTAGAAGGTAGAAAATACTTGAAGGCAGCCATCGAGAGCAGCTTAGGAGAAGGATCTCCATGAAGACTGAAGGCCTCCCATCAAATTCTTTAGAAGTTTTTGGGTTTTCTTATGTTTTGTTGTTTTCCTTATTTTAAGATGTTTTCTTTTATTAGTATGATCTGAATCCCTTAGATACCTAACGGGATGAAACCTAAGATGGATCTTATTATTATTTGATTTATAAGATAAATACTTGTTCTTATTCTTAATTATGAGTTCTTATTCTTGTTTTGATAATCCAGGTTTTTGATTCAAGTTGAATGTGCTTATTCAAAGGAGCAAAAGTCACTGTTTAAGAGTAGATCAACACAATTAAGCAGAGTTGATTGCAACCTTAGAAATAGGGTGACGAAAATCTGTTAGATTAGAGTCAAATCTAATAAGGGAATCCATATATCGAGTTAATGCGACAATAGGGGTTTTAATTAGAAAGAGATTTTAATTAATCAACCTAGAGTTAGTTGTTTTTAGTCTTGAAAGAGATATTAACATAAATCAGGGATTTCTATGGATAAAGTCAAGTGAATAAATCGTATGAATCAAAAGTAATAAGTGAAGTCTAGGTGGATTCTTCCTTAGGTATTGCCTGTCTCATAAAGTAGTCTAAAGTATTTTCCCAATTCGTTCTATATCTTATTTTTAATTTAATTTTAGTTTAAAAGAAATCACTCCAAATCTTAGGCTAGATAATAAAAAGATAATAATTACTAGTACTCTTGGTCCTTGTGGATACGATATTACCAGTCTTAGCATAACTATACTATTAAACGATAGGTGCGCTTGCCTTTATTGTGATCATAGTTTGTAACAGACCGAATCTGACCCTAATCGGAAAGGTGGTTTTGGGACCACGAATCTGAGCCCGAGAAATGTTTACATATTATATTTAGTGTTTATTATGTATGTATTTATATGTGTGAAAGTTTCGTAGAAAAATTTTATCGTTTAAGTGTCGAATTAGATAAAAAGGACTTAATCGCATAAAAAGTAAAAGTGGCCAACTAAAGTGAAATGTGTTAAATTGAGCATGGCTCTTTAATGTGAGGTATTAAAAGGGCAAATAGCCCATTTTAAGGTTAATGGTCGGCCACCTTAGTTGCATGTAATAGTGTTTGGATTATTATAATGTATGTTATTACATTATATGTTAAAATAATGAATAAATATATGTTAATAAAACAATAAAATAAAATCCACTCATTTTGTTCATCTTTGGCGAAAGAAACACAAAAGAAAAGGGAGAAAAGCCTTTGAACATTCGGCATTATTCAAGCAAAATTGGGTAAGAAATCTAGCTCGGTTTTTGTTAATTTTTACGTTTTGAGATCGTTGCTTAGTATATTACCCACCCATGCTAAAATTTCTAAGATTAGTGTGTATATATGAATCGCCATGGATGAATTCTTGAGGTTTTGATGTTTAATGATGTTAGATGAAAGGTATGTTAAAAATTAGTATATTATGTGTTGGAAGTTTTGGTGAAATTGTGTTTATAGGGCCAATTTGTAAAAAATAAAATTTTAGAGGGCTTGATTGCAAAATAAATGAAAGATATGGACTTGTGTAGTCCTTATACACATTCGGCCTTTAAAGAGTATGGGGTAATTTGATGTATTTTGAGTTTTATGCAAATAGGACTAAATTGTAAAGTTGTGAAATAATAGGGGTAAAATAGTAATTTGCCCATTTATGTGCTTAGGGACTAAATTGAGATGAATTGTGCTTGAATAAGCTAAATTTAATGTGTTTTAGATCAAGAGCAAAGAAAAACGGAGTTAGATCGGGGAAAGACAAAGGTTCTCGAATAGCCGATTCGCACGGCCTATCGACAACCGAGGTAAGTCCCTAAGCTGAAATTTGTTAAAGAATTATTCAAGAACTCATTAAATGATAATGTGTGATAAAATTTTGATATATAATCATGTTAGCCGAATGTATATATATATGTGTGTATGAGATTGATTTCATAAATTTGATAATATGAGATGAATTAGTGTATCAATGTAATTTGTGAAATTGTACAATGAAGTAATGATTTATTTGTTTAAGGTGAATAAGTTAGTTGATTTGGATATGTAATATAGATATGAGGTGTGTGGAATGATTGATTATATTGATGTATTCGGGCTTAGTGGCTTAGCTTCGTCTTTGATATATTCGCTTAGTGCCTAGCGTGCTTTATGCCTAGGTGATATATTCGGGCTTAGTGCCTAGGGCTTCGTCTTGGTGATATATTCGGGCTTAGTGCCTAGCGGTGCTTCGTCTTGGTGATATATTCGGTTTAGTGCCTAGCGAGTGCTTTATGCCGATGATATGCTATAAGAGGAAAGCTTGAACATCAAACAAGGTGAAATGTTTATATAGGGTTATGTGGTAAAGGTTCGGTAAGAACTAATCCACCATTTTAGTAAGGAATGAAGTGAACAAAAGAATTCTTAATGTATAATTAAAGATCGGTGATATTTGTGATAAAAGTGCTTGTTCTTGTGTATAAATGGAAATAGAAGATCGATGCCTAGATTGGTTTTCGATGTTATTGTATTGATATTTAAGTAAAGAGTATTACTATTATTCAATGATCTATATTTTATATAATGAAATAATTATGTGTTATATTATATGCTCATTATATTTATGTATGCTTGGGACTTACTAAGCTAGTAAGCTTACTATGTGTGTATCTTTGTTTATCTTTGTTTTATAGATTGTGATTCAACTACGGGCTCAAAGGATCATCCGTGAAGTTAAACACTATCGACTTTCTTTTGGTATTAAAACTTAGTTTGTTATTTTAAAAGGGCATGTATAGGCTAGATTAAAACGTATAACTAATGTTTTGTAATAGTGTAAATATGCTAGCTATACGAAAATGGCTATCTATTTTGAATAACTTGTTTCGTGTTTTGATGATATTGTTTGCTCATGCCATGAACTATTATTTATGCTTGATTATGGTTTAACATGTGTGTGAGTGGCATTATTGTTCATGCATGTTAGATTGTGATAAGAAAGACTTATTAATTGGTTCATGTTAATGAGCTTAATATTTGGTATATTCATTGATAATGTTTGGACTAAGATTCGGCTATGAGAAATGGTAAATGATAGTTATGGTTTAGGTAGGTTCGGTTAGAAGCTAGTCTTTCATAAAATGCAACAAAACAGCTTGTAGTAGCAGCAGTGATGTGAGTTAGAAAAATCACCAAAAATAGGGTATATTGAATTAGAAGGTGAATGAGATATGAAATTAAACCTTATTGTGTTTATTTTTACATAAAAGAAACAGAGTAGGCAAACGATTTATATATTATGAGATAATTAAGTTTTAGTGAGACCTGCTCTGAATGAATTCATGAGTCACTGTTCTGTTTTGGAAAAATTGTCAAAAATTGTACAAAAATCATTAAGAATCATGGTTTATATGTTTAGAACCCTTAATGAGTCTATTTTTCATTGGTATAAACAAGAACATTATAGGAAATTTGTGAAATGAGATAACTGTATTTTTGTAGAGACAGGTCAGAATTGTCAAGCAGTGTAATAAGGGTAACTTTGATGAATAAACTGTACTAATTGGCCACATGAAAATTCTGTAAAAATTATGGTGTAAATTTATATGAGTTTAGTTTCAAGAAAAATTTACGGATCTAAATTTAGAGTTTTGAAACTCGAGTTATGGTCAATTTGGTCAGCATGAGGCAGTTGAACAGCTTTAAAATCTTACACCCCGAGTTAATAGTCAAGTCAAGCATGTGATGTATGAAGTGAAATATATATATATATATATATATATGTATATGCTGCAATATGTTTTAAGTATACAATCGCCATTGATATTTGGGTCATAAGTATTAAGTATATGAACATGGTTTTGTGGCATATTAGTTAATTCGAGTATTTGGATATGTATAGATGATATTAATATGGTTGAAATTTTAAAGTATAGTTTGCATATGTATTATAAGTAACTAAGCATGAGTAACTTTATCTAGTTGTGTGTTTCATATGTACAAATTTAACTAATATGAATTAGTGGATGATTGCTATTGGATTTAGAAATTATATCGTGAAGAAATTGATATAACGTTGTGTATGAAAATGATAAATGATTGTGTGAAATCTGTATTATCTCGGTAATGCCTCGTAACCCTATTCCGGCGACGGATACGGGTTAGGGTGTTACATTTATTATATCGAGCTACGGTTTAGTCGATTCTAGGACTACCGTAGTATGAAAGAGTCTAGCTATACATGCCTTTAAATTGTATATATGATAGTGTGGTGACTTCGACAATTTCGATTGTATTTTATATAGTAAATGGATTACGATCCCGATAGAGCCGTGGCCGATGATGTGGAGAGTGTCGCGTACTGGTCTCGCACATGGATCGATGCCACTAGACTCTCAACCGATTCACGGGTAACCACGAGGAGAGGCTAAACAAGCCTTCTATCAAATGATGAATGAATGGTTTGCCCAGTTTATTCAGAATAATCCAACAGTACAACAACCTCCACCCCCGAATAATCCAACTCCGGTACCTTTAGCACCCCCTATGATAGATCCAATGAGATCTAGTAGGCCTCCTGTTGATAAAAATTAGGAAATTTGGGGCCGAAGAATTCAAGGCCAATGATAATGATGATGCAGAGCGAGCTGAATTGTGGCTTGATAACACTATTCGAGCACTTGATGAGCTATCCCGCACCTGCATTTAATGTTTGAAATGTGCTATATCCTTGCTCCGGGACACTGCCTATCATTGGTGGAATACACTAGTATCAGTGGTTCCAAAAGAAAAAGTGACATGTGATTTCTTTCAGAATGAGTTCCGCAAGAAATATATCAGCCAGAGGTTCATCGACCAGAAACGTAAAGAATTCCTTGAATTAAAATAGGGGCAAATGACCGTGACGGAATATGAGCGAAAGTTTGTCAGATTGAGCCGATATGCTCGAGAGTGTGTATCAACTGAAGCCATTATGTGCAAGAGGTTTGAAGATGGCTTGAATGAAGACTTAAAGTTGCTTGTTGGCATTCTTGAAATCAAAGAGTTTGTGACACTTGTTGAGCGAGCTTGCAAAAGGTCAAGAGCTCGGGAAGGAGAAAAGAAAGGCCGAGACCAAGCTAGAGATGCTCGTAAGAGACCGTCGGGTAAGAATTTTCATTCCACATCTAAGAAGTTTAGAGATGGCTTCATCGACACAAAGCTACTTGATTCATCTAGACGTGATCGACCTCCGATGGATTCTGAGCTACCTCGATGACCGGTGTTGGTAACGCCCCACGTAATCGAGTTGAATGTAAACATTGTGGAAAATGGCATCCCAGGAGTTGTAGAGTTCGTGACCGGTCTTGTTTTAAATGTGGATCCTCAGACCATTTTATTCGAGAGTGCCCGATGTTAACTGAGTCGAATACAGCACAGAACTCTAGACCAAGTAGTGCATCAGTACGGGGCAGACCACCCGGACATTCTGGCAATGTAGGTGGTAGTCAGAGAGGGACAAAGAACACAACAGATCGATCAGAGGCTAGAGCTCCAGCAAGAGCTTATGTTACTCGAGCTAGAGAGGATCTCGCTTCTCCGGATTACATTCTTGGTACTTTCACCCTTTATGATACTACTGTGATTGCATTGATTGATCCTGGTTCGACCCATTCATATGTATGTGAAACTCTGGTATTCAGTAAGACTCTGCTAGTTGAGTCTACTAAGTTTGTGATTCGGGTATCCAATCCTTTGGGTAGATGTGTGTTTGTTAATAAAGTGTGTAAAAGTTTCCCATTGATGATTCGGGATTTTTGTTTCCCAGTTGATTTAATGCTGTTGCCTTTCGATGAGTTTGATATAATTCAGGAATGGATGGTTAACTTCACATGATGCGGTGGTGAATTGCAAAAGAAAGCTTATCGATTTGAGACACCGAATGGTGAGATCATTAGAATCGAATCCATGATTCGTGGGTTTCCTCTGATTATATCATCAATGTTAGCTCAAAAGTATGTGAGAAAAGGGTGTGAAGCTTATTTGGCTTATGTGCTGGATAATAAAGTGTTTGAGAAACAGATTGAATCTGTACCGATTGTATGTGAATACTCAGATGTGTTTCCTGAAGAACTACCGGGTTTACCCCTATACGAGAGATTGAGTTTGGCATTGAATTAGCTCCGAGAACGACTCCGATCTCAATAGCTCCATATCGGATGGCACCTACTGAGCTAAAAGAGCTGAAAGCACAGTTGCAAGAGTCAACAGATAGGGGCTTTGCACGACCAAGTTTCTCTCCTTGGGGTGCACCAGTTCTTTTTGTGAGAAAGAAAGATGGAACGATGCGAATGTGTATTGATTATCGGCAACTGAATAAGGTAACTATAAATAATAAGTACCGTTACCTCGGATTGATGATTTGTTTGATCGGTTGAAAGAGGCGTCGATATTTTCGAAGATAGACTTGAGATCGGGTTATTATCGATTCTTGAGTCGAGATACGATGTGCCAAAGGCGCATTTGGACGAGGTACGGACATTTTGAGTTTTTGGTAATGCCTTTTGGGCTTACTAATGCACCGCTATTTTTATGGATTTGATGAATCGGGTTTTAGGCGGTTTTGGATCGATTTGTGGTGGTGTTTATGGATGACATATTGATCTACTCCAAAGATGAAATTGAACACTGAACATTTGAGGTTAGTGCTACAAACTTTGCGAGATCATCACCGTATGCAAAGTTTAGTAAGTGTGAGTTCGGATGAAAGAGGTCACTTTTTGGGACATGTGGTTTCACATCGGGCATTCGAGTTGATCCGAACAAAATCTGGCTATACTTGATTGGAAGCCACCAAAAATGTTTCGAGATTCAAGTTTTCGGGACTTGCGGGTTACTATCGACGATTTGTGAAAGATTTTTCTATGATAGCTACCCGTTGACAAGGTTATCGCAGAAAGATGTCCGGTTCGAGTGGTCGAAAAATGTCGAAAAGTTTTGATCGGTTGAAAGCCCTTTTGATGAAGCTCCGAGATTAGTTCAGCCTGAATCGGGTAAAGAATTCGTTGTTTATTCTGATGCTTCTTTAAATGGTTTGGGCTGCGTTTTGATGCAAGGAAGGCAAAGTGGTAGCCTACGCTTCAAGACAATTGAAGCCGCACGGAAAAATTACCCGACGCATGACTTAGAGCTTGCAGCCATTGTTTTCGCATTGAAAATTTGGCGTCACTATTTATTTGGCGAGAAATGTCACATTTATTCAGATCATAAAAGTCTAAAGTATTTAATGACTCAGAAAGACCTGAATTTGAGACAACGCAGGTGGCTAGAACTGTTGAAAGACTATGAATTGGTGATTGACTATCACCCGGGAAAAGCTAATGTTGTTGCGGATGCGTTAAGTCAGAAATTATTAGTTGCTCTTCGTGCATTAAATGCACAGATGGCTATGTCTAGTGATGGTTCGATCATAGTCGAGTTGCGAGCAAGACCGATGTTTATCCAACGAATTTGTGATGCACAGAAAGTTGACAAGAATATGATTGCTAAACGAATTCAGTGTGAAAAAGGTGCAGAGTCAGATTTTCAGATTGATGCAAATGACTGTTTGAATTTTAAAAGCGAATGTGTGTTCCAAAGAACCCGATTTGATCTGAGATGATTTTGAGTGAGGCTCATAGTGGCCAACTATCGATACATTCGGTAGCACGAAAATGTATAACGACTTGAAACAGTTCTATTGGTGGCCTAGTATGAAACGTGATATATCTGAATTTGTTTCAAAGTGCCTAATTTGTCAGCAAGTAAAAGCAGAGCATCAAGTGCCTTCTGGGTTGCTTCAGTCGATCATGATACTTGAGTGGAAATGGGATAAAATTACAGTGGATTTTGTATCCGGTCTTCCTATGACACCGAGTAAGAAAGATGCCCTATGGGTGATAGTTGATAGATTGACTAAATCAGCTCATTTTGTGCCGATTCGTACAGACTTTTCACTCGATAAATGTGCCAAATTGTATGTTTCACTGATTGCAAGATTGCATGGTGTACCGAGCTCCATTGTGTCAGACGAGACCCGAGATTTACATCGCGGTTTTGGAAGAAGTTGCAAAATGCTTTAGGTACTAAACTACATTTTAGTACTGACCTTTCATCCATGAGCAGGACCGGTCGATCGAGCGAACTATTCAAATACTTGAGGACATGTTGAGATGTTGCGTTCTCAAGTTTGAAGGTGCGTGGGAACGATACCTACCTTTGATTGAATTTGCTTACAATAATAGTTTTCAATCAAGTATCAAAATGGCACCTTATGAAGCCTTATACGGGCAAAATGTCGAACACCATTATCTTTGGATGAGCTCGGTGAAAATAAGATACAGGGTTGATTTGATTAAAGAGATCGAATGAAAGTGGCCATAATCAAAGATAATTTGAAAGTCGCATCGGATCGACAAAAGTCCTATCTGATTTGAAACGTAAAGATATTGAATTCGGATCGGAGATCGAGTCTTTTAAAGGTTTCACCATGGAAGAAAGTGCTCCGTTTTGGCCGGAAAGGCAAGTTAAGCCGAGGTTTATTGGACCGTATGAAATCATTGAACGTGTTGGGCTGTTGCTTATAAATTGAAGCTACCTCTGAATTAGAAAAGATATACGATGTATTTCATGTTTCTATGCTCGTAGATCAGATCGATCCGTCACATGTGATTGCTCCGTCGAGATTGAGATACTGATGCGATATGACGATGAGGAAAAGCCGATCCGTATTCTAGCTCGGAAATGAAAGAGCTAAGAAACAAAAAGATTTCCTTAGTGAAGGTGTTATGGAATCGACATGGAGTTGAAGAGGCAACGTTGGAGCTCGAGGATTCAATGAGGCAACAATATCGACATTGTTTAACGGTAAGATTTTCGGGACGAAAATCCTTAAGGGGAGAGTTGTAATGAATCGAATCGACCCTAATCGGAAGGTGGTTTCGGGACCACGAATCTGAGCCCAGAAATGTTTACATATTATATTTAGTGTTTATTATGTATGTATTTATATGTGTGAAAGTTTCAGAGAAAAATTTTATCGTTTAAGTGTCGAATTAGATAAAAGGACTTAATCGCATAAAAAGTAAAAGTGGCCAACTAAAGTGAAATGTGTTAAATTGAGCATGGCTCTTTAATGTGAGGTATTAAAAGGGCAAATAGCCCATTTTAAGGTTAATGGCCGCCACCTTAGTTGCATGTAATAGTGTTTAGATTATTATAATGTATGTTATTACATTATATGTTAAAATAATGAATTAATATATGTTAATAAAACAATAAAATAAAAGCCACTCATTTTGTTCATCTTTGGCGAGAGAAACACAAAAGAAAAGGGAGAAAAGCCTTTGAACATTCGGCATTATTCAAGCAAAATTGTGTAAGAAATCTAGCTCGCTTTTGTTAATTTTACGTTTTGAGATCGTTGCTTAGTATATTACCCGACCCATGCTAAAATTTCTAAGATTAGTGTGTATATATGAATCGCCATGGATGAATTCTTGTGGTTTTGATGTTTAATGATGTTAGATGAAAGGTATGTTAAAAATTAGTATATTATGTGTTGGAAGTTTTGGTGAAATTGTGTTTTAGGGCCAATTTGTAAAAATAAAATTTTAGAGGGCTTGATTGCAAAATAAATGAAAGATATGGACTTGTGTAGTCCTTATACACATTCGGCCTTTAAAGAGTATGGGGTAATTTGATGTATTTTGAGTTTTATGCAAATAGGACTAAATTGTAAAGTTGTGAAATAATAGGGTAAAATAGTAATTTGCCCATTTATGTGCTTAGGGACTAAATTGAGATGAATTGTGCTTGAATAAGCTAAATTTAATGTGTTTTAGATCAAGAGCAAAGAAAACGGAGTTAGATGGGGAAAGACAAATGTTCTCGAATAAGCCGATTCGCACTACTTATCGACAACCGAGGTAAGTCCCTAAGCTGAAATTTGTTAAAGAATTATTCAAGAACTCATTAAATGATAATGTGTGATAAAATTTTGATATATAATCATGTTAGTAATGTATATATATATGTGTGTATGAGATTGATTTCATAAATTTGATAATATGAGTTGAATTAGTGTATCAATGTAATTTGTGAAATTGTACAATGAAGTAATGATTTATTTGTTTAAGGTGAATAAGTTAGTTGATTTGGATATGTAATATAGATATGAGGTGTGTGGAATGATTGATTATATTGATGTATTCGGGCTTAGTGCCTAGCAGGCTTCGTGCCGGTGATATATTCGAGCTTAGTGCCTAGAGGCTTCGTGTGGTGATATATTAGGGCTTAGTGCCTAGCTTGTGCTTCGTCTTTGATATATTCGCTTAGTGCCTAGTGCTTTATGCCTTGATATGCTATAAGAGGAAGTCTTGAACATCAAACAAGGTGAAATGTTTATATAGGGTTATGTGGTAAAGGTTCGTAAGAACTAATCCACCATTTTAGTAAGGAATGAAGTGAACAAAAGAATTCTTAATGTATAATTAAAGATCGGTGATATGTGTGATAAAAGTGCTTGTTCTTGTGTATAAATGGAAATAGAAGATCGATGCCTAGATTGGTTTTCGATGTTATTGTATTGATATTTAAGTAAAGAGTATTACTATTATTCAATGATCTATATTTTATATAATGAAATAATTATGTGTTATATTATATGCTCATTATATTTATGTATGCTTGGGACTTACTAAGCTAGTAAGCTTCTTGTGTGTGTATCTTTGTTTATCTTTGTTTTATAGATTGTGATTGAACTACGGGCTCAAAGGATCATCCGTGAAGTCAAACACTACGACTTTTGGTATTAAAACTTAGTTTGTTATTTTAAAAGGGCATGTATAGGCTAGATTAAAACGTATAACTAATGTTTTGTAATAGTGTAAATATGCTAGCTATGCGAAAATGGCTATCTATTTTGAATAACTTGTTTCGTGTTTTGATGATATTGTTTGCTCATGCCATGAACTATTATTTATGCTTGATTATGGTTTAACATGTGTGTGAGTGGCATTATTGTTTATGCATGTTAGATTGTGATAAGAAAGACTTATTAATTGGTTCATGTTAATGAGCTTAATATTTGGTATATTCATTGATAATGTTTGGACTAAGATTCGGCTATGAGAAATGGTAAATGATAGTTATGGTTTAGGTAGGTTCGGTTAGAAGCTAGTCTTTCATAAAATGCAACAAAACAGCTTGTAGTAGCAGCAGTGATGTGAGTTAGAAAAATCACCAAAAATAGGGTATATTGAATTAGAAGGTGAATGAGATATGAAATTAAACCTTATTGTGTTTATTTTTACATAAAAGAAACAGAGTAGGAAAAAGATTTATATATTATGAGATAATTAAGTTTTAGTGAGACCTGCTCTGAATGAATTCATGAGTCACTGTTCTGTTTTGGAAAAATTGTCAAAATTTTAAAAAATCATTAAGAAGCATGGTTTATATGTGTATAACCCTTAATGAGTCTATTTTTCATTGGTATAAACAAGAACATTATAGAAAATTTGTGCAATGAGATAACTGTATTTTTGTAGAGACAGGTCAGAATTGTCAAGCAGTGTAATAAGGGTAAATTTGATGAATAAACTGTACTAATTGGCCACATGAAAAATTCTGGAAAAATTATGGTGAAAATTTATATGAGTCTAGTTTCAAGAAAAATTTACCGATCTAAATTTCGAGTTTTGTAACTCAAGTTATGGTCGATTTTGTCAGCATGAGGCAGTTGAACAGCTTTAAAATCTTACACCCCGAGTTAATAGTCAAGTCAAGCATGTGATGTATGAAGTGAAATATATATATATATATATATATATATGTATATGCTGCAATATGTTTTAAGTATACAATCGCCATTGATATTTGGGTCATAAGTATTAAGTATATGAACATGGTTTTGTGGCATATTAGTTAATTCGAGTATTTGGATATGTATAGATGATATTAATATGGTTGAAATTTTAAAGCATAGTTTGCATATGTATTATAAGTAACTAAGCATGAGTAACTTTATCTAGTTGTGTGTTTCATATGTACAAATTTAACTAATATGAATTAGTGGATGATTGCTATTGGATTTAGAAATTATATCGTGAAGAAATTGATATAACGTTGTGTATGAAAAATGATAAATGATTGTGTGAAACTGTATTGTCTGGTAATGCCTCGTAACCCTATTCCGATGACGGATACGGGTTAGGGGTGTTACATAGTTAGTTAGAGACACATCAAGTTTTTGGCATCATTGACGGGGACTAAGATATTAGGAACGTTAAATTTTTACTACTTTAGCCATTCTTATTTTATTGCAATTTAATTTTACTTTTTATTCGTTTTTACTTCTCTAATTTTTCTTTCTTTGCTTCTGACAGGAACTTTTAGTTTATGACTAGAAGGAACCCGCCAGGACCATTAGTTTTTGACAGCGATATAGAAGGTACCGCTGGCAGAAACCGAAGAGAAATAAGGTGAAGTCTACAAGACATAGAAGAAGAGCAAGAAGATGAAACCAATACTAATGACGAGATGGTCGACAATAATCTGCTACCTCCTGTGGTTGCCGCAAACTCGGTGAATCAAAATCTTGCTCCTCGTACTATGTATGATTATGCTAAACTAAAATGCTGCTTATGAATTCATTGAAGAGATGTCACTTAATAACTATAAGTAGCTAGTTATGAGGACAAAGTCGATAAAGATAGCAGGTGTTTTGAACCTCGACGAAGTGACCATGCTATCAAACCAGGTAGAGATGTTAACTAAAAAGATTGATGGTTTGTGTGATTCTTTGCAAGTACATCCAATTATGCAGTGCGATACAAATGGAGGAGGAATGAGTAATACAGAATATCCATCCTACAACCCTAGCATAGAAAGCGAATAGATGAACTATATGGGTAATAATTCTAGACCTCAGAATAATCCCTATAGTAACACTTATAATACAGGTTGGAAGAACCACCCAAACTTCTCATGGGGTGGTCAAGGAATTCAGAGACAACCCTACCCATAAGAGAACAAGTCAAACCTTGAGGAGATGCTAACAAAATTCATCGCGGTGTTAGAAGCCCATTTCCAAAACACCGAAATAGCACTAAAAAATTAGCAAGCATCGATTCAAGGGCTCGAGAACCAAATAGGACAACTTGCTAAGCTCATATCTAAATGGCCACAAGGCAGCTTGCCAAGAAACACTGAAACTAACCCAAAGGAGCAACTTCATGCCATCACTGCTACCATTTATTGAAGCTCTTTTGCAGATACCCATTTCAAAAAAAAAAAATTAAAAGAGCTTTTGACAAACAAACGAAAGTTAGACGATGCGTCGCATGTGGAGCTAAATGCAGTCTGCTCAGCTATTTTATAGAATAAACCACCTGATATATTAAAAGATCCAGGGAGTTTTACTATTCCTTGTTTAATTGGTAGTTTAGATGTTAATAATGCTTTAGCTGATTTAGGGGCGAGTATTAACTTCATGCCCTATAAAATGTTTAAGAAACTAGGTCTTGGGGAACCTAAAAAAACTAGGATGAGTATTCAACTCGCAGATAAAACCATTAGATTTCCTAGGGGAATTGTTGAGGATGTGCTTGTAAAATTTGATAAATTTATTTTCCCAAATGACTTTGTTGTTCTAGACATGGATGTGGATAGTAAAGCACCTTTAATCTTAGGGCGACCCTTTTTAGAAACTGCTAAAACTAGAATTGATGTTGGTACAAGTGAGCTCACACTTTGTGTAAGTAATGAAATGATCACTCTTCAGGCTCGTGACTTGGCTAGGACATCGAGTAATAAAGGTGAGTACATAAATTCTATTAATAACCATTCGGTTCAACCCTCTTTTCAGGAAGCATCTTGAAAATACTCAATTGAGCCATGTCATAGTTCTTGTGCCAACAATGAAATAACTCATGAGAAGCGAAGGCTTCAGATCGATGAATTAGACGGGTGTAGGACACATGCCAAAGAGAAATCAAGAAAATACGATGAACCAAAGCAACTTCATGACGAGCTTAAGGGTGGAACAAATCACTTGAAAGTTGGAGACCAAGTACAATTAGATGAAACAGATCTCCGAATAACCACGTCAGAGCTAAATCTGAATGGAGCAACTCCTTTTACGGTACTCAAAGTCTTTCCATATAGAATGGTCGAGGTAACTCACCCTAATGTAGCTACTTTTAAAGTAAATATTGCTCAACTTAAACCATATAATAGAACTGATAGCAGGAGAGAGGAGTATAATCTCCTCAAACCACCATGATAATGCGGATGAAAGGTAAGTCTAGCTTAAGACTCTAAATAAGCGCTTCTCAGGAGGCAACCCGAGCACTAACTTTTTTTATGTTCATATTTTTGATTTTTAGCACCTAACTAAAAATACTAACCAAATTAACAAGCGCAGGTTTTTCGCCCCACACGGCATTGCACACGATCGTGGCCGTGGCCGTGTGGATACCATGGGTAGGTACATGGGAGTGGCGGAGATCGTGCGAAAATAGAATGAAAAATTTCCCCAAAACACGGGCTCCGACTAAATGCCATAGCTGTGCGATATGGCCGAGGTCGATACTGAGTAAATGACACGGGCGTGCGACACGCCCGTGCTCAGAAATCGTGGTTGAAATTGAGTAAACTACACGGGCGTGTGACACGCCCGTACCGAGAAGTCGTGGTCGTCACTAATTAAGTAACATAGGGGTACGAAACCTTTCCACGGGCATGGGAGAAATGAACAAAGCGTAACACGGCTATGCGACTCGGTCGTGTGAACTAACACGCCCAGGGAACACGGGCGTTTGCCGTGACCATGTGCCCCAATCTCTATTTAAACCACCCTACTATTCACCTTCTTCCCTAAAAACCCTCCCTCCCAACCCTAGCCACCACAACTTTCCTCCCTTCCCACCACCGACCACTGCCTCCTCACTCCACTTACTCCACTTTTTCACTTCTTCTTCAACCTAAACACCCTATTTTTCCCCTTTTCCTTTCCCATGATCTTTCTCCCTTCATTTTCCTTTCCCCCTTTCCCTTATTCCTTCTTTACACTGCCACCTCAACAACCACCATCCTTGTTACCATACACAATGAATAATACTAGAGGCAAGACCAAGACCACCATCCCCGTGTCGAAAAAGCGAAAGGATCCTGGCGCGGTCTCCCCGTGCGCAACCACTTTATAGCAGATATACCACAACTTCTTCACAAGTTCATGTCGGCTGCTTCATTGACTCAATTCTATACGGTTCAAAGTACTGTCGGAGTGTCCTTCCCCACGTTCACATCTGCCCAAATTTACCAGATTTTTTTTCATTGACTCCATCCAAAATTTAGGAAGTTTCACTTATCTCCCTATCTTATGGTTTTCTTACAATATTGTAACATCCTAAAATTTGGAATTTTATGTGTTGCATTAATTCTTGCATTAAGCTAGTTAAAAATATTAATTGTGTAAGTTTAGGGTTAAGTTTATGAGAAGGCTCGAGGTTTATTTGGGCCCTAGTAAAAATTTTATGTTTAAGCCTATTAAGGAGAGATATAAGTGGAATCAAGGCTTATGGAAATAGGTGAGTAATGTGCTAGCATAAGTGAGCATATGGAAAGGAGGTTATGGCATCAAGTGGAGAACATGGAGAGAAGAGGTTCAAATCCCATCAAGTGCAAATTTTTGACTAATTTTTTTTATTCTTTCCCTAAGTGTCAGCCAAGATGGTATATATGGCAATGTGGCTAAGGAAATTAGGAAAGGATGAGGGTAGGGAAATAAATCAAGAGAAAAGGAAAGTATAGGGAACATATTGGCCCAAAGAGAGGAAAGTGTTTTGGAAAGTTTTAGTTGTCAAACGTTTTGACCTTATTGCCAAGGTATGGATAGTTTTGGTATAGGGAGAGGGTAACCGAATTTTGCTAGGAACATTTTGGCAATTTTGATGCTTGAGAGGTTGTCTTCTCTTTAGCTTTTTAGTGCAATTTTCTTTCTCTAATTCTTTCTTTTAGCCGTAGCTCCCAAAGCCAAAAGAGAGTATCTTTTCTTTGTTTTGGCCAAAAACTCTCATTTCATTTTGGCCATTTTTCTATTGTTGTGCCAAAATCTTAATCCATCTTTTACCATTATTCTTGTTGCCGAAATACCCACATTTTTCTTTGGTTCATATCCCTTTTGGTGTTGGCTGAAACACTCCAAACTTCTTGGTATATCTTCTCCTTTCTTTTAATCATCTCTTCAATCCTTCTTCCACTTCTTAAAAATTAAAATTTCATTGTGGTTAAATTTTTTTTATTCATTCTCTCCATAATCAAATTTAATAACAACTTGTCTCCTCACTATCTCTTTTTCCTTCGTGATTGGACACTATCTTCTTGTCGAATTAGTGAGTAATGATTTTCTTTTCAATTTCTTCTCTTAATACCGAATGTATGCCCTTGTCATGGGATGGTTCTATTAACCAAAATCATCATTTTCTTCTACTCTCTCACAACGTGATCATTTTCCCTTTTGTAGTATTCTAGTAGGAGACCGAACATCACTCTAGTCTTAAGTTGAACGGTGAAAATCGAAACCAATATTGATACGATAAGAATTCTTTATGGATTATTGATATTATTAAATATTCGATTGGTCGCTAAAGGAGTAATAATTTATAATCGACCATATGTTTTAGGAACTAAATCACTCGATCTATCGACTTGTGATCATTCAATTCTAGTGGTAAGCCGACCTTTTTCCTTAGTCAATCATTTCATATCAACGTAATATTATTTTGACTAAGATTTGTTTTTAATGGAGACAAGCAATATTGAATCGAAAGGGAAAGCATTTGGAGATCACAAAAGGAGAGGATTAGCGATCCCTACTCCTAAATTCAAACGAAGGGCAGTATCGGCGGTTTGGGATTCTCCACTGGGTTGTGGACCGTCATCCGGGGAAATCAACAAATCGTGGTCGTTCACGATTCCAAGGGTAAACACTTTAGATTGTTTATTCTAGAGTTTGATTAATAAAATCATCTATGTCGATTAAGCGAGTTTTTTGATATCTTAGGTGTCGACGATCAAGAAGGCTTAGTGCTTACCATAATCAGTTGTGTAATTTCACACTGTTTTTCGTGAGTTTTAAGATTGATATCATATAGGAAATAAATAACTATGATTAAAACCGTATTATGGTGTAAATCGAAAAAATTGGCCTAAATTTCACTATTTTGATAAAATTGACAAAATCGGTAGTAACACAGTGAGAATTACGAAAATGCCCTTAAATGGTCGAATTACAAAAATGCCCTTAATGGGTCGATTTGATAGATTGCCCTAATGGGCCAATTTGCAAAGTGTTATTATTGGGCCGAATTTTTGTAATGAATCTCTAAATTAATTATTTTTGTTTATATTTGTAAATATCATGATTTACTATGCATGATGCATTTACAAAATTTTGCATGGGTTGGGAAAATGTTGAGGAGAAGTAATTCCAGTGGCACTGCCACAAAAATGTTTGTTAATCTGATTCGCTATGATTCTGGTGGCTTGTCCACAATTCAAAATATGTTATAAATGGCTAAATGCCTGCAATTGGTGTGATTGGCAGGGTGGGTTAACTTGATCCCCACAGGTGTGATGGGATGATACGGGTGGTGTGTAGCGGATAGATTATTAGGTTGGTTTGGGTTGCATAACATTTATTTGATTTATTTGATATTTTATTTTGTAAAAGGGGCTTAGGCCCAAAATATTGCTAAATGGGTTCAAGCCCATTAGACGATGGTAAGGGGATTATACACTGAGTTCTAGTAACTCACCCCGATTCCTTAACCCTTGTAGGTAATGCTCAGTGACGTGGACTTGGGCCATG
Source organism: Gossypium rotundifolium (assembly GCA_025506655.1). Classification (NCBI taxonomy): domain Eukaryota; kingdom Viridiplantae; phylum Streptophyta; class Magnoliopsida; order Malvales; family Malvaceae; genus Gossypium; species Gossypium rotundifolium. Next base: position 47,513,902 of record CP106725.1, read on the forward strand.
GATGACTTGGTGGGGGCCATACTTCAGAAACGATTTTATTTGGACTTGAAATTTTGTTTTCGTTCACTTTATTACTTTACTATTTTGGGTTAAATGTTGTAATAAGGCATCTGGTTTATTTTTATTTTGCTTTATGTTTGACGTATTTATGTTCTATTCAAATTACTTTAAATGAGATATTTTTTCTAAAAACTTAAATAAAGATTTTCTAAAATGGATACACAAATGGATTTTTGATAAACTTAAATAAATATTTAAAACCCGTAAATTTGCTCTCAAATTTTCATCAATATTTTCAAAAGTCATGGTTTGTAAAATCATTACTTCTAATTTATCGAATTTATCAATAAATCTTCAAAGTTAGTAATATATTATCAAATATTCTAAATCAAAATTGTTTTTCTTGATTTCAACAAATCTATTAAGTACGAATGAAAAGGACTTAAATATATTTTTCTCATGTGACATGTCGGATCCGCCCTTAATACATGGGCCTAATTTGGTATGTTACATTTTATGGTATCAGAGCCCGGTTGCAAAACTCAGCTGTGGTTTTAGGTTCAAAAATGTTTTTCAAAGCTATTTGAATTTAAAAATATATATACATGTTTTAAAAGAAGTATGGCACCACGGGTATCCGGCACCAAGTTAAGTAAGTATACGTTATCATTGTATGATTATGATTATTGTGATATAATTGTAGGAATACTCTAGAACTTTTAGTTTTAGGAGTTGAAACTATAGAGACTGAGACTATAGGATGCGTTTGCGAAAATGACTTCACTTTTTATACTTCATAAAATGTTGTTTAATAAACACTAAAATAGTATATTAATTCATAAGATTTTAATCAGATTAAATCGAATTAGCTAATATGAGCACTAGAGGACGTGGCCGTGGTAGAGGTCGAGACATTAGAGTTGTATCTGAGGCGTCGGGATATATGCCAGAAATGGACGCACCTGTGTCACCTGTGACTGAAGTTGGGTCATATGATCGTATGAGGGAGGACGACGCTCTGTCCCAAGAAATGTTGCGAGTCTTGGAAAGGGTTGCTTGGGCAAGAACTGGGTCAGAAGCTCATGGGTCAATTTTAGAATGACTCGGATCGAATGGTGCTGAGGTTTTTAGGGGTATATCAGGTGTGGCCCCAAATGTAGTGGAGTACTGGCTTGAGGCTGTGGAGCGGATCATGGATGATCTAGATTGCACCGCCGAACAGAAACTGAAAGGAGTGGTATCCTTATTAAGAGACGAGGCGTATCAATGGTGGCTCACTATTCGAGAAGGCACTCAGGCTGATCGTATTACCTGGAATTTTTTCAAGACGGCATTCTAGGGAAAGTATGTCGGGGCTAGCTATGTGGATGCCCGAAGGAAGGAATTTCTAAATCTGGTCCAAAAAGGTAAGTCTGTGGCAGCATACGAGGTAGAATTTTTACGTCTGAGTCGGTATGCCTGAGGAATAGTACCGACTGACTACGAACACTGTGCGCATTTTGAGGACGGGTTACGTGATGAGTTGTGGGTACTGATAGCCCTACAAAAAGAGAGAAATTTTGCCACACTGGTGGAGAAAGCCAAGATAGCTGAAGAGGTTAAACACTCGAAGAGGCAAATCTAAGACAGAGATAGGGGCAAGAACAAGAGAGACTCGGGGTACTTAGGTTCTGTTAGAGGGTTCCAAAAAAGGCCAAAGAATGAGGAGCCAGCTCGAGCTAGAGTACTAGTTGTTATCAATCAGTTACATCCATGTGTGGATTGTGGAAAACGACACCGAGTGAATGCTGGAAGAGAACCGATGGTTGTTTCAAGTGTGGTTCCAAGGACCATCGGCTTAGAGATTGCCCTCGACAGACTGCTCAGATGCAGGATGCTCATAACTATGATGCACAGCCAGCTAGAGGAGCTCAGCAGCCACCAAGAGGCCGTGGGCCAGGTCAAGGTGGTAGTGGTGTAGGAACGAGGTCAGGGTGCTCCAGGTAGAGGTACTGGTAATAGGGGTGTCACAAAGGCGAGACAGCCAGGGTTGGTATACATGACCGAACGTCGAGAGGATGGCAATGCACCTAATGTAATAACCGGTACGTTCTTCATATCTAATGTACATGTTACTACTTTGATAGATATCAGATCCACCCATTCGTATGTTGCTTGTGCTGTATCTGGAAATCTAAACATTAGATTTGAGATTACTGCTAAAGAAACAACTGTAATTAGTCCTCTAGGACAGTCGGTGATAGTGAATAAGTTGTTTAGGGATGTGCCCTTAGAAATTCAGGGGGAAATATTTTTGGCGGATTTGATAGAACTGCCATTCGGCGAGTTCGACATTATTTTGGGCATGGACTGGTTGGTGAAACAGTGTCCGAACTTGGATTGTACTGCAAAACAGATGCTACTAAGAACTTCAGAGGATAAGGAAGTGATGATGATAGGTGAAAGAAGAAATTACCTGTCTAATGTGGTATTTACTTTAAAGGCAAAAAAATTGGTGCGAAAGGGGTGTGGAGCATTTCTAGCCTTCATTAGTGCTTTGGAAGCCAAGGAATTATTGGTGGAAAGTGTTAGAACGATGAAAGAGTTTTCGGACGTCTTTCTCGAGGAGCTTTCAAGATTGCCTCCGGATCGAGAGGTAGAGTTTGACATTGAGTTATTGCCAGGAACGGCTCCGGTGTCCATTGCTCCTTATAGAAAGGCGTCGAAGGAGTTAGTTGAGCTTAAGGCTCAAATTTAGGAGTTGTTAGATCCCGGATTCATTTGACCGAGTGTGTCACCGTGGGGAGCACCGGTCTTGTTCGTCAAGAAGAAAGATGGTTCGATACATATGTGCATCGATTACAAATAGTTGAATAACTTGATGATCAAGACCAGGCATTCGTTACCGAGAATCGATGATCTGTTTGATCAACTGCGAGGAGCTTTGGTTTTCTCAAAGATAGATTTGAGATCGGGATATCACCAGCTTAGGGTCAATGAGGCGGATATTCATAAGACTGCATTGCAAACTCGTTATGGGCATTATGAGTTCTTGGTGATGCCGTTTGGATTGACTAATGCACCAGCTGCATTTATGGACATGATGAACTAGGTCTTCCAACCCTATTTAGATCGGTTTATGTTGATGTTCATAGATGATATTTTGGTGTCCTCAAAGAATGAAGAAGAGCACGATACGCATCTGAGGGTCGTATTGTAGATATTAAAGGAGAAGCAACTTTATGCCAAATTCAGTAAGTGTGAATTTTAGCTGAAGAAAATGACCTTTTTGGGGCATGTTGTGTCACGAAGGAATTGGAGTTGATGTAACATCCCAAAGTTAGGCCTAGTAGGATTGGGCCCATTAGGCCTTAGGCGTAGGAGCGTTTAAAATTTTTGAGAACAAAAGAACGACTTTAATGCAAGTTGGATCTAGTAGGTGAGTGGTTTTTGAAGGTTAGGGAGCTTCTATGAAGTCTCGGGATCAAACTTGGGCTTAGGAAAAATTTTGGTTTTAGGTGAAAAAACCCTGAGAGTTAGTTGGAAGGCTTTAAGAATAAAATGTGGAGGAAAATGACACAAGTGGAGTGTGTGGTGTAGTGGGAAAGTGACGCCACATAAGAGGCAAGGGGGTGACACCAAAAGAAAGGAAAGAGATCCAAGGTTCAAGGCGTGGCACTTGCATTTCTTTTTGGTATTTTTTCAAAATGGATTTAGACCCTGGCCATAAATTTATATTTAGTTGCGCATGGTTTTAGTCACAAGAGGAGTTGGTCGCGTGAATTGGCTGATGGGAGAGCCTGGGTTCGAATCTCATAGAAAGCAAGGGAGTATTTATTTTGTGGATTGGACGGCAAGAGTTTGAGTTGGATTTAAACTCTACTGACGAAGGGATCCCACATCGAAAAGATACAAAGAAGGAAGGTGAGAAGCTAGTTATATATGGAGCTGCCTAGGAGGAGAAGGAGCATACCTGGTTGGCATTGGCCATGGGAATGCTCAGAGCGCAGTTTAGTAGCTTCAGATTCCTATCAGGTGAGTACCTCTCTCTGCTCTAGCTGTAGAGCGGCAAATGCCGAAATGCCGATCACACGAGCGTGCGAGCGCACGTGTGGAAGCTTCGACGCGATAGTCGAGGCCACCATGAGTATTCTTGTGGGTGTGGGCTATTGGGCCATGATGGCCTGAAAGGGCCAAGTAGGCCCAATGGGCTGGGGCCCATATGAGTAAATTGTATGATTGAGTGGTAGATAGTGAACTAGGCTATGTGAATCTCATATATGTGGCTAGGTTTGGGCTAAATGGGCCACACGAGTGAGTGGGCCCACTTGGGCTGAGAATGGGCCTTAGGCCCATTCGCATTATTATATTTGTTTAGAATACTTGAGTCATTTCGAGGAGACAATGGACCTTTTGTTGCGTCGTTAACAGCCTTATATGTGAAATTACTGAAATACCCTAGATTACAAAGTTACCAAAATATCCCTAGTTTGTGAAATTATCGAAATACCCTTGGTTTGTAAATTACCAAAATACCCCTGGTTTGTAAAATTATCGAAATACCCCTGGTTTATAAAATTACCGAAATACCCCTGTCTTGCAAAATTATCGAAATACCCCTAGGTTGCGAAATTATCGAATTACCCTTGGTAGGTAACATACTGGAATACCCTCGGTGGGTAAAATTATAGTTATACCTTTAGGGGTTGATTAGCGTGATTGTGTGTAAATATTCGCACATTTTTGTTATTAAAATGTGTTATTAACCGTTTGGGGCTGAAAAGCTGAGGTGACTAAACGAAAAGTTGTTATACCTTTATGGGTATAGTTGGGTACCAAGTAAGTACCTTATTGTTCTATTTGTGAGTTCAGAAACGTATGCCATAATATATTGGTTATTTTGCAGCATGTTGCATTCATTTGATATGTATGTTATGCATGGATTGGTTTATGATGAAAAGGGGAAGTGTTATTAAAGACTGTCACAGTGGTTTGGTACCACAGTGGGTAGACCCCACACATATTGATTAGTGACTAAGTCTCAGTGGTTTGGTACCACAGTGGTTTGGTACCATATACATAAGTGTTAAGTCTATGACTCATCCAAGTGGTTTGGTACCACAGTGGGTTGGCCCCACATACATGATTATCAGGGATTGTCAGCAGTGGTTTGGTACCACAAGTGGGTTGGCCCCACGTGTTATAAGTTGTTACTCTATCACCAGTGGCTTGGTGCCACATATATGGCGTGTAACGGATGGAGGGCTGATTGTAGAAATCTCTATGGTGTGTTAGGCTGGTACGGATGGTGTGTAGTGGATGGATAATTAGGTTGGGCTACGGTACATTGCATTCATATTCCGTGTAATTACAATTATGGGCTAGGAGCCATTTATGTGATATAGGGGATTTACACACTGAGTCTTGGTGACTCACCCCTCTACTTAACTTTGCAGGTAGTCAGTAGATCGTGGATCTAGGAGCCGAGGTGGACTCGTGGAGGTCATAACATGTTTATTTTTCGTAAAATCATTTTCTTTCTTTAAATTATTTTAATTGGGATTTTTAGATTATGTAATAAGGCCTTCTTAAAATGATATTTAGGTTTTAATATTTAGTATTTACTTTTGGTACGACATTAGCTTGTTTTTAACAAGAAAGTTAACCTGAAGTTTTCAAAATGGAGGTAACACTAAATAACCGTTTTCTCACAAGTGCTAACGAATATAAAAAATGGAATACAACTCAACCTGGAAAAGTTTCCTATAACTGTAAACCATTATTTTTAAAACATCGCCTAAATGAAAACTTTACCAACTTTCGACATTTCTCGTAAAATAAAAAAAAATATTTTACGACTTCACCCTATGACATACCAGATCTGGCGTAACGTCTAGACTCGATTTGGGGTGTTACAATTTTGGTATCAGAGCCTAGGTTGCAAAACTCGGCTATGGGATGAGTTCGAAAAATATTTTTTCAAAGTTATTTGAAATTTGGTTTTTTTTTTAAAAAAGTATCTTTATTGGAAGTATGGCACCGAGTCTCGGCACCAAATTGTAAGTCCCTTTACTTATTATTATATGCGATAACGACTATATTTATTGTATGTATGTTTTGGATGTGACGTTTGAATGAAAATTTTTTGTTTGAGTATTAAATATCTGTTTGCTTCTGTATTAGATATTTGGTTGTGTGAAGAGGTTCCAAGCACAAGTTAGAAAGTGTATTACTATTTTAGAATCAGAGTACGCAGCGCGAGTGTAGTGTTGTAGGTTAGGATGTGCGACTATTTCTATAGCTAGAAATTTTGTGGATGAAATTTCTTTAAGGAGGGTAGATTTGTAACATCCCAAAGTTGGGACTAGTAGGATTGGGCCCATTGGGCCTTAGCCGTAGGAGCATTTAAAATTTTTGAGAATAAGAGAACGACTTTAATGCAAGTTGGATTTATAGGTGAGTGATTTTGGAAGGTTAGGGGGCTTCTATGAAGTCCCGGGATCAAACTTGGGCTTAGGAAAAATTTTGGTTTTAAATGAAAAAAACCCTAGGAGTTAGTAGGTAGGCTTTAAGAATAAAATGTGGATGAAAATGACACAAGTGGAGTGTGTGGTGTAGTGGCAAAGTGATGCCACATAAGAGGCAAGGGGGTGACGCCAAAAGGAAGGAAGGAGATCCAAGGTTCAAGGCGTGGCACTTGCATTTCTTTTTGGTATTTTTTTCAAAATGGATTTAGACCTTGGCCATAGATTTATATTTAGTTGCGCATGGTTTTACTCATAAGAGGAGATGGTGGCTTAGTAGCAAGTAGCGTGAATTGGCTAATGGGAGAGCTTAGGTTCGAATCTCATGGAAAGCAAGGGAGTATTTATTTTACGGATTGGATGTCAAGAGTTTGAGTTGGATTTAAACTCTACTGACGGAGGGATCCCACATCGGAAAGATATAAAGAAGGAAGGTGAGAAGCTAGCTAGATATAGAGCTGCCTAGGAGGTGAAGGAGCATACCTGGTTGGCGTTGGGCATAGGAGTGCTCGGAGCGTGGTTTAGCAGCTTCAGATTCCCATCAGGTGTGTACCTCTCTCTACTCTAGCTGTAGAGCGGCAAATGCCAAAATGCCGGTTGCATGACGATGGTAGCAACACGAGTGTGTGGCGTGTAGAAGCTTCGACGCGATAGTCGAGGCCACCATGAGTATTCTTGTGGGTGTGGGCTATTGTGCCATGATAGACCGAAAGGGGCCAAGTGGGCCCAATGGGCACGGGGGCCATATGAGTAAATTGTATGATTGAGTAGTAGATAGTGAACTAGGCTATGTGAATCTCATATATGTGGCTAGGTTTGGGCTAAATGGGCCACACGAGTGTGTGGGCCCTCTTGGGCCGAGAATGGGCCTAAGGCCCATTCGCATCATTATCTCTGTTTAGAATACTTGAGTTGTTCGAGGCGACAATGGACCTTCTGTTGGGTCGTTAACACCCTAATTTATGAAATTATAGAAATACCCTAGATTACAAAATTACCAAAATACCCTTGGTTTTTAAGTTACCGAAATACCCCTAGTTTGTAAAATAACCAAAATACCCCTGGTTTGTAAAATTACCAAAATACCCCTGGTTTGCAAAATTACCGAAATGCCCCTAGGTTACAAAATTACCGAATTATCCTTGGTAGGTAAATTACTGAAATACCCTCGATGGGTAAATTTATCGTTATACCCTTAGGGGTTGATTAGCGTGATTGTGTGTAAATATTCACACTATTTTGTTATTAAAATGTGTTATTAACTGTTTGGGGTTGAAAAGCCGAGGTGACTAAACGAAAAGTCGTTATACCTTTATGCGTATAGTTGGGATACCAAGTAAGTATCTTATTGTTCTATTTGTGAGTAGATAAACGTATGCCATAATATATTGGTTATTTAACAGTATGTTGCATTCATTTGATATGTATGTTATGCATGGGTTGGTTTATGATGAAAAGGGGAAGTGCTATTAAAGACTATCATAGTAGTTTGGTACCACAGTGGGTTGACCCCACACATATTGATTAGTGACTAAGTCTCAGTGGTTTGGAACCATAGTGGTTTGGTACCACATACATACGTGTTAATTCTGTGACTCATCTGAGTGGTTTGGTGCCACAGTGGGTTGGCCCCACATACATAATTATCAGGGATTGTCATCAGTGGTTTGGTACCACAAGTGGGTTGGACCCACGTGTTATAAGTTGTGACTCTGTCACCAGTGGCTTAGTGCCACATATATGGCGTGTAGCGGATGGAGGGTTGATTGTAGAAATCCCCATGGTGTGTTGGGCTGGTAAGGGTGGCATGTAAAGGATGGATAATTAGGTTAGGCTAGGGTACATTGCATTCATAATTCGTGTAATTATGATTTTGGGCTAAGAGCCATTTATGTGATATAGGGGATTTACTCACTGAGTCTTGGTGACTCACCCCTCTGCTTAACTTTACAGGTAGTCAATATATCGTGGATTAGGGAGCCGAGGCGGACTCGTGGAGGCCATAACATGTTTATTTTTGTAAACTCATTTTCTTTCTTTAAATTGTTTTAATTGGGATTTTAGATTATGTAATAAGGCCTTTTTAAACTGATATTTGGGTTTTAATATTTAGTATTTACTTTTGGTACGACATTAACTTATTTTTAACAAGAAAGTTAAATTAAGTTTTCAAAACAGAGGTAACACTAAATAATTGTTTTCTTACAAGTGCTAACCAAGATAACAAACGGAATATAACTCAACCTGAAAAAGTTTCCTATAACTATAAACCACTATTTTAAAAACATCGCCTAAACGAAAACTTTACCAACTTCCTACATTTCTCCTAAAATCAAAAAATTTATTTTTGACTTCACCTTGTGACATACCAGATCTAGTCGTAACGTCTAGACCGGGTTCGGGGTGTTAAAATTTTGGTATCAAAGCCTATGTTACAAAACTCGGTTGTGGAATGGGTCCGAAAATTTTTTTTTCAAAGTTATTTGAAATTTAGTTTTAAAAAAAAAGTATCTTTTTTGGAAGTATGGCACCCAAGTCTCCGGTGCTAAATCCGTATGTCCCCTTACTTATTATTATATGCTATAATGAGTGTATTTATTCTGTGTATGTTTTGGTTGTGACGTTTGAATGTAAATTTTTTATGTATGAGTGTTAAATATCTGTTTGCTTCTATATTAGATATTTGGTTGTGTGAAGAGGTTCCTAGCTTAAGTTAGAAAGTGTATTACTATTTTAGAATCAGAGTGCGCAGCGCGAGTGTAGTGTTGTATGTTAGGATGTGTGACTGTTTCTATAGCTGGAAATTTTGAGGACGAAATTTCTTTATGGAGGGTAGATTTGTAACATCCCAAAGTTGGGCCTAGTAGGATTGGGCCCATTGGGCATTAGGCGTAGGAGTGTTTAAAACTTTTGAGAACAAGAGAACGAATTTAATGCAAGTTGGATCTAGTAGGTGAGTGATTTTGGAAGGTTAGGGGGCTTCTATGAAGTCCCGGGATCAAACTTAGGCATAGGAAAAATTTTGGTTTTAGGTGAAAAAAACCCTGAGAGTTAGTAGGTATGCTTTAAGAATAAAATGTGGAAGAAAATAACACAAGTGGAGTGTGTGGTGTAGTGGCAAAGTGACGCCACATAAGAGGCAAGGGGGTAATGCCAAAAGGAAGGAAGAAGATCCAAGGTTCAAGGTGTGGCACTTGCATTTCTTTTTGGTATTTTTTCAAAATGATTTTAGACCTTGGCCATAGATTTATATTTAGTTGCGTATGGTTTTAGTCACAAGAGGATCTGGTGGCTTAGTATCAAGTGGCGTGAATTGGCTGATGGGAGAGCCTGGGTTCGAATCTTATGGAAAGCAAGGGAGTATTTATTTTGTGGATTGGACGGCAAAAGTTTGAGTTGGATTTAAACTCTACTGATGGAGGGATCCCACATCGAAAAGATACAAAGAAGGAAGGTGAGAAGCTAGCTATATATAGAGCTGCCTAGGAGGAAAAGGAGCATACCGGGTTGGCGTTGGGCATGGGAGTGCTCGGAGCGTGGTTTAGCAGCTTTAGATTCCCTATCAGGTGTGTACCTCTCTCTACTCTAGCTGTAGAGTGGTAAATGCTGAAATGTCGGTCACACGGCAATGGTAGCCACATGAGCGTGCGAGCGTACGTGAGGAAGCTTCGACGCGATTAGTTGTGGCCACCATGAGTATTCGTATGGGTGTCGGCTGTTGGGCCACGATGGCCTGAAAGGGGCCAAGGGGCCCAAAGGTCCCGGGGGCCCATATGAGTAAATTGTATGATTGAGTAGTAGATATTGAACTAGGCTATGTGAATCTCATATATGTGACTAGGTTTGGGCTAAATGGGCCACACGAGTGAGTGGGCCCACTTGGGCGAGAATGGGCCTTAGGCCCAATCGCATCATTTTATCTGTTTAGAATACTAAAGTCATTCGAGGCGACAGTGGACCTTCTGTTGGGTCGTTAACACCCTAATTTGTGAAATTACCGAAATACCCCAAAAAACAAAATTACCAAAGTACCCATGGTTTGTGAAATTACCGAAATACCCCTGGTTTGTAAATTATAAAAATACCCCTGGTTTGTAAAATTACCAAAATACCCATGGTTTGTAAAATTACTGAAATACCCCTGGTTTGCAAAATTACCAAAATACCTCTAGGTTGTGAAATTATCAAATTACCCTTGGTAGGTAAATTATTGGAATTCCCTCGGTGGGTAAAATTGTCATTATATCCTTAGGGGTTGATTAGCGTGATTGTGTGTAAATATTCACACTCTTTTGTTATTAAAATGTGTTATTAACCGTTTGGGGCTGAAAAGCCGAGGTGACTAAACGAAATGTTGTTATACATTTATGGGTATAGTTGGGATACCAAGTAAGTACCTTATTGTTCTATTTGTGAGTAGATAAACGTATGCCATAATATATTGGTTATTTAACAGCATGTTGCATTCATTTGATATGTATGTTATGCATGGGTTGGTTTATGATGAAAAAGGGAAGTGCTATTGAAGACTGACACAGTGGTTTGGTACTACAGTGGGTTGACCCCACACATATTAATTAGTGACTAAGTCTCCGTGGTTTGGTACCACATCATACATGTTATTTCTGTGACTCGTAATGGTTGGTACCACAGTGGGTTGGCCCCACATACATGATTATCAGGGATTGTCACCAGTGGTTTGGTACCACAAGTGGGTTGGTCCCACGTGTTATAAGTTGTGACTCTGTCACAAGTGGCTTGGTGCCACATATATGGTATGTAGCGAATGGAGGGTTGATTGTAGAAATCCCCACGGTGTGTTGGGCTGGTACGGGTGAAGTGTAGAGGATGGATAATTAGGTTGGGCTGGGGTACATTGCATTCATATTCCGTGTAATTACGATTGTGGGCTAGGAACCATTTATGTGATACAGGGGATTTACACACTGAGTCTTGGTGACTCACCCCTCTGCTTAACTTTGCAAGTAGTCAGTAGATCGTCGATCTGGGAGTCGAGGCGGACTCGTGGAGGCCATAACATGTTTATTTTTCATAAACTCATTTTCTTTCTTTAAATTGTTTTAATTGGGATTTTAGATTTTGTAATAAGGCCTTCTTAAACTGATATTTGGGTTTTAATATTTAGTATTTACTTTTGGTACGACATTAACTTATTTTTAACAAGAAAGTTAACCTGAAGTTTTCAAAATGGAGGTAACACTAAATAATCATTTTCTCATAAGTACTAACCAAGATAACAAACAAAATACAACTCAACCTGGAAAAGTTTCCTATAACTGTAAACCACTATTTTTAAAACATCGCCTAAACAAAAACTTTACCAACTTTTGACATTTCTCTTAAATTTAAAAAAAATTATTTTACGACTTCACCCTGTGACATACCAGATCTGGTCGTAACGTCTAGACCGAGTTTGGGGTGTTACAGTTGATCCCCGAAAGGTCGAGGCTGTGTTGGACTGGAAACCACCAAAGTCAGTGGCTAAAATTCGTAGTTTCCTAGGGTTGGCTGGTTATTATAGGCTGTTCGTTGAGGGGTTTTTTTTGATTGTTGCACCCCTAACTAAGTTGTTGCATAAGGGAGTACCATTTGTGTGGTCAGATCAGCAGCAAGAGAGCTTTGAGAAATTAAAGAAGATTCTTACAAAAGTGCCAGTATTCATTCAACCTGAGGCTAGAAAAGATTTTATTATTTATTGCGATGCGCCACACACGGGCTTAGGATGTGTGTTGATGTAAGAAAGAAAAGTGGTGGCTTATGCATCTTGTCAATTAAGGCCGTACGAGGTGAACTATCCCACTCATGATTTGAAGTTAGCTATAGTGGTGCTTGCTTTGAAGATTTGGAGAAACTATCTGTATGATAAGAAGTCGATTGTCTATATGGGCCATAAGAGTCTAAAGTACCTCCTTACCCAGAAGGAGTTGAACTTAAGACAACGGAGGTGGATAGAACTGTTGAAAGATTATGACTTCACATTCAAGTATCATCCCGGGAAGGCTAACGTGGTGGCTGATGCGTTAAGTCGGAAGGTGATATCAGATTTGAGAGCAATGTTTGCTCACCTCAGCCTTTATGAAGATGGTAGCATGTTGGCTGAACTTTAGGTGAAGCCTGCATTGATAAGTCAGATCAAGGAAAAGCAGTTGATAGATGAAGCGTTGAGTCCTCGACTTCAGCATGTGGAAGGTGGTGAGATAAGGGATTTTGGATTGAATAGTGATGGAGTACTGTGTTTTCGCGAAAGAATTTGTATGCCCAAAAATTCAGAATTGAGGCAAATGATTCTGCGTGAGGCGCATAGTAGCCCATATGCTATGCACCCCGGGGGAAATAAGATGTATCGAGACCTCCGTGAGTAGTATTGGTGGTCAGGGTTGAAATGGGAGATTACTGATTTCATGAGTAGGTGCTTAACATGTCAGCAGGTGAAGGTGGAACATCTATTGCCATCAGGATTGCTACAACCGGTGAAAATTCCATTATGGAAATGGGAAAAGCTAACGGTGGACTTTGTTAGTAGGTTACCCTTATCGTCTACTAAGAAAGATTCTGTTTGGGTAATAGTGGATCGATTGACGAAGACTGCTCATTTCATACCTGTTCGTACGGACTATTCATTGCAGAAGTTGGACAAGTTGTATGTAGTAGAGATCGTGAGGTTACATGGGGTACCAGTGTCTATTATATCGGACAGGGACCCTAGGTTTACATCACGGTTTGGGAAAGCTTTACATGAAGCTTTGGGAACAAGGTTAAATTTGAGCACGACATTTCATCCTCAGACAGATGGTCAGAGGGAGAGAGTAATCCAAATTCAGGAAGACATGTTAAGGGGTTGTGTGATCGACTTCAGGGGTAGTTGGGATGATTTCCTACCGTTGGCAGAGTTTTCATACAACAATAGCTATAAATCCAGCATCCAGATGGCACCCTACGAGGCGTTGTATGGCCGTAGGTGTCGTACTCCTACTTGTTGGACTGAGCTAGGGGAGCTACAGTTATTGGGCCCTGACCTAATATCAGAGACGGAGGAAAAAGTAAAGGTAATTTGGGCACGGTTAAAGGAAGCTTCGGATAGACAAAAATCATACGCGGATCTGAAGCATAAGGATATTGAGTTTCCGGTGGGATATTAGGTCTTTCTAAAGGTCTCACCTTGGGAGAAGATCTTTAGATTTGGATGGAAGGGCAAGTTGAGCCCTAGGTTCATTGGACCATACCGTGTATTGAAGCATGTTGGGCCAGTGGCTTATTAGCTTGAGTTACCTCCGGAGTTGAGTCAGATACATAGTGTATTTCATGTCTCAATGTTAAGGCATTATCGATCGGATCCGTCTCCTTTAGTGCCGATAAAAGAAGTTGAGATAAGACCTGACTTGTCTTTTGAGGAGGAGCCAGTGCAAATTTTAGATCGGGACGTTAAGGTGCTGAGAAGGAAGTTGGTTCTGTTAGTGAAAGTATTATGGCGTAATCACAGATCGGAGGAAGCTACATGGGAGCCTGATGACATGATTCGGCAACAATATCCTCATCTCTTTTAATCAGGTAAATTTCGAGGACAAAATTTTCTTTAAGGGGGTAGAATTATAACATCCTAAAACTTGGAATTTTATGTGTTGCATTAATTCTTACGTTAAGCTAGTTAAAAATATTAATTGTGTAAGTTTAGGGGTTTTGAGAAGGCTCGGGCTTTATTTGGGCCCTAGTAAAAATTTTGTGCCTAAGCCTATTAAGGAGAAATAGTAAGTGGCATCAAGGCTTATGGAAATAAGTGAGTAATGTGCTAGCATAAATTAGCATATGGCAAGGAGGTTATGGCATCAAGTGGAGAACATGGAAAGAAGAGGTTCAAATCCCATCAAGTGCAAATTTTTTGACTAAATTTTTTGTATTCTTTCCCTAAGTGTCGGCCAAGATGGTATATATGGCAAGGTGGACTTTTTAATTTTGGTAATGTGGCTAAGGAAATTAGGAAAGGATGAGCGTAGGGAAAGAAACCAAGAGAAAAGGAAAGTATAGGGAACATGTTGGCCCAAAGAGAGGAAAGTGTTTTGGAACGTTTTGGTTGGAAAAATTTTTGACCTTATTTCCAATGTATGGACGGTTTTGGTATAGGGAGAGGGTAGTCGAATTTTTCTAGGAACATTTTGGCAATTTTGATGCTTGAGAGGTTGTCTTCTTTTTAGCTTTTTAGTGCAATTTTCTTTCTCCAATTCTTCCTTTTAGCCATAACTCCCAAAGACAAAAAGAGAGTATCTTTCCTTTGTTTTGGCCAAAAACTCTCATTTCATTTTGGTCATTTTTCTATTGTTGTGCTGAAATCTTAATCCATCTTTTACCATTCTTCTTGTTGCCAAAATACTCACATTTTTCTTTGGTTCATATCTCTTTTGGTGTTGGCCGAAACACTCCAAACATCTTGGTACATCTTCTCCTTTCTTTTAATCATCTCTTCAATCTTTCTTCCACTTCTTAAAAATCAAAATTTCATTGTGATCGAATTTTTTTATTCATTCTCTCCATAGTCAAATTTAATAACAACTTGTCTCCTCACTATCTCTTTTTCCTTCGTGATTGGACACTGTCTTCTTGTCAAATCGGTGAGTAATAATTTTCTTTTCAATTTCTTCTCTTAATGTCGGATGTACGCCCTTGTCATGGGATGGTTCTATTAACTGAAATCATCATTTTCTTCTACTTTCTCACAACGTGATCATTTTCCCTTTTGTATTATTCTAGTGGGATGCCGAACATCACTCTAGTCTTAAGTTGAACGGTGAAAATCGGATCCAATATTGATACGATAAGAATTCTTTATGGATTATTGATATTATTCAATATTCGATTGGTTGCTAAAGGAGTAATAATTTGGAATAATCGACCATATGTTTTAGGGACTAAATCGCTCGATCTATCGACTTGTGATCATTCAATTCTAGTGGTAAGCTGACCTTTTTTCCTTAGTCAATCATTTTATATCAACGTAATATTATTGTGACTAAGATTTGTTTTCAATGGAAACAAGTAATATCAAATCGAAAGGGAAAGCGTTTGGAGATCACAAAAGGAGAGGATTAGCGATCCCTACTCCTAAATTCAAACGAAGGGTAGTATCGGCGGTTCAACTTTTCCACCGGGTTGCGGACCGTCATCTGGGGAAAATCGACAAATCGTGGTCGTTCACGATTCCAAGGGTAAACACTTTAGATCGTTTATTCTAAAGTTTGATTAATAAAATCACCTATGTCGATTAAGCGAGTGTTATGATATCTTAGGTGTCGTTGATCAAGAAGGCTTAGTGCTTACTGTAATCAGGTATGTAATTTCACACCGTTTTTCGTGAGTTTTAAGATTGATATCATATAGGAAATAAATCGCTATGATTAAAATCGTATTATGGTGTAAACTGGAAAAATTGGCCTAAATTTCACTATTTTGATAAAATTGACAAAATCGGTATTAACACTGTGAGAATTACGAAAATGCCCCTAAAGGGTCGAATTACGAAAATGCCCTTAATGGGCCGATTTGATAGATTGCCCTAATGGGCCAATTTTCAAAGTGTTATTATTGGGCTGAATTTTTTGTAATGAATCTCTGAATTTTAATTATTGTTGTTTATATTTGTAAATATCATGATTTACTATGTATGATGCATTTACATAATTTTGCATGGGTTGGGAAAATATTGAAGAGAAGTAATTCCGGTGGCACTGCCACAAAAATGTTTGTTAATCTGATTCGCTATGGTTCTAGTGGCTTTTCCACAATTCAAAATATGTTATAAATGGCTAAATGCCTGCGATTGGGGTGATTGGCAGGGTGGGTTGACTTGATCCCCACAGGTGTGATGGGATGGTACGGGTGGTGTGTAGCGGATGGATTATTAGGTTGGTTTGGGTTGCATAACATTCATTTGATTTATTTGATATTTTATTTTGTAAAAGGGGCTTAGGTCCAAAATATTTCTAAACGGGTTCAAGCCCATTGGACGACGGTAAGGGGATTATACACTGAGTTCTAGTAACTCACCCTGTTTCCTTAACCCTTGCAGGTAATGCTCAGTGACGTGGACTTGGGCCATAGATGACTTGGTGGGGGCCATACTTTAGAAATGATTTTATTTGGACTTGAGATTTCTTTTTCGTTCACTTTATTACTTTACTATTTTGGGTTAAATGTTGTAATAAGGCCTCTATTTTATTTTTATTTTGCTTAAAGTTTGGCGTATATATATTACATTCAAATTACTTTAAATGGAATTTTTTCTAAAACTTAAATAAATATTTTATCAAATGGATACACTAATGGATTTTTGATAAACATATATAAATATTTATAACTTAAAATTTTCTCTCAAATTTTCATCAATAGTTTTCAAAAGTCACGGTTTGTAAAATCATTACTTCTAATTTATCGAATTTATCAATAAATCTTCAAAGTTAGTAATATATTGTCAAATATTCTAAATCAGAATTGTTTTTCTTGATTTTAACAAATCTATTAAGTAC
This sequence comes from Gossypium rotundifolium, assembly GCA_025506655.1. Lineage (NCBI taxonomy): Eukaryota > Viridiplantae > Streptophyta > Magnoliopsida > Malvales > Malvaceae > Gossypium > Gossypium rotundifolium. The sequence goes on from CP106725.1 coordinate 47,530,940, forward strand.
GAATGAAAATGACTTAAATATATTTTTCTCATGTGACATGTCGGATCCGCCCTTAATGCATGGGCCGGGTTTGGAGTGTTACATATATTTCATTATTTATCTTTGTACATTGACGACAATGTACATCTTAAGTGTAGGGGAGGTTATTGATTTCATTACCAGAAAAATCCCTGAATTTTGTCTTATTCTTAAGTAAATTTTCTCATATCACTAATTAGAATGAAACTTCTATTGACTTATGATTTTTATTGATATGTTTTGGATTAAGTCATAGGTAATTGTGCATTGATGATTTAAACTTTAAGACATTAGAGAATCAAGCATGATAAGTCTATTTAAAAAAAAAGAATTTTCTAGGTTATTTCCCTAAATTTAAATATTACTTTGAAGTTTGAAATTTGCAAGGTTGACATCAAAAACCATAATTTTTGTGAGATTTTGAGCCTTTAGAGCATACACTTTTCTTGCTCACTTTATTGATTATGAGTGTGTCAATATTGATTTGTTATTCTAGAACATGCTTCAATTCTGCATGTCGAGACCACACTTTTGATTTGATATACTAAGATGATAAAGGCACCTAGGATTTAACCCACTCACTCCATAAAAAGCCTACCTTCATAATTAACCTAGTGAACCCCTTTGAATCCTAATAAACCATTCCTTGATTTACCCTTAATATTAACCCAAAACTCACTCTTTTTGATTCATTAAGAATTTTCCCTATTGAATTAACACTTTTTTGTCGAGATTTGATTTGAACAGTTGCCTAAGTATGTTCTTTATTTCAGTTGTTAAACTCTTTCTTATTATTGTATGTTCTTATTCTTAAAATAAAATAAAATAAAATAAAATTTGGGAATTTATTCATTATTAGTTCTATGAGCATTAAAACGGTTAAATTAACATCTTTAGAAGAAGCTCATATTATTAGTGATAAGTTTTCAATTGATGTAATTATTCAATATTAGTTTATTTTTCTAGTTAAGTAAATTGTAAATTCATTCTCGATTCTAACCCTCTAATTCAGCCTTTATCCACACCTTTAACCCAAGCCCCATTACAACCCTTTTAAAGTTCTTTTGATTTGTGTATCATCTCATTTCATAGTGGTGGAGATTTGATTTTCACGCAAGCCTATGGTAATAGCTTTTCATGTTTGACTTTTGAGTGCTTTATCTTGAACCTTAAACACTTTTAGTGATTTGAGTGAATCCTTAGTGAGGATGTCAATCCTTGTCGGTTTTGGATCAAAGGTAATAATTTAGATTGTTTGAATATTTAGGACTCTTTAAGTTAAATTATCCATGTATGAATTATTTGTGAATTATAATAAGACATTATTGATGAAAATTATAAATTAAGGAAGTTAATTTTAATGGTGAATTGAGGATTTTGCTTGAGGACAAGTAAATGCTTAAGTGTGGGGATATTTGATAAACCATAATTTATACATATTTTAACCCCATGCTTGGCTTATTTTTGGATGAATATTCATTAGATTTGATGAATTCGATGATCCTAATCCTTTAATTTCATGTTTTATACTCAGGAGAGCTTAGAGAGATGAGAAGAACGAGAAACAGGCTAAAAAGGGACAAAATAGGCCTACCTTAGAAACCAAGACGGCCTGGGCTATCAAACACGACCGTGTGTCATGAGCAGAATCGAACATGGCCTGGATCAATGTACACAGGCAGAACACATGGCCGTGTGTGGTGATCAAAAGCGAGCACGGTCTAAGAAATTGAACACGGGCGTGTTGCAGAGGCATGTCCTTACCATGTCAAAGTTTAATTCTATTCTGAATAGGCTACTTGTGGGCCAAGAAAGGTGTTCCAAAGCCTATATAAACACCCTAGTGGGCAACCTAAATGAAGACACCGAGAAGAAGGTAAAAATACTCGAAGACAGCCATCGGGAGTAGCTTAGGAGAATGATCTCCATCAGGACTGAAGATCTCCCATCAAGTTCTTTAGAAGTTTTTGGGTTTTCTTATGTTTTGTTGTTTTCCATATTTTAAGATGTTTCCTTTTATCAGTATGAACTAAATCCCTTAGATACCTAAGGAGGTGAAACCTAAGACAGATCTTATTATTATTTGATTTATAAGATAAATACTTGTTCTTATTCTTAATTGTGAGTTCTTATTCTTGTTTTTATAATTCAGGTTATTGATTCAAGTTGAATGTGCTTATTCATAAGAGCAAAAGTCCCTGTTTAAGAGTAGATCAACATAATTAAGCGGAGTTGATTGCAACCCTAGAAATAGGGCGATGAAAATCTGCCAGATTAGAGTCAAATCTAATAAGGGAATCCATAGATCGAGTTAATGTGATAATAGGGGTTTTAATTAGAAAGAGAATTCAATTAATCAACCTAGAGTTAGTTGTTTTTAGTCTTGAAAAAGATATTAACATAAATTAGGGATTTCTACGGATTAAGTCAAGTGAATAAATCGTATAAATCAAAAGTAATAAGTGAAGTCTAGGTGGATTCTTCCTTGGGTATTGCTTATCTTATAAAGTTGTCTAAAGTATTTTCCAAATTCATTTTCTATCGTATTTTTAATTAAGTTTTAGTTTAAAAGAAAACACTCCAAATCTTAGGATAGATAATAAAATGATAGTAATTACTAGTACTCTTGGTCCTTGTGGATATGATATTACCGGTCTTACCATAACTATACTATTAAACGATAGGTGTGCTTGCCTTTATTGTGATCGTAGTTAGTTAGAGACACATCACATGTTCATCATTTTATGCCAATCCAAGTGGCGAAAATATATATCCCTCAAACATATCAAAATGATACAAGCCTATACATGTCATAGACCATATTTACACAACTCAAAAGTACCAAATAGATATCCGATAGTGTGGTGAAGTTCCTGACGATCCCCAGTTCTGAGCTAGCTTTGATTTACTATAAATCATAGAAGAAAATAAACAAAATAAGCTATAAAGCTTAGTAAGTTCGTATGTATATATGAAATAATCAACATCATTCATGAACAATTCCAAGTAGATACATAATTTGCAATTAAAACCTCAATCAATGAGATAACATAAAGTTTAACTATAAAGCAACTCTTAAATTCTCATCTTCTTATAATTCATCATTCAAAAGATTTTTGTACATACCTGTACAGATGCATATCTATTTTCACCGTTTTGCTTATCGAAGTACTTCGAGTTTATAAATGCTTACGATATAAGGCCTTGCTGTGGTCTTACATTCACATGCCATAACCCGGTTATGGTCTTATTATTCAATTTTGCCATAGCCCAGCTATGGTCTTATTCAACAACTCATTTACTTAAACTGTGCATTTAATCTAATATCTCCACATTTATCTAATAGAATAAATACTATCTCAATTTCATCCATCAAATAAATAGATACACATTTAAGTTCAGTTATAAAAGCTTACCTCGTATACGGAAATGACGGATCGGGTCGACTATTTGATAACCTTACTTGTCCCTCGATCTAAATATGAATTCTTTCTTTCTTGATCTATATGAATTCAAAATTAACTTATTTATTAAACCATTGATTCAATTTAGTCCAAAACATACATTTAGGCATTTTTTACACATTAACCCCTAAACTTTTGCATTTAATCAATTTAGTGCCTATTTCACAAATACACAAAATTCACACAATTCAACAAAACCCATGCTTGGCAAAATTACATATAGGTCCCTAGTAGTCCAAAACTTTCATTTATTTCATATTTCAACCACTCAATTTGCATATTTCATAATTTAATCCCTATTATACATTTTCATCAAAAATCACTTAACAAAACATGTAAAACTATCATCAAGCTTTCATAATCTATCATCAATCATCAAATTACTCAATTATTCAACAATGGCAACATGTTAAATCTTTAACAATTTCGAAATTTAAGGTACGGGCTAGCTAGATTGAGCTGCAATGATTACAAAAACATAGAAATCATAAAAAACAGAGTAAAAATTACTCACCATTTAGACCATGCAATAGACAAACCTTAGAAATCTTCAATGGCTTCTCAAAACATGAATTTTTGATGGTGGAAAATGATAATATGAACATAATTTCATTTTTTTATTAATTTTAACCTAATTAACTAAATTACCTTTTTAACCTTAAATAAAAACCACCAAATTTCATGATATTATGCCTATTAATGTCCACTCAATTTAGTTATGGTCTAATTACAACATAAGGACCTCTAATTTAATATTCCATAGCTATTTAATACCTTTATCTACTAGAACTCACGTTTTACGCTTTACGCGATTGTCCTTTTTCTCAAATTGAGTAATTAAACGATAAAATTAGCTCACGAAATTTTCACACATATCAAATAACATATTGTTAATACCAAAAATAAAAATAAAATAATTTTGTGACATCAGATTTGTGGTTTCGAAACCACTTTTCTAATTTAGCTAAAATCTGGCTATAACATTAACATTAAAAATTGAAATTAAAGTGAAAAATAAAAATTTTAAAATTAATCAAAAAATTTCTTCTCAAAAGATTAAATTAAATTAATTCCTAAGAAAGGTTAGAGGGGTCACATGTTGGATCAATGGCACACCCCATGACGTAGTGAAAAATTAAGTCCGATGATCACATCTAAGGACCTATGTGTAAGGAACGAAATTGGGGTAAAAAGGGTATGATCGATTACCTTTAATCATCTAAAAAATCAAAGAAACAGATTACGCAATTGTATGTCAATTCCAAGTTACTACGAAATGTTTCAACCTCTACGTAATCCACCTGGTGTGACAACAAACGGTAAACACTCTCTAAAACCTTTTCAGAGAGAGAAAAATCTCTCGACGGCTGTTAGGCATCACATACACCTTATTTTTGGGGTATATTAGGTTTTTCTTAAAAACCCTATATATCCTAATTCGGGAACAATTTATATTTTTTATATAAATCAAATCATAATAATTAACCAAACATAATAATTATAATTACCATAATTATAATAATGTTTGACCAAAAGTTACAATTACGATAATTATAATAATATTTGATCCTAAATTATAGTTACAATAATTATAACAAGGATTTTGATAAATTATTTTTAGTTAAATTTTGTACGAATCAAATTTATATGTTAATTTAACCATATTTTTCATTATGTGTACAACATGCTTGTACATATAATTCGTTCAATATTTAACTATCCAATTAAATTAATTCTATAACCAATTTAATTCATGTGACAGCTAAACAAAATACCAACTTTGTTTGGATTCTGTTCATTTCAACCATAGGGTGTGACCCTGTAGGTTCTTGTCATGTTAGCGGTAATACTAGAATGATTCTAATATTACAAACAATGATTGGCATCTAGCGATGCATCATTACTACCTAAGTTACAAGAAGTCATGGGTCTACATAACCTCTCTCTGATTAACCCTTTATGTAGTAAATCCTTTTTTTCCTTTCTATCTAGAATAGACACAAGTCATGGAGTAGTCACTGTAACATCCGGATTTAGGGGTCATGCATTTATTCTTACTTCTTAAGTCATATTAATGTGGTAGTGTGCTCTATATGATGTTTGTATGTGTTTGGGGATTCCGACAAATCTTGAGGCTAGGTTTTGACCTTGGGTAAATTTTTGATTTAGAGCCTTTAGAGGAGAGCTAGGGGAGTTAGGCCTTAAGGGTTCTTATTTTGAGTTTATGACACAATAAGGGGTTTGGAAGAGTGGCAAGGTGTTGCCTAGGAAGCAAGGGGGGATGACGCCTCAAGGGGAGCTTGGAGTAGGTGGGAGCAGGTTCGAGTCACACAATCTGCCTTTTTAGAGTTCATTTTAGCGTTGGGGTGGGGAGGTGATGGTTTCAGTTTGGGACCTTAAAGTGTGGGAATTGAATTGGTGAAATTGTTTGAAATGGGCGGACATGAGAGAAAGGTGGGGTTTGAATCTTTCAACCGATTCAAATGGTGGGAGGAGAGTGAGTATAGGAGACAATCAAGGGATTTGGTGGCTTGTTGGGGGGTTGTTGACCGAATGAGGCTTGGTGTAAGGGGGGAGCTTTTGGTTTGGGGGCTAGGTGAGCATGTGCCGAATTTGCTTAGTAGATTTAGGAGCATCTTTTGCTCTTTTTCTCTTTGGTAAACCACTTTTACCACCTTTTAGTGTTATTTTCTCTTGTCTTGTTCTCTCAACCGAAACCTCTTCTAAGCATTCTTCCACCTCTCTTCTTTTCTTTCCTTCACAATCTCTTCTCCTCTTTCCCATTCTCTCACTCAAAAAGCCGAAACACATGCCATTGTCACCATAGCCGAAACATTCATAAACCTTCACCTCTTTTTTTCTTTTCATTTGTTAAGGAGCCGAATAACCCTTCTATCTCCTTGAGTCTTGGCCGAATCTGTCAGACTCTATTCCATCGATTTAATAGTTGGTAAGGGTTTCTTCTATTTCAATTTTCTTCTTTCTCTTTTGGTTGCGAAAGTTAGATGCCTAACTTAGTTCTTGTGTATTGGTAGAACATGTGAAGGGCTTGATTCTTGTTTCTTTGTCGAGCTTGCGTGGTGAGGAGTAGTAGGGATCCATTGGTTTGATTAATCAATGTAAGGGGACTATAACTTTCATTCGGCCGAAGGCCATTTCGTTTGGACCACAAGATGTTAGGCCAAATCTAACATAAGTCGTGTAGGGATTTGGCAACTCTCATAATCAAGTAGGAGCCTTCGGGATTTGAATCTATTTCGGTAAGGGTATTCGATTAAGATTTGGTGTTTTCTCATTTAGAATGACTTAATGTGTTAACCGGGTCTTTTGACCAAGACTTTATTTCATGGAGTCGAATATCTGCCAAGGAGAGAAAGGGGTTGTCCCTACCCCTAAGTTCAAGAAACGTTCGGTTTCTATGGTTCGGGATTGGCCACTAGGGTGTGGGCCAGTGTCGGAGCAGGATCATAGGTAGATAGCAGTAGTCTCGTTTAGGGACAATGTTGACGTTGAGAGTCTAGTGCTTCAGGTTATCAGGTGTGTGGTTAATTCAGCTGTTTCCATAATTAGTCATTTAATTATATGTGGTGATAATCACTACAGTGATAGTGGTGGATTTGTTACCCTTAATTGGGTATCATGGTAACCAGGTTAGTACTTTATCTAAGGTGTGGATGGTTGATTATTGTGGATATTTTGAGCATGTTGAATGCCTACCTAATATGTCCATGCATTATTCTATCATATCATTATAGCATGTTGCATATGCATGGGATCAGAATGTATATGTTAAATGAAAGATCGGGTGTACATTTATGTACGTGTGGTGATTGGCTATGTGCCAAATCAAGACTTGATGTCGGCTATGTGCCACATCAAGGGATTGATGCTTGCTTTGTGCTTCATTGTGGTTTGACAATGACCATGGGTCACATCATGGATATCGAGATTTGGTCACATAGTGATCGGTGGCTATGCCACGTTCTATTTGGTCACATAGGTGATCGGTGGCTAGGCCACGTTATATTTGGTCACATGGTGATCGGTGGCTATGCCACGACTTTGGGCGACTTACCGCCAAAGAGGTGTCAATGTTGGAAGGTCAATTTAGTAATCCCCGGTGTGTAATGGTTGGTGCGGGGTGTGTAGAGGATGGATTCTAGGTTGGGTTGGGTAACATATTTGCATCATCATGTGTGGTATGTGGATTTTGTGATTTGGGCCAAGCCCATTTGGGAAACATGTGGAATAATTGCACACTGAGTGCATTAGACTCACCCTATTTTCTTAAACAATACAGGTGATGTGTGATACATGGACCGGGCTGGAGTAGATTCGTGGTGGCCATGCAGAAATTGTTTAATGTTTTATGCACTTAAATTCCTAGTTACGTTTGGGTTGATTTCTTTTGAATGTAATAAGGCCATTTAAATATTTGGGGATTTTTATTTTATTGTGAGTCAGATGGATTATCGATTAAAAACTGAGAACAATTTTGGAAACAATTTACAACTTAAAGATTAAACTTGAGATTTTTAACCTGAATATTTTAAATAACTCGATTTCTCTTGAAATTTTGGAACGTTCAATGTTTTAAACTACACACGACCTTCAAGGTTTTCATTCTTTTATAAACTAAGTAAATATTTTAAACTCAAAACTATTTTCACCCATTAAATCAAATTCTTTTCAAATATTTTCCCTTATAGCATTCGAATTTGACCGTGATGTTTTGGGCTGGGTTTGGGGTGTTATAGTTTGGTATCAGAGCCCAGTTCAAAACTCGACTTTGAGGGCTTTTGGGCCCAAAATGTCTTTTGAAAGTGTGTTTTACTAAAACTTGCATTTTCACAAGTTATTAGAGCTTTACGGCATGGCTTTGAGTCTCCGGCCCGATGTCCACCAGGTAAGTACTTCAAACCGATGCATGATTTGTATGTAAGGTGAAGGGTGATATGGGATCATAGATTAGTAAGTTAGGAACTAATGAACTCTAGGATTAGCGTACTCCAACACTAAATTTCATAAGACTTAACTTATTTCACCAAACCCAGGAATAAGTCGTGGAGTTCAGGTGTGGTAACAAACATGTGTATGTCTAGGCATGGATTCCGAATGAGCTTGGTATTTAAGCAGTTCTAGCGACTCACCTCCTCTTTTTTGGAATCCTACCTGGTGCGCAGTGATTGTTCACCTCAACCGCGAGGACTTGTTAATGGGCCAAATCTATAAATAAAACCCGAAAGGGACCAGATACCTGATTTTGGAAAATAATTAAATTACCCCGATTTACAAAATTATCGAAGTACCCCGATTTGTGAAAATCACTAAAATACCCCCAGTTTATGAAATTACCATACTACCCTCGATTTTACCCAAAATACCCCTATTTTGCAAAAATACCAAAACCTCTATTTTGCAAAATTACAAGATACCCCTGATTTGGAAAATTACCAAAATACCCCTATAGGACAAAGTACGAAAATACCCCTAGGTTGGGAACGGACGAAAATGTTCAAAGTGGTGAACGTGTGTAGTGGATAGTATTGATGAATGAATGAGATTTTCTGAGTTAGGGTGGAGGACTTGAGACAAAAATTTGAATGACCAAAAGAACTACTATCAAGTGTCTTTGCATAAAATTGCTTGTGGGTAACCAGTGGAATATTAAGTAATGCATAAAATTTCTTAATCAGATTAAAACACAGCGGTAGACATGAGTTCTAGGGGACGAGGTCGTAACACGCGTAGACGTGGTAGGGGCAGAATGTCAATATCGGAACCAATTGGGTTTGGTCATGGATCAGGGAATGAAACGACACCGCCTGCAGTAGAAGCTGAGTTCCAAGATCAGACGGGTGGAGACGACGTAGTATCTCAGGCTATGCTACGAGTGTTGGAAAGAGTTGCGAGGGCGAATGTAGGTCTTGGGGCGGAAAGTTTGTTTACGAGAGACTTGAGCGAATGGGTGAGATATTTAGAGGTGTCTCGGGGGTGGCTCCAAATGTGGCAGAGAATTGGTTAGAGGCAATCGAGAGGAGCATGGATGATTTGGACTGCAATGCTGAGGAAAAGCTAAAAGGCGTTGTGTCTTTACTACGAGATGAGGCCTATCAATGGTGGCTTACCATCAAGGAGGGTACTCCAGCGGACCGAGTAGATTGGAGTTACTTCAAGGTAAAGTTTGAGGGGAAGTACGTTGGAGCTAGTTACGTGGATGCACAGAGGAAGGCGTTCTTGAATCTGGTGCAAGGGGGTAAGTCAGTGGCGGAGTATGAGGTATAATTCTTGAGGTTAAGTCGGTATGCCAGAGGGATTGTCGCTACTGATCACGAGCGCTGTGTGAGGCTTGAGGATGGGCTCCGAGATGAACTGCAGGTGTTGATAGCTCCTCAGCATAAAAGGGACTTTGCCACTTTGGTGGAGAAATCTCAGATTGCCAAGGAAGTTAAGCGAGCTGAAAGGTAGAATAGAGATAGAGACAGAGGCCGTAACAAGAGGAGTTTTGGATTGTCAGGATCTTCGGGGAGTTTCCAAAAAAGCCTAGGGTGGATAATTCTACTCGTACTGTTATGCCGGCTACTGGGAATCAAGTCCGTCCATGTGCTTAGTGTGGGAGGATACATGTAGGCGAGTGCTGGAGAAGGGTTAGAGAATGTTTCAGGTGTGGGCTAAGACTCACCTTGTGAGGAATTGTCCTCAGATTGCAGATAGGGCTCAGTCAGTGGGTCAAGGGTATGTGCAGTCAGGAAGGGGTGGTTCACAGGTGACGAGAGGTCGTGGGACGAGCCGAGGAGGAAATAGTTTTGGCCGAGGTCATGGAGCACCAGGTAGAGGTGCTGGGAGCTCAGATGCAAGGCAGCCAGGGTTAGTGTATGTGGCCAGAAGTCATGAGGAGGGGGACGCACCAGATGTTATCACGGGTACGTTCCTTATTTATGGATTACCCTTTACTGCTTTAATTGATATTGGGTCAACACATTCGTACATTACTAGCATAGTGTCTGGAACCTTGAATGTGAACTCTGAGACTGTCCCTAGGAAGATGACCGTACTTAGTTCTTTAGGGCAATCTGTGGTAGTAGATAAACTCTTTAGAGACGTGCCTTTAGAGGTTCAGGGGGTGGTATTCCCAGCTGACTTGATAGAGCTGCCGTTCGGGGAATTTGACCTGATCCTTGGGATGGATTGGTTAGTAAGATATCGTGCGAACCTAGACTGTGCTGCTAAGCGCATGTCATTAAGGACTCTCAAGAATTATGAGGTTGCAGTGATAGGTGAGAGGAGAGACTACCTGTCTAACATAGTGTCTGCTATTAAGGCGATGAAGATGGTGAATAAGGGGTGCTTGGCTTTTCTGATGTTTGTTAGTGCCTTGGATGCTAAGGAGGTGGCTGTGGGAGAGGTCAGGACAGTAAAGGAGTTTTTGGATGTTTTCCCAGAAGAACTTCCAAGGTTACCACCGGATCGAGAGGTGGAATTTGGAATTGACCTGTTGCCAGGAACCGCGCCGGTGTCCATCGCTCCTTATAGGATGGCACCAAAGGATTTGGTTGAACTGAAGGCCCAAATCCAGGAGTTGCTAGATCGCAGGTTTATTCGACCCAGTGTGTCTCCGTGGGGAGCACCGGTGTTATTCGTAAAGAAGAAAGACGGGTCTATGCGTATGTCCATAGATTACCGCCAGTTGAATAAACTAACGATCAAGAACAAGTACCTGCTGTCGAGGATAGACGACTTGTTTGACCAGCTCATGGGAGCTGCGGTCTTTTCGAAGATAGATTTGAGGTCGGGATATCACCAGCTTAAGGTAAAGGAGGCTGATATCCATAAGACAGTGTTTCGAACTCGATATGGGCACTACGAGTTCCTGGTAATGCTTTTGGATTAACTAACGCACCGACTGTGTTTATGGACATGATGAATTAGGTTTTCCAACCTTACTTAGATCAATTCGTCATGGTTTTCATAGACAACATCCTGGTATATTCAAAGTCAGAGGAAGAACATGATGCACATCTACGGGTGGTGTTGTGAATTTTAAGGGAAAAGAAGTTGTACGCCAAGTTTAGAAAGTGTGAATTTTGGTTGAGTGAAGTTGCTTTTCTGGGTCACATGGTATCCGCAGAAGGAATAAGGGTGGATCCCCGGAAGGTTGAGGCAGTACTGGAGTGGAAACCACCTAAGTCGCTAGCTGAAGTTCGTAGTTTTTTGGGGCTAGCAGGGTACTATAGAGGTTTGTTGAAGGGTTCTCCTTGATAGCGACACCTTTGACTAAGCTGTTGAGGAAGGAGGTACCTTTTGTCTGGTCAAATAAGCAGCAGGAGAGTTTGAGAAGCTAAAGAGAGTCTTGAAAGAAGCCCAATTTTGATCCAACCGGTGGCAGAGAAAGACTTTGTGGTGTATTGTGATGCTTCTCACACTGGGTTAGGTTGTGTTCTGATGCAGGAAGGGAAGGTGGTTGCTTATGCGTCTCGAGCTGAGACCGCATGAAGTTAATTATCCGACGCACGATCTGGAATTGGCAGCAGTAGTTTTTACTTTGAAAGTGTGGAGGCATTATCTGTACGGAAAGAAGTCAGTGATATACACAGACCACAAGAGCCTGAAGTATCTGTTGACTTAGAAGGAACTGAACTTGAGACAACGAAGGTGGGTGGAGCTTTTAAAGGATTACGACTGTTCGATTGAGTATCATCTGGGTAAAGCAAATGTGGTGGCGGATGCATTAAGTCATAAGGCGGTATCGGATTTGAGGGCTATGTTCGCACATCTTAGTCTCTACGACGACGGGAGTTTGTTAGCAGAATTATAGGTAAGGCCGACGTGGTTAAGTCAGGTAAGAGAGAAACAGTTAGTGGATGAGGTTCTGAGTACTCGACTTCAGCAAGTTCAGAGTGGGGAGTTAGAGGATTATAGTGTGAACAGTGACAGAGTTCTGTGTTTTCGTGGTAGGGTGTGTATGCTGAAGGATGGGGAATTGAGTTAGAAGATTCTTCAGGATTCGCATAGTAGCCCTTACACTATGCATCCGGAGGAAGTAAGTTGTATAAGGATTTACGGGAACAGTTTTGGTGGCTTGGATTAAAGCGAGAAGTTACAAAATTTGTGGGGATGTGCTTGACATGCCAACAGGTTAAAGCGGAACATCAAGTACCTTCGGGGTTTCTGCAACCATTGAAGATTCCACTATGGAAGTGGGAGAGGATCACAATGGATTTCGTGAGTGGGTTTCCCCTCAATCCTACTAAGAAGGACTCAGTATGGGTGATTGTGGATCGGTTGACAAAGTCTACGCATTTCATACCAGTTCGGGTTGATTACTCACTACAGAGGTTAGCGAAACTGTATGTAGCAGAAATTGTGAGATTGCATGGGGTGCCGATGTCGATCATATCGGATAGGGATCCTAGATTTACGTCGAGGTTTTGGAGGGCATTGCATCAGGCTTTGGGTACCAAGTTGGACTTTAGCACGGCATTTCATCCATAGTCGGACGGCCAGTCTGAAAGGGTGATTCAGGTATTAGAAGATATGTTGAGGGGTTGCGTTATCGACTTCAAGGGTAGTTGGGAGGAGTTCTTGCCTTTGGCGGAGTTTGCATACAACAACAGTTACCAGGAAAGCATTTGGATGGCACCGTATGAAGCGTTGTATGGACGGAAGTGTCGCACTCCTACGTGTTGGACAGAAATGGGCGAACGTCATGTTTTGGGTCCAGAGATAATGGCAGAATCAGAGGAAAAGGTTAAGGTAATTCGAGCACAGTTGAAAGAGGCATCTGACAGACAGAAATCGTACTCGAATCTGAAGCAGAAAGAGATAGAATTTACTGTGGGTGATAGTGTGTTCCTGAAAGTTTCATCATGGAAGAGGGTGATGAGATTTGGACGTAAGGGTAAACTGTGTGCCAGGTTTATAGGACCTTATAAGATTTTGAAGTGAGTGGGGCCAGTGGCTTACCAGTTGGAATTACCGTTAGAATTGAAGCAGATGCATGATGTGTTTCACGTATCAATGCTACGTCATTATCGATCGGATCCATCTCACGTAGTGTCAGTTGAGGAAGTTGAGTTGAAACCAGATTAGTCCTACGAAGAAGAACCAATTCAGATTCTGGAGCGAGATGTGAAGGTACTTCAAAAGAAATCAGTTCCTCTAGTTAAAGTATTATGGCGTAATCATGGGGCAGAAGAAGCTTCGTGGGAACCGGAAGAAGCGATGGGACAGTAATACCCTCACTTATTTTGATCAGGTAATTTCAGAGTCAAAATTATTTTTAAGGGGGTAGAACTGTAACATCCGGGATTTAGAGGTCATGCATTTATTCTTACTTCTTAAGTCATATTAATGTGGTAGTGTGCTCTATATGCTATTTGTAAGTGTTTGGGGGTTCCGGGAAATCTTGACGCTAAGTTTTGACCTTGTGTAAATTTTTGATTTAGAGCCTTTAGAGGAGAGCTAGGGGAGTTAGGCCTTAAGGGTTCTTATTTTGAGTTTATGACACAATAAGGGGTGTGGAAGAGTGGCAAGGTGTCGCCTAGGAAGCAAGGGGGAGCTTTTGGTTTGGGGACTAGGTGAGCATGTGCCGAATTTGCTTATTAGATTTAGGAGCATCTTTTGCTCTTTTTCTCTTTGGCAAATGACTTATACCACCTTTTGGCATTATTTTTCTCTTGTTTTGTTCTCTCAACCGAAACCTCTTCTAAGCATTCTTCCCCCTCTCTTCTTTTCTTTCCTTTACAATCTCTTCTCTTCTTTCCCATTCTCTCACTCAAAACCCAAACACATGCCATTGTCACCATAGCCGAAACGCCCATAAACCTTCACCCCTTTCTTTTCTTTTCAGTTGTTAAGGAGCCGAATAACCCTTCTATCTCCTTGAGTCTTGGCCGAATCTGTCTGACTCTATTCCATCGAATTTAGTAGTTGGTAAGGGTTTCTTCTATTTCAATTTTCTTCTTTGTCTTTTGGTTACCGAAAGTTAGATGCCTAACTTAGTTCTTGTGTATTGGCCGAACATGTGAAGGGCTTGATTCTTGTTTCTTTATCGTAGCCAGCATGGTGAGGAGTAGTAGGGATCCATTGGTTTCGATTAATCAAGGTAAGGGGGCTATAACTTTCATTCGGCCGAAGGCCATTTTGTTTGGACCACAAGATGTTAGGCTAAATCTAACATAAGTCATGTAGGGATTTCGGCAACTCTCATAATCAAGTAGGAGCCTTGAGTTTGAATCTATTTCGGTAAGGGTATTCGATTAAGATTTGGTGTTTTCTCATTTAGATTGACTTAATGTGTTAATCGGGTCTTCTGAGCAAGACTATATTTCATGGATCTGAATACCAGCCAAGGAGAGAAAGTGGTTGTCCCTACCCCTAAGTTCAAGAAACATTCGGTTTCTGCGGTTCGAGATTGGCCACCGGGGTGTGGGCCAGCATCAGAGCGGGATCGTAGGCAGATAGCGGTAGTCTCGTTTAGGGACAGTGTTGACGTTGAGAGTCTAGTTCTTCAGGTTATCAGGTGTGTGGTTAATTCGTTGTTTCCATAATTAGTCATTTAATTATATGTGGTGATAATCAGATGCGGTGATAGTGGTGGAATTGTTACCCTTAATTGGGTATCACGGTAACTAGGTTAGTACTTTATCTAAGCTGTGGATGGTTGATTATTGTGGATATTTTGAGCATGTTGAATGCCTACCTAATATGTCCATGCATTATTCTATCATATCATTATAGCATGTTGCATATGCATGGGATCAGGATGTATATGTTAAATGAAAGACCGGGTGTACATTTATGTACGTGTGGTGGTTGGCTATGTGCCAAATCACGACTTGATGTCGGATATGTGCCACATCAAGGGATTGATGCTTGCTTTGTGCTTCATCGTGGTTTGATGATGACCATGGGTCACATCGTGGATATCGAGATTTGGTCACATAGTGATCGGTGGCTATGCCACGTTCTGTTTGGTCACATAGGAGATTGGTGGCTAGGCCACATTATATTTGGTCACATGGTGATCAGTGGCTATGCTGCGACTTTGGGCGACTTATTTGCAAAAGAGTGTGTAGCAGTTGGAGGGTCGATTTAGTAATCCTTTGGTGTGTAATGGTTGGTGCGGGGTGTGTAGAGGATGGATTCTAGGTTGGGTTGGGTAACATATTTGCATCATCATGTGTGGTATGTGGATTGTGTGATTTGGGCCAAGCCCATTTGGGAAACATGTGGAATAATTGCACCTTGAGTGCATTCGACTCACCCTATTTTCTTAAACAATGCGGTGATGTGTGATACATGGACCGGGCTGGAGTAGATTCGTGTTGGCCATGTAGAAATTGTTTAATATTTTATGCACTTAAATTCCTAGTTACGTTTGGGTTGATTTCTTTTAAATGTAATAAGGCCATATAAATATTTGGGGATTTTTATTTTATTGTGAGTCAGATGGATTATCGATTAAAAACTGAGAATAATTTTGGAAACAATTTACAACTTAAAGATTAAACTTGAGTTTTTAACCTGAATATTTTAAATAACTCGATTTCTCTTGAAATTTTCGAACGTTCAATGTTTTAAACTACACACGACCTTCAAGGTTTTCGTTCTTTTATAAACTAAGTAAATATTTTAAACTCAAAACTGTTTTCACCCATTAAATCAAATTCTTTTCAAATATTTTTCCCTTGTAGCATTCTGAATTCGGCTGTGGTGTTTTGGGCCGGGTTTGTGGTGTTACAGTCACACTTCCATTGTCCATCTAATGTTTCTTGATATCTTGAGTAGACTATGAAAAACAAATAAGTATGATATCTCATATCAAATTGTTCGAGCATGGCCATGCATTTCCAATTTCACTTAATCAAGTGACCTAGGATATTGCTCCCATTATGTAGAAGAGACAAATTATATAATGATAAACTATATCCCACTACATAGATTGTGGTATATCCAACATCAGCCTTTATAGAACAACTAGTTATAGTGGTCACTTGTGAAACACCCCAAACCCGGCCCACGAGCCTTGACCAGATCTGGTATGTTCCTCGAGTAAAAACGATTCAAATTCATTTGTTCTTTGGAAAACTTTAAGTAATTTTTAGAGAAAATTGGGTTTGTGTTGTGTTCGAGTTGTAAAGTTATTTCTCTCTCTCTTTTTTTTTCAAAACGTCTAGATTTTAATAAAACTTTATTATCAAAACAATAAGTTAAAAACGTTGCCAAGTTCTTAGAGTTCACTGTTTAAATTGAAAATCTCTTGAATTTAGGTGTCAAAACATTTTCATTTATTATCAAGAAAAATTTACTTAACTTTAAATTAAACATCAAAACATAGTAAAGAAATTAAAAATGCATGCATAAACAATTCATACTTAGTGGCCTTATTACATCAACATAAAACCCAAATTAAATTCAAAGCACTTAAAATAAAAAGTCTAAATAAAATAAATTCCTTCTTGAGCATGGCCACCACTAAGCTCCTGCCAAGGCAGGTCCATCACTAATCGTCACTGAAAAATAATCCCACAATGGGGTGAGTCAAGCAGACTCAATGTGTAACCACAACACTAAATCCTAACAAATTCGGGCATATCAAATCATACATGTTCATATAGCATTCAAATAATATGATGCAAACCCGAACCCAAACCTAGATAGCCATCCGCTACACATCACCTGAACCAACCTGCACACCGTGGGGACTACTAAGTCAACCCTCCATCCACTACACACCATCAAAGGCAGTCGCAGCATTCGATGTGCTCATCACCCTTATAAAATTCGTGGCATTGCCACCAAAAAATATTTTGTGTCATGAGACACCACATTCAGATAATGTGACTGAAGCCACCACATTCAGATATCGTGACATAAGTCACCACATTCACTTCCCCTTTCATAATATCCCATATGCCCCATATCCTACAAATATTCAGTAACCACATCATATCCCTTATTCACATTCTTTTAGTTTCACATGTGCCATAAAAGATCATATTATAATCCTAGTAGGAGTAGGAAAACATACCTGAGTACTTTGTACCATTGCATGGTACCTTAGCCATATTCACATTATTTTAAGAGCACATATATATATATATATATTAAACGTTGCCATAGATCTGATTAAAAGATAGTTTGGGGGGTACACACCTGATTCTCCTAGCAAGTTTACTGCAAATCCTGCAAATCCCGATCTAGCGTCCTAGATCCCTAAACAAATCCTGAAACTTTGTGAGTTTCTTCTTTGCAATCGGCTAACACTAGATCAATTGACTGGGTTAGTTTCGGCTTTCGAATAAGTAAAGTATAGATCTACATCATTGTTTATAGCCTTGGCCAAATATCAGATTCACTTACCTTGCGAATCTCGAAAAGTGCTACTTGGTTATGAAGGTGTCAAAATACCTATAGGCATAGGTTAGATTTAATTCTAATCTTTACGTCACATAAGAATGGCCTATGGCCGAATATCACATAACCTACCTTGGATTGTTGAAATCCTGAATAATCCTCCTTATGGTTGACCACACTAAAAATATCGAAAGATCCTTCCAAATTTCGGCAAACAAGAATATTGATGGGATTAGTTCTAGATTTTGACAAATCTAAAAGAAAAGAATGGAAATCAAACGACATTTGGTCTTTACCCTCTCTATAGAATTCGACAGCACCTTGCCTAACACCTCAGAGGGATTCGGCTTTGAAGAATACTAGGGAGATTCAACTTTTGATTGAATTGGAGAAAGAAGAAGAAGAGAAAAGGTTTGATGAGATTCGGCCTATGGAGATGAATAGCAAAAAGGAAAAACACGAGCTGATTTCTTTGAGAGTTTCGGCACAAAAGAAAAGATGAGAAGAGAATGAATTTTTTGGCACAAATCCCCCTTAGTGTGGCCGAATGCCTTACTTACTTCCCCTCCTAGATTCGGCTAGCATTCAAACACTAGCTATTCCTTGATTTTCTCTTTATCACTTCATTTAAAATAATAAAAATAATCCGCAAAATCCTTTACAGCTCTAACTCCACTAATTCCCCTTCTTTTCCATCCAACGCACTAATAAAGGTCAAAAACACCTTGCACCCTTTCCGAACCATCTTCTCAACCTTAAGTGCTGAAACTATATTAGACAAGTAGTTTTTTTCTTTCTCCTATCATAATGACCACCTCATCCTCTGGGGTCCTTAATTCCATTCGCTTAGCTGCACAGTCCACCACAGCCCGATGTTCCACTAGCCAGTCCATACCAAGTATGAGATCGAATTCTCCGAAGGGAAGTTCTATCAAGTCGGCAGAAAATACTACGCCTTGAATTTCTAAAGGTACACTTCGAAAGATCTTATTCACCACTACAGTTTGACCTAGTGGGCTTACTACAGTCATCTCTCTATCAGAAAGTTCAGAGGCTATGTCTAGAGTTTCAACTACTCTACATGCAACATAAGAATGGGTCGAGCCCACATCAATTAAAGAAACATAAGGCTTGCCATAAATAAGGAACGTACCGATTATAACGCCTGGTGTGTCTCCATCCTCCCTCCGGCAAACCGCATAAACCAAACTCGACTGCGTTGCCTCATTATTAGCAACACCTTGGCCCGGTGTTCCACGTCCTCTGCCAGCACCATTTCCTCTGTTATTCGGACCACGACCCCGCTGAGGCTGCTGTCCACCTCTACCAGCATGATTAACATTCTGAGCTACTGGTCAATTTTCATCTGGTCTCATCGGACAGTCCTTAATCATATGGTCCTTTGACCCACACTTGAAACATCCCCATGTCTTCTTCCAGCATTCGCCTAAGTGCTTTTTCCCACATTGATCACAAGTACGATATTGCCCTCCAGTAGCAGCTTGCTGACCTCGCGGCCCATCAACTCTAGGCCTCTTCTGAACACTCCCAGCTGATCCAGACGACCCAAAACCTCTCTTATTTCTATTCCGATCAGAGTTTTTCCTTGCAGAGTCCTTAATTCCCTCGACTACCTTAGCCTTTTCTACTAATGCGGTGAACTCCTGCTCCTGGTGTGGGGCTATCAACAACCTCAGGTCATCCCTTAGTCCGTCCTCAAGCCAGACACATCGCTCATGCTCTGTTGCCACCACTCCTCGAGCATACCGACTCAACCATAGAAATTCAGCTTCATACTCTGCTACAGACTTGTTCCCTTGAACCAGCCCCAGAAATGCCTTCCTCTGCTCATCAGTATATCTGGTTCCCACATACTTCTTCTGATACGCTGCCTTAACATACTCCCAGGTTAGATCCTCAGCGGTGGCACCATCCCGAACTGTGAGCCACCATTGATATGCTTCATCGCGTAACAGCGCCACCATTCCTTTTAATTTCTCCTCAGGGGTTAGATAGAGCTCATCCATAATTCGCTCGATCGCCTCTAACCAATATTCAGCTGTACTGGGTGCCACACTAGATACGCCACGGAACACCTCAGCTCTGTTGGCTCGGAGTCGCTCGGGTACAGATTTTCGAGCTCTCATATTCCCTCCAGCACCAGCCACTATTTCAAGAACTCGTAGCACAGCCTACGATACAGCATCCTTTCCTGTCTGATCTTACTGCTCAACACCAACAACTGCTGGTGTTGGTGGTGGTGGTACCTTATTCTTAGATCCTTGACCCGATCTAACGGGTTCTGAACACGGTCATTCTACCACGACCGTGTCCTCGCACATTACGACCACGCCCCCTTGTGCTCATCCTTACGATTGCGCTTTAATCTGATTAAGAAATTTTATGAATTAGTGTTTGTTCCACTGATTATCCGCGAAGAAGTTTTATGTAAAGAGTTTAGTAGCAGTTCTTTCGATTAATCAAAGTTTCAAGTATTCTATCCTAGTTCAGAGAAGTTCAATCCATTCAATATTCCTACCACACACATTCCTGTTCAAACATTTGTGTGCATTCCTATCGAGGGCATTTTCGTCAATTGTCCTCTGAGGTATTTTGGTAATAAATCGGAGTCAATTTAAAAAATCATAGTAAATCATAGGTACTATGATATTTTCAAAACTCGAGGGTATTTCAAATTTTTTTTCCTAATCGGAGGTATGGCCGACATTTTAGAAATCAGGGTTATTTTGGTAATTTTGTCAATCAAGGTATCTTGAATTTTCACAAGTTAGGGTTTCATGGATACTTTTGCAAAGTAGGGAAATTTTATTGAAATCAAGGGTAATATGGAAATTTTAGAACTAGGGGCATTTTAGTAATTTTACCACTAGGGGTATTTAGGTAATTTTGTAAATTAAAAATTCTTAGAAAGTTTTTTCAAAATAATAATTTTCACAATTCAAAAGGGTAGTTTGTTGACTTTTAAAACTAGGGTTTCCATAAAAATGTGGCTAGTCCCTTTCGGGTTTTAATTATTGAGTTTAGCCCGTGACTAAGTCCTCTTGGTTAGGGAGAACCGAAGCTACGCACTAGGTAGGATTCGAGTGGAGAGGAGGTGAGTCACGCGGACTACTTAAATACCAAGCTCCCAGAAACCAATCCTAGACATGCGCACAATGGTTGCCACACCTAACTCGTGACTTAACCACAGGTTTGTTTAATTAGGCATTTAAAATTTTATGTAATTGTTGGGGTAACCTAGTCCTAGAGTTCAAGTACTTATCATGCTAATCTCGTTCCATTTCTACCCTTCTACAATTCAGTATCATAAATCACACAAGAGATAGGGTACTTACTGGTGGACTTGAATTGGAGACTTAGGTGCCATGCCAGAAAACCTGCTTATTTCTCAAAATTTTTCACAAAATTATTTTGGGCTTATTTTTTTGAAAACATTTTGGGCCTTAAACCCAAGGCCGAGAGTTTAAAAACTGGGCTCTGATACCAAGCTGAAACACCCCAAACTCGGCCCACGAGCCTTGACCAGATTTGGTATGTTCCTCGAGTAAAAATGATTCAAATTCATTTGTTCTTTGGAAAACTTTAAGTAATTTTTAGAGAAAATTGGGTTTGTGTTGTGTTCGAGTTATAAAGTTATTTCTCTTTTTTTTTTTTTTTTGGAAAACGTCTAGATTTTAATAAAACTTTATTATCAAAACAATAAGTTAAAAATGTTGCCAAGTTCTTAGAGTTCACTGTTTAAATTGAAAATCTCTTGAATTTAGGTGTCAAAACATTTTCATTTATTATTAAGAAAATTTACTTAACTTTAAATTAAACATCCAAAACATAGTAAAGAAATTAAAATGCATGCATAAGCAGTTCATACTTAGTGGCCTTATTATATCAACATAAAACCCAAATTAAATTCAAAGCACTTAAAATAAAAAGTCCAAATAAAATAAATTCCTTCTTGAGCATGGCCACCACTAAGCTCTTGCCAATCCGGTCCATCACTAATCGTCACCGAAAAATAATCCCTAGCAGGGTGAGTCAAAGCAGACTCAATGTGTAACCACAACACTAAATCCTAACAAATTCAGGCATATCAAATCATACATGTTCATATAGCATTCAAATAATATGATGCAAACCCGAACCCAAACCTAAATAGCCATCCGCTACACATCACCCGTACCAACATGCACACCGTGGGGACTACTAAGTCAACCCTCCATCCGCTACACACCATCAAACGCAGTCACTGCAGTCGATGTGCTCATCGCTCTTATAAAATTTGTGGCATTGCCACCAGATAATATTTTGTGTCATGAGACACCACATTCAGATAACGTGACCGAAGTCACCACATTCAGATATCGTGAAATAAGTCACCACATTCACTTCCCCTTTCATAATATCCCATATGCCCCATATCCTACAAATATTCACTAACCACATCATATCCCTTATTCACATTCTTTTAGTTTCACATGTGCCATAACAGATCATATTATAATCCTAGTAGGAGTAGGAAAACATACACAGTACTTTGTACCATTGCATGGTACCTTAGCCATATTCACATTATTTTAAGAGCACATATATATATATTAAGCGTTGCCATAGATCGATTAACGAGATAGTGTGGGGTACACACCTGATTCTCCTAGCAAGTTTACTACAAATCTGCAAATCCCGATCTAGCGTCCTAGATCCCTAAACAAATCCGAAACTTTGTGAGTTTCTTCTTTGCAATCGGCTAACACTAGATCAATTGGTAGGTTAGTTTCGGCTTTCGAATAAGTAAAGTATAGATCTACATCATTGTTTATAGCCTTGGCCAAATATCAGATTCACTTACCTTGCGAATCCCAAAAAGTGCTACTTGGTTATGAAGGTGTCAAAATACCTATAGGCATAGGTTAGATTTAATTCTAATCTTTAAGTCACATAAGAATGGCCTATGGCCGAATATCACATAACCTACCTTGGATTGTTGAAATCCCGAATAATCCTCCTTATGGTTGACCACACTGAAAATCCCAAAAGATCCTTCCAAATTTTGGCAAACAAGAATATTGATGGGATTAGTTCTAGATTTCGACAAATCTAAAAGAAAAGAATGGAAATCAAATGACATTTGGTGTAACATCCCTAAACCCGGCCCATTCACTATGACCGAATCTGGTTATGTTATTGCGGAAAGACGGTTGAAATTCTTCTTGATTTAAAATTAAACATCGTAGTTTGCTGAATTTTGGAAAAACATATCTTTGGAATAAACTTTGCAATTTAAAACTCATTCATTTTAAAACTCTAGTTTAAAATATCCAACTTGAATAAATAGGTTGCAAACCATAAATCATTTCCCATAGCAATTTAATTTAAATAAACCATAGTTAAAGTAATACCAAAACATAAAAATGGCCTTTGTTACAACCCAACAAATTAAAATAAAATACTTATATCAAAAACAAGCATAATATAACAAATCTTCATCTTGGCATGGGCCACCTTGTCCTCTCCGATCCGGTCGACTTTATGCACTACGAAAATGTTAAAGGAAAAGGTGAGTCACCAAGACTCGGTGTGCTACCCTTTTTCCGGATTAGCAAAATATCACATTCAAACATAATCATGATCATCATGCATCCAAATCATATGCACCCAATCCTAACCGTCCATACACCTTTTCTACCCGTGTGGTACCAAACCCTTTGGTGGTGCCAAACCACCGGTGACATATAGTCACAAATGTGATACCAAATCATGGTGTCCAGAAGACACGATTGTGTTACCAAAACACGGTGACCAAAGTCACGAATCAAGTGATGGGGCCAACCCATCGTGTGATACCAAATCACCGGCGAGGCGATCCCATAACTCAAGTGGGGCCAACCCACGGTGGTGTAAACCACAGGGACAAGTCGCTATGAGGTGCCAAACCTCTGGAGGTACCAAACCTCTGGTGACCGTAGTCACGGTGTGTTACCAAAACACTGGTGCTCGTCAGCACAAAATATCACTGCCCCCTCCACTCGTACAACCCACATAGATAATGATATGCATTTTAACGGACTCATACCCACATGCTTGATTAGTAACATACATATTATTTATCAGCCATCCAATATCATAGCACACGTAATAGATACATTATGCTTACCAAAAGCATCATAACAGGGACTTACCTGACCCCGTGCCCTATACCATAATGGTATTCAATCCACCTTTCCATGGAACCAACCACACATCATATATATAAATACCATAATGAGATAAGTGTGTAAATACACACAACAATAAGCACATAAATTACTAGAAGAGTGTGTGTGTGTACACACCTGTAAGCCTTAACCAAAGAATCGATCTAACAACCTCGCTCCTACACGCTCTCGCACACTAGCCCACCACCAAGTGCTCTTGCTTCACTTGCCTACAATCGACAACCAACCAAAAGTAATAGCCTACGGCTTACCAATACCAAACGAACAGACCGATAAAGCAATCCCTTACCATCACTTACCCAACGATCAACCAAAGAACCGAGGCTACGCTTGATCGCTTGAATCCGGATGTCCTATGACAAAACGATTCCAACCAAATTAATACGCCATCAAACAAACACCAAAACCAACACTTACCCCTTGAAGATGACGACAGAGAACAGAAGGAAGACCATAAGCATTCGGCCTTACCTATAAACCTTCTCCAACGATTGGAAATGAAACCCCAAAATGATCCACACCACACCTTCTATTTGGCCAAGGAGCCAGAACTAAAAGGAAAGGGAGATTCGCCAATATTTTAGTCACGAGGAAGAGAATCGGTTTAAGTGCTTAACATACCTATGTTCGGTTTGAGTGGAAGAACAGAGAAGATGAGAAGTGAAGGCAAGGTTTTGGTACACAAGAAATAGGGAGATAAATATTAGAAGTAAGGGAGAGCAAATTTGGTTAAGAAACAAATGAGAGATTCGGCACAAATGGGTTAAGAGGAAGAAATGGAAATATGACAAGGAAAGGTAGCTAGTTTGACAACACAAAGAATTAAAAGAACAAAACACAAAATCGGCTAGAAGTATATGCTTTTAGGGAATCTCGGTTTCAAAGATAACATCAAAGGAAAAAATAAAAATTTGGCTTTCGGCACCAAAAACAAGACTGGCCGAAACTCACACAAAAATGCCAAAAGAAATTACCTACCTTCCTTCTCAAATACCAAAACCGACCACTCCCAAAACTTACCAACATTCGCCACCACCTCAAAAACTCCTCGCCACTAAATTCAAAATAATTTGAATTCACAATCTCTAATTCACTCGACCAACCACTAAAAATCAATTTAAAATACAACAATATCCCACCTTTATCCTTTAATAAAAACAAAATCAAACCATTATCCCACCGAATAAAACAAAGCTCATCCTAATCTTCCAATTTAATCTACATGTGCCGAGTCCCTTTGCACGCATTTCTTTGCAAAAATCAAAAGAATAAAAATATAACTCCAACGCCACTCTCGGGTTCAAAACAGGACCAAACGCAAGCCTTACCCCAACGCCTGAGCCACTCGGCCACCTTGATTTTATGACAAAAACCCCATCATTTAAATCTTAACCCTTCCTACCCAAATTTCCATGACCGCATAAAATAAAATCACGCCCAAAATCTTTGCTCCAGCTCGAACTGCGCCTCGCTCCCTCCAACTCCTATGTGCATACGAGAACCACGGACAAGTGCTTCTTGTGCCCAATACGCTGCCATGACTCTTTTAAGGCTTTCATCCTGTGGCGCCAAGATCCAAAAATTAAAACCCAACTCACGCCTTCTTGGATCGAACCTAAGACCCTCAAAGCGCTACCTCCATTTCTTAAGGCTGCAAGACACCACCTTGCCAAAGCCTTACTTGTGCCAAAATTACCAAAATAATTCTTAAGGCCTACCTTGGCGATTCCTTTACCACACTAAAAATCCAAAATTTTTTCAAAGCCTTCCTTTCATCCAAACATTCTTGGAACCTCCAAAACTCATCCAAGCACTCCCAAAACCTACTAACACTTGAATTATACCCAACATGCATAGCCCCTAAACCAGGGTGTTACATTTGGTCTTTACCCTCTCTATAGAATTCGACAGCACCTTGCCTACCACCTCAGAGGGATTCGGCTTTGGAGAATACTAGGGAGATTCAGCTTTTGATTGAATTGGAGAAAGAAGAAGAAGAGAAAAGGTTTGATGAGATTCAGCCTATGGAGATGAATAGAAAAAGGAAAAAACGAGTTGATTTCTTTGAGAGTTTCGGTACAAAAGAAAAGATGAGAAGAGAATGAATTTTTGGCACAAATCCCCCTTAGTATGGCCGAATGCCTTACTTACTTCCCCTCCTAAATTCGGCTAGCATTCAAACACTAGCTATTCCTTGACTTTCTCCTTATCACTTCATTTAAAATAATAAAAATAATCCACATTTATCTCTTCTTCATCTAAAAAATAATAATTTAAAATAAATCCTTATTTATCTTATTCTTTAGCCGAAATTTCCTAGGAAATTAAGCACTTATTAAACTCATTCCTAAGTCTTCTTCATTACTACTCCTCTCTGCTGCAAAATAAAACTTTTATTTTGCTTTCCTTGTAGCTCGAACCTGGCCCATTAGCTTTTGCTTGTGGCGTCACTTGTGTGAGCTTTAAGTGGCATATGCGACCACTTTATCAAGCTGCTATTTTGTCATAAATCCCTACATATTTTCTTAAGCTAACATTAAGTGGCGCCTTTGCTCCTTGCAAAGAAAAATAAAATTCCTTATTGCTCCCCTTGTGGCTCGAACACAAGCCCTTTCCCCCTGGCATATGGCGTCACACACTAAGGCCCTAAGTGGCACATTACAACCACTTTACCAAGCCCATTTGTGTGATATATCTCCCCCACATTTTCTCTTAAGGCCACCCTACTTAGCTTCCCCCTTTTGATTTAAAATCTAAAAATTTCTGAGGCACTCTCCTATTTTCTAAAGTTCACAAAATTCATAATACTTATTCACAACATACTCAAGCATGCTATTTCATATAATTAAGCATAAATGCACAAGCCATAATTCGGGATATTACAATTTGGCTGTATCAGAATATATGACTCACGATGTTGGGATAATGATGATCTCAAGTCTGAGGATCGTATACATAGTAATTGTAACATCACAAAAATTGAGGGTTAGTAGAATCAGGTTTTTGAATCGACAGAGAGTGGTCATGCCTTAATTTTTGAGATTATTTATGCATTTTTAGAAAATAAATGAGGTATTGGTTTGTTGGTTTAGTGTTAGTGAAACGTTTCTTGAACCCCAAGTTCAAATCCCTTCTCTCGCACCATTTTTATTAATTTGCAAATTTTTCCTTAAACCCTAGTATGTGACATGCCTTATTTTTAAAATAAATATTACAAAATTATTTCAAGAATGAGGAAGAAGCCTAATTGTTAAAATAAATATGAGAAAGCATGAAAATTAAATGAGGTCCCAAGTTCGAATCGTTTCCCTTGCAAAATAATTAAATTTTGCAAAATCTCTTGGTTTTTTTTTTAAATGTGTGTGACATCCATACCATTGAACCCTAAGTATAAATACAAATTTTTATTGTACTTTTCAACCTTTAATTCAATTTTTCCCTACCCTAGCTGTTCACCCTCTTCCTGTCCTCTTTTCTCTTCAATTTTCTTTCTTTCTCCCATTGTTGTCATTGTCTACACCTCCCATTTTACCATCTCTTTGTTCTTCTTTTTGCATCAAGATTGTGCACCATATCCTTTTCTATATTTATTCCATTTATCCTCATATAAATCAGCCCCAAATCTGAAATCTTGAACCTTAAGATCGATCCCAAACATTGCCAAGAAAGTGCCATTGCCGTTTTTCTCAACTAGCTTGGGTAAGATCTTTTTTCTCTTCAATTTCATGATTAATCTTGTCAATTAAAAACCAAAATTTCCAAATATGGAATTTTGGGGATTTTAAATAATTTCAGATGTATTTTTCCAAATATTAATGAGATCTCAAACCATTTTAAAAATTTAGCCCCAGTTTTGGCCACAATGGGTGGTGGTGCATATGCCTATGTGCAAGAAAGGGGGCTGTTTTGTTTCTTGGGTCTTACCCATATTTTTCCAGCATTAAATTGTTTTCTTGAACACTTCTAATCAGCCTTTAATCTAATGTTAATTAGGGAATGACTTTGCTGATCAATTAGCCAATCCGATCCCACAAATTGTGAAACGTAAGTGCAATTAAGGATAACTAGTTTGTTATTTCGACATAGTTATTGGGTAAAGGTTATGAATTGATTAAATCAAGAAATTTAATCATTAATTATCTAATTATTTTTCAGTATATTATTGAATTATGTTTTGACCCAAATTCCCCAAATCATCCGTAAAGGTGAAGAACAATTGTACGTACGGTTCACATCGATATAGTGTAAGGAGTCTAACTAGTTTGGATTCATAAAATAGTTATAATTTCAAGGATTGGTTTGAACTCATAAGTAGGTGTTTTGGGGATATTTTAATGGTAAATTGATTTAATTTATACTGAATTTTGGTTTTGGTTCATTTAAGGAATTATTAAGGAAAATTGGAAGATTCGCAAATGTGCTGCGAGGAAGCAAAAAATAAAGTGTGGGTCCTAAACTCATAAAATTGTTTGAAATTGTTAAATATCATGTTATATTTGATAAATTAGCTTTCTGATTGGATTGAATTAATAGTCAAATTATTGATTTTTTGAGTTGCCAAACCAGGTATGTTTCGAGCCTTAAAAGATTAACATGTTGGCAAAATTGCTAGTTTGGTAGTATGAATATTTGATTGAGTTTGTAATTGCATATTTGAGCTATGAGATATGAGAATATTTGACTGGATGATATAATGTGTTGTGATATTAAGCTTATGTATGATTTAAAAGCATGAGATATTTGTTATATTATGTACTGAAAAGGATGCTATTTATGAAAAAGGAAAATTTGTAAAGTATGTGAAATTGAACAATATTGATTGATACCAACACAATGGTAATTTGAAAAATTGGAACACTATTTCCATTTACTAAAAGAATGTGATTATTGAGGACATGCTAAGCATGTCAAATGAATTTCAAAAGTATTGAGATATGATTATGTATGAGATTCTGTGGCATATTGTATATGCATTGGGTTGTGATTTTATGGTTGATGGAGGAGTTCTGTGGAGTACAGATGGCATATTAAGTCCGCATTATTCGTAGTCAGTGTACTACCCCTGGAGTACTGAGGAGAATTGTAATTTATCACATTTTTACTGGCAGCTTGCCTACATTTTTACTAGCAGATTTTTTTGCATATTGTTATCGGTGGTTTTAACCATAACGGGCTTAAGCCCATAATGTTTTGGAGTTCGGATGACAGGTTCTAGAGAACTCATGGTGTGTAGCAGACGGTATGGGTATGAACCTTTTTGCATTGCATCATGCTCACGACATATTCGGATGTTTTTTATTTATGATATGTGTTGTATTATGTTGTATTGAATGGTATCAAAATTAATGATTGTTACTCAAATGAATTATGTCCCATGTTCATACACCGTTTGACATCAATTTGATAACGGCTATGTAATGACATGAAATTCCTATGATGGTTCTGTTTTTTTCTATTAAAGCTAATTTGTTTCTCTATATTCAATATTTATGATTGTTTAAATAATTGTTTGACTCGCACTGAGCTTTTCATAAGCTCACCCCCAATAGTGTTTAACTTTTCATGTAAACCTCAAAATTAGGACTAGACTTTGCATTCGAAGAATTACCTTGGACCTCGAACTATTATTAATAAGTATTATTAAGTCTTTATTGGTTTTGGCTTGTAATTTTTAATTATTTTCGGTCTATGGCTTGGTAACTTTTTTTTGGATATTTTTCCATGCATGGATTACTCAAGCATAATAACCGGATAATGCATGACATTGGGCTTAAGTAAAATTTGATATTGTTCCCTAGTTTACACTGCATTACAAAAGAACCATTTTTGAAAACCACATCGATAAGGCAACTATGTTTCCAAAGTGACTTGAAAATGGTTTTTCCACTGCATTAGTTTAACATCGAATTTTTTTAAAGAAGAGCGATAAGCAAACGATTTTTCTAAAACAACACTATCAAAAATAAAATGAATCCTAAGTATACACGACCTAATGAATGAATTCTTTTACCCTAACTCAAAGTACAACTACGATTTTCTTTGAAATGAGTTTATTTAAGGTCTTCAAAAGATACATAAGTTAGCTTAGCCATTTCGGTGGCTAATGTAGCCTTCTTAATCTAGCCATAACGTCTAGGCTAGGTTTGGGAGATTACAATAACCACTATGAGTAATGTTGCACTATTACATAATAATCCAAGAAACTTACTCATAGCGGGTCAGTCCAATATGTTGTTCTCTAACACATATACTCATGTATTGATTTTGACAACTCATGTCAATGACAACACTTTGTCATTAATTAAGTACACGTTAGTCTTAATGCATTATTGTTGTCCAAGTCTCCAATAATACTCGACTAAGGACCTTTTAAGAATAATCATATTATTTTCAGGACATTATTATAAAACAGTTTATTTATATACACAGAAAACAAACTGAAATAATAATGGCTATGCCTTATATTAATAAACATGGCAAAATAAGTAAGTTATTACAATTATCTCATGATTGGCCTTTGGACATACTCTAACATCACAATGGTCCCGCTTAAGTTCCAATCTCCTTAGACAAAATTAATTAATTATACTAATTTAAGAAAAAATATCTAACTTTTTATTAAAAAGTAAGTTTATGAAAAATAATTTGAACGAGGTTTTAATTCTCTCAACTTCACCATCCCAATAGTGCTTGAGACTTTGACCATTAACTTTAAACGTACCTCCATGGTTGTCGTACGATTCTACAGCTTCATATGGATAAATTTTATAGATGGTATAATATCCTTTTCGTCGGGACTTGAGTTTTTCACGAAATAACCTTAACCTTGAATTAAACATCAATACTTTCTGACCTTGTTTGAACTCACGAGGTTGTATATGATTATCATGTCATCTCTTAAATTTTTCTTTACACATCTTGGCATTCTCATATGAGAATAACCTCAACTCTTCCAACTCATCAAGTTGTAACATCCTTCTCTCACCAACTTGTCTACCAAAATTTAATTGTTTCAAAGCCTAGTGACCTTTATTGTCCAATTCAAGTAGCAAATGACATGCCTTTCCAAAAGCAAACAAATAGGTATTCATTCCTAACAGCGTCTTAAAAGTTGTTCGATAGGCCTATAGAGCACATTGATCCTTCAAGACAAACCTCTTCTATTAGGGCACACCACCCTTTCAAGAATACCTTGGATTTCTCAATTCACCCATTCAAGTTGCCCATTTGACTGTGGGTGATAGGCAGTAGAAATCTTATGCTTCATACCATACTTGTCAAGCAACCACTTCAGCCACTTATTTACAAAGTGAGATCCTACATCACTAATTATAGTTCTAAGAATCTACGTGCTTATGTAGGAATCACATGACTACCTTAGCGTCATTTTTTGGGTATGCATCGACTTCAACCTACTTGGATTCGTAATCCATAACTACCAAAATAAACTTGTTCCCATATGAAGAAGGAAACGGGCTTAGGAAATCAATGTCCCATGTATCAAATAGTTCAATCTCTAGAATGTTTATCAAAGGCATCTCGTTCCTCCTTGATATGTTTTCAATTCTTTGGCATCAATTGTAGTTTTTCACATATGGATAAGCATCTTTAAGCACTGTAGGCCAAAAGACTCCAACTTGTAAAATATTCGACGTTGTATGGGAACCACTGAAGTGTCCCCAGTCGAAGATGAATTGCAGTCTACATAATCTCATCAATCTCACTTCCAGCTACACTTTCTGATTATGTTATCTGCACATAGTTTAAACAAAAATAGGTCCTCCAAAAAATAGTACCGACTTTCATGAAGGAATTTCTTCCTTTATTGGTATGTCATATCTCGAGGAATTATTCCACAAGCTAAATAATTTGTAAAATCAACAAACCAAGGTGTTTCATGAATTCAACTTACCTCGAAAATATGCAGGAACATTATCATTTATTGAAACAAGTGAAGAAGTTACCCCGTTTTGTTCCATCCTTGACAGTTGATTAGCTACTTGATTTTCAACACCTTTTCTTTCTTGGATCTCAAGGTTAAATTATTGGAGTAAAAGTATCCAATGAATTAGCCTCAGTTTATCATCTTTCTTTGGAGTAAATACTTAATAGACATATGATTGGTAAACACTGTAACTTTGGTACCTATAAGATATGAAGGAAACTTGTCAAAAGCAAAAATTATAGCAAAGATTTCTTGTTCAATTACTGTATAATTGATCTGGGGTCCTATCAAAGTTCTACTTACATAGTAGATAGGGTGAAACATATTGTTCCTTGTTTGACCTATGTTAGCTCCAATAGCGAAATCGAATGCGTTACACATCAACTCAAAAGGTGAGTTCCAATTAGGTGTAACAATTATTGGGGCTAAGATTAACTGATTTTTCAATTTCTCAAAAGCTTATAAACATGCTTTTTTAAAATAAAAAACAATATCTTGTTCTAAAAGCATACATAAAGGTTTAGAAATTTTTAAAAAATCCTTAATAAATCTACGATAAAAACTGGCATGGCCTAAGAAACTTCTAACTCCTTTCACACTAACTAGAGGATGTAATCTTTCAATTATGTCCACCCTTGCTTTATCCACTTCAATTCAATTTTTGGAAATTTTATGTCCTAAGACATTTCCCTCCTTAACCATAATGTGGCATTTCTCCCAGTTAAGGATAAGTTTTGTCTCCTCACATCTTTTAAATACCTTAGCCAAGTTATTAAAAAAATCTCATAAGTGTTACTGAAAATAGAAAAATCATCCATGAGAACCTCAACATAATATTCAACCATATCAGTGAAAGTTACCATCATACATCGTTGAAATGTGGCAGGTGCATTATGTAACACCCCTAACTTGTATCCGTCCCTAGATTAGGGTTACAGAGCATTTCCATACAAACAAAACATTTAAACATACATTACATACATTATCATAAACATATTATAAAACAATCATTCACATACATATCGTCCCTAAATCGAGCCCTTGATGCCCTAGAAATACCTTAAAAACAATTCGAGACCAATTTGAAATCATTTGGAAAGTTTTATAAAAAATTACAATTTTTTGAATATAGGGGTCACATAGCCGTGTGGCCAGGCCATGTGCCCTACACAATCGAGGCACACGCCCAAGTCTCAGGTCGTGTAACCTTCGAACTAGGGACGCACGATAGTGTCCTAGCCCTTGTCCTCACCCGTGTAACTCTCTGAGCAGGGTCATAAAATCATGTCACACGCTCGTGTGCCAGGCCGTGTGTTAGGCAGTGTAACTCACTAACTTACATGCAAAGGGACCTTCAGATGACACACGATCATTTTGCCAGGCCGTGTGCCACACACGGCTGAGTCACACACCCGTGTCTCAGGTCGTGTGGACATAAATTTGTCCAAAATCAAGTCATTTTCTATACCATTTCATGCATATTTATTTAGGTCTCTTGTGCACATAATCAAGGTATCAAAACCTTGTCAAAACATACATATAATGACCATTCAATAAGTCCTAATTCAAATAGCCAATATGCCACTCAAAGGCACCTCAAATGCATTCATCCAAAACTTATTTAAACGTGCATATGTTACAACATTTAAATCGTCAACATCTAGTTCAATACTTTCCCAAAACAACCATATCTTGACCATAATTGTAACAGTCTGGTTTAGACCCTAGTCGAAACAGTGGTTTTGAGACCACACATCCTAGTCAGTGAAATGTTTTAATATTATTTTCTATCTATAATATGTGATTTAGCATGTGTTAGAGTTCTGTGAGTTAATTCATCTGTTTGTATGCTTATTTTGGTATAAGGTCTTGATTGTGAAAGTTACTAAATTAGCATGCTTTATAAGAAAGAATATATTTGTCATGGCTCATTAAAAAAGGAAGTCCTTCAAGTGATAATTAACCATTTGGCTAGTTAATAGACGGTTATGGCGTTAAATGTATGAATTTTATATGTTTTATTAAAGGTTAATATAGTAAAAGAATTGATAATATTGTTATAATAAAAACAAGCTAAAAGATGGTAGATATTTTCATATGTTCTTCCACCGAAAATTAAACAAAAGAAAAAAGAAATAAGAAGCTAGGGCATTTGGCACTCTTTTAGCTTGATTCAAGGTAAGTTTTGCTTCGATTTTTGATAACTTTTACATTTTTTCAATTGTTTCTTCGTATACTACAAAACCCATGGCTTAATTTTGAGAATTAATGATGATTTTGAAATGTGTTTTTAATGAACATATGAGCTTTGGAATATTTGATGATGAAATATGGAATATATGTGTTTGATTAGCATATTTTGCCTTTGGAGTTTTGTTGATTTTGAGTAATTGGTT
Organism: Gossypium rotundifolium; assembly: GCA_025506655.1. Taxonomy (NCBI): domain Eukaryota; kingdom Viridiplantae; phylum Streptophyta; class Magnoliopsida; order Malvales; family Malvaceae; genus Gossypium; species Gossypium rotundifolium. The sequence continues at coordinate 47,565,351 of CP106725.1, forward strand.
TGTGATTGAGAAAATGATTATTTGAGGGACTAAATTATGAATTTGAGGAAAAATATGAACTTGCATGGTCCCCAGGGAGTTTCGGCTATGCATGTGTGTGAACAAATAGTGTATATTTGATGTTTGATAAAAATAGACTAAATTGATAAAATGTGTAAATGTGAGGGCTAAATTACAGATTGCCCTAAATATGTGTTTTGGATTAAATAGAATGATTTGATGAGTGAATCGGTTAAATCTGTATATGTATAGATCAAGAATCGAAGAATACAGATTTAGATCGCAGAAAAGTAAAAGTTGTTAAATTACTGAATCCGAATGAATATCCAAATCCGAGGTAAGTCAATATACAAATAAATGTATTTGAATTGAATTATTTGTGTACATATGAATTTGAATTGCTATGAATATCCATTGAGACAGAATGTATGTGAAATCTAAGTTTACGAATAAGTCGATAAGATGTTAAAGTCCGAGAAGTCCCGTATGAGCCTAGGAATAGATAGAATTGCATATGTCATGACATAGGTGTCTGTTACGTGATATCATGTAAGACCACGTCTGGGACATTGGTGTTGATTCCAGATGTCGTGTAAGGCCACGTCTGGGACGTTGGCATCGATATGATATTTGCGTGTAAGACGATGTTTGGGAAATTGGCATCGTATTTGATTTGTGTAAGACCCTGTCTAAGAGAGTGGCATCAATATCTGATTACATGTAAGACCACGTCTAGGACATTGGCATTGTACGACTATTTTGAGCATTTTGAATATCCTATTTAGTTCCAAACGGTTCAACGGGTAAGACCAAAAAATGAATGACTATGTGATTTGAATATCTGTTTCAGGTATGTTTGAAAATTACACTATGTGTGTATGAGAGGTAAGTTTCTATATGAACTTACTAAGGTGAATATGAGTATATGTGATATTAGAGTTGAAGAGGGTGGCAAGTTATGGCTAAGTAAATGATCCATGGATTATGTGATACAATTGCAATGAGAAACTTTAGTCATTGTACTAACATGGTTATGAGCATGTTATGATAAGTTTATTTATATATGGCTTACCAAGCTTTTGGAAAGCTTACTTTGTGTGTGTTTATTTTGTTTTATAGATCGTCAAAGCTACTGAAGGCTCAGAACCGTCGAGGATCGTCATCACACTATCTAAGCTCATTTTGGTACCTTTTGGAATTGTATATATTAAATATGGCATGTATAGACTAGTCATTTTGTATATGTTTGAGATGTAGATAGACATGTGATTTGGCTAGATAAAAGTTAGTTTTATGCATTTGTGAATATAGTATATGATGTTAATTTTGGTATGATCTCATGACTATGAAATGGTCAAATTTATGTTAAGCATATGAATGAAATTTGAGTATGTTTATTTGATCAAAGAAATGGTTATATGAAAGGTAAATGTGAATGAAATATGCTTGGAATTACATGTGAATTGATTGTGCAAATTGGCATGTTAAGAAATGAGATTGAATATGGAGATTTATTGATTATATGATATGTTTTTGGACGTCAATTGTGCATGAAATGAATTGGTATATTGATTGTGGTGTTGACCCAAGTGTGGGTGGCATTTTGGCCTTGCGAATGGCCTATTTTGCATACACGGTTGCAGCACACGGGCGTGCCTAGTGGCCGTGGGAATAAGTTAGTAGCTAGCCTAAGTGTACCAGCCATGACACACGGGCGTGTCTAATGGCCATGTGGATAAGTCAGTACACATGCTTTATTTTGGCACGGCCATGACACATGGGTGTGTCTAGTAGTCATGGGAGGCACACGGCCTACCCACACAGGTGTGTTACCTCTGTAACTTAGAAAGGTTTTAAATTTTTGATAATGTTAGTATGTGTTCGGTTTAGTCCCGACCCTATTCTAAAGCATGATTAAGGTCTCGTTGACCTAACTAAGGGACTCTTTGATTGTGATTAATGAATGGTGTTATGAAATGTCTGTAAAAGTTTTCGATCAGTCCGTTAACACCTTTAAACCTAATCCGATAATGGATATGGGTTAGGGGTGTTACATTTGGTTGGTATTAGAGCTACGGTTTAGTTGATTCTCGGACTAACGTAGCGTGAGAGAGTCCAGCTATACATGCCATATATCTGAACTGTGATAGTGTGATGAATCCTGACGTGTAAAATGTGATTTTTGTATAGTAATGGATCTCGAAAGAGCTGTAGTTGACGATGTAGAAAGCAATGCACTTACTCGCGCGCAAGAGACAGCGCCATCTGATTCGAGACCGGCTACGAGCGGTCAAGATGGAGAAGCTAAACAAGCTTTCTTCCAAATGATGTATGAGTGGTTCACTCAGTTTGTGAGAAACAACCCGACTATTTTGACAACCTCCACCCCACCTAATCCCCCTCAGACATTTGCTATGCCTCTGACTATGAGTTTGAATCTGTTGAATAAGCCTCCAATTGACAAAATTCGTAAGTATGGGGCTGAAGAATTCAAGGCTACCTATGATGACAATGCCGAGAAAGCTAAGTTTTGGTTAGAAAATACTATCCGGGTATTTGATGAGATGTCTTTGACTCCAGAAGAAAGTATTAAATGTGTTGTTTCCTTGTTACGAGACGCGACCTATCAGTGGTGGAAAACTTTAATTTCTGTTGTTCTAAAAGAATGGGTCACATGGGATTTCTTTTAGTTTGAATTTTGGAAGAAATATATCAGTCAGAGATTCATAGATCAGAAACAAAAAGAATTTTTGAAATTGAAGTAGGGCCGCATGTCTGTCATTGAATACGAACGAGAGTTCGTGAGGCTAAGTAGTATGCCCGAGAATTTGTATCATCTGAAGCAATAATGTGTAAGAGATTTGAAGATGGCCTTAATGAAGACATCCACTTGCTAGTCAGGATTTTGGAGATAAAAGAGTTTGTTGTGCTTGTTGACCGAGCGTACAAAGAAGAGGCACTTGGGAAAGATAAAAGAAAAGTTGTGTCCGAAGCTAAAGATGTGAGAAAGAGATTTCCGGGTGATAAACTGTAATATGAACATATTTTAATCCCACATTTAGCATGTTTGTGGATGATATATCCCTTTAATTATGGAATTTGGTGCTCTTAATCCTTTGTTTTAATGGTTTATACTCAGGAGAGCACCGAAAGTTGAAAAGTACGAAAAAAGACCGAAAATAGAGTAAATGGGCTGAATTATGAAATTAACACGGCCTAGGCCTAAGGCACATGGTCGTGCTTCCTTAACAAAGCCGAACATAGCTGGCACTCGAAATACACGGTCGTACCTCTTTCATAGGTTCGACCACAGCCTGACCTCGAATCCCACAGGCGTGTGCCATGGGCGTGTCCTTGACGCTGCAAAGAAGAGTTTCATTCGGATTAGGATACTTTCAGGCCAAGAAAGGCATCTCGAAGCCTATATAAACACCTTGGGAGGCAACTTAAACGGGGGAGTTCGACAGAAGCCTTCTGTTAGGGCTTTTCAGGGTGTTCAGCTAGTCCAAAGAGCCAAGCCAGAGGGGCCGAATTGTGGGATTCACTTGAAGAAAGCCAGTTGAATCATCTCAAGAAGCCAGAATCATACTCAAGATGGAGGACTTCTCCTTCAATTCCTTCAGGGGGTTTTAGGGTTTTCTTTATTTTTTGTTTAATATTTTCTTCTGAGATGTATTCTTTTATAATTGTGAACTAAACCCTCAGATACCTAAGGAGGATGAAACCTAAGATGAATCTTGTTATTGTTTTCTGAGCTGTATGATAAATACTTGATTTGTTCTTAATTATGTGTTCTTAATTCTTATTTTGGTATTTCAAGATATTGATTCAAGTACTAATGTGCTTAGGTGGTGGAGCAAAAGTCCTTGACTAGGAGTAGATCTAGAATAGTTCAGTGGAGTTGATCACAACCCTAGCAATAGGATGACGTAAATCTGTCGAATTAGGGTCAAACCTAATATGGGAGTCCATGGATTGAGTTAATGCAATTCTAGGGGTTTAATTAGAAAGAAATTTCAATTAATCAACCTAGGGTTAGACGTTAGTAGCCTCGAAAGAGGTATTAATATAAATTAGGGAATTCTACGGATCAAGTCAAGTGAATAAGTCGTTTGGCTTAGACTTAGATAACAAGTGAAGTCTAGGTGGATTCTTCCTTGGGTATTGTCTTAATCAATTGGTTTTCCTACAAGTATTTCCCTAATTCATTCTCTTCGTCTTTGCATCTTTAGCTCAATAGTTAGTTAATTTTAGATTAGATAAACAAATCCATTAATTCTTAGGCTAGATAATAAGAAGAAAGTTAGTATTATTCGACAATCCGGTCTTGCCTTTAAACTATACTATTGTTTGATATGTGCGCTTGCCTTTATCGTTCTCTTAGTTAGCTTCCAGGTTCGATCATTCTTTTTATAAATTTTTAAGACTCTGACACACGATCACCAGGTAAATCATTTCATTCTGCTTCGAAGAAATTCAAAGATGAAAGAATTCATTCGAGGGCTAATATGGGATATTCTAGTAGAGATCGATCTAAATCACATTCGAGTTCTAAAGCTCCAGCAACTTCAATGGAAAGTGTTATAAATGTTTGATCCGAGTGATCTGAATGTAAACATTGTGGTAAAAGACATCCAGGTAGTTGTAGATTGAATGATAATGCTTGTTTTAGATGTGGATCATTAGACTATTTCATCTGTGATTGCCTAGAGTCTGTTGAATAAGAGACTGTCCAGAATTCGAGATCTAATAATGCTCTAGTGAGAAGTAGACCTTACTAAAATACAAGAAACATCAGTGGTAGTCAGAGGTCAACGAGGGATACTGTCGTGATATCTGAAGCTAGAGAGCCTGCCAGAGCATATGCTATCCAAGCTTGAGAAGAAGCTTTATCTCCAGATGTTATAACGGGTACATTTACACTTTATGATACTTCTGTGATTGCATTGATAGATCCTAGTTCTATACATTCGTATATATGCATGAATTTAGTATCCAATAAGACTTTTCCTGTAGAGTCTACTGAGATTGTTGTAAAAGTATCAAACCCCTTAGGTAAAAGTGTCTTGGTTGACAAAGTATGCAAGAACTGTATATTAATGTTTTGAGATATCTGTTTTCCTGCTGATCTGATGTTATTACCATTTGATGAGTTTGATATCATTTTGGGTATGGACTGGTTGACATTGCATGATGCTGTTGTGAATTGTAAAGGAAAGACTATTAATTTGAGATGTCCGAATAATGAAGTAGTTCGAGTTGAGTCTAATGATTTGAAAGGATTGTCTACTATTATATCTGTATTGAAAGCTCAAAGATATGTGAAAAAGGGATATGAAGTATATTTTTCTTATGTGATTGATTCAAAAGTGTCTGAAAAGAAAGTTGAATAAGTACCAGTTGTTTGCGAGTTTTCTGATATATTTTCTGAAGAATTACTGGGATTACCTCTGATACGTGAAGTTGAATTTGGTATAGATCTACTGCCTGGTACAACTCCTATTTTGATAGCTCCGTATAGAATGGCTCCAATAGAGTTGAAAGAATTAAAATCACAGGTGTAAGAGTTGACTGACAGAGGGTTTGCTAGACCGAGTTTCTCACCTTGGAGTGCTCATATTTTGTTTGCAAAGAAGAAAAATGGCACGATGAGAATGTCCATAGACTATCGTCAGTTTAACAAAGTGACTATAAAGAACAAATATCCATTGCCCAGAATTGACGATTTGTTTAATCAGCTAAAAGGAGCCACCGTATTTTCAAAGATAGATTTGAGATCGGGTTACTATTAGTTGAGGGTAAAAGATTCAAACATTCTGATAACTACTTTCAGAACAAGGTACGGGCATTAAGAGCTTTTAGTTACGCCTTTCAGATTAACGAATGCTCCGCTGTTTTTATGGATCTGATGAATAGAATTTTTAGATCGTACCTAGATCGATTTGTTGTTGTATTCATAGAAGACATTTTGATATATTCTTGAGATAAAACTGAACATGTTGAACATCTGAGAATTGTGTTGCAACCTTTGAGAGAAAAACAATTGTATCCGAAATTCAGCAAATGTGAATTCTGGTTACGTAAAGTTAGTTTTCTGGGGCATACTGTTTCAGCATCAGGAATACGAGTTGATCCGAGTAAAATTTTTACTATTCTAGAATGGAAGCCTCTGAAGAATGTGGCAAAAGTCCATAGCTTTCTGGGACTTACTGGTTATTATCAATGATTTGTAAAAGGCTTTTCTATGATAGCTACCCCGTTAACTAGATTGCTTCAAAAAGATGTGAAATTTGAATGGTCCGATAGGTTTCAGAAAAGTTTTGATCGATTGAAAACTCTGTTAACTGAAGCTCCAGTTTTGGTACAACCAAAATTAGACAAAGAGATTTTAATTTACAGTGATGCTTTGTTGAATGGTCTGGGATCTGTATTGATGAAAGAAGGCAAAGCCATAGCTTATGCCTCAAGACAATTTGAAATAGCAAGAAAAGAACTATCCGTCACACGATCTTGAATTAGCTACAATCGTATTTGCATTAAAAATTTGGCGCTATTATCTGTTCGTTGAGAAATGTCACGTGTTTTCAGATCATAAAAGTTTGAAGTTTCTGATGACTCAGAAAGATTTGAATTTACGACAGGGAAGGTGGTTAGAGCTATTAAAAGATTATGAACTTGTAATAGATTATCATCCGGGTAAAGCCAATGTCGTTGTCGATGCATTGAGTCAAAATCACTGTTTGTACTACGTGCTTTGAATGCTCAATTAGATCTGTTTGGTGATAGTTCAGTGATAGCTGAATTGAAAGCGAAACCGTTGTTTTTACAGCAGATATGTGATGCTCGGAAAGTTGATAATAAAATGTTAGCGAAACGAGCTCAGTGTGATTCGAACTATGAATCTAAATTTTGAGTTGATACTGATGATTGCTTGAGATTTCAAGATCGATTATGTGTTCCGAGAAACCCAGAGTTGATTCAGTTAATTTTGAATGAAGCACATAACAGTCGACTATTTGTTCATCCAGGTAGTACGAAGATGTATCATGATCTGAAACAACATTATTGGTGATCTGGTATGAAATAGGATGTATCTGACTTTGTGTCGAAATGTCTAGTTTGTCAGCAAGTAAAGTTGAACATCAGGTTCCATCTAGTTTGTTACAATCGATTCTGATTTTTGAGTGGAAATCGGATAGAGTAACGATGGATTTTGTTTCTCGATTGCCTCTGACTCCGAGAAAGAAAGATGCGATTTGGGTTGTAGTTGATAGATTGACGAAATCTGCCCATTTTATTCTGGTACAATCTGATTACTCACTTGATAGATTAGCTGAGCTTTTTATTTCTGAGATTGTGAGATTGCATAGGATTCTGTTATCTATTGTATCTGATAGAGATCCGAGGTTTACATCAAGGTTCTGGAAGAAATTGCAAGAAGCTTTAGGTACAAAATTACATTTCAATATCGCTTTTTACTCATAGGTGAATGGTCAATCCGAGCAGATTATTTAGATTCTCGATGACATGTTGAGATGTTGCATCCTTGAGTTTAATGGGTTGTGGGAATTGTATTTACAACTGATTGTATTTGAATATAACAACAATTTTCAGTTGAGCGTTAAGATGGCACCTTATGAAGCTTTGTACGAACGTAAATGTTGAAAACCTCTGTATTGGACTGAGCTCAGTGAAAGTAAGTTACACAGGGTCGATTTGATAAAAGATATAGGATAGAAAGTGAAAGTAATCCATGACAGTCTAAAAGTAGCATCTGATCGTCAGAAGTCCTATGCAGACTTGAAAAAAAAAAGATTGAATTTGAAATCGGTGACAAAGTCTTCTTAAAAGTGTCTCCGTGGAAGAAAGTACTCCGATTCAGACGTAAAGGCAAGTTAAGTCTGAGGTTCATCGGTCCGTATGAAATCATTGAACATTTTGGGCCAGTTGCATATAGATTATTGTTGCCTTCTGAGCTAGTAAAAATATATAATGTATTCCATGTTTTGATGCTCCGTAGATACCGATCTGATCCGTCACATGTGATTTCTCTATCTGAAATTGAAATTCGATCCGATATGACTTATGAAGAAGACCGATCCGTATCCTAGCTCGTGAAGTGAAAGAGTTGAGAAACAAGAAAATTCTATTAGTAAAAGTGTTATGGAATCGACACGGAACAGAAGAGGCTACATGGGAGCCTGAAGATTCAATGAGACGACAATATCCGAATCATTTAGCGGTAAGATTTTTTCCTAAGGGGAGGGACAAAATTCCGAGTCAATGAAATATTTTAATATTAGGGGAGAATTTTAACAATCTGCTTGGTTTAAACCTAAATTAGTCGAATCTATTTGCCATGGCTTTAAAAGGGAAGGGACCACACATCGTAAAAGAAGTCAATGAAATATTTTAATATTATTTTAGCCTAGTGTCTGAGTGAATGGGAAAATTTTGGTTTTGGGTGCAAGTCGGATGTGATTTAGAGTCATGAGTGGCAAGGAGGATGTGTCACTTATTTTGGACGGCATGGGAGGAGGAGTTGTGGGTGATTTAAACTCCACCTTGGACTTTGTCAAGTGGTGAGCTTAGTTGGGAGAGGGAAGGTCGAATATGCCTTTGCATCTTTGGTGCATTTTTGGTCATTTTGGTAAGCTAAAGTCCTCTTTTTGTCAAAAAACAAACCAATTTCCGAAATTCTTCTTCTCTCAAAAGCAAGTCGAAACTTTCCAAGTAAATTCCTCCATCTTTCCTTGAGTTAATTCTTTAATTGTACAAAGTCGAAAGTAGGGTGTTAAGCACTCAAAGCGTCATTTGTTGGACGATTCCTTCTCATCTCTTAAACCATTTTCCTCTGTTGTACTTCGAGTTTTAAGCGGAATACCTCCCTTCTCTTAGTGTTTTGGTTGGTCAATTCTTTCCTTCTTTTGATCAAGGTGTTGGCGAATCTATCCCTCTTCTAGTGGTTGTCTTGGCGAGAGTATCGGTGGTGTTTGGAGGCCTTCCTTGCATCGGTTGGAATTTGTATGCTTAATTTGGTATAAGGACTTGATGGTGAAAGTTACTAAATTAGAATGCTTTATAAGAAGGAATCTATTTGCCATGGCTCATTAAAAGGAAGGCCTTAAAGTGAAAATTAACCATTTTGCTAGTTAATAGAGCGGTTATGCCATTAAATGTATAAATTTTATATGTTTTATTTAAGGTTAATATAGTAAAAGAATTGATAATATTTTATAATAAAAACAAGCTAAAAGATGGTGGATATTTTCATATGTTCTTCCAACCGAAAATTAAACAAAAGAAAAAGAAATAAGAAGACTTAGGGCATTTTCACTGGATTCTAGACTCGATTTACTGTGTGTAAACTAACACACTTCGCTTAGTAATATGATTGATAACCCGTGATGATTAATGAAACATGATGATTGATATGATACCCTAATGGGTATGATTCGACTCCTGTAGGTCAAGATTATTATTATGAGTTTCTCGATGATCTATATGATACCATGGTCGTGGATATATGTGACATGGGATATGAGATTAGACATATTAGCATGATATGCATGATTATATGATATGCATGATTACATGAGTGTGGTATGTTGATGGGTGAGATGAAGGAGGAAGGTGATATTTTGGTCGACGAGCACCTGCTTTGGTAGCACAATTGTATCTTTGGGACACGGAGGTTTGGCACCTCATTGCGACTTGATTGGTTTAACCACTGTGGGTTGGCCCCACATGAGATATGGGATCGTCGCTAGTGATTGGTATCACACGATGGGTTGGCCCCATCATTGGATTTGGACTACGGTCACGGTGCTTTGGTAGCACAATTGTGTCTTTGGGACACCAGTGGTTTGGTACCACATTGACGGATATTGTGTCTTTGGGACACCAGTGTTTTGGTAACACATTGTGACTATATGTCACGGTGGTTTGGCACCACCGTGGTTTGGTACCACACGGGTAGAAAAGGCGATATGGATGGTTAGGATCGGGTTGCATTAATTATGTTGCTTTGTATGATGTGTGTTAGCATGTTGTTCTTGGAGCGGATTTACACATCGAGTCACTCGACTCACCCTCTCCTTTGACATTTCAGGTGACTCGTGAGACGCGACATGGAGCCTAATGGACTGGGTGTACATGCCATGCTTTAATAAAAGTGTTGCTCGACTATTGAATTTGGGTACTTTAGCGTATTTACTTTACTTGGGTTTTATATTGGATTTGTAAAAGGCCTTTAATTTATGTTTTGTGATGTTTATGTTTTAATTAGATTTTAATATGCCTTAACAAAACAAGTTGGTATGAATTTTACTAAAACTTGGAAAGATAATGATTTCAAAATTATAACGAATGTGTTTTTAAACCATACCATCGGGTATCACACTATGTCTTTATAGTAAGCAAATTCAAATGATTTTCAAATCAAACTTGTATTACTCCTAAGTCTAAAAAGGTTTTAAGTAACACTAAGAAACTATTAAGGTTTAAATGGTTTAAACTCGTTTAACCACACATTCTGGTTAAGATTTCAAAATCTTCGGGTTTCAAATACACCATCGATTTCAAACAAGTCTACTCAAATTGTCTTCAAAATACACTCGTGTTTTCACTGCTTTTAACGAAAAATTTAACCTCTCACAAACATGTTTCTCGAACATACCAGATTCGGACGTGGTGTCTTGTCCGGTTTGGGGTGTTACATTTGTGGTATCGAGCCAAGTTTAAAAGTTTCTGTGGGCCCTGAGGCCCAAAATGTTTTAAAACTATAGTTTTTAAGTATTCGCTTTAAAGTATGGTTTGAAAGGCATGACACCGAGTCTCCTGCACTGGGCCCCGTGTAAGTACCTGCACTATTGGTTGTGATATTAATTGATATGATTGAATGGCTAGTGATAGTAAGATTACTTTAGAGATCAAACCGATAGGATTTCGTGGACTCGAAAACAAAGTCTCTTTAATATTCATAAAACTTTGCTTTAAAAATAGTGGAATAATGACTGATACATAAAATTCTTTAATCGGACGAGATTTAGTCATGAGTACCCGAGGTGGACGGTCGTGGACGTGGTCGCCAGAGATGATCGCTTTCGAGCCCGTAGGTTTCGGGTGGTTCGAGAATGAGGTACGGCTCGCCACCAGCTAGAGGTGGTGAGTTCCGAGAGCATATATGGCGATGATGCAAAGGTCACTCTGCGGGTTTTAGAAAGGGTAGCCGGAGTAGGTGGAGGCGTAGAGCTAGGAAATCTGTGCTGAGCGACTTCGGGCAAACAATGAAGTTCTTTTCGGGTGTCTCTGGTGTTGCTCCAAAGACCGCCGAGTATTGGGGAAGCGACAGAGCGGATCATGGATGATCTAGACCGACTGCAGAAGAAAAGTTGAAGGGATCGATCACTTCCCGGATGAGTCATACCGGTGGTGGCTCACGGTCCGTGATAATACTGCAATGAAGATCCGACATGGGACTATTTTGGCCGCTTATCGAAAAGTACGCTTGAGCTAACTACATAAATGAGCAGAGGAAAGCATTTCGAGGTTAGTCCAGGGAGCAACTGCGGTCAAGCACGAGGCGAGTTTCGAGGTCAGTCGGTATGCCGTGGGTATGGTGGCTAATGAGCATGAGAGGTGTGTTCGCTTCGAGGATGGCTGCGAGACGAACTAAGGTTGATAATCGCCTCAATAGAGCGTGAATTTGCGCCTAGTTGAAAGGCGAAGGTTGCCGAGGGCATTAAAGAGTCTATGAGGTGGTATGGATAGAAACCGCATAAAAGGAGTTTTGGATCTTACGGGTCACCTGCAATCGTGAGAAAAGGCTAGACCGAGGGCCAAATCATCGGGTAGGTTTGTTGTGCTAGGTAGGGACCGCCGCAGTAACTGCTATGTGGAAAGGCTCACTGGGAGGATGTTGGACCGATGGCGAGGTTGTTTTGAGTGTGGCTCATTTGGACCACCGAGTGAGGGACCTGTCCGTAAGTTAGCTAGAATGGACCGAGAATTAGGGCCGTAATCAAGACAGAATAATGGACCCCGCAGGGCCGAGGTAATGGCAGAGGGGTAATAGTTAGTCGGGCCGTGGAGCACCGGCGAGGAGGTGGTAGTTCCGAGGCCGAATACTGGATTGGTATATGCCGCGAGGCGCCGAGAGGAGGGCGATGACCGAACGTCATAACCAGACGCTTTTTGATTTTGGTTCTCTTATACCGCTTTAATTGATGTGGGTTCTACGACTCTTATGTTGCCAGAGTATAGTAGAGACAATAGATTTAGACTCGAGATATCTTCTAGGCGATGACCGTGATTAGCCCCAGGTCACTCGTAGTAGTAGATAAATCTTAGAGAGGTACCCCTAGAACTCCAAGGGTAGTATTTGAGGTCGATATGATGGAACCGCCATTCGGGAGTTCGATCTAATTTCTAATGGACCGGGGGTAAGTATCAGCGGTTGGATCGCGCGACTAAGCGCATGGTTCTCGAGCATGTACCGAGGTGATGAAGTGGTTCGATCGATAATAGGAGAAACTCAATGTGGTATCTCGCCTCAAAGCCGAAAATGGTCGAAGGGTCGTGAAGCGTATGTGGTTCATGTGTATGCCTTGGAGACTAAGGAGTCTCTTGTGGAGACAGCTTCGGACGATTAGGGAATTTGTGGATGTGTTTCGAGGAGCTTCGGTTTGCCACGGATCGGGAGGTAGAGTTCGGGATAGATCATACCTGTAATCGCACTCAGTATCCATTGTCTCGCATGTGATGGCACCTAAGGAGTTAGTGGAGCTTAAGGCTCGACATGTGAATTGTTGGACCGAGGCTTTATCGTGCCAAGCATTTCACCATGGGGAGCGCCAGTACTTTTGTAAAGAAGAAAGACGGTACTATGCGGATGTGCATAGACTACCGCTAACCGAATAAGTCGACGATTAAAAACAAGTATCCACCGCTTCGGATAGATGACTTGTTTGATCATTTGAAGGGGCGCCGCTTTTCTCAAGATCGACCTAAGGTCCAGGTATCACCAATTGAAGGTAAAGAGGCGGATATCGTAAAGACGGCATTTCGATTTGGTATGGGCATTTTGAGTTCCTAGTTATGCCGTTCGTTGACTAACGCAGACTTTCATGGATCGATGAATAGGGTGTTCCAACAAAGAACTAGATCGGTTCGTGGTAGTTTTTATCGATTTACATCTTGGTATACTCAAGGACCGAGGAAGAGCATGATGCTCATTTACGGTGGTATTGCGAATCTAAGGGAGAAACAAATGCGAAGTTCAAGAATGCGAGTTCGCTCGTGGAGGTGACATTCTTGGGTCATGTAGTGCTCGGCCGAGGGATTAGAGTGGACCCCGCAAGGTAGAAGCGGTTTTGATTGGAAGCGCCTAAGTCCAAGAGCGGAGATTCGAGTTTTCTCGGGTTGGCGTGGATACTACCAAGATTTGTAGAGGGTTTCTCGTTAATTGCGCACCGATGACCAAATTATTGAGAAAGGAGTTCCGCTTATTTGACCGAGAAGCAACAGGAGAGCTTCGACAAGTTGAAGAAGATTTTGACCAAGCTCCGGTTCGATTCAACCCGAGGTGGTAAGGAATTTGATGTCTCGCAATGCATCACATACGGGTTTGGGTTGTGTCTTGATGCAAGAAGGAAGGTTGTGGCTTACGATCCCGGCAATTTGAGGCCACATGAGGTCAATTATCCCACGCACGATTTGGAGCTTGCGGTGTAGTATTTACCTTAAAGATATGGAGGCATTACTTGTAACGGAGAGAGATCGATAGTCTACACGGACCATAAGAGTCCAAGTACCTTCCGACTCGTAAAGACTTGAATCGAGATGTCACGATGGATTGAGTGAAAGACTACGATTGCTCAATTGAGTATCATCCGCAAGGCTAACATCGTGGCGTACGCATTGAGCCGTAAGGTTGTTTGGATTTAAGAGCGTTGTTTGTCCACTTGAGTTTGTACGACAACGGGAGTATTCTCGCGTAACCGCAGAGTTAAGCCTACTTGGGTTGAGCAGATCGTAGAAAAGCGCTTGTTAGATGAGGTTTTGAGCGCCGAAGACTCAAAGCGAGTGATGGGTTGAAGGGTATAGCTTGTCTAATGATGGGGTTCTGTGTTTGTGGGAAGGCTTGTATGCCGAGAGATGCTGAATTGAGGCAAAGATTCTTCAGATGCTCATAGCAGCCCTACGCTATGCATCCCGGAGGTAGCAAAATGTATAAGGATCTCGTGGAGCGATTCGGTGGCCGGTGCGAAAAAGGAGGTGATGAGTTTGTAGGAAAGTGTCTCGACATGTCGCCAGTCAAGGCCGAGCATCGCTGTCGTCTGGGTTACTTGACCGGTGAAGATTCCACGGTGGAAGTGGGAAAGGATAACTATGGATTTCATCAAGAGATTACCGCTACACCGAGCAAGAAGGATTCAGTTTGGGTAGTTGTGGATCGGCTGACTAAATCCGCTCATTTTATTCCGGTGAGGGTAGATTACTCACTTCAGAGGTTGGCGGTCAGATATGTCGAGATTGTGAGACTGCACGGGGTGCCCGTATCGATCATCTCGGATAGGGACCCCAGATTCACGTCAAGGTTCTGGAAGGCTTTGCATCAGGCTCTGGGTACATGGTTAGATTTCAGCACGGCATTTCATCCGCAGACTGACGGGCAGTCGGAAAGAGTTATACAGATATTGGAGGACATGCTTCGAGGGTGTGTTTTGGACTTGAGGGTAGGCGGGAGGAGTATCCACCATTAGCTGAATTCGCCTACAACAACAGCTACCAAGCGAGCATTAAGATGGCACCATATGAGGCGTTGTATGGTAGGAAGTGTCGCTCACCTACTTGTTGGACTGAGCTAAGTGAACGTCGCTTGTTAGGACCAGAGTTGGTTCTTTGAGACCCGAAGACAAGGTTAAGTTAATTTAGGCTCGATTGAAGGAGGCTTCGAGACCGCGAAGTCCTATGCCGATCTTAAGCGAAGAGATATAAAGTTTGGTTGTGGGGATCTAGTTTTCTCAAGGTCTCACCTTGGAAGAAGGTGTTGAGGTTCGGAAGGAAAGGCAAGCTAAGTCCGAGGTTTATTGGTAGTATAAGGTATTGAGACGAGTTGGACCAAGGGCGATCGCCTTGAGTTGCCGTGAGCTTAGTCGATTCACGACGCTTTTTCACGTATTGATGCTTGGCGTTATCGCTCAGATCCGCACATGTGGTGGCGAGAAGAGATCGAGGTAAATCCGGACTTGTCCATGGAAGAAGAACTCGTGCGATTCTAGATCGGGATGTGAAGGTTCTGCGTAAGAAGTCCGTGCCTTTGGTTAAGGTTCTTTGGCGGAATCATGGCGTAGAAGAAGCTACGTGGGAACCCGAGGATATGATGAGACAAGAATACGCAACTCTTTTGATCGTGTAATTTCGAGGTCGAAATTATTTTTATGGGGTAGAACCGTAATATCCCGGGTTAGGGGCTATTTTGTTGCTGCATGTTATTGCATGTGTTTAGTGTCTTTGGTTGCTATTTCGGTGTTTTAGGGCTTAATTGTAGCCTAGGAGTGTGCCACGAGTGAACGGGAAAATTTTGGTTTTGGGTGTCAAGGGGATATGAGATTAGACATATTAGCATGATATGCATGATTATATGATATGCATGATTACATGAGTGTGGTATGTTGATGGGTGATACGAGTGGAGGGAGCGGTGATATTTTGTGCCGACGAGCACCAAGCTTTGGTAGCACATTGTGTCTTTGGGACACCAGAGGTTTGGCAACTTGTCGTGGTTTAACCACCGTGGGTTGGCCCCACATGAGATATGGGATCGCCTCGCTAGTGATTGGTATCACACGATGGGTTGGCCCCATCATTGGATTTGTGACTACGGTCACCGTTGCTTTGGTAGCACAATTGTGTCTTTGTGGTTTCATTGACGGATATTGTGTCTTTGGGACACCAAAGTGTTTTGGTAACACATTGTGACTATATGTCACCAGTGGTTTGGCACCACCAAGTGGTTTGGTACCACACGGGTAGAAAAGGCGATATGGATGGTTAGGATCGGGTTGCATTAATTATGTTGCTTTGTATGATGTGTGTTAGCATGTTGTTCTTCTAGAGCGGGATTTATCGAGTCACTCGACTCACCCTCTCCTTTGACATTTCAGTGACTCGAGACGCGACATGGAGCCGGATGGACTCGGGTGCACATGCCATGCTTTAATAAAAGTGTTGCTCGACTATTGAATTTGGGTACTTTAGCTTATTTACTTTACTTGGGTTTTATATTGGATTTGTAAAAGGCCTTTAATTTATGTTTTGTGATGTTTATGTTTTAATTAGATTTT
The DNA here is from genome assembly GCA_025506655.1 of Gossypium rotundifolium. Taxonomy (NCBI): domain Eukaryota; kingdom Viridiplantae; phylum Streptophyta; class Magnoliopsida; order Malvales; family Malvaceae; genus Gossypium; species Gossypium rotundifolium. The sequence goes on from CP106725.1 coordinate 47,581,699, forward strand.
TAATATGCCTTAACAAAACAAGTTGGTATGAATTTTACTAAAACTTGGAAAGATAATGATTTCAAAATTATAAAAGATGGTGGATATTTTCATATGTTCTTCCTATTAAGGTTTAAATGGTTTAAACTCGAAAATTAAACAAAAGAAAAAGAAATAAGAAGCTAGGGCATTCGGCACTCTTTTAGCTTCGATTCAATGTAAGTTTTGCTTTGGTTTTTGATAATTTTTACATTTTTACAAACGTTGCTTCATATACTACAAAACCCATGGCTCAATTTTGAGAATTTATGATGATTTTGAAATGTGTTTTTAATGAACATGTGAGCTTTGGAACATTTGATGACGAAATATGTAATATATGTGTTTCATTAGCATATTTTGTCTTTGGAGTTTTGTTGATTTTGAGTAATTGGGTTGTGATTGAGAAATGATTATTTGGCGGACTAAATTGTGAATTTGACGAAAATATGAACTTGAATGGTCCCTAGGGAGTTTCGGCTATGCATGTGTGTGAACAAGTGGTGTATATTTGACGTTTGGTAAAAATGGACTAAATTGATAAAATGTGGAAATGTGACGGCTAAATTTCAAATTGCCCTAAATATGTGTTTTGGATTAAATCGAATGATTTGATGAATGAATTGGTTAAATTTGTATATGTATAGATCAAGAACCGAAGAATACGGATTTAGATCGTGGGAAAGCCAAAGTAGTTGAATAACTGAATTCGATCGAATATTCGAATCCGAGGTAAGTCAATGTACAAATAAATGTATTTGAATTGAATTATTTATGTACATATGGATTTGAATTGCTATGAATATCCATTGAGATAGACTATATGTGAAATTCGAGTTTACGATTAAGTCGATAAGATGTTGAAGTCCGAGAAGTCCCTATAAGCCTAGGAATGGATAGAATTGCATATGTCATGATATAGGTGTCTGTTACGTGGTATCATGTAAGACAACGTCTGGGACGTTGGCGTTGATTAGAGATGTCGTGTAAGACCATGTCTGGGACGTTGGCATCGATATAAGATTTACGTGTAAGACCATGTCTGGGATATTGGCATCTTATTTGATTCGTGTAAGACTGTGTCTGGGACAGTGGCATCAATATCTGATTACATGTAAGACCACGTTTGGGATGTTGGCATTGTATGACTATTTCGAGCTTTCGAATATCCTATTTAGTTCCGAATGGTTCAACGGGTAAGACCGAAAAATGAATGACTATGTGATTTGAATATCTATTTTAGGTACGTTTGAAAAGAACACTATGTGTGTATGAGAGGTAAGTTTCTATATGAACTTACTAATGTGAATATGAGTATATGTGATATTAGAGTTGAAGAGTGTAGAAAGTTATGGCTAAGTAAATGAACCAAGGATTATGTGATGCAATTGCAATGAGAACCTTTAATGTCATTATACTAACATGGTTATGAGCATGTTATGATAAGTTTATTTGTATATGGCTTACTAAGCTTTTGGAAAGCTTACTTTGTGTGTGTTCATTTTGTTTTATAGATCGTCAAAGCAATGAAGGCTCGAGACCGTCGAGGATCGTCATCACACTACCTAAGCTCATTTTGGTACCTTTTGGAATTGTATATATTAAATATGGCATGTATAGACTAGTCATTTGTTATATGTTTGAGATGTAGATAGACATGTGATTTGGCTAGATAAAAATTAGTTTTATGCATTTGTGAATATAGTATATGATGTTGATTTTGGTATGATCTCATGACTATGAAATGGTCAAATTTATGTTAAGCCTATGGATGAAATTTGAGTATGTATATTTGATCAAAGAAATGGTTATATGAAAGGTAAATGTGAATGAAATATGCTTGGAATTACATGTGAATTGATTGTGCAAATTGGCATGTTGAGAAATGAGATTGAATGTGGGGATTTGTTGATTATATGACATGTTTTTGGATGTCAATTGTGCATGAAATGAATTGGTATATTTATCATGGTGTCGACCCAAGTGTGGGTGGCATTTTGGCCTTGCAAATGGCATGTTTTGCATACATGGTTGCAGCACACGGGCATGCCTAGTGGCCGACGAAATAAGTCAGTAGCTAGACTAAGTGTACACGGCCATGACACAAGGCCGTGTCTAGTGGCCATGTGGATAAGTCAGTATACATGCTATGTTTTGGCACGACCATGACACATGGGTGTGTCTAGTAGTCATGGGAGGCACACGGCCTGCCCCCACGGGCGTGTGACCTTGTAACTTAGAAAAGTTTTAAATTTTCGAGAATGTTAGTATGTGTTCAGTTTAGTCCAATCCCTATTCTAAAGCATGATTAAGGTCTCGTTGACCTAACCAAGGGACTCTTTGATTGTGATTAATGAATGGTGTTATGAAATGTCTGTAAAAGTTTTTGATCTATCCGGTAACACCTTTAACCGTAATCTGGCAACGGATACGGATTAGGGGTGTTACAATGATGAACTCAATTCAACACCTACAATTTGAGCCATTCAAACATGCAACACAATATAAACACATTGACACAAACTAGCAAGGCATCACATGTACCAAACCAAGTTAACATCCAATACTTATACAAGCTAAATCCCAACTAAACATTCACCAAAATAACATTTTAAGTCCATATAACACCTCTAACTCGTATCCGTCACTGGATTAGGGTTACGGAGCATTATCATACTAACAAAACACTTAAACATACATTTCATTCATTATCGTAAACATATCATAAATAATCATTCACATACATATCATCCCTAAATTGAGCCCTCGAGGCCTTAGAAATAACTTAAAACAATTTGGGACAAATTTAAAATCATTTGGAAAGTTTTTGAAAAAGTTACAAAATTTTGACTACAGGGGTCACACGGCCATGTAACCTTCTAAATAGGGACACATGGCCGTGTCCTAGCCCATGTCCTTATCCGTGTAACTCTTTGAGTAGGGTCACACGGCCACGTCACATGCCCATGTGCATGGCCGTGCAACTCTCGAATTATCCCCACATGCTCGTGTGTCAGGCCGTGTAACCGCCTGACTTGCGTGCAACATAGCCTATAGGGGACACACGACTGTGCTGACACACAACTGAGTCACACGCCGTGTCTCAAGCTGTATGGACATGAATTTGCCCAATTTCAAGCCATTTCCAACACCAAACCATGCAACCACTTAAAAGCCTTTGGTTCACATAATCAAGGCATCAAAACATGACCAAAACCTATATGAAATGACCAATTCAATAGTCCAAGATCATTCAACCAATATGCCATACAAGGAGCCTCAATTGCAAACATAAAACTTACCTAAACATGCATATTTGGTCACCTTTCCATCATCAAATATAGTTTATCTTTTACCAAAACATGCCACAAACATAACCATTAACACATCACCTCAAACATACCATTTGAGCCACTCAAATCATGCATCTCAAGTTAACCATAATGACACCATCCAACAAGGTGTCAAATGGTACCAACCAAGACAACTTGCACAAGTTATACATACCAAATCATCCATTAAACATTCAACTAAAGATAATTATAAGTCCACCTATACATAAACATCAAGGCACAAACATGCTCAATTTCCATTTCCAAACTATCAACAACATGTCGAGAGAACCTTATTAACAAACACTATAAAGTTACCAAAACATCATAATTTGGTAAGGCATCAAAGTGAATCCAATGAAGATAACCTTCCAAAGCTTAAACATGCCAAGACATAATTAACACATACATCTTAATGCCATTAGAAAGCACACTATATGTAACACCCCTCACCCATATTCAACGCCGAAATAGGGTTACAAAGCACTACCAGACTTATTATAAAATTAAACATACATTTCACATACATATTCAAATTTCATGTACTCATCATTCAACATCATTCACATTGTCCCTAATACGAGCCTACGAGGCCCAAAACATGCATTCATGGTGGTTCAAGACTAAACCGATAACATAATAAGTTTTTAGAAAACTAAGAAAATTTCTCAAAATATAAGGGACACATGCCCGTATCGCAGGCCGTGTGGACATTCAAAATGGTATTAGATGGTCGTGTCCTAGCCCGTGTCTGACCCCATGTAACTCTCTAACTTGGGTCACACGACCAGCCACATGCCCGTGTACCAGCCCGTGTGCCCTGCGAAATGGCCTCACATGCCCATGTGCCAAGCCATGTGTTAGGCTGTGCCAAACCTGTAGGGTATACTGACTTATGCCATACGGCCAAGTCATACACCTGTGTGCTGGGCCGTGTGGAGATAGTGACTTGATTTCTAATTACACACCAGGGGACAAACGACCATGTAACCTGACCATGTGTCACACACAGCTGAGACACACACCTGTGTCTCTACCCGTGTGGAAAAAAATAGGCTATTTACTAAGCCAGTTTGCCACCAAAATTGCATACACGTATACCAAAACAATTGGCACCAGAACATGACATAAATAGGCACTCATCCAATCTCAAATAAGCTTAATTCAAGCTATATCAATACCAACAATACAAGGTACATAATTACAACAATATGCCATTCAATTTCATACCAAAACTCATATTCTTAAATCATCAATAAAACCACATTCATTTAAGCATCATATTGCCTAAAATCACAAATATACCAATCTCAAATGTCAACATTTGATACTCTAACTACCAATTCACAACAAGCATATAAACGACAATTATACACAACATTTCAAAAGGCCCTTCTAACATATGTACAACCATCATCAAACATACCAAAATAAACCAAATCTCATGGCTAAACATAACAAACCACATAACTTTTACAAGCCAATTCAAATGGCTAAATTCATTACTATCATATATACCAAAATGACCATAATTCCTATACATGCCATATAACCAAATACATAAATTCAAAACTACCAAAGTGATAGCTTGATAGTGTGATGAGGTCTCCGGGGATTCCAAAATCTGAGCTAGCTTTGATTTCACTATAAAACACAAAAAATAAACAATGTTAGCTATAAAGCTTAGTAAGCTCGTATGAAATAATAAGCAAAGCTCACGATTCAATTACAATTCAAGAATATGAACATAACATACTGCAAAACATTTAATCACAATGTTAACATATATTCAATCACATAATTAACCATGAACTCACAACTTCCATAGATTCAATGCTTATATAGTTTTCGTAGATACCTATACTGATACATATTTATTTCTCACCATTTCATATTTTCAATATACCGTTGAACCATTTGGAACACTATCAGATACTCGGGAATCACGCACCTAAGTGCCACATATATAGTCAAAGTTATCTCAATCTCATACCACATATATTGCTCACTCTCGAGCTATCAACGGGTCTGCTCACACAAGCTGACGATCATGACGAAACTACACGGTGCTGCTCACACAAGCTGACTAGAATCTGCAATACATGCCGGATAATTCAGCCACCTGTAGGGCGTAGGACCAGCACCTAAATCACATAACCCCTAATGTTATGTCATTTGGATCCTAATCTATTCCTAAGGTTCAACCGGGATTTCACATTTGCTGAATCGTAGTCGAATATATCCAAAAGGTTGTATTCACAATTTATAGAATATTAAAGCATTTAAAACACAATTATAACAATGCTTATTATATACGAACTTACCTCGACCGCTAAAATGACGAAATGGATCTATTGTCCAAAACCTTATTTTTCCCCCCGATCTAAATCTAAATTTCACTTTTCTTGATATGCATAAATGATAGTTGACCGAACCTTGAAGCTATTTTAATGGTGATTTCCTAGCTTAAAATTCAGTGGATGAACACATTAAGGAAGATAACTCATTTGTTTTTCCATATTTTACTTAGTTTATTTAATAATTTATAATTTTAACCTTTAATTAAAACATTAAAAACACTTAATAATGTGTCCAAATATGTCCAATCATAGTAAACATGGTCTAATTACAACATAAGGACTTTTAATTTAAGATTCCATAGCTATTTAACACTTTTAGCTAATAGAACACAAGTTTTACACTTTACGCAATTTAGTCTTTTTTATCAAATTAAGCATTTAAACGATAAAATTTATTAACGAAAATTTCACAGCATCACACTATCATACGGTAGACCTTAAAAGAATAATAAAATAAAATTTTTAACCTCAAATTTATGGTCTCAAAACCACTATTCTGATTTGACTAAAAACGGGCTATTACACTATACATGCCATTATAAACCTTAATCAAATTACTTAGAATCTGTAAAGTAAAGGAAAATAACGACATAAGCGAAGAATGCTTAGTAAGGTTGATAAACCATAATTTATACATATTTTAACCCCATGCTTGGTTTATTTTTGGATGAATTTTCATTAGATTTGATGAATTCGATGCTCCTAATCCCTTAATTTCATGTTTTACACTCAAGAGATCTTAGGGAGTCGGAAAGAACAATAAACGGGCCAAAACGGGACAAAATGGGCCTACCTTAGGAATCAACACAACCTAAGCTATCAAACACGGCCGTGGGTTATGAGTAGAATCGAACACGGCCTAGATTAATGTACACGGGCAGACAACACGGCCGTGTGTGGCGAGTAGAAGTGAACACAGTCTAAGGAGACGAACACGAGCGTGTCCCTGCCGACCCCAAGACTTATTCTATTCGAAAAAGGGCACTTGTGGGCCAAGAGAGGTGTTCTAATGCCTATATAAACACCCTAGGGGGTGACCTAAAAGGGACGTCGAGTAGAAGGCAAAAAATACTCGAAGACAGCCATCGGGAGCAACTCGGAAGAAGGATCTCCATCAAGTTCTTTAAAAGTTTTTGGGTTTTCTTATGTTTTGTTGTTTTCCCTATTTTAAGATGTTTCCCTCTATTAGTATGAACTAAATCTCTTAAATACTTGAAGGGATGAAACCTAAGACGGAGCTTATTATTATTTAATTTATAAGATAAATACTTGTTCTTATTCTTAATTGTGAGTGCTTATTCTTGTTTTGATAATTCAGGTTATTGAGTCAAGTTGAATGTGCTTATTCAGAGAAGCAAAAGTCCCTGTTTAAGAGTAGGGTGCTTATTCAGAGAAGCAAAAGTCCCTGTTTAAGAGTAGGTTAACACAATTAAGTGGAGTTGATTGCAACCCTAGAAATAAGGCGACAAAAATATGTCGGATTAGAGTCAAATCTAATAAGGGAATCCATAGATCGAGTTAATGCGACAGTAGGGGTTTTAATTAGAAAGAGATTTCAATTAATCAACCTAGAATCAGTTGTTTTTAGTCTTGAAAGAGATGTTAACATAAATCAGGGATTTCTACGGATTAAGTCAAATGAATAAATCGTATGAATCAAAAGTAATAAGTGAAGTCTAGGTGGATTCTTCCTTAGGTATTGCCTATCTCATAAAGTTATCTAAAGTATTTTCCCAATTTGTTATTTGTCGTATTTTTATTTTAAGCTTAGTTTAAAAGAAATCACTCTAACTCTTAGGCTAGATAATAAAAAGATAGTAATCACTAGTACTCTTGGTCCCTATGGATACGATATTACTGGTCTTACCATAACTATACTATTAAAGGATAGGTGCGCTTGACTTTATTGTGATCATAGTTAGTTAGAGACAAATCAAGTTTTTGGCGCCGTTGCCGGGAACTAAGATATTAGGAACGCTAAATTTTTATTACTTTAGCCATTCTTATTTTCTTGCAATTTAATTTTACTTTTTATTCGTTTTTACTTCTCTAATTTTTCTTTCTTTGCATCTGGCAGGAACTTTTAGTATATGACTAGAAGGAACCCGTCAGGACCATTACTTTTTGACAATGATATAGAAGGTACCGCTCGCAGAAAACGAATAGAAATAAGGCGAAGTCTACAATACATAGAAGAAGAGTAAGAAGATGAAATCAATACTACCAAAGAGATGGCCGACAATAATTCGCTACCTCCTGTGGTTGCCGCAAACCCGGTGAATCAAAATCCTATTCCTTGTACTATGTATGATTATGCTAAACCTAATTTAATAGGAACTGAATCAAGTATTGTTAGACCTACTGTTGCTGCAAATAATTTTGAACTGAAACCTAACACTATTCAAATGATTCAACAATTTTTTCAGTTTGATAGTTTGCAGGATGAGGATCCAAACAATCACTTGGCAAATTGTTTGGAATTCTGCGACACTTTCAAAATAAATGGTGTTTCTGACGATGCCATTCACCTTTTATTGTTTCCCTTCTTGTTGAGGAATAAAGCCAAACTGTAACACCCCAAACCCATCTTAGACGTTACGACCGGATCTGATATGTCACATAGAAGGGTTGTTTAAAATTGCGCGTTTGTTTAAAAAGTTTGTATTCTGTTTGAAACTCCGAGCTGTATTGTTTGTGAAAAACTAATTTGTCTTTATGGTTTTCTTGTAAAAACGTTATTGTTATTATTTCCAAAAACTTATTTATAACAGAAATCAAATTCAGTGAATTGCGAAGATATGATATTTGGAAAACAGTTATTATCGTTTCATGAAAACCACGTACTTATAAGTTTAGCAGTTATTAATGAAAACTTAAAAGAAAATAAACCAACGGCCTTATTACAAAATATTAACCCAAAATAAATAAACTTGAAATAAGATAAAACTGAATTTACTAAGTTCACGAGAAATATTCTCGATGTATGGACACCGCAGAGTCCTCCGCCTCCAAATCCTCTAACGCTGGGGATCACCTGCAAGGTTAAAGCAGAGGGGTGAGTTACGGGAACTCAGTGTGTAATCCCCTAGTCGGTCATTAACTGGGGCCGAGCCCATACGAAAATAGACTGGGCCAAAGCCCATACAGAAGCAAACTGGGCCAAAGCCCATGTAGTAGCAGACTGAGTCAAAGCCCTATTCGGTAACAATCTGGGCCTTAGCCCTATAAACATGATAATGCAACAGAGTATGCAACCCAACCTAATAATCCATCCGCTACACACCCCCGTACCAGTCCAACACACCTATGGGGATTTCTAAATCGACCCACCCATCCGCTACATACTAATAAGGCAGGCAAGTTGCTAATCACAGAATTTGTGGCAAGGCCACTAGGATAACAGAATATTTATGTGGCATAGCCACCAGAATAGAATGTGGCAGAGCCACCAGATTACATTTCCTCCGATTATCAATATCCCAATCCTATGTAGAATGTCATGTATTCAAAGCATTTAACAAAAATGATGTATGAATTAAATTACCATCACAACCAATTAAACAGAATTCACACATTCGTACTAATTAGCCCCTAAGGGTATAACAGTAATTTACCTACCAAGGGTATTTTAGTAATTTTCCTACTAAGTGTATTTCAGTAATTTCGTAAACTAGGGATGTTACGGTAATTTCGCAAACTAGGGGTATTTCGATAATTTTGGAAACCAGGGGTATTTCGATAATTTCACATTTAACATCCTTTTCGAAGGCCTACTGTCGCCTCGAGTGACAAAGAACCCTTTTTGGGCCTCTACAGAACTATTGGGCCTAAAATCCATTTTAGGCCCAAACAAGCCCACACACTCGTGTGGCCCAAAACGTATTGTTTCGGTTTCAGATTTGCAAATTTCACATTTGGGTCTATCATTTACTAGTTTTCCAACAATTTTGCCTAAGTGGGCCAGATAGCCCATTGGGCCGTTTTGGCCCAGTTAGGCTCGTTACAGCTTCAGTATCGCGAGAGTGTTCGTGACACTCTCAATGGCTTAACGTCACGATTCATATCTCGATTTACCACTAAGAGTGCTTGCACGCTCTAGTGGTCTCAATTGCCAGCTTTTCTGCTTTTCTGCTTTTGGCCGTTTCACAGAACATCACAATCATGCATTCGGAGGGGGTATGAGATTACACATCTATTTTGGACTACTAGAAAAACCACTCTTCTTTGACCCACAAACATGATCTCCCCCTATAGAGACCCAATATTCAGCCTTGCCTTCTGGCTACCACCACACGTTCCTAAAAGTGAGTAGTTGATACACCAAAGACGTTAGCACCAAAGCAACCCTTCTATAATAAATAATGAGACTGAAGCTAACTCCCTAAAGAGGGTCACATAAGCACCTTAGTATTACAATAAAATGGTAGTCGAAAGCTTCACCTTTACCCAAGCCCAACATTAATAGCCTAAGCCCGATGTTTGTTAAAAAAAATTGACCTACACCCTAGGAGGAAGTTCGGCTTAGCTGGATAGAGAGGGAAGAAGAATGAAACTGTGAGAGTATGGCATTCGGTTCAAGAAAGAAAGATGAGGACAAAAAAAGAAGAAAGAACATGAAAATAGAGACTTACCACTTAAAAAACACAAGATGAAGAATAGGTGTTGAAGAGATTCGGCTACTTGAAGAAAAAGAGGTTAGAGAGGGATTTGGCTATAGGTGTTTGGCGACTACCAATGAAAATAATAGTGTCTAAAACCAAAAAGAAATGAGAAGAAGTCGCTAGAATGGTTAAGACTTCTACAAAGAAAAAATGCAACAAGAGACCGAAATGACAAGAAGAAAATAATGCTCCAAAATGCACAAATGCAAAGTATAAATGCTTAAGAATTTTGGCACACACACAAAAGGTTTTGGTTTTCTTTCTTGCTACCTACCCAATGCCGAATTTACTTCCCTACACTAACCTCTAGCAAAAATTTCACCCCCCACACACTCCTCATTCGGCCAACCACTTCCACACCAACACTCCCACGATTTCCTCCCCAATTCCCTCCTATATTTCCTCTCCACCTCCTATTCAAACAATTTGACCAAGTCTCCCATCCACAATGTAGAGTTCTACTCCAACTCAACCTCTTCTCCTCCTTGAGAACAAAATAAAACTGCAATATGTTGCATGTGGGATTCGAACCCTACTTCCCTTGCTTCTCTACTGATGCCATCTCCACTCCACCACAGGCTCTCTTGTGTTAGCACAACGCCAACAATTTCCCTTAAGCCTTGCTTCCCACAGGCCTCTCCCCTAAAATGCCCAAAAACCAAAATTTTCCCAGGGCTTGGGCTCGAACTTGAGCCTCCCTAAGACCCTCAAACACACCCAAATAACAAGCCAAGCTAGCCCAACACACGGAATAGTGCAAAATGCCAGACCCTTAATTTTAAGATGTTACAGTTCTACCCCCTTAAAGAAATTTTGGCCTCGAAATTTACACCACAACACCTTGACTAGCAGAATAGATTTCCTCCTCAACATTTTAACATCCTGATCCAAAACCTGCATTGGTTCTTCTTCAAAAGATAGATAAGATTTTACCTCAATCTCTTCCACCGGCACTATATGAGATGGATCTGAATGGTAGCGCCTCAGCATCGAAACATGGAATACATCATGTATCTGATTCAACTCCGGGGGCATCTCAAGCTGATAGGCGACCAGTCCCTACACGCTTCACTATCCGGTAAGGCCCAATGAATTTGGGGCTCAACTTGCTCTTCCGTCCAAATCTCAAAATGTTCTTCCAAGGTGAGACCTTCAAAAAGACATAATCCCCTACTGAATACTCTATTTCCTTACGCTTTAGATTCGCATATGACTTCTATCTATCAGAAGCTTCTTTTAACCAGTCTCGAATCAACTTTACATTCTCCTCCGTTTTTGAAATCAATTCTGGACCCAACAACCGCCACCCAATTCTGTCCAACAAGTAGGGGTACAACACCTACGAGCATATAACGCCTCGTAAGGTGTCATCTGAATGCTGGATTGGTAGCTATTGTTATACGCAAATTCCACTAACGGTAGATAATCTTCCCAACTACCTCTGAAGTCAATCGCACAACCCCTTAACATGTTTTCCAGAATCTGGATTACCCTTTTCGACTGACCATCAGTCTGTGGATGAAACGCTGTGCTGAAATCTAGCCTTGTACCCAGAGCTTCATGTAACACCTTCTAGAATCGACATGTGAACCTAAGGTCCCGTCCGAGATGATGGACACTGGTACCCCATGTAACCTTACAATTTCTGCCACATACAATTTGGCCAGCTTCTGTAGCGAGTAGTCAGTACGAACTGGTACGAAGTGCGCGGACTTAGTCAACCGATCAATGATTACCCACACTGAATCTTTCTTAGTAGGTGTCAGGGGTAGCCCACTAACAAAATCCATTGTTATCCTCTCCCACTTCCAAAGTGGAATCTTTACCGGTTGTAGAAGTCCCGAAGGCAGTTGATGCTTCTCCTTCACTTGTTGACATGTCAAACACTTGCTCACGAAGTCAGTAACCTCACGTTTCAATCCTGGCCACCAGTACTATTCATATAAGTCTCAGTACATCTTGTTCCCAATGGGATGCATAGCGTATGGGCTACTATGTGCCTCTCGCAGAATCATCTGTCTTAGCTCAGAGTCCTTCAGCATACAAACTCTTCCGCGGAAGCATAACACCCCTTCACTGTTCAGCCCAAAATCCACTGTCTCTCCACTTCTCACCTGCTGAAAATGAGAACCCAACGACTCATCCAACGAATGTTTCTCCTTAATTTGACTAACCCACATCGGTTTTACTTGAAGTTCTGCCAACAAACTACCGTCCTCATAAAGACTGAGATGAGCAAACATAGCTATCAAATCAGATACCACCTTCCGACTTAATACATCTGCCATCACGTTGGCTTTACCCTGGTGATACTCAATCGAGCAGTCGTAGTCCTCCAGCAACTCTATCCATCTCCGTTGCCTTAAATTTAACTCCTTTTGGGTAAGGAGATACTTAAGACTCTTATGGTGGGTGTAGACAATTGAGTTTTCTCCATATAGGTAATGTCAACATATCTTCAGTGCAAACATCACTACAACTAGTTCCAAGTTGTGAGTGGGATAATTCACCTCATGTGGCTTTAATTGACGAGATGCATACACCACTACCTTCCCCTCTTACATCAGCACATATCCCAAACCTGTGTGCGACGCATCACAGTATACAATAAATTCTTTCCCAGCCTCAGGCTGTATCAACACTGGGGCTTCCCTCAAAATCTACTTTAGTTTCTCGAAACTCTGTTGTTGCCTATCCGTCCACACAAACGGTACCCCCTTACACAATAATTTAGTTAGAGGTGCGACAATTAAAGAAAACCCCTCGACAAACCGTCTGTAGTACCTAGCCAAACCCAAAAAACCTCGAATCTTTGACACTGACTTCAGTGGCTTCCAATCCAATACAACTTCAACTTTCTGAGGGTCAACCCTAATCCCCTCGGCAGACACCACATGCCCCAAAAACGTCACCTCCTTCAGCCAAAACTCACACTTACTGAATTTGGCGTAAAGTTGTTTCTCTCTCAATATCTGTAGAGCAACCCGAAAATGTGAATCATGCTCCTCCTCAGTTCTTGAATACACCAAGATGTCATCTATAAATACCACCACGAACCGGTCTAGATAGGGTTGAGAGACTCGATTCATCATATCCATAAAAGCGGCGGGTGCATTCGTTAATCCGAACGGCATAACCAAAAACTCATAATGCCCATAACGAGTTCAAAATGAGGTCTTGTGAATATTTTCCTCCTTGACCCTTAGCTGATGGTACCCCGATCTTAAATCTATTTTCGAGAATACTGAAGCTCCCTGTAATTGATCAAACAGGTCGTCAATCCTTGGTAGTGGGTATTTGTTCTTAACAGTTAACTTGTTCAATTGATGATAGTCAATGCACATATGCATTGACCCATCCTTCATCTTCACGAACAATGCTGGTGCTCTCCACGGAGATACACTTGGTCGGATAAACCCTCGATCTAACAACTCTTAGATTTGAGCTTTAAGTTTTACCAAATCTTTCGGTGCCATCCTATAAGGGGCAATAGACACCGGAGTCGTTCTTAACAATTCAATACCAAACTCGACCTCACGATTCTGAGGAAATACCGTAAGCTCTTCAAGAAATACGTTTGGAAATTCACTTACTATCCTGACCTTCTCAACAGACAAACTCCCAGTATTAGTCTTGTTAAAATAAGCTATAAATGCCTTGCAACCTTTACGTACCAACTTCTCAGCCCTCAATGCCGAAATCACATTTGACAAATAATCCCTTCTTTTTCCTATTACAATCACTTCCCGTCCTTTGTGGTCCTTAATACCATACGCTTAGCAGCGCAATCCAAATTCATACGGTGTCTAACTATCTAGTCCATGCTTAGTATAAGGTCAAACTTGCCGAACGGCAGTTCCATCAAATCTACTGGGAATACAGTCCCTTGCACTTCTAAAGGCACATTTCTAAACAGTTTGTTCACTACCACAGATTGTCCTAAAGGACTAATTATCGACATATCTCTATCAAAAACTCAAATTGTATCCCCAGAGTCCCAGACACAGTACAAGCAACGTACGAATGGGTAGATCTAGTATCAATCAAAGCTGTAAATGACACATCAAAAATGAGAAACATACTAGTTATGAAGTCCGGTGCATCGCCATCCTCTCGACGTCGAGCCGCATAAACCAATCCCAACTGTCTTGCATCTGTATTACCAACACCTCTGCCCGGTGCTTCATGACCTCGTCCAAATCCATTTCCCCTTCTGAGCAGACCATGACTTCTCGGTGGCTACTAACCACCTCTCCCAGGATGTACAAATCTCCCGAGGACAGTCCTTTACTTGATGGTCTCTAGACCCACATCTGAAACACCCACCAGTTATTTTTCAGCACTCCCCCAGATGTATCTTCCCACACTGCACACAAGGTTGCAATCGACCCCCAAAAACTGGCGCCCCAACTCGAGCTGGCCCATCCAACCTAGGCCTCTTTTAAAAACCCCCAGAAGAACCTGACGACCCAAAACCTCTCTTATTTTTGCCCCTTTCCTTATCTTAGTTCTGACGCTCAGAGTATTTTACCTCCTTAACAATCTTGGCCTTATCCACCAACACAGCAAAATCTCTCTCCCTCTGCGGGGCTATCAGTACCTGCAGCTCATCTCGCAGCCAATCTTCAAATCGCACACAGCGTTCATAATCGATCGAGACTATTCCCCAAGCGTACCGGCTCAGACATAAAAACTTTGCCTCGTATTCCGCCATAAATTTATTCTCCCAAACCAGATTCAAGAATTCTTTTCTCCGGGCATCCACATAGCTAGCCCCGACATATTTCCCCTGGAAACCCATCTGAAGAAATCCCATGTTAAATGATCTACTTGTGTGCCTTCCCTCACAGTGAGCCACCACTGATACGCCTTATCTCTCAGTAAAGACACTGCCCCTTTTAGTTTCTGTTCAGCTGTGCAATCCAAAACATCCATAATTCGTTCAATAGCCTCATGCCAATATTCTGCCACACTCAGGGCTACACCAGAGATGCCCCTACAAACTTTGGCCCTGTTCGACCGAAGTCGCTCAAAAATAGACCCTCGAGCTGCCAACATAGTACTTGCTCTAGCAACCCATTCTAGAACTCGTAGCATTGCTTGGGACAAAGCATTGTCCCCTCCATTCTAATCATAAGACCCTGTTTCAGTTGCTGGTGATGCAGGTGCTTCCATTTCAGGCATGTGCCCTGATGCTGAGGATCCAGCCCTAGCACCTCGACCCCTACCACGGCCACATCTACGTCTTGTACTAATCTCATTGTAACATATTAATCTATTTAAGAGTGTTATGCATCAACTTAGTGTTCAGGTAATTTTTAACAGATGTTTTATGAAAAAACAGTAGTATGAGTAGTTTTCGCAGGTCGAGTTTCCTGCTGTTTCAGTCTCTATAGGATTAATTCCTATAGCTAATAGTTCTAGTGTACTACCACTAACTCTAGTAGTTTTCTCTCTTATAGATATTTTATCATATCATATAAAATAAGAGGACTTACAAATTTGGTGTCAGAGACCCAGGGTGCCATACTTCCAATAAGGATGTCTATATTTTCTAAACCATATTTCAACCCAATTTGGAAAAAGTTTTCAAACCCATTCCATATCCGAGTTTTACAACCTGGCTCTAATACCATAAAATGTAACACCCCTAAATTCGGCCTACACGTAACGACTGAATCTGGTATATTACATATATGGGTTGTTTAAACTGCGCGTTCATTTAAAAAGTTTGTATTCTTTTTGAAACTCGAGCTCTGTTGTTTGTGAAAAACCAATTTGTCTTTATGGTTTTCTTGTAAAAATGTTATTGTTATTATTTTTGAAAAATTGTTTATAACAAAAATCAAATTCAGTGAATTGCGAAGATGTGATATTTGGAAAATAGTTATTGTCGTTTCATGAAAACCACATATTTATAAGTTTAATAGTTATTAATGAAAACTTAAAGGAAAATAAACCAATGGCCTTATTATAAAATATAAACCTAAAATAAATAAACTTGAAATAAGATAAAACTGAATTTACTAAGGTCACGAGAAATATTCCCGATGTATGGCCAACGCAGAGTCCTCTGCCCCTCCAAATCCTCTAATGCTGGGGATCACCTGCAAGGTCAAAGTAGAGGGGTGAGTTACGGGAACTCAGTGTGTAATCCCCTAGTCAGTTATGAACTGGGCCTAAGCCCATACGGAAATAGACTGGGTCAAAGCCCATACATAAGCAAACTGGGCCGAAGCCCATGTAGTAGTAGATTGGGCCGAAGCCCTATTCGGTAACAATCTGGTCCTTAGCACTATAAACATGATAATGCAATAGAGTATGCAACCCAACCTAATAATCCATCCGCTGCACACCCTCGTACCAATCCATCACACCTGTGGGGATTTCTAAATCGACCCATCCATCCGCTACACACCAATAAGGCAGACAAGCTGCTAATCGCAGAATTTGTGGCAAGGCCACCAGAATAACAAAATATTTATGTGGCATAGCAACCAGAACAGAATGTGGCAGAGCCACCAGATTACACTTCCTCCGATCATCAATATCCCAATCTTGTGTAGAATGTCATGTATGCAAAGCATTTATAAAAAATGATGTATGAAATAAATTACCATCATAACAAATTAAACAGAATTCACACAATCGTACTAATTAACCCCTAAGGGTATAACAGTAATTTACCTACAAAGGGTATTTCAGTAATTTACCCACCAAGGGTATTTCAATAATTTTGCAAACCAGGGGTGTTTCAGTAATTTTGCAAACTAGGGGTATTTCGATAATTTTTCAAACCAAGGGTATTTTGATAATTTCATATTTAATGGCCTTTTCGAAGGCCTACTGTCGCCTCGAGCGACACAGAACCCTTTTTGGGTCTCTACGGAACTATTTGGCCTAAAATTCATTTTAGGCCCAAATGGGCCCACATGCTCGTGTGGCCCAAAACGTATGGTTTCGATTTTAGATTTTTAAATTTCGCAATCAGCCTATCATTTGCTAGTTTTCCAACAGTTTTGCCCAAGTGGGTCGGATAGCCTGTTAGGCCCTTTTGGCCCGTTTCAACCCGGTTAGGCCCATACAGCCTCAGTATCGCGAGAGTGTTCGTGACACACTCAACGACTTAACTAATGATTCATATCTCAATTTACCACAAGAGTGCTCACACGCTCGAGTGGTCTTAGTTGCCAGCTTTTTAGCTTTTTGGCTTTTGGCCGTTTCACAAAACATCACAAGCATACATTCGGAGGGGTGTGAGATTACACACCTATTTTGGACTACTTGAAAAACCACTCTTCGTTGACCCACAAACGTGATCTCCCCCTACAGAGCCCCAATATTCAGCCTTGCCTTCTGGCTACCACCACACGTTCCTAAAAGAGAGTATTTGATACACTAAAGATGTTAGCACCAAAGCAACATTTGGCCCTTATACAATAAAGAAGGAGACTGAAGCTAACTCCCTAAAAAGGGTCACATAAACACCTTAGCATCAAAATAAAAAGCTAGTCAAAAACTTCAGCTTTACCCAAGCCCAACGCTGACAGCCTAAGCCCAATGTTTGCTAAAGAAAAATCGATCTACACCCTAGGAGGAAGTTCAGCTTGGCTGAGTAGAGAGGGAAGATGAATAAAACAGTGAAAGTATGGCATTCGGTCCAAGAAAGAAAGATAAGGACAAAAGAAGAAGAAAGAATACGAAAATAGAGACTTACCACTTAAAGAACACAAGATGAAGAATAGGCGTTGAAGAGATTCGGCTACTTGAAGAAAAAGAGGTTAGAGAGGGATTCGACTACAGGTGTTTGGCGACTACCAATGAAAAGAATAGTTTCTAAAACGAAAAAGAAATGAGAAGAAGTCACTAGAATGGTTAAGGTTTAGGCAAAGAAAAAATGCATCAAGAGACCGAAATGACAAGAAGAAAAGTATTCTCCAAAATGCACAAATACAAAGTAAAAATGCTTAAGAATTTCGGCACACACACAAAAGGTTTTGGTTTTCTTTCTTGCTACCTACCCAATGCTGAATTTGCTTCCCTACACTAACCTTTAGCCAAAATTTCACACCCCACACACTCCTCATTTGGCCAACCACTTCCACACCAACACTCCCATGATTTCCTCCCCAATTCCCTTCTACATTTCCTCTCGACATCCCATTCAAACAATTTGACCAAGTCTCTCATCCACCATGTAGAGTTCTACTCCAACTCAACCTCTTCTCCTCCTTGAGCAAAAAATAAAACTCCAATATGTTGCTTGTGGGATTTGAACTCCACTTCCCTTGCTTCTCTGCTAAGCGCCACCTCCACTCCACCATAAGCTCTCTTGTGTTAGCACAACGCCAACAATTTCCTTTAATCCTTGCTTCCCACAAGCCTCTCCCATAAAGTGCCCAAAAACCAAAATTTTCCCAGCGCTTAGGCTTAACCTGAGCCTCCCTAGGACCTCAAACACACCCAACTAACAAGCCAAGCTAGCCCAACACATGGAATAATGCAAAATACCAGACCCCTAATTTTAGGATGTTACACAAACAGTGGTTCAACTCGTTACCATGAGGATTAATCACTATATAGGAACAAATGACCGAAAAGTTCTTATTGAAATATTTTCCATAGGCTAAAACGGCTAAGTTGAGGAATGATATTTCTTCTTTTGTGCAGATGGATTTAGAAACACTTTACGATGCATGGGAGAGATACAAGGATCTTGATGGTGGTGGAAAAAGTCTTAAATTTTATATAATGAATGATCGAGCCTAGAAACTAATTATCACCATGATTGAGGCAAGCGCACCTATCGAGCAGTAGTATAGTTTAGTGGCAAGACTAGATTGTCAATGCAAGGGAACCAAAAGTACTAATACTAACTTTCTTATTATTATTTAGCCTAAGAATTAAGGGAATTGTTATTTAATCTAAAATTAACTAACTACTAAGCTAAAGATCCTAAGACACAAAAAAGGAATTGGGGAAGTACTTGTGGGAAAAACCAATTGATTAAGACAATACCCGAGAAAAAATCCACCTAAACTTCACTTGTTATTTAACTCTAAACCAGACGATTTATTCACTTGACTTGATCTGTAGGATTCCCTAATTTATATTAATACCTCTCTTGAGGCTACTAACGTCTAACCCTAGGTTAATTAATTGAAATCTCTTTCTAATTAAAACCCCTAGAATTGCATTAACTCGATCTATGGACTTCCATATTAGGTTTGACCCTATTCCGACAGATTTTCGTCATCCTATCTCTAGGGTTGCGATCAACTCTGCTTAACTATGCTAGATCTACTCTTAAATAGAAAATATTCCTTCTCTGCCTAAGCACATCAATACTTGAATCAATATCCTGAAATATCAAAGAAAGAATTAAAAACACATAGTTAAGAACAAATCAAGTATTTATCATATAGTTCAGAAAACAATAACAAAATTCGTCTTAAGTTTCATCCCCCTTAGGTATTTGAGGGGATTAGTTCATAATCATAAGAGAATACATCTCAGAAGAAAATATAAAACAAAACATAAGAAAAACACTAAAACACACTGAAGGAATTGAAGGAGTTATTCTTAGTCTTGAGTATGACTCCGGCTTCTGGGATGGATCAACTGGCTTTCTTTGAGTGAATCCCAAAATTCGGCCTCTCTAGCTTGGCTCCTAGGCCTAGCTGAACGCCCTTTGAAGGTTGGCCTTTAAGGT
The DNA here is from genome assembly GCA_025506655.1 of Gossypium rotundifolium. NCBI lineage: Eukaryota > Viridiplantae > Streptophyta > Magnoliopsida > Malvales > Malvaceae > Gossypium > Gossypium rotundifolium. The sequence continues at coordinate 47,601,782 of CP106725.1, forward strand.
GTTTATATAGGCTTTTGGAATGTCTTTCTTTGCCTCTAAGTACCCTAATCCAAGTGAAACTCTTCTTTGCTACGGCAAGGACACGCCTGTGTGGCACGACCGTATAATTCAAGTCCAGACCGTGTTGATTTCGTACTTTGGCTCATTTTCTCTATTTTTGGCCCGTTTCTCGTTCTTTTCATCCTCTAGTGCCCTCCTAAGTATAAAACATGAAATTAAAGGATTAGGATCACCAAATTCCACAATTCAGGGAATAAATCATCCAAAAGTATGCTAAATGTTGGATTAAAATATGAACATATTACAGTTTATCAAATACCCCCACACTTAAGCATTTACTTGTCCTCAAGCAAAAATCTCAACTCATAATTAGAATTAACTTCCCTCGATTCATAATTCTCATCAATAATGCCTCATCATAATTCATGGATAATTCATACATGGATAATTTAACTCAAAGAGTCCTAGAGATTCAAACAATCAAAATCATAATTTTTTTTTGTATCATGAAAAATATAGGTGTTTCTCCTTATCTAAATAATTACCTTTGATTCAAAACTGACATGGATTGACATCCTCACTAAAGATTCACTGAAATCACTCAAGGTGTTTAAGGTTCAAGATAAGCACTCAAAAGTCAAATATGAAAAGTTATTACCATAAGCTTACGTGAAAATCAAATCTCCACCCCTATAAAATGAGATGATACACAAATCAAAAGGTCTTTTAAGGGTTGTAACAGGGCTTAGGTTAAAGGTGTGGGTAAAGGCTAAATTAAAGTGTTAGAATCGAGATTGAATTGACAATTTATCTAACTAGAAAAATGAACTAATCCTGAATAATTACATCAATTGAAAACTTGAAATACTAATAATACGAGCTTCTTTTCAGAATGTGGAATTAATTGTTTAAGCTCAAACAATATATAAATAATAATGAATAACTTTCCAACATTTTTTTAAGAACAAATCAAGTAAATACATAATATGAGATGAATTCAACTACTAAAATAAAATAATTACGCAACTGATCAAATCAAGTCTCGATAGTAGTGTAGTCAAGAAAAATGGTGATAACAAATAGAAGATGGGTTTTAGGTTAATATTAGTGGGTGAATTAATAAAAGGGTTGTTAGGATCAAAGGGGTTCACTAGGGGTTAATTGTGAGGGTAGGCTTTTAGTGGAGTAAGTGGGTTAAATCCTAAGTGCCTTTATCATCTTAGCATATCAAATCAAAGGTGTGGTCTTGACATGTATAGTCGAGGCAAGTTGTAGAATAACAAATCAATGTTGACACACTCATAATCAATAAAGTGAGCACGAAAAAAATATATGCTCTAAAAGGCTCAAAATCTCACAAAAATTATGGTTTTTGATCAAATTTAAAACTTCTAGGTAATATTCAAATTTAGGTCAACAACATAGCAAATTTTTAATTCTGAAAAATAGACTTATCATGCTTGATTCTCTAGTCTCCTAAGGTTTAAATCATCAATACATAATTAACTATGACTTAATCTAAAACATATCAATAAAAATCATAAATCAATAGAAGTTTCATTCTAATTAGTGATATGAGAAAATTACTTAAGATAAGATATCATTCAGGGATTTGAGAATAATGCAAAAATTTAGGAACTTTTCGAAATAAAATTCACCCCCCACACTTAAGATGTACATTGCCCTCAATGTACAAAGATATATATTCACAATATAGTAAGAAAATCAAAAGAGAGGGAGTGAAGTGAAACTTCCTGAATTTTGGATGGAATTCTTGGAGGATGATTAATGATGATGACTTAGGCATAGGTGAATGTGGTGGTGAATACTCCGGTGATGTGTTCATTCTTGGAGTGGCACATTGAACCTTTTTAAACTGCGAAGTCATCAATAAAGTTTTTATGGAGTTCTTATTTAATAGACGTTTGTTTTAGATACTCGAGAGTTAGACAGCCAGCGATAAAAGAAATTAGCGACTAGGGTCATATGTGGTCGAGACGGGGACTAGGTCTTTCCAACAGGCAACCGAAGAGTTATGGATGTGGCGTTTAAGATTCTCGAACTCATCATCTTCCATGAATTCTCAGTATAAAGTCCCAAATCAGCTCCGAACTGTGAGGACACTCATCTCACGGACGAGACCTTCGAGACGGAATTGGATAGTGGCAGAGTCGTCGAAGTTAGTCATCACCGTTTGGAGGTGGAAAGTAGAACAGAGTTCCAGAGTGAGCATTTCAATGTTAACCCATGCTAGCCAATTTACCAATTAGTCCCTAACAGTCCATTTTTTTCATTTATTTCACATTTTAACCACAAAGTTTCAACATTTCTCAAATTTAATCCTTATTATGCATTTTCCTCAAAAATCACTTAACAAAACTTTTATATCTATCGACAAGCATTCAAAATATATCATCAAACATCAAAATACATGCTTATTCATCAATGGAAACTTTCTAAATCTTTAATAGTTTTGCAAAATAGCCCCTGGGCTAGCTAAACCTAGTTGTAACAATTTCAAAAACATAGAAATCATTAAAAACCAGGTCAAAAACACTCACCAATTTAAGCTTGAAGTTCTCGAACCCTAATGGCTTCCATGAACATTTTTATTTTCTCAATTTTCGGTTGAATGAACAATAAAAGATGATAACTTTTATTTTGGTTTTATTTATTTTATGTTTAATAACATATTTACCTAATTAACCTTAGTATAAAACCATTAAAATCACATAATGGTTGTCCATAATTGTCCACTCATGCTATTAGTGGTATAATTACAACATAAACCCTTCAAACATTTAATTTCATAGTTATTAACCCCTTTTAACTTATAGAACATCACTTTTGCACTTTACGTAATTTAGTCCTTTTTATCAAATTGACTAAAGAAACGGTAAAATTTCTTAACGAAATTTTCACACAAACATATTTTCATGCTGTAGACATTAAAATAATAATAAAATAATTATTTTGACTTTGAATTTTTGGTTCCAAAACCACTGTTTTGATTTAACTAAAAACGGGCTGTTACAATACATTACATAAGCATCAACCTTTTCATATAGTTATGAACCTTTCCATTAAGTCACTTACCGTTCCATTCCTTTTTTACCCGTTTCATTTGCATAGTACAAAGCATAAGCATGAAAATCAATGATAAACCATAATATACACATATTTTAATCCCACATTTAGCATACTTTGGGATGATTTATCCCTTTAATTATGGAAATAGGTGCTCCTAATCCTTTGTTTTCATGTTTTATACTCAGGAGAGCAACGGAGGATGAAAAGAACGAGAAACGGGCTGAAAACAGAGAAAATGGGCCAAATTATGAAATCGGCATGGCCTGGACCCCGAGTCACATGGCAATGCCTCTTTAACAGACCCGAACAAAGCCTAGCCTCGAATTACACGAGCGTGGCACATAGGCGTGTCCCTGTCGTAACCTGTTTGAACTCTATTCGGAAAAGGGTACTTAGAGGCAAAGAAAGCCAATCCAAAATCCTATATAAACACCCTAGAGGCCAACCTTTAGGGGGAATTCAGCTATGCCAAAGAGCTAAGCCAGAGGGGCCAAATTGTGGGAATCACTCGAAGAAAGCCAGTTGATTCATCTCAAAAAGTCAGAATCATACTTAAGACTGAGGATCTCTCCTTCAATTCCTTCAGGGGGTTTCAGGGTTTTCTTTATGTTTTGTTTTATATTTTCTTCTAAGATGTATTCTTTTATAATTATGAACTAAACCATCCAAATACTTGAGGGGAATGAAACCTAAGATGGATCTTGTTATTGTTTTTTGAGCTGTATGATAAATACTTAATTTGTTCTTAAATATGTGTTCTTAATTCTTGTTTTGATATTTCAGGATATTGATTCAAGCATTTATGCTCTTAGGCAGAGGAGGAATGGACCCTATCTAAGAGTAGATGTAGCATAGTTAAGCGGAGTTGATCGTAACCCTAGAGATAGGATGACAAAAATCTGTCGAATTAGGGTCAAACCTAATATGGGAGTCCATAGATCGAGTTAATGCAATCCTAGGTGTTTTAATTAGAAAGTGATTTTAATTAATCAACATAGGGTTAGACCATAGCAGCCTCGAGAGAGGTATTAATATAAATTATGGAATCCTATGGATCAAGTCAATTGAATAAATCGTCTAATTCAGAGTTAGATAACAAGTGAAGTCTAGTGGATTCTTCTTCAGGTATTGTCTCAATCAATTGGTTTTTCCCACAAGTATTTCCCCAATTCATTCTCTTTGTCTTCGTAGCTTTAGCTTAGTAGTTAGTTAATTTTAGGTTAAACAACAATTCCTTTAATTCTTAGGCTAGATAATAAAAAGAAAGTTAGTATTAGCACTTTTGGTTCCTTTGGGTTCGACAATCTGGTCTTGCCACTAAACTATACTACTGTTCGATAGGTGCGCTTGCTTCAAATCATTGTCACTGTTAGTTTTTAGGCTAGATCATCCATATTATAATTTTTTTAAGACTCTGACACTTGATCAAGTTTTTGGCGCCGTTGCCGGGGAACTGAAATATTAAAAAAGCTCAATTTTTATTACTTTAGCCATATTTTATTTTATTTTATTCTACAATTAAATTTTATTTTACTTTTCTAATTTTCTTTCCTTTTATCTTTTCCTGGTAGGTACCACTAGTTTATGACTAGAAAGAACCCAACAGAACCCTTGATTTTCGATAGTGATATGAAGGTACGGTTCGCAGAAATCTTAGAGAAATAAGGTGAAGCTTAAACTACATGCAAGAAGAGAAAAAGAACAAAATTAATACTACTGAATAGATGGCTGAGAATAATCTGCTACCTCTAGAGGCAGCCAAAATTCATGCTCCTCGAACTAAGTATGATTATGCTAAACCTAATTTAACAGGAACTGAGTCAAGTATTGTTAGACCTGCTATAGCTGCTAATAATTTTGAACTGAAACCTAACACTATACAAATCATACAACAATTTGTTCAGTTTGATGGTTTGTAGGATGAAGATCCAAATAATCACTTGGCAAATTTTCTATATTTCTGTGACACCTTCAAAATAAATGGCGTTTCTGATGATGCCATCCATCTTCGGTTATTTCCCTTTTATTTGAGGAATAAAGCTAAACGGTGGCTGAATTCTCTTCCACGAGGATGAATCACTACATGGGAACAAATAACCGAAAACTTTTTATTAAAATATTTTTCGCCACCAAAACGGCCAAACTAAGGAATGGTATCTCTTCTTTTTTGCAGATGGATTACGAAGCACTATACGGCGCATGGGAGAGACAAAGATCTATTGAGAAGGTGCCCACACCATGGATTACCCTTGTGGCTATAGGTCCAAACCTTTTACAACTGTGTGAACCCTTCAACGAGACAACTGATTGATTCAGCAGCCAGCGGAACCCTGAATAACAAAACTCCTGAGGCGGCCTATGAGTTTATAGAGGAGATGTCACTGAACAACTATCAGTGGCAAGTTACAAGGACAAGGCCAACAAAAATAGCCAGAGTTTTCAACCATGCTATCAAATCAGGTAGAAATGTTAAATAAAAAGATAGATGGTTTGTGTGGTTCCTCGCAGGTACATCCAGTAATGCAATGTGATTTAAATCTAGGAGGTGTGGCGAATCCTGAGTACCCACCCTACAATCCTAACATGGAAAACAAACAGATAAACTATACGGGTAACAATTTCAGATCTCAAAATAACCCTTATAGTAATACTTATAATCTAGGTTGGAGGAACCACCCCAATTTCTCAGGGATGGTCAAGGAAATCAAAGACAACAATTTCCTCCAAACTTCAAACAACAGCCCTACCCAAAGGAAAAGAAGCTGAATCTTGAGGAGATACTGACAAAATTCATAGCGGTGTCAGAAACTCATTTCCAAAACACCGAAACAACACTTAAAAATCAATAAGCATCGATTAAAGGAATCGAGAACCAGTTAGGACAACTCGCTAAGCTGATCTCCAAACGACCACAAGGTAGCTTACCAAGTAACACTTAGACTAACCCAAAAAAGCAACTTCAAGCCATAACCACTCAGAATAGTGAAGGGTTAGTAGATTCCGAACCTGAGCCAAGGCAAGAAACTGTGGTAAGTGAAGGTAAGGTTGAGGTAAGCCAAGAAAAGCCAAAATCGATAATTAAAAAATACCAACCTCGTATACCATATCGCAATATGATGAAGAAAGACAATTCAGATGAATAGTTCAGTAAGTTTCTTAAACTTTTAAAGAAATTACATATTAACTTATCGTTTCTTGAAGCTCTTTCGCAGATGCCAGATTCAAGGAAATTTTTAAAAGAGCTTTTGACAAATAAGAGGAAGTTAGACAAGGAGTCACATGTGGAATTAAATGCAGTGTGCTCAGCAATATTGCAAAACAAACTACCATGAAAATTAAAAGATCCAGGGAGTTTCACAATTCCATGTTTAATTGGTAGTTTAACTATTAATAACGCATTAGCTTATTTAGGGGCAAGCATAAATGTTATGCCTTATAAAATGTTTAAACAACTAGGTATAGGGAAACCCAAACAAACTAGGATGAGTATTCAATTAGCTGATAGGACTATTCGAATTCCTAGGGGTATAATTAAAGACGTACTCGTCAAAATTGACAAATTTATATTCCCCGTAGACTTTATTGTTTTAGATATGGATGAGGATAATACAGTTCCTTTTATTTTAGAAAGGCCCTTTTTAGCAACTGCCAAATCTAAAATTGATGCTAGTACAGGCGAACTCACACTTTGTGTAGGTGACGAATTAATATGTAACACCCCAAACCCGGCCCAAACACCATGACTGGATCTGGTATGTCACATAAAAAGATTTTAATAGAACTTCGTGATCGTTCGAAAATTTTGGAATCTCTTTTGAAAACATCAGGTTTAGTAGTTCATCAGAAAACTCAGTATTCGTTTATAAAAGTTGTAAATAGGCTAATTCTTGCATTTAGGTGACATTTGAAAACATTTGATTTTGCAATAAGTTAACTTAAGATTTATTGTCTAGTTTCGGTTATAAAAATCCATTGATTAAGTTGAGAGAAAAACTTACATTTACTTTATTTAAAAATAACGTTTTACCTATTAAATTAAAATTAAAATGTCTAAAGTTTAAACCAAAATAAACCAGAAATTATTAGTGGCCTTATTACACATAAAATCCCCAACATGGAAAACGATGAATAAAAGAAAAGTTTAATTTTAATAAAAAATCGTGCATGGCCACCCCCGAAGTCCTCTCCGGCCCAAACCCACTGAGCTAATCACCTGCAAGAGTTAAGCAGAAGGGTGAGTCATGATGACTCTGTGTGCAATTACCTCATTTATCATAACTCGGTCTAAGCCCCCATGTTTGAATCGGCCAAAGCCCAATCAATATAGCATATCAAATAGTCAATATGATAAACCCAACCCATCCTAATATTCCATCCTCTACACTCTACTCCACATATCCAATCTCAGCACTCCTGTGGGGATTTTTACAATCAACCCTCTCTATCCTCTACACTCCTCTTTGGCTGTTATGCTGACAGTCATGCTGCTTAAAGCCGATATAATGTGGCCTAGCTACCGATACAATGTGGCGAAGTCACCGATATACAATATGGCACCAAGCCATCAGAATAGTGTGACAAAGTCACTGATAAACACTGCCCCCTTCACATAATTATAATTTCCCAAATCCCATGCACATGCAAACATAGTGAAGTGAACCCATCATATAACATCATACATAAATTATGTAGAGCACATGTACATTCATGCTAATGATAATATTTATAAGGCTTAATCTGAGAATAACTAACCTGGTGTTACGATTTTACCCTCCATGGGTAACTCAATAGCCATTATTGAGTTTTTGGCTTTCAAACAATACATATACCCTTTTATACAAACAAGAACAAGTGTGGAAATTACACACCTATAAACGCGAAGGACTAGACTCTCGATATCATCGATATTTTTGCTAGAAGAAATGATCGCAATCTACCTATCCCAAGACGAGGTCGGTTCCCTACCACAACCCGGTGAAAAATCCCGCACCATCGATACTGCACATTTTTGAAACTTAGGAACCGAGATTACAGTTCCACTCGCCTCCTTAGCTTGACTGACATTCATATCCATGAAAAGATCTTGATCAGGAAATTGGGTTAAGGCACTAGAAAAAATAGAGAGAATAGGTACTCAAACAAATAGGTTCCTTACCTTGATAAATAGAAATCGAATGCTAGAAGGCTTGGCCTAAGAAACCGATTGAGTCCTACATAATCACTATGTTAAAACCAATTCTCAAAAGTAGAATAAAATAAGTGGCCTTTCAGCCAACCAAAACGATAAAGAACCCCCTTACTACCCATTCAGCCAACAACCACTTACCAAGATCCTCACGAAAACAAGCCACATGTAGACGGGATGTTGGAGATACACACCTCTACAATCGTTCAGTCCAAAGAAGTGAGTCTGAACTTTGGTTTAACCAAACCAAAGAGAGAAAGGAAGAAAAACGAGAAGAAAAGAGAAGAAGGCTCCTCACCGAAACAAGAGTATGCCGAATGGAGCGTCTATGTTTGGCTATTAGCAAAATCGATAGAAAGGGTGCCTACACTTGACACAAAAAGGGAATTCGGCTTCCACAAAATAGGAAAATAAAGAAGAGAAATGAGAAAATAAAAGCAAAGTATAAGATTCAGCTATGGCACTTACAAGTTCGGCTATGAGGAAGAAGAAAATAGCAATTGGACTAGAGAGATTCGGCTATGAAGGGAAACAACTAGCAAACGGAGGAAGAAGAAAGAAAGAAAGCGCAAGAACCACTCTGATATTCGGCCACTTTTCAAAGAAACATGAAAAATGAAAGATGATGCAAAAAGGTGTTTCTGCTTTTGGTAGGAGAGAAATGAAGCAAAAGTTCCAAAATGCAAAAGAGAAAAGAGAGAGTTTCTAAGATTAATTTGGCTACACAATACTCAAAATGGCCACTTGAAGGAAACGGCACACCCTTATGACCAAAAATGTTCAACAAAAAGCCTAATAGCTACAAAATGAAGGTTCGGCCCCACCTAGACAAGCTAAACCGTCCACACACCCCCCATCCATCCCAAATTCAGCAACCTCTCTCCCTCTCTCTACATCCCACAACTTCCTCCACCTTTCACTCTTCACTCCCCATCCAAATATGTTGACTGATTCTTACTCCTCCAACTCCTCTCCTCCTTTCATTTCAAATGTGTTGACTCATTCAACTCCTACACACCAAAGTCCTGGCCGAATCTACCTTTCCTCCATCCTGGCACAACAAAGAAACTCCAAACGCAAGCTACGCGACTCAAACCCGCTCCCCTCTTTTCCAAGCTCCCCTTGAGGCGTCATCCCCCCTTGCTACCTAGGCATCACCTTGCCACTTTACCATACACTCCACTTGTGTTATCAATTACACACAAATATATCTAAGACCTAATTCTACAAGCATCCCCCATAAAGTGCCCTAAAACAAAAATTTAACCAAGACTCCAACTTGAACCCGGGCCTTCCCAAGACCCCCAAACACATCCAAATAGCAAGCAAAACAAGCCAAACACACAGAAACAAGAAATGCAGAACCCTCTAACTTGGGATGTTACAGTTCTACCCCCTTAAAGAAATTTCAGTCTCAAAATTTACTTTGTCAAAAGAGATGAGGGTATTGCTGTCCCATTGCATCCTCTGGTTCCCACGTAGCTTCTTCTACACTATGATTTCGCCACAAGACTTTGACCAAAGGAACTAATTTCTTCCTCAAAACCTTTACGTCTCGATCTAAGATCTGCACTGGTACTTCTTTGAAGGACAAGTCCGCCTTATCAATCTCCTCCACCTGCACAATGTGAGACAGATCCGAATGATAGCGCCTCAACATTGAGACATAGAACACATCATGTATCTGTTTCAATTCTGAAGGTAACTCAAGCTGATACGCCACTGGTCCCACACGTTTGAATACCCGATAAGGCCTGATGAACCTGGGGCTCAACTTGCCCTTTCGTCCAAACCATATAACCTTCTTTCAAGGTGAAACCTTCAGGAAAACTCGATCACTGACTGCAAATTCTATTTCCTTGCGCTTCAGATTTGCATACAAATTATGTCTGTCGGAAGCTTCCTTCAATCGAGCCTAAATTAACTTAACCTTCTCCTTCATCTCTGAGATCAATTCTGAACCCAACAATTGTCGTTCACCCAACTCCGTCCAGTAAGTAGAAAATCCTCCCAACTACCCCTGAAGTCGATAACACAGCCTCTCAACATGTCTTCCAAGATCTAAATTAACCTTTCAGACTAACCAATAGTTTGTGGATGAAATGCCGTGCTGAAATCCAATCTCGTGCCTAAAGCCTGGTGCAACACTCTCTAAAATTACAAAGTAAACCTAAGGTCTCTATCCGATATGATGACACTGGTACCCTATGCAACCTCACAATCTCTGCCACATACAGCTTAGCTAACTTCTGTAATGGATAGTCGATACGAATAGGTATGAAATGAGCGGACTTCGTTAACCGATCTATAATCACCCATACCGAATCTTTCCTAGTAGGCGTAAGAGGTAGCCCACTAACAAAATCCATCGTTATCCTCTCCCATTTCCACTGTGGAATCTTCACTGGCTGTAATAACCCGAAGGCAACTGATGTTCTGCTTTCACCTGTTGACATGTTAAACACTTACTCATGAACTCAGTCACTTCTCGCTTTAATCCTAGCCACCAAAATTGTTCACGCAAGTCCCGATACATCCTACTCCCACCAAGGTCCATAGCGTATAGGCTACTATGTGCCTCTCGAAGAATCATCTGTCTCAACTCAACATCCTTTGGAATGCAGAACCTTTCACGAAAACACAATACCTCATCACTGTTCAAACTATAATCCTCTTTCCCACCATTCTGTACTTGCAGAAGTCGAGCACTTAACACATTATCCGATAACTACTTCTCTTTAATATGGCTTACCCACGTCGGTTTCACCTGCTGTTTAGCTAACAAACTTCTATCATCATACAAGCTGAGATGAGAAAACATTTCCCTTAAATTAGCTATTACTTTCCAACATAACGTATCCGCCACCACATTAGCTTTTTCGGGGTAATACTCAATCGAGCAGTCGTAATCTTTTAACAGTTCAATCCACCTCCGCTGCCTTAAATTTAACTCCTTCTGAGTAAAGAGATATTTCAGGCTTTTATGGTCAGTGTAAATAATGGACTTCTCCCCATACAGGTAGTGTCTCCAGATCTTTAGAGCGAATACTATCGCAGCTAATTCCAAGTCATGTGTGGGATAATTCATCTCATACTGTCTTAACTGCTAAGACACATATGCAACTGCCTTTATTTCTTGCATCAACACACACCCTAGCCCTGTGTGCGAAGCATCACAATAGACAACGAACTCTTTCCTAGCCTTAGGCTAAATCAAAATCGGAGCCTCCGTCGAGATCCTTTCCAGCTTCTCAAAGCTTTCTTGTTGCTTATCAGCCCAAACAAATGGTACCCCTTTCCGCAACAACTTAGTTAAGGGTGTCGAAATCTAGGAGAATCCCTCAACAAACCTTCTGTAGTATCCAGCTAACCTAAGAAAACTTCAAATTTCTACTACCGACTTCGGTGGCTTCCAATCTAGAATAGCTTTGATTTTTCGAGGTCCACCCTAATCTCCTTCACAGAAACAACATGCCCCAAAAAGTCACCTCCTTCAGCCAAAACTCACTTGCTAAATTTGGGACAGAGTTGCTTCTCTCTTAATACTTGCAGAACAACCCGAAGATGCGAATCATGCTCATCTTCCATTCTTGAATAAACCAGGATATCATCTATGAACACCACAACAAATCAGTCCAGATAGGGTTGGAATACCCGATTTATCATATCCATAAACACAGCTGGTGCATTCGTCAACCCGAACGGCATCAATAAAAACTCATAGTGACCATAACGAGTTTGAAACGCCGTCTTATGAATGTTCGCCTCCTTGACCTTAAGCTGATAATAACCTGACCTCAAGTCTATCTTTGAGAAAACTGAAGCCCTATAAGCTGATCAAACAAATCGTCAATCCTCGATAGCGGATACTTCTTCTTAATCGTCAACTTATTCAACTGGCAATAGTTAATACACATACGCATTGACCCGTCCTTTTTCTTTACGAATAGCATCGGCGTTCTCCACGGAGATACACTTCATCGAATAAAACCACGATTCAACAACTCCTGGATCTGAGCTTTAAGTTCTACCAGCTCCTTTGGCGCCATCCTATATGGGGCAATGGACACCGAGCCGTACTAGGAAGTAGTTCAATTCTGAATTCCACCTCACGGTTTGGAGGCAACCCTGAGAGTTCTTTAGGAAAGATGTCCACGGATTCCTTTACTATTCTAACCTCCCTTACAGTCAATTCCTTTGTATCCAAAGCACTAATGAAAGCTAGAAATGCCTTGCTCCCTTTTTGAGCCATCTTAGCAGCCTTGAATGCAGAAACCACATTAGACAAATAATCCCCTCTTGCTCTTATCACGACCACCTCTTTATCCTCTAGAGTTCTCAACACCATTCGCTTAGTCATACAATCCAAATTAGTACGATACTTAACCAGCCAATCCATGCCTAAGATAAGGTCAAACTCGCCAAATGGTAATTCCATCAAGTCTGTCGAAAATACTACTCCTTGAATTTCTAAAGGCACATTCCTAAACATCTTGTTTACTACTACGGATTGTCTTAAAGGGCTAACCACATAGTTCCTCTAGCAGCAATTTCAGATTCTACACTTAGAGTTTTAGATACGGTACAAGCGGCATAAGAATTGGTCGATCCAATATCAATTAAAGCAAGAAATGGCTTATTAGCTATAAGAAACGTACCGATTATGACGTCTGGTGCGTCACCATCCTCTCACCACCGTGCTGTATAGACTAACCCCGGCTATCTTGCATCAGCATTATTAACACCCTAACCCGGTGCTCCACGACCCCGAACAAAACCATTCCCCCCTCTGATTAGACCACAAGCTCTCAGCATCTACTGTCCACCTCTTTTTGGCTGCACATAACCCTAACCTACCGGTCGTGCCCTAGTTATTTCTTGATGACAATTCCTTATTAAATGATTATTCGACCAACACTTGAAACATCCTCTATCTCTTCCCCAGCACTCTCCTGAATATGATCTCCCACACTGAGTACACTGTCGAGACTGTCCAATAGCAACCGACATCGCAACTCGACCCGGCCTAGGCCTCTTCTGAAAACCCCCAGATGATCCCGACGATCCATAGCTCTTCTTATTTTTACCCTTATCCTTATCCCTATTTTGCCTCTCAGTCCGCTTAACCTCTTTGGCTATTTTAGCCTTGTCAACCAAGATGGCAAAGTCTCTCTCCCGCTGCGGAGCTATCAACACTCTCAACTCATCTCGCAGCCCATCTTCGAACCGTACGCAATGCTCATAATCAGTCGCAACTATCCTTCGGGCGTAATGGCTCAAGCGCAGAAATTCTGCCTTGTACTCAGCCACAGATTTACCCTCTTGTACCAGATTTAGGAATGCTTTCCTCTGAGCATCCACATAAATTGCTCCAATGTATTTCTCTTGAAATGCTGTCTTGAAGAAATCCCAGTCAATACGATCCGCTAGAGTACCCTCTCTTACTGTGAGCCACCACTGATATGCCTCATCCTGAAGAAGAGACACCATTCCTTTTAATTTCTCCTCTGCCATGCAGTCTAGGTCATCCATAATCCGCTGACCACCTCCAGCCAGTATTCGCTACATTTGGGGCCACACCAGAGATACCCCTAAACATTTCAAATTTCCGCTTGCTCGAAGTTGTTCAGAATAGACTTTGGGACACCTTCCCCAAAGGCTTGCCCCAAAGAACTCGCTCCAACACATGCAACATCGCTTGAGACAAAGCATCATTCCTACTAGTTCTATCTTGAGATCCCACTTCTGCCACGGGTGATGCTGGCACTTCACCTTTAGGCTCATGCCTTGCTTCCAAGAACTCAGCCTCTACACCCCAGCCTCTACCTCGACCGCGTGTACCACATCCACGACTTCTAGTACTCATGTCTAACATTTCGTCTTAATCTGATTACAAATATTACGCAATAGCATTTTTGTTCACTGTTTATTATTGAGTAGTCTTATGAAAATAGAGTTGTAAGTAGTTTTCCGCAAAACATACATATACCTAAATGTTTCCATTTCTAAAGTAGAGTTTCTTAATTCTAACTTTCATAACACAATATAACTACTTCATGCAATCACTCAATTTAGTCAAAAAACTTACTGTACGAACTTAGTGCCAGAGACTCGGATGCCATACTTCTAGTCGAGTTTCGTAACCAAGATTTGATACCACAATTATAACACCCCAAACCGGCCCAAACACCACGACGGATCTGGTATGTCACATAAAAAGATTTGAATAGAACTTCGTGATCATTTGAAAATTTTGGAATCTCTTTTGAAAACATCAGGTTCAGTAGTTTGTCAAAAAACTCAGTATTTGTTTATAAAAGTTTTAAATAGCCCAATTCTTGCGTTTAGGTGACATTTGAAAACATTTGATGTTGCAATAAGTTAAGATTTATTATCTAGTTTCGGCTAAAAAAAACCGTTGATTAAGTTGAGAGAAAAACTTACATTTGCTTTATTTTAAAAAAAAGTTTTACCGATTAAATTAAAATTAAAGTGTCTAAAGTTTAAAGCAAAATAACCCAGAAATTTTTAGTGGCCTTATTACAAATAAAATCCCCAACATGGAAAATGATGAATAAAAGCAAAGTTTAGTCTTAATAAAAACCGTGCATGGCCACCCCTAAAGTCTTCTCCGGCCCAAACACACTGAGCTAAGAATCACCTGCAAGAGTTAAGCAGAAGGGTGAGTCATGATGACTCAGTGTGCAATTACCTCATATACCATAACTGGGCCTAAACCCCCATGTTCCAATCGGATAAAGCCCAACCAATATAGCATATCAAATAGTCAATATGATAAACCCAACCCATCCTAATATTCCATCCTCTCAATTCCACTGCACATATCCAACCTCAGCACTCCTATGGGGATTTCTACAATCAACCCTCCATCCTTACACTCCTCTTTGGCAGTCATGCTAATAGTCATGCTGCTCAAAGCTGATATAATGTGGCCTAGCCACCAATACAATGTGACCAAGTCACTGATATACGATATGGCACCAAGCAATCAGAATAGTGTGACAAAGTCACCGATAAACACTGCCCCCTTCACATAATTATAATTTCCCAAATCCCATGCACATGCAAACATAGTGAAATGAACCCATCATATAACATCATACATAAATTATGCAGAGTACAGGCACATTCATGCTAACGATAATATTTATAAGGCTTAATTTGAGAATAACTAACCTGGTGTTATGATTTTACCCTCCATGGGTAACTCAATAGCCATTACCGAGTTTTCAGCTTTCAAACAATACATATACCTTTTTATACAAACAAGAATAAGTTTGGAAATTACACACCTGTAAACGCGAAGGACTAGACTCTCGATATCATCGATATTTTGCTAGAAGAAACGATCGCAATCTGCCTATCCCAAGTATATGTCGGTTCCCTACCACAACCAGGTGGAAAATCTCGCACCCTCGATACTGCACATGTTTTAAACTTAGGTACTGAGATTACAGTTCCACTCGCCTCCTTAGCTTGACTGACATTCGTATCCATGAAAAGATCTTGATCAGGAAACTGGGTTAAGGCACTGGAAAACATAAAGAGAATAGGTACTCAAACGAAGAGGTTCCTTACCTTGATCAACAGAAATCGAATGCTAGAATGCTTGGCCTAAGAAACCGATTGAGTCCCTACATAATCACTATGTTAAAATCGATTCTCAAAAGTAGAATAAAAAAAGTGGCCTTTCGGCCAACCAAAACGATAAAGAACCCCCCTTACTACCCATTCGGCCAACAACCACTTACCAAGATCCTCACGAAAACAAGCCACACATAGAAGAGATGTTGGAGATACACCCCTCTACAATCGTTCAATGCCCAAAGAAGTGAGTCAGAACTTTGGTTTAACCAAACCAAAGAGAGAAAGGAAGAAAAATGAAAAGAACAGAGAAGAAGGCTCCTTACCAAAACAAGAGTATGCCGAATGGAGTGTCTATGTTCGGCTATTAGCAAAATCGATAGAAAGTGTCCCTACACTTGACACAAAAAGGGAATTCAGCTTCCACAAAATAGAAAAATAAAGAAGAGAAAAGAAAAATAAAACAAAGTATAAGATTCGGCTATGGCACTTACAGGTTCGGCTATGAGGAAGAATCAAATAGCAATTGGACTATGGAGATTCAGCTACGAAGGGAAACAACTAGCAAATGGAGGAAGAAGAAAGAAAGAAAGCACAAGAACCACTCTGATATTCGGCCACTTTTTAAAGAAACAAAAAAATGAAAGATGACGCAAAAAGGTGTTTCGGTGTTTGGTAGGAGAGAAATGAAGCAAAAGTTCCAAAATGCAAAAGAGAAAAGAGAGAGTTTCTAAGATTGGTTTGGCTACAGAATACTCAAAATGGCCACTTGAAGGAAATAGCACACCCTTATGACCAAAAATGCTCAACAAAAAGCCTAAGAGCTACAAAATGAAGGTCCAGCCCCCACCTAGCCAAGTAAACCATCCACACCCCCCATACCATCCCAAATTCGGCAACCTCTCTCCTCTCTCCACATCCCACAACTTCTTCCACCTTTCACTCTCCACTCCCCATTCAAATATGTTGACCAATTCTTACTCCTCTAACTCTTCTCCTCCTTTCATTTTAAATATGTTGACTCATTCAACTCCCACACACCAAAATCCTAGCCGAATCTACCTCTCCTTCATCCTGGCGCCAAAAAGAAACTCCAAAATACAAGCTACATGGCTCGAACCTACTCCGCTCCCCTTCAAGCTCCCCTTGAGGCGTCATCCCCATTGCTTCCTAGGCATCACCTTGCCATTTTACCACACACTCCACTTGTGTTATCAATTATATACAAATATATCTAAGACCTACTTCTACAAGATTCCTCTCTAAAGTGCCCTAAATCAAAAATTTAACCAAGACTCCAACTTGAACCCGAGCATTCCCAAGACCCCCAAACACATCCAAATAGCAAGAAAAATAAGACAAACACACAGAAACAAGAAAAGTAAAACCCCCTAACTTGGGATGTTACACAATCAGTCTTCAAGCTCAAACTCAGCTAGGACATCAAGCGACAAAGGTGAGAACGTAAATTCTATTAATAACCCTTTGGTTAAACCTTCTTTTCGGGAAGCACCAAAGAAGCACACATCTGAGCCAGATCCTAGACCTCATACCAACAGGAAATAACTCATAAGGAACGAAGGCTACATATTGATGAACTAGACGAGTGGAAAGCGTATTTTAAGGAGGAATCAAAACCACACGAAGTGAAATCAAAGGAACCTCCAAACTAGCTTATAGGAACATCAAACTATTTTAAAATAGGAGCTCAGGTACTGTTAGAGAAAACAGACCCTCGAATCACCATATCAAACCTGAATACAAACAAAGAAATCCCTTTTAAAGTAATCAATGTTTTCCCTTATGGAACAGTAGAGGTAAGTAATTCTACATTCAATACCTTTAAAGTAAACGCTACTCAACTCAAACTATATAATGTGAAACGCCCCAAACTCGGCCCATGCGTTACGATCGGATTTGGTATGTCACATGAAGAAAACGTATAAAGAACTTGTTAATTTTATAAAGTAGGCATTATTTGGTTATAAATAGGAAAAACAAGATTGGTTTTAAATATTTGATAAAATACTTCTAATCATGAGATATTGATTGATAAATCAAAAATTGAACTAGTGAACCTTAAAATCGTGACTTTTGAAAATAGCATTGATAATTCAAAAGAAAATCCAAGTTAAATTATTTATAAATATATTTGTTATAAAATCCATTTGTTAATCAATGTTGGAAAACCGTTATTTATGACTTTTGAAAAATCCCCATTTTGAACATTTCAAGCAAGATAATAAATACGACTAAACATAAATCAAATTAAAAATATCCCAGAGGCCTTATTACAACTTTAAAACCCAAAATAGTAAAAGTAACGAATTAAAATGGAAAAGAAGTTTACTAATGTTTGATAACATTATTTCCAAAGTATGGCCCCCATCTAGTCATCCATGGGCCCAAGTCCTCATCACCGAGCATTACCTGTAAGGACTAAGAAGAAAGAGTAAGTTACAAGAACTCAGTGTATAATCCCTTACCATTATTCATTGGGCCTGAACCCGCATAGTAACATCTTGGACCGAAGCCTATTTACATAACAATATTTAAATGAAGTAAATGTATGCAACCCAAGCCATCCATCCAATCACACCCCCGACCAGCCAATCACACCTGTGGGGATCAAGTCAACCCACCCCGTCGATCACACCAATATCGCAGCCAAGCTGCTATCACGGTGAATCAATCCATTAAGGCAATTTAATAGTTCGGCCACTAAGGCATTTCAGCAAATCGGCTCATAGGGGCATTTTGGTAAATCAGCCTATAGAGGCATTTTTATAATTCGACCCATAGGGGCATTTTGGTAAATCGACACCTTAAAGACGTTTAAACAATTTGGCCCGTTAAGGCATTTTGATAAAAACGGCCTGTTGAGGGTATATTCATAATTTGGCCCATAAGGACATTTTCGTAATTTTACAAATTAACACCGATTTTGACAAATCTTAATAGTAACAATGTTTAAGCAAATCACTCGATTCATACTATATTATCGTTATTAAGTTCTTAAGCAACTTCGATCTATTTTTTCTAATATGATGATAAATCACAGATTTATGGGATTTCGATGTGAGATTAAACACCTGATTACGATAAGGACTAAACCTTCTTGATCGTCGACACGTAATTCACTAATACACTCGATTAACCAACAAATGAGATTTTTCTTAATCCAATCAAGGTTAGAGAATCTAAAGAAATACTTACCCTTAGTATCATGGACGACCACGATTTGTCTATTCTCATCGGATGATGGTCCATAAACCGGTGGAAAATCCTGAACCGTCGATACCACCCTACGTTGGAACTTACGAGTAGGAATTACAAATCCACTCCTTTTGTGTCCTCCTATCACTTTTCCTTTCAAATCGGTACCACTTGCCTCCATTGAAAAAAAGTCTTGATCGGTAAAATACTACTATAAAAGATACTAGTTGCTTAGAGATAGGATTCGGCTCACCACTATTTCCAAAGGATCAATAATAGAGAAAAACAAGCGATTTAATCCATATAAAAATCAATTAGTCAAATCCATCATTCCGTTCTAACGAAATAAACAAGTATTGAGAGATATCGAGATGAACCTTGAAGAAATCCCTTACCTTGATAATAATAGATCCAACTTCCACCGTTTGGGCTTATGACTAGAGATGAATCGACAAAGATGTGATATTTGGCCACCACTAAAATACTATGAAAAAAAAGAGATGA
The DNA here is from genome assembly GCA_025506655.1 of Gossypium rotundifolium. Classification (NCBI taxonomy): domain Eukaryota; kingdom Viridiplantae; phylum Streptophyta; class Magnoliopsida; order Malvales; family Malvaceae; genus Gossypium; species Gossypium rotundifolium. Next base: position 47,621,382 of record CP106725.1, read on the forward strand.
TCATGATTTGAGAGAGTAGAAGAAAATAATATTTCAGTTTAGAAACAAAATAGAACAACCGAATAGTGATGAACACACATTCGGCTAGGGAGAAAAGAAAATGAAAAGAGAAGGAAGAAACCACTTACTGATTCGATCAAAGAAGAGAGTGCCAACATGAAAGAGAAAGAAATAATGAAGAAGAGATTAAAGGTTAAAAGGTTTGGCTATGAAGATAAATGAACAAGAAAACTCGACCATCAAAATGTTGATTAAAGAAGAAAGAGATGGGTTGAAAAAAAGAAAAGAAAAGATGGAGAAAGTGTGCTAGATGGTTTCGGCTAATCAAAGGAAAAATGAACAAAATGACTAGGGTGTTTCGACCAAAGCAAAATAAAATGGTGTACAATTTGGCTTTAGAGTTTCGGCAAGCAAAGGAAAAGAGTTGGAAAAGAAAACACCAAAAATGCTAAAATAAACAAGCCTTACATGCACCAAAATTTGCAAAATGGCTGAAGGAAATTAGCTCCCAAAATCCCCCTACCAAAACCATGTATCATCTTTACCAAAAAGATGAGTGTTGACCAAAACTCTTTCCAAAACATCTTCCACAAAATCACCCAACATGTTCCCTTCCTTACCTTTTTCATTCATTTCTTTCCTTATTCTTCCCTTAATTCCCTCCTTACTCTTCTCCCCTGTGTTCTTTCCTTCAATAAAAAGTCTTTCTTACCATCTTTGATGCCATGGCTGACACTTACTATATAGCACAAAAAAAAATTAATCAAAAATTTGTGCAATAGGTGGGATTTGAACCTCCCTCCTCTTTGCACTCCTCTTAATGCCAAACCACCTTGCTACTAGCTCATCTTGTGCTAGCTAATTAGACACTTATTTCCTTAAGCCTTGATGTCACCTACCTTTTCCCCGCTTAAGTGCTAAAACATAAAAATTCTACTAAGGCCAAACTCAACCTCGAGCCTTCTTAGGACCCCTAAACATACACAATTAACACTATTGACTAGCCTACTGTATGGTACAATGTATAACATAAATTCCCAAATTTCAGGATGTTACATAATGATAGCATGAGAAAGGATTTTTCACTCCTCAAACCGCCATGAATGTGTGAATGAGAGGTAAGTTTAGCTTAAGACTTTAAACGATTGCTTCTCGGGAGGAAACCCGAGCACTAACCCTATTTAGTTTTATTCTCTTTCTTTTAGTACCTAACTACAAACTAACCAGGTTAATGAAGCGTAGATTTTCGCATCACACGACCTTACACACGGCCGTGGCCGTGGCCATGTGGGTACTATAGATTTTTGTACTGGCATGACAGGGACAGTATGAAACAGGACGAAAAAATATCTTCAAGCCACGGGCTCCGACTAAACACCACGACCGTGTGACACAGCCGTGGCTGACACTATTTTATCAACACGGGCGTGGCAAACTGAATAAAAGGCATGGGAGAAATAAATGAACCACCGCACAGCCGTGCAATACGACTGTGTGACACAACAGGCCCATGAAACACGGGCGTGGAGATGTACCAGAGCTACTCCCCTTCTCACCCACTCTCCATTCTCTTCTTCCATACCCTTTAAGTTTTCCCCTTTCATTTTCCTCCTTCTTCATCTTCCAAACTCTTGATTTATACTTCATCCATGTCGAAGAAATGGAAGGATCCTATCCTAGTCTCCTTGTGCAAGACCAATCTACATAAGTTCATGCCGTCCCACTTCATTAACTCAACAAGAAAAGGACCTTTGAGTCCATTTATTTTCTTTTTTTTCTTTTCTTGTCTCTTTTAATTTCCTTCTCTTTATCCCTATTGTGCTAAATCTATATTACTATATTTTGATTTTATTTATTTAGGTTGTTTAGGCTACTTAGGAATCACAACACCATGACCCTAGTAACCACCGCCACCAACGCCTCCTCCTCATTCTCAAGGAATCCATCCAAAAATTTAGGAAGTTCACTTCTCTCCCTATCTTTTGATTTTCTACTATAATGTTATTATATGTCTTTATACATTAAGGGAAATGTACATCTTAAGTGTGGGGGGTGAAAATTTATTTAGAAAAGTTCCTAACTTTTTGTATTATTCTCAAATCCCTGAATGATATCTTGTCTTAAGTAATTTTCTCATATCACTAATTAGAATGAAATTCCTGTTGATTTATGATTTTTATTGATATTTTTGGATTAAGTCATTAATAATTGTACAGTGATGATTTAAACTTTAAGATACTAGAGAATCAAGCATGATGAGTCTATTTTCAAAAATTAAAAATTTTTGTTAGGTTGTCTACCTGGATCTAATTATTACCTTGAAGTTTGAAATATACAAGGTTTTCATCAAAAACCCATAATTTTTGTGAGATTTTGAACCTTTTAGAGCATACATTCTTTTCGTGCTCACTTTTTTTTATGAGTGTGTCAACATTGATTTGTTAGTCTAGAACTTGCTTCGATTATACATGTCAAGACCACATCTTTGATTTGATATACTGAGATGATAAAGGTACTTAAGATTTAACCCATTTTCTCCACTAAAATCCTCCCCTCACAATTAACCCCTAGTGAACCCCATTGATCCTAACAACTCTTTTTATTGATTCACCCACTAATATTAACCCAAAACCAATCTTGTATTTGTTATCACAATTTTTCTTAACTACCCTTCTATCGGGACTTGATTTGAACAGTTGCCCAATTATTTTATTTCAGTAGTTGAATTCTTCTTATATTATTTATTTATTAATTTGTTCTTAAAATAAAAAATAAAAAAATCAAAGTATATTCATTATTAGTTTTGGGATTAAGTGAGCTTATACATTTAAATTCAACATCGTGAATAAGAAGCTCGTATTATTAGTATTTCATGTTTTCAATTGATGTAATTGTTTAGGATTAGTTCATTTTTTCTAGTTAGGTAAATTGTTAAATCAATCTCAATTTTAACCCTTTAATTCAGCCTTTATCCACACCTTTAACCTAAGCCCAATTACAACTTTTTAAAGACCTTTTGATTTGTGTATCATCTCATTTTATAGTGGTGAAGATTTGATTTTCAGGCAAGCTTATTGGATTAACTTTTCATGTTTGACTTTTGAGTGCTTAATTTTGAACCTTAAACACTTCGAGTGATTTGACTGAATCATTAGTGAGGATGTCAACTCTTGTCAATTTTGAATTAAAGGTAATTATTTAGATAAGGGGAAACACCTATATTTTTTGTGCTAAAACTATGACTTTGATTGTTTGAATCTTCAGGCTCTTTAAGTTAAATTATCCATGCATAAATTATTTATGAATTATGATGAAACATTATAGATGAATATTATGAATTGAGGAAGTTGATTTTAATTGTAAGTTGAGAATTTTTCTTGAGGACAAGCAAAAGCTTAAGTGTGGGGGTATTTGATAAACCATAATATACACATACTTTAATCCCACATTTAGCATACTTTTGGATGGTTTATCCCTTTAATTATGGAAATAGGTGCTCATAATCCTTTGTTTTCATGTTTTATACTCAAGAGAGCACCAAAGGATGAAAAGAACGAGAAATGGGTCGAAAATGGAGAAAATGGGCCAAATTATGAAATCGGCACGGCCTGGACCCCGAGTCACACGGCCATGCCTCTTTAACAGACCCGAACACGGCCTGGCCTCAAATTACACGGGCATGGCACACGGACGTGTCTCTTCTGTGACCTGTTTGAACTCTATTCGAAATAGGGTACTTAGAGGCAAAGAAAGCCAATCCAAAAGCCTATATAAACACCCTAGATGCCAACCTTTAGGGGCATTTAGCTAGGCTAAAGAGCCAAGCCAGAGGGGGAGAATTGTGGGATTCACTCGAAGAAAGCTAGTTGATTCATCTCAAGAAATCGGAATCATACTCAAGACTGAGGATCTCTCCTTCAATTCCTTCAGGGGTTTTAGGGTTTTCTTTATGTTTTGTTTTATATTTTCTTCTGAGATGTATCCTTTTATAATTATGAACTGAACCCTTCAAATAACTGAGAGGGATGAAACCTAAGACGGATCTTGTTATTGTTTTCTCAGCTGTATGATAAATACTTGATTTGTTCTTAATTATTGTTTTGATATTTCAGGATATTGATTCAAGCATTTATGCTCTTAGGCAAAGGAGGAATAGAACTTGTCTAAGAGTAGATCTAGCATAGTTAAGCGGAGTTTATCGCAACCCTAGAGATAGGATAACGAGAATCTATCAGATTAGGGTCAAACCTAATAAAGGAGTCCATAGATCGAGTTAATGCAATTCTAGGGGTTTTAATTATAAAGTGATTTCAATTAATCAACCTAGGGTTAGATGTTAGTAGCCTCGAGAGAGGTATTAATATTAGGAAATCCTACGGATCAAGTTAAGTGAATAAATCGTCTAGTTCAGAGTTAGATAACAAGTGAAGTCTAGGTGGATTCTTCCTCGGGTATTGTCTCAATCAATTGGTTTTTCCCACAAGTATTTCCCCAATTCATTCTCTTTGTCTTAGTATCTTTAGCTTAGTAGCTAGTTAATTTTATGTTAAACAACAATTCCTTTAATTCTTAGGCTAGATAATAAAAAGAAAGTTTGTATTAGTACTTTTGGTTCCTTTGGGTTCGACAATCCGGTCTTGCCACTAAACTATACTACTCTTCGATAGGTGCGCTTGCCTCAAGTCATTGTCACAATTAGTTTTTAGGCTAGATCATTCATATTATAATTTTTTAAGACTCTGACACATGATCAATCTACAAGTTAGTTCATTTATATATAGTTCAAATGAGCTCATCCATAACAAGTAACTTACATCTTTGTTCATACCATTTAAATCACCATTTCCTTTGCATAAGTACGTGATATATTTCAGTTGAACACTTGCCATTTCCTTCCCTTTTCATGCTCGTTGAACCATTCAGAATACTATCGAATGCTCGGGAAAGCTCACACAAAGTATGTTTAAACATCTAACTATAACATTTCCTTTACATCATTGCTCACACAAGCTGTAAAATGGGCCTACTCACACGAGCTGTTGGTCGGAATGTAAGCTATACAATGCTGCTCATAAAAGCTGTTTTCATAAAACAAATTCATAAATATTTTTATCTAAATATTTACGAGGTTAGTTAGTAGTGAATTAGATTTTGATTAAGTGATTTTTTGAAATTAAGAGTTATAAAAGTAGAAGGACTAAATTATGTAAAGGTTAAAAGTTGAATTACAAAATAAAATTAATTAAAATGATTAAAATAGAAAATATCCATTTATACTTAGTAGTGGACGACATTAATGGTTTATAATGTATATATATATGTGTGTTAATCTAATATATATTTAAGTTATATAATAATAATAGTAATAATAATAATAATAGTTATTATAATAAAACAAAACAAAGGAAAGTAAGAGAACATACAACTTAAATAGGACAGAAAAGAAAGAAAAGAAGAGAAAGACGTACGGTTAAAGGGTTCAAGCTCAATTGGTTAGTGCAATCTGGTCCCTTTTATTGTAATTTTTACATTTTTAGAATCTTGGTACTTAAGGGCTAGCCGACCTGTGTTGTAATCTTTAGTATTTCTTAGAATTTTGGATGCTAATATTGTTGAATATTTTAAATACTAGGGATTAAATTGATAGATTTCAATGTACAAAGTGAAAAAGGACTAAATAATGAAGTTAATTTTGGATTTTCAATATAGGGACTAAATTGTAAAAATTTTGAAATTTAGGGGTATAATTGAAAATAGGGAGCTCAATTTAGTTTGAAATGAAATGAGTATGAAATTATAGAATCTAATGTGAAGATTAAAAATTAGTCTCGATTTAAGGACTAAATTGAAATTTAAGCAAATATTGAGTAAAAATTGAAATATTCAAGCTGAAATTGAATTGTGTTGTATTGATGTATTTTAATTGTTTTAGTTCCGTAGCTAACGTCATACCGAAATCCTCGATTGAAATGGGGAAGGATAAAATCAACGTCGAATAGCTCGGAATCCACAGTTTGTGTTTTTATAATCCTTTATTGCATTTTGAATTATTGCATATGGTAAGCATTGGACGTGGGAATTAATGTGCTTTACAATTGAATTTCGTTCATAGTTGATTGAATTGGATTGATTTGGCATATGTTATGAATGTATTGAATAATTGGAAATTGAAATGAATATATGTTAAAATGTGATAATGTGCAAATATGAGAATTGGATATTGGTTGAATTTGAAAAGTGATATGAAACCCTATTAACTGTATCGGGCTAAGTCGGATATAGATGGCATGCCATAGGATAGGGATAGTTCAAGGATTTCTTCAACTTCGAGCCGATGAGGCATTGGGTGCCAATTTTCTTTGATTTAACCGATGAGACACTGGGTGTCAATTTACATAGAGCTGGGTTGTAACATCCCTAACCCGGCCTGGATGTTATGGCTGCATCTGGCGATGTCACATGATAGTGCTTTAGAAAATATAATTACCATAATGCCCTTTTCATTATTTCAGGTTACCGTAAAAAATGCGCTGTTTATTCATTTATTGACCATTTTCAAAACATTATATGTTGTGGAAGCTTTTAAAACGATTTACAAGGCCGTACGTATTTTGATAAAATCTTTGTTTACTTTGAAAACTCACGTTTGTCCTACTACTAGCAGTTCATAAAATAATAATACCAAATTTAAAAGAAATTTTGTAAAGGCCTTATTACATGAAATTTATCCAATTATAACCAAATCATAATTAAAAATAAACCATAAATAGGAATCCAGAATTGTGGTCACCGTCGAGTCCTTCGCCGCACCGATTCATCTACTGTTGGAGTTTACCTGAACAGATTAAACATAAAAGGGTGAGTTTTCGCTAACTCAGTGTGTAGTCCCCACAGAAAACATACACATAGAAATATCATATAGCACACATGATTTTCACAGTTCGGGTCTGAGCTCATTATAGAAATAGTGTGGACCCTAGCCCACTTAGATACAGAATCAGACGTATTTTAGGGCCTTAGCCCATTTCAGACAAAATATGCAAAAAACAAAGTCCTACCCACTAGCCTCTATGCACCAACTCCGTCCAAACCTACACACCATGTGGGGATAAAGTCAACCCACCAAACCCAACACACCAGGTTGTACCGAATGCGGCACATAATTAGAAATTGCAGCTGAGCTACCAGATAACAGGCTTAAGAGTCTTTCAAATACTTCCTCCAATCATAATCAACCCACTCAGATGCAATGCAACATACAAGTATGACATGTTATTATGCAATTACACTTATATATATTCAATTCAGTATACATGCTTAATACAAAATTAGACAGACAGATCATTCGGTTAGGGGTCTAAGTATTGTTTATCGACCCTACGATAAGTCCATAGTCGACTTGGGCAACTTGTGTAACCTTACAAGACATTTCAGAAATATGGGCTTACACGCCCATGTGGCCTACCCGTGTGGGCACACACGTCCGTGTGGCCGACATGGCCCAAATTGGCCTTGGCCGTGTGGATCACACAGCCTGGCCCAAAATCTCACACGCCGTGTGGTTCACCTGTATGGCCCACACGGCCTAATTGGTTGAGCCCATGTGTCACACACGGCCTTGTCCAACCATCACACTGCAGTGTGTCACTTTCACTGCAACTGGCTCGTCAATCACACTACGTGTGGTGCTTCTGACCCCACACACGACCTACCATATGGGCGACCACACGCCTGTGTGGAGTCGACAGAATGGTTTTCAGCTTTCGTCAAAACTTCAATTTTGAGCTTTCGGGTACACACCTGGTTCGATTTCAACGCATAACCACTCCCGAGCACTCCAAAACCTATACTCTACAATTGAAAGCCCAATTTCAATCACTTTATCCAACTTGTTATGAATAGGAGTTTTTGGAAACTTGCCGACAACCTTACCTTTAACAAGCAAAAAGTAGTGTCTTGCAACCGAGAACCCGATTAAAGCCTTAGAGCAATACCTAAATGTGAGTAAAACGATTCTTCCATTAATCGCTTAATAAAGAATAACACTAACACTTATAGAAAACCACTTACCAATCTTGCGTCCTGACTATAGATAACAGACACTGTTGAATGGAAGGAGAACTAAAAATAAGAGAGGGGAAAATAGTAGAATTTTGGCTGTAAATGAGTTAGGGAAGGGAAAACAGCAGCCAAAAAGAAAGAGGGGGAAAGGAGGAAGGTTAGCCAAAATTTTCAAACAGAGGAAGTAGTTCTGAACAAAACTATTAACCCCCAAACTTTTTCTTTAATTCTCTCCCTACTATCAGACTTTTAGTCCAACACAACCACTTTAAATGTGCTAGGCAAAAATAATGCCCATGCCAGGATTCGAACACAATTCACTCAGAATAACCAAAACTCCACTTACCTACTAGACCAGCAGACCCATTCTGCTAATTTATTACACATTTTAACTTATAAGCCTACCAACCAAAGTTTGGCCTTTATTCATAAAAATACCAAAATTCACCCAAGTTGATACTTGAACTTGGGACCTCCCACATACACCCAGAACACATATCCACTAAACCAGATACTCTTTCATGTTAAAATTACCAAAAGTCGAATTTAAAGAAAAATGGGGCGTTACAACTCTACCCCCTAAAAGAAAATTTTGTCCTCGAAATTTTACCTGATTAGAAGAGGTGAGGATATTGCTGATGCATCGAATCCTTTGGCTCCCAAGTGGCTTCTTCAGTGCTATGATTCTGCCACAGCACCTTCACTAAAGGGAGTTCCTTCACAGAACCTTAATGCCGCACTCTAGAATCTGAATCGGCTCCTCATCAAATGTTAGATTTGGTCTAACCTCAATGTCCTTAATAGGAACAACATGCGTGGGATCAGAGTGGTAGCGTCACAACATTGAGACGTGGAACACATCATAAATGCGATCCAACTCTAGAGGAAGCTCCAATTAATACGTAATTGGTCCCACTCGCTTTAGAATGTGGTACGGCCCAATAAACCAGGGCTCAGCTTACCCTTGCTGTAACACCCTGGTTTTAGGGGCTATGTAGGTTGTGTGTAATTCGAGTGTTAGTAGGTTTTTGGGAGTGCTTGGATGAGTTTTAGGGGTTTTAGAAATGTTTGGATGAAAGGGGAAGGCTTTGGAAAATTTTGGATTTTTAAGTGGAAAAAGGAATCGGGCCAAGGGAGGCCTTAAGAATAATTTTCGGTAATTTATGGCACAATAATTCACTTGGCAAAGTGGCAAGGGAGGTGCCACTTAGGGTCTTGGAAAGTGACGCCTCATGCATGCTAAGAGGGCCTGGGTTCGAGTCCAGGCGGCAACAAGGGTGTTTTATTTTGCATGTTGGCGTTAAAAGAAGAAATTTGCGAAGAAGGGTTCAAAGAATTGGGGGCGTTAGTGGGCAAGAAAGATAGGTTGGTAAAGTGGCTTGGGGCATTGTAAGGAGGGCTTGTGCGGTCGTGGGTTCAAGGCTAAGGAAGCAGAATGTTGGATATTTATTTTGTAAGTGGCGTTAAAGGCGTAAAAGGCTTAAAAGAATTTGGTGGCATGTAGGACATAAATAACGCTTTGGCGAATGGCTGGGGCGTTCTTGTGAGCTAGAGGCAAATGTGGCGCTGGTTCGAGGGGCGCGTGAGATTTTGGTGTTTTTATTTTTCATGTGTGGCTATGGGCTTGAGTAGGAAGCCTTTAAGAATAAATGTTGGGGCCTTATAGCATAAAAATCAAGGTGGCCGAATGGCACAGCGCCGCTGGATGTTGGCTACCCCTGTGTCTGTGTTCGAACCGTGGTTGGTGCAATTGGAATTTTATGTTTTTTGGTCTTTTGCAGCGGGTTGGTGGCGTGAAGGTGGACAGCAGCAGGTGGTTTAAGCATTTTTGAATTCGGCTGGTGGGGGCCTTTGTTATCTATTTATTTTGGATAGACATAAGATGATTTTATTTAGTTTGAAATTAGTAAATAGAGATAATGGTTGCTGGTGGTTTAATTCTTTTTTTATTAAAGGATATTATTGATTGGGTGATATGGATAAATTGGTTGGCTAAATTCAAATCAAATTGAATTAGTGGCCTGGAGCTTTTGAAGTAGCAGCCGAAAGTGGGAGTCTCCAAGGGGCGAAACAAGTGCCGAATTGCTATTTAATGGGCAGCCTTCCTCTTGATTTTCTTTTGACCATTTGACAAATTCTTTTAGTCCATATTTGGTGCATTTTGGTCAGCCATAGTCTTGTGTACCTAGCCGAAGGTTCAAGTGGAGTTTCTTATTTTTTTTATAAATATTTCTTTTGTTTTCTTTTAAATTCCTTGATAGTCAAACCTCTAGCCTCCATTCCTCTACGATTTTACTAAGTTTGAAGCGAATTCTCCTTGTATTCTAAGCGTGGTTGGCGATTCTTAAGCAAGTGTGGTAAGCATGTTCATCTTTAGCAATCGGTTTTGGTTCCCTATTTTAGTGGCTAAACCGAAGGTTGGCCTTAGTTTTGGTATTAGCTGATTCTAATATTGTGTAATGAGGATTTTGGCAACTTCGGAGATCGGTGGTGTTTGGGATCCGAGTAAGAGGGTAAGTGATCCATTGGTATTCGCCTTAGGCCATTGTGTATGTTTAGGTGTTGACCGAATAGTGACTTTGGTTTATAGGGCAGATCGGCATAAGCGAAGGAAGGCCTTGGGATCTCGCTTATTTGGTAAGGAAATTAGTAAGTAACTTAGATTTGTTAATAGTAGATTGTGGCTTTGATTGATTAATCGTGTGATTACGATTAAGTGTCGATGGATGCGAGTGCCGACCAAGAGGGAAAGGAAGGTCCTGCTCCAAAGTTTAAGAAAAGAGCCCGTCTCGGCGATTCGGGATTGGCCACGGGGTGTGGTCGCAAAGCAGAAAACGATAAGCAAATAACGGTAGTCTCGCTAAACAATAGCGTCGGGATCGAGGTTTAGAACTTGAGGTTATAAGGTGTGTAGTTAGCCATTGTTTTCGGGTTTTATGTGTATAATGTGTTTACTAACAATGCAAATGATGAATGTGACATAAATACCCTTAAAGGGTATAGCGATGATCAGGTTAGTACCGAACCTGTGGAAATGTGATTACTTGCTTGTATATGAGTATGCTTGTGGATATTAATAAGCATGTGCATGCATTATCATGATTATATATTATGTTACATGATTATATATTATGTTACATGTGCATGGGTGGGTTTATGAAAGAAGGACAGGGTGTACTTCGAGTACGTGGTTGATGTCAGCTTTGTGCTACATCGTGGATTGGCGCTGACTGAGGTCGCGTTGTGGATCTTTGCGATTTAGTTCGCGTGGTTACCTTGATTGATATCGGCTTTATGCCATATCGTGGCTTGATGGATTGCTGTGTGCTCCATCGTGGTTTGATGTTAGCTACACGCTACATCGTGGATGGCATTGGTTGCCTTTTTGGAGGGAAAAGGAGAGGGTGACTCGATAGTCCCCTGGTGTGTGGTAGGCTGGTTAAGGGGGTGTGTAGCGGATGGACCTTAGGATTGGGTTGGGTTTCATGTTGCATTGTTTTGTTATGAAATGATATGGAAATGGGCCAAGCCCAATATGACATGTGGATAGGTATGTTTTGGGAACATACGTGGAAATGGGCCAAGCCCAAGAATCGATGAATTAATGAGAAAAGGGCCTAGCCGGTGCTTGAATATGATTTGATTGTGGGCCAAGCCAGTTGTGGTAATATCCATGTGATTATATTTTTATGTTGCATTTGATAATTTGGGTTGATTTGTGGCTAACATGTGGGTGGATATCAGTGGTTTAATTACACACTGAGTCCGTGTGACTCACCCAATTATTTATCCAACATCGCAGTGACTTGTTGATCGGACCGGTTGGAGAGGATGCAAGGTGGCCCATGCAGATGGAGATTTATTTAATTATTTTAAGCAATTTTAATACTAAGTGTTTTGTTTAATATTGGTTGTAATAAGGGCCACTTTTGTTTAAAGTACTCTTTTTATGGATGATGAATTTATATCGTACTTAGAAATATTTTTTTTACAAATGATTTATCTTTTAATATAATATAATAAAGTTTTAATTCAAACCAAGTTTATTATTTAATAATTTTAATGGAATTACTTCCTAAAATAAACAAAATTTTTAAGTTTTATGCTAAAGACAAAGATTTTCAACCGTCATTCCATGGTGACATAACCAGATCCGGCCAAGGCTCAGAGGCGGGTTTGGGGATGTTCTGATTTAATATCGAGCCAGTTCAAAACTCGGCTTTGAGGGTTTTGGGCCCAAAAACATTTTCAAAATGGGCTTTTCAAAATATGGGTTTTTTTTTAGGTTTTTCTGGCATGGCACCTGTACCTCCGGCCCGAGTCCACCAGGTAAGTACTTCAGACTTATGAAGTAATTTGTTATATGAACTGTTATGGGCTTTGTTGGGCTCGTAGTTTAGTGGATTAGGATCAGTTGAACCCTAAGGCTAGTCTACTCAAACATGTGCATAAGACTTAAGGTTACTAAACAAACCTGTGAAGTAAGTCGCCGTGTTAAGGTGTGGCAACCTGTGTGCGCATGTCTAGGAGTGGTATTCAGTGGGAGCTTGGTATTTAAGCAGTCCGCGTGACTCACCTCCTCTCCACTTGAATCCTACAGTGCGTAGCTACTGCTCACCTTAACCAAGAGGACTTGTTCATGTGTGAACCAATTATTAAAACCCGAAAGGGATTAGCCTTTGTTGTTTTAAAATTCTTGGTTTTAAAATTTTCAAATTTACCCTTTTGGTTTGTAAACCCTAAATCGATTTTGAAAAAAAATGTTTTTTTCGATTTACCAAAATTACCAAAATGCCCTCATTACAAAATTACCACACTACACTCAACTTTTGTTAAAATGATTTTCACTTTGCAAAATATTAAAATCTCTAGTTTTCAAAATATCAATATACCCCGATTTGGGAAAATTTACTAAAATACCCCATGTTGAAAATTACTAAAATGCCACGACTTTCAAAATTTACGAGATAACCCCAACTTTAATAAAATTCTCTCACTTTGCAAAAGTATCCAAATTTTGTATTTCAAAATAACACCCGACTCTTGAAATTTACAAAATTACCCCGGTTGACAAAATTACTAAAATACCCCGGTCTCCAAAATTTCAACAGATTCTAATTTGACAAATTTTAGAAATACCCTCTAGTTGTGGAAATTTCAAAATGTTCGGTTTGTTAAGTTTTAAAATTTCTACGGTTTATTACGAAAATGTCCCTGTAGGACAAAATGACGGAAATACCCCTGGGGTAGAAACGGGCAGAAATGTCCGAATAGTGGATGTGTGTGGTAGATACCACTGAATGTGCCTTTACTGAGGAAGGAATGTGTTCTTGTTGATGAACGGATGTGTGTGTGAAAGTGATTCTCTGAATTAGAGTAGTAAACTTGAACTGAACCCTTGTGTGATCGAAAGAACTACTTCTAAAATCTTTCATTCATAAAATATGATCACGGTTAAATAATGGAACAATTACTAATGCATAAAACTTCTTAATCAGATAAATCGCGACGATAGAGATGAGTTCTAGGGGACGCAGTAGAGGTAGAATGGCAGCATCGGAACCGATAGGGTCTGGCCATGGGTCAGAAAATGAAGTGCCGCCAGCAGTGGACATGGAGGAGCAAGATCAGACAGGAGAAGATGACGAAGATCGCGGGCCATGTTATGAAGTGCTAGAGCGAGTAGCGGAGTTAGTAGAGGAAATGGAACTCGGAAATCGGTATCGGAAAGGCTTAGATCGAATCTGAGTGAGATCTTTAGAGAGTGTCGGGAGTAGCTCCTAACGTAGTGAGTATTGGCTAGAAGCGCTTGAAAGAATCATGGACGATTTGGAGTGCACCAATGAAGAAAAGTGAAGGCGCTGCTTGCGTTGCTTCGCGAAGCTTATCGTTGGTGGCTCACCGTCAAACAAGGTGTACCGCGGATCGATTGGATTGGGATTTCTTTAAGGCCAAGTTTGAAGGGAATGCGTAGGAGCAGTTATTTGGACTCGCAAAGGAAGGCGTTTTAAATCTAGTGCAAGGAATAAGTCGGTAGCGGAATATGAAGTCGAGTTTGTGCGACTAAGTCAAGACGCCAAAGGAATCGTAGCTACCGACACGAAAGAAGTGTTCGATTCAAGATGGGCTACGAGATGAGTTGCGGAGTTGATCGCCCGCAGAGAAAGAGACTTTGCCACTTTAGTGGAGAAAGCTCGGATCGCTGAAGAGGTTAAGAAGACTATCAGAGAGAACCGAGAGAAGAATAGGAACGAGAATAAGAGAAAGGTTGGACCATCAGCATCGTTTGGTAATGTTCAGAAAAGACCAAGGACCGAGAACCCTGTAAGTGCACTTTTACCTGTGGATCGAATCGTTCTTGTGCTCGATGTGGAAGACCTCACACAGGAGAGTGTTGGGGAAATAGTAAGGAATGCTTTTTGTGGATCTAAGGCACATCTGGTTAAGAATTGTCCTCGGCGACGAGGGTCGTGGTTCAAGCCATGGAAGGAATGGTTCTAGTCGAGTCAACCAAGGATGTGATATCGGGTAAGCTCCTTTGTTTTGGAATATTCTTTAATTGTTTTCCTTGTTTGTAAGTTAGCTCTTTCTTGTATGATCTGGATCTTGAGAGAGAACTTAAAGACCGTGGTCGGGAGTATGATAGACTAAGATCGAGTCGCAATGGAGAAGTAGAATAGCGAGTTATGATTATTCTAGTAATAAGTAATTTCGAGGGCTAAATTATTTTAAGGAGGTAGAATTGTAACACCACGGTTTTAGGGCTATGTAGGTTGTGTGTAATTCGAGTGTTAGTAGGTTTTGGGAGTGCTTGGATGAGTTTTAGGGTTTTAGAAATGTTTGGATGAAAGGGAAGGCTTTGGAAAATTTTGGATTTTAAGTGGAAAAGGAATCGGGCCAAGGAGGCCTTAAGAATAATTTTCGGTAATTTATGGCACAATAATTCACTTGGCAAAGTGGCAAGGAGGTGCCACTTAGGGTCTTGAAAGTGACGCCTCATGCATACTAAGAGGGCTGGGTTCGAGTCCGGTGGCAACAAGGGTGTTTTATTTTGCATGTTGGCGTTAAAGAAGAAATTTTGAGCGAAGAAGGGTTCAAAGAATTGGGGGCGTTAGTGGGCAAGAAAGATAGGCTGGTAAAGTGGCTTGGGGCATTGTAAGGAGGGCTTGTGCAGGTCGTGGGTTCAAGGCGCAAGGGAAACAGAATGTTGGATATTTATTTTTGCAAGCTGGCGTTAAAGGCAGAAAAGGCTTAAAAGAATTTGGTGGCGCATGTAGGACATAATAACGCTAATGAATGGCCTGGGCGTTGCTTGGGAGCTAGAGGCAAATGTGGTATTGGTTCGAGGGCAGAAAGATTTTGGTGTTTTTATTTTTCATGTGTGGCTATGGGCTTGAGTAGGAAGCCTTTAAGAATAAATGTTGGGGCCTTATAGCATAAAAATCAAGGTGGCCGAATGGCCTGGGGCGCTGCTTGGATGTTGGCTACCCCCAGGTCCTGTGTTCGAACCAGGGGTGGTGCAATTGGAATTTTATGTTTTTTGGTCTTTTTGCAACAGGTTGGTGGCGTGAAGGTGGACAGCAGCAGGTGGTTTAAGCATTTTTGAATTCGGCTGGTGGGGGCCTTTGTTATCTATTTATTTTGGATAGACATAAGATGATTTTATTTGGTTTGAAATTAGTAAATAGAGATAATGGTTGTTGGTGGTTTAATTCTTTTTATTAAAGGATATTATTGATTGGGTGATATGGATAAATTGGTTGGCTAAATTCAAATCAAATTGAATTAGTGGTCGGAGCTTTTGAAGTAGCAAATTTAAAGTGGGAGTCTCAAGGGGAAACAAGTGCCGAATTGCTATTTAATGGGCAGCCTTCCTCTTGATTTTCTTTTGACCATTTGACAAATTCTTTTAGTCCATATTTGGTGCATTTTGGTCACCATAGTCTTGTGTACCTAATGAAGGTTCATGTGGAGTTTCTTATTTTTTTTTATAAATATTTCTTTTGTTTCTTTTAAATTCCTTGATAGCCAAACCTCTAGCCCTCCATTCCTCTACGATTTTACTAAGTTTGAAGTCAATTCTCCCTTGTATTCTAGCGTGGTTGGCGATTCTTAAGCAAGTGTGGTAAGCATGTTCATCTTTAGCAATGGTTTTGGTTCCCTATTTTAGTGGCTAAACCAAGGGTTGGCCTTAGTTTTGGTATTAATGATTCTAATATTGTGTAACAGGATTTTGGCAACTTCGGGAGATCGGTGGTGTTTGGGATCCGAGTAAGAGGGTAAGTGATCCATTGGTATTCGCCTTAGGCCATTGTGTATGTTTAGGTGTTGACCGAATAGTGACTTTGGTTTATAGGGCGATCGGCATAAGCGAAGGAAGGCCTTCTGGGATCTCGATTTATTTTGGTAAGGAAATTAGTAAGTAACTTAGATTTGTTAATAGTAGATTGTGGCTTTGATTGATTAATCGTGTGATTACGATTAAGTGTCGATGGATGTGAGTGCTACCAAGAGGGGAAAGGAAGGTCCCTGCTCCAAAGTTTAAGAAAAGAGCCGTCTCGGCGATTCGGGATTGGCCACGGGGTGTGGTCGTGCGTAAAACGATAAGCAAATAACGGTAGTCTCGCTAAACGATAGCGTCGGGATCGAGGGTTTAGAACTTGAGGTTATAAGGTGTGTAGTTAGCCATTGTTTCCGGTTTTATGTGTATAATGTGTTTACTAACAATGCGATGATGAATGTGACATAAATACCCTTAAAGGGTATAGCGATGATCGAGTTAGTACCGAACACGTGGAAATGTGATTACTTGCTTGTATATGAGTATGCTTGTGGATATTAATAAGCATGTGCATGCATTATCATGATTATATATTATGTTACATGATTATATATTATGTTACATGTGCATGGGTGGGTTTATGAAAGAAGGACGGGGTGTACTTGAGTGCGTGGTTGATGTCACTTTGTGCTACATCGTGGATTGGCGCCGATCGAGGTCGCGTTGTGGATCTTTTGCGATTTAGTTCGCGTGGTTACCTTGATTGATATCGGCTTTATGCCATATCGTGGCTTGATGGATTGCTGTGTGCTCCATCGTGGTTTGATGTTAGCTACACGCTACATCGTGGATGGCATTGGTTGCCTTTTGGAGGGAAAAGGAGAGGGTGACTCGATAGTCCCCGGTGTGTGGTAGGTGGTTAAGGGGTGTGTAGCGATGGACCTTAGGATTGGGTTGGGTTTCATGTTGCATTGTTTTGTTATGAAATGATATGGAAATGGGCCAAGCCCAATATGACATGTGGATAGGTATGTTTTGGGAACATACGTGCAAATGGGCCAAGCCCAAGAATCGATGAATTAATGAGAAAGGGCCTAGCCGGTGCTTGAATATGATTTGATTGTGGGCCAAGCCCCATTGTGGTAATATCCATGTGATTATATTTTTATGTTGCATTTGATAATTTGGGTTGATTTGTGGCTAACATGTGGGTGGATATCTGGTTTAATTACACACTGAGTCCGTGTGACTCACCCAATTATTTATCCAACATCGCAGGTGACTTGTTGATCGGACCGGGTCGGAGAGGATGCAAGGTGGCCCATGCAGATGGAGATTTATTTAATTATTTTTAAGCAATTTTTAATACTAAGTGTTTTGTCTAATATTGGTTGTAATAAGGGCCACTTTTGTTTAAAGTACTCTTTTTATGGATGACAGAATTTATATCGTACTTAGAAATATTTTTTTTTACAAATGATTTATCTTTTAATATAATATAATAAAGTTTTAATTCAAACCAAGTTTATTATTTAATAATTTTTAATGGAATTACTTCCCGAAAATAAACAAAATTTTTAAGTTTTATGCTAAAGACAAAGATTTTCAACCGTCATTCCGCAGTGACATAACCAGATCCGGTCAAGGCTCGTGGGCTGGGTTTGGGGATGTTACACTTGCGGCCGAACCTCAAGACCTTCTTCCATAGTGAGACCTTGAGAAAAACTAAGTCTCTCACAAAATACTCAATATCCTTTCTTTTCAGATTCTGCGTAGGACTTTTGCCTATCAGATGCCGCTTTCAGTTGATCCCAAATCAATCGGACCTTATCTGCAGTTTCAAAAACCAATTCTAGACCCAGAACACTTCACTCACCCAACTCAATCCACCACAAGGGAGTGTGACACTTATGACCATATAGGGCCTCATACGGTGACATCTGGATGCTAGCCTGATAGCTATTGTTATAGGCGAACCCTACTAACGGCAAATACTCCTCCCAACTGCCTCAAAAATCTATAACATAGCTCCTCAACGTGTCCTCCAGTACTCGAATCACCCTCTCTGACTAACCATCTATCTGAGGATGGAAAGCAGTACTAAAGTCTAACCTCGAACCTAGAGCCTCGTGTAATTTCTTTCAGAATCGATACGTGAAGCGAGGATCCCTATCGAAGATGATCGAAACAGGAACCCCATGCAGTCTCACTATTTTAGATACATAGAGCTTACCCAATTTCTAGAGAGAGAAGTCTATCCTAATCGAAATAAGGTGAGCAGATTTCGTCAATCGATCCACGATGACCGAGACAAAATCTTTCTTAATGGGTTTGCCTTGCAACCCACTAACGAAGTCCATCGTTACTCGTTCCTATTTCCACATCGAAATCTTTTTCGGCTGCAGCAACCCTGAAGGCAACTGATGCTTAGCCTTAACCTGCTGACAAGTCAAACAGCAAGCAACGAAATTTGTGACCTCACGCTTCAACCTTGGCCACCAATATAACTCTTGTAAATCTTGATACACTGTATTCCTTCCAGGATGCATAGCATAAGGGTTACTATGCGCCTCCTTCAGAATCAACTGTCTCAAATTCTCATCATTTGGCACACAGATCCGACCGCGTAAACAAAGTATCCCTTCACTGTTAATCCTAAAATAAGTAGTATCCCTATTCTCAACCTGACAGAACCGCAACACAGGCGACTTATCCCCCATCTATTTACCTCTGATCTGATTAATCTATGTGGCCTTAACCTAAAATTCTACTAACAGACTCCCATCATCAAATAAATTGAGTTGAGTGAACATCGCTCTTAGATCGGTCATAGCCCTAAGGTTCAAAGCATCTGCCACCACGTTAGCCTTACCAGGGTGGTACTCGGTGGTGCCGTCATAGTCCTTAAATAATTAAACCATCTACACTGCCTAAGGTTTAACTCCTTCTGGGTAAGAAGATACTTGAGGCTTTTGTGATCAGTGTAGAAAGTACACTTCTCACAATATAGATAGTGCCTTCAAATTTTCAGAGCGAAGACAACAGCAGCCAGTACCAAATCATATGTCGGATAGTTAGCTCCATGCATCTTGAGCTGACGTAACGCATAAACTGCCACCTTACCATTCTGCATCAGAATGCAACCTAGACCCACATGCGACGCATCACTATATACAACAAAATCCTTCCTAGACTCAGGCCGTATCAGGATCGGAGCTTGCGTCAAAATAGATTTGAGCTTCTTGAAGGTTTCTTGTTGCTTATCGGTCCAGACAAAGGGAAATCCCTTACGCAGAAGCTTGGTCAATGGCGCTGCGATCAAAGAGAACCCTTCTACGAAGAGTCGTTAATAACCTGCCAGCCCCAAAAAACTACAGATTTCAGACACACTCTTCGGCTGTTTCCACTCCAACAGAACCTTAATCTTACGAGGATCAACACGAATCCCCTCTGCAGAAACTACATGCCCCAAAAAGGTTACTTTTCTGAGCCAGAATTCACACTTACTAAACTTTACGTACAACTATTCCTTATGCAACATCTATAATACCACTCGGAGATGCTCGTCGTGCTCGTCCTCAGTCTTCAAATACACCAGAATGTCATCAATGAATACTACAACGAACCAATCCAGATAGGGCTAGAAAAATCGGTTAATTAGGTACATAAAAACTACTGGTGCATTAGTCAGGCCAAATGGCATTACTAGGAACTCGTAATGGCCGTACCGAGTCCTAAATGTCGTCTTATGCACATCAATCTCCTTGACCTTTAGTTGATGGTATCCCGATCCCAGATCGATCTTGGAAAAAATAGAAGCCCCTCTAAAATGGTCAAATAAATTATCTATTCTCTGTAATGGGTACTTGTTCTTAATGGTCAGTAGTAGTCGATACATATACATATGGATCCATCCTTCCTTTTCAAAAATAGTACAGGTGCTCCCCATGGAGACACACTAGGGTGGATGAACCCACAATCCAATAACACTTAAATTTGAGCCTTAAGCTCCATAAGCTCCTTTGGTGCCATCCAATAAGGGGCGATGAACACCAGAGCAGTACTAGGAAAGAGCTCAATTCCAAACTCTACCTCTCGGCTCAGAGGCAGACCCTGTAGTTCCTCAGGAAAAATATCTAGAAAGTCCCTTACAGTTCTGATGTCCCTAACCGAAGAGTCCCTAGAATCTAAAACACTGATGTAGGCCAAGAATGCCTCACATCCTTTTTGTACCAATTTTTTCTCCACCAATGCAGAAATCACATTCGCCAGATAATCCCAACGTTCCCCAATCACCACTACCTCGCTATCCTCCTCAATTCTCAAAATAACCCTTTTTGTAACATAGTTAGACTCACCCGATGCTTGACCAGATAGTCCATTCCTAGAATCAAATCGAACTCCCCAAATGTAAGCTCCATCAGATCAGCCAGAAATACTGTCCCTTGAACCTCTAGTGAAACATATCTAAACAATTTACTAACCCAAATAGATTACTCCAACGGACTTACAACATTTATCTCGCTCAAAGTACTCTCAACCGAATCCCCAAAGTTTCAGACATAGAGCTAGCTACGTAAGAGTGTGTAGAGCCTATGAATATCAATGCAGTGTATAGTACATCAAATATTAAGAGCGTACCCGTAATGACGTCCAGAGCATCACCATCCTCTTAGCGACGTGTAGCATAAACCAGTACAGGTTGCCTCGCCTCAGTCGGTCCCGTACCTTTGCCCGGTGCTCTCTATCCTCGGCCCATGCCATTACCACCCCTGGCCTTACCTCGACCCTTAGGTGGCTGATGAGCTACTCTTGGTTGCTGCGCCGTACCAGTACCCGCAGCTTGCATCCGATTAGTCCTCAGCTGGCAGTCCCTGACACGATGCTCAGTCGACCGCATCTCAAACATGCCCCAGTAGTCCTCCAACACTAACCCGGATGGCGTCTACCACAGTGCCCACAAAGCGCCACCCCAGTAGGTGCAACAGAGGCCCAACTCTCACTAGCCTATCAGATCGACCTTTTCTTAGGCCTCATCACAGAATTCAAGGACTTCGATTCCCACTTATTCTTTCCTTTCTCGCGGTTGTGGCGCTCAGCGCGCTTAACCTCCTCGACAATCTTTTCCATTTCCACTAAAAAAGAAAAGTCACGTTCCCTCTGTAAAGCTATCAAAACCCGTAAGTTGTCCTTGAGTCTATCCTCAAATCGAACACAATGCACATACTTAGTCGCCATCATACCCCAGGCATATCGGCTCAATCACAGGAACTCGGCCTCATACTCAGCCACAGAACGCTCCCCCTGGGTGAGATTAAGGAACTTACGCCTCCTAGCATTAATGTAACTGGCTCCCACATACTTGCTCTGAAAAGCTGTCTTAAAGTATTCCCAAGTCAAACGATTGGGCTGAGTCCCATCCTCAACAGTCAGCCACCACTGGTAAGCCTCATCGAGAAGCAAGGAAACAGCCCCCTTAAGCTTCTGCTCAGCAGTGAAATCCAAATCATCCATGATTCTTTCTATGGCCTCCATCCAATATTCGGCCACGCTAGGGGCGACTCTAGTGACACCCCTGAATAATTCAGCCCTATTGGACCGAATTCATTTCGTAACCGACCCTTGACCCCCATATCCAGTGTTGGGTCCAGCAACCCTCTCTAATATCCATGACATAGCCTAGGATAATGCGTCATCCCCAGCCATGCGATCTTGAGACTCAATCTCTGTCAGGTGAGATCGGTGTCTCACCTGTATTCAGATGAGGTAGATTCTCAGATGCGGAAGACCCAGCTTGAGCCCCTACGGCCTCTACCACGGCCCCCTGTACCCCATCCACGGATACCTCATGCACTCATCGTAATTTTGGAAGTTATCTATATTAACAATTTTATGCATTGCTTACAGTTCCAATATTTGTTAATAGATGTTTTATGCAGAATAGTATCAAAAGTTCGAGTTCGTTATCGCAAATCGCAGTTTTACTACGATTTTCAGTTTCACTACAGTTTTTAGTTTACACTACCTAAAGTGTTTCAGTACAGTAAACTACCTAAGGATGTTTCAAGCATGCAAGTAGTATTTCAGAAAAATTTAAACAAAGATCAGAACACTTATAGGATCGACGCTCGGAGACTCGGTGTACCATATACTTATTCCAAAGATATTTGAATCATTTAAAAATCGTTTCAGAAAAACCATTTTAAAACCCAAAACACAGTCAAGTTTTGCAACCTAGCTCTGATACCACTAAATGTAACACCCCAAACTTGGCCTGGACGTATGGCTGTATCTGGCAATATCACATGATAGTGCTTTAGAAAACATAATTACCATAATGCCCTTTTTGATATTTTAGGTTACCGTAAAAAACGCGTTTAATCATTTATTGACCATTTTCAAAACATTATACGTTGCGAAAGCTTTTAAAATGATTTTTAAGGTCATACATATTTTGATACAATCTTTGTTTACTTTGAAAACTCTCGTTTGTCCTACTGCTAACAGTACATAAAATAATAATCCAAAATTTAAGAGAAAATTTGTAAAGGCCTTATTACATGAAATTTACCCAATTATAACCAAATCATAATTAAAAATAAATCGTAAATAGAAATCTAGAACTGTAGTCACTGTCGAGTCCTCCGCCGCATCGATCCGTCTACTGCTGGGGATTGCCTGAACAGATTAAACAAAAAAGGGTGAGTTTTCGCAAACTCAGTGTGTAATCCCTACAGAAAACATACACACAAAAATATCAGATAGAACACATGATTTTCACAATTCGGGTCAGAGTCCATTACAGAAACGGTATGGACCCTAGCCCGCTCAGATACAGAATCAGACATATTTTAGGGCCTTAGCCCATTTTAGACAGAATATGCAAAAAATAGCATCCTACACACTAGCCTCTACACACCAACTCTGTCCAACCCTACACACCATGTGGGGATAAAATCATCCCACTCAGCCCAATACACAAGGTTGTATCCAATGTGGCATATAATCAGAAATTGCAGTTGAGCTGCCAAATAATAGGCTTAAGATCCTTTCAGATACTTCCTGCAATCATAATCAACCCACCTCGATGCAATGCAACATATAAGTATGACATGCTATTATGCAATTAAACTCATATATATTCAGCTCAATATACATGCTTAATACAAAATCAGACAGACAGATCATTCGGTTAGGGGTCTAAGTATTGCTTACCGACCCGACAGTAGGTCCACAGTCGACTTGGGTGACCTATGTAACCTTACAGAACATTTCAAAAATATGGGCTTACACACCTATGTGGCCTGCCCATGTGGCCCACATGGCCCAAATTGGCCTTGGAGGCCCAAAATCTCACATGTTCGTATAGTTCACCCGTCGGGCCCACATGGCCCAATTGGTTGAGCCCGTGTGTCACACACAGCCTTGCCTAGCCATCACACAGTCGTGTCGCTCGCGCATGGCCTGGCTCATCGATCACACGACCGTTCGGTGACTTACAGTCCTGCACACGGCCACCACACTGGCGACCGCACGTCTGTGTGGCTTCGACAGAATGGTTTTCAACTTTTACCAAAACCTCATTTTTTGCGCTTTCGCTTACACACCTGGTTCAGTTTTGACGCTGATCTTGTGTCAAAGTCTTAAAAGTTTATATAATCAATTATCTAGCCTAAAAACTAACTGTGACAATGCCTTGAGGCAGGCGCACCTATCGAACAGTAGTATAGTTTAGTGGCAAGACCGGATGGTCGATCCCAAAGGAACCAAAAGTACTAATAATAATTTTCTTTTTATTATTTAACCTAAAAATTAAAGGAATTGTTGTTTAACCTAAAATTATCTAACTACTAAGCTAAAGATGCTAAGACAAAGAGAATGAATTAGGGAAATACTTTTAGGAAAAACCAAGTGGTTGAGACAACACCCGAGGAAGAATCCACCTAGACTTCACTTGTTATTTCACTCTGAACCAGATGATTTATTCACTTGACTTGATCCGTAGAATTCCCTAATTTATATTAATACCTCTCTCGAGGCTACTAACATCTAACCCTAGGTTGATTAATTGAAATCAATTTCTAATTAAAACCCCTAGAATTGCATTAACTCGATCTATGGGCTCCCATATTAGGTTTGACCCTAATCCAGCAGATTTTTGTCATCCTATCTCTAGGGTTGCGATCAACTCCGTTAACTATGCTAGATCTACTCATAAATAGGGAATATTCCTCCTCTACCTAAGCACATCAATACTTGAATCAATATCATAAAATATCAAAACAAAAATTAAGAACACATAATTAAGAAAAAATTAAGTATTTATCATATAGTTCAGAAAACAATAACAACATTCATCTTAGGTTTCATCCCCCTCAAGTATTTGAAGGGTTTAGTTCATAATCATAAAAGAATACATCTCAGAATAAAATATGAAACAAAACATAAGAAAAACTCTAAAACCCCCTAAAGGAAATTGAAGGGAAGATCCTTGGTATTGAGTATGTGTAACAGACCGAATTTGACCCTAATCAAACAGTGGTTTTGGGACCACAAATTCGAGTCTGAGAAATATTTTAATATTATATTTTGTGTTTATTATATGTGAATTAATGTGTGTGAAAGTCTCGTAGAAAAATTTTATCGTTCGTGTGTTTAATTTAGAAAAAGTACTTAATCACGTAAAAGGTAAAAGTAGCAAACTATAGTGAAAAGTGCCTATTTGATGATGGCTTTTAAAAGTGGGTATTAGAAGAGGAAATAGCCCATTTTTAAGTTAGTGGGTGGTTTATGACAAGATTAACCTTATATTATATATTGTTTTTATTATTAAATAAAGGTTAAAATGGTAAATCATTAAAATAGTATTATATGTTAAAATGCATGAAATTAAAAGCCATTTTGAGTTGTTTTCTTCTTCCATTGCCGTGAGTTAGCTAAGAAAAAAAAAGGTTTAAAGGCTTGAAACATTCGGCCATCATCAAAGTGAATTAGGTATGAATTTTAGCTCGGTTTTAATAATTTTACTTTTTGAGATCGTTGCTTCAGATATTACCCGACCCATGCTTGAATTTTGAGAATCATGTGTATATGAGGTTCGACCATTGATGTGTTCTTATGGTTTTGATATTTGATGGTTTTAGATTAAAGATGTGTTAAAGATTTACAAGTTTTGTATTAGAAATTTTGGTGAAATTTTGTATTTAGGGCTATTTTATAAAAATAAAATTTTAGAGGACTTAATTGCAAAATAAATGAAATGAGAAGTCTTATAAAGTCCCTAGGAATATTCGCCCTTGTATAGTCTTGGCAATTTGTGTGTATTTTGTGTTTTGTACAATTAGGACTAAATAGTAAAAATGTAAAACCTTAGGGGTAAAATGGTAATTTACATGTTCATGTGTTTTGGGACTAAATTGAATTGAAATGTACTTGAATGAGCTGAATTTAATGTGTTTTAGATCAAGAGCAAAGAAAAACGGAATTGGATCGGGGAAAGACGAAAGTTCTCGAATAGCCGGTCTAAGTTGTCCGTCGACAATCGAGGTAAGTTCTAAGTTAAAGTTCATTAAAGAAATAATTATGAAAGTGTGAAATGAAATTAATTGATTAAATTGAGTAAGATATAGGTGTTAGTCGAATGTGTATGTTCTATATTGGGATGGTTATGTTTTGCAAGATAATTGATTTAGTATATTGGGTTTGACAAGTGAATTGGTTTTTGTGAAATAAATTGATAGTGATGTATGTGTTAAGAAATGTAAGTTGATGAATTGATTTGATAAACAGTTCGGGCTTTGTGCTAGCGTGCTTAGTGCCTGGTGACATATTGAAGCTTCGTGCCTATCAGGCTTAGTGCCGGTGATATATTCGGGCTTCGTGCCTAGCAGGCTTAGTGCCGGTGACATATTCGAGCTTTGTGCCTAGCAGGCCTTGTGCCGGTGACATATTCGGGCTTCGTGCCTAGCAAGCTTAGTGCCGGTGATATATTCGAGCTTCGTGCCTAGCAGGCTTAATGCTGGTGATACTTTAAAATGAAGAAACCATAATTGATCGAGGTGTAACATAGTGAAACTATTGAGTTAAAAACTCAGGTAAGCTTAAGTCCCATTGAATTCATCAGAAGTAAGGTAAGTTGTGATTAATGTTATTTGAGTTGAAAAATTTTGATAAGAATGTTGTTATGTGAATTTGGGCTGGTACTCGACATGTAATATATGTACTTTGTGCTTTTATGAGTTGCAGGTTGATGGTAGTGAAGTATAAGTAATTGAGTTAATACATCACTAGTATTCGATTTTGTATCAATTGCATATCAAAATATACATATACAACGTTCTACATTTATTGATTAAAAATGTTAAAGTGTTTGATTAGTGAATGATCTTTTGCTTAAGACTTACTAAGCTAGTGAGCTTACTCTGTATGTGTTTGTATTTCTATTTTATAGATCATTGGTTCAACTACGAGCTCAGGGGATCATCAAGAAAGTCGACCAAACTATCATCCCTTTTTGGTACATAATTTTAGTTTTAAATCGAAGGCATGTATAGGTTAGACTAAGGTTTAGACTAAGAACATTCGGTTTTGTATATATATGTATAGCCTTATGAAAATGGCTATTTCTTTTGGTCAAGTTTAATTCCTATGCTCTTGTTATAATGGTTTTATTATCATATTATTGGATGTGAAGTTCGGTCATGGTTTAATCATGAATGGAAAGTGGTCATATGATATACATGTTGTGGTGTGTGGTAATGTGTTTTAACAAGGAAGATAATGACGGATGCCTAATGAGTTATAATATGTAGTATACTAAATAAGTAATATGCCTATTATATATAGATGTGTTGCGTTTGGGATAAGCATGACATATTGATATGTTTTGCATTTGTTTTGATTTGCTATGGCCTATTATATGCTAAATGAGGTTGATGTGTATATGTTTGGAACATGTTCATAATTGTTAAGTGCAAAACCAAAGGGTAAGCGAAATGGTATGGTTATTTCAATGTGATAAATTAGGAAGTTCAAGTATGTTGTGTATATGTATGTTCGAATTGAGTATATACATATTGTAAGATTAATTGTGTGCAATCGTAAATGTAACTTTTTCTTATAGGGTAAGGTACACATTTTATATATATATACATCAATAGTACATTCGGTCATATGGTAAAAATGCCATGTTTGTATGTGCATTTGATTTTTTAAATAGTAATAACAAGATAAATGGTTTGATTGTTTTAATAGGTACTTGTATTGTAGTAAAACGAATGGAAATAGTTTATATTAATTGAAACTTCTTTTATGTCCGATATAGGGTATGAAATGATATAAGTTAGGTTATGCTTTAATTGTATATATATATATACCATGAATGTTTAAGTTATATGGTTCGAACATTTCCATATATTAAGTACCTGTAATAAATCTTGTTGTGCATTATTCAATTAAATGGATTGAAATGTTATATGAAATAGAAAAGATCGCACTGTTTGTGCCTGAATTCTAATGAAAGTCTACATGGAATTGAGTTTAGTTCGGTAATACCTCGTAACCCTAATTTGGCGATGGATACCGATTAGGGGTGTTACCTTTAATTGGTATCAGAGCTACGGTTTAGTCGATTCTAGGACTACCATAGTGAGTAAAGTCTAGCTATACATGCCTTTTAATTGTATATATGATAGTGTGGTGACTTCTGACAATTTCAATTGTATTTTATATAGTAAATGGATCCCGATCCCAATAGAGTCGTAGCTGATGATGTGGAGAGCGTTGCGCCTGGTCTCGTACGTGGATCAGCGCCATTAGACTCTCGACCAGTTTCGGGCAGCCATGAGGGGGAGGCTAAACAAGCCTTTTATCAGATGATGAACGAATGGTTTACCCAGTTTATTCAGACTAATCTGTCTGTACAACAACCTTCACCCCCGAATAATCCAACTCCTGTACCTTCAGCACCCCCGATGATAGATTTGATGAGATCTAGCAGGCCTCCCGTTGATAAAATCAGGAAATATGGGGCCGAGGAATTCAAGGCCAATGATAATGATGACGCAGAGCGAGCCGAGATGTGGCTTGATAACACTATTTGGGTACTCAATGAGTTATCTTGTACTCCAGATGAATGCCTAAAGTGTGCTATATCTCTACTTCGGGACACTGCCTATCACTAGTGGAACACACTAGTATCTGTAGTTCTGAAAGAAAAAGTAACTTGGGACTTCTTCCAAATTGAGTTCCGTAAGAAATATATCAGTCAGAGATTCATCGATCAAAAACAGAAAAAATTTCTGGAATTAAAATAGGGCCACATGACTGTGACGGAATATGAGCAGAAGTTTGTTAGATTGAGCCGTTACGCCGGAGTGTATATCAACCAAGCCATTATGTGTAAAAGATTTGAAGACGGCTGAATGAAGACATAAAGTTTCTTGTTGGCATTCTTGAAATCAAAGAGTTTGTGACATTAGTCGAAGCGAGCTTGTAAAGTCAAGAGCTTGAAAAGGAGAAAAGAAAAGTCAAGTAGAAGCTAGAGACACTAAAAAGATCATCGAGTAAAATTTTCCATTCTGTGCATAAGAAGTTCAGAGATGACCCCAGTCGACATAAAGCCAGTTCAGACTTCCCTAGACGTGATCGACCTCCAGTGAGTTCTTGAGCCACTTCGATAGCTAGTGTCGGTAATGTTCTCTGAATCGCCGAGTGTAAACATTGTAGAAAATGGCATCCTGGGAGTTGTAGAGTTCGTGATCGGTCCTGCTTTAAATGTGGATCATCGGATCAATTTATTCGAGAGTGCCCGATGTTAGCCGAGCAAAATGTAACTCAGAACACTAGACCAAAGCAAAGGCGCCAAAGACGGGTAGACCACTCGCACATTCGTGCAATGTAGGTGGCGATCGAGAGACGAACGAAGGACATCGCAATACGATCAGAGGCTAGAGCTCCAGCTAGAGCTTATGCTACACGAGCCAGAGAGGATGCTTCCTCCCCTGATGTCATTACCGGTACTTTCACCCTTTATGATACTACTGTGATTGCATTGATTGATCCTGGTTCGACTCATTCATATGTGTGTGAAACTCTAGTATTCGGTAAGACTCTGCCAGTTGAGTCTACTGAGTTTGTGATTCGTGTGTCCAACCCTTTGGGTAGATGTGTACTTGTTAATAAAGTGCATAGAGGTTGCCCATTGATGATTTGAGATTCTTGCTTCCCAGCCGATTTAATGTTGTTGCCCTTCGATGAGTTCGATATAATTTTGGGAATGGGTGGTTAACTTCACATGATGCAATGGTGAATTGCAAAAGAAAGCTTATTGATTTGAGATGTCGAGCGGTGAGATTATCGTAATTGAATCCTCGATTTAAGTGGGTTTCTACAAGAATATCCTCGATGTTGGCCCGAAAGTATGTGAGAAAAGGTGCGGCTTATTTGGCCTATGTAATGGATGATAAAGTGTCCGAAAAGCATATTGAATCAGATCGGTTATATGTGAATACCAGATATGTTTCCTGAAGAACTATTGGGTTTACCACCAGTACGAGAGATTGAGTTCGACATTGAATTAGCACCGGGAATGACTCCGATCTCGATAGCTCCGTATCGGATGCACCCACTGAGTTAAAAGAGATGAAAGCACAGTTGCAAGAGTTAATGATAGGGCTTTGCACGACCGAAGTTTCTCTCCTTGGGGTGCACCATTTTTTGTGAAGAAGAAAGATGGATGATGCGAATGTGTATTGATTATCGGCAACTGAATAAGGTAACTATAAAGAATAAGTACCCATTACCTCGGATTGATGATTTGTTTGATCAGTTGAAAGGGGCTTCAGTATTTTCGAAAATAGATTTGAGATTGGGTTATTATCAGTTACGAGTCAGAGATACAGATGTGCCAAAGACTGCATTCTGGACGAGGTACGGACATTTTGAGTTTCTCGTTATGCCTTTTGGACTCACTAATGCACCTGCTGTTTTATGGATCTAATGAATCGGGTCTTCAGATAGTTTTTGGATCAATTTGTAGTAGTGTCTATTGATGATATATTAATCTACTCCAAAGATGAAACCGAGCATGCCGAGCATTTGAGATTAGTGCTACAAACATTGCGAGATCAACAGTTTTATGCAAAGTTTAGTCAGTGTGAGTTCTGGATGAATGAAGTCAGCTTCTTAGGTCATGCTGTTTCAACATCAAGTATTCGGGTGGATCCAAACAAAATAGCAGCTATACTTGATTGGAAACCACCAAAGAATGTTTCCGAGATTCGAAGCTTTCTAGGCCTTGCGGGATACTACAGAAGGTTTGTAAAAGGTTTTTCTGTGATAGCTACACCTTTAACAAGGCTACTACAAAAAGATGTCAAGTTTGAGTGGTCAAAAAAGTGTTAGAAAAGTTTCGAACAGCTGAGAGCTCTTTTGACCGAAGCTCTAGTGTTAACTCAGCCTGAATCGGGTAAAGAATTTGTCATTTTTAGTGATGCTTCTTTGAATGGGTTGGGTTGCATTTTGATGCAGGAAGACAAATTTATAGCCTACGCTTCGAGACCATTTAAGCTGCACGAAAGAAATTATCTGACTCACAATTCGGAATTAGCAGCCATTGTTTTTGCATTGAAAATTTGGCGTCATTACTTATTCGGCGAGAAATGTCACGTTTATTCGGATTATAAAAGTCTAAAGTATTTGATGACTCAGAAAGATTTAAACTTGAGACAATGCAGATGGTTAGAATTGTTGAAAGACTATGAGTTGGTGATTGACTACCATCCGTGAAAAGCTAATGTTGTTGTAGATCGTTAAGTCGAAATCATTATTTGCTCTTCGTATGCGATGAACGATAGATGGTTATGTCTCGGTGATGGTTCGATCATAGCCGAGTTACAAGCAAGACCGATGTTTATTTAGCAAATTTGTGATGCACAAAAAGTTGACAAAGATTTGATTGCTAGACGAATTCAGTGCGAAAAAGATACGGAATCAGAGTTTCAAATTGATGCAAATGACTGTTTGAACTTTAAAAGCCGAATATGTGTTCCGAAGAACTCGGAGTTGATTCAGATGATTCTGAGTAAGGCTCATAGTAGTCGATTATCGATACATCTGGGTAGCACAAAACTGTATAATGATTTGAAACAGTTTTATTGGTGGCCTGGCATGAAACGGGATATATCTGAATTTGTGTCAAAGTGCTTAATTTGTCAGCAAGTAAAAGCCAAGCACCAAGTGCCTTCTGGGTTGGTTCAGCCAATCATGATACCTGAATGGAAATGGGATAAAATCATTATGGATTTTATATCTGGTTTGCCTATGACACCGAGTAAGAAAGATGCAGTCTGGGTTATAGTAGATAGATTGACCAAATCAACTCATTTTGTACTGGTTCGTATATACTTTTCACTCGATAAACTTGCTGAGTTGTATATATCTCAAATCGTGAGATTACATGGTGTGCCGAGTTTTATTATCTCAGAAAGAGACCCGAGATTTACATCGTGATTGTGGAAGAAGTTACAGGATGCTTTAGGTATTAAACTTCATTTTAGCACCGCCTTTCATCCGCAGACAGACGGTCAATCTGAGTGAACCATTCAAACACTTGAGGACATGTTGAGATGTTGCGTTCTCGAGTTTGAAAGTACGTGGGAAAAGTACTTACCTTTGATTGAATTTTCTTATAATAACAATTTTCAATCAAGTATCAAAATGGCACCCTAGGAAGCTCTATATGGCCGCAAGTGTCATACGCCATTGTACTGGACCGAGCTCAGTGAGAACAAGATACAAGGGGTTGATTTGATTAAAGAGACTAAACAGAAAGTGGCTATAATCAAAGATAGTTTGAAAGTCGATCGATCATCAAAAGTCTTACCGATTTGAAACATAAAGATATAGAATTTCAAGTCAGAGATCGGGTATTCTTGAAAGTATCTCCATGGAAGAAAGTACTTCGTTTTGGTCGGAAAGGCAAACTGAATCCGAGATTTATCGGACCGTATGAAATCATCGAACGTATTGGGCCTGTTGCTTATAGGTTAAAGTTACCCTCTGAATTAGAAAAGATACATGATGTATTTCACGTTTCTATGCTCCATAGATATAGATCAGATCCGTCACATGTGATTGCTCCATCTGAGATTGAAATCTGACCGGATATGACGTATGAGAAAGAACCGATCCGTATCTTAGCTTGGGAAATAAAAGAGTTAAGAAACAAAAGGATTCCATTAGTGAAAGTACTATGGAATCAGCATGGAGTTGAAGAGGCTACGTGGGAGCCTGAGGACTCAATGAGGCAACAATATCCGACGTTGTTTAACGGTAAGATTTTCGGGGACAAAAATCCTTAAGGGGGAAAGTTGTAATAGACCGAATTTGACCCTAATCGAAACGGTGGTTTCGGGACCACGAATTCGAGTCTGAGAAATATTTTAATATTATATTTTGTGTTTATTATATGTGAATTAATGTGTGTGAAAGTCTCGTAGAAAAATTTTATCGTTTGTGTGTTTAATTTAGAAAAAGGACTTAATCGCGTAAAAGGTAAAAGTAGCAAACTATAGTGAAAAGTGCCTATTTGATGATGGCTTTTTAAAGTGGGGTATTAAAAGAGTAAATAGCCCATTTTTAAGTTAGTGGGTGGTTTATGACAAGATTAACCTTATATTATATATTGTTTTTATTATTAAATAAAGGTTAAAATGGTAAATCATTAAAATAGTATTATATGTTAAAATGCATGAAATTAAAAGCCATTTTAAGTTGTTTTCTTCTTCCATTACCGTGAGTTAGCTAAGCATTCGGCCATCATCAAGCTCAATTAGGTATGAATTTTAGCTCGATTTTTAATAATTTTACGTTTTTGAGATCATTCGCTTCAGATATTACGACCCATGCTTGAATTTTTGAGAATCATGTATATGAGGTTCGACCATTGATGTGTTCTTATGATTTTGATATTTGATGGTTTTAGATTAAAGATGTGTTAAAGATTTACAAGTTTTGTATTAGAAATTTTGGTGAAATTTTGTATTTAGCGCTATTTTATAAAAATAAAATTTTAGAGGGACTTAATTACAGAATAAATGAAATGAGAGGGCTTATAAATTCCCTAGGAATATTCGACCCTTGTATAGTCTTGGCAAATTGTGTGTATTTTGTGTTTTGTACAATTAGGACTAAATAGTAAAAATGTAAAACCTTAGGGGTAAAATGGTAATTTGCATGTTCATGTGTTTTGGGACTAAATTGAATTGAAATGTACTTGAATGAGCTGAATTTAATGTGTTTTAGATCAAGAGCAAAGAAAAATGTAATTGGATCTGGGAAAGACGAAAGTTCTCGAATATTGGTCTAAGTTGTCCGTCGACAATGAGGTAAGTTCTTAAGTTAAAGTTCATTAAAGAAATAATTATGAAAGTGTGAAATGAAATTAATTGATTAAATTGAATAAGATATAGGTGTTAGCCGAATGTGTATGTTCTATATTGGGATGGTTATGTTTTGCAAGATAATATGATTTAATACATTGGGTTTGACAAGTGAATTGGTTTTTGTGAAAATAAATTGATAGTGATGTATGTGTTAAGAAATGTAAGTTGATGAATTGATTTGATAAACAGTTCGGGCTTTGTGCCTAGCAGGCTTAGTGCCGGTGACATATTCGGGCTTCGTGCCTAGCAGGCTTAGTGCCGGTGATATATTCGGGCTTCGTGCCTTCAGGCTTAGTGCTGATGACATATTTGGGCTTTGTGCTCAGCGTGCCTTGTGCCGATGACATATTTGGGCTTCGTGCCTAGGTGCTTAGTGCTTGGTGATATATTCTAAGCTTCGTGCCTAGCAGCTTAATCTTGGGTGATACTTTAAAATGAAGAAACCATAATTGATCGAGGTGTAACATAGTGAAACTATTGAGTTAAAAACTCGTAAGCTTAAGTCCCATTGAATTCATCGAAGTAAGGTAAGTTGTGATTAATGTTATTTGAGTTGAAAATTTTGATAAGAATGTTGTTATGTGAATTTAATGGTACTCGACATGTAATATATGTACTTTGTGCTTTGACGAGTTGCATGTTGATGGTAGTGAAGTATAAGTAATTGAGTTAATACATCACTAGTATTCGATTTTGTATCAATTGCATATCAAAAAATATATATATACAACGTTCTACATTTATTGATTAAAAATGTTAAAGTGTTTGATTAGTGAATGATCTTTTGCTTAAGACTTACTAAGCTAGTGAGCTTACTATGTATGTGTTTGTATTTCTGTTTTATAGATCATTGATTCAACTACGGGCTCAGGGGATCATCAAGAAAGTCGACCACACTATCATCCCTTTTTGGTACATAATCTTAGTTTTAAATCGAAGGCATGTATAGGTTAGACTAAGGTTTAGACTAAGAACATTCAGTTTTGTATATATATGTATAGCCTTGCGAAAATGGCTATTTCTTTTTTATCAAGTTTAATTCCTATGCTCTTGTTATAATGGTTTTATTATCATATTATTGGATGTGAAGTTCGGTCATGGTTTAATCATGAATGGAAAGTGTGTAACACCCTGGTTTTAGGGGCTATGCAGGTTGTGTGTAATTCGAGTGTTAGTAGGTTTTTGGGAGTGCTTGGATGAGTTTTAGGGATTTTAGAAATGTTTGGATGAAAGGGGAAGGCTTTAGAAAATTTTAGATTTTTAGTGTAAAAAGGGGAAATAGGGCAAGTAGGCTTTAAAATAAATTGGTGGAATTTAGGACACAAGAAAGGAGTTGGCAAAGTGGCATAAGGCGCTGCTTGGGGCTTTGGAAGGTGGCGCCTAAGGGAGCAAGGGTTCGAGTCGCTGGGGCAGCAACTTTGTTTTATTTTTGCGTCAAGGGACTGGGCTAAGTAGGCCTTAAAATAAATGTCCAAATTGATGGACATGAAAGTCCAATTGGCGAGTGGCTCTTCAGCGCTACTTAGGTATTTGGAGGGAAGGAGGTCGCAGCCGAGGGCTGAGCAAGATTTTGGGCGTGATTTTATTTTATGCGGTTATGGGTGGGCTAGGAAGGTTAAGAATAAATGTTGGGGCCTTATAGCATAAAAATCAAAGTGGCCGAATGGCTCGGGCGCTAGTTGGTTCTGGCTTTCCCCTGTGTCCTGCGTTGAACCATGGAGGCAAAGCAGTGGTTTTCTTCTATTTTGCAAAGAATTGGCGGGCATTGACTACACTGTGGAGTCTGATTTGGATTAAGTCATTGCTTTTTATTTTCTTTAAATTAGGTTGGTAAGTGAGTGATAATTTATTTTATTTATTTTAGATAATTGTAGGATTATTTTATTTAGTTTAAATTAGTAAATAAGAGTTGTGATTGGTTTATTTAAATTTGATAAGGAGATAGAATATGGGATAAATTGGAGAAGAGGACTAATTCAAATTAGATTGAATTAGTATGTGGTGGCCAGATTTTGGAGTCTTCAAGGGGGAGGGGGCTGCCGAATTTTATAAATAGGGAGAGCACCCTTTTTCATATTTTTTTCCTTCTTTTATGGCAAGTGCCGAAATTATTCTTTTAGTTTCTTGATCAAAAAGTAGTAGTTGTGTCTCCCAAATTTTGCTAATAGCCGAATGTCCACTTGAACCCCCTAAACCTTATATTTTGTCTACTTCTATTTCTTTCGCTGAATATTCCATCTTGTTTTAGAAGCCTAGCCGAAACCTTCAGCCTCTCTACCTTCTTTCTTTTTCGCCAAGATTGAAGCCGAATCTGTGAAGTGTGGTGTTGTCGACATCTAAAGCTTGTGGGTAAGTGTTTTAGTTACTTGTTTTAATGGCCAAAACCGAATGGTTGGCCTTAGTGTGGGTTGGCCGAATGCTCTATAGACTATAAGTGATGTGTTTTGCTTGTTTGTAGCCAGCGCCAAGGAGTCTAAAGGAAAGTCTCGAATTGTTTGAACTCATCAAGGTAAGGGGTGGTAAGGTATTCGGCCAAAAGGGCCTTTCCATGGATTTTTGGTATGGCCGATTCTAATGGTCTTGTATCTGTGGATTTTCGCCATTCCATTGGTGTTTGGATTTAATTGAAAGGGTAAGTGGTTGGATATTCGCCTTAGGCCATTGTTTATGTTCTTGTGTTGACCGAGTGGTGGCTATGATCTTTTAGGGCCAAATCGATGTAAGCAAAGGGAGCCTTCGGATCTCGGTGTTTGGTAAGGATGTTATTAGGTGATCTAAATTCAATAATAGTAGATTATGACTTGTTGATTAATGGTGCGATTCGATTAAGTGTCGATGGATGCAAGTGCCACCAAGAGGGGAAAGGAAAGCCCCATCCGAAGTTCAAAAGAGATCGGTTTCGCATGACGAGATTGGCCAACGGGTGTGGGCGCATAAATGTAAAACGATAAGCAAATAACTGTAGTCTCGCTAAACGATAGCGCGGGATCGAGGGTTTAGAGCTTCAGGTTATAAGGTGTGTAGTTAGCCATTGTTTCGGGTTTTATGTGATATCCGCTATGTTATATGCTTACTAATAAGTGCAGTGGTGAAAGTGCAATAAATACCCTAAAAGGGGTATGACGATCGATCAGGTAAATAGCAAATTGTTAATATTGTTATCATTTATTTAAATATGAGTGTATGCCTATGTTTATGAATGACTTGCACATGCATCATATTGTCATTATATCATGTTACATGTGCATGGGTGGGTTATGAAAGAAGGACAGGGTGTACTTCGAGTACGTGGTTGATGTCAGCTTTGTGCTACATCGTGGATTGGCGCTGACTGAGGTCGCGTTGTGGATCTTTGCGATTTAGTTCGCGTGGTTACCTTGATTGATATCGGCTTTATGCCATATCGTGGCTTGATGGATTGCTGTGTGCTCCATCGTGGTTTGATGTTAGCTACACGCTACATCGTGGATGGCATTGGTTGCCTTTTGGAGGGAAAAGGAGAGGGTGACTCGATAGTCCCCTGGTGTGTGGTAGGCTGGTTAAGGGGGTGTGTAGCGGATGGACCTTAGGATTGGGTTGGGTTTCATGTTGCATTGTTTTGTTATGAAATGATATGGAAATGGGCCAAGCCCAATATGACATGTGGATAGGTATGTTTTGGGAACATACGTGGAAATGGGCCAAGCCCAGTAATCAGTGAATTAATGAGAAAAGGGCCTAGCCCAGTGCTTGAATATGATTTGATTGTGGGCCAAGCCCAGATTGTGGTAATATCCATGTGATTATATTTTTATGTTGCATTTGATAATTTGGGTTGATTTGTGGCTAACATGTGGGTGGATATCAGTGGTTTAATTACACACTGAGTCCGTGTGACTCACCCAATTATTTATCCAACATCGCAGGTGACTTGTTGATCGGACCGGGTCGGAGAGGATGCAAGGTGGCCCATGCAGAAGGAGATTTATTTAATTATTTTTAAGCAATTTTAATACTAAGTGTTTTGTTTAATATTGGTTGTAATAAGGGCCACTTTTGTTTAAAGTACTCTTTTTATGGATGATGTAATTTATATCGTACTTAGAAATATTTTTTTACAAATGATTTATCTTTTAATAAAATATAATAAAGTTTTGATTCAAACCAAGCTTATTATTTAATAATTTTTAATGGAATTACTTCCTAAAATAAACAAAATTTTCAAGTTTTATTCTAAAGACAAAGATTTTCAACATTTTTCGCAGATGACATAACCAGATCCACCAAGACTCGTGGGCGGGTTTGGGGATGTTACAGATTGGTATCGAGCCGGTTCAAAACTCTGCTTTGAGGGTTTTGGGCCCAAAAACATTTTCAAAATGGGCTTTTCAAAATATGGGCTTTTATTTCGTGTTTTTCCGGCATGGCACCTGCATCTCGGCCCAAGTCCACTGTAAGTACTTGGACTTGTGAAGTAATTTGTTATATGAACTATTATGGGCTTTGTTGGGCTCGTAGATTAGTGAATTAGGATCGCTTGAACCCTAAGGCTAGTCTACTCAAACATGTGCATAAGACTTAAGGTTACTAAACAAACTTGTGAAGTAAGTCACGAGTTAAGGTGTGGCAACTCGTGTGCGCATGTCTAGGAGTGGTATTCATGGGAGCTTGGTATTTAAGCATCCGTGACTCACCTCCTCTCCACTTGAATCCTACAGTGCGTAGCTACGGTTCACCTTAACCAAGAGGACTTGTTCACGTGTCGAACCAATTATTAAAACCCGAAAGGATTAGCCTTCTTGCTTTTAAAATTCTTGGTTTTACAATTTTTAAATTTACCCTTTTGGTTTATAAACCCTAAATCTGGTTTTGAAAAAAAAAGTGTTTTCTCAATTTACCCAAAATTACCAAAATGCCCTAATGACAAAATTACAAAAATGCCCTCAGATTATAAAATTACCACATCCCTCAACTTTTGTTAAAATGATTTTACTTTGCAAAATATTAAAATCTCTAGTTTTCAAAATATCAATATACCCGATTTGGGAAAATTTACTAAAATACCCTCGTATTGAAAATTACTAAATGCCCTCGACTTTCAAAATTTCTGAGTTAATCCCAATTTTAATTCTCTCACTTTGGAAAAGTACCCAATTTTTGTATTTCAAAATAATACCCCGACTCTTGAAATTTACAAAATTACCCTGGTTGACAAAATTACCAAAATACCCTTGGGGTAGAAACGGGCAGAAATGTCCGAATAGTGAATGTGTGTGGTAGATACCACTGAATGTGCCTTTACTGAGGAAGGAATGTGTTCTTGTTGATGAACGGATGTGTGTGAATGTGATTCTTGAACTAGAGTAGTAAACTCGAATCAAACTTTGTGTGATCGAAAGAACTACTTCTAAATATCTTTCATTTCATAAAATTTGCTCGTGGTTAAATATTGGAACAATTACTAATGCATAAAACTTCTTAATTAGATAAATCAAGACGATAGAGATGAGTTCTAGGGGACGCGGTAGAGGTAGAATGGCAGCATCGGAACCGATAGGGTCTGGCCATGGGTCAGGAAGTGAAGTGCCGCCAGCAGTGGACGTGGAGGAGCAAGATCAGACCGGAGAAGATGACGTAGTATCGCGGGCCATGTTGCGAGTGCTAGAGTGAGTAGCAGGAGTTAGTAGAGGAAATGGAACTCGAAGTCGGTATCGAAGGCTTAGATCGAACGGAGTCGAGATCTTTAGAGGAGTGTCGAGTAGCTCGAACGAAGTGAGTATTGGCTAGAAGCGCTTGAAAGAATCATGGATGATTTGGACCGCACCAATGAAGAAAAGCTGAAGGGCGCTGTTTCGTTGCTTCGCGACGAAGCTTATCGTTGGTGGCTCACTGTCAAACAAGGTGTACCGGCGGATCGACTGGATTGGGATTTCTTTAAGGCCAAGTTTGAAGGGAAGTACGTAGGAGCCAGTTATTTGGACTCGCAGAGAAAGCGCTTTCTAAATTTAGTACAAGGAAGTAAGTCGATAGCGGAGTATGAAGTCGAAGTTTAGGCGATCGAAGTCAAGACGCCAAAGGAATCGTGGCTACCGACACGAAAGGAGTGTTCGATTTGAAGATGGGCTACGGATGAGTTATGGAGTTGATCGCCCGCACGCAGAAAGAGACTTTGCCATTTTAGTGGAGAAAGCTCTGATCATTCAAGAGGTTAAGAAGACTATCGTGGAGAACCGAGAAAAGAATAGGAACGAGAATAAGAGAAATGTTGGACCATCAAGATCGCTTGGTAATGCCCGTAAAAGACTAAGGACCGAGAACCCCGTAAGTGCACTTGTACCAAGTGGATCGGAATCGCCCTTGTGCTCGGTGTGGAAGACCTCACAGTGAGAGTGTTGGGGAAATAGTAAAGAATGCTTTCGTGTGGATCTAAGGCACATCCGTTAAGAATTGTCCTCGGCGACAAGGGGTCGTGGTTCAAGCCATGGAAGGAATGGTTCTAGTCGAGTCAACCAAGGATGTGATAGCAGTAACTCCTTTGCTTTGGTGCATGCTTTGATTGCTTTGCTTGCTTGTGAATTAGCCTTCGTGATGCTAAGAGGTGTTTTAAATTTTGAATGCGAACTTAGAAACCGTGTTGGGAAGGTATGATAGTCTTAGTAAGATCGAGTCTGTGCAAAGATAAGCGTAAGGTGGTGAGATAGGTTGTACGGACGTTCGTTAGTAAAGTAATTTCGAGGACTAAATTATTTTAAGGAGGGTAGAATTGTAACACCCTAGTTTTAGGGGCTATGCAGTTGTGTGTAATTCGAGTGTTAGTAGGTTTTGGGAGTGCTTGGACGAGTTTTAGGATTTTAGAAATGTTTGGATGAAAGGGAAGGCTTTAGAAAATTTTAGATTTTAGTGTAAAAGGGAAATAGGGCAAGTAGGCTTTAAAATAAATTGGTGGAATTTAGGACACAAGAAAGGAGTTGGCAAAGTGGCATAAGTATTGCTTGGGGCTTTGGAAGGTGGCGCCTAAGGGAGCAAGGGTTCGAGTCATTGGGCAAAGAACTTTGTTTTATTTTTCGTCAAGGACTGGGCTAAGTAGGCCTTAAAATAAATGTCCAAATTGATTGACATGAAAGTCCAATTGGCGAGTGGCTCTTAGGCGCTACTTAGAAATTTGGAGGGAAGGAGGTCACGGTTTCGAGGGCTCTGAGCAAGATTTTGGGCGTGATTTTATTTTATGCTGTTATGGGTGGGCTAGGAAGGGTTAAGAATAAATGTTGGGGCCTTATAGCATAAAATCAAAGTGGCCGAATGGCTGGCGCTTAGTTGGTCATTGGCTTTCCCCGTGTCCCGCTCGAACCATGGAGGCGCAGTGGTTTTTCTTCTATTTTGCAAAGAATTGGTAGCATTGGACAAACACTGGGGAGTGCATTTGGATTAAGTCATTGCTTTTATTTTCTTTAAATTAGGTTGGTAAGTGAGTGATAATTTATTTTATTTATTTTAGATAATTGTAGGATTATTTTATTTAGTTTAAATTAGTAAATAAGAGTTGTGATTGGTTTATTTAAATTTGATAAGGAGATAGAATATGGGATAAATTGGAGAAGAGGACTAATTCAAATTAGATTGAATTAGTATGTGGTGGCCAGATTTTGGAGTCTTCAAGGGGGAGGGGGCTGCCGAATTTTATAAATAGGGAGAGCACCCTTTTTCATATTTTTTTCCTTCTTTTATGGCAAGTGCCGAAATTATTCTTTTAGTTTCTTGATCAAAAAGTAGTAGTTGTGTCTCCCAAATTTTGCTAATAGCCGAATGTCCACTTGAACCCCCTAAACCTTATATTTTGTCTACTTCTATTTCTTTCGCTGAATATTCCATCTTGTTTTAGAAGCCTAGTCGAAACCTTCATTTCTCTACCTTCTTTTCTTTTTCGCCAAGATTGAAGCCGAATCTGTGAAGTGTGGTGTTGTCGACATCTAAAGCTTGTGGGTAAGTGTTTTAGTTACTTGTTTTAATGGCCAAAACCGAATGGTTGGCCTTAGTGTGGGTTGGCCGAATGCTCTATAGACTATAAGTGATGTGTTTTGCTTGTTTGTAGCCGCCGCCAAGGAGTCTAAAGGAAAGTCTCAATTGTTTGAACTCATCAAGGTAAGGGGTGGTAAGGTATTCTACCAAAAGGGCCTTTCCATGGATTTTGGTATGGCCGATTCTAATGGTCTTGTATATGTGGATTTTCGCCATTCCATTGGTGTTTTGGATTTAATTGAAAGGGTAAGTGGTTGGATATTCGGCCTTAGGCCATTGTTTATGTTCTTGTGTTGACCGAGTGGTGGCTATGATCTTTAGGGCCAAATCGATGAAGCAAAGGGAGCCTTCGGGATCTCAAGTGTTTGATAAGGATGTTATTAGGTGATCTAAATTCAATAATAGTAGATTATGACTTGTTGATTAATGGTGCGATTCGATTAAGTGTCGATGGATGCAAGTGCGACCAAGAGGGGAAAGGGAAAGCTCCCATCCCGAAGTTCAAAAGAGATCGGTTTCATCAGACGAGATTGGCCAACGGGTGTGGGCGCACAATGTAAAACGATAAGCAATATCTGTAGTCTCGCTAAACGATAGCGTCGGGATCGAGGGTTTAGAGCTTCAGGTTATAAGGTGTGTAGTTAGCCATTGTTTCCGGGTTTTATGTGATATCTGCTTATGTTATATGCTTACTAATAAGTGCAGTGGTGAAAGTGCAATAAATACCCTAAAAGGGGTATGACGCTGATCAGGTAAATAGCAAATTGTTAATATTGTTGTCATTTATTTAAATATGAGTGTATGCCTATGTTTATGAATGACTTGCACATGCATCATATTGTCATTATATCATGTTACATGTGCATGGGTGGGTTATGAAAGAAGGACAGGGTGTACTTCGAGTACGTGGTTGATGTCAGCTTTGTGCTACATCGTGGATTGGCGCTGACTGAGGTCGCGTTGTGGATCTTTGCGATTTAGTTCGCGTGGTTACCTTGATTGATATCGGCTTTATGCCATATCGTGGCTTGATGGATTGCTGTGTGCTCCATCGTGGTTTGATGTTAGCTACACGCTACATCGTGGATGGCATTGGTTGCCTTTTTGGAGGGAAAAGGAGAGGGTGACTCGATAGTCCCCTGGTGTGTGGTAGGCTGGTTAAGGGGGTGTGTAGCGGATGGACCTTAGGATTGGGTTGGGTTTCATGTTGCATTGTTTTGTTATGAAATGATATGGAAATGGGCCAAGCCCAATATGACATGTGGATAGGTATGTTTTGGGAACATACGTGGAAATGGGCCAAGCCCAAGAATCGCGAATTAATGAGAAAAGGGCCTAGCCAAAGGCTTGAATATGATTTGATTGTGGGCCAAGCCTGCATTGTGGTAATATCCATGTGATTATATTTTTATGTTGAATTTGATAATTTGGGTTGATTTGTGGCTAACATGTGGGTGGATATCGCTGGTTTAATTACACACCGAGTCCGTGTGACTCACCCAATTATTTATCCAACATCGCAGTGACTTGTTGATCGGACCGGTCGGAGAGGATGCAAGGTGGCCCATGCGTATGAGATTTATTTAATTATTTTAAGCAATTTTAATACTAAGTGTTTTGTTTAATATTGGTTGTAATAAGGGCCACTTTTGTTTAAAGTACTCTTTTATGGATGATGTAATTTATATCGTACTTAGAAATATTTTTTTACAAATGATTTATCTTTTAATAAAATATAATAAAGTTTTGATTCAAACCAAGCTTATTATTTAATAATTTTAATGGAATTACTTCCAAAATAAACAAAATTTTCAAGTTTTATTCTAAAGACAAAGATTTTCAACATTTTCCGCATAATGACATAACCGATCCTGGCCAAGACTCGTAATTGGGTTTGGGGATGTTACAAAGTGGTCATATGATATACATGTTGTGGTGTGTGGTAATGTGTTTTAATAAGGAAGATAATGATGATGTCTAATGAGTTATAATATGTAGTATACTAAATAAGTAATATGCCTATTATATATAGATGTGTTATGTTTGGGATAAGCATAACATACTGATATGTTTTGCATTGGTTTTGATTTGGTATGGCCTATTATATGCGAAATAAGGTTGATGTGTATATGTTTGGAACATGTTCATAATTGTTGTAACATCCTGAAATAGGGGCCATTAGGTTTGAATTGTTTTGCATGTGTATGGCTTGATTGTGCATTACTTAAGGTGTTTTAAGATCTAGGTTTAAGCCAAGGGTAGGCCCGAGCTGTAGGAAAAATTTTTGTTTTAAGTGTTAGTTAAAGAGAGCTAAGGGGAGCTAGTCCTTAAGGGAATTAATGTGGAGGTTAACACACAATAATTCACTTGGCAAAGTGGCAAGGGAGGTGCCACTTAGGGTCTTGGAAAGTGACGCCACAAGCAGTGTGAGGGGGACTTAGGTTCGAATCCCATGCATAGTCTTAAGGTGATTTTTTTTTTTATTTTGGACTTGTATAACATGTGATGGTCAAACTTTAATTAAGGTAAGGTTGGACTATTTTCTTTTATGGATAGGAGACTAAGGAAAAAAGTTTAGTGTTAATTTAAGGAATGAAATCCTAATTTTTGGTATGATAAGGGGACATATGGCTTGAAATAAGGGATATAATTTCTTAAACTTTGGGAAAGTAGAGGATTATAAGGCATGAATCAAGGGCTTTGTTTTGGAAATTATTTCATGGCCATTTTGACCATGAACCTGGTCGATTTTGGGGCTAGGGGGTTGGCGAATATTGAAAGGGAATAGGATAGTTGATCAAATTCTTTAGCAAATTGGGCACCATTTTCTTTTCTCTCCAAAACCTCTTCCTAGTCGAATGTGTCTTGGGCTATTGGTAAAATTTTGCTTTGGTTTTGGCTATTATTCTTGACCAAATTGGTATTATTTTCTTTTCCTCTCAAGCTCTTTTCCTCTTTCTTACCAAATTATTACCATTGAAAGGAGCATTATTTTCTTTCATTTTATTCTTTTT
The DNA here is from genome assembly GCA_025506655.1 of Gossypium rotundifolium. Classification (NCBI taxonomy): domain Eukaryota; kingdom Viridiplantae; phylum Streptophyta; class Magnoliopsida; order Malvales; family Malvaceae; genus Gossypium; species Gossypium rotundifolium. Next base: position 47,666,177 of record CP106725.1, read on the forward strand.
CTTCCTTGACCGAAACTTATCGTCATCATTCTCTCTTTCCCTAATCTTCTTCTTTTCTCTTCTTTTCTTTTCTTTTTACTTTGCTTAGGCCGAATCTCCCTTTGGATACCAATGCTAAATTGCATCAAGTCTCAACCTTCTCTTTTCTTTTCACAATCCATCAAAAACCGAAATCACAAGTAAGCCTTAGCCGATTTCTCCATCTCTTTCTTCTTCCAAAGTCAATCACTCTCTATAGTAGCCGAATATCTCCGTGGTTCCAAGGTAAGTGAAGTGTGATATTCGGCCAAAGGCCATTTTTTGTCGACCTTATGGGTTGAAGTCGATTCTAACATAGTTACGTGGGAGGAGTTCATCAAATCGCAAGGTGCAAATCGCTTAGGCTTTGGGTTTCGGATTTAATCGATTGTGCCAAAAAGGTGTGTAGTTATCGCACCGATCTCCCGTTGTTTGATTTGTTGTTATGTATATATATATATATACGTATAAGATGTGTATGATAGCCGTAAATAATGGTCGAGATGGTGGCTACCCATAGTGGGTATTCTGCTAACTGTGTCGGGCTTTTATGATATTATTTTGCCATGGTATATGTGTGGAATTATGGTAAGCATGTGATGTATGCTCATTGAATTTTACTATTATTTGGCCATGATACTAACATATGCATAGGGATTGGGATATGATTATTGAAGGACAGGGTGTACATTTATGTACGTGGTTTAGTGATGGCTACGAGCCTCACGTGGATTGATGATCGGCTCTGTACCTCATTGTGGTTGGTATCGGCTTTGTCCATATCGTGGTTGGTGATGGCTATGTGCCTCATCGTGATTTGATGTTAGCTACGAGCTACATCATGGATTGACATTGACTGAGGTCGCGTTATGGATTATACTGTGATTTATTTCACGTGGACCAGTGGCTTGACCACTTGGTGGATGGCATTGCTTGCCAAATTGGTGTGTAGAGGTTGGAGGGTTGATTTAGTAATCCCCGTGTGTGGTGGCCGGATACGGGTGTGTAGAGGATGGACCCTAGGTGGGTTGGGTGCATTTTGCATTATTATTTGATATGTGGATTGGTGTGGTTTGGGCTAAGCCCATGTATGGAAATCTGTGGACTAATTACACACTGAGTCGGTTTGATTCACCCAATTTTTTTTACCAAACAATGCAGTGATACATGATTCTTGGACCGAAATGAGCGGATACGAGGTGGCCATGCGTAAGATGTTTTTCATTGTTTTATGCACTTTATATTTTCAGTATTTTGAGTAAATATTTATTGTAATAACGGCCACTTAAAGTATTTGGGGACTTTTATTGTGTTCAAGTTGGATTGACGATCGAGATGATATTTGGAATGTTTTATTTTAGAAAGCGATTTACATCATCAAAACTTATATTAAAGTTTTAATTCGGAAATTTGTAACAACTAATTTTACTTAGAATTTTAAATATACAATGTTTTTATAAATGACGTAAAATTTTTATGTTTTCACCCTTATGACAAATTCTTTTCAAACTTTTTCCTCAGTAGCATTCTAGATTCTCGTAGTAGCGTTTGGGTCGGGTTTGGGGTGTTACAATTTGGCATCAGAGCCAGGTTCAAAACTCAGCTTTGAGGGTTTTTAATAAAAACATTTTTTAAAAAAAAAATGGGCTTTTCAAAAACATAGACTTTCATGAACTATTTCATGTTTATTCGGCATGGCACCAGACGCCTACCAAGTCCATCGTAAGTACCCTAACTCATCAAGTGATTGGTATGTGAAACTTTATGGGCATTATGGGATCGTAGATTAGTAGATTAGGAGTGTTGAACCCTAGGACTAGTTTACTCCAACACAAGATACATAAGACTTAAGTGCAACCAAACAAACTGTGAGTAAGTTGTCGAGTTAGGGTGTGGCAACAAGCAGCGCATGTCTAGGATGGGATTCGGTGGGAGCTTGGTATTTAAGCAATCCTAGTGGCTCACCTTCTCTTCACTGAATTCTACCAGTGCGTAGGACTGCTCACCCTAACCAAGAGGACCTATTCACCTGTTAAACCAGATAATTAAAACCCGAAGGGACCAACTACACTGCTTTGTAAAACTACCTTAGATTTGAAAATGACTAAAATACCCCAGCTTGGAAAATTTACTAAATTACCCATGATTTACAAAATTACCGAAATAAACCCGATTTCTAAAATTTAAAAAAAAAAACCTCTGATTTGTATCAATTTTCAAAGTGGTCTCGATTTTTAAAATTTCTGAAATACCATTGATTTGTAGGATTATTTTTGAATTAACCCCGTTTTATTGCTAAAATACCCTGTAGGATGAATTACGAAAATACCCCTGGGTTGGGAACGGACAAAATGCACAAAGTAGTGTAGTGCCTGCTTGTAAGGCAGAGAAGATGGTGAGGAAGGGTTCCAAGATTTAGTAGAAAGTATATTGGTTTTATTAAGAACAGAGTGCGCAGTAAGAGCGTAGCGTGGTGAGTTAGGATGCACGACTGTTAGTTAGTTAGAAATTTCAAGACGAAATTTCTTTAAGGAGGATAGAACAATAACATCCTGAAATAGGGGCTATTAGGTTTGAATTGTTTTGCTTGTGTATGGCTTGATTGTTCATTAATTAAGGTGTTTTAAGATCTAGGTTTAAGCCAAGGGTAGGCCCGAACTGTAGGAAAAATTTTTGTTTTAAGTGTTAGTTAAAGGGAGCTAAGGGGAGCTAGGCCTTAAGGGAATTAATGTGGAGGTTAAGACAAAATAATTCACTTGGCAAAGTGGCAAGGGAGGTGCCACTTAGGGTCTTGGAAAGTGACGCCACAAGCAGTGTGAGGGGGACTTAGGTTCGAATCCCATGGATAGTCTTAAGGTGATTTTTTTTTATTTTGGACTTGTATGGCATGTGATGGTCAAACTTTAATTAAGGTAAGGTTGGACTATTTTCTTTTATGGATAGTAGACTAAGGAAAAAAAGGTTAGTGTTAATTTAAGGAATGAAATCCTAAGTTTTGGTATGATAAGGGACATAAGGCTTGAAATAAGGATAGAATTTCTTAAACTTTCGGAAAGTAGAGGATTATAAGGCATGAATCAAGGGCTTTGTTTTGGAAATTATTTCATGGCCATTTTGACCATGAACCTGGTCGATTTTGGGGTGGGGGATTGGCCAAATATTGAAAGGAATAGGGATAGTTGATCAAATTCTTTAGCAAATTGGGCACCATTTTCTTTTCTCTCCAAAACCTCTTCCTAATCGAACGTGTCTTGGGCTATTAGTAAAATTTTGCTTTGGTTTTGGCTATTATTCTTGACCAAATTGGTATTATTTTCTTTTCCTCTCAAGCTCTTTTTCCTCTTTGTGTCGAAATTACTACCATTGAAAGGAGCATTGTTTTTCTTTCATTTTATTCTTTTTCTTCCTTAATGAAACTTATAGTCATCATTCTCTCTTCCTCATCATCTTCTTCTTTTCTCTTCTTTTCTTTTCTTTTTACTTTGCTTAGGCCGAATCTCCTTTGGATACCAAAGCTAAATTGCATCAAGTCTCAACCTTTCTTTTCTTTTCACAATCCATCAAAAATCGAAAGCACAAGTAAGCCTTAGCCGATTTCGATCTCTTTCTTCTTCCAAAGTCAATCACTCCTCTCTAGTAGCCGAATATCTTTGTGGTTCCAAGGTAAGTGAAGTGTGATATTCGCCAAAGGCCATTCTTTTGTAAGCCTTATGGGTTGAAGCCGATTCTAACATAGTTACGAGGAGGGAGTTCATCAAATCGTAAGGTGCAAATCGTTTAGGCTTTGGGTTTCGGATTTAATCGATCGCGTAAAAAGGTGTGTAGTTATCGCATCGATCTCTTGTTGTTTGATTTGTTATTATGTATATATATATATACTAATAAGATGTGTATGATATCCGAAATAATGGTCGAGATGGTGGCTACCCATAGTGGGTATTCGGTTAACTGTGTCGGTTTATGATATTATTTTACCATGGTATATGTGTGGAATTGTGGTAAGCATGTGATGTATGCTCATTGGAATTTTACTATTATTTGGCCATGATACTGACATATGCATAGGGATTGGGATATGATTATTGAAGAACAGGGTGTACATTTATGTACGTGGTTTAGTGATGGCTACGAGCCTCACGTGGATTGATGATCGGCTCTGTGCCTCATCATGGTTGGTATCGGCTTTGTGCCATATCGTGGTTGGTGATGGCTATGTGCCTCATCGTGATTTGATGTTAGCTACAAGCTACATCATGGATTGACATTGACTGAGGTTGCGTTGTGGATTATACTGTGATTTATTTCACGTGGACTAGTGGCTTGACCACTTGGTGGATGGCATTGCTTGCCAAATTGGTGTGTAGAGGATGGAGGGTTGATTTAGTAATCCTCTGGTGTGTGGTAGCTGGATACGGGGGTGTGTAGAGGATGGACCCTAGGCTGGGTTGGGTGCATTTTGCATTATTATTTGATATGTGCATTGGTGTGGTCTGGGCTAAGCCCATTGTGGAAATCTGTGGACTAATTACACACTGAGTTGGTTTGACTCACCTAATTTTTTTTACCAAACAATGCAGTGATACATGATTCTTGGACCAAATGGAGCAGATATACGAGGTGGCCATGCGAAGATGTTTTTCATTGTTTTATGCACTGACATATCTCTGGGCCCAAAATCTTTATCGTTCCCCTAATTTCATCCAACACGTGGAGTGCGACACTTCCGTCCATATAGTGCTTCATACGGTGCCATCACAGTATCTTTGGATTGAAGCTGTTGTTGTATGCAAATTCGCACAACTCAGAAGAACTCCTCCCAACTTCCTTTGAAATCTATCACACAACCCCTTAACATATCTTCTAAGATCTGGATTACTCTTTGTGATTATTCAGTTCGATTGAGGATGAAATGCCGTCTTCAAGTCCAATCTAGTGCCCATAGCAAAGACTCGATGCAATGCTTTCCAAAATCGTGACGTAAATCTGGATCTCGTAGAAATTATCGATAATGACTCATGCAATCTTTTATGGTGATTCTCTCCCACTTCCATTGCGGAATCTTTATCGGCTTGAAGCAACCCCGATGGTACTTGATGTTCATCTGGGCCTTGACTTGTCGACACGTCAAGCACTTCCCTACAAACTCAAGAACTTCTTATATTTTCAGTATTTTGAGTAAATATTTATTGTAATAAGCACACAACCACTTAACATATCTTCTAGATCTGGATTACTCTTTCTCGGTGAGGATGAAATTCTTGAAGTCAATCTAGTGCCCAGCCTTTGAATTTCGACAACGACACTCCATGCAATCTCACAATTTCACATATAATTTTGCCAATTTCAACGGCGGGATAAAATGTGCGATTTAGTCAATCGGTCCACTATCACCCAAATGGAGTCTTTCTTAGAAGGCGTCTATATCATCCATGATCCTCTCGATATAACTTACTTCCTCCGGGATGCATAGCATAGGGGCTACCATGCGATTCTGAAGTATCTTTGCCTCGCTTACCTTTAAAACCATACCAATATTCATCTATTAAGCCTCTCTTTCACTTGACTTAACCACGATTACGCCAACAAGCTTCCATCATAGAGAACTGAGATGTGCTATCCACCTCGTATATATCACCGACTTTTCCCGTATAAGTAATGTCTCCAAACTTTAAAGCAAAGATACAGTTGCCAACTCCTCCTTTAAGCGTGATCGAACAAGTCGTCGATCCGGGCAAAGGATACTTGTTCTTGATAGTCACTTATTCAACCGCCGTAGTCTATACACATCCTCATCGATCCGTCCTTCTTTTTCACGAATAGACCGGTGCTCCCCATGGAGACACACTAGGTCGAATGAATCCACGATCAAGCAACTCACGAATCGAGCCTTAAGCTCAACCAACTCCTTCTTGCCATTCTATATGGAGCGATAGAAGCTGCGCGTTCTGCTCTGCAATAAGTCTATCCGAATTCTACCTCACGATCCGGAGGCAACCCCGAAGTTCTTCGGAAAAACATCTACAAATCCATTCACCGCCCCGACTTCATTAACGAGCTGCTTCTTTAGCCTCCAAAGCATTCACTAACATCGAAAAGCTTCAGATCCTTTTCTAACCATCCTTTCTCGCCTTAAGAGCGGATACTACATTAGATAAGTAGTTCCGTCTTCGCCCATCACTACAACTTCCTTATCATTAAGAGTTCTTAAGGACATTCTCTTAGCAACAAGAATCCACATTTGCACTGGTACTTCACAAGCCGTCCATGCCTAAAATTAGGTCGAATTCTCCGAATGGTAATTCCATTAAATCACCGTTGAAGGCTGTATCCCTTGGACTTCTAGAGGCACTTCCTTAAAGAGTTTGTCTACAACTCATCGCTCATTCTAGAGGACTAAAGCATACCATCTTCCTAGGTACGATTTCAAAAGTCACATGCAAAGTCCCAGATACTTCACTAGCGATATAGGAATGAGTTGACCTATATCTATCAAAGCAATAAAGGAAACCCGAAATCAAAAACGCATGCCGTGATAACATCAAAAGCGCCTTTGTCTTCTCTGATTTAACCGCATACACCAATCCCGGTTGTCTCGCCTCGAGTTTCTCGCCTCGCACGAAATTCCACGACCTCTAGGAACCATTGCCCCTTCCATTGGGACCACGGCCTCTTATCGGTTCTTTGTCCACTTCATCACCTTGATTAGCACCTCGACTTGTCGGGCGGTTCTTCTCCGAGTTCATCGGACAATCCTTGATCATGTGATCCTTCGAACCGCACTTGAAACATCCGCCGCTTTTCTTCCAAAGATTCTCCGAGTGCATTTTCCCACATTGAGAACAAGTACGACCTTGCACTCCGTAGCGATCTGCTGACCTCATGGTCCATCATTCCTTGATTTCTTCCGAAAGTTTCCGGACGACCAAGACCCAAAACTTCTCTTATTCTTACTCGACCTCGTCCTCCGCTTGCATCTCTCATCCATTAGCCTCTTGACAATTCTTGCCCTTTCCACTAAAATTGCAAAATCTCTTTCACTTGGTGTGGGGCAATCATCACTCTTAGCTCATCTCTAAGTCCATCTTCAAATCGACACACCGTTCATATTCCGCTGCCACTATCCCTCCGCATAACGGCTAAGTCGCAAAATTTCGCTTCATATTCAACTATCGACTTATTTCCTTGTACCGCATTCAAATGTCTTCCTCGAGAGTCGATATAGCTAGCTCCACATATTTTCCTCAAATTTCACTTTAAAATACCCCCAATCCGCAGACGATCCACGTGGGTACTTTCCTTGATAGTAAGCCACCACCGGTAGGCTTCATCACGAAGAAGTGAAATAGCACCTTTCAATTTCTCTTCATCGGCGATCTATATCATCCATGATCCTCTCGATCGCTTCCAACCAATATTCACCACGTTTGGAGCTACTCCAGATACTCCTCCGAAAACCTCGGCTCCATTCGATCTAAGTCTCTCGCCATGGACTCCGAGATCCATTTCGAACTAGCTTCCGCTACTGTTCCAAAACTTCATGATCTGACTTGTGATCTCGTCACCTCCTTCATTTTGTTCTTGAAGTCCGCCCAACAATGGTGGTGGAGCTTCATTCTCGGAACCTTGACGGACCGAATCGGGTTCAAACAGTCATCCTTCCTCTTCCATGTCCACGACGACCTCATCCCCAGAGCTCATGTCTACTACGTATCTTATCATTTTTTTTACTTAAAAGTCTTATGTATTAGAATCTTTTCACTTCTTATTAAAAGAAAGTCTTATGAAACAGATATTCGATTGGTTTTCGTTAGTATTACACATACACCTAGGGTCCATGTCTCTAAAGTTTCCTTAGGCTTATCGATATTCATATCATTTATCAAATGAAGGTACATACCGATGGATCCGGGCCGAGAATTTCGAGTGCCATGCTCTTATAAAACCATTTATCTTAAGAAAAACTTTCAAAAATCTTTTGGGCCTAATTTTGAAAACGCTGTGGGCTTCAAAACCCAAGGCCGAGAGTTTAAAATCGGCTCGATACTAAGTGAAACACCCCAAACCCTACCAAAAATCCCAACCTGATTTGGTATGTTCCTCAAGTAAAACTTTAGCGGAAACATTATTTTTAGAAGGAATTAATAAAAGAAAACCAAACTTAAGAAAAATTTCTTTGAAAACATTTATATATTAAAGACAAAAGCCTTTTTGAATAATTATTAAATAAAACAATTTAGTTATTAAATAGATATTTATTCATGGCAAAATAAAAGTAAATCCAAACACGAAATTAAAGAAAGTTTATAATGGCCTTATTACATAATATTGGCAACCCAAAATAAAGTCTAAGTAATAAAATTTAACTTAAAGAGTTTAAGTTGGAAAATCTCCACAATACTTAATACTGAAGGCCGCCACCTCGAAATCCTTCACGTCTCCGATCCATCGCACTACGAAGTTATCGAAAAGTTATCCCATAAAATGGGTGAGTCATAAACTCAATGTATAACACATACACTAAAAAGCCCATTTTATGAAATGCTTTCAAACCCAAAAATTTCACATATGGCCATAGGCCCATTTAATCAAATATTTGGCCCAAAGGCCCATTTTAGCTCAAATTTAGCCCAAAGGTCCATTTTACTCAAATTTAGCCCAAAGGCCCATTTTACTCAAATTTAGCCCAAAGGCCCATTTAACTCAAATTTAGCCCAAAGGCCCATTTAACTCAAATTTAGCCCAAAGGCCCATTTTACTCAAATTTAGCCCAAAGGCCCATTTTACTCAAATTTAGCCCAAAGGCCCATTTCATAGCAGATCAAATAATAATCATACAATGTTACATGGATATACTTATGAAATGAAATGCAAGCCCGCCCAACCTAAATATCCATCCGCTACACACCCTGCATCAACCAAAGACACCGTGGGATTACTAAATCAACCTCCATCCGCTACACACCATCGAAGGCGCTTGTTTGATCAACATGCACATCGCCCTTATTGTGGCAAAGCCACCAAAACAGATATGTGACCAAGTCACCGACCGAAGTCCAAATTTCACATACGTGACTGAAGTCACCGGAGCCAAATATGTGACCGAAGCCACCGGAGTCAAATATGTGACCGAAGCCACCAGAGTCAAATATGTGACCGAAGCCACCAGAGTCAAATATGTGACCGAAGCCACAGAGTCAAATATGTGACCAAGCCACCAATTCACATATGTGACCGAAGTCACCGTAATTGTGGTAAAACCACCAGAATACTTCCTCCTTTATTAAACATACCCATATGCCCATGCACATACATATCAATTCATATTTTCATGCTATGTACCCACAAATCATAATATAGTCATGCTTATTTCATATTGATGCATATATCAAAATAAAGCGGAATATTGGGTAACATACGAATTTTGTATACCAATGATTGGTATCCGCAAACAAACATATTATCATATAATCACTTTTAAGACATAAATTTATGGAAATTTTAATGTATGGTTACACACCTAGTAACAGTGAGAACAATACTCTCTAGCTCGTCCACACCTAAATGATTAACACACTCGGTTAGTATAAACTATTGTTAGCAAAAACTATACTTATAAACGATAGATCTAAATCCTTACCCTGATTCACGAATGATAGTTATTTGCGGTTTTCTCCACTAGATGGATCAAAACCCACGATATTCCACCAACGTAAAGTGGTTCGGTTGTAATGACTACTTCAAATAATCAATCCTCGTTAGCGAAGGTCCACAACCCGGTGGAAAGTCTCTAACCCCCGATACTGCTCTTCGTTTGTAATTCGATGGTAAAGGAATACCTCCCTTCTTCCAAACACTTCGAACGGCTCTTTTCTTACCTATCTTGATGATCTTAAATCGCTCCTAAAATAACTTAGATTAGTGATCCGCCTAAAAAAAATGATATAATCTAAATTAGTAATCTTACCTTGATGATTGAATGGTCACTTAAGGTTGTCTTCAACAAAGTTCCTTTCAAAGTCTTTTCAAGAGATTCACCTAAGAGAGAAATAAAAGATTATGATTTTTAAGTTTGCTAAAGTAAAAGGAATAATGAAAATAATTGATAGCATCTTACTTTGATCACTTGGAGATTCGGCTTTGAAAAAGAAGAAAAGAAAATGATGATTCTACCTTCACAAAATAAAAGAATAAAATGGTGGCTTCAATATAATGGTTTGGTTTTGAAGGGAAAGAAGAAGGAGAATGAAAGAGAAGGAAATAAAGAGAAAGATGAGAAGAAAATGATAATGGTGATTTCGCAATGAGAGAAAGATAAGAGAAAAATAAGATGAAAAAGAAAAGAAAAGAGAATAGGATCAAAGAGAAGAGAGATTGACTATGGAACTTAGATGCATTCGCAAGAGGAGAGAAAATGAAGAAGAATAATGGTGTTTAAACTTTGTGGTTTTTGGTTTCAAAATAAAAACTAAATGAGAGAAAGAAGGTTGTATTTGGTTCAAGCAATTGAGGCTAAATCAAAAGCGAAAATGTACCAAAATGGCTAAGGTACATTCTACCAAAAGAAGAAAATTTGGTCAAAAGGATGAAAGCTAAAACAAAAGAGAGTTTTACCTAAACTCTATGGCAAATTCGACTAGGAGAGAATTTTTGAAGAAAATGAGAAAAGATGGACAAACAAGGACTTTTGGCTAACTTTTCCCCTAATGGCAAAGCATAAATTCTGCCACATCAATGCCAACATATCCCCTTTTTCCTCCTTGATTCTTCCCCATCATATCCAAAGAATTTACTACACAACTAGGCCTCTCCTTTAGCCTTCATGTTGTCTAGGTTCATGGTCAAATGACCATGAACACATCCCCAAAACATAGCCCTTTATTATGCCATTATCCTCTCATCTTATCATGAATTTGTGATTCCATGCCTTATGTTCTTTAACTTCCTTTTTCACATGGTCAACAAGCCAAAATGGATGAAAGCTCATCCACTCTAGAATATTCTTGGCCGACACTTACAAGGAAGAAAACAAAAAATTAAAAATCTCCTAATGTAAGCTAGAGATTGAACCTTACACCTCAAGCACACATCCATGCATCTTAACCACTTTGCCAAATTCTTAACTTATGCTAGAACTTCTTATCATCAATTCTTAAGGCCTGGATGTTACACTTAAAGTATTTGGGAACTTTTATTGTGTTCGAGTTGGATTGACGATCAAGATGATATTTGGAATGTTTTATTTTAGAAAGCGATTTACATCATCAAAACTTATATTAAAGTTTTAATTCGGAAATTTGTAACAACATAATTTTACTTAGAATTTTAAATATACAATGTTTTTATAAATGACAGAAAATTTTTATGTTTTCACCCTTATGACAAATTCTTTTCAAACTGTTTCCTCAGTAGCATTCTAGATTCGGCCGTAGCGTTTGGGCCGGGTTTGGGGTGTTACAATTGTTAAGTGCAAAACCAAAGGGTAAGCGAAATGGTATGGTTATTACAATGTGATAAATTAGGAAGTTCAAGTATGCTGTGTATATGTCTGTTCGAATTGAGTATATATATATTGTAAGATTAATTGTGTGCAATCGTAAATGTAACTTTTGCTTATAGGGTAAGGTACATGTTTTATATATATACATATACATCAATAGTACATTCGGTCATATGGTAATAATGCTATGTTTGTATGTGCATTTGATTTTTTTTTTTAAATAGTAATAACAAGATAAATGGTTCGGTTGTTTTAATATGTACTTGTATTGTAGTAAAACGAATGGAAATAGTTTATATTAATTGAAACTTGTTTTATGTCCGATATAGGGTATGAAATGATATAAGTTGGGTTATGCTTTAATAGTATATATATATACCATAAATGTTTAAGATATATGGTTCGAACATTTCCATATATTAAGTACCTGTAAAAAATCTTGTTGTGCATTATTTAATTAAATGGATTGAAATGTTATATGAAATAGAAAGGATCGCACTGTTTGTGCCTGAATTCTAATGAAAGTCTACATGGAATTGAGTTTAGTTTGGTAATACCTCGTAACCCTAATTCGGCGATGGATACGGGTTAGGGGTGTTACAGTATGATTCTGGCTTCTTGAGACGAATCAATTGGCTTTCTTCGAGTGAAGTCCACAATCTTGGCCCTCTGGCTTGGCTCCTTGTCCTAGTTGAACCGCCCCCTTTTAGGTTGGCCTCTAGGTTGTTTATATAGGCTTTTGAAATGTCTTTCTTTGCCTCTAAGTACCCTAATTCGAATGAAACACTTCTTTGCTGCAACAGGGACACGCCTGTGTGGCACGACCGTGTGATTCGGGGCCAAGCCGTGTGCAATTCGTACTTTGGCTCATTTTCTCTGTTTTTAGCCCGTTTCTCATTCTTTTCATCCTTTGGTGCTCTCCTAAGTATAAAACATGAAATTAAAGGATTAAGAGAACCAAATTCCATAATTTAGGGACTAAATCATCCAAAAGTATGCTGAATGTGGGATTAAAATATGTGCATATTATGGTTTATCAAATACCCCCACACTTAAGCTTTTGCTTGTCCTCAAGCAAAAATTCTCAACTCACAATTAAAATAAGCATCTTCAATTCATAATATTCATCGATAATGCTTCATCATAATTCATTGATAATTTATACATGGATAATTTAAGTAAAAAGGGTCCTAAAGATTCAAACAATCAAAGTCATAGTTTTTATAGCATGAAAATATAAGTGTTTCTCTTTACCTAAATAATCACCTAATTCAAAATCGACAAGAGTTGACATCCTCACTAAAGATTCACTCAAATCACTTAAAGTGTTTAAGGTTTAAAATTAAGCACTCAACAGTCAAACATGAAAAGTTAATCCCATAGGCTTGCCTAAAAATCAAATCTCCACCACTATAAAATGAGATGATACACAAATCAAAAGGTCTTTAAAGAGTTGTAATGGGGCTTGGTTAAAGGTATGGATAAAGGCTGAATTAAAGGGTTAGAATCGAGATCAAATTGATAATTTACCTAATTAGAAAAATGAACTAATCCTTAATAATTACATCAATTGAAAACTTTTAATACTAATAATACGAGCTTCTTCTTCAAGATGTAGAATTTAAACATATAAGCTCACTTAATTACAGAACTAATAATGAATATACTTCAATTTTTTTTTTCAAAACAAATCAATTAAATACATAATATAAGATGAATTCAACTACTGAGATAAAATAATTAGGCAACTGATCAAATCAAATCTCGATAGAATGGTAGTCAAGAAAAATGGTGATAATAAATACAAGATGGGTTTTGGGTTAATATTAGTGGGTGAATCGATAAAAGGGTTGTTAGGATCAAAGGGGTTCACTAGGGTTTATTGTGAAGGTAGGCTTTAATGGAGTAAGTGGGTTAAATCCTAGGTGCCTTTATCATCTCTGTATGTAACATCCTGATAATTAGGGGTTATGCATCTTACTTAATTAAATGATGTTGCATGCTTAATTATGATTGAGTATGTTTTGGAAGTTATTTTTGAACTTCATTAATTAAGTGAATGCTTAGTGGAACTTTTATTTTCTAATAATTAAGATAGAGCTAAGCATGTTAGGCTTTAAGAAATAATGACAAGAGGTTTTAAGCATAAGATGAGTAATTGGCAAGGTGGTTAGGATGCATGGATGAGTGCTTGAGGGGAGAGGTTGAATCCCTAGCTAGCAAATGGGAGGATTTTATTTTGTTTCCTACCCTATAGTGTCGGCCAAGACCTTTCTAGAATGGATGAGCATTCTTTTAATTTTGGCTATTTGACCATATGAAAAGGCAAGCTAAAGACTTATGGCATGGAATCAAGATAGGATGATAAGATGGGGGGACAAAAGGCTTGATATATGGGCAATGTTTTGGAAACTTGTTCATGGTCATTTGACCATGAACCTAGTCGATTTTAGGGGCTAAAGAGGGTGGTTAATGGTGATAGCAATCTTAGGGTTGATGGGGAAGAATTAAGGAGGAAAAAAAGGGGATTGTGTAGGCTATTGTGTTGGCCAAATTTTGGTATGGGATTAGGGAGGTTTTAGTTGACCAAAAGGTTGTCATTTGTGCATTTTTCCTTTGTCCAATATTTTTCTCTTAGCCGAATTTGTCTATTGGCATTTCGTAAAAAGTTTGCTTTGTTTTGGCCTTTGCATTTTTGACCAAATAGGTACTTTTATTTCTTCTTTTCCTCTCAAATTTTTATCTTCTGTTGATACCAAAATATTGTCACTTTTGAGGACACTTATCCTTTTCTTCCTCTCTAGTGCCGAATTCATCTTTCACCAAAAGCATTCTCTCTCATTTTCTTTTTCTTTTTCATTCTATTTCTCTCTTCTCTTTCCCTCTCATAGCCGAAACTATCCTATAATCTTTTCACCATTTTTCTTCAATTTCTCCCTCTTGGCTGAATGCACATTGGTCCCTAAACACATCTCTTTTCTTTTGAGAATCAACATCATCATCATCATCTTCTTTTGCCAACCGAATCTTATACTATTTCGATTTCCTTTCTCCTTTTCTTTCTTTGAAAATCGAAACTATTTTAGCCATAAATCACCATCTTTTTCTCTTTTATTTTTTGTGCAAACCAAACCACCAAATCCATTTTTATTCTCTTCTTCTTGTTTTAGGTCAATCTTCAAGTGGGTAAGTAAGACTTTTCGTCAATCGCTTTCATTATTTCTTTTACTTTGGCCAATCTAGAATCGTGATTCTCTTATTTTCTCTCTAGGGCGAATCATTGGAAAGGATTTTAAGGACCTTTGTTGAAGCCAACTTTTAAGAAGTGATCTTTCAAAATCATCCAAGGTAAGGATTATTAATTTCGATCGTATAAATTCTTTTAGAATGGATCACTAATTAACTTTATTTTAGGGCGATTTGAGATTAACAAGATAGGTAAGAAAAGAGCAAAGACGGAGTGTTTGAAAGAGAGGAGGCACTGTTTTACCATCAAACTTCAAACGAAGGGTCAGATCGTGGTGAAGAGACTTTCCACCGGGTTGTGGACCCTCCGCTAACGAAGAGCGGTTATTTGAAGTAGTCGTATAACCGAACCACTTTACGTTGGTGGGATATCGTGGTTTTGATCCATCTAGCGAGAAAACCATAAATAACGATTGTTCGAGAACCGAGGGTAAGGATTTAGATCTCTCGTCAATAAGTATAATTTTATTAGTAATAGTGTATACTAACCAAGTGTGATGATTAACTAGGTGTTGACGAGCGAGAGAGTATCATTCTCACTGTCATAAGGTGTGTAACCTTACAATAAAAACTCATAGATCTATTTTTATATGTGATTTTATGACAATGTGTTTAATAATGATTTTTGGATACCATTCAGTGGTATATGATATTCAGGTATGTTTACCCCAATATTTCGTTAATTTTTCTATATGCATAAAATGTGAAATAAGTATGATTATATTATGATTTTGGGGTAAATAGCATGAAAACTAAATGATATGTATGTGCATGGGCATATGGGTATATTTGATGAAGGGAAGTATTCGGTGGTTTTACCACATTAGGTGACTACGGTCACATATTTGAAATCCGGTGACTTCGGTCACATATGTGAATCTGGTGACTTCGGTCACATATTTGAAACTTGGTGACTTTGGTCACAATTTTGTCTGGTGGCCTTGCCACGAAATTTATAAGGGCGATGTGCATGTTGACTGCAGCAACTGCCTTTGATGGTGTGTAGCGGATGGAGGGTCGATTTAGTAATCCCCACGGTGTGTTGGTTGGTACAGGTGGTGTGTAGCGGATGGATATTTAGGTGGGCCGGGTTTGCATTTCATTATATGTACATATCCATGTTAAGTTAAATGACTAATATATAATCTGCTATGAAAATGGGCTTTTAAGCTAAATATGAGCTAAATGGGCCTATGGCCATATGTGTAATTTTGGGCTTTAAGGCATATGATTAATGGGCTTTTTAATGTATGTGTTACACATTGAGTTTATAACTCACCCATTTTGTAGGATAACTTTTCAGATGATTCAGAAAAGTGCGATGGATCGGGTCGGCAAGTACTCCGTGGTGACCAATGCTCATATCAAGTATTTTGAAGATTTTTCCAATTTAAACTTATTAAATTTCACTACTTAGACTATATTATGGGTTTGCTATTTTTGTAATAAGGCCACTATAAACTATTTTAATTTTTGTGTTTGGACTTTTATTTTGCCATGGACAAATATCTATTAAATAACTAAATGGTTTTTCGATAAATAATTTAAAAAATGTTTTTGTCACTAATATATATATGTTTTAAAGTAATTTCCTTAAATTTGGTTTTCTTTTAATTTATTAATTCCTTCTAAAAAATAACGTTTTAAAAGACAAAAATTTACTTTACAAAATTTGATTTCAACCTAAAATATTAAGTTAACTGCTTTTCTACAAAATCATCAAGTTTTTCTTAAATAAAACGAGAATTTGCTAAAGTTAGATTCGAGGAACATATCAAATTCGGTTAGGCTTTTTGGGCCGGGTTTGGGGTGTTTCAACTTGGTATAGAGTACCGGCAGTTGAATAAGCTGACCATCAAGAACAAGTATCCTTTGCCAAGGATCGACGACTTGTTCGATCAGCTTAAGGGAGCTGCAGTATTCTCAAAGGTTGATCTAAGGTCGGGGTATCATCAGCTTAGGGTGAAAGAAGCGGATATCCATAAGACGGCTTTCTGAACTAGATATGGGCATTATGAATTTCTAGTAATGCCATTCGGATTGATTTAACTCCCAAATTGCGTTCATGGATATGATGAACCGAATTTTCCAACCCTACTTGGATCAGTTCGTAGTGGTATTCATAGATGACATCTTGGTGTATTCTAAGTCTGAAATGGAACATGATGAGCATCTCGGATTGTGTTGCGAGTTTTAAGGGAGAAGAAACTTTATGCCAAATTCAGCAAGTGTGAATTTTGGCTGAAAGAGGTTGCGTTTTTAGGCCATGTGGGGTCGGCAGAAGGGATAAGGGTGGATCCTCGGAAGATTGAGGCTGTGCTAGATTGGAAACCACTTAAGTCTCAGAATCGAGGTTCAGAGTTTCTTGGGGTTAGAGCTATTACGTAAGATTTGTTGAAGGATTTTCTTCGATAGCTACACCTTTAACGAAATTGCTGAGAAAGGAAGTACCTTTTGTGTGGGCTGATAAGCAACAAGAGAGTTTTGAGAAGCTCAAGAAGGTTTTGTTGAAGCTTCAGCTTTGATTCAAACTGAGGGTGAAAGGATTTTGTCGTGTATTGTGACGCTTCTCACGGGATTAGGATGTGTTTGATGCAAGATGGGAAGGTAGTTGCGTATGCGTCTCGTGAGTTAAGACCTCACGAGGTTAATTACCCGACGCATGATTTGGAATTGGCAGCTGTAGTCTTTGCTCTTAAAGTTTGGAGACATTACTTATACGGGGAAAAGTCAGTGATATACACGGACCATAAAAGTTTGAAATATCTACTAACTCAGAAAGAACTGAATTTGAGGCAGCGAAGGTGAATAGAGTTGTTGAAAGACTACGACTGTTTTATCAAGTACCACTCGGGCAAGGCAAATATGGTGGCAGACGCTCTAAGTCAGAAAGTGGTATCAGATTTAAGGGCGATGTTTGCACATCTTAGTCTTTACGATGACGGGAGCTTGTTGGCAGAATTGCAAGTTAAACCGACATGGTTGAGTCAAGTGAAAGAGAGGCGCTTGATAGACGATGATCCGAGTGCAAAACTTCTAAGAAAGTGTGAGTGGAGAATTGGAAAATTTTGGTATTAACCGTGATGGGTTATTTTGTTTCAAAGGTAAAGTCTATATGCCGAGGGATCGTGAATTGAGGCAAAAGATTCTTCAGAGTCGATAGTAGCCCTTATGCTATGCATCCCGGAGGAAGTAAGTTATACCAAGATTTGCGAGATCAATTTTGGTGGCCCGGTCTTAAGCGAGAAGTTACTGAGTATGTAGGAAAGTACTTAACGTGTCGACAAGTCAAGGCTGAACATCAAGTACCTTCGGGATTGCTTTAGTCGATAAAGATTCCACAATGGAAGTGGGAGAGAATCACCATGGACTTTGTTAGTGGGCTTCCTCTTACGTCTACTAAGAAAGACTCGATTTGGGTGATAGTGGACCGATTGACAAAATTTGCACATTTTATCCCGATTCGGGTTGATTACTCTTGCGTAAATTGGCGAAGTTATATGTGGTGAGATTGTGAGATTGCATGGAGTGCCGTTGTCGATTATTTGGATAGGATCCAAGTTTACGCCTCGATTTTGGAAAGCATTGCATCGGGCTTTGGGCATCGATTGACTTCAAGATGGCATTTCATCCTTAGTCGGACGATCAATCTGAACGAGTAATCCAAATCTTAGAAGATATGTTAAGGGGATGTGTGATAGATTTCAAGGGAAGTTGGGAGGAATTCTTATCATTAGCAGAATTTGCGTACAACAATAGTTACCAAGCCAGTATTCGGATGGCACCATATGAAGCACTATATGGACGGAAGTGTCGCACTCCTATGTGTTGGACAGAATTAGGGGAACGTCAGATTTTGGGTCCAGAAATAGTGGCTGAATCCGAAGAAAAGGTTAAGGTAATCTGGGCTCGGTTAAAGGAAGCATCCGACAGGGCAAAAGTCATACGCAGATCTAAAGCGGAAAGAAATAGAGTTCTTGTGGGGACCAAGTTTTCCTAAAGGTTTCACCTTGGAAAAAGGTAATGAGATTTGGTCGCAAAGGAAGTTAAGTCCTGTGTTCATTGGACCTTATCGGTTTTGAAGCGGGTTGGATCTGTGGCATATCGCTTAGAATTACCTTTGAGTTGAAGCAAATGCACGATGTGTTCCATGTTTCAATGTTACGCTGTTACGGCCGATCCATCTCATGTAGTGCCGCTTGAGGAGGTGGAATTAAGACCAGATTTGTCTTATGAAGAGGAGCCAATTCAAATCTCGGAGCGAGATGTAAAAGTTTTACGGAGAAAGTCGGTTCCTCTCATCAAAGTATTATGGCGTAATCATGGATCGAAGAAGCTTCGTGGGAACGGAGGAAGCGATGCGACAAAGAATACCCTCACTTATTCCAGCCAGGAAATTTCGAGGACGAAATTATTTTAAGGGGGTAGAACTGTAACATCCTGATAATTAGGGGTTATGCATCTTACTTAATTAAATGATGTTGTATGCTTAATTATGATTGAGTATGTTTTGGAAGTTATTTTTGAACTTCATTAATTAAGTGAATGCTTAGTGGAACTTTTATTTTCTAATAATTAAGATGGAGCTAAGCATGTTAGGCTTTAAGAAATAATGACAAGAGGTTTTAAGCATAAGATGAGTAATTGGCAAGGTGGTTAGGATGCATGGATGAGTGCTTGAGGGAGAGGTTGAATCCCTAGCTAGCAAATGGGAGGATTTTATTTTGTTTCCTTCCTATAGTGTTGGCCAAGACCCTTCTAGAATGGATGAGCATTCTTTTAATTTTGGCTATTTGACCATATGAAAAGGCAAGCTAAAGACTTATGGCATGGAATCAAGATAGGATGATAAGATGGGGGACAAAAGGCTTGATATATGGGCAATGTTTTGAAACTTGTTCATGGTCATTTGACCATGAACCTAGTCGGTTTTAGGGCTAAAGAGGGTGGTTAATGGTGATAGCAATCTTAGGGTTGATGGGGAAGAATTAAGGAGGAAAAAAAGGGGATTGTGTAGGCTATTGTGTTGGCCGAATTTTTGTATGGGATTAGGGAGGTTTTAGTTGACCAAAAGGTTGTCATTTGTGCATTTTTCCTTTGTCCAATATTTTTCCTTTGACCAAAAGTTTGCTTTGTTTTGGCCTTTGCATTTTTGACTAAATAGGTACTTTTATTTCTTCTTTTCCTCTCAAATTTTTATCTTCTGTTGATACCAAAATATTGTCACTTTTGAGGACACTTATCCTTTTCTTCCTCTCTAGTGCCGAATTCATCTTTCACCAAAAGCATTCTCTCCCATTTTCTTTTTCTTTTTCATTCTATTTCTCTCTTCTCTTTTCATCTCATAGCCGAAACTATCCTATAATCTTTTCACCATTTTTCTTCAATTTCTCCCTCTTGGCCGAATGCACATTGGTCCCTAAACACATCTCTTTTCTTTTGAGAATCAACATCATCATCATCTTCTTCTTTTGCCAACCGAATCTTATACTATTTCGATTTCCTTTCTCCTTTTCTTTCTTTGAAAACCGAAACTATTTTAGCCATAAATCACCATCTTTTTCTCTTTTCTTTTTTGTGCAAACCGAAACCACCAAATCCATTTTTATTCTCTTCTTCTTGTTTTAGGCCGAATCTTCAAGTGGGTAAGTAAGACTTTTCGTCAATCGTTTTCATTATTTCTTTTTACTTTGGCCAATCTAGAATCGTGATTCTCTTATTTTCTCTCCTAGGCCGAATCCTTGGAAAGGATTTTTAAGGATCTTTGTTGAAGCCAACTTTTAAGAAGTGATCTTTCGAAATCATCCAAGGTAAGGATTATTAATTTCGATCGTATAAAT
This sequence comes from Gossypium rotundifolium, assembly GCA_025506655.1. Taxonomy (NCBI): domain Eukaryota; kingdom Viridiplantae; phylum Streptophyta; class Magnoliopsida; order Malvales; family Malvaceae; genus Gossypium; species Gossypium rotundifolium. The sequence goes on from CP106725.1 coordinate 47,686,778, forward strand.
TCTTTTAGAATGGATCACTAATTACCTTTATTTTAGGGTGATTTGAGACTAACAAGATAGGTAAGAAAAGAGCAAGACGGAGTGTTTGGAAGAGAGGAGGCATTGTTTACCATCGAACTTCAAACGAAGAAGGTCAGACGGCAAAGAAGAGACTTTCCACTGGTTGTAGACCCTCCGCTAACGAAGAGCGGTTATTTGAAGTAGTGCGCATAACCGAACCACTTTACGCTGTGGGATATCAGCGGTTTTGATCCATCTAGCGGAGAAAACCACAAATAATGTTGTTCGAGAACCGAGGGTAAGGATTTAGATCTCTCGTCAATAAGTATAATTTTATTAGTAATAGTGTATACTAACCAAGTGTGATGATTAACTAGGTGTTGACGAGCGAGAGAGTATCATTCTCACTGTCATAAGGTGTGTAACCTTACAATAAAAACTCATAGATCTATTTTTATATGTGATTTTATGACAATGTGTTTAATAATGATTTTTGGATACCATTCAATGGTATATGATATTCAGGTATGTTTACCCCAATATTTCGTTAATTTTGCTATATGCATAAAATGTGAAATAAGTATGATTATATTATGATTTTGGGGTAAATAGCATGAAAACTAAATGATATGTATATGCATGGGCATATGGGTATATTTGATGAAGGGGAAGTATTCTGGTGGTTTTACCACATTCCGGTGACTACGGTCACATATTTGAAATCTGGTGACTTCGGTCACATATGTGAATCTGGTGACTTCGGTCACAAATTTGAAATTTGGTGACTTCGGTCACAATTTTGTCGGTGGCCTTGCCACGAAATTTATAAGGGCGATGTGCATGTTGACTGCAGCAACTGCCTTCGATGGTGTGTAGCGGATGGAGGGTCGATTTAGTAATCCCCACGGTGTGTTGGTTGGTACGGGTGGTGTGTAGCGGATGGATATTTAGGTGGGCCGGGTTTGCATTTCATTATATGTACATATCCATGTTAAGTTAAATGACTAATATATATTCTGCTATGAAAATGGGCTTTTAAGCTAAATATGAGCTAAATGGGCCTATGGCCATATGTGTAATTTTTGGGCTTTAAGGCATATGATTAATGGGCTTTTTAATGTATGTGTTACACATTGAGTTTATGACTCACCCATTTTTGTGGGATAACTTTTCAGATGATTCGTAGTGCGATGGATCGGGTCAGCAAGTACTCCGTGGTGGCCAATGCTCATATCAAGTATTTTGAAGATTTTTCCAATTTAAACTTATTAAATTTCACTACTTAGACTTTATTATGGGTTTGCTATTTTTGTAATAAGGCCACTATAAACTGTTTTAATTTTTGTGTTTGGACTTTTATTTTGCCATGGACAAATATCTATTAAATAACTAAATGGTTTTTTGATAAATAATTTAAAAATGTTTTTGTCACTAATATATATATGTTTTAAAGTAATTTCCTTAAATTTGGTTTTCTTTTAATTTATTAATTCCTTCTAAAAAAAATAACGTTTTAAAAGACATAAATTTACTTTACAAAATTTGATTTCAACCTAAAATATTAAGTTAATCTGTTTTCTACAAAATCATCAAGTTTTTCTTAAATAAAACGAGAATTTGCTAAAGTTAGATTCGAGGAACATATCAAATCCGGTTAGGCTTTTTGGGTCGGGTTTGGGGTGTTTCACTGTATATCAAATCAATGAGGTGGTCTTGACATGTATAATTAAAGCAAGTTCTAGAATAACAAATCAATATTGACACACTCATAATAAAAAAAAGTGAGCAAGAAAAGAATATATGCTCTAAAAGGCTCAAAATCTCACAAAAATTATGGGTTTTTGATATCAACTTTGTAAATTTCAAATTTCAAGGTAATATTCAAACTTAGGTCAACAACCTAGATAAATTTTTTTTTATTCTGAAAAATAGACTTATCATTCTTGATTCTCTAGTATCTTGAAGTTTAAATTGTCAATGCACAATTAACTATGACTTAATCTAAAACATATCAATAAAAATCATAAATCAATGAAATTTCATTCTAATTAGTGATATGAGAAAATTACTTAAGATAAGATATCATTCAGGGATTTGAGAATAATGCAAAAAGTTAAGAACTTTTCTAAATAAATTTCACCCCGACATTTAAGATGTACATTGCCCTCAATGTACAAAGATAAATATTCACAATATAGTAAGACAATCAAAAGAGAGGGAGAGAAGTGAAACTTCCTTAATTTTTAGATGGATTCCTTGAGTTGGAAGTGCAAAAACTGATTTGGAGGTGAAAGATAAGTAGGAGGAGGCGTGGCTGGTGGTGATACGGTGGCCGCCCATAATTTCTACGTTAGATGAAGAAATTGGGAGGCTTGTTAAGAATTAGCCAGGAAATAATAAGAATAAATCAAAATATACTAATTATATATTTAAAGAAAAGAAAAATAAAAAGAAAGAGTGTAAAAAGTGAAATAAGACTAAAAGAAGAGATTAATGGACTGAAAAGTCCTTATTGTTAGATGGATCTTGAGGTAGGTGTGATTTCTAAGGCCGTGGTGTGTGATTCCCAAGCAGCCTGAAGAACCTAAAACCAAGAAACTAAAAGAAAATAAACTAAATTTAGTATAAGAGATATAAAGATAAGGAAAATAAAGGAGAAGAGAAAAGAAAAGGAAAGATTAAATGGACTCAAAGGTCTTTTTCCTATCAAGTTAGTGAAGCGACCGGCATGAACTTATGTAGATCGGTCTCACACAAGGCAGCCGTGTTAAGATCCTTCAGCTTCTTTGACATTGATAAGGTGTAGATCAAAAAGATTGAATAATGAAGAAGGAGGAAAATGAAAATGGAGGGGAGTGTAGAGGTTATAGAAGAAGGGGAGTGGGGAGTGGGAGAGAAGGGGAAGCGGTGTTTAAATAAAAATTTCAGCTCTGGTACGTCCCCATGCACGGGTATCATGGGCGTGTCTGGTCACATGGCCATATCGCACAGTCATGCAGCGGTTCATTCGCTTCTTCCACGTCTGTGTGCAGGTCGCCACGTCTGTGTTGTTAAAACAGTGTCAGCCACGGCTGCTGATCGTTGCAAAATAGTCTAGTTTTAATATTTATAAAAGAGTGATAGAACCAGTAGACTGACTGTCACAACGATAGAGGCAAGCGCATCTATCAAACAGTAGTATAGCTCAGGCACGAATATCTTATCGAACCCAAGGAACCTAAAAGTACTACTACTCACTTTATTTCTATTATTTAGCCTAAAATATGGAGTGATTGGTTTATTAATCTAAAACAAATGAAATACTTAAACTTAAATGCAAAGACAAAAGAACGAAACTTTGGGAAAAGACTTTGAAGAAAACTCAATTGATAAAGACGATACCTTCGGGAAGAATCCACCTATGACTTCACTTATTATCTACCTTTTCAATTTATATGATTTCTTTACTTAGCTTGATCCGTGAGACTCCCTAACCTATATTAAACCCTCTCTCGAAGCGTATAACGTCTAACCTTAGGTTAATTAGTGGAGCTCTCGTTCTATTATAATAACCCCCTAAGGAAGCAGTAAATCGATCAATGGACTCCCATATTAGGTTTCACCCTAATCCAGTAAAATCTCGTAACCTTATCTCTAGGCGCCCGATCAACTCTGCTTAATTATGCTAGATCTACTCTTAGGCAGGGACTATTCCTCCTCCACCTAAGACATGAAAAGAAAGGATTAAGAGCACCTTTTTACATAAATCGAGGATAAATTCATCCAAAAGCATACTAAATGTGGGATTAAAATATGTTACTTTTACGGTTTATCAAATACCCCCACACTTAAGCTTTTGCTTGTCCTCAAACAAATTTCCTAACTTACAATTAAAACGAACTTTCCATAATTCATAATTCCTATTAATAATGCCTCATCATAATTCATAGATAATTTATACATGGATAATTTAATTCAAAGAGCCCTAAAGTTTCAAACGAGATAAGTCATGATTTTGTAGCATGAAAACATAGGTGTCTCCCCTTATCTATGTAATTTCCTTTAATTCAAACCGACAAGGATTGACATCCTCACAGAAGATTCACTCAAATCACTCGAAGTGTTTAAGGTTCAAGAAATAAGCACTCTAAGTCGAACCTGAAAAGTTAATCCCATAGGCTTGCATGAAGACCAAATCTCCACCACTGTATATGAGATGATACACAAATCAAAAGGTCTTTAATGATGGTTGTAACGGGGCTAGGGTTAAAGGTGTGGATACAGGCTGAATTAGTGGTTATAATCGAGACTGACTTGACAAATTACCTAACTAGAAACATTGAACTAAATATGAATATTGACTTTGAATGAAAACTAATAATATCACTATTGATAATTACTCTATAGTAAGGAGTGTTTTGATAATACTTTAATACGAACTTTTTCAACAATTGGAGTTTAAATGCTCTAAGCTCTTTTATATACTACTAATAATGAATACATACTTAAAATTTTTTTTATTTTTTTTAAGAACAAACTAAAATAAACATAATAGAAGGAACTTTGGTGATTGAAATAACCTAATTCGGCGATTGATCAAATCAATTCTCGATAAAGGGGTAGTCAAAGGAATGTTGATAACAAATACAAAGGGATTATGGGTTAATATTAGTGGGTGAGTCAATAAAAAGGTTGTTAGGATTCAATGGGGTTCACTAGGGGTTATTTATGTGGGTAGGCTTTTTAGTGGAGTGAATGGGTTAAGACCTAGGTGCCTTTATCATCTCAGTGTATCAAATCACTAATGTGGTCTCGACATATATAAACGAGGCAAGTTCTAGAATAACAGTTCAAAGTTGACACACTCATAATAAATTAAAGTGAGTACGAAAAAGAATATATGCTCTATAAGGCTCAAAATCTCACAAAAAATTATGGGTGTTTTGACATCAATCCTTATAATTTTTGGACTTCAAGGTGATACACAAATTTAGTTCAACGACCCATCAATTTTATTTTTTTAGAAAGTAGGCTTATCATGCTCGATTCTTTAGTATTCTTCAAATTTAATCATCAATGTGCGATTAACTATGACTTACTCTAAAACATATCAATAAAAATCATAAATCATTAGAAATTTCACCCTAATTAATAATATGAGAAAAATACTTAAGATCAAGATACTTAAGATCAAGAATAAATACCAGGGTTTTGAGAATTATGCAAAAAGTTAGGCACTATTACCCCCACACTTAAGATGTACATTTCCCTCAATGTACAAAGATAAATAATAAAATTTATGTGCCAAATCAAAAAGAGAAGTGGGGAAAGTAATACTCCCTAAAATCTAGATGATCCTTGGCGTCGGTGATGGTGTTTTCTATGGGCCTGGTGGAGTGGCTGCCGAGAAGTAATTTGCTAGATGAAGAAATTGGGTAGCCTGCGAAGACATAGCCAAGAGATCTCGAGAAATAATCATGTTATAGTAATAATATATTTAAAGACTAAGAAAATAAAGAGAAGGAGACTAAGAAGAAAACTAAAATTTAAAGAAAAGTCTAATGGACTAAGAAGTCCTTGTTAGTAGGTGGTTCGTGGTGTGCGTATGATTTCTAAGGCTGCGGGTTGTTAGTGATGGTGGAAGTGGCGTGATTCCCTAGCAGCCTTTAGAACAGAAAACCAAGAAACTAATATGAAATAAATTAAATTAAGCAGAAAAGAAGTATAGATAAGGAAAACAAAGGAGATAAGAAAAGAAAAATAGAAAACACCACGCCCGTGTACCGAGGGTGTGTCCATTCACATGGCTGCCTAGCACGGCCGAGGCTAATGGCGTGTTGCTTCTTACACGCCCGCTTCTTAGTTAGCCACGCCCATTTCGAGAATGGCAGTATCCACACATGGTTCAAAGGCACTCTCGTGCTTATTTTGTCAGCACCCGTGCTTCAGGGTGGTTGGACTCGTGATGTCGGGGAGTGGTTGGACTGACTTGCACGGCCCTGCTCTTATTAGTGTGGCAGTTTCGGTGGTCCACACGGCTACAGAAACGGCCGTGTGGTCTGGAAATATGCACTTTTGTGTTAGTTTCCAACTAAGTACTTAGGAAAGAAAGATGGAAAGAAAAGAAACTGAAAACAAATTTGAAAATAAATAGTGTTAATGTTCAGGTTGCCTCCCAAGAAGCGCTCGTATATAGTCTTAAGCTAGACTGTCCTCATGTTTGAAAATTTCAGGGAGGTTTAAAGGTTTGAATATCTTCCCTCATGCTTGTGATTTTATTTTCATGATAAAGTTGGAGTCGAGAAGCATTTACCTTGAATTTATCGAATTTTGGGTTACTTACCTAGATTGTGTTGTGGGGAAAGATTTCGTGTACCTTGGGAAGAATTTCTCCCTTTGCCCTCAAGTTTGTTGAAGCGATGTGAAGACCAGCTTTGTTTAACAGCACCTGGTCTCCTATTTTAAAGTGATTTGATGTTCTTATGAGCTCTTCTGGTGGTTCCTTAGGTTTTACTTCGTGTGGATTTGGCTTTTCTTTGGTGTGTATCTTCTGCTCTTCTAAATTGTTGGTCTTTGGTTTTGTTTTTGGTGTGATTCTTCTTCATCATCCGTGGTTCTGGCTGAGTCGAGAGCTTGAAGATTGATTGATTCATCTCCCACACGAAGTATAAGTTCTCCTGTGGCAACATTAATTTTAGTTCTAGCAGTTGCTAGGAAAGGTCTTCCTAGAATTAAAGGGGTCAAACTTTCCTCATCCATGTCTAAAACAACAAAATCTACTGAGAAAACAAATTTATCGATTTTTACTAAAACGTCTTCAATAATGCCCCTAGGAATTCTAACAATTTTATCAGCTAGTTGAATACTCATCCTTGTTTGCTTGGGCTTCCCTAGACCTAGTCGTTTAAACAGTGCATAAGGCATGACATTTATAGTTGCCCCTAATCAGCTAACGCATTATCAATAATCAAACTACCAATTAAACATGGAATAGTAAAACTCCCTGGATCTTTTAGTTTCTGTGGTAGTCTGTTCTGTAACATTGCTGAGCATGTTGCGTTTAATTCCACATGGTGCTCTTCATCTATTTTTCATTTGTTTGTTAAGAGTTGTCTTAAGAATTTCCTTGCATCGGGCATCTGAAAAGGAGCTTCAAGAAGAGTTAAGTTAATGTGTAATTTCTTTAGAAGTTTTAAAAACTTACCAAATTGTTTTTTTGAATCATCTCTTTTGAATGCTTCGGGATAAGGTATTCGAGGGTGGTACTCTTTAATTACCGATTTTTCTTGTGCTACCCCTATTTTACCTATTTCTTCCTTGGTTTCTTGTACTGGGGTGGGCTTGTCTACCTTTGTATCCTCTTGAGATGTGATGCCTTGTATCTATTCTTTTGGATTTATTTCTATGTTGCTTGGTAGACGTCCTTGTTGACGTTCTGAAACAAGCTTTGTGAGTTGTTCCACTGACCTAGTGATTTCCCCGACTTGTTCCTTCATTTTTTTGATAGATATTCCTTGGTTATCAAGCATTGTATCAGTTCTTTGGAGACGGGCATCTGTGTCTACCATGAACTTTTTCAACATCTTTTCAAGACTCGGCTTCTTTTCCCGTGGATAAGGTTGATTTTAGTAATTTGGAAGAGGTTGCTGCCTTTGATTTCCTTGTCCTCCCCACGAAAAATTTGGCTGGTTCTTCCAACCTGGATTGTAAGTTTTACTATAAGGATTATTATTAGATATGAAATTGTTACCTATATAGTTTGTCTACTCATTTTCTGCTCCTGGTTGGTAAGGTGGGTACTCAGAATTTGCCTCATTCCCGCTCGCTTCACATTTTATGACTGGATGTACCTATGAAGAACATAAATTATCAAGCTTTTTATTCATTAACTCAATTTGTGTTGACAACATTGTCACTGCGTCTATGTTAAAAACTCTGGCTGATTTTGTCAGTTTAGCCCTTGTAATTTGCCATTGATAGGTGTTCAACGACATCTCCTCAATAAAATCGTAAGCCACTTTAGGAGTTTTATTATTCAGAGTTCTACTGGTTGATGAATCAATCGTTTTCCTTGTTGGAGAATTCACACCATTGTAAAAAGATTAGACTTGAAGCCACGTAGGTAATCCGTGGTGTGGGCATCTCCTTAGGAGATCCTTATATCTTTCCCATGCATTGTATAATGTTTCTGCGTCATTCTGCACAAAAGAACATATATCATTCCTAAATTTGGCCATTTTGGCTGGTGGAAAATATTTTAAAAGAAATTTTTCAGTTATTTGATCCCATGTGGTGATTGACCCTCATGGTAACGAGTTCAACCACTGCTTTGCTTTATTCCTTAATGAAAAAGGAAATAACCGAAGACGTATGACATCGTCAGAAACGCCATTTATTTTGAAGGTATCACAAAATTCTAAAAAAATAGATATATGAGTGTTTGGATCTTCATCCTGCAAACCATCAAATTGAACAAATTGTTGAATCATTTGTATTGTGTTAGGCTTTAATTCAAAATTATTAGCAGCTATAGCGGGCCTAACAATACTAGATTCTGCTCCTGTTAAATTAGGTTTAGCATAATCATACATAGCAAGTGGAGAATTCTGTTCTTGCACATTTGGCAGTGGATTGTTTTCGTCCATCCTTTCAGTAGGATTGGATCCTTGTTGTTCTCCTCTTTGATAGTCTAGGGCTCGTCTAATTTCTCTACGATTTATGCGAGTGATAGCTTCAATGTCACTTTCATATTCTAATGGTCCTCTCGGATTTCTTCTAGTCATAAACTAGATGTACCTGCTATGAAAAGAAAGGAAGAATTTTAGAAAAATAAAAATATATGTATAAAAATAAGAGAAATTTAAAAATAAAAATAATGGCTAAAGTAATAGAAATAGAGTTTTCTTAATATTTTATTCGTTCCCCAGCAACGGCGCCAAAAACTTGATCGCTACAAAACAGTCTAGTTTTAATATTTATAAAAGAGTGATCGAACCTGCAGACTACCTGCGACAACGATAGAGGCAAGTGCACCTATCAAACAGTAGTATAGCTCAGGCAAGAATATCTTATCGAACCCAAGGAACCTAAAAGTACTACTACTCACTTGCTTTCTATTATTTAACCTAAAATATGGAGTGATTGGTTTATTAATCTAAAACAAATGAAATACTTAAACTTAAATGCAAAGACAAAAGAACGAAACTTTGGGAAAAGACTTTGAAGAAAACTCAATTGATAAAGACGATACCTTCGGGAAGAATCCACTTATGACTTCACTTATTATCTACCTTTTCAATTCATATGATTTCTTTACTTAGCTTGATCCGTGAGACTTCCTAACCTATATTAAACCTTCTCTCAAAGCGAATAACGTCTAACCTTAGGTTAATTAGTGGAACTCTCGTTCTCTTATAATAACCCCCTAAGAAAGCAGTAAATTGATCAATGGACTCCCATATTAGGTTTCACCCTAATCCGACAAAATCTTGTAACCCTATCTCTAGGCACCCGATCAACTCCGCTTAATTATGCTAGATCTACTCTTAGCGTGGTCTATTCCTCCTCCACCTAAGCACATCGATAAATTTAAGCAACATAATTAAGAACAAACTAAGTATTTATCATATAAACCGAAAGAATTAAATAACAAAATCCATCATAGGTTTCATCCCTTCAGTATCTCGAGGGTTTAGTTCATAACTAAACAAGAAAACATCTCAAGAGAAAAGATAAAACAAAACATAAGAAATCCCTAAAACCCTGAAGGAATTGAAGAGGAGATCCTCCGTCTTGAGTAGAACTCTGACTCTTTGAGATGGATCAATTGGCTATCTTCGAGACAATCCCTAAATCAGAAAGGCTTGGCAGAAAACTCTGCTCAATGATCGACCCCTTGAATAGCCGCCTTGGGGTGCTTTTATAGCCTTTTGGGATGCTTTACTTGTCTCCTAAGTACTCATAATTCAGGTACAATTCGTCCTAGGTGTTTGAGTAGACTTAGGATTGCGTTTCTTGGGCTCCAAGCATCCTATTCCGAGTGAAATTGCTCTTTCCCGCGGCAGGGGCACGGCTATGGCACGCCCATAAAAATTGAGGCTCAGCCCGTGTCTCTATTCTGTTGATTTAGGCACGGTCGTGGCACGCCCGTGCAAGTCGAGGGATAGGCCGTGCTTCGTGTTTGTCGACTAAGGCACAGCCATGGAAATTGGGGATAGGCCGTGTTAGGCTTTTTGTCACCGAGACACAGTCATGTAAATTGGTGATAGGCCGTGTTCTAGGTGGATAGCAAGGCACGGTCGCGTGGAATAAAGCCCAGGCCATGTCAACTTCTTGGGTTGGCTTAATTTGGTCCGTTTAGGCCCGTTTTATGTTCTTTTTATCATTAGGTGTTCTCTTGAGTATAATACATGAAAAGAAAGGAATAAGAGCACCTTTTTACATAAATCGAGGATAAATTCATGCAAAAGCATACTAAATGTGGGATTAAAATATGTTACTTTTACGGTTTATCAGCTGCGTCGCACGGCCGTGGTGTTTAGTCAGAGTATGTGGCTTGAAGATATTTTTTGTCCTGTTTTGTACTATCTCTACCATGCCAGTACGAAAATCCGTAGTGTCCACACAGCCACAGCCACGGCCGTGTGCAAGGCCGTGTGGTATGGAAATCTACACTTTGGTTAGTTTATAGTGAGGTGCTAGAAAGGAAAAAATAAAAGTAAAAATAAAAATGTAAAAATTAATGGGGTTAGTGCTCGGGTTGCCTCCCGAGAAGTGCTCATTTAAAGTCTTAAGCTAGACTTACCTCTCACTCGCATAATCATGGTGGTTTGAGGAGTGAAAAATCCTTTCTCATGCTATCAATTTTATTATCAGTATATAATTCGAGTCGATTAGCGTTTACTTTAAAAGTACCGAATATAGTATTGCTTACCTGAACTGTCCTGTATGGGAAGACATTAAGTACCTTAAAAGGGATCTCTTCATTTGTCTTAAGGTCTAAAGTGGCGACTCGAGGGTCTATTTTATCTAACAGTACCTGATCTCCTATTTTGAAGAGATTTGATGCTCCTATAAGCTCGTCTGGGGGTTCCTTCGATTTCACTTCATGTGGTTTTGATTCCTCCTTGAAATGTGCCTTCCACTCGTCTAATTCATCAATCTGAAGCCTTTGTTCCTCATAAGTTATTTCTTCTTTAGTGATACGAGGTCTAAGATCTAGCTCAGTTGTGTAATTCTGTGGTGCTTCCTGTAAAGAAAGTTGAACCAAATGATTATCAATAGAATTTACGTTCTCACCTTTATCACTCGTTGTCCTAACTGAGTCGAGAGCTTGAAGCCTGATTGATTCGTCACCTACACGAAGTGTGAGTTCACCTATACCAACATCAATTTTAGCTCTGGCAGTTGCTAAAAAGGGTCTTCCTAAGATTAAGGGGATACTATTGTCCTCATCCATGTCTAAAACAACAAAGTCTACAGGGAATGTGAATCTGTCAATTTTAACTAATACATCTTCAATTATACCTCTAGGAATTTGAATAGTCTTATCAACTAATTGAATACTCATCCTAGTTTTTTTTGGGTTTCCCTAGACCTAGCCATTTAAACATTTTATAAGGCATAATATTGATGCTTGCCCCTAAATCAGCTAAAGCATTATCAATAGATAAACTACCAATTAAACATGGAATTGTAAAACTCCCTGAATCTTTTAATTTTTTACGGTAGTTTATTTTGCAACATTGCTGAGCATACTGCATTTAGTTCCACATGTGATTCCTTGTCTAACTTTCGGTTGTTTGTCAAAAGCTCTTTTAAAAATTTCCTTGAATCTGGCATCTGCGAAAGAGCTTCAAGAAACGGTAAATTAATATGTAATTTCTTTAAAAGTTTAAGAAACTTAACAAACTGTTCACCTGTACTGTCTTTCTTCATCGCATTTGGGTATGGTATTTGATGTTGGTATTCTTTAATTATTGATTTTGGTTTTTCTTGGCTTACCTCAACCTTACCTTTACTTACCACAGGTTCTTGCCTTGGCTCAGATTCAGATTCCACTAACCCTTCACTGTCATGAGCTGTTATGGCTTGAAGTTCCTCCTTTGGGTTAGTCTCAATGTTACTTGGCAAGCTACCTTGTGGCCATTCGGAGATCAGCTTAGCAAGTTGCCCTAACTGGTTCTCGATCCCTTGAATCAATGCTTGTTGATTTTAAGTGTTGTTTTGGTGTTTTAGAAACGTGTTTCTGACACCGATATGAATTTTGTCAGCATCTCCTCAAGCTTTAGCTTCTTTTCTTGTGGGTAAGGCTGTTGTTGGAAATTTGGAGGGGGTTGTTTTCTCTGATTTCCTTGAGCACCCTATAAGAAATTGGGATGGTTCCTCCAACCTAGATTATAAGTATTACTATAAGGGTTATTTTGAGATCTAAAATTGTTACCCGTATAGTTTATCTATTTACTTTTCATGCCAAGATTGTAGGGTGGGTACTCATGATTCACCACACCTCCTAAGTTTGAATCATATTGCATTACTAGGTGTACCTGCGAGGAACCACACAAACCATTAATCTTTTTATTTAACATCTTTACCTGATTTGATAGCATGGTGACGCGTCGAGGTTGAAAACTCTGGCTGTTTTTGTTGGCCTTGTCCTTGTAACTTGCCATTGATAGTTGTTCAGTGACATCTCCTATATAAACTCATAGGCCGCCTCAGGAGTTTTGTTATTCAGGGTTCCGCCGGTTGCTGTATCAATCAGTTGTCTCGTTGAAGGGTTCACACCATTGTAAAAAGTTTGAATCTATAGCTATAAGGGTAATCCATGCTGTGGGCACCTTCTCAATAGATCCTTGTATCTCTCCCATGAATCGTATAGTGTTTCTAGATCTATCTGCACAAAAGAAGAGATATTATTCCTTAATTTGGCTATTTTGGCCGGAAGAAAATATTTTAACAAAAATTTTTTGGTCATTTGATCCCATATAGTGATTGATCCTCGAGGAAAAGAGTTCAACCACTGTTTGGTTTTATTCCTTAATGAAAAGGGAAATAACCAAAGACGAATGGCATCATTAGAAACGCCATTTATTTTGAAGGTATCACAGAATTCTAGAAAATTTACTAAATAAGTATTTGGGTCTTCATCCTACAAACCATCAAATTGAACAAACTGTTGAATCATTTGTATAGTGTTAGGTTTTAGTTCAAAATTATTAGTAGCTATAGGAGGCCTAACAATACTCGATTCAGTCATTGTTAAATTAAGTTTAGCATAATCATACATAGTTCGAGGAGCATGATTTTCAGCCACCTCTTGAGGTAGCGGATTATTCTTAGCCATCTCTTCAATAGTATTAATTCCATCTTCTTGCCCTTCTTGTATGTAGTTTAAGCTTTGCGTTATTTCTCTACGATTTTTGTGAACAATACCTTTGATATCACTATCGTAAATCAGGGATCCTACCGGGTTCCTTATAGTCATAAACTAGAGGTACCTGCTAGGAACAGATAAAAAGAAACTGAAAATTAGAAAAGTAAAAATAAAATTTAATTACAAAAATAAAATATGGCTAAAGTAATAAAAATTGAGTGTTCTTAATATTTCAGTCCCCGGCAATGGCGTTAAAAACTTGATCATGTGTCAGAGTCTTAAAAATTTATATAATGAATGATCTAGCCTAAAAACTAAATGTAACAATGACTTGAGGAAAGTGCACCTATCGAATAGTAGTATAGTTTAGTGGCAAGACCGGATTGTCAAACCCAAAGGAACCAAAAGTACTAATACTAACTTTCTTTTTATTATTTAAACTAAGAATTAAAGGAATTGTTGTTTAACCTAAAATTAACTAACTACAAAGCTAAAGATGCTAAGACAAAGAGAATGAATTGGGGAAATACTTGTGGGAAAAACCAATTGATTGAGACAATACCCGAGGAAGAATACACCTAGACTTTACTTGTTATTTAACTCTGAACCAGACGATTTATTCACTTAACTTGATCCGTAGGATTCTTTAATTTATATTAATACCTCTCTCGAGGCTACTAACGTCTAGCCCTAGGTTGATTAACTGAAATATCTTTCTAATTAAAACCCATAGAATTGCATTAACTCGATTTATGGACTCCCATATTAGGTTTGTCCCTAATCTGGCAGATTTTCGTCATCCTATCTCTAGGGTTGCGATCAACTCCGCTTAACTATGCTAGATCTACTCTTAAACAGGGAATATTCCTCCTCTGCCTAAGCACATCGATACTTGAATCAATATCCTGAAATATCAAAACAAGAATTAAGAACACATAATTAAGAACAAATCAAGTATTTATCATATAGTTCAGAAAACAATAACAAGATTTATCTTAGGTTTCATCCCCCTAAGGTATTTGAGGGGTTTAGTTCATAATCATAAAAGAATACATCTCAGAAGAAAATATAAAATAAAACATAAGAAAAACCCTAAAACCCCTTGAAGGAAATTGAAGGGAAGATCATCCGTCTTGAGTATGATTCCAGCTTTTTGAGATGAATCAACTGCTTTCTTCGAGTGAATCCCACAATTCTGGCTTTTTGGCTTGGCTCCTTGGCTCGCCCCTTTTAGGTTGGCCTCTATGGTGTTTATATAGGCTTTTGTAATGTCTTTCTTTGCTCTAAGTACCCTAATCCATATAAAACTCTTCTTTGCTTCGATAGGGACACGCCCGTGTGGCAAAACCATGTGATTCGGGGCCAGGCCCTGGTCGGATCTGCTAAGGAGGCACGGCCGTGTGTTTCAGGCCCATTTTCTCTATTTTCAGGCCATTTCTCATTCTTTTCATCCTTCGGTGTTCTCCAAAGTATAAAACATGAAATTAAAGGATTAGGAGCACCAAATTCCACAATTTAGGGACTAAATCATCCAAATGTGTGCTAAATGTGGGATTAGTATATGTACATATTATAGTTTATCAAAAGCGTAACCACTCCCGAGCACTCCAAAACCTATATTCGACAAAGCCCAATTTCAATTACTTAATCCAAGTTGTGATGAACAGGAGTTTCCCGAAACTTACCGACAACCTTACCTTTAACAAGAAAGAAGTAGTGTTTTGCAACCAAGAACCCGATTAAAGCCTTCGAGCAGTACCTAAACGTGAGTAAAACGATTCCTCCATTAATCGCTTAATAAAAAATAATGCTAACACTTATAGAAAACCACTTACCAGTTGTGCGTCCTAACTATAGATAATAGACATGGTTGAATGGAAGGAGAATCAAAAATAAGAGAGGGCAAAAATAGTAGAATTTTGACAGCCAAAGGAGTTGGGGAAGGGAAAATGGTAGCCAAAAAGAAAGAGGGGAAAATGAGGAAGGTTAGCCAAAATTTTAAAATAGAGGAAGTAGTTCTGAATAGAAACTGTTAACCCCCAAACTTTTCCCTTAATTCTCTCCCTACTATCAGACTTTTAGTCTAGCATAACCTCTTTGAATGTGCTAGGCAAAAATAATGCCCATGCCGGGATTCAAACATAGTTCACTCAGCATAACCAACACTCCACTTACCCAATAGACCAGCAAGCCCATTCTGCTAATTTCTTACACATTTTAACTTATAAGCCTACCAACCAAAGTTTGGGCTTTATTCATAAAAATACCAAAATTCACCCAAGTTGAGACTTGAACTTGGGACCTGCCAGACACACCGAGAACACATATCCACTAAACCAGACACTCGTTCATGTCAAAATTACCAAAAGCCAAATTTAAAGAAAAACAGGGTGTTACATGGGCGTTGTTATTACTTCAGATTTATCCGATGAGGCATTGAGTGCCAAACTGGTCTGTTGGTTGGATCCGTGAATCTATCTAAGTTCGAGTCTTGTTAATAGGGGTAAATAAATAATAAAGTTCTATATTTGATATTGAAATGACATGGTATGTGAAATTGAAATGAGATATTGGATTGAAAAATGAAATGTGAAATATGTTGTGAACAAATGAAATATATGAGTTCTGTACTCATGAATTAAATATGGAATGGGTTGTGCCATTGTATAAATGCAATGTTGATTGATATTTGGAAAGCTATTTGTATAGCAAGTGATGTGAATTAATATATGTGTTAAAGTCAAATCAAGTATGAAATCATGTAAAGAATTGAGTACAACATGAAATGATGTATTAATATGCATGAAATTGAAATGATGACATCTTGTAATGGTATGCTTAGTTAATAGTGTGACTGGATAATTCAAATTGAGCATTCATGTATTATTATGTCTTTAAATATTCGGATTATAAAAATATTACTGAGTTTTACTCAGCGTACGGTTTTGTTTTTCGTGCACAGGTTAGGTAATTCTCTTTTGATCACCGATTAAACATCCAACAACGATCCTGACCTAAAGTGTGGTGATGTTTACATTTTGTAATGGAATGTACCTAGGATGTCTTAGTTGATAGTTAATTTGTTAATGGATTGTAAATGGAGTTATAAGTATAATGTTGGTTTGAGTTTATAAGTATATGTTTGTGTTCAGAGCCATAATTTAGCATGTTGTTTTGAACCAAGACTTTTTAGGTGTATATGAATTTAAGTTTGCTATTTTAGGTAGTTGTAAGCTAGGCTAAATTGATTAATTTTGGATTGTTTTAAACTTTGATTTGAATGATGCATTGTTGATACGTTTTTTATGATAAAAATGTGGTATCAATAAGTGTACATTGGTTAGGCACCTAAGATGATTTTTTTTTGGCATGTTTGGAGTATGTTTGATCGTATTTCAGATAGGTTAAAATGATTTGTTTTTGAGTTGCTTAATGTCCAAGCAAGTAGGAAATGGTAAACTTATTGTTTAAGGTACATTTTAGGTCCACATGCCCGTGTGCCAGGCATGTAAGGTCATTTCGAGAGTTACATAAGCGTGTGGCTTGGCCGTGCAACTAAAGTCAAAGAGTTACACCGGCACGGACACAGGTTGGGACATGGCCATGTGTCCCTATTTTGAGAGTTACACGGCCTGAGACATGAGCATGTGTCTCAGAAATAATGGTCTCAGGGCCACAAATCTGATGAGTAAGTTCGTAAATATTAAATAATATTTGCGACTCAATTATGGTTTTTAAAAGGTTTTTGATATGGTAATTTATGCTATTCGAATGATTATTTAAGTTCAAGTGGTAAGACCCTAAAGTTAAGTGGTTTTAGAAATGAGGTATCGAGACCTCGTTTCTATAAACCAAGCTGTAAATATTTTTGTGAATATTTACAGAATTTCATTAAGGTGGTATTAAAGTTTCGTTAAAAAATTTTAATGTTTCGATAGTTAATTAAGTAAAAAGGGCTAAATCATAAAAATTGTGAAAATTGAATTCTACTAGCTAATAATGTTAAATAGTTATGAAAAAGTAAATTCATGAACTAATATGGTAAATATACCAATATATAATTGAGTGGGCGGTTGGCTTTGTTTTATTATGAATATATGTGTTTTATTAATTAAAATTAATTAAAATTAAAATAAAAAAACTTCTCAATGTTTGGTCAAAATTTGAAGCCATGGAAGGTTAAAAAGGTAATACATGGTATGTCATTTGGTCCCATTTCTAAAAAATTATGTTTTGAGATCGTTACAACTAGGTCCTGCACTTTGATTTTGAAACTGTTAAAGATTTTGAATGTTTTCATTGATAAATCTTGTGATTTTTTATGTTTAATGATGAAATTGAGATATTAGTTGTTATATAAAAGTATTTTGTTAAGTGATTTTGAATGAATTTGTCGATTAAGGACTAAATTTTTGAATTAATAAAATTACAAGGATTTGATGTGAAATTTTTGTAAATATGAGCTGTATTGGAAGCTATGAACATACGAATAAGCTTAAATTTGGGAAAAAATGGTTAATTTGCATGTTTTAGGCTCAGGGACTAAATTGAATAAAAGTAAAATGTTAGGTGAAATTATGTAAAAATGTCAAAAGGACTAAATTGCATAATGATTGTGTCAAATAGTCGAGTTTTAATATTTATAAAGAGAATGATCGAATCTGTAGACTAACTATGACAACGATTGAGGCAATTGCACCTATCGAACAATAGTATAGTTTAGGCAAGATTATTTTATCGAACCCAAAGGAACCTAAAAGTACTACTACTCACTTTCTTTCTATTATTTAGCCTAAAATATAGAGTGATTGGTTTATTTTATCTAGTTTAACGACTACTAAGCTAAAGACAAAGACAACAAAGAACAAATTGGGAAATAACTCGAAGAAACTCAATTGATTACGATGATACCCTCAGGAAGAATCCACCTATGACTTCTCTTGTTATCTAACTTTTAATTCATATGACTTCTTTACTTAGCTTGATCCGTGAGACTCTCTAACCTATATTAAACCCTCTCTCGAGGTGAATAACGTCTAACTTTAGGTTAATTAGTGGAACTCTCATTATCTTATAATAACCCCCTAAGGAAGCAGTAAATCGATTAATGGACTCCCATATTAGGTTTCACCCTAATCCGGCAAAATCTCGTCACCCTATCTATAGGCGTGTGATCAACTCTGCTTAATTATGATAGATCTACTCTTAGGATGGGTATATTCCTCCTTCACCTAAGTACATCAGATTAAATTAAGAACATAATTAAGAACAAACTAAGTACTCATCATATAATTTAGAAATCAAATAACAAAATCCATCATAGGTTTCATCCCTTCAGGTATCTGAAGGGTTTAGTTCCTAACAAAATAAGAAAACATCTCAAGAGAAAAGATAAAACAAAACATAAGAAATCCCTAAAACCCCTAGAAGGAATTGAAGAGGAGATTGAGTAGAACTCCGGCTTCTTAAGATGGATCAACTGGCTATCTTCGAGTAATTCTCAGAATAAAAGCTCGCGTAAAACTCGCCTAAAACTTTGATCATTGTTTGACTTCGCCGAACTCCCCTTTTTAGTTGCTACCTTGGGTGTTTATATAGGTTTTGAGATGCTTTACTTGGCTCCTAAGTATCCTAATTCAAGTAGATTTCCTCCTAGGATGTTTAAGTAGACTTAGGAATGTGTTTCTTTGCCTCCAAGCATCCAAATCCAAGTGAAATTGCTCTTTCTCGCAGCAGGGGCATGGCCATGGTACACGCCCGTGTAAATCGTCTTCAGGCCATGTCTTGATTCTTTCGATTGGGGAATGGCCGTGTAAATCATGGCATGGCCGTGTGAAGTAATTTGACGAGGCACAGTCATGTGGCTTGAAGTCCAGGCCGTGTCGATTTCCTCTTTGGCCCAAATTGGCCCTTTTTAAGCCCGTTTCTTGTTCTTTTCATCCTTGGGTGCTTTCTTGAGTATAAACATCAAAAGAAAGGATTAAAAGAACCTTTTTACATAAATTAAGGGCTAAACCATCCAAAAGCATACTAAATATGGGGTTAAAATATGTTACTTTTATGGTTTATCAAATACCCCACACTTAAGCTTTTGCTTGTCCTCAAGCAAAATTCTCAACTTACAATTAAAATAAACTTTCCAAAATTCATAATTCCTATCGACAATGTCTCATCATAATTCATAGATAATTTATACATGGATAATTTAACTCAAAGAACCCTAAAGATTCAATCAAGATAAGTCATACCTTTGTAGTACGAAAACATAGGTGTCTCCCATTATCTGAATAATTACCTTTAATTCAAAACTGACAAGGATTGACATCCTCACTGAAGGTTCACTCAAATCACTCAAAGTGTTTAAGGTTCAAGAATAAGCACTCATAAGTCGAACCAGAAAAGTTAATCCCATAGGCTTGCCTGAAAATCAAATCTCCACCACTGTATATGAGATGATACACAAATCAAAAGGTCTTTAATCAGGGTTGTAACAGGGCTTAGGTTAAAAGGTGTGGATAAAGGCTGAATTAGAAGGTTAAAATCGAGATCGAATTGACAAATTACCTAACTAAAAATAATGAACTATAAAATAAATGATTGCATCAATTGAAACTTTAAACTAATAATAATATGAGCTTTTTTTTTCTTTGATAATTGAAATTTAAATGCACAAGCTCAATTTCTATACTACTAATACTGAATATACTTCAATTTTTTTGATGTTTGTTTTTTTAGAACAAACTAAAGTAAATACATAATAAAGAAAGACTTTATCAACTAAAATAAACTAATTAGGTAACTGATCAAATCAATTCTCGATGGAAGGGTAGTCAAAAGAATGATAACAAATTCAAAGGGTTTTTGGGTTAATATTAGCGGGTAAATCAATAAAAAGGGTTGTTAGGATTAAAAAGGGTTCACTAGGGGTTAATTATGTAGGTAGGCCTTTAGTGGTGTGAATGGGTTAAAACCTAGGTGCCTTTATCATCTCAGTATATCAAATCATAGATGTGGTCTCAACATGTATAAACGAGGCAAGTTCTAGAATAACAGTTCAAAGTTGACACACTCATAATCAATAAAGTGAGCATGAAAAAGAATATATGCTCTATAAGGCTCAAAATCTCACAAAAATTATGGGTGTTTTTTACATCAATCCTTATAAATTCCAAATTTCAAGGTAATACTTAAATTCAGTTCAACAACCTATTAATTTTTAATTTTTAGAAAGTAGACTTATCATGCTCGATTCTCTAGTATCCTTCAAATTTAATCATCAATGCACAATTAAATATGACTTACTCTAAAACATATCAATACAAATCATAAATCAACAGAAATTTCATCCTAATTAGTAATATGAGAAAAATACTTGAAAACAAGGCTAAATTCAGGATTTGAGAATAATGCAAAAAGTCAGGTACTTTTACCCCCCCACACTTAAGATGTACATTGCCCTCAATGTACAAAGATAGATAAACAATTATGTAATAATAAAATCAAAAGAGAAGGGGAGAAGTAACACTTCCTGAATTTTTGGATGAAGTCTATGAAAAGAAACCGGATAAGATTGGAGGTGAACGTGGGGAAGCATCTCGAACCGTTTGAAATTGAATCCTCGAAGTAGCCGCTTGGTTTTATTGTATCCTAAGCTAAATCTAAATGCCATTGAGAAAAAAGAGAAAATAATAAAAGAAGTAAAAATAAAAATAAAAATATGAATAAAAGTAAATAATTAAATAGAGATAAGGTCCACGTCATGTGTCTAGTCGTGGTGTCCACACGGCCACGGCCACGGCCGTGTGCAGGGCCATGTGGGTATGGAAACCAATGCCTAAATATGAAAAGAAATAAAACCAAACTAATTAGTACGGTTAGTACTCAAGTTGCCTCCCGAGAAGCGCTCATTTAAAGTCTTGAGCTAGACTTACCTATTGTACGCACAATCATGGTGGTTTGAGGAGGTGGAAATCCTTTCTCATGCAATCAACTCGGTTATGGATATAAAGTTTAAGTCGAGTAATGTTTACCTCAAAAGTGTTGAATTTAGGAAGACATTAAGTATCTCAAAAGTGATTTCTTCATTTGCCTTGAGTTCTGAATTGGTGATTCGAGGGTCTTCCTTATTCAATAATACCTGATCTTCTATTTTGATGTGATTTTTTGTTCCTATCAGCTCGTCTGGGGTTTCCTTCGGTTTCACTTCGTGTGGTTCTGGTTCTTCTTTAAATTGTGTTTTCCACTCTTTTAGTTTGTCGACCCTAAGGCTTCGTTCCTCATATAATTCTTCTTTATTGGCACGAGGTCTAAGATCTAGCTCAGCTAGGTGATTTCGTGATGTTTCCTGTAAAGAAGGTTGAACCAAATGGTTATCAACTGAATTTACTTTCTCACCCTTATCACTTGATGTTTTGGCCGAGTCAAGAGCTTGAAGAGTGACTATCTCGTTACCTATACGAAGTATGAGTTCTCTTGCATAGATATCAATTTTAGCTCTGGCAGTTGCTAAAAAGGATCTTCCTAAAATTAAGGGGATCGTGTTGTCCTCATCCATGTCTAAAATGACAAAGTCTACTGGGAATATGAATTTATCAATTTTGATTAGAACATTTTCTATTATACCCCTAGGAATTCTTATAGTTTTATCAGTTAATTGAATGCTCATCCTAGTTTGTCTGGGTTTCCTTAGACCTAGTTGTTTAAACATTTTGTAAGGCATAACATTGATGCTTGCCCTTAAATCCGCTAACTCATTATCAATAGATAAACTACCAATTAAACATGGAATTGTAAAACTCCCTAGATTTTTAATATCCGTGGCAGTTTATTTTGTAGAATTGCTGAGAAAATTGCGTTTAGCTCCACGTGGTGCTTTTCGTCTAATTTGCTTTTGTTGGTCAAGAGTCGCCTTAAAATTTCCTTGAGTCCGTATCCAAAAAGAGCTTCAATAAGGGTAAGTTAATATGTAATTTCTTTAAGAGTTTAAGAAACTTACCGAATCGTTCTTCCGAATCATCTCTTTTTATCGCTTCAGGATAAGGTATGCGAGGTTGGTACTCCTTGATTACTAGTTTTGGCTTTTCTTGTGTTACCTCTACCTTACCTTTATCTACCTTATTTTCTTGTATTGGAATGGGTTCCTCTAACCCTTTACTGTCATTAGCTGAGATGGCTTGAATTTACTCCTTTGGGTTGATTTCCGTGTTACTTGGTAGACGTCCTTGTGGTCATTCTGACGGTATCTTTGCAAGTTGTTCGACTGCATTAGTTGCTTCCTTTACTGTCTTCGTAAGTTCCCCCATTCGGTTCACGTTACTTTTAATTGTTTTCTCAGTTTCTTGGAACCGATTTTTTGTGTTTGCCATAAATTTTGTCAGCATCTCTTCAAGATTCGACTCCTCTTCTTGTTGGTGAGTTGGTCATTGAAAATCTGGAGGAAGTTTCGATCTTTGGCTATTTTGATCATCCCACGAGAAATTGGGATGGTACTTCCAACCTGTATTATAAGTGTCACTATAAAAATTATTTTGATATCTAGAATAGTTACCTGTATAGTAAGCTTGCTCGTTTTCCATGCCATATCCGTAGGGTGGGTACTTAGGATTCGCTACGCCTCCTAGATTCAAATCATATTGTATTTTTGGATGTACATGCAAGGGACTATACCAATCATCAATCTTTTTATTCATCATCTCTAACTGATTAGATAACCTGGTGACCACATCGAGGTTGAAGACACTGGCTATTTTAGTAGGAATTTCCCTCATGACTTGCCAGTAATAATTATTTAGTGCCATCTTTTCCATAGACTAAAATTTTCTGCCAAAAGCAAAATAGAGGAAAAAATTTAGCAAAGTAAAAAAATTAAAATTAAAATAATTAAAATAATAATAAATTGTAAAAAAAATTGGCTACAGTAATAAAAATTAAGCTTTCTTAATATTTTAGTGTTCCCGACAATAGCGCCAAAAACTTGATCGTGTTAAACAGTCGAGTTTTAATATTTATAAAGAGAATGATCGAACCTGTAGACTAACTATTACAACGATTGAGGCAAGTGCACCTATCGAACAATAGTATAGTTTAGGCAAGATTATTTTATCGAACCCAAAGGAACCTAAAAGTACTACTACTCACTTTCTTTCTATTATTTAGCCTAAAATATGGAGTGATTGGTTTATTTTATCTAGTTTAACGACTACTAAGCTAAAGAAAAAGACAAAAGAACAAATTGGGAAATAACTCAAAGAAACTCAATTGATTACGACGATACCCTCAAGAAGATTCCACCTATGACTTCTCTTATTATCTAACTTTTAATTCATATGACTTCTTTACTTAGCTTGATCCGTAAGACTCCCTAACCTATATTAAACCTTCTCTGAGGCGAATAATGTCTAACCTTAGGTTAATTAGTGGAACTCTCATTCTCTTATAATAACCCCTTAAGGAATCAGTAAATCGATCAATGGACCCCCATATTAGGTTTAACCCTAATTCAACAAAATCTCGTCACCCTATCTCTATGCGTGTGATCAACTCTACTTAATTATGCTAGATCTACTCTTAGGAAGGGTCTATTCCTCCTCCTCCTAAGCACATCAGATTAAATTAAGCAACATAATTAAGAACAAACTAAGTACTTATCATATAATTTAGAAATCAAATAACAAAATCCATTAGTTTCATCCCCTTCAGGTATCTGAAGGGTTTAGTTCATAACAAAATAAGAAAACATCTCAAGAGAAAAGATAAAACAAAACATAAGAAATCCTTCAAACCCCCTGAAGGAATGGAAGAGGAGATCCTCTGTCTTGAGTAGAACTCTAGCTTCTTAAGATGGATCAACTGGCTATCTTCGAGTAATTTCCTGAATAAAAGCTCGCGAAAACTCGTCTAAAACTTGACCCTATTTCGCTTCATCGAACTTCCCTTTTTAGTTGCTACCTTGGGTGTTTATATAGGTTTTGAGATGCTTTACTTGGCTCCTAAGTATCCTAATTCAAGTAGATTTCCTCCTAGGATGTTTAAGTAGACTTAGGAATGTGTTTCTTTGCCTCCAAGCATCCAAATCCGAGTGAAATTACACTTTCCCACGGCAGGGATACGGCCATGGTACACGCCCGTGTAAATCGTCTTCAGGCCATGTCTCGATTCTTTCGATTGGGGCACGGCCGTGTAAATCGTGCCATGGTTGTGTGGCTTGATGTTCAGTGTCGATTTTCTCTTTGGCCAAATTGGCTCGTTTTAAGCCCATTTCTTGTTCTTTTTGTCCTTGGGTGCTTTCCTGAGTATAAACATGAAAAGAAAGGATTAAAAGAACCTTTTTACATAAATCAATGGCTAAATCATCCAAAAGCATACTAAATATGGGGTTAAAATATGTTACTTTTACGGTTTATCACATAAAATAAATTGTTTTACTATCTAAATTAATAAATTGAATGAAATTATTAATTTAGATCAAGATCAAGTGGAAAATCAAAGAGAATGGAAAATTACCAAAAAGCCCTTGTACTTTATTATTTATGCAATTTAGCCAGGTAAGTTTGTATGAACTGTAATTTGTATAATGTTGATTAAATTGAATGTAAATATGTGATTCTATTGTGATTGAATCATTATATATATGTTTTTATGCAATTTATCTTGTAATGAAATAATGGAAATCAAACGATGTTTCGATGACTATCCAGCCTCGTTTGAACCTTGGGAATATATAGGATACAAATGACATGTCATTAGGATTACCATGTTTTGGGTGTTGGTCTTGAATGTCCTACCGGTGGCTGAGTTTCGGCATTTATTGCGGATACTCGACAGCTTGTGTGAGCAGACCCATTTATGGCTTGTATGAGCATCTATGAAAAGGAAAAGGAAAATGAATGGTTTCAACCATATGGTTAGCACACTTTATGTGAGATTTCCCACGTATCCAATATTATTCTAAGTTGTTCAACGGGTATGAAAAAGGAAGGAACATTAAGTATTAAAATGACTTATATAATGAAAACTATGAAAAGGAATGAAAAGGAAATGCAAAATTAAAGTATGTCTATGTTCATGAAATTGATGATTCAAGTGAGGTTATTCATGTTTAATGACTTATCTTATGTTAATTTAAGTAAATTATGAATTGCTGCACTAACATGTGTTGTTGATGATGCTTAGCCTTGTGCCAAGCTATTGGATGGATTGTATTATGTTAGTTTTAAAGATATGTATTAAAATGGTAAGTGACCAAATGGAAAGATGCTTATGTGCATGAAAGAGTGGTAAGAATCAAAGTATGTAATTTCTCATGAAATGGTTTATTATGTAGTTGGTTCTAAAAGAGTTATGCTTAAATGCACTAGCTTGTGGCTATGGTTAGTGTTACGTTT
Source organism: Gossypium rotundifolium (assembly GCA_025506655.1). NCBI lineage: Eukaryota > Viridiplantae > Streptophyta > Magnoliopsida > Malvales > Malvaceae > Gossypium > Gossypium rotundifolium. The sequence goes on from CP106725.1 coordinate 47,712,515, forward strand.
ATGTCTTGTATGTTATGTATATGAAACGGGTGAGGAAAGGTAATGAAATGGTAAGTTCATAGTTGAATTGTAATATGATGAAAAAGGAATTGATGAGTTCAATGATGTACTTATAGGGGAAACTTACATATGCTATAGATGAAGTTACCTAATCCATAAACGAATATAATAATTGTGAATTAATGATGTTATCTAAGTTTATTCTAAGTGAATGAAATCATAAATAAGTAAATGAATTGATTCATCATTTTAAGGAAAGGTTGATAATTATGTAATTCAACCTATAATACTTTATTATGTTATGAATGAAAAGTGTATGTGATGTTTATAAATATACTCAACTGTGGGTTGAATGGTGTTTAATAGGTTTATACTAAGTTTAAAGTATTGGTGTTGAACCATGTTTAATCTATGTATGATAGTATTAAAGTGATAAGTTATGTTTCAAGTTTTTACAAACTTACTAAGCATTCATTGCTTACATAGTTATTTTCCTTTACTCTACAGATTATTGGAAGCTCGATCAAGTTGGAAGCTAGTCGGAGATCTATCACACTATCTAGCGATTATATTCAGTAAATTTTTATGTTTTGTTATTGGTTATAATGGCATGTATAGGTGGACTTTTGGTTTATGTTAGTTGATGAGTTTGACATATATATGTCATTTTGGTTGATGTAACCCTGGTACTTTTGACGCGTTATTAATGTGTGTCATTTTGACAATGTGTTAATGCATGTTTGAGTGGCCAAAATGGTAGGTCATGAATTGACCTCAATATGGTCAAGTTATGGTATGCTTTTGAAAGGTTTTGAATAGATGTGCATGATTAAAATATGGTTTGTACATATGTTGGTTGTTGGAACCATTTGGAAATGGCTAGTTTGCTGTCACTTTGATGGTTTTGATGCGTGTGTTGAAATGGTCAAGTGAAGTTATGTTTTGAATTACCATAGTGGTATATTTGTATGTTATTTTGGCATGTGGTCATTGTGGTAAGTTTGGTATGGAATTATGTCATAAATGTATGATTGACGAATGGTTAAATTATGCATATGTTTAAGTATATTTGATCGTAGTGATTGAGGTGCCTTTTGACATATTGGTTGTATTGTTAGATGCCATATTGAATTAGCCTTATTATGCATATTTTAGGTATGTTTGAAAGCTTGATTGTATGTACAAATGTTTTGTAGGTGTGAGCTTGAAATGTGTGAAAGGAATGGCTTTAAATTGGCCTATTTCTTGTCCACACAGCCTAAGATACGGGAGTGTGTATCAGCTGTGTGTCCCCTGTAAGTTTCTAATGGTTGCTTTTCAAAAGATACACGGCCTAGTACACCGGTGTGTGAGGCCATTTCAAAGGTTACACAGCGTGGCACACAGACGTGTGGCTTGGCCGTGTGGCCCAAGTCAAATAGTTACATAGGCACGGACACGGGCTGGGACACGACCGTGTCTCCCTATTTTGAGTGTGACACGGCCTGAGACACGGCCGTGTGACCCTTGTAGTTTAAATTTTTCTAATTTTTTCTTAAATGTTTCAAATGTTTCTGATTTAGTCTCGAATTATTTCTAAAGTGTTTCTAGAGCCTTGGAGGCTCGATTAAGGGATGATATGCATGTGTACGAATGGACTTCGATATGTTTAATGAAATTAATGGAAATGTATGTTTTTATCTTATGATTTTATGGTAATGCTATGTAACCCTATTTTAGTGATGGATACAGGTTATAGGTGTTACATTTAATGATATCAGCACTATGGTTTAGTTGGTTCTCGGACTGAACGTAGCATTATGAAGTCTAGAAATACATGCCATTATATAACCTGTGATAGTGTGATATCTCCTGACTCTGATTTAGTCTAAATTTTTCATATGTTCCTGGTTTAGTCTTGAAACTCTTATAAAATGATTTTAAGGCCTCAAGGGCTCGTATGAGGGATGATGTGCATGAATAATATTAGATTATACTATGTTTATTGAATTGTTTAGAAAAGAATGATTTAGGTTATGTTTATTCGGTAATGCTTCGTAACCTTATTTCAACGAGGGATACAAGTTAGGGGCATTACTTTTAGTGGTATCAGAGCTTACAAGTTTAGTCGATTCTTGAACTAAATCGAGCTCAGAATCGATTCTAGAGGTACAGGTTATAGTTGAGTTGAATTGAGTCGAGATTTGGATGTTGATATATTTGTTTTTGTTTTATAGTTGAAAATGTTGGATGACTATAATAATGATGTTGACAAAGAGATGTATACTGGAGATGATGTCTCTAATGAGTTAAATGGAATCAAATCAACAAAATTGAGTGTTAATCCAATTAATGCTCAACAACCTAACGTTGAGCAGTGTACTGCTGAGGGGGAAGTGACTCACATTTACTTCGAGCTATAATTGATGCTCTTCAGCGTGTTGTGGGAACTACATCTACTATGGCATCTGTACCTACTATTTGTCGGGCTTCGATAAAAGAGTTATGTAGATACATTATGACCAAATTCTTAGAGTTTTTTATGCTGAAAGAAGGTGGAATGTTTGTGGTTGATTATGAGTGAGAGTTAACATGATTTAGTAGGTACGCCGTTAAATTTGTGCCCAGTGAAATTGAAAGTTGCAAGCGATTTTTGTATGGGTTATGCAATGAGCTTCGGGTACAGTTACTATCGCATAGAATTACTGAGTTTGCTAATTTGGTTAAACGAGCAAGAATGGTAGAACAAGCTCTAGATCTTGATAAAAAGGGTGAGACTACCCATACTGTTAGAAAACATCATGTAACGACTAGCTCAAATCCACAACAAAGCGAACTAAAGAATTTCATGGTAGCTGGAGGTTGACTTTTAAGTTTGATATGCCTAATAGAAATCATGATCGACAACCGACAATGTCTACATGTAGTGTGCGAGGTCCGCCCAGGGGTACTGATATCTCGAATTGTAAACATTATAGGAAAAAGCATCGTGGTGAATCTTGGAAGCTAAATCGAGCTTGTTTTCACTGTGGATCCACAAAGCATTTTGTTAGAGAGTGTCCAATGAATGAGAATGCTACACCTATTACTTCTCAGAGGTCTGTGCCTACACCTAGTAGTCGCGGGTCAAGTCGAGGTGGTTCACTTTCGAGAGGTGGTGCTAGGAAGGGAAATGATGCTGTTACTCATCAATTGGAGGCTAGAGCGTCGACTCGAACTTATGTTGTGCGAACTCATGAGGATAGTGATGCTAATGACATTGTGATAGGTATCTTTTCATTACATTTAGAACTAGTTTATGCTTTGATAGATTCGGGATCATTGCATTTGTATGTTAATACTAAATTAGTTAGATAGGGGAGTTTAAAATCTGAGACATGTAGAGTATTAATAGTGGTTTCTAGTCCATTGGGACAATTTGTGTTAGTGGATCAGGTGTGTAGGAGATGTCCATTAGTGATACAAAATATAACCTTCCTTGTTGATCTGTTAATAATGTAGTTAAGCAATTTTGATATGATTTAGGGCATGGATTAGCTTACGGAACACGGAGTGATTCAGATTGGAATGAAAAGAAGTTTTATGTTCAGAGTGAAGATGGTGATATGATTGAAGTGAATGGTGTTCGAACGAATGGTTAACTCGTATCATTTCAGCAATTCAAGTTGATAAACTTTTCAATCAAGGCTGTGAAGCATTTTTAGCCTATGTTATTAATTTGAATCCTTGTGATAGTTAGAGCAGTAAAATCTGAATTGTTTGCGAATTCCTTGATGTGTTTCCCAATGATTTATCAGGATTACCACCGATCGGGAGGTTGAGTTTGTAATTGAAGTATTTTCTGGTATTGCTCCAGTGTCAATGTCATCTTATCGTATGGCACCCACTGAATTAAAATAATTGAAAATGCAATTGTAAGATTCACTAGATCGTGGCTTTATGTGCCCTAGTATATCGCCTTGGGGAGGTCCAGTACTTTTGTCAAAAAGAAAGATGGCTCGATGCGACTCTGTATTGACTATCAACAATTGAATGAGTTGGCAATTAAGAATCGATACCCTCAACCTCATATTGATGACTTATTTGATCAATTAAAGGAGCATCTGTCTTTTCTAAAATCAATTTGAGATCAGGTTACTATTAGTTGAAAGTGAAAGATAGTGGCATACCAAATACAACATTTTGTGCGCATTGTGGACATTATGAATTTTTAGTAATGCCTTTTGAACTGACAAACGCTCCATCAGCATTCATGGATCTCATGAATCGTATTTCGATCAATTTATGGTAGTTTTTATTGATGACATTTTGATCTATTCAAAATCCAAATCCAATCATGAGTTGTAACACCTCTAACCCGTATCCGTTACCGGAATAAGGTTATAGAGCATTACCGCAAACTTTTTAACATAAAAACATTCATTCTCAAACATTTCATAAATCATATCATAGTCCATGCAAACACTTTCATAACGTCCCTTTTTCGAGCCCTCGAGGCATTAGAAACACTTTAGAAATGATTCGAGACTAAATCGAAAACATTTAGAACTTCATGGAAAAAGATAAAAAATTCATACTACAGGGTCACACGGCTGAGACACACGTCTGTGTCTCAGGCCGTGTGGGCCTTCGAAGTAGGGACATACCGTGTTCAAGCCAATTTTCATTCCCGTGTAACTCTTTGACTTGGTTCACATAGCCAAGCCACACGCCCATTTGCTAATCGTGTGTCACACACAGTTGAGGCACACGTCCGTGTCTTAGGCCATGTGGACGAGAAATAGGGCATTTTCAAGCCATTTCTTTCACCCTTATCATGCTCACACATACAAACCATTTGTACCTATTTTAAGCATTCAAGAATGTACCTAAAACATACATAATTGAGTTAAATCAATATGGTATCTATCCTTACAACCAATATGCCCAAAGGCACTTCAATCACAAACACCAAACATGCTTACACATTGCATAAATTTAGTCATTAACCTACCATACATTTGTCAACTAATGTTCTTACCAAACTTACCACTAGTACCACATGCTAAAGTCATAAACAAACATAACAAAATGGTCACTAAAACATACATCAACTTGACCATTCTAACATCAACCATGAAAGCACCAAAATGCCAAGATATCATTAATTATAAAATACTTATACATGTGTATATTTAACCATTTATTAATTGACTTGTTTCCATACATATCACAATTGACACATACTGACCTTACCATATTAGGTTCATGCCATAGGAAATTAACTTTACCATTTGAACCACTTCTCACATAGATCAAAGCCATATAAATGACAAAAAACTAGCCATTACCAAATGGTTCCAAAAACCAACATATATACATACCACATTATGTCCAAATGGTCATAATTCAAACAAACATAGTTGACCAAATTTCATATCAAAACATGCCTTAAATGATCACTTTACAAACATGCCAACCTTTACCACAACCATACATCAATTTGATCATATACATACCAACCATCAAGGTATCAAAATAACATAAGTTTCACAAGTTCATAGTAACATTACAAGCTATTATCACACACAAGCATACCAATTTGGCCATTCCAAACATATTATCACTGAACAACTTTAACATTAGCCATCAAGCCCAAAAATGCCAAAATGTCATCAATCATAAAACCACATTTACAAGCCAAACATATTGGTCATGTGATCGTGTCAAACAGTTGAGTTTTAATATTTATAAAGAGAATGATTGAACCTATAGACTAACTATGACAATGATTGAGGCAAGTGCACCTATCGAACAATAGTATAGTTTAGGCAAGATTATTTTATCAAACCCAAAGGAACCTAAAAGTACTACTACTCACTTTCTTTCTATTATTTAGCCTAAAATATGGAGTGATTGGTTTATTAATAAAAAAAAACTAATGAAAAATTAAACTAGATGCAAAGATAAAAGAATGAAACTTTGGAAGAAGACTGTGGAAAGAACTCAGTTGGTTTTAGATGATACCCTCAAGAAGATTCCACCTATGACTTCTCTTGTTATCTAACTATTAATTCATATGACTTCTTTACTTAGCTTGATCCATGAGACTCCCTAACCTATATTAAACCCTCTCTCGAGGCGAATAATGTCTAACCTTGGTTAATTAGTGGAACTCTCATTCTCTTATAGTAACCCCCTAAGGAAGCAGTAAATCGATCCATGGACTCCCATATTAGGTTTCACCCTAATCTGACAAAATCTCGTCACCCTACTCTAGGCGTGCGATCAACTCCGCTTAATTATGCTAGATTTACTCTTAGGCAGGGTCTATTCCTCCTTCACCTAAGCACATCAGATTAAATTAAACAACATAATTAAGAACAAACTAAGTACTTATCATATAATTTAGAAATCAAATAACACAATCCATCATAGGTTTCATCCCCTTCGGGTATCTGAAGGGTTTAGTTCATAACGAAATAAGAAAACATCCCAAGATAAAAGATAAAACAAAACACAAGAAATCCCTAAAACCCCCTGAAGGAATTGAAGAGGAGATCCTCTATCTTGAGTAGAACTCTGGCTTCTTGAGATGGGTCAACTGGCTATCTTCAAGTAATTTCTGAATAAAAGCTCTGACAGAAAACTATGCCAAAAACTTTTCTCCCTTAGAACGACCGCCTTGGGTTGTTTATATATGCTCCTTAGATGCTCTACTTGGCTCCTAAGTACCTCCTTCAAGTAGAATTACTATTAAGGTGTTTAAGTTGACTTAGGAGTATGTTTCTTTGGCTTCAAGCATCCAAATTCGAGTGAAATTTCTCTTTCTCACAGCAGGGGCACGACTATGGCACACGCTTGTGTAAGTTGTGGCCAGACCGTGTTGGACTTTTGTTGACAAGGCACGGTCGTGTAAATCGGGGAGAGGCTGTGTTCTAAATAAATGGCACAGCTCGGCTGTGTGGCTTGAAGTCCAGGCCGTGTTGATTTCTTACGTTGGCCTAATTTTGTCTGTTTTAAGCCCGTTTTACGTTCTTTTTATCCTTAGGTGCTTTCCTAAGAATAAGACCTGAAAAGAAAGGATTAAAAGCACCTTTTACATAAATCAGGGATAAATCATCCAAAAGCATACTAAATGTGGGATTAAAATATGTTACTTTTACGGTTTATCAAATATCCCCACAATTAAGCTTTTGTTTGTCCTCAATCAAAATTCTCAACTTACAATTAAAACAAACTTTCCATAATTCATAATTCCTATCGACAATGTCTCATCATAATTCATAGAAAATTTATACATGGATAATTCAACTCAAGAGTCCTAAAGATTTCAATCACGATAAGTCATACCTTTGTAGTACGAAAACATAGGTGTCTCCCATTATCTAAATAATTACCTTTAATTCAAAACCGACATGGGTTGACATCCTCACTAAAGGTTCACTCAAATCACTCAAAGTGTCTAAGGTTCAAGAATAAGCACTCATAAGTGAAACCTAAAAAGTTAATCCCATAGGCTTGTCAAAAAATCAAATCTCCACCACTGTATATGAGATGATACACAAATCAAAAGGTCTTTAATCAGGGTTGTAACGGGGCTTGGGTTAAAAGGTGTGGATAAAGGCTGAATTAGAGGGTTAGAATCGAGACTGACTTGACAAATTACCTAACTAGAAACAATGAACTAAATATGAATATTTACATCGAACGAAAACTAATAATACCACTATTGATAATTACTCTATAATAAAGAGAATTTTCATCACTTAAAATTTAATAATACTTTAATACGAGCTTTTTCTTTATCAATTGGAATTTAAATGCTCTAAGCTTCTTCTTTTTTAAGAACAAACTAAAATATTACATCATAAATGATAAATGTAACTACTGAACTAATATAATTTGGTAACTTAATCAAATCAAACCTCGATTAAAGGGTAGTCAAAAGAAAGGGTGATAGCAAATACAAAGGGGTTTTGGTTAATATTAGTGGGTGAGTCAATAAAAAGGTTGTTAGGATTCAACGACGTTCACTAGGGGTTAATTTGTGAAGGTAGGCTTTTTATGAAGTAAGTGGGTTAAATCCTAGGTGCCTTTATCATATCTCTATATCAAATCAAAAGTGTGGTCTCGACATGTATAAACGAGGCAAGTTCTAGAATAACAGTTCAAAGTTGACACACTCATAATCAATAAATTGAGCATGAAAAAGAATATATGTTCTATAAGGCTCAGAATCTCACAAAAATTATGGGTGTTTTTGGCATCAATCCTTATAAATTCCAAATTTCAAGGTAATACTCAAATTCAGTTCAACGACCCATCACTTTTATTTTTTTTAGAAAGTAGACTTACCATACCTAATTCTCTAGTATTCTTCAAATTTAATCATCAATGCACAATTAACTATGACTTAGTGTAAAACATATCAATAAAAATCATAAATCATTACAAATTTCATCCTAATTAGTAATATGAGAAAAATACTTTCGAATCAAGACTAAATTCAGGATTTTGAGAATAATGCAAAAAGTTTGACACTTTTACCCCCCACACTTAAGATGTACATTGCCTTCAATGTACAAAGATGAATAATGACAGTTATGGGATAATTCAAAAGATAAGGGGTAAAGTGACTTCTTGATTTTTGGACGGCTCCGGGAGTTGGCAGTGGTTGTGGTAGAAGGTAGTTGGAGGAGGCGGTGGTGGTGTTTTCTATGGTCCTGGTGGGGCAGCTACCAATGATCTCTGCACTAGGTGAAGAAATTGGGAGCTTGTAGAGAATTAGCCGGGGATTATTAAGACATATTTAAAATAAACTAAGTATATATATGAAGATAAGAAAGAAGACGAGAATTAAAATAGAAAACAATCTAAAGTGAAAATAAAAAATAAATGGACTATTAAGTCCTTATTAAAGGATGGTACGAAAGGTGGGAATAAACACTAAGGTTAGGGATATGATGGTAGTGGCGGTGTGAAGAGGTTATCGTGGTGGTCGGTGTGATTCCCAAGCAGCCTAGTGAACCTGACACTAAAAAATTGAATTAAAATAAACTAAACTAAGCATAAGATTGCAAAAGAGAAGGAAATTGAAGCAAAAGAGAAAAAGAAAGTAAAAACTATATGGTCTCAAAGACCCTTGGCTTGGTGTTTGAATGAAGCGGTTGGCATGAACTTATGTAGATCGGTCTTCCATTGGGAGATTATGCTTGCCTTCTTCCACTTCTTCGGCATGATTTTAGTGTTGCTTAAAAGTCTTGGAGGCTTTTCCTACGGAGAAAGAAAATTTTGAAAGAAAAATGAAAGAAGGAAGAAGAGAAAAGATGGGAAGAAAGGGAAGGGCTATGGGGTTTAAATAGTATCTCAAATCTGGCACGTTCACACGCCCGTGGTCTAGTGGCGTGTCGAGTTACACGGTCCTCTTGCACGGCCGTGGTGTGGAGCGTGTTGCATTGCCTACACTCATTCTTGATGTGCCATGCCCGTGTCTGAGTAGTCAGTGTCGACCATGGTCGCGTCGCACGACCGTGGGTACAGGCGTGTTGAGTCTCCCATGCCCGTTCCTCAATCAGCCACGCCTGTTGGGAGATAGTCAGTAGCTTCACACGATTTTAGGGGTATAGCCGTGCTGATCTATCGGTGCCCGTGGGGAAGGGTGGTTGGGCTCGTGACATCTGACAGTGGTTGGCGTGAATTGCACAGCCTCTGCTTTGTCAGTGTGATGGTTCGATGGTCCACACAGCCACGGACACGGCTGTGTGTAAGGCCGTGTGGCCTGGAAATCTATACTTTTGTGTTAGTTTAAAAATAAATATTTGGAAGAGAAAGATAAAAAGAAAAGGTTGAAAATAAATTTGAAAATAAATTGAGTTACTGCTCGGGTTACCTCTCGAGAAGCGCTCGTTTATAGTCTTAAGCTAGACTGTCCTCGTATTTGAAAATTTTAGGGAGGTTTAAAGGTTTGAATATCTTCCCTCATGCTTACAGTTCTATTTTTGTGACAAAGTTCAAGTCGAGAAGCGTTTACCTTGGAGGTGTCAAATGTTGAGTTGCTTACTTCGACTATTTCATGTGGGAAGATATCGTGTACCTTAAGAAGAATCTCTCCCTTTGCCCTCAGGTATTTGAAGTGATGTAGGGATCAGCTTTGTCTAACAGTACCTAGTCTCCTATTTTAAAGTGATTTGATGTCCCTACGAGCATTTCTGGCAGTTCCTCTAGTTTTTCTTCGTGTGGATCCGGCTTATCTTTGACTTGTATCTTCTGCTCTTATAAATCGTGGACCTTAAGGTTTTGTTTCTTGTGTGATTCTTCTTTGTCGACTTGGCGGCTATGAGTTGGCTCAGATTTGATGCCTTGTGATGTTTCCTATAACATCTTGAGTAAGTGGGTCTGTGCATTTTGTGTGTTGTAGGGTTAAAAGTGTTAGCTTGAGATTTAAAGGTGCGAATTGTGCTCAGGTTTGGGTTGAGACCTGGGTTAATTTTCTAATGAGGAGCTATAGGAGAGAAAGAAGAGGTATCTGTGTTTAAAATTTGCAAGGTGGGCTTGTGGCCCAAAATCTAGTAGTGCTGTAAGGGAGCAAGTAGGCGGCGTCAGTAAGGGGAGGATTGGGCCTAAGAGTTGGCCGCTTGGAGCCCATGCTTTTGGGCTAAAATTTGGCACTCTAAGGGGACTAGGGGAGGACGGTACAATGGCTAGGAAAGAGGGGATTTAATTCATTTATTATGTGGATAATATATTGATTTATGAGAAGAGGAGTTGGTGCCTGGTAGGCCTCTTTTGAAGGGAGGATGTAGATTAAGATAACAAGGAAGGATAAGAGTTATCAAGTGGAGGAAGAGTTGGCCAAAAATCAAACTTTGGGGAGGGGGTGAAATTCGATTTTGTGTGCCAAAATTTGAAGGTAAGAGTGTCCATCTCTTCTCACATTTTTCTTTTTCCTATCTCCTCTCTCAAAGCCGAAATTCTCTTCTCCTGTGGGTTCTCTCATTTGCTTCAAAATCGAAACCCTCTAGCTATATTCTCCTCCTCAATATCTTCCTGAAAGTCGAACCCTTTTTTCCCATATTTTCTTCTCCCATAGTCGAAACCTTCAAAGCTTAACCTCTTTTCTCGAAGTTTCACCATAGCCAAATCATCATCTTAGGATTAGTAAGTTCTCCGTCGTTTTCTTCCTTGCTATTTCTTTCTTTCTCATCTAGTTTCTAACCCGAATCACTTCCCTAGTATCTCGTCAGTTTTCACTATTTATTCCTAGAAGCTGAATCTTTCTCGCTGTGATCTCTCGTGCCGAACTGTGAGGAAAGCCGAAGGTATGTGTTGGTAATAGGTTCAACCGAATGGCCACTCCCTTACCCTTTCTCTTTTACCGAATCTCATCAAGCGTAGGTGCGATTATCGTGTTGGTTTAATGTTTGGATGCTTGGCCGAATGTAGTAGGGTGGTGACGCTTTCTTGAGGATTTTAGGATTTGACGATCTAGGTAAGGGTTTCTTTTTAAGTATTATGATTATCTCTTAGATTTGATCTCATCGTTTAAATTCAGTTTAGTGACCAAGGGATTGTTATGGACTCAAATGTCAGCCAAGCAATAGGAGGGGTTGGATCTATAAACCCAGCCCCTAAGTTTAAAAAGCGAGCAGTATCAGGGGTGCGATATTGGCCACCGGGTTGTGGGCCGGCATCGGAGAAAGATTGTAGGCAAATATTGGAAGTCTCGAGTGACAATAGTGTTAAAGCAGTGAGTGCAATAGTACGAGGATCAGGTGTGTAACTCTTACGCACTTCATATGTTGTTATGTTAAATGTTGTGTTTGTTAAAAGTCGAAATAACAGTGGGAAACATTACATTACCCATACGGGTATAAGTAAGGACTCCGGGTAATTCCATTATGGTGGATATCGTGCCTTATCTACGTGAAACCTGTGTGTGCCATGATATATTTTCTTATGTATTAAGCATGATCACATTGTATGGAGAAACATATACATGAAATATGGGTATGATGAGAGGAGGGGGAAGGCATGATTTATCAGACTGTCACCAGTGGTTAGGTACCACACGTGGTTTGGCCCCACATATCATAATTTTGTGACTAAGTCTCAGTGGTTTGGAACCACCAGTGGTTAGGTACCACATGTGCTTATTTTGTGACTTGTCCTAGTGGTTAGGTACCACTGTAGGTTGGCCCCACATATCGATTTAAGGGATCATCACCGGTGGTTACGTACCACAAGTGGGTTGGCCCCACACATGAATATTTGTAACTTCGGTTACCAGTGGTTAGGTACCACCAGGGGCTACGTGCCACAAGGGGTAGATTTGGGAGACTCGGATGGATATTTAGGGAATGGGTTGCATGGCATGCATAATATCATATGAATCTGTGTATGAGTTTAACGTCTTTTGGGATGGGGAATTACACACTGAGTCTCGGTGACTCACCCCTTCCGTTACATTTTGCAGGTAATGCTTAGACCGTGGATTTGGAGCCGGGGTGGACTCGTGGTGGCCATGCGAGATATCTATTTTTGTTTCAATGTTCATTTCAGTTTTAATTTTTACTTACTTTAAGTTGAGATTTCAGTTTGTAATAAGGCCACTTAACCTTACTTTGGGATTTATTATTCTTTCTTTTTCTCTTAAACTTTATTAAATGAAAAAGGCATGTCAGGTAATCTATGGAATGGACATTTTATAAACCTAAGTAAATACTCTGAGTTTTTCTAAATTTATACGTCGGATAAATAATCAACAAGGTTAACAACAAAGTAATTCTATCATGCCGAATAAAGTTTCAAAATGTTTTTACAATTCACTCCATTCAACCGCGTTTTTCTTAACTACACAAAAGTTTCTTTTTAAATCAAGTCGACCAAAATGGTTTGTAAGACGTTTTCTTCCCAGTGACACACCAGATTCGGTCGTAGCGTTTAGGCCGGGTTTGGGGTGTTACATTTCCTGTAGTGAAGGTTGAACAATTTGATTATCTATTGAATTGACTTTCTTACCTTCATCATCTGTTGTTCTGGCTAAGTCGAAAGCTTGAAGCTTAATCGATTCATCTCCTACACGAAGTATGAGTTCACCTATGGCAACATCAATTTTAGTTCTAGCAGTTGCTAGGAAAGGTCTTCCTAGAATTAAGGGGATTGAATTATCTTCATCCATGTCTAAAATAACAAAATCTACTGGGCAAACAAATTTATCGATTTTTGCAAGAACATCTTTAATAATGCCCCTAGGAATTTTAACAGCTTTATCAGCTAGTTGAATACTCATCCTAGTTTATTTGGGCTTCCCTAGACTTAGTCGTTTAAACAATGCATAAAGCATGACATTTATACTTGCCCTAGATCAGCTAACGCATTATCAATAGTTAAACTAACAATTAAGCATGGAATCATAAAACTCCCTGAATCTTTTTGTTTCTACGGTAGTCTATTCTGTAACATTACTGAGCATGTTGCGTTTAGTTCCACGTGGTGCTCTTCATCTATTTTGTGTTTGTTTGTCAAGAGTTGTCTTAAAAATTTCCTCGAGTCTAGCATCTGGAAAAGAGCTTCAAGAAGAGGTAAGTTATGTAATTTCTTTAAAAGTTTAAGAAACTTACAGAAATGTTCCTCTGAATCATTGATCGCTGCAAAATAGTCTAGTTTTAATATTTATAAAAGAGTGATCGAACTTGTAGACTGACTGTGACAATGATAGAGGCAAGCGCACCTATCGAACAGTAGTATAGCTCAGGCAAGAATATCTTATCGAACCCAAGGAACCTAAAAGTACTACTACTCACTTTCTTTTTATTATTTAGCCTAAAATATGGAGTGATTGGTTTATTAATCTAAAACAAATGAAATACTTAAACTTAAATACAAAGGCAAAAGAACGAATCTTTGGGAAAAGACTTTGAAGAAAACTTAATTGATAAAGACGATACCTTCGGGAAGAATCCACCTATGACTTCACTTATTATCTACCTTTTCAATTCATATGATTTCTTTACTTAGCTTGATCCGTGAGACTCCCAACCTATATTAAACCTTCTCTCGAAGCGAATAATGTCTAACCTTAGGTTAATTAGTGGAACTCTCGTTCTCTTATAATAACCCCCTAAGGAAGCAACAAATCGATCAATGGACTCCCATATTAGGTTTCACCCTAATCGAGCAAAATCTCGTAACCCTATCTCTAGGCGCCCGATCAACTCTGCTTAATTATGCTAGATCTACTCTTAGGCAGGGTCTATTCCTCCTCCACCTAAGCACATTAGATAAATTTAAGCAACATAATTTAGAACAAACTAAGTATTTACCATATAAACCGAAAGAATTAAATAACAAAATCCATCATAGGTTTCATCCCCTTCAGGTATCTGAGGGGTTTAGTTTATAACTAAACAAGAAAACATCTAAAGAGAAAAGATAAAACAAAATATAAGAAATCCCTAAAACCCCCTAAAGGAATTGAAGAGGAGATCCTCCGTCTTGAGTAGAACTCGACTCTTCGAGATGGATCAATTGGCTATCTTCGAGACAATCCCTAAATGAGAAAGGCTTGGTAGAAAACTCTGCTCAATGATCGACCCTTGAATAGCCACCTTGGGGTGTTTTTATAGCCTTTTAGGATGCTTTACTTGTCTCCTAAATACTCATAATTCAGGTACAATTCGTCCTAGCTATTTGAGTAGACTTAGGATTGTGTTTCTTAGGCTCCAAGCATCCAATTCCAAGTGAAATTGCTCTTTCCCGTGGCAGGAGCACTGCTAAGGCACGCTAGTGTAAATTGAGGCTCAGATCGTGTCTCTATTCTGTTGATTTAGGCACGGCCGTGGCACGCTCGTGCAAGTCGAGGGACAGGCCATGCTTCGGGTCTGTCGATTAGGGCACAGCCATGCAAATCGAGGATAGGCCGTGTTGGGCTTTTTATTGATGAGACACGGCCATGTAAATTGGTGACAAGCCGTGTTCTAGGTGGATAGTAAGGCACGATCGTGTGGAATAAAGCCCAGGCCGTGTTGACTTCTTGGGTTGGCCCAGTTTGGTCCGTTTTAAGCCCGTTGTACGTTCTTTTTATCCTTAGGTGTTCTCCTAAGTATAAGACATGAAAAGAAAGGATTAAGAGCACCTTTTTACATAAATCGAGGATAAATTCATCCAAAAGCATACTAAATGGGGATTAAAATATCTTACTTTTACGGTTTATCAATCATCTCCTTTTAATGCTTCGGAATAAGGTATGCGGGGTTTATATTCTTTGATTATTGGTTTTGGCTTTTCGTGTGCTACCTCTATTTTACCTTTTTCTTCCTTGATTTCTTGTGACGTGGTGGGCTCGTCTACCTTTGTACCCTCTTGAGCTGTGATGGCTTGGATCTATTCTTTTGGGTTTTTTTGTGTTGCTTGGTAGACGTCCTTGTTGACGTTCAGAAATTAGCTTTGTGAGATGTCCCACTGACCTAGTAAGTTCTCCAACTTGATTCTCGATCCCTTTGATTGATTTTTGTTGTTCATCAAGTGCTGCTTCAGTCTTTTAGAAATGAGAATCTGTGGCTGCCATGAATTTTGTCATCATCTCTTCGAGGTTTGATTTCTTCTCTTGTGGATATGGCTGATTTTGATAATTTGAAGGAGGTTGCTGCCTTTGATTTCCTTAATTTCCTTGTCCTCTCCACAAAAAATTTGGGTGGTTCCTCCAACCCGCGTTATAAGTGTTACTATAAGGATTATTAGATCAAAAATTGTTACCTATATAGTTCGTCTGCTCATGTTCTGCTCCTGGTTGGTAGGGTGGGTACTCAGGATTCGCCATATTCCCACTCGCTTCACATTGCATTACTGGATGTACCTGCGAAGAACATAAATTATCAAGCTTTTATTCATCATCTCCACCTGTGTTGACAGCATTGTTACTCCATTTATGTTAAAAACTCTGGCTGATTTTGTCGGTTTGGCCCTTGTAATTTGCCATTGATAGGTATTCAATGACATCTCTTCAATAAAGTCGTAAGCCGCTTCAGGAGTTTTGTTATTCAAAGTTCCACTAGCTGATGAGTCAATCATTTGCCTCGTTGAAGAATTCACACCATTGTAAAAAGTTTGGACTAAAAGCCACAAAGGTAATCTATGGTGTGGACATCTTCTCAGGAGATCCTTATATCTTTCCTATGCATCATATAATGTTTCTGCATCATTCTGCACAAAAGAAGATATATCATTCCTAAATTTGGCCATTTTTGCTGGTGAAAAGTATTTTAGAAGAAATTTTTCGATCATTTGATCCCATGTGTGATTGACCCTCGTGGTAACGAGTTCAACCACTGTTTTGCTTTATTTCGTAATGAAAAGGGAAATAATCGAAGACGTATGGCATCGTCAAAAATGCCATTTATTTTGAAGGTATCACAGAACTCTAAGAAATTAGCTATATGAGTATTTGGGTCTTCGTCCTGCAAACCATTAAATTGAACAAACTGTTGAATCATTTGTATTGTGTTAGGCTTTAATTCAAAATTTTTAGTAGCTATAGCAGGCCTGACAATACTAGATTATGCTCCTGTCAAATTTGGTTTAGCATAATCATACATAGTATGCGGAGCATTCTGTTCTTGCACATTTGGCTGTGGATTGTTTTCGTCCATCACTTCAGTAGGATTGGATCTATCTTGTTGTTCTTCTCTTTGGTAGTCTAGAGCTCATCTAATTTCTCTGCGATTCCTATGAGCGGTAGCTTCAATGTCACTTTCGTACGCTAAAGGTCCTCTCGGGTTACTTCTAGTCATAAACTAGAGATACCTGCTAGGAGAAGAAAGAAAGAAATTTGGTGTAAATAAAAATTTAACCTAAACTAAAAATAAAAGTAAATTGCAAAAAACATAATAAAATAATGGCTAAAGTAATAGAAAAAGAGCTTTCTTAATATTTTAGTGTTCCCCGGCAACGGCGTCAAAAACTTGATCGTGTTAAACAGTCGAGTTTTAATATTTATAAAGAGAATGATCGAACCTGCAGACTAACTATGACAATGATTGAGGCAAGTGCACCTATCGAACAATAGTATAGTTTAGGCAAGATTATTTTATTGAACCCAAAGGAACCTAAAAGTACTACTACTCACTTTCTTTCTATTATTTAGCCTAAAATATGGAGTGATTTGTTTATTGATAAAAAAACTAATGAAATACTAAACTAGATGCAAAGACAAAAGAATGAAATTTTCGAAGAAGACTGTAGAAAGAACTCAGTTGATTTTAGATGATACCCTCAGTAAGAATCCACCTATGACTTTTCTTGTTATCTAACTTTTAATTCATATGACTTATTTACTTAGCTTGATCCGTGAGACTCCCTAACCTATATTAAACCCTCTCTCGAGGCAAATAACGTCTAACCTTAGGTTAATTAGTGGAACTCTCGTTCTCTTATAATAACCCCCTAAGGAAGTAGTTAATCGTTCAATGGACTCCCATATTAGGTTTCACCCTAATCCGACAAAAATCTCGTCACCCTATCTCAAGGCGTGCGATCAACTCCTCTTAATTATGCTAGATCTACTCTTAGGCAGGATCTAATCCTCCTCCACCTAAGCACATCAGATTAAATTAAACAACATAATTAAGACCAAACTAAGTACTTATCATATAATTTAGAAATCAAATAACACAATCCATCATAGGTTTCATCCCCTTCAGGTATCTGAAGGGTTTATTCATAACGAAATAAGAAAACATTTCAAGAGAAAAGATAAAACAAAACATAAGAAATCCCTAAAACCCCCTGAAGGAATTGAAGAGGAGATCCTCTATCTTGAGTAGAACTCCGGCTTCTTGAGATGGGTCAACTGGCTATCTTCGAGTAATTCCCTGAACAAAAGCTCTGGCAGAAAACTCTGCCCAAAACTTTTCTCCCTTAGAACGACTACCTTGGGTTGTTTATATAGGCTCTTTAGATGCTTTACTTGGCTCCTAAGTACCTCATTCAAGTAGAATTACTATTAAGGTGTTTAAGTAGAGTTAGGAGTATGTTTCTTTGGCTTCAAGCATCCAAATCCGAGTGAAGTTGCTCTTTCTCGTGGTAGGGGCACGGCCATGGCACACGCCCGTGTAAGTCGTGGTCAGACTGTGTTGGACTTTTATCAACGAGGCAAGACCACGTAAATCGGGGTGAGGTCGTGTTCTAAATAAATGGCAAGGCACAGCCGTGTGGCTTGAAGTCCGTGCCGTGTCGATTACTTGGTTGGCCCAATTTTTCTGCATTTTAAGCTGCGTTTACGTTCTTTTTATCCTTAGGTTCTTTCCCGAGTATAAGACATGAAAAGAAAGGAAAGAAAGGATAAATCATCCAATAGCATACTAAATGTGGGATTAAAATATGTTACTTTTACGGTTTATGAAATACCCCCACACTTAAGCTTTTGTTTGTCCTCAAGCAAAATTCTCAACTTACAATTAAAACGAACTTTCCATAATTCATAATTCCTATCGATAATGTCTCATCATAATTCATAGATAATTTATACATGGATAATTCAACTCAAAGAGTCCTAAAGATTTCAATCACGATAAGTCATACCTTTGTAGTGCGAAAACATAGGTGTCTCCCCTTATCTGAATAATTACCTTTAATTCAAAACCGACAAGGATTGACATCCTCACTGAAGGTTCACTCAAATCACTCAAAGTGTTTAAGGTTCAAGAATAAGCACTCCGAAGTCGAACCTAAAATGTTAATCCCATAGGCTTGCCTGAAAATCAAATCTCCACCACTGTATATGAGATGATACACAAATCAAAAGGTCTTTAATCATGGTTGTAACGGGGCTTGGGTTAAAAGGTGTGGATAAAGGCTGGATTAGAGGGTTAGAATTGAGACTGACTTGACAAATTACCTAACTAGAAACAATGAACTAAATATGAATATTTACCTCGAATGAAAACTAATAATACCACTATTGATAATTACTCTATAATAAAGAGTATTTTCATCACTTAAAATTTGATAATACTTTAATAAGATCTTTTTCTTTATCAATTGGAATTTAAATGCTCTAAGCTTCTTCTTTTTTTTTTTAAGAACAAACTAAAATATTCCATCATAAATGATAAATGTAACTACTGAACTAATATAATTCGGTAACTTAATCAAATCAAACCTCGATTAAAGGGTAGTCAAAAGAAAGGGTGATAAAAAATACAAAGGGGTTTTGGTTAATATTAATGGGTGAGTCAATAAAAAGGTTGTTAGGATTCAACGGGGTTCACTAGGGGTTAATTTGTGAAGGTAGGCTTTTTATGGAGTGAGTGGGTTAAGTCCTAAGTGCCTTTATCATCTCTGTATATCAAATCAAAAGTATGGTCTCGACATATATAAACGAGGCAAGTTCTAGAATAACAGTTCAAAGTTGACACACTCATAATCAATAAACTGAGCATGAAAAAGAATATATGCTCTATAAGGCTCAAAATCTCACAAAAATTATGGGTGTTTTTGACATCAATCCTTATAAATTCCAAATTTCAAGGTAATACTCAAATTCAGTTCAACGACCCATCACTTTTAATTTTTTAGAAAGTAGATTTACCATGCCTGATTCTCTAGTATTCTTCAAATTTAATCATCAATGCACAATTAACTATGACTTAGTCTAAAACATATCAATAAAAATTATAAATCAATACAAATTTCATCCTAATTAGTAATATGAGAATAATACTTTCGAATCAAGACTAAATTCAATATTTTGAGAATAATGCAAAAAGTTTGACACTTTTACCCCCACACTTAAGATGTACATTGCCCTCAATGTACAAGGATGAATAATGACAGTTATGGGATAAATCAAAAGATAAGGGGTAAAGTGACTTCCTGATTTTTGGATGGATCCGAAAGTTGGCAATGGTCGTGGTAGAAGGTAGTTGGAGGAAGCGGTGGTGGTGTTTTCTATGGTCCTGGTGGGGTGGCTACCAACGATCTCTGCGCTAGATGAAGAAATTGGGGAGCTTGTAGAGAATTAGCTAGGGATTATTAAGACATATTTAAAATAAACTAAGTATATATATGAAGGTAAGAAAGAATGCGAGAATTAAAATAGAAAACAATCTAAAGTGAAAATAAAAAATAAATAGACTGTTAAGTCCTTATTGAAGGATGGTTCTCAAGGTGGGAATCAACACTAAGGTTGGGGATGTGATGGCGGTGGCGGATGTGAAGAGGTTATCGTGGTGGTCGGTGTGATTCCCAAGCAACCTGGCAAACCTGACACTAAAAAATTAAATTAAAATAAACTAAACTAAGCATAAGATTGCAAAAGAGAAGGAAATTGAAGCAAAAGAGAAAAAGAAAGTAAAAACTATATGGTCTCAAAGACCCTTGGCTTGGTGTTTGAATGAAGCGGTCGGCATGAACTTATGTAGATCGGTCTCCCATAGGGTGATTATGTTTGCCATCTTCCACTTCTTCGACATGATTTTAGTGTTGCTCAAAAGTCTTGGACATGTTTCCTACAGAGACAAAAAATTTTGAAAGAAAAATGAAAGAAGGAAGAAGAGAAAAGATGGGAAGAAGGGGAAGGGCTATGGGGTTTAAATAGTATCTCAAATCTGGCACGTTCACAAGCCCGTGGTCCAAGGGCGTGTCGAGTTACACGATCGCCTCGCATAGCCATAGTGTGGAGCGTGTTGCATTGCCCATGCTTGTTCTTGATGTGCCATGCCCGTGTCTTAGTAGTCAGTGTCGACCACGATCGCGTCGCACGGCCGTGGGTACAGGCATGTTGAGTCTCCCATGCCCGTTTCTCAGTTAGCCACGCCCGTTGGGAGATAGTCAGTAGCTTCACATGATTTTAGGGGCATGGTCGTGCTGATGTATCGGTGCCGTGGGGAAGGGTGGTTAGGCCTGTGATGTCTGACGGTGGTTGTCCTGAATTGCAGGGCCTCTGCTCTATCAGTGTGATGGTTTGGTGGTCCACACGGCCACAGACACAGCCGTGTGTAAGGCCATATGGCCTGGAAATCTGTACTTTTGTGTTAGTTTAAAAATAAATATTTAGAAGAGAAAGATGGAAAGAAAATGCTGAAAATAAATTTGAATACAAATTGAGTTTGTAACACCCCAAACCCGGTCAACTCACCACGACCGAATCTGGCATGTTACAGGGGAAAACGTTTTGAGGAAATTATTGAAAACTCATTTGCCGTTCAGTTTGATAGAAAACGTCCATGTTTGTTAGAACCCGAATGTATTATTCTTAATTATTTAAAAACCATGTGCAGTTGAAATCGAGAAGAACCCTGAGTTTGGAAGTCAATTAAAATGTCTTTGTTATCATTTCATGATTGTTGTTACCCGATGGTAACGGTTAGAAAACTCAAATCGAGGTAAATTTTGAAAACTTTGGTTATCAGGTTGTTAAAACAAAACAAGTAGTTTACTTTGTCATATTTGAAGATATATCTAAAGCATGCAAAATAATCCAAAAACATAATTTAAAGGCCTTATTACAAACCCAAATAAAAACTGAAATTTACAGTAATACCCAAAGCAAAGTCTATGTAAAACCGAGTGTGTTTAATGCATGGCCACCTCGAGTCCATCCTGCTCCTCATCCATGATCTACTTAATCACTGAAAAGATAAGGAGAAGGTGAGTCACCAAGACTCAATGCATAATCCCTCCCGGTTAATGCAACATGCTTACACACAAGTCATAACCAAGCAATATATCATGCACCCAAACCTAGCCATCCATAACTCGCTTTCTACCCCATGTGGTACCAAACCACCGGTGGTGCTAAACCATGGTGACCCAAAGTCACGATATCCAATAGTAATGTGGTGCCAAACCACTGGTGACCCAAAGTCATGATTAATCCATCTGGGGCCAACCAACATTGTGATACCAAATCACCGCGATAATCCCGTAATATCAAATGTGGGGCCAACCCATCGTGGTGCTAAGCCACCGACGAGTCGCTATGAGGTGCCAAACCTCTGGTGACCCAAAGTCACGAAATCAACTGTGTTATCAAACCACTGGAGGTGCCAAACCTCTAGTGTCCCAAAGACACGGATATCAAATCTTCCCCCTCCCCTCATATCACCCATGACAATGCAATATTTATGCAAATCATGCCATCATGCTTTAATATGAAACATACAGCAATTATATCATAGATTATAGTATTAAACACCATATAGCAAAATCATATCAAAATGGACTTACCCGAATCCTTGCTCATACCCATTAAGGTATCATATCAAGATCTACAGCTTTTTGACATTTAACATATTCAGTTATTAACATATTTACTAAGTTATGAAGTGTGTAAGTTACACACCTGTACTAACGCAAACGCTGAATCCCGAAAACCCGATCTACCGCACTAGATCTCCTTGTCCTACATTCGGCCCACACTAAGGTTAATAACATAGGCCATTCGGCTATACCAATTAATCCCAAAGGGTGAGATTACGCATAAACAACACCACCCTTACCTTTTCGCCTTACGAAAACAAATCACAACACCAAAATATGTAGACCGATCCTCCCCTACATTCTACCAACAATAAAGCTTAGTCTCAATAGCCTTCGCTTTTCAACAACTTAAAGAAGGATGAACCAACATAGATATCCTTACCACTTGACCTGCCAAATTCGATTGTCAGAGAATAGAGGGCTTAGATCGACTGTTTCCAAAATCCCGGAGAACCTAAGAGAAATTGGTTCCTATAGATGGTTAGCAAAACACCCACAAATGCCGAAGTTCAGCTTTTGTCAACACATGTCGACAGAGAAAAAGAGAAAGTAAGAATGAAGTTTTGGTCAAGAACCCTTACCCTTTTCAAAACCGATTAGACAAAAACCAAAAGTGATCCACCCTTGTTTGATATTCGGCCAAGATAACGCTAGGAGAAAGAAAGGAAAATTCGGCTATGGTTGATGGAAACAAACAAATAGGATTCAGCTAGAATGGAGAAAGAGAAAGGAAAAGAAAAGTGAAAATAGGAGAGGGAGGATTCGACAATAGAAGAAAGAAGAGAATGGAGAGAAGAAAAGAAAATAGAATGGGAGAGGGATGCTTTCGGCTTTAAGGAAAAATGGAAGAAAGAAAAAGAGAGTTGGGGAAGAGGAAGATTCGGCCAAACACTAGAGAAGAAGAAAAAGAAATAAGCCTATAGAAATTTAGAGGAACATTCGGCTAGGTACTCTCAAAAGGATTCGACAGGTGCAAAAACAAAAAGGTATTTCTGCTTTTGATTCACTAGATACACAAGGACCTTCACTAGCCAAAAATGCACAACTAGGTGCCTAAGGAAATTTAGCACTCTCCTCTCCTTAGCTTCCCAAACCGAACACTCCTCTGCCAACAAGAGTTCAAAATTCGGCCACTTCCTCAAACTCCTCCTGGCCATTAATTCAAATGAATTTGAATTCCACAAGTTCCTAAATTTTCTCCTTGCCACCCATTTAAATTAATTTGACTTATTCCATGCTTATCTAACAGAGTTTGTGCTGAGCACAACTCTCCCCCCTTGGCGTCAAAATGGTAAGCAGAAAATGGAATTTCTGCTGCTCGAACCTGAGTTCTCCCACCTGCCTGTGACATTATTCTCTAGACACCTTAGTGGCGCCTCCTTTGCCACTTCACCAAGGTAGTTCTTATGCTTAACTTCCCCACGAAATATACTTAACCCCTAGCTCCTTCAACTCCCTTTAACTAACACTTAAAAAAACAAAATTTTTCCTACAGCTTGGGCCTACCTTTGGCTTATAACTAGCCTCTAGAACACCTCAAACAACAACACAACAACCACACACATGCAAAGAAGTTCAAACACAATAACCCCTACTTAAGGATGTTACGCTTCTACCCCTTAAAAATAATTTCTACTCGAAATTACCTGGTCAAAAGAGTTGAGGGTATTGCTGTCTCATCACATCCTCTAGTTCCCACGTAGCTTCTTCCACTCCATGGTTCTGCCATAACACGTTCGCTAATGGAACCGACTTCTTGCATAAAACCTTCACATCTCGATCCAAGATCTGCACTGGTTCCTCTTCCATAGTCAAATCTGGACTCACCTCTATTTCTTCCACTACTACGGTATGCGATGGATCTGAACGACAGCGCCTAAGCATGGAGACATGGAACACATCGTGAATCGACTCATCACCGGCAACTCGAATGATAAGCCATCGTCCCACTCGTTTCAACACCTTATACGCCCAATAAATCTTGGACTTAACTTGCCTTTCCTTCCAAATCTCAACACTTTCTTCCTAGGCAAGACCTTTAAAAGACCTTATCACCCACGATGAACTCTATATCTCTCCGCTTAAGATCAAGATATGACTTTTGCTCGTCCGAAGCTTCCTTCAAACGAGCCTCGAATCAACCTAACCTTAGCCTCGCCTCTCGCCACCAACTCGTCCCAACATCCGACGCCACCCAACTCCGCCCAAAGATGTAGGTGTGCGACACTTTCTCCCATACAATGCCTCATATGGTGCCATCTTAATGCTTGCCTGATAACTATTGTTGTATGCGAACTCAGCTAACGGTAGAAATTCTTCCCAACCGCCATCAAGTCCGAACACAACCCTCAACATGTCCTCTAAAATTTGTATAACCTTTCCGATCGCCCATCGATCGCAGTGAAAAGTCAGGTCAAATCCAACCTCGTTCCCAAAGCCTGATGTAAAGCTCTCCAGAACCTCGACGTGAACCTCGGATCCCTATCCAAGATAATTGATACTAGCACACCATGCAACCTTACTATCTCGGCCACGTACAATTTAGCTAACTTCTGAAGCGGATAATCAACCCTCACTGGTATGAAATGAGCTGACTTAGTCAAACGATCCACAATCACCCAGACTGAGTCTTTCTTGCTAGGCGTGAGGGGTAGCCCACTGACAAAGTCCATGGTAATCCTTTCCCACTTCCATTGAGGAATCTTTACCGGCTGAAGTAAACTCGACGGCAATGATGCTAGCTTTGACTGCTGACACGTCAGACACTTACCCACAAACTCAGTCACTTCTCGCTTCAGCCCTGGCCACCAGAACTGCTTCCGCAAATCCTGGTACATCTTGCTACCTCCAGGATATATAGCGTATGGGCTGCTATGTGCATCTTGAAGAATCCTCTGCCTTAACTCAACATCCTTTGGCATACACACTCTCCCTTGGAAACACAATACTCCATTACTGGACAAGCTATAATCCTCTAAACCACCATTCTAAACTTGTAACCTCCGAGCATTCAAGCCCTCATCCCCTAACTATTTCTCCTTGATTTGCTCAACCCAAGTCGGCTTAACCTGCAATTTCACCAAAAGACTCCCATCGTCATACAAGCTAAGACGAGCAAACATCGCTCTTAAGTCCGCTACCACCTTACGGCTCAACGCGTCTGCCACCACGTTAGCCTTACCCAGATGATACTCAATCGAGCAGTCGTAGTCCTTTAACAGTTCAATCCATCTCTATTGTCTCATGTTCAAATCCTTCAGAGTCAGAAGATACTTCAGACTCTTGTGATTTGTGTAGACTATCGACTTCTCTCTGTACAAATAGTGTCTCCAAATTTTTAGTGGAAAACCACTCGTAGCTAACTCCAAGTCATGCGTCGGGTAGTTAACCTCATGCGATCTCATTGCCGAGACGATATGCCACTACTTTCCTTCCTCAGATCAAGACACATCCCAAGCCAAGATGTGATGCATCGCAATAGACCGTGAATACCTTCCCTGCCTCAGGCTATACCGTAACCGAGCTTAGTCAAAATCTTCCTCAACTTGTCGAAACTTTCCTCATTGTTTCTCCGACCACACAAATGGAACTCCCTTCCTCAATAGCTTGGTCAACGGTGCCGCGATCAGAGAAAATCCTTCCACAAATCTCCAGTAATACCCTACCAGACCTAGAAAACTCTAAATTTTTGCAACCGACCTAGGCGGTTTCCAATCCAACACTGCCTCAATCTTGCGAGGGTCCACTCTAATCCCTTTAGTGGACACTACGTGACCTAAGAAAGTCACCCCCTAAGCCGTAATTCGACTTCATCAACTTGGCAAAAGCGCTTCTCCTCGAATTTGCAAAACCACTCGCAGGTGCGTATCATGGTCCTCCTCCGTCTTTGAGTACACTAATATGTCGTCTATAAATACTACGACAAATTGGTCCAAGTACTGCTGAAACACCCGATTCAGCAAGTCCATGAATGCTGCTGGTGCATTGGTTAACCCGAACGGCATCACCAAAAACTCATAATGCCCATACCGAGTACGAAACGCCGTCTTGTGGATATCAGCCTCCTTCACCTTTAGCTGATGATACCCAGACCTTAAATCAATCTTTGAGAAAATTGATGCCCCCTTAAGCTGATCGAACAAGTCATCTATCCTCGGCAACGGATACTTGTTTTTGATCATCAGCTTGTTCAACTGGTAGTAGTCTATACACATCCGCATTGTACCATCTTTCTTTTTGACAAAGAGTACCGGCGCTCCCCAAGGTGAAACACTTGGCCGGATAAAACCTCGGTCCAACAACTCCTGAATCTGAGCCTTCAGCTCTACCAATTCCTTCGGCGCCATTCTATACGGGGCAATAGACACTGGCGCAGTTTCGGGTAACAAATCTATACCAAATTCAACTTCCCGATCCGGAGGCAGTCCTGGTAGTTCCTCTGGAAATACGTCAACAAATTTCTTTACTGTTCGGACATTCTCTACAGCAGACTCCTTAGCCTCCAAAGCACATACACGAACCAAAATCGCCTCACAACCCTTCCTGACCATCTTCTCGGCTTTCAACGCAGATACCACGTTGGATAGATAAGCTCTTCTATTACCTATCATCACCACTTCTTCACCCTCACTGTTCTCAAAACCATGCGCTTAGCCGCGCAATCCAAACTTGCTTGGTACTTTACCAGCCAGTCCATCCCAAGAATTAGATCGAACTCCCCAAACAATAGTTCCATTAGATCAGCTACAAATACTACCTCTTGGAGTTCTAGGGGTACATCCCTATACAGCTTATTTACTTCTACAGAATGACCTAGAGGGCTAATTACTGTCATCTCCCTAGAAGTAGTTTCAAAGTCTAGGTTCATGGTCTCTACTATGCTAGTAGCAACATACGAATGCGTCGAACCCACATCAATCAAAGTAATATATGGTAATCCAAAGATTAAGAATGTACCAGTTATGACGTTCGGTGCGTCGCCCTCCTCTCGACGTCTCGCTACATATACCAACCCAGGCTATCTTGCTTCAGTGTTGCCTGCACCTCTACCTAGTGCTCCACGGCCTCTACCAGAGCCATTACCTCCTCTACCAGTACGACGACCCTTTGCAGTGGTGGTCCATCATTTCTGAACTGAGCACGACCTTGACCCTCAGACTGAATCCTAGCTAACTTACGTGGACAGTCCCTCACACGATGATCCAGTGAACCACACTCAAAACATCCCTTTCCACCAGTCCAACATCCTCCTCAATGAGATTTCCCACATCGATTACACTACGCTGGTCCCTAATTAGTAGCAGTAGGCCTTCCAGATTGATTGGCCCACTCTGTCTAGCCCTTTTCTACGGATTACCAATCGACCCTGATGATCCAAAACCTCTCTTGTGTCTATTCCTATCCAAATTCTGTCTTACAGACTCCTTTACCCCTTCACTACCTTAGCCTTTTCCACCAAAGACAAAGCAAACTCTCTTCCTCATTGTGGAGCAATCAGCAATCTCACTCATCTCTCAATCCATCCTCAAACCTCGACACATCGTTCATGTTCAGAGCCACGATGCCCCTAGCATACCGGCTCAACCTTAAAAATTTGCCTCGTACTCCGATATAGACTTACTCCCCTAAACCAGCCTCAGAAACGCCTTCCTCTACGCATCAATATAATTGGTCCCTACATACTTCTTCTGATATGCTACCTTGAAATAATCCCAAGTGAGACCATCCGCTGCTGCACTATCCCAAACCGTGAGCCACCACTGGTATGACTCATCCCGGAGAAGGGACACTATCCCTTTCAGTTTTTCCCCAGTAGTCAGATCCAAGTCATCCATAATTCGTTTCATCGCCTCTAACCAATACACAGCCGTATTGGGAGCCACACCAGAAACACCTCAAAATACCTTGGCTCCATTGGCTCGGAGTCGCCAGATACAAATTTTGGGCTCCATACCCCCACCGCTCCAACCACTCTTTCCAAAGACTTGCAAAGATCGTGCGACATCAGATCATCCCGTCGATCTCGATACTCCATACCAAGAAATGGTGGTGGTGGTATCTCATTCTCAGACCCTTGACTAGACCTGACCGGTTCCAATACGGTCATTCTACCTTGACCGCATCGACGCACATTACGCCCACGTCCCCTAGTACTCATGTCTATAGTTGTGATTTATCTTCTTAAGAAATTTATGAATTAGCTTCTGTTTCACTGATTACCCACGAATAAGTTTTATGTAGAGAAATTTGGTAGTGGTTCTTTCGATCATCACAGAGTTTTCAATTCAATTTCCTACCCTCATTCCACGTGTAGGGGTATTCTCGTCATTTCACTACCCGAGGGTATTTCTATAATTTAACCTATCGGGGTATTTTAGTAATAACACAGGGTTAATTCGAAAACCTTTACAAATCGTAGATATTTCAAAAATTCCATAAATCGGGGTGTTTTGGTAATTTCATAAACCAGGGGTATTTTCAAATTTTTCATAATCCAGGGGTATTTTCGTAAAAAATTTTAAAATATGGTTCCTTGGTGATTTTGTGAAATAAGGGTGTTTTGGTAATTTTACAATCCGGGGGTATTTTGGTCATTTCACAGATCAGGGGTAATTTAGTAATTTTACAAGTCAGGGATAATTTGGTCATTTCAAATCAAGGGTAATTTGGTCTTTTTCCAAATCAGGGGTACTGTGGTAAATTTCAAAACTAAGGTTTAAAGTATTTCGAAACAAAATGGCTGGTCTCTTTTGGGTTTTAGTTATTAAATTTAGCCTGTGAATAAGTTGTCTCAGCTAGGATGAACCGTCACTACGCACTAGTTAGGATTCGGGTGAAGAGGAGGTGAGTCACTAGGACTGCTTAAATACCAGGCTCCCTCCGAATCCACTCCTAGACATGCGCACAACGATTTCCACACCGTTAGCTCAGTGACGTACTTACAGATTTGTTTAGTGGATCATTAAGTCTTATGCAATTTGTGTTGGAGTAAGCTATTCCTAGGGTTCAATAATTCCTATTCTACTAATCTACTATCCCGAAATACCCATTTCTCCACATATAATTCACACAACAGTCAGAAGTACTTACCTGGGCGGATTGGTGCCGGAGACTCGGTGCCATGCTTCTCAAACCATATATTTCCAAACAAGAACATTTTTGAACCACACTTTAAAACATTTTGGGCCTCGGGCCCACAACCGAGCCTTTAAACTTGGCTTTGATACCAAAATTATAACACCCCAAACCCGGTCAACTCACCACGATCAAATCTGGCATGTTATAGGGGAAAACGTTTTGAGGAAATTATTGAAAACTCATTTGCCGTTCAGTTTGATAGAAAACGTCCATGTTTGTTAGAACCCGAATGTAGTATTCTTAATTATTTAAAAATCGTGTGTAGTTGAAATCGAGAAGAACCCTGAGTTTGGAAATCAATTAAAATGTCTTTGTTATCATTTCATGATTGTTGTTACCGATGGTAACGATTAGAAAACTCGAATCGAGGTAAATTTTGAAAACTTTGGTTATCAGGTTGTTAAAACAAAACAAGTAGTTTACTTTGTCATATTTGAAGATATATCTAAAGCATGCAAAATAATCCAAAAACATAATTTAAAGGCCTTATTACAAACCCAAATAAAAACTGAAATTTAAAGTAATACCCAAAGCAAAGTCTATGTAAAACCGAGTGTGTTTAATGCATGGCCACCTCGAGTCCATC
Organism: Gossypium rotundifolium; assembly: GCA_025506655.1. Classification (NCBI taxonomy): domain Eukaryota; kingdom Viridiplantae; phylum Streptophyta; class Magnoliopsida; order Malvales; family Malvaceae; genus Gossypium; species Gossypium rotundifolium. The sequence goes on from CP106725.1 coordinate 47,742,456, forward strand.
CGGCTCCTCATCCGCGATCTACGAATCACCTGAAAAGATAAGGGAGAAGGTGAGTCACCAAGACTCAGTGCATAATCCCCTCCGGTTAATGCAACATGCTTACACACAAGTCATAACCAAGCAATATATCATGCACCCAAACCTAGCCATCCATAACTCCGTTTCTACCCCGTGTGGTACCAAACCACTGGTGGTGCCAAACCACTGGTGACCCAAAGTCACGATATCCAATAGTAATGTGGTGCCAAACCACTGGTGACCCAAAGTCACGATTAATCCATCTGTGGGGCCAACCCACATTGTGATACCAAATCATGGCGACAATCCCATAATATCAAATATGAGGCCAACCCATCGTGGTGCTAAGCCACCTGGGACGAGTCGCTATGAGGTGCCAAACCTCCGTGACCCAAAGTCAAAAATCAACTGTGGTATCAAACCACCGGAGGTGCTAAACCTCCGTGTCCCAAAGACACGGATATCAAATCTTCCCTCCTCTCATATCACCCATGACAATGTAATATTTATGCAAATCATGCCATCATGCTTTAATATGAAACATACAGTAATTATATCATAGATTATAGTATTAAACACCATATAGCAAAATCATATCGAAACGGACTTACCCGAATCCTTGCTCATACCCATTAAGGTATCATATCAAGATCTACACAGTTTTTCGGCTTTTAACATATTCAGGTTATTAACATATTTACTAAGTTATGAAGTGTGTAAGTTACACACCTGTACTAACGCAAACGTTGAATCCCGAAAACCCAATCTACCGCACTAGATCTCCTTGTCCTACATTCGACCCACACTAAGGTTAATAACATAGGCCATTCGGCTATACCAATAAATCCCGAAGGGTGAGATTACGCATAAACAACACCACCCTTACCTTTCTACCTTACGAAAACAAATCACAACACCAAAATATGCGAGACTGATCCTCCCCCTACATTCGGCCAACAATAAAGCTTAGTCTCAATAGCCTTCGGCTTTTCAACAACTTAAAGAATGATGAACCAACATAGATATCCTTACCACTTGACCTACCAAATTCGATTGTCAGAGAATAGAGGGCTTAGATCGACTGTTTCAAAATCCCGGAGAACCTAGGAGAAATAGGTTCCTATAGATGGTTAGCAAAACACCCACAAATGCCGAAGTTTGGCTTTTGTCAACACATGTCGACAGAGAAAAAGAGAAAGTGAGAATAAAGTTTCGGTCAAAAACCCTTACCCCTTTTCAAAATCGATTAGAGAAAAACCAAAAGAGATCCACCCTTGTTTGATATTCGGCCAGGATAACACTAGGAGAAAGAAAGGAAAATTCGGCTATGGTTGATGGAAACAAACAAATAGGATTCGGCTAGAGTGGATAAAGAGAAAGGAAAAGAAAAGTGAAAATAGGAGAGGGAGGATTCGGCAATAGAAGAAAGAAGAGAATGGAGAGAAAAAAAAGAAAATAGAATGGGAGAGGGATACTTTCGACTTTGAGCAAAAATAGAAGAAAGAAAAAGAGAGTTGGGGAAGAGGAAGATTCGGCCAAACACTAAAGAAGAAGAAAAAGAAATAAGCCTATAGAAATTTAGAGGAACATTCGGCTAGGTACTCTCAAAAGGATTCGACAGGTGCAAAAACAAAAAGGTATTTGACTTTTGATTCACTAGATGCACAAGGACCTTCACTAGCCGAAAATGCACAACTAGGTGCCTAAGGAAATTCGACACTCTCCTCTCCTTAGCTTCCCAAACCGAACACTCCTCTGCCAACAAGAGTTCAAAATTTGGCCACTTCCTCAAACTCCTCCTGGCCACTAATTCAAATGAATTTGAATTCCACAAGTTCCTAAATTTTCTCCTTGCCACCCATTTAAATTAATTTGACTTATTCCATGCTTATCTGACAGAGTTTGTGCTGAGCACAACTCTCCCCCCTTGGCGTCAAAATGGTAGCAGAAAATGGAATTTTACGCTCAAACTCGAAGTTCTCCCACCTGCCTGTGGCATCATTCTCTAGACACCTAAGTGGCGCCTCCTTTGCCACTTCACCAAGGTAGTTCTTATGCTTAACTTCCCCACGAGATATACTTAACCTCTAGCTCCTTCAGCTCCCTTTAACTAACACTTAAAAAATAAATTTTTCCTACAAATGGCCTACCTTTGGCTTATAACTAGCCTCTAGAACACCTCAAACAACAACACAACAACCACACACATGCAAAGAAGTTCAAACACAATAACCCCTACTTAAGGATGTTACAAGAAGTGATGTGGGGATCGACTTTGTCTAATAGTACCTGGTCTCCTATTTTAAAGTGATTTGATGTCTCTACGAGCTTTTCTGGCGGTTCCTCTAGTTTTACTTCGTGTGGATCCAGCTTTTCTTTGACTTGTATCTTCTGCTCTTCTAAATCGTCGACCTTAAGGTTTTGTTTCTTGTGTGATTTTTCTTTGTCGACTTGGGGGCATGAGTTGGCTCAGGTTTGATGCCTTGTGATGTTTCCTATAGTGAAGGTTGAACAATTTGATTATCTATTGAATTGACTTTCTTACCTTCACCATCTGTTGTTCTGGCTGAGTCGAAAGCTTGAAGCTTAATCGATTCATCCCCTACGCAAAGTATGAGTTCACCTGTGGCAACATCAATTTTAGTTCTAGCAGTTGCTAGGAAAGGTCTTCCTAGAATTAAGGGGATTGAATTATCTTCATCCATGTCTAAAACAACAAAATCTACTAGGAAAACATATTTATCGATTTTTACAAGAACATCTTCAATAATGCCCTAGGAATTCTAACAGTTTTATCAGCTCGTTGAATACTCATCCTAGTTTGTTTGGGCTTCCCTAGACCTAGTCGTTTGAACAATGCATAAGGCATGACATTTATACTTGCTCCTAGATCACCTAATGCATTATCAATAGTTAAACTACCAATTAAGCATGGAATCATAAAACTCCCTGGATTTTTTGTTTCTGCGGTAGTCTATTCTGTAACATTACCGAGCATGTTGCGTTTAGTTCCACTGGTGTTATTCGTCTATTTTGCGTTTGTCTGTCAAGAGTTGTCTTAAAAATTTTCTCGAGTCTGGCATCTAGAAAAGAGCTTCAAGAAGGGGTAAGTTAATATGTAATTTTTTTAAAAGTTTAAGAAACTTATCGAACTGTTCCTCTGAATCATCTCCTTTCAATGCTTCGGGATAAGGTATGCGAGGTTTGTATTCTTTGATTATTGGTTTTGGCATTTCGTGTGCTACCTCTATTTTACCTTTTTCTTCCTTGGTTTCTTCTGTCGTGGTGGGCTCGTCTACCTTTGTACCCTTTTGAGCTGTGATGGCTTGGATCTGTTCTTTTGGGTTTATTTCTGTGTTGCTTGGTAGACATCCTTGTTGATGTTCAGAAATCAACTTTGTGAGATGTCCCACTAACCTAGTAAGTTCTCCAACTTGATTCTTGATCCCTTTGATCGATTTTTGTTGTTCATCAAGTGCTGCTTCAGTCTTTTGAAAACGACAATATGTGGCTGCCGTGAATTTCATCAGCATCTCTTTGAGGTTTGATTTCTTCTCTTGTGGATATGGCTGATTTTGATAATTTGGAGGAGGTTGCTGCCTTTGATGTCCTTGATTTCATTGTCCTCCCCACAAAAAATTTGGGTGGTTCCTCCAACCTGCGTTATAAGTGTTACTATAAGGATTATTAGATCGAAAATTGTTACCTATATAGTTTGTCTGCTCATGTTCTGCTCCTGGTTGGTAGGGTGGGTACTCAGGATTCGCCACATTCCCACTCGCTTCGCATTGCATTACTGGATGTACCTGCCAAGAACATAAATTATCAAGCTTTTTATTCATCATCTCCACCTGTGTTGACAGCATTGTTACTCTGTCTATGTTAAAAACTCGGTTAATTTTGTCGGTTTGGCCCTTGTAATTTGCCATTGATAGGTATTCAATGACATCACTTTAATAAAGTCATTAGCCGCTTTAGGAGTTTTGTTATTCAAAGTTCCACCAGCTGATGAGTCAATCATTTGCCTCGTTGAAGAATTCACACCGTTGTAAAAAGTTTTGACTAAAAGCCACAAAGGTAATCCATGGTGTGGACATTTTCTCAGGAGATCCTTATATCTTTCCCATGGATCACATAATGTTTCTGTGTCATTCTTCACAAAAGAAGATATTTCATTTCTAAATTTGGCTGTTTTGGCTGGTGGAAAGTATTTTAGAAGAAATTTTTCAATCATTTGATCCCATGTGGTGATTGAACCTCGTGGTAACGAGTTCAACCACTACTTTGCTTTATTCCTTAATGAAAAGGGAAATAATCGAAGCCGTATGGCATCGTTAGAAACACCATTTATTTTGAAGGTATCACAGAACTCTAAGAAATTAGCTATATGAGTATTTGGGTCTTCGTCCTGCAAACCATCAAATTGAACAAACTATTGAATCATTTGTATTGTGTTAGGCTTTAATTCAAAATTGTTAGCAGCTATAACAGGCCTAACAATACTAGATTCTGCTCCTGTCAAATTAGGTTTAGCATAATCATACATAGTACGCGGAGCATTCTGTTCTTGCACATTTGGCTGTGGATTGTTTTCGTCCATTCCTTTAGTAGGATTGGATCTGTCTTGTTGTTCTTCTCTTTTGTAGTCTAGAGCTCGTCTAGTTTCTCTACGATTCTTGTGAGCGGTAGCTTCAATGTCACTTTCGTACGCTCAAGTTCCTCTCGGGTTCCTTCTAGTCATAAACTAGAGGTACCTGCTAGGAGAAGAAAAAAAAGAAATTTAGTGTAAATAAAAATTTAACCTAAACTAAAATAAAAGTAAATTACGAAAAAAATAATAAAATAATGGCTAAAGTAATAGAAATAGAGCATTCTTAATATTTTAGTGTTCCCCGACAACGACGACAAAAACTTGATCGTGTCAAACAGTCGAGTTTTAAAATTTATAAAGAGAATGATCGAACCTGTAGACAAACTATGACAACGATTGAGGTAAGTGCACCTATCGAACAATAGTATAGTTTAGGCAAGATTATTTTATCGAACCCAAAGGAACCTAAAAGTACTACTACTCACTTTCTTTATATTATTTAGCCTAAAATATGGAGTGATTGGTTTATTAATAAAGAAAAACTAATGAAAAATTAAACTAGATGCAAAGACAAAAAAAATGAAACTTTGGGAGAAGACTGTGGAAAGAACTCAGTTGATTTTAGACGATACCCTCAGGAAGAATCCAGTCTTGTTATCTAACTTTTAATTCATATGACTTCTTTACTTAGCTTGATCCGTGAGACTCCCTAACCTATATTAAACCCTCTCTCGAGGTGAAAAATGTCTAACCTTAGGTTAATTAGTGGAACTCTCATTCTCTTATAATACCCCCCTAAGGAAGCAATAAATTGATCAATGGACTCTCATATTAGGTTTCACCCTAATACAGAAAAATCTCGTCACCCTATCTCTAGGCGTGCGATCAACTCCACTTAATTATGCTAGATCTACTCTTAGGCAGGGTTTATTCCTCCTCCGCCTAAGCACATCAGATTAAATTAAGCAACATAATTAAGAACAAACAAAGTACTTATCATATAATTTAGAAATCAAATAACACAAGGGTTTAGTTCATAACGAAATAAAAAAACATCTCAAGAGAAAAGATATAACAAAACATAAGAAATCCCTAAACCCCCTGAAGGAATTGAAGAGGAGATCCTCTGTCTTGAGTAGAACTCCGGCTTCTTGAGATGGATCAATGGCTATCTTCGAGTAATTCCCTGAATAAAAGCTCTGGCAGAAAACTCTTCCTAAAACTTTTCTCCGTTAGAACGACTGCCTTGGGTTATTTATATAGGCTCCTTAGATGCTTTACTTGGCTCCTAAGTACCTCCTTCAAGTAGAATTACTATTAAGGTGCTTAAGTAGACTTAGGAGTATGTTTCATTGGCTTCAAGCATCCAAATCCGAGTGAAATTGCTCTTTCTCGCGGCAGGGGCACGGCCATGGCATACGCCTGTGTAGGTCGTGGCCAGACCATGTTGGACTTTTGTCGACGAGGCACGGCCGTGTAAATCGGGGTGAGGTCCTGTTCTAAATAAATGGCAAGGCACGGCCATGTGGCTTGAAGTACAGGCCGTGTCAATTTCTTGGGTTGGCCTAATTTGGTCTGTTTTAAGCCCGTTTTACATTCTTTTTATCCTTAGGTGCTTTCCTAAGTATAAGACATGAAAAAAAAGGATTAAGAGCACCTTTTTACATAAATCAGGGATAAATCATCCAAAAGCATACTAAATGTGGGATTAAAATATGTTGCTTTTAACAATGGCGCTAAAAACTTGTAACGCGTAGGTTTGTGCAAGTGTGCATAGTCGTTAACAAGTAATAAGTAAATAAAAGATTTATTGTCTCCACAGAGACTGTGTATGTTAATCAATTAATTACAAAATTAAAGTTTTGCAAATTGGTGGTAATAACACAATATTTTGAGTGATGGATGATTAAAGTAAGTTAAATTATCTAGATGAAAGATGATCCCTAATGCAATTATAATCTAACTATGATAATTAGCTAAAATGATTGAGTTGAATTTAGCAACAACAACACAAACTTCAACAATCAATAACATGAATTGGCTAGAATAATTACATCATTCAACTTAATTCATTTTTCTCATGTTTAATAGTGTTCGAAAAATATTCCATGGTAACTCAATCTTTCATGAGTTTGAAACCAAAATAAGTCATTTCGAAATCTTTTACTTAGTAAAACATGCATTTTACTGATCGTATTAAACTAAAGGTTTCTTAGAATTCATGTGAAGTAATAGGGATGGGTTAGATTTGAAATAACTGAATCACATAAACCTAAAAACTATGCTAGATAATAGAGCTAGTTAAAGTTATTATGAACCATTAATTTAGTCGGGTTAGGATCTAAACTAAGCATGCACTTTTCAACTATTGTGTCCATTAGCCGTCATCTGGTTAGGATTGCTCAACTAATTCCAATGCATCTAATCACGTATAAATGAAATACATGTTTGAGTTTAATTGAGAACATGAATGATTGAGGCACAAACACTATAAACATGATTTAAATGAACTTTACTGAATTGATGCAATCATCCTAGCTAAATAGATTTATGCTACATTGTTGATGACAACAAAGCACATTACAGACATGATTAAAATCAAATTAACAAGTAAAGGAAGAATAAACTCTGTTTGAATCAGCAACCTTGTGAACTCTGATTGAAGAAGTTTCCTTTTGTCCTCGTGTCACTCCTTTGCTAATGGCTCCTTAAGGTGGCTGGCCAAAAGACGATCTTATCAAGGTTTTGCTGGCTAAGAAGGAAAGGAAATATGGGATGCTATGCGTTTGAATGAAGAGAGGGAATGATAGAATGATAGAATGGAAGAGAAATTTTAAATGAATGATGAATGAGTGATGATTGAAATGTGAGATACGAGTGGTATTTATACTTGAGGTTGATGGAGGAGTTTACTAAATATGGCATCAAAGATCCCTTAGATTTCGCCCACTTTTGGCCGACCATAATACATGGAAAGGAGGGTGAAATGGTTGCTTGATTCAAGCATAAAATCATGCTTGAATCATGCAATGGGTAAACAGTTTCTTGAACAAACGTAGTGTGCTAATTTTCAATGATTTTCCAAGTGTAGGGACATCAAAAAAATTATCCCAAAAGCTATTTTTTGGCAGCTCAAATATCCTTGTCGGATTGTGCTTCTCTTCTCCTTATTTGGACGATTTTGTGACCCATTTAATAGTCAGACTTGTCCACCATGTAGCACCATCTTCATGACCCAATTTGCATGGTTTTGTCATCCAAGTAAGGTAGAATTGCTCATGTTCATGCAAAAATTATAATAAGCTCTTTATTAAATCAACTTCATGGTCCCACTACATTAATTAAATATAGCGCATTAATAAATGACATGAAATAATTTAATATATGCACAAAATTAACATAATAAAGCACTAATTTGCATATTTTATAAATTCTTATTCATTGTTAGAATATAAGCAAATTCCACTTAAATCATTAACAAGTACTTGAGATTAGTATTATTTTTAAGTAAAAAGGTGGTAAAACCTACTAGAGAAGACCTATATAATTTAAAGTTTACACTTCTCAATATTGAACCTTGACGATACCTTCTCTGAACAGATTGATCGCAGAAATCGAACTAGCTCAGATACCAGTTTGTAGGGAATAAACTCGGTTAAGCAATGAAGTGAATAAAATAAGAATCAAAAAGATCGAATACGCAAATTTTAAGTGGAAAAACACCTCAAGAGAGAATAAAAAACCACAAGCAAAAGGAGATTTTTCTATAATAAAGGAGACTAAAAAAGATGTAGAGGATTAAAAGAAAAACCCGAAGCCCTACAACAAAAACCCTTCAAAAATAAGAACAAAATTCTCTCAATCTAAATAATTTTTTATTGTGTAAAACCTAGAATAACTAAGGCATATTTATAAGTTAAAATTCGTAGCATATATGACTACAACAACTCTTGGTTAATTAGAGCTTAAGTGAGAAACTAAAAATAGAGTTTAATTAGGAGAAGAAAAGTCAAAATTAATTTTTGGTAAAAATAAGAGGCATTCTTACACACTTTATTTTGATTAAATGTTGAATTTTAAGAATTGTTAATGCCGTTAAAATTCTTTGTCAAATTCAGGATTATTACAATGCCATTTTTTTTGTTACATGACTACCAAATAAGGATTTTAAAAAATAGAATGTTAGAGGAGCAAATTTAACAAAATAATTTTCAAGGTATTAACAATTGGACCTAAGTTTTTAAATTCAAAAGTAGAGGACTAAATTCTTGAAAATGAAAGTATAAAGATTAAATTTTAAATATACAAATAGTACAAAATTTGGAGCATATTGTAAAATTTAAAATTTAACTCCATAATTGAAGTGAAAATAATTAAACCAACTCAAAACATAGGACATCAACCATACTAGTAAAATTTAATCATATGCCTTTGTTATCATCTATTTTTTTATCATGATTTTATGAAACCAACTTTAGTAGATTGAAGTCAATAAGGCCTTCGCTTAGTTGACAAAAGTAGAGGCTATGGTTTTTAAATACCAAAGTTTGAGACCCACAATGCACAAGTAAAATGTATGGATCTCTAAGTCCAACATTGAGTTGTTGCTATGTATGGACTTTAAGTTAGTTTGTTAATCAATAATTTGAATTGATCCAGTTCTTAATTTGTGCTATAACATTTTGATTGGAGAAATTTATCATTTGAATATATAAGTTTCAGTTGTAATTATTAGGAATAGTGAAGGTGAAAATTTTAATTTTATTTAAAAAACTATAAAATGTCTTTAATTGACGTTAAAAAAAACACGAGGCAATTTCAAAACCAGAGTTAAAAAACACCTTCGCAATCAAATAGTATTCTTAATTGTAAAAAAAAATGTAAATACTTTGATATAGCAACAAGTGTTAGATGCAATGATAAAATACATAACACTTTCAAAAAAAAGAAAAAAGAAAAAAGAATTCATATTCCCATCCTAGATATGAGGTTTGTAACATCCTAAATTTTTGGGCCTATGCGTTTAATGGGTGAATATGTGGAATGAGTTAATTTAAGTGTTAGGGGTCCAAATTGGGCTTAGGCTTAGGCAGAGGTCTTGATTAAAATTATCTGTTTGGGCATTATAGGGTTTAAAAGGTAGTATCTATGTTTAAAATACCAAAGTGGGCTTGTGGCCCAATCTTAGGAGGTGACGCCACACACAAGGAATAAGGGGCCCAAATTTAAGTTTCATGGAGCCCAATTCTTTTAATTTAAGTTAGCTAAATTTTGGGCATTAGGATTAGGTGGAATGGATGACAACAAGGCTAAAATTTAGGGGTTTTAATGTTTAAAATATGTAGATAATAAGCAGATAAAGGCTATTATTTAGGAATTTATTTTATGTGAATAATAAGCAGATAAAGGCTAAGATCTAGGGATTTCGCGAACAGTCTTATGATTAATAGTTCTAAAAAGTAGTTCTTTCGAATTCATACACACACTACAGTCTCAAGTTCATTCATTCAATCATCAACATTCATGAACTCGCGCTCATTACAGAAAAGTGTTGTGGTTGTCATTGTTGTTGTTTTCCACTACCCAGGGGTTTTTTCGTAATTTTATCCTACAAGGGCATTTTTGTAAATTTTTTTCGAAATGAGGTTCCTTGATGATTTTATAAAATAAGGGTATTTTGGTAATTTTGCATTCCCGGGGGTATTTTGGTAATTTTAAAAATTGAGGGTATTTTGATAATTTTGGTATCAGAGCCCAGTTCAAAACTCGGGCTGTGAAATGGGTCTAGAAAGAAATTTTTTTTTGGTTCGAGGACATGGCCTTCGAGTCTACCGGCACCCGATCCGCCCAGGTAAGTATTCTAAACTCTTGCTGTGTTATTTATGTGGGCTTAATGAGCTTTATGGGACGTAGACTATCTAGGTTAGAACTTGATGGATTCTAGGCTTAGGCAAACAACTCTTCAATTCCATAAGGCTTAACTTCACTAAAACAAAACCTATAAACGAGTCACAAAACTAAGGTGTGGCAACAGGCATATGCATGTCTAGGAGTAGATCCGGAAGAGCTTGGTATTTAAGCAGTCCAAGTGACTCATCTCCTCTTCATAGGAATCTTACCTGGTGCATAGTGACTGTTCACTTTAGCCATGACAGGGTGTGGCAATAGGCATAACATGCTTAGGAGTGGATTCAGGGAGAGTTTGGTATTTAAGCAGTCCTAGTGACTCACCTCCTCTTCACAAGAATCTTACCTGGTGCGTAGTGACTGTTCACTCTAGTTATAAGGAAATGTTCATGGGCTGAACCCATAATTAAAACCCGATAGGGACCAACCACCCTATTTTGCAAACAAAACCCCTAAGTTTTGTACACTTCCAGAAAAAAATACATTTGATTTGAAAATGTTCGCAACTATGAAAAAAATTACCAAATTACCCTTGTTATGCAAAATGACCAAAATAGCCCTAATTTGTAGAATTACCAAATTACCCTTATTTTGTAAAATTACCAAAATACCCTTAAATCACAAAATTACCAAAATACCCTCAGATCATAAAAATTAACGAAATACCCCAAAATTTCAAAATTACCAAAATACCCTCAATTTTAAAATTATCGAAATGCCCCTAAATTTCAAAATTATCGAATACCTCGATTTCAAAATTTTGAAATGCCCCCCAAATCGGTTAAAATTACCAAAATACCCCGAGAATGCAAAATTACCAAAATACCTTTATTTTATAAAATCATCAGGAACCTCATTTCAAAAAATTACAAAATGCCCTATAGGATAAAATTACCAAAATACCCCGGTAGTGGAAAACAACAACAATGACAACCACAACACTTTTCTCGTAATGAACACGAGTTCATGAATGTTGATGATTGAATGAATGAACTTGAGACTGTAGTGTGTGTATGAATTCGAAAGAACTACTTTTTAGAACTATTAATCATAAGACCGTTCACGATAAATTAGTGGAAAGAAATAATGATTCATAAAATTTCTAATCAGATAAACGCAAATCGGTAGAATGAGTACAAGGGGACGAAGACGCTTCATATGCGAATAATGGTGTGTACCCTACCATAGTATACTAAGTGTTTATTTTGGCTTTAGAATTAGAGTGCGTAGTGAAAGCATAGTGGTGAGACTCAAGTAGAATGATTACTAGTTAGTTGGAAATTTCGAGGACGAAATTTCTTTAAGGAGGGTAGAACTATAACATCCTAAATTTTTGGGCCTATCGCTTAATGGGTGAATATGTGGAATGAGTTAATTTAAGTGTTAGGGGTCCAAATTGGGCTCGAGCTTAGCAGAGGCCTTGATTAAAATTATCTGCTTGGGCATTATAGGGTTTAAAAGGTAGTATCTATGTTTAAAATACCAAAGTGGGCTTGTGGCCCAATCTTAGGAGGTGACACCACACACAAGGAGTAAGGGCCCAAATTTAAGTTTCATGGAGCCCAATTCTTTTAATTTAAGTTAGCTAAATTTTGGGCATTAGGATTAGGTGGAGTGGATGGCAACAAGGCTAAAATTTAGGGTTTTAATGTTTAAAATATGTGGATAATAAGTAGATAAAGGCTATTATTTAGGAATTTATTTTATGTGGATAATAAGCAGATAAAGGCTAAGATCTAGGGATTTTATGATTAAAACATGTGGATAATATGTCGATAAAGGAGGGAGGAGTTAGAGATAATTAAGTCTCTTTTAGATGAGCTAGTAGATTAAGATAAAGGAGAAAAGTTAGAATTTATCTACAAAGAGAGTGATGGCCAAGAATCCATCCTTGTGAGGAGTAAAAACCACTACTACATGGCAAAAGGTTGCCGAATTTCCTATAAATAGGGGGGCTAGCTCATTGTTTCTGACATTAAATCCTCTCCCTTTTGTGCTGAAATTCCTTAGCTTCTTTTCCCCAAATTTCTTTCTCCAATTTCTCTAAAAGCCGAAAACTCCATTATTCTTTTCTTTCTTCTAAAAGCCAAAAACTCCATTATCCTCTTCCTTCTCTAAAAAGCTGAAATCTATATAGTTTTTATTTTATTCATCCTATTTGAGAAATTTTTCTATACTTCCTAAGATTTAAATCCTCCATTGACATTGTCAATTCTCTCTCTAGTACTAGCCTAATATCCTAAGTTAAGGTAAGAGTAGATTTTGATTAGTTCTCATAATCTATTCCCGATTTTTGAAAAGGCAAAAGCCAAAGCTAATAGTTTAATGGTTTATGATGGCAAGCAAGTCGGGATTTGAAGGAAGCCTAGTCGACATCTAAAAGCCAAAATTCATAAGTCTCCAATTTTGGGATTTTTAAGGTAAGAAGATTTTCCTAGATTTCTATTAGATTTCATCATTATATACAAGATCTTAACTTTATAAGGAGGATTAACGATTAAATATTATTATAGTAACTCGATAAGGATTTATGATGGAATTAAATATGGATCGTGCAAAAGAAAGAATCCTAAGTTTAAGAAACGAGAAGATTCATTGCTCGAGATCGCCAATTGGTTGTGGACCGCTTCAACAACACCTTAGGCGAGATAGCAGTTGTGCCAACAAAGGATAGCGTCGATATAGAAAGCCTCGCTTTATCGGTGAATCGGTGTGTAGATTCTTGACACATAAGCTTTGCTATATTATATGTATGTTATGGGCTAAAAGTTTAAAAGGTGTGTAGATCTCTATCACACTAGTTAATCAATTATATGTATGTTATGGGCTAAAAGTCGAAAAAGGTGTGTAGATCTCTATCACACTAGTTAATCTAAATTATATGTATGTTATGGGCTAAAAGCCAAAAATGAGGTCAGTATGAAGCAGTCGTATTACCTGTAAAGGGTAGGCAAGGGATGCCAGTACGTAATCATAAAAACTTCTATGTGTATCAAGTATGTAAAAATATGTGATCTGCTTAGATAGTTTAATGTTCGATTCTTGCATGTATACATGGGATGGGATTGATTGATTTACTGAAGGGGAGCAGGTCATGAGGCGATCGGTGGCTTTGCCACATAGGTCACATAGTGATCGGTCTTTATGACAGACAAATTGTCGATATATTATTAAGGTCGCATAGCGATCGGTGGCTTCACCACATAGGTCACATAGTGATCGGTCTTTATGACAAAAGACAACCGTCAATATGGTGTGTAGTGGATGGAGGTTGATTGTAGAAATCGCCACGGTGTGATGGTTGGTACGGGTGTGTAGAGGATGGAATCATAGGTTTGGGATGGGCCATGTTGCATATTTTGTTACCCTTGTATACGGGCCAAGGCTCATAATGTGTTTGTGGGCCTCAAGCCTTTTTATGTGTTCTCGGATTTGCACACTCGAGTCTTGGTGACTCAACCTTTTATTTTTCCCAATATTTCGGTGAGCGTAGATCGTGAACATGGAGCCGAGGTGTCGATTTTCATTTCTGATTACCATCACGAGCAATCAACCACCATTGATACGCTTCATCGCATAGCATAATGCCACCATCCCTTTCTTCTCCTCCGAGTCAAATCAAGCTCATCCATTATACGCTCCGTTGCTTCCAACGATGACTCGGTACCTTTGGGTGCCACATTGATACTCCTCGAAACATTTACGCTCCATTTGCTCGTGAGCCGTTCAGTACCGACTTTCGATTTCCTCCATTTCCGCTTTGCACCGTACCATTTCCAAAACTTCATGAAGCGACTGCGACATGCCTCTTCCCATCGAGCGAGCCGCTCAACATTAATAAAGGGGGTGGTGGCAGTGGCATCTCATTGTCGGACCCTTGACCCGACCCTAACGGGTTCAAACACGGTCATCCTTCCTCTTCTCGACCACGCGACTCGTCCTCTAGAGCTCATTTTCTAGCGTCGGGATCTCGTTAAGAAATTTTATGGATTAGTTATTTGTTCCACTTACTTATCAACGAGGAGTTTTATGAAAAGGATTTTAGAGTGGTTCTTTCGTATCATACAAACACTGATCTTTTCCATTCATTCATCCATCCATCAAACAAATATGAACTTCCGTTCATTCGGAGAAAGCGTTGTAGTTTTTGTTGTTTGTTGTTGTTTTCCACTACCCGGTATTTTCGTAATTTTGTCTTCTGAGGTATTTTGTAATTTCCGTAAGAAAAATGTTTCTTGGTGTTTTGTCAAAAATATTTTGAAGATTTCAAGTCTTGGTAATTTTGGAAAAATTTCAAAATTTGGGGGTATTTGGTAATTTTCAACCTCGGGGGTATTTTGGTAATTTTTCACAAATCATGATAAATTTGGAAATTTTAATAAATTTGGGGTATTTCAAAAGTTGTAAAATAAATTTTCTCAGATTTAAGAAAGTTTTAAAAGTTTGGAAAAAAAACTAGGTTTGTTGTTTTGTTCTCTCTTCTTTTTTTAAAACATGGCTAGTTCCCTTTAGGTTTTAGTCATTATGTTTAGCCTATGACCGAGCCCTCTTGGTCGGGGTGAACCAAAGCTACACTAGGTAGGATTCATGTGGAGAGGAGGTGAGTCACGTGGATTGCTTAAATACCAAGCTCCCACCAAACTGTTCCTGAACATGCGCATGAGGTTGCCACACCATGAGCCCTCGAGTTATGGTGAACCGAAGCTACGCACTGTAGGATTCTGCGAAGAGGAGGTGAGTCACTAGGACTGCTTAAATACCAAGCTCTTCCGGATCCAATCCTAGACATGCGTACAAGGGTTACCACACCACTAACTCAATGACTTAGCCATAGGTTGGTTTAGTGTATTAAGTCTTATGTATCTGTGTTTGAGTAGAATAATCCTAGGGTTCAAGTTCCTATCATTCTATTCTCGTTCCATGCCTTTTCTACCTTATATAAATCACGAATCACACATATAGTTAAGGTACTTACAGTGGATGCGGGTTGGAGACTTAGGGCCATGCCAAAAGCTTGCATGTATGCATGGGATGGGATTGATTGATTTACGGAAGGGAGCGGTCGCGAGGCGATCGGTGGCTTTGCCACATAGGTCACATAGTGATCGGTTTTTATGACAAAGACAAATTGCCGATATATTATTAAGGTCGACGACAGTGATCGGTGGCTTCACCACATAGGTCACATAGTGATCGGTCTTTATGACAAAAAGACAACCACAATATGGTGTGTATGGATGGAGGGTTGATTGTAGAAATCACGGTGTGATGGTTGGTACGGGTGTGTAGAGGATGGAATCATAGGTTTGGGATGGGCCATGTTGCATATTTTGTTACCCTTGTATACGGGCCAAGGCTCATAATGTGTTTGTGGGCCTCAAGCCTTTTATGTGTTCTCGGGATTTGCACATCGAGTCTTGGTGACTCAACCTTTTATTTTTCCCAATATTTCAGGTGAGCAGTAGATCGTGAACATGGGAGCCGAGGCGGACTCGAGGGGCCATCAAGTTTTATTTCTACAAATTATTTCGGGATTTCTTTAAGTTTATTTTATTTTTATTTGGGATTTTTTTAAGGCCCCTAGTTTTTATTCGACTAAGAAGTTTCCAATGTTATGCAACTTATAAATTTTATGTCAAGGTTTATTTATACTTAATAATACTAATATAAGATTTTATTTTAAAATGTCACTTATTTACTCTAATAATGTCTAATTAACTTATACGACTTCCAAAACCAACAAGGCAAAAGTTTTCAATGTACAAGCCGTGACACGCCATATCCAGTCGAAACGCATGGGCCGGGTTTGGGGTATTACAAGGTTGTTGAAAAGGATTTCCATAAACTTTGAAAAAGTTATTTACATTCCATAAAATATCTATTGGTTCCACCAAAAAGTTTAAAAAACTTCGACATAATGTCAAAATTTTCATTCATTGTATTAAAAAAGAAGAACTCATTTATTTCTCACCATAATAATGTCAAAATTTTCATTCATTGTATTAAAAAGAACTCATTTATTTCTCACCATAATAATAAAGCAAAAGGAGCCTATTAAGTAAAAGATGAGATGGGAAATTCAAAAGCCCTTCAAAGACATATTATCCAAGAATAGTTTTAGATGATACATATTTGCTAAAGAAAATTATTTTATATAGAGTTTATTTATCATAATTTTAAAACATTGCATTAATAAAAATCATAAACTTTGAAAGGAAATCATAGATTAAATTTCTATATTCTCATTCCCCAGTACAATAAAAAAATCCATATATTAGGTATTTTACATATAGTTGAAAAATGGGTAAATAATTTCATGCTTATTGAAAGACCAACCTCTAAAGCTCTTTCTCTGCTTTGCTACTTCATTGCTAATTGATTCTGTGAAAAACAAAACAAAATAATTTGTTTACTTTCATGCTTAATGCATTCATGCATTAAACCTTTTTTTCCGGACCCAAAATTTTAAACTTTATTATCATAATATATATAGATTAAAAAGAAAGAAGGTACCTTCTTATTTCTGAGTCTATTAAGAGATGCAATGAGATGATCCTCCATAAATTTTATTTGGTTTAGGTCCTTAACATTTTCTGGGTTTTTCCAGTCCCTATCATTAAAATATCACAGAATTTATTATTTGAATATTAAATCATCTATTATACAGTGATTCGTGTGTTGATATGTGCTTAATATCAACAAGTGACATTTGTGTACATATTTAAAATCTTTAAATACTAGAATATTTTAAACCTCAGTATCTTGCTTTTCTCAATAAGTTTGTCCTTCAAGTCTTGCAATTGATCTTCATATAACTACAATAAAAAAAATTGATTTAAAAAAACCAATAAAAATAGAAAAATTATGTTATCAACTTTAGGAACTCATTTACCTTGAAGGTATCAACATTTTTGTTATGGGGCAGGCTTAATGGTTCAAACTCTGACTCCCAATTTGCATAAAATTTCTTCAACGTCTTCATTAAATTGATTTTAATTGTGAAAGAAATGAAATTATAAAATAAAAATCCTTAAATCAGGACCGGATGCCGAGACATACCTCCATTGTATAGGCCCTCCTAGTGAAAAAATATAGAAAAAGAAATTTTAGCTATTGAATTCCTTTATTAAAAAAGGAAAAAACTATTTTATTAATATTATTTACCTTTCCTCACGCTCTACGAAAGGCATATTTGAGACTTTCTGAAGAATGTTATAGAAACCACTATTTTGACCAATTTTTCAAAAAATAAATTAAAAAAAATGAAATCAGTCTTAATTAAGAAAAAAGAAAATAGAGTTTTAATTGTGAAAGAAAATAATAATATTAATAGTGATAATGAAAAAAAGAGAGGAATGAAATAATTTACTTGGGGTCTTGACCAACAAAAATGGTTGGTTTACCAGAAGGGGAAGAGAGTAAAAGAACAACTTCAACATCACATAATATAGAAAGCTCTTTTGCTTTCTTAAGAATCCCTCTTTTTCGCATTGAAAATTTTGCTTGTCTTGCTTTCATGTCTTCCAATCTTTGGATTTTTAATTTTCTTCTCCCCATTTTTGTTTTCTCTGTGTTGCGTTAAATTCTTTTCTGGATTCTAGAGTAAAAGCTACTAGTGTTTATAAATGTAAATAAGAATTGTAACCATTTATGATAAGAATTTATGGTGATTTAAACTAATTAATTGTCGCAAGATTTTTACATTTTTTAAGCCTTTTTGTTGAATCATGAACCCAGGTATTGCCAAAAGTACAGAAAAGAATTTAGTTTTTTTATTATCTTTTCTTGCCTTATTTTCTTTATTGTATTGTACTTTCCATTTAGAGAAGACTAAAATTGAAGATGCCATATGGGGATGGGACCACATAGAGTGCTTTTGGTTTTGGTTAAGTCTTGTTATTAGTTTATGTATTATGCATAAGATGTGGATTTAGTCCTTTTTTTTATTTTAATTTGGTCAACTTTACATAATATTTTATATTATCTTATTTTATAAAACTAAATAAAGTATTTTATAAAATTAAAATGTATATTATAAACAAGGTTAAATCATCGTTTTCAAATTTTACTGCCATTGTAAACTTAGAAGGCATAAATTCACAGCTCCTCACATGATCGTAGACCTAATCATGGGTCAGACTATCTGTCTCGGCCTAAAGGCTTGCCTAAAAAGTGAGAGGGTTTGGGCAATATATAGGCCTAAACAATGGGTTTGGATAAAAAAATAAGGTCTATTTTCTAAAAGGGTTGTATCTCAGGTAATAATTTGTAACACCTCAAAATATAAGGGGGTTAGATGAAATAAATAATCAAATAATTGAATAGGATTGATAGCTAAGTTGTTAGTGCACTCCATAAAGGTTTTAAGTTCTATCCACACCTCTCTCACTTCTTTCCTTTTAATTTTTAGCAAACAAGGATGGAAATCATACTAAAATAAAATTTATTTGAGCTAAAAACTTAACAGGTGTGGGCAACAACCCAATGGGTAAGCATTTACTTTTTTTCCCTTGCATAGCCAGGTTTGGATCACCCCAACCTCAAACCATCCCTTTTATTTTTATTTTAAATTTTTATTTAAATTTTAGGCCCAAAACTTTAGGAAAATTGCTGCTGACGCCTTAGGGTTCCCAAACCCTAGATTTTCAATCCAACTTCTCCTAATTGAACTAGGATTATGTTTTCTCTTCAAAACCAAATAGAATTTCTTTCACCTCCCTATTTATTCTCTTTTTTCCATCAAATTTTACATTCGAAATCCTAGCCAAGAATCGGTAAGTACACCTCAATCTTGATGTTTAGATCTCGAATCACTGTAGAACTTCTGTCTAATGATAATCTTCTAATCGATTAAATGATCTTTCTCGATTCTTGACAAATCTTTCGTTCATGACATTTAATCTTGATAAATCTTGGAAACTGTTATTAATTCTTCTGTAAATGTCATTTGAAGGACTCAAGTTAGTTACCTTAGATCAAACTGGAACGTGAGTAGCGTCGCTCCTGATCATGGAGACATGTGTCTATTCTTTTACAAGCAAATCAGGGCAAACCGTGCCTCGAGATAAGGCCACATGACTGTGTGGGCCATTCGTGTAGACCACACGGCCCTACACATGACCATATTCCCCTGAAACCCTGGGTTTTTCGATTCATACACGGCCTCAGTCTGTCAAACGGCTTAGCTACACGGTCCAGTGCTTCCCATAGGGTCCAATCACATTGTTGTGTGTTCCTTGTAACTCAAAATTTACAGTTTTACCCTATTTTCAAATTTTACCCTTTTGCCCTTATTATTCAAAATTTACCATTTCGACCTAATTTTTTAGATTTTACAAATTCTCTATTATTTTTAAGATTTTATACTTTTTACCCTATTTTAAAATTTTACAATTTTGTCCCCTACTTTGCAAATATTACTATTTTGACCCAAAAATTTATGATTTGTTCAGTTAGTTCTGATTGAATCCTTAACTATTTTAATGTTTAATTTTGTTCAATTAAGTCCTCGATAGTATGATTATGTTAGAATTCATGATTGATTATATTAATATAGTATTTATACACATATTTGCATGAACTGTGGACAGTACATATAACTATTGTTCCTAAATTTGTGATTGTACATACAACATGCCTTATGTTATTATTAAGTCGAATAGTTAATAAGCATGACTATTTGCCACTGAGTTGATCTATTATAAGCATATTATTTGCTTCTACGTTAAACTATTATAAGCATATTGATTGCTATCGTATTATTCTGTTGAAAGCATAATTAAATGTTACCCTATTTGTAACATCCTAAAATTGGGCCTAGGAGAATTGATCCCAATGGGCCTTGAGCGTAGTAGCATTTAATTTTTTTTTTTTAGAGTATAAGAGATCGGCTTAAATGCAAGTTGGACCAATTAGCTAAGTGAGTTTGGAAGGTTAGGGGCTTATGAAGTCCGGGTTCAAGTTAGGCCTTAGGAAAATTTTAGTTTTAGGTGAAAAAACCTTGGAGGTTGGCGGGTAGGCCTTAAGAATAAAATGTGGAGGAAAATGACACAAGTGGAGTGTGTGGTGTAGTGGCAAAGTGATGCCACTTAAGGACAAGGAATGACGCCACAAGGAAGGAAGGATGTCCAAGGTTCTAGTTGTAGCGTTTGCATTCCTTTTAGATTATTTTATTAAATGAATTTAGACCTTGGCCATAGGGTTATATTTAGTTGCATGGTTTAAGACACAATGAGCTAGTTGGTAAAGTGGCTAGCAGCGTGGATTATGTTACAAGGGAGCACGGGTTCAAATCTCATGAGAAGCAAGGAGTATTTATTTTATGGATTGACGGTAAGAGTTTCATTGAATTTAAACTCACTGACGAAGGATCCCACATCGGAAAGATACAAAGAAGGAAGGTGAAGAGCTAGCTATATAAAGAGCATTCCAGAGGAGAGTTAAGATACCTTGGTGGGCGTTTGGGCACGGAGTGGTCGCAATACGGTTTAACACCGCACTCTATCAGCGTGTAACTCTCTACTCTAGTTGTAGAAGCGGCAAATTAGAAGCTTGATTACGCAGCATTAGTAGTTACACGAGCGTGCAAGCGCACGTGTGGGGCTTCACGCGATAGTTGAGGCCATCAAGAGTATTCTTGTGGGTTGAAATTTGCTTGGGCGCGATGGGTCGAAGTGGGCCTAATGGGCCCGTAGGGCCAATTGGAATAAATTGTATGATGATATAGTATATAGTGAACTAGACTAGGTGGAACTATATACGCATAGATTGTGTTAGGTGGGCCACACGAGCGTGTGGAGCTGAATGGGCCAAAATCGGGTTTTAGGCCCAATAGTCTAGTGATTAGAAAATGGTAGCCGAGTCACTCGTGGTAACATTAGACCTTCTGGAGGGCCATTGCAAAAGTAAATTACTTAAAATACCCTTGGTGAGTAAATTACGAAAATGCCCTTGATGGGTAAATTATGAAAATATCCTTGGTAGGTAAATTACGAAAATACCATTGGTGGGTAAATTACAAAAATACCCTTGGTAGGTAAATTACGAAAATACCCTTGGTGGGTAAATTACGAAATTACCCTTAGTAGGTAAATTATGAAAATACCCTTAGTGGTAAATTACGAAAATACCCTTGGTGTGTAAATTACGAAAATACCCTTGGTAGGTAAATTACAAAAATACCCTTGGTAGGTAAATTATGAAAATACCCTTGGTGGGTAAATTACGAAAATACCCTTAATAGGTAAAATTATTGTTATACCCTTAGAGGTTCGTTAGCTTGATTATGTTGTATATTATTATTCCGATTATGATGGTAATTCGTTTCATACGTTATCTTTGATATATAATTTGCATACATGTCATACTGCATACACGAATTATTATGACTGATGAACATTGCATGAAAATGAGTATGATGAGAGGAGGGGGAAGGATGATTTAGACTGTCACCAGTGGTTTTGACCACACAGTGGGTTGGCCCCACTTTCCTTATTATTTGTGACTAGTCTCAGTGGTTTTGACCACCAGTGGTTTTGACCACACGGATATTATTTGTGACTACGGTCACCAAAGTGGTTTTGACCACATGGATTATTGTGACTCATCCCGGTGGTTTGGTACCACAAATGGGTTGGCCCACATATTGATTACTGGATTGTCATCGGTGGTTTTGACCACACGGTGGGTTGGCCCCACCATATGATTTGTGACTCATTTGGCCACCAAGTGGTTTTGACCACTAGTTGTTTTGACCACAGGGTAGACACGGGAGTTCGGTTGGTTAGGTTGGGTTTGCATGATTTGCATATTGACATATCAAATGTGTAAGTGCCTTGTTATTATCGGGATAGGATTTACACATCGAGTCTCGGTGACTCACCCTTTCCCTTACATTTGTAGATGAGGCATAGATCGCGGATGTAGAGCCGGGGTGGACTCGAGGTGGCCATGCACTATGTTTTCGGGTTTTATTTCAATTACTATTTTGGGTTAATTTACTTTTAAATTTGGTTTTGTTATGCAATAAGGCATTGAGTATTTTATTTTGTTTCACTTTCAATTTGGTTACCGCTATTATTAAATGATCAATATGGGATTTTCCTAAAATGATAATAAACCGTTTCTTATTCAAAATTACTTAAACTCGATTTCACAACAACTATAAAGAACACGAGCTTTTTAACGAACATACGCTTTTAGACATTCCTTTCATGTGACATGCCGATTCGATTCGTAACGCTTAGGTCGGGTTTGGGGTGTTACAATTATGGTATCGGATCCTAGGTTCAAAAACTTCTACTGTGGAATGGGTTCAAAATGTTTTCAAATTTTGGTTGAAATATGGTTTAGAAAATATATATATCTCTTTCTTGGAAGTATGGCACCGAGTCTTGGCACCAATCCGCACCGTAAGTTTCTGATATTTTTCTTTGTTATATCTTTGTATTTTGTATCTATTACTGTGTTTGGTTTGGATGTGATGTTCGGACATAGAGTTGGGTGCGTATGAAATATTCGTCTGCATTTTAATGGCTAGGTGTTTTTGAGTATGTGTAGGAGTTTTAAATTCTAGTTAAAAGATATTAGTTTTATTAAGATCGAGTCTTGCAAGAAGAGCGCATGTGGTAGGTTAGGATGTGTGATTGTTAGTAAGTTGGAAATTTCGAGGATGAAATTTCCTTAAGGAGGGTAGATTTGTAACATCCCGCAATTGGGCCTAGGAGAATTGATCCCAATGGGCCTTGGCGTAGTAGCGTTTAAATTTTTTAGAGTATAAGAGATCGGCTTAAATGCAAGTTGGACCAATTAGCTAAGTGAGTTTGAAGGTTAGGGGCTTCTATGAAGTCCTGTGTTCAAGTTAGGCTTTAGGAAAAATTTTAGTTTTAGGTGAAAAAAACCTTGGAGGTTGGCGGGTAGGCCTTAAGAATAAAATGTGGAGGAAAATGACACAAGTGGAGTGTGTGGTGTAGTGGCAAAGTGATGCCACTTAAGGACAAGGGAATGACGCCACAATGAAGGAAGGAGGTCCAAGGTTCTAGTTGTAGCGTTTGCATTCCTTTTAGATTATTTTTATTAAATGAATTTAGACCTTAGCCATAGGGTTATATTTAGTTGTGCATGGTTTAAGACACAATGAGCTAGTTGGTAAAGTGGCTAGCAGCGTGGATTATGTTACAAGGGAGCCTGGGTTCGAATCTCATGAGAAGCAAGGGAGTATTTATTTTGCGGATTGGACGGTAAGAGTTTCAGTTGAATTTAAACTCTACTGATGAAGGGATCCCACATCGGAAAGATACAAAGAAGGAAGGTGAAGAGCTAGCTATATAAAGAGCATTCCAGGAGGAGAGTTAAGATACCTTGGTGGGCGTTTGGGCACAGGAGTGGTCGCAGCGCGGTTTAACACCAGACTCCTATCAGCGGTAACTCTCTACTCTAGTAGAGCGGCAAATCAAGTGTCTGGATCACGGCATTAGTAGCCACACAAGCGTGTGAGCGCACGTGTGGGGCTTCGACGCGATAGTTGAGGCCATCAGTAGTATTCTTGTAGGTTAATGCTTGGGCGCGATGGGTCAAGTGGGCTCAATGGGCTGTAGGGCCAATTGGAATAAATTGTATGATGATATAGTATATAGTGAACTAGACTAGGTGGAACCTATATACGTGGCTAGATTTGTGTTAGGTGGGCCACACGAGCGTGTGGGCCTAAATGGGCCAAAATCGGGTTTTAGGCCCAATAGTCTAGTGACGACCAAAAATGGTAGCCGAGTCACTCAAGGTAACATTAGACCTTCGGGAGGGCCATTGCAGGTGCAAAATTACGAAAATACCCTTGGTGAGTAAATTACTTAAAATGCCCTTGATGGGTAAATTATGAAAATATCCTTAGTAGGTAAATTACTTAAAATACCATTGGTGGGTAAATTACAAAATACCCTTGGTAGGTAAATTACAAAATACCCATGGTGGGTAAATTACCCTTAGTAGGTAAATTACTTAAAATACCCTTAGTAGGTAAATTACGAAAATACCCTTGGTGTGTAAATTACGAAAATACCCTTGGTAGGTAAATTACGAAAATACCCTTGGTAGGTAAATTACAAAAATACCCTTGGTGGGTAAATTACGAAAATACCCTTAATAGGTAAAATTACTGTTATACCCTTAGAGGTTCATTAGCTTGATTATGTTGTATATTTTTATTCTGATTATGATGGTAATTCGTTTCATACGTTATCTTTGATATATAATTTGCATACATGTCATACTGCATACACGAATTATTATGACTGATGAACATTGCATAAAAATGGGTATGATGAGAGGAGGGGGAAGGATGATTTAGATTGTCACCGTGGTTTTGACCACACGATTGGGTTGGCCCCGCTTTCCTTATTATTTGTGACTAGTCTCGATGGTTTTGACCACCGTGGTTTTGACCACACGGATATTATTTGTGACTGCGGTCACCAAATGGTTTTGACCACACATGGATTATTGTGACTCGTCCCGGTGGTTTGGTACCACAAATGGGTTGGGCCCACATGTTGATTACTGAGATTGCCATCAATGGTTTTGACCACACCTGGGTTGGCCCCACCATATGATTTGTGACTCGATCACCAAAGTGGTTTTGACCACGGTTATATGATTTGTGACTACGGTCACCAAATGGTTTTGACCACCAATGGTTTTAACCACACGGGGTAGACACAGGAGTTCGGTTGGTTAGGTTGGGTTTGTATGATTTGCATATTGACATATCAAATGTGTAAGTGCCTTGTTATTTTCGGGATGGGGATTTACACACTGAGTCTCGGTGACTCACCCCTTTCCCTTACATTTGTAGATGAGGCATAGATCGCGGATGTAGAGCCAGGGTGGACTCGAGATGGCCATGCACTATGTTTTTGGTTTTATTTCAATTACTATTTTGGGTTAAGTTACTTTTAAATTTGGTTTTGTTATGTAATAAGGCATTGGGTATTTTATTTGGTTTCACTTTCAATTTGGTTACCGCTTATTATTAAATGATCAATATGGGATTTTCCTAAAATGATAATAAACCGTTTCTTATTCAAAATTACTTAAACTCGATTTCTCACAACAACTATAAAGAATACGAGCTTTTTAACTAACATACGCTTTTAGACATTCCTTTCATGTGACATGCCGGATCCGGTCGTAACGTTTAGGTCGGGTTTGGGGTGTTACAATTATGGTATCAGAGCCTAGGTTCAAAAACTCGGCTGTGGAATGGGTTCAAAAATGTTTTCAAATTTTGGTTGAAATATGGTTTAGAAAAATATATATATCTCTTTCTTGGAAGTATGGCACCCGAGTCTTCGGCACCAATCCGCACTGTAAGTTTCCTGATATTTTTCTTTGTTATATGCTGTATTTCGGGTATCTATTCTGTGTGTTTGGTTTGGATGTGATGTTCAGACATAGAGTTGGGTGCGTATGAAATATTCGTCTGTTTTAATGGCTAGGTGTTTTTGAGTATGTGTAGGAGTTTTAAATTCTAGTTAAAAGATATTAGTTTTATTAAGATCGAGTCTTGTGAAAGAAGAGCGATGTGGTAGGTTAGGATGTGTGACTGTTAGTAAGTTGGAAATTTCGAGGACGAAATTTCCTTAAGGAGGGTAGATTTGTAACATCCTGCAATTGGGCCTAGGAGAATTGATCCCAATGGGCCTTGAGCGTAGTAGCGTTTAAATTTTTTTAGAGTATAAGAGATCGGCTTAAATGCAAGTTGGACCAATTAGCTAAGTGAGTTTGAAGGTTGGGGCTTCTATGAAGTCCTGTGTTCAAGTTAGCCTTAGGAAAATTTTAGTTTTAGGTGAAAAAACCTTGGAGGTTGGCGGGTAGGCCTTAAGAATAAAATGTGGAGGAAAATGACACAAGTGGAGTGTGTGGTGTAGTGGCAAAGTGATGCCACTTAAGGACAAGGGAATGACGCCACAATGAAGGAAGGAGGTCCAAGGTTCTAGTTGTAGCGTTTGCATTCCTTTTAGATTATTTTTATTAAATGAATTTAGAACTTGGCCATAGGGTTATATTTAGTTGTGCATGGTTTAAGACACAATGAGCTAGTTGGTAAAGTGGCTAGCAGCGTGGATTATGTTACAAGGGAGCCTGGGTTCGAATCTCATGAGAAGCAAGGGAGTATTTATTTTGCGGATTGACGGTGAGAGTTTCAGTTGAATTTAAACTCTCATCGATGAAGGATCCCACATCGGAAAGATACAAAGAAGGAAGGTGAAGAGCTAGCTATATAAAGAGCATTCCGGGAGGAGAGTTAAGATACCTTGGTGGGCGTTTGGGCACGGAGTGGTCGCAGCATGGCTTAACACCAGACTCTATCAGCGTGTAACTCTCTCTACTCTAGGCGTAGAGCGGTAATGCCAAGAAGTCTTGGTCACGGCATTAGTAGCCACACGAGCGTGAGCGCACGTGTGGGGCTCACGCGATAGTTGAGGCCATCAAGAGTATTCTTGTGGGTTGAAATTGCTTGGGCGCGATGGGTCAAGTGGGCTCAATGGGCCTATAGGCCAATGGAATAAATTGTATGATGATATAGTATATAGTGAACTAGACTAGGTGGAACCTATATACGTGGCTAGATTTGTGTTAGGTGGGCCACACAAGCGTGTGGCCTAAATGGGCCAAAATGGGTTTTAGGCCCAATAGTCTAGTGACGACCAAAATGGTAGCCGAGTCACTCAAGGTAACATTAGACCTTCGGGAGGGCCATTGCAGGTGCAAAATTACGAAAATACCCTTGGTGAGTAAATTACGAAAATGCCCTTGATGGGTAAATTATGAAAATATCCTTAGTAGGTAAATTACGAAAATACCATTGGTGGGTAAATTACAAAAATACCCTTGGTAGGTAAATTACGAAAATACCCATGGTGGGTAAATTACGAAAATACCCTTAGTAGGTAAATTATAAAAATACCCTTAGTGGTAAATTACGAAAATACCCTTAGTGTGTAAATTACGAAAATACCCTTGGTAGGTAAATTACGAAAATACCCTTGGTAGGTAAATTACAAAAATACCCTTGGTGGGTAAATTACTAAAATACCCTTAATAGGTAAAATTATTGTTATACCCCAGAGGTTCATTAGCTTGATTATGTTGTATATTTTATTCGATTATGATGGTAATTCGTTTCATACATTATCTTTGATATATAATTTGCATACATGTCATCTGCGCATACACAATTATTATGGTGATGAACATTGCATGAAAATGGGTATGATGAGAGGAGGGGAAGGATGATTTAGATTGTCACCAGTGGTTTTGACCACACGTTGGGTTGGCCCCGCTTTCCTTATTATTTGTGACTAGTCTCAAGTGGTTTTGACCACCGGTGGTTTTGACCACACGGATATTATTGT
Source organism: Gossypium rotundifolium (assembly GCA_025506655.1). Classification (NCBI taxonomy): domain Eukaryota; kingdom Viridiplantae; phylum Streptophyta; class Magnoliopsida; order Malvales; family Malvaceae; genus Gossypium; species Gossypium rotundifolium. The sequence goes on from CP106725.1 coordinate 47,770,383, forward strand.
GATGCGGTCACCAGTGGTTTTGACCACATGGATTATTGTGACTCGTCCGGTGGTTTGGTACCACGATGGGTTGGCCCCACATGTTGGTTACGAGATTGCCATCAATGGTTTTGACCACACGGTGGGTTGGCCCCACCATATGATTTGTGACTACGATCACCAGTGGTTTTGACCACAGTTATATGATTTGTGACTACGGTCACCAGTGGTTTTGACCACCAATGGTTTTGACCACACGGGGTAGACACAGGAGTTCGGTTGGTTAGGTTGGGTTTGCATGATTTGCATATTGACATATCAAATGTGTAAGTGCCTTGTTATTTTCGGGATGGGGATTTACACATCGAGTCTCTTGACTCACCCTTTCCCTTACATTTGTAGATGAGGCATAGATCGCGGATGTAGAGCTGTGGTGGACTCGAGATGGCCATGCACTATGTTTTGGGTTTTATTTCAATTACTATTTTGGGTTAAGTTACTTTTAAATTTGGTTTTGTTATGTAATAAGGCATTGGGTATTTTATTTGGTTTCACTTTCAATTTGGTTCTCGCTTATTATTAAATGATCAATATGGGATTTTCCTAAAATGATAATAAACCGTTTCTTATTCAAAATTACTTAAACTCGATTTCTCACAACAACTATAAAGAATACGAGCTTTTAACGAACGCACAGTTTTTAGACATTCCTTTCATGTGACATGCCGGATCCGGTCGTAACGTTTAGGCCGGGTTTGGGGTGTTACACTATTAATTAGTTTGGGCTGACCATATTACACTGCATTGGGTGGGATGATGTGTGTAACACCCTTAACCGGTATCCGTCACTAAAATAAGGTTTCAGAGTATTACCAAAACTTTCAGAACATTTTCAAATAATTTACATCAATTACTATTCATTTGCCAAAATTATTCATAACATCCCTTAAATAGACCCTCGAGGCCCAATACGAGCATTAGAATCGAGTCGGGACTTAATCGAAAACTCTAAGAATTTTTTACGGAATAATAAAAAAATTTCCAAGTTACAGGGCTCACATGCCTGTGTGGTTTAGGGACATGCCTGTGTGACCCTTAGACAAGCCCGTGCCTCAGTCGTATCTTACCCTGTGTAACTCTCTGACTTGTGTACACGGCCATGCCACATGCCCGTGTGCGAGGCCGTGTGGTAAATAAATTCTTTTCAAAATTAGGTGCAAGTTTCACACGACCAAGACACACGCCAGTTTTGTAGGCCATGTAGCACAAACGGTTGAGACACACGCCCGTGTCTCTGCCCGTGTGCTCAATTCTGAGCATTCTGTTTTCTCAAATTTGAGGTGCAAGGGACACACGGCCTAACCACACACCCATGTACCAGGCCATGTGTCACACACGTCTAGACACACACCCGCGTGTCTACCCGTATGGACAAAATAAAGCCATTCCTAGCTTCATTTCTCACCCAAAATCATACCAATAACCTGCACTAAAACTCACATCCATAAACCATCTAATTCTAGCATTCAAATTAAGAAAATTCTATCATTCAACATGGCATACCATTACATGCATACATGTTTATAATCTTACCTTGGTTTAGTCCATATGTTAGACATAATATGATCAACTACTTAACATATATGTAGCTATCATACTATGACATTACAGGTATGTCAAAACAAACCATTAGTAGCCATTCCAATGGCTAGATTACAAGCAACATTTTCAAGCCACCAATGGCCAAGTTATCCTATACATTTACATGCCAATATGGCCAATATAACCTATACATGCCATTATAACCATAATTGATTTACCATATGCACCGAAATAGGCCGATGGATAGTGTGACTGATCTCCGCCAAGCTTCCAATCCAACAAGCTTCCGATTTACTCTAAAATAGGGAAATAAAACTAAGTAAGCATAAAATGCTTAGTAAGTTCGTATAACATGGTGCTTAACTTACCATTCATTTTATTTTGAGGTTACTATTTAAGGCATATTCAATCAATTTGACATCAAGCCCTACACATATCCTAATTGCCCTTGTTAGTCATATATTCCATAATAACATTAAAACATATATAGGCTCAACAACAATCAGATTTTCGGATATATATACTTTCCATATCATGTATTCATATAACATGTATAAATCATATATTTGTATTACAAGTATATTTTGATAATAATTCATCTTGAGTTCAAATTATTTCATGTCGAACTTTACTTATATAATTCAAAATATCAATGTCACACGAGTGGTACACTCAAGGCGTACAAATCTATAATCAAGGATGAACATATTCATCAAGTAAATTCCATGTACAAATATCATCATCTCATATTTCCATGTATCAATTATCACATATCATCATTTTCATGTATTTTAAGCAAATACGTGTAATAACTCATTTTACTATTCATATCTTCTCATGTCTGGAATGTTACCTGTTGAATTTATTTAGAATATCAATGGATACACAGGTAGTACACTTAGAGGTGTACAAATTTCAAGATCAGTCAATTCATGTCCAATGGTACCCATAAGGTACTATTTCAGAGAGTACAATCTCGAGCCACATTTATGTATACAATAGGATTACCAGTCCAGGCTAACTCCTTTTTATGACATATACTCTAAAGTGCTTGATTTGGATTACCCGTCCAGGCTAAATCCAATCCATAACATATGCTCGATAGGACTTATATCAAAATTACCCGTCCGGGCTAAATCCAATCTGTAACGAGGTCAATAGGATTACTCGTTCGAGCTAAATCCCATCAGCAACAAATGCAGGACCTCATTGAATAAGGGAAATCACATATCCATCGATTTTCATTTATTCAAATGGGATTTAACATTTTCAAGAATTTTCTTGCATGTGATTAGTTCATGCATCTATAACATTCATATAATTCAAATGATCACATTCCACATTCATTCCAAGCATAAAAGTAACATTTTTATCGTTTATCCTTTATCGGGCATTATTGTTGATTGGGCTTTGTTAGGTATAATTTCAATGTCATATATATATATATATATATATATATATATGATATTTGTACAATTCACAAACACAACATTTAATTCAATCATATAAAAATACATAATTTAGTTACACGAACTTACCTCGACAAATGTTCGTGTACGTAAAATCTGCTAATCCGACATTTTCCTCTTTTCCTCGTTCTAGCTTCGAATTTGGTCTACCCGGATCTATACGAGTAAATTTAACATCAATTTATTATATTTCATATTCATTTGGGCTCAATTTACATCCTAGGCAAAATTACCATTTTGCCACTGACTTTTCCATAAATTCTAATTTTGTCCCTATGCTCAGAAAATGAAATTTTTGCAATTTACTCCCTATTCCAAGCCTAACCAAAATTCCATCATAAAATTTACAGCACATGTATCATAAAAATTCAGAATTTTTCATCAAATTTCACAACTTTACATTTTAGTCCCTAAATCATGTTTTCATTAAAAATCACTTTGTAAAAGTTATTTATCTATCAACAACCTTTCATTTTCTACCATAAATTTCAAATTTTCAACATATTCATCCGTGATCTAATTTTCGTACTTTGATAACTTCTCAAATTGATCCCCCAAATAGATAGATTAAGTTATCCCGATTTCAAAAATATCAAAATTACTAAAAATGGGCCAGTAAAACTTACCCAATTTGGCCATGAAAGTTTCATCTCTCTCTCCTAGGGTTTCCATGTATTTTTTTTTGGGGAAGAAGATGAGAGAAAATAAGATGATATTTCTTTTTATCATCTTTTAATTAATTAAATTAATTCACTTTCCAATTTAGTACTTACCCTTTTTTTAAATTTCTATGGATGAGTCACCAAAATATCTACATAATTTTCATTAATGGTCTAATTACCATATAAGGACCTTAAGTTTTGAATTTCATAGCTATTTAATCCTTATAGCTACTAAAATTCAACTTTTTCATTTTATGTGATTTGGTCATTCTCGTAATTAAACACATAATCAATAAAATTTTCTTATCAAAATTTTCACATGAAATTTTTAACATAATACGGACCATATAATAAAATTAAAATAAATTTTATTTTCGGCTCGGATTTGTGGTCCCGAAACTACTGTTCCGATTTCACCGAAATTGGGTTGTTACAATGTGTACGGAGGAAGAATTGGCAGTTTATCTGCAAATTTTTCTATGTACCCATGGCCCAGTGGCAATGTTTATCCTTTTACTGCAAATTTGTTGTACATCCACAATCCATTGGCAGCTTTTACCTGCAATAATGCTGTGCATCTACATCCTATTGAGAGATTTTATCTAAGAAACCAGTGATGGTTAAATCACAACCTGGTATGTATGTAGTTGGAGTTTAGGGGAACTCCCATTATGGTGTGTAGTGATGGGTTAGAATCTTTTCTATTAAACCAAAGCCGTATGGCATTCATAAAACATGTGCATACAATCTGGATTCTATGTGATGACATATTTATACTTATGTATAAATTTTTGAGTGAATTGAAATATTGGTATTCAGAAATTGTTGTTATGAATTTTGAGATACTATTGATGGTTAATCTATAAAACTAATACTCTGATTTGCTAGTTATCTTCAATTATTTTGTGTTATTATTTAGTATGACTTATCGACTATTTGCATTGGTTTTCTTTTGATAGAACTCACACTAAGCTTTATTGCTCACACCCTTTTTAATTTCTACCTTTTCAAATAGCCCACCAGGTTAGGATTCAAACACATCATTCAGAAGGGCTCAGCTCGAATCTATTTTTCTATATAAAAATCTTAGATTTATTATTTGATAATTTGTTATTCGAAGATTGTATGGATTTTATTTTGGAACTGTGGCATTAGACTTAGGTTTTGGGTTTATTTTTATTTTGCATGAAACTTAATTTAATTTCTTATCATGTTATGATTATTAACTAGTATGCATTAACCTCGATTTGTATTAAAAATGAATAAATATTACTTTTCCGCTGCTAAATCATAATTAAAATTTTGAGGAATAATAAATCAGTTTAGAACTAAGCTTTCTACTAAAATTAACAAATGTTTTAAAATAACCATTTTCAAAACTCTAATAACCCTACTAGGCCATCTCGATGGCTGAAGTAATCTTTTGGATTTAGGTCTAACTGTTGGGTCGGGTCGAGGAGGTTATAGAATTTTTTGGTCTGGGCCTAGCCCTACCCGAACTGCCTAATTTTTTTTCCTGCTGTTGTTTGTGTTGTTTTGCTGCTATTTTGCTACCATTTTGCTACTATATTGCTACTATATTCTTATTATTATTTCGATATTATATAACTCTTGTTTATTGTTAAATTTGTTACAACTTTAGAGACATTTGCTTGCTAAGTTGCATTTATATTAGTGTTAAGTATAAAGACTTTTTTAATGTATTTTTAATTTGTTGGGCAACATTTATTTTAATGTTTTTATTATATTTGATGTATTATATTTTTAAATTTGTTTTATATAAAAAATTAACAAGGGTAGGCCATGTAACACCCCAAACCCGGCCCATTCGTTTCGACCGAATTTGAAATGCCACTGTGGAAAACGTTTGAAATATTCTTACTTAAAAGTGAAAACTGTTAAAAGTTTGTTGCCTTTAATAAATCATTTTCGTAATTTAAAACATTCTAAGTAAAAATTAAGTTGTTATAAAAATATCCGGATTAAAACTTTATTATATAGATTTAAACAAAATCATTTGCAAATGATATTTCAATTGTCAATTCATAATAATTCAAAATTTCAAACTTAATGAAAAACACTTAGACAAACCTTAAATACTTTTAGGGGCCTTATTACAATAATTGAATAATCAAAATACTGAAAATATAAATACTTAATTAATTAAAATATCCTTCTGCATGAAAATCTGCTTCTGCATGGCCACCCTTGTATCCACTCCAACCCGGTCCAATTTCACGATCACCTGCGATGTTGGTAAGTATTTGGGTGAGTCACACGGACTCAGTGTGTAACTAATCCACTGGATTCCACCCACATGTTAACCACATATTAACCCATAAATCAGAGGACAAGATATCATATTCACAATTTACCATATTCTAGGCTTGGCCCATATTCATAACACTTATCAGGTAACAGGGTAATTAACCACATACTTTCCACATACTGGGCTTAGCCCATTTCTTATTCAAATCCACATTCACATACTGGGCTTGGCCCATTTGCACATTAGTCCACGTATCAATTGGGCTTGGCCCACTTTCACATTAAATTCACATATCAAATATAATTATGCAAAGTGTACCCAACCCAAACCTAGGGCCCATCCTCTACACACCCCGTATCCATTTACCACACACCGGGGATTAGCAAATCACCTCTCCTTTTACTCCAAAGGCAATCAATGCCGCCCACATGCAATTAAGCACAATAATCCACAACGCGACCTCGCCAACGCCAATCCACGATGTAGCCGTAGCTAACACCAAAACCACGATGGGACACATAGTCACTCATCAACCACGATATGGCACATAGCCTATATCAATCACGATGAGGCACAGAGCTACTCATCAAGCCACGTGAACTAAATCGCAAATAATCCACAACGTGACCTCAGTCAACGTCAATCCACGATGTAGCTCAAGGCTAACATCAAACCACGCATCAAGTACACCCGTACCTTCTTTCATATCCCAACCCATGCACATGTAACATAAATAATGATATAATATAATGATGCATGAGCACGCTCATCAAGCATAGTCATAACACATATTCATATTAATAATCACATATCATCGTGTTTGGTACTTACGGATTATCGACATACCCCTTTAAGGGTATCCATCTCATAACTTTTATCGCACTTGTTAGTACACAATCAACACATATAGATATAGCAAAAACCCGTAAACGGTGGGTTAATCACACACCGATCACTTGTAGAACTACGCTTTCAAGATCGACGCTATCACTAAGTGATACTACGGCTATCTGCCTATTCTCACGCTTGCTCCGAATGGTCCACACCCGTGGCCAATCTCGTCATCGCAGTAAACCGCTCTCCTTTAAACTTAGGGATGGGAGTTAGCCCTTGTCCTCCTTGATTAGCACTCGAATCCATCGACAACACTTAATCAGCATCAAACGGTTAATCATCGATATTATAATCTAACATAACGAATCCAAGGGCTTATCGAATAATCTTACCCAAAACGAGTAGAAATCCCAAAAGTTCCTCTTAACCCCTGTCAATTTGCCCCTATTCCATCATAGTCAAATTGGTCACACTTATAAGACAGAATATGGCCTTAGGCCGAAACTACAATGGCTTACCTTGCTGTAGTCGAATTCTTATAAGCTTCTTTAACGGTCCCTAACGTCGACACAAAAGAAACGCATTAATAAGGCCCTAAGCCCATTCGGCCATTCCTAGAAATCAAGGTCCTACCCTTGATTTCGGCACCACCATGAAGAGAAAAGAAAGCCGATTTATGAAAGGTGAAAACACTTACCACTACACATTGAAGAGAGTAGGTTTCGGCTAGATGCTTCGGCTTTTGAGACTTGCAATAGAAGAAAAAGGGTAAGACCACTTGAAGATTCAGTTATTTAAAAGGGTAGGTATCGATTTTAAGACTACTAAAGAATAAAAAGAGAGGTAGAATGGGAAAGGTAGCTTCGGCCAAGTTAATCAAAAGAGAAAGGGTTGATTACCATACAAATTCGGTATGAAGAAAAGAATGTGACTAGGTAGAAAAAAAATAAGCAAATTCGGCTAGAGAGAAAAGACCAATTCGGCACCTTGCTAAACTCTATTTTGGCATCTAGTCCCCCCTATTTATAACAAAAATCGGCATTCAAAGAGCCCCTTGGCCGGCCACTAGCTTCTCCCCTTATCAAATCCCAAAATTCCCTCCTATTTTATCTCCACACTACTTATTCACATAAATCTACAATTATCAAATTATAAATTGAATTAATCCTTATTTATTCCCAATAAATAAAATAAACCAACCCTTTATCACTTTAACACCTATTCAAAATAAATAAAATAAATACTTTATCTTCTCTTTATCTCTTACCTCCATATTTAAACTAAATAAATAGAAATAAAACAATAATAATCTTCTATCTACTAATCTAAACTAAAAGTAAATAAATTAGCAATTATCCTACTCAAGAAGTTTTAAAAGGATAAGTAAGCTTAATCCTTTTTCCATTCAAAGTCCAATTGCCATCCATTGCTTCCTTCTCTCCTAGCGCCAAAAGCCAAAATTAAAACACCCAACCTGCCGCTCCCACTCGAACTCAAGACTCTTTGGAGCTTCACATGAGATAACGCCCAACCACTCGCCAAGACGCCTCTTTGTGATATAATTTACACGAACTTCTTTTAAGACCTCCTCCATCTTGCTCCCTTTAACGCCAAAAATAAAACTCCCAAATGCGATTCCTGCAGCTCGAACCCCTTCCCTTGGCACTCCTTTGACGCAACCACCCTTGCACCTTAGGTGGCGTCCCTTGCCACTTTTTCACATCACTTCTTATGTCCTAAATTCGCAAAACTTTTCTTAAGGCTACCTTAACCCAGCTCCCCTTTTAACTTAAAACCAATAATTTTCCAAAGCTTCCACCTTCATCCTAGAATTTCCAAAGCCCTCAAACACCTCCAAACACCCTCACTAAGCCCACTAACACATGAATTATGCACTAAATGCATAACCCTAATCTAGGATGTTACAGTTCTACCCTCCTTAAAAATAATTTCGTCCTCGAAATTACTTACTAACGAATAATCGTACATCTTAACTCACCAAGACTACGCTTATGTCTTGACTCGATCTTAATAGAACCATCATACTTCCTAGGCACAATTTTAAGTTCACATCCGTGGTTTCAAACACTACACCAATAATACAAGCATGAACCAATCTTATAAAACTCAAAACAATAAAAGATATTCCATAAGAAGGAACCTACCCGCTATCATATCCTTGGTGGTCTCGCATCCGAACCTTCCGCTCCTCTGCCGGATGTTCCACAACCTTAGCCAAAATCATTTCCTCTATGGTTTGAACCACGAACCTTCGTTTCCTGAAGGCAATTCTTAACCAAATGAGCCTTAGATCCACATCGGAAACATTCCTTGCTATTGCCCCAACACTCTCCTGCATGAGCTCTTCCACACTGAGCACATGAACGACTCCGATTCTCAGCAACGGGTACAGGTGCACTCACAGGATTCTCAATCCTTAGTCTTTTCTGAACATCTCCAAACGATGTTGACGGTCCAAAGCTTCTATTATTCCCGTTCCTATTCTTTTCTCAGTTTTCTCTTACAACCTTCTTAACTTCTTCAGCTATCCGAACTTTCTCCACCAGAATGACGAAGTCTCTTTCTCTGTGCAGAGCAATCAACTCTCGTAACTCATCCCGTAGCCCATTTTCGAATCGGACACACCTTTCATAATCAGTAGCCACGATCCCTTTGGCGTACTGACTTAACCGCACAAATTCAGACTTCATACTGCACTCTGACTTGCTTCCTTGAACCAAGTTTAGAAACGCCTTCCTCTGCAAGTCTAAGTAGCTAGATCCAACGTACTTCCCTTTGAACTTAAGCTTAAAATATTCACAATCCACTCGATCTGTCGGAACACCTTGCCTAACAGTGAGCCACCATCGATAAGCTTCATCTCGGAGCAACGAGACAGCACCTTTCAGCTTTTCCTCAGGAGTACAGTCCAAATCGTCCATGATTCTTTCGACTGCCTCCAACTAATACTCTGCTACATTCGCAGCTACTCCTGATACTCCTCTAAAAACCTCAGCTCCGTTCGACCTAAGTCTTTCTAACACTGATTTTCGGGCTCTATTTCCCACACTAGCTTCTGCCACACGTTCTAGTACTCACAACATAGCTCGTGATATTGCATCATCTTCTTCTGTCGGATCTTGATCCTCCGCACTTCCAACGCCAAGCATGACGTCATTTTTGACCCATGGCGGACCCTCACTGGTTCGACATCGCCATTCTACCTCTACCGCGTCCACGACGACCACGTCCCCTAGAACTCATGTCTAACATCGCGATTTATCTAATTAAAAATTTTATGCATTAGTACTTTTGTTCCACTGATTAACCGCGAACAATTTTATGAAAAGAGGTTCTAGAAGTGGTTCTTTCGATCACACAAAGTTTCAGTTCAAGTTCTCTATTCTAATTCAGAGAATCACATTCACATTCACATTCATAATAGAGATATCTACATTTCTCAATGAAGCTACATTCATTCATCCACCATATCCATCATGCTACCATGGCCGTCTTATCCTTTCTCAACGCAGGGTTAATTTCGTCATTTGTCCTATAAGGGTATTTTGGTAATAACTAAATCAAGGCACTTTGAAATTTTCCAAAACTCGAGGGTATTTCGAAATATTTTTTTCAAATCAGAGGTTTTACAAAAATTTCAAAAATCGGGGTTATTTTGGTCATTTTGCAAAACAAGGGAAATTTGGTAATTTTGCCAGTCATGAGTATTTTAGTAATTTTGTAAATCAGAGATATTTTGGAAAAATGTTCACAATAATCTTTTACTACAATTAGAAGGGTAATTTAGGGATTTTATTACTAGGAATTTTATAAAACTGCATGGCTAGTCCCTTTCAGGTTTTAATTATTGGGTTAAGCCCGTGAATAAGTCCTCTTGGTTAAGGTGAACCGTAGCTACGCACCAGGTAGGATTCGAGTAAAGAGGAGGTGAGTCGCTAGGACTGTTTAAGTATCAAGCTCTTACTGAATCCACTCCTAGACATGCGCACAATGGTTGCCACACATTAACTCAGCGACTTAGTCACAGGTTAGTTTAATGGTCCTTGAATCTTATGTACTTGTATTTGAGGACACTAGTCCTAGGGTTCAACAGATCCTAGTTCACTAATCTACGTTCCCAGACTGCCCATATAGCTCACATATACAATTCACTTCAATGGTCGAGGTATGCACTGTGGACTTTGCCTGAGAATACAGGTGCCATGCCGTAATGAACTCGAAATAAAAGTCCATATTTTGAAAAGCCCATTTTGAAAATCATTTTCGGGCCCAAAACTTCAAAGTCGAGTTTTGAACCGGGCTCTTATACCAAACTGTAACACCCCAAACCCGGCCCATTCGTTACGATCGAATTTAAAATGCCACTGTGGAAAACGTTTGAAATGTTCTTACTTAAAAGTGAAAACCGTTAAAAGTTTGTTGCCTTTAATAAATCATTTTCGTAATTTAAAACATGCTAAGTAAAAATTAAGTTGTTATAAAAATATCCGGATTAAAACTTTATTATATAGATTTAAACAAAATCGTTTGCAAATGATATTTCAATTGTCAATTCATAATAATTCAAAATTTCAAACTTAATGAAAACACTTAGACAAACCTTAAATACTTTTAGGGCCTTATTACAAAAATTGAATAATCAAAATACTGAAAATATAAATACTTAATTAATTAAAATATCCTTCTGCATGAAAATCTACTTCCGCATGGCCACCCTTGTATCCACTCCAACCCGGTCCAATTTCACGATCACCTGCGATGTTGGTAAGTATTTGGGTGAGTCACACGGACTCAATTTGTAACTAATCCACTGGATTCCACCCACATGTTAACCACATATTAACCCATAAATCAGATGACAAGATATCATATTCACAATTTATCACATTCTGGGCTTGGCCCATATTCATAACACTTATCGTAATGTGGTAATTAACCACATACTTTCCACATACTGGGCTTAGCCCATTTCTTATTCAAATCCACATTCACATACTTGGGCTTGGCCCATTTGCACATTAGTCCACGATCAATTGGGCTTGGCCCACTTTCACATTAAATTCACATATCAAATATAATTATGCAAAGTGTACCCAACCAAAACCTAGGGTCCATCCTCTACACACCCCGTATCCAAATTTCTACCACACACCGTGGGATTAGCAAATCACCTCTCCTTTTTACTCCAAAGGCAATCAATGCCGCCCACGCAATTAAGCACAATAATCCACAACGCGACCTCGATCGGCGCTAATCCACGATGTAGCCGTAGCTAACACCAAAACCACGATGGGACACATAGTCACTCATCAACCACGATATGGCACATAGCCTATATCAATCACGATGAGGCAGAGCTACTCATCAAGCCACGAACTAAATTGCAAATAATCCACAACGTGACCTCAGTCAACGTCAATCCACGATGTAGCTCAAGGCTAACATCAAACCACATACTCAAAGTACACCCGTACCTTTTTTCATATCCCAACCCATGCACATGTAACATAAATAATGATATAATATAATAATGCATGAGCACGTTCATCAAGCATAGTCATAACACATATTCATATTAATAATCACATATCATCAAGTTTGGTACTTACCGGATTATCGACATACCCCTTTAAGGGTATCCATCTCATAACTTTTACTGCACTTGTTAGTACACAATCAACACATATAGATATAGCAAAAAAACCCGGCTATCACTAAGTGATACTATGGCTATCTGCCTATTCTGCTGCTCCGATTTGGTCCACACCCCATGGCTAATCTCGCATCGTAAACCGCTCTCCTTTTAAACTTAGGGATGGGAGTTATCCTTTGTCCTCCTTGATTAGCACTCGAATCCATCGACAACACTTAATTAGCATCAAACGGTTAATCATCGATATTATAATCTAACATAACGAATCCAAGGGCTTATCGAATAATCTTACCCAAAACGAGTAGAAATCCCGAAAGTTCCTTTTAACCACTGTCGATTTGCCCCTATTCCATCATAGTCAAATCGGTCACACTTATAAGATAGAATATGGCCTTAGGCCGAAACTACAATGGCTTACCTTGTTGTAGTCGAATTCTTATAAGCTTCTTTAACGGTCCCTAACGTCGACACAAAAGAAACGCATTAATAAGGCCCTAAGCCCATTCGGCCATTCCTAGAAATCAAGGTCCTACCCTTGATTTCGGCACCACCATGAAGAGAAAAGAAAGCCAATTTATGAAAGGTGAAAACACTTACCACTACACGTTGAAGAGAATAGGTTCTGGCTAGATGCTTCGGCTTTTGAGACTTGAGATAGAAGAAAAAGGGTAAGACCACTTGAAGATTCGGTTATTCAAAAGGGTAGGTATCGGTTTTAAGACTACTAAAGAATAAAAAGAGAGGTAGAATGGGAAAGGTAGCTTCGGCCAAGTTAAACAAAAGAGAAAGGGTTAATTACCATACAAATTCGGCATGAAGAAAAGAATGTGACTAGGTAGAAAAAAAATAAGCAAATTCGGCTAGAGAGAAAAGACCAATTTGGCACCTTGCTAAACTCTATTTCGGCATCTAGTCCCCCTATTTATAATAAAAATCGGCATTCAAAGAGCCCCTTGGCCGGCCACTAGCTTCTCCCCTTATCAAATCCCAAAATTCCCTCCTATTTTATCTCCACACTACTTATTCACATAAATCTACAATTATCAAATTATAAATTGAATTAATCCTTATTTATTCCCAATAAATAAAATAAACCAACCCTTTATCACTTTAACACCCATTCAAAATAAATAAAATAAATACTTTATCTTCTCCTTATCTCTTATCTCCATATTTAAACTAAATAAATAGAAATAAAACAATAATAATCTTCTATCTACTAATCTAAACTAAAAGTAAATAAATTAACAATTATCCTACTCTAGCCGAGTTTTAAAAGGATAAGTAAGCTTAATCCTTTTTCCATTCAAAGTCCAATTGACATCCATTGCTTCCTTCTCTCCTAGTGCCAAAAGCCAAAATTAAAACACCCAACTGCTGCTCCCACTCCTCGAACTCAAGACCTGCTGGAGCTTCACTGCAGATAACGCCCCAGCCACTCTGCCAAAATGCCTCTTTGTGATATAATTTACCCTGAACTTCTTTTAGGACCTCCTCCATCTTGCTCCCCTTTAACGCCAAAAATAAAAACTCCCAAATGCGATTCCTGCAGCTCGAACCCCTTCCCCTTGGCACTCCCTTTGACGCAACCACCCTTGCACCTTAGGTGGCATCCCTTGCCACTTTTCCACATCACTTCTTGTGTCCTAAATTCGCCAAAACTTTTCTTAAGGCTACCTTAGCCCAGCTCCCCCTTTTTAACTTAAAAACCAATAATTTTCCAAAGCTTCCACCTTCATCCTAGAATTTCCAAAGCCCCTCAAACCCCTCTAAACACCCTCACTAAGCCCACTAACACATGAATTATGCACTAAATGCATAACCCCTAATCTAGGATGTTACAGTCCAGGCTTGAGTTTAACATTTTTAATCTAGGCCAATCTTGGGCAAAATTTTTGGCCCATCTTTCGGGCCAGGCTCGGGCTTAAAAACAAGCCTAAATTTGGCACCCACCCCGATCTATGATCGGGTCCCTATTTAGACACATGTTGAGAGCACCCTGAATCTAAGATCCATTCAGAAGTAAGATTAGATCTTTCATCGTTGACACCAACAAGAAATCATCACCTATCCTCGGATACACTAGCATCAGTAACTTCAACTTTCTACTTATCTTTCTCATCATTTTCGGTACCCCTTTTGATTTTATTTTGAAGTTTCCAACATTCTGCCTTAACATGACCCACCTTTTTACAATAGCCACAATATTTGTCACGATTTCTAGATTTGGACCTTGCTTTAGATCTATTTAAATTTGTCTTTTTGGTTTGTTGTCTACCTCTTACAACTAGAACTGAGATTTGGCTGTCTGATTTGTTGTTTGGGCCTAACTTGTTTTCGAATTTATCCTTTCATAGAAGATTCACCTTCACATGTTGGAACAAGAGATGATCTCTTCCATAAATCTAAGTTTCCCTGAAAGTTTTATAAGAAGAGGGTAAAGAGTATAACAACATTGCTTGATCCTCGTCACAAATATTTGCGTCGAGATTCTTTTAGTCATTAAGAAGGGTAACAAACTCGCTAATATGAGTTCTGAGGGACTCACCTTCGGCCACTCTGAACGTGTAGAAACATTTTACTACTAACCTATTGTTACTTTTGAATATGATATGCAAATCGTGCAAGTATACACGTCAAATAAGTAATAAAGTGATGATTGATATCGTCTCCATAGGGATTAGAACAATAAATTTTGGTTGATTTATTAAAGTGAGATATGATTAATGTTTTGACAAAAATAATGATAAGAATGCAATGTCCTATGGGGACTAAGAGGGACTACCTTCGCCTTTCTCTTCTTGTCTCTACTAAGTCGCTACCCTCTACTTTTTTCCCTAAGGATCTCCTTTTTCCTCCTTTTGGTTCTCTCCGCCCCCTTAGGGTTTCCTTCTTTTGGCTTTTATAATCGTTTTCCCTAGGGTGAATCCAATAGCCCATGATTTTTTTCCTTCTATTTCAAGTAGAAATATCTCGTACAAGTTCAATTGGGCTTAAGACCGGTACGCTTTGAGTGCTGACTGGATATCTTCCCGGCATTGCCAAAGCATTTGTGCTGACAAACTATCCAACCATTTGCCCCAGAAAACCTTCACTCCTTTACTTCTTGTTCCTCATCCTACACCTTCCATTCCACCACCACAGACAACCCTTACACAAGCAATTAAAAATAACTAACATTTAAGTACAGCCCAAGCTCCTAATGTAATTCTAAAAAAAAAATACTAATGGAATGTCCTAAAATGCAACTAAATGTACCTAAGTACAGGAAATTAGCTAGATCTAAAGGCATGAAATATAACTCTTTTCAAGATTTATCAAATCCCCACAAGAAAAACGCTTCAAAACAAAGAACAAAACTCTATAAATCTAAATAATTTTTGGTTTTGTAAAACCTAGAGTTACTAAGGCCCATTTATAGGTTGAAATCCGTAGCATATACGACTACAACAACTCTAGGTTAATTAGAGCTTATGTGGGAAACTAAAAATAGAGTTTAACTAGGGGAAGAAAAGCCAAAAATAATTTTTTGGTAAAAATAAGAGGCATTCTTACACACTTTATTTTTATTAAATGCTAAATTTTATGAATTGTTAATGCCATTAAAATTCTTTGTCAAATTGAGGATTATTACAATGCCATTTTTTTGTCACATGGCTACCAAATAAGGATTTTAAAAAATAGAATGTTAGAGGAGCGAATTTAACAAAATACTTTTAGAGGTATTAACAATTGGACCTAAGTTTTTAAATTCAATAAGTAAAGGGACTAAATTCTTGAAAATGAAAGTATAAAGACTAAATTTTAAGTATACAAAAAGTACAACATTTGGAGCCTATTGTAACATTTAAATTTTAATTCCATAATTTAGAAAAAAAATAGTTAAACCCACTCAAAGCATGGGACATGAACCATACTAGTAAAATTTAATCCTATACCTCTGTCATCATTTGCCTTTTTATCATGATTTTATGAAACCAACTTTTATAGATTGAAGTGACATGACTTGGGTTAGTTGACAAAAGCAGAGGCTTTGGTTCTTAAATACCTAAGTTCGAGACCCACAATGCAAAATTAAAATGTGTGGGTCTCTAGGTACTACCTTGAGTTGTAGCTATGTGTAGACTTTAATTTCGTTAGTTAATCAATAATTTGAATTGATCTAGTTCTTAATTTGTGCTATAATGTTTTGACTGGAGAAATTTATCCTTTGAATATATTAATTTCATTAATAATTATTGGAATAGTGAAGGTGAAAATTTTTTATTTTATTTAAAAAATATAATATATCTTTAATTGAGTCTAAAAGGAAAAAAATACACAACGGTTTCAGAACCACAGTTAAAAACCCCCTTCGCAATCAAACAGTTAAAAACTTTGATACAGCAACAAGTGTTAGTTGCAATGATAAAATACATTACACTTTCGAAAACAGAACTCATATTCCCATTCTAAATATGACATTGTTGAAAAGGATTGCCATAAACTTGGAAAAAGTTATTTACATTCCATAAAAGATTTATTGGTTCCACCAAAAGGATAAAAAACCTTGGACATAATGCTAAAATTTTTCATTCATTGTATTCAAAAAAAAAAAAAAAGAAGAAGAAGAAGAAGAAGAAGAAGAAGAAGAAGAAGAAGAAGAAAAACTCATTTATTTCTCACCATAAAGCTTAAGGAGCCTATTAAATAAAAGATGAGAAAGGAAATTCAAAAGCCCCTTCAAAGACATATCGTCCAAGAACAGGTTTAGGTGATACATATTTTCTAAAGAAAATTATTTTATTTTGAGTTCATTTATCATAATTTTAAAACATTGCATTAATAAAAATCATAAGTTCGAAAGGAAATCATAGATTAAATTTCCAGTTGATAAACATTGCATTTATCATAATTAAATTTGCACAATAACAAAAAAAAAAAAAACACGATATTAAGTATTTTACATATAGTTGAAAAATGAATAAATAATTTCATGCTTATTAAAGACCAACCTCTAAAAACAAAATTTTACTAAAAACAAAACAAACAAAACAAACAAAACAATATGTTTACTTTCATGCTTAATACATTCATGCATTAAACCTTTTTTTTTTTTCCAGACCCAAAATTTTAAACTTTATTATCATAATATATATAGATTAAAAAAAAAAGAATCTACCTTCATGTTTCTGAGTCCATTAGGAGATGTAATGAGATGATCCTCCATAAACTTTATTTGGTTTAGGTCCTCAATGTTTTCTTGGTTTTTCTGGTCCCTATCATTGGAATATCACATAATTTATTATTAGAATATTTGATCATCTATTATATCACGATTCATGTGTTGATATGTGCTTAATACTACAATATTTCAAACCTTAGTATCTTGCTTTTCTTAGTACGTTTGTCCTTCAACTCTTGCCGTTGATCTTCATATAATTAGAGAAAAAAATTGATTTAAAAACTAATAAAAAAAGATAAAAATAAATAAATTTTGTAGTGTTCTCAACTTTCGGTACCCATTTAACTTGAGGGTATCAACATTTGTATTATGGGACATACTTAATGGATCAAACTGAAATAGCCCGTTTTCAATAAAATCGGAACAATAGTTTTGGGACCACAAATCCGACATCAAAAAATTTATTTTATTATTATTTTATTTCCTACAGCATGATAGTAGTATCGTATAAAAATTTTGTTAAGAAATTTACCATTTACATGCTCAATTTGATAAAAAGGACTAAATCGCATAAAGTGCAAAAATTGAGTTCTAGTAGCTAAAGGTATTAAATAGCTGTAGGACCTTAATGTAAGAGTCCTTATATGGTAATTATACCACTAATGAAGATAGTGGAATGTGATGGTTGGCCATTTGTGTAAATTTTGAATGTTTTAAAGGTTAAGTTAGTAAATAGGTATGTCTTGAGTAAACCATTTTAAAGTTTCAAAAAGGTGATCGACTTGGGACTTTATTTTAAAAAAAGGGGAGTCTCCACCAATCCATTTTTACTTAGGTGTGGTTGGATCACCTCAGAAATCTCTTTATTTTTATTTAAAGCATTTAATTTTGGCCCACTTTGACAAAAGTGAATTTTCCGCTTAGCCTTCTCCATTCTTTTATTTCTTCTTTCTTCAAACTCCAAACCGTTTTTTGTGTTACTCAAACACGTTCTTTGTTTTAATGTGCCATCACCATTTGTTGAGCCATAGCCGAATATTTATTTGGAATCCTTGTCACTTCTTTTCTTCTTTTGTTCTCTTCAAAGCCAAAAGTTGGAGATATCACTCTATTTCTTGGTTGTGGCGAACCTAGGAGGGTGATTCGGAAGTTGTTCATACGTGATAAGCAACGTGTGCGTTGGTGCATTAAGGGAGATCTCTGGATTCGATTCCTCAAGGTAAGCCTATGTAGTTTTGCCAAGGCCAATTTTATGGACTAATGTGCTTAAGCCAATTTCAATGTGGTTACACCTAGGATTTCGACTATGTAAGGGACAAGTGACAGTATTCGGATTGTAGGGGGCAAGTCAACAGAAGTAAGCAGAGTATCGGGATTCTAGATCGTGTTAGATTCGAGTAGTTCATAATTTCGCTAGAAAGTCAGGTGTGTAGTTAGACCATTGTTTCCGGGATTTGTTGTGCTATATGTTTACTAATGAATGCAGTGCCATATGTGTAATGGATACCCTAAAAGGGGTATGATGACGACCAGGTTAGTAGCAAATTGGCTAATATGTGATAATTGATTTTAACTATGTGAGCATGCCTATATTTGTGAATATCATGTACATGCATCATTTCAAAGATCATATTATGTTACATGTGCATGGGTGGGTTTTTGAAAGAAGGTGCGGTGTACTTGAGTGCGTGGTTGATGTCGACTTTGTGCTACATCGTGGATTGGCGCCGACCGAGGTCGTTGTGGATCTTTGCGATTTAGTTCGCGTGGTTACCTTGATCGATATCGCTTATGCCATATCGTGGCTTGATGGATTGCTCGTGTGCTCCATCGTGGATTGATGTTAGCTATACGCTACATCGTGGATGGCATTGGTTGCCTTTTGGAGGGAAAAGGAGAGGGTGACTCGATAGTCCCCGGTGTGTGGTAGGTGGTTAAGGGGTGTGTAGCGGATGGACCTTAGGATTGGGTTGGGTTTCATGTTGCATCGTTCGTTATGAAATGATATGGAAATGGGCCAAGCCCAATATGAATGTGGATAGGTATGTTTTGAGAACATACGTGGAAATGGGCCAAGCCAGGTGATCGATGGATCGATGAGAAAAGGGCCTAGCCCAGTGCTTGAATATGATTTGATTGTGGGCCAAGCCCAGACTATGGTAATGTCTAAATGATTATATTTACATGTTGCATTTGATAATTGGGATGTTATGTGGCTAGCATGTGGGTAGATTTCGATGGTTTTAATTACACACTGAGTCCGTGTGACTCACCCAATTATTTATCCAACATCGCAGGTGACATGTTGATCGGACCGGTCGGAGAGGATGCAAGGTGGCCCATGCGAAGGAGATTAATTTAATTATTTTAAGCAATTTTAATACTAAGTGTTTTGTTTAATATTGGTTGTAATAAGGGCCACTTTTGTTTAAAGTACTCTTTTTATGGATGATGAATTTATATCGTACTTAGAAATATTTTTACAAATGATTTATCTTTTAATAAAATATAATAAAGTTTTAATTCAAACCAAGCTTATTATTTAATAATTTTAATGGAATTACTTCCAGAAAATAAACAAAATTTTCATGTTTTATTCTAAAGACAAAGATTTTCAACATTTTTTCCTAAAGTTGACATAACCAGATCCGGCCAAGACTCGTGGGCCAGGTTTGGGGATGTTACTGATTGGTATCGAGCCGATTCAAAACTCACTTTGAGGGTTTTGGGCTGAAAACATTTTCAAAATGGGCTTTTCAAAATATGGGTTTTATGAAATATTTCTCAGATTTTCGGCATGGCACTGTATCTCTACCAAGTCCACTGTAAGTACTTCTAAACTATTGAAGTGAATTGTTGATGTGAATTATTATGGGCTTAGTTTGGGCTCGAGATTAGAATATTGGGGCTTTTTGGACCCTAGGACTAGTCTACCCAAACATATGCATAAGACTTAAGGATTATTAAACCCACTGTAAAGCAAGTCGCCGAGTTAAGGTGTGGCAACCTGTGCGCATGTCTAGGAGTGGTATTCGGTGGGAGCTTGGTATTTAAGCAATCCAGTGACTCACCTCCTCCACTTGAATCCTACAGTGCGTAGCTACTGGTTCACCTTAACCAAGAGGACTTGTTCATAAAGCTAAACCAATTCTTAAAACCCGAAAGGATTAGCCTTCTTGCTTTTAAAAATCTTGGTTTTACAATTTTTAAATTTACCCTTTTGGTTTGTAAACCCTAAATCTGGTTTTGAAAAAAAAAAAACAAAACATTTTTTTCGATTTACCAAAATTACTAAAATGCCCTAGTGGCAAGATTACAAAATGCCTCAGATACAAAATTACCACACTACACTCAACTTTTGTTAAAATGATTTTCACTTTGCAAAATATTAAAATCTCTAGTGTTCAAAATATCAATATACCCCGATTTGGGAAAATTTACAAAAATACCTCGTGTTGAAAATTACTAAAATGCCCCGACTTTCAAAATTTACGAGTTAACCCCAACTTTAATAAAATTCTCTCACTTTGCAAAAGTATCCAAGTTTTGTATTTTAAAATAATACCCGACTTTTGAAATTTACAAAATTACCCGTTGACAAAATTACTAAAATACCCTCGGTTTCCAAAATTTCAGATTCTAATTTGACAAATTTTCGTAAATACCCTCCGATGTGGAAATTTCAAAATGTTCGTTATTAAGTTTTAAAATTTCCGGTTTATTACGGAAATGTCCTCAGAGGAAAATGACGAAAGTACCCGGGTAGAAGCAGTGAAATGTCCGAATAGTGAATGTGGGTGGTAGATACCATCAATGTGCCTCTCCGAGGAATGAATGTGTTTTGATGATGAATTAATGTGTCTTCATTGAGAAATGAAGGTGTCTCTATTGATGAATGTGAAAGTGATTCTCCAAGTAGAATAGTAAAACTTGAATCGAACCCTGTGTGAACGAAAGAACTACTTCTAAAATCTTTCATTCATAAAATATGCTCATGGTTAAATAGTGGAACAATTACTAATGCATAAAACTTCTTAATCGATAAATCAAGACAATAGAGATGAGTTCTAGGGGACGCAGTAGAGGTAGAATGGCAGCATCAGAACCGATAAGGTCTGGCCATGGGTTAGAAAATGAAGTGCCGCCAGCAGTGGATGTGGAGGAGCAAGATCAGACCGGAGAAGATGACGTAGTATCGCAGGCCATGTTGCGAGTGCTAGAGCGAGTAGCGGAGTTAATAGGGAAATGGAACTCGAAAGTCGAGATCGGAAGGCTTAGATCAAACGGAGCCGAGATCTTTAGAGGAGTGTTTGAGTAGCTCCTAACGTAGCGGAGTATTGGCTGGAAGCAGTTGAAAGAATCATGGACGATTTAGACTGCACCAATGAAGAAAAACTGAAGGGTGTTGTTTCATTACTTCGCGACGAAGCTTATCGGTGGTGGCTCACTGTCAAGCAAGGTGTACCGGCAGATCGACTGGATTGGGATTTCTTTAAGGCCAAGTTCAAGGGAAGTATGTAGGAGCCGATTATTTGGACTCGCAAAGGAAAGCGTTCTAAATCTAGTGCAAGGAATAAGTCGGTAGCGGAATATGAAGTGAATTTGTGCGGTTAAGTCAATACGCTAAAGGAATCGTGGCTACCGACACGAAAGAAGTGTTCGATTCAAGATGGGCTACGAGATGAGTTATGGAGTTGATCGCTCCGCAGAGAGAAAGAGACTATGCCATTTTAGTGGAGAAAGCTCGGATCGCAGAAGAGGTTAAGAAGACTATAAGAGAAAATCGAGAGAAGAATAGGAACGAGAATAAGAGAAATGTTGGACCATCAGTATCGTTTGGTAATGGCCAGAAAAGACCGAGGACCGAGAACCCTGTAAGTGCACTTGTACTAGTGGATCGAAATCGTCCTTGTGCTCGGTGTGGAAGACCTCACACAGGAGAGTGTTGGGGAAATAGTAAGGAATGCTTTCGGTGTGGATCTAAGGCACATCTGGTTAAGAATTGTCCTCGAGCGACGAGGGGTCGTGGTCCAAGCCATGGAAGGAATGGTTCTAGTCAGAGTCAACCAAGGATGTGACATCAGGTAAGCTCCTTTTCTTTGGTACATGCTTTGATTGCTTTGCTTGCTTGTGAATTAGCCTTTTCTGTGATGCTAAGAGAGGTGTTTTGAATTTTGAGTGTGAACTTAGAGACTGTATTGGGAAGGTATGATAGTCTTAATAAGATCAGAGTGCGCAGCATAAGCGTAAGGTGATTAGATAGGTTGTACGGACATTCGTTAGTAAAGTAATTTCGAGGACGAAATTATTTTAAGGAGGGTAGAATTGTAACACCCTGGTTTAGGGGCTAGGCAATTCGGGTATAATTCCAGTGTTGGAAGGTTTTTGGGTGTGCTTGGATGTGTTTAGAGGATTTAAGAATGCTCGGATGAAAGGGGAGTACCTTGGAAAATTTTAGATTTTTAGGGTAAAAAGGGGAAATAGGGCAAGAAGGCCTTAAAATAAATTAGTGGAATTTAGGACACAAGAAGTGCCTTGGTAAAGTGGCAAGGAAACGCCACTTAAAGCACAAGGAAGGTGACACCTTAAGGTCTTGGGTTCGATTCAAAGAGGAAGCAACCTGGTTTTATTTTTATGTTTTGGCGTTATAAGGAAGGAGGCCTTAAAAGGAGTTGAGGCGTGTCTTTGACACAAGCAGCACCTTGGCAAAGTGGTTTCCGTGCGGCACTTGGGAGCTAGAGGCAAATGTGGGCGCTGGTTCGAGGGGCAGCAGCAGCAGTTTGGTGTGTTTTATTTTTCATATGCAGTTATGGGCTTGAGTAGGAAGGGCTTAAATATAAATGTGGGGGCTTTATGGCATGAAATTCAATGTGGCCGAGTGGCCTGGGCGTTGGAGGAGAAGGGTACAATGAGAAGGTCCGTGTTCGAGCAGTGAGTGGTGCGCTTGGAATTTTATTTTGTTTTGGTCTTTTGCCGCCAGATTTGAAGGTATTGGCCAAAGACATGGAGTCTTCAATGGATAGGCTGGTTGTGTTTCAAATTCGGTGGAAGATAAGAATTTAAGTTAGTTTTTTTGTTTATTTTACCGAGGTATTTTATTTAGTTTAAATGGGACTTTATTTTATTTATTTTAGAGTGGGATAATGGGGTAAGTATGGATCTATTTGGTTAGTTTAAATAGGTAGATAAACGTGGGTTGTTTTAATTATTTTTTTCTTATGGGAAGATAGGGGATAAGGATTTGTTTATTCAAATTCTTTTTGAATAAATGTTGAAAAGATAAAATAAGAGGTTAATTGGGATTTGATAAGTGGGAGGGTGATGGCCGAATATAGGGCTTCCTAGGGTGGTAATTTCGGTTTTGGAGGTATGCTTAATTTTGTGTGCCGAAATTCCTTTTAATGAAGCATTCATCTCTTTATTTTTCTTTCCTTAAGTTACTTTGCCGAATTTGCACCTTATTTTCTCTTTGACAAAAGCCGAATTCTCCTAAGCCTTCTCCATTCTTTTATTTCTTCTTTCTTCAAACTCCAAACCTGTTCTTTGTGTTAGCCGAATGTGCCATCACCATTTGTTGAGCCATAGCCGAATATTTATTTGGAATCCCTTGTCACTTCTTTTCTTCTTTTGTTCTCTTCAAAGCCAAAAGTTGGAGATATCACTCTATTTCTTGGTTGTGGCCAAACCTAGGAGGGTGATTCGGGAAGTTGTTCATACGTGATAAGCAACGTGTGCAGTGGTGCATTAAGGGAGATCTCTCGGGATTCGATTCCTCAAGGTAAGCCTATGTAGTTTCTACCAAGGGCCAATTTTATGGACTAATGTGCTTAAGCCGATTTCAATGTGGTTACACCTAGGATTTCGACTATGTAAGGGACAAGTGGCAGTGATTCGGATTGTAGGGGCAAGTCAATGTAGTAAGCAGTATCGGATTCTAGATCGTGTTAGATTTGAGTAGTTCGAATTTCGCTAGAAAGTCAGGTGTGTAGTTAGACCATTGTTTCCGGGATTTGTTGTGCTATATGTTTACTAATGAATGCAGTGCCATATGTGTAATGGATACCCTAAAAGGGGTATGATGACGACCAGGTTAGTAGCAAATTGGCTAATATGTGATAATTGATTTTAACTATGTGAGCATGCCTATATTTGTGAATATCATGTACATGCATCATTTCAGCATCATATTATGTTACATGTGCATGGGTGGGTTTTTGAAAGAAGGTACGGGTGTACTTCGAGTACGTGGTTGATGTCAGCTTTGTGCTACATCGTGGATTGGCGCTGACTGAGGTCGCGTTGTGGATCTTTGCGATTTAGTTCGCGTGGTTACCTTGACTGATATCGGCTTATGCCATATCATGGCTTGATGGATTGCTGTGTGCTCCATCGTGGATTGATGTTAGCTATACGCTACATCGTGGATGGCATTGGTTGCCTTTTTGGAGGGAAAAGGAGAGGGTGACTTGATAGTCCCCTGGTGTGTGGTAGGCTGGTTAAGGGGGTGTGTAGCGGATGGACCTTAGGATTGGGTTGGGTTTCATGTTGCATCGTTCGCTATGAAATGATATGGAAATGGGCCAAGCCCGATATGACATGTGGATAGGTATGTTTTGAGAACATACGTGAAATGGGCAAGCCCGGTGATCGCTGGATCGATGAGAAAAGGGCTAGCCGGTGCTTGAATATGATTTGATTGTGGGCCAAGCCTGCACTATGGTAATGTCTAAATGATTATATTTACATGTTGCATTTGATAATTGGGATGTTATGTGGCTAGCATGTGGGTGGATTTCGATGGTTTTAATTACACACCGAGTCCGTGTGACTCACCCAATTATTTATCCAACATCGCAGTGACATGTTGATCGGACCGGTTGGAGAGGATGCAAGGTGGCCCATGCGAAGGAGATTAATTTAATTATTTTAAGCAATTTTAATACTAAGTGTTTTGTTTAATATTGGTTGTAATAAGGGCCACTTTTGTTTAAAGTACTCTTTTATGGATGATGAATTTATATCGTACTTAGAAATATTTTTACAAATGATTTATCATTTAATAAAATATAATAAAGTTTTAATTCAAACCAAGCTTATTATTTAATAATTTTAATGGAATTACTTCCTAAAATAAACAAAATTTTCATGTTTTATTCTAAAGACAAAGATTTTCAACATTTTTTCCGCAGTGACATAACCAGATCCGGTCAAGACTCGTGGGCCGGGTTTGGGGATGTTACATTAAAGGTTAAGTTAGTAAATAGGTATGTCGAAACCATTTTTAAATTTTCTGAAAAAAGGTGATCGACTTAAAAAAAAAGGGGGAGTCTCCACCAATCCATTTTTACTTAGGTGTGGTTGGATCACCTCAGAAAATTTTTTATTTAAAGCATTTAATTTTGGCCCACGAAAAGCCAGAAAACGGGTTCGGGAGTCGGTTACGTATTAGGAAGGGTTAACACCCTCATAACGCCCAAAAATTGGTACCTAATCGAAAAAATCATGTCCAAATGTTTGAAACTTTAAAAGGATTTAAAATTTGACTTCCAAAAAAAAAATTTGAACAATTTGATTTAAAATTTGAGAGTTCTTTGATCTGAAAGAATATAAACATCACATCCAGCACAATTGGACACGATATTTTTTAAAACCATCGTAACTAAGATCATCTCATAATTTATAAAACTTCGAGCAATTTTGATTTAAAATTTGAGATTTCTTCGATCCGAAAGAATATAAACATTACATCCAGCACGATTGGACATGATATTTTTAAACCCTCGTAATTAAAGTCATCTCATAATTTACGAAATTTATTAAAAGGGTATTTAGTTATTTAGCCAAACGGAAAATCGCAACCCAATACGATTGGGCACTATTTCCCGAATTTCTAAATACAAAACATTGCCTTATTTTAAAAACTTTAGATAAATATAATAAAAAATATATTTTAAACAATAATTTATGAGGCAATATTGCATTTATACATAAATATTAAAAGCAATTATAATACATGAACATTTAATATTAATATAGACAATAAAAAAAAAAACAATAGCACATATAAAATATAATAGCACATGCAAAATAACACATATAAAATATTTCAAATTAAAAATATAAAATGATATATAGGCAACAAAAAATAGCACATATAAATTTGAGAAAATAAAATAAGTTTTGATTTAATAATTGAAAAAAAACATGTTCATAATAATTTAATACATAAAAACTACATATTTAAGAAAAATAATATAGGATATAATATTATATAATATACAAAATATAATATAATAAATAATATAAAATATATAATAATGTATAAATTATTAAACAAGTAAAATAATATATATAATAATAATTAAATATAAAGATAATAAAAAAATATATATATTTATATTATTAATAAATTAATATACAAATAATTTAAAATAAAATAAAATTTTAAAATAATTCAATATAATAATATAATAAATTTAAAGGAAAAAATAAAAAAAGGTATGAAAAATAAAGAAACCAAGATCAAATAATAATAAAAACAGATATAAAGGGGTCAAATTATAAATAAAAGGATATAAACGAACTTAATTATAAAACCAAAATAATGCGGAGGGACTAAAGGGATAAATTTCTCATTTTATGAAAACACGCGGATCCTGTTCGGGTCTCCAGGTCAACGCGCGGGTCTTCTCCTTCAAATGACGTCATTTCAATGCCTATTGGTTTAGGCAAAAATGACGTCGTTTTATTATTAATATATAATCCAATTTAAACCAAAAAAATTCATTTTTACTCTTTTTTGAAAAAAAAAGTTTAGAAATTCTCTCTCGGGTTCCTCATTGCTCGTCTGGACTCTGGTCACCAGCATCCAGGCCACGCGCGTCACACGCCACCACGAGCGATGGCCGAGGCCAAACCTCCTCCTTTCGACCCCGTTAAAAGGTAATTTCTTCTCCTTTTATACCTTTTTACTAGTATTTATGAGCGCAAATGTACGAAATAAAAAAAAAAAAACTGAATATTATATAAAAGAAAATCACCTCTGTTAAAATAACTGTATTATGTTTTTTTTGGCCTGTTTTTTATTTCTCTCTATCTGTGCGGAAAAATCCCCCTAGTACAAGTTTACTGGGGTTTTTTATAATCCGAAAAAAATAAAAGGAAATACAATGTGTTGCATTTGCTGCTTCGATTTCTTTCCTTCTTTGCAGTTGGACGAGGCATGCGGTGGTGATGGGGCGTGCTATCCGTGCTGATTGCGGTGCGATCTTAGGCGCGAAGCTTGCTGCGGCGTGAAAGGCGTGACTGTTGGGATACTGCGGCAATTGGGATGCTGCAGCGCCTAGGAAACCCTAGGGTTTGGGGTTTTCGATTTCTGGAAACAAGTTTGGGCCATTGGGTCGTGTTTGGCTTGGGTCTGATTAGGGTCTGTTGGTGTTTTCAAATTTGGGCCAACGGGTCTATTTTTGGGCCTTTAAAAATTGGTCTTGTAACAAGGACTGTAGACTGAACATTTATTATTTATTTTTTTGTTTTGGTTTTATTCCAGCCCGGGCAAAAATAGGCCATTACAGCTGCCCCTCTTTGCTCATTGTCATGAAACGAGAATAAAGCAAAGATTATAAGGGACCAATTTTGCCCAGTTTTGGCTGAACTCTGACTTCTTGATCCTCGCCTTCTTCAAATGGCTTCCAATTTAATTGCATCTTCAGGGATGCTGGAACTTCATCTTGATTTCAGTAAGTCTGCTAGCTTTATTCTGTTTCTTGCAATTTCAAGAATGCCAAATTAATGTCTTTGATTTGCTTCCTACAACTTCAAGAAGATAAGATCTGAAAGTACCTACAATCTACTCCCTACAACTTCAGGAAGATAAGATCTATTGTCTTTAGTTTGCTCAGCTGTAACTTCAAGGATGAAGGTTAATATCTTTGATCTGCTTCCTAAAACTTTAGGAAGATAAGATCTTTTATCTTCATCTACTCCCTACAACTTTAGGGAGATAAGGCTGAAATTCTTCTCGATCTGCTTACTACAACTTCAGGAAGATGAGATCTTCTATCTTCAGTCTACTCCCTACAAATTCAGGGAGATAAGGCTGAAATTCTTTTCGATCTACTTCCTACAACGTTAGTAAGATGAGATCTTCTGTCTTCAGTCTACTCCCTACAACTTCAGCGAGATAAGGTTGAAATTCTTTTGATCTACTTCCTGCAACGTCAGGAAGATAAGATCTTTTTTCTTCAATCTACTCTGCTACAACTTTAGGGAGATAAGACTAAAAGTCTTCCTTTGATTTGCTTCCTGCAA
This sequence comes from Gossypium rotundifolium, assembly GCA_025506655.1. Classification (NCBI taxonomy): domain Eukaryota; kingdom Viridiplantae; phylum Streptophyta; class Magnoliopsida; order Malvales; family Malvaceae; genus Gossypium; species Gossypium rotundifolium. The sequence goes on from CP106725.1 coordinate 47,799,346, forward strand.
CTTCGAAAAGATAAGATCTTCTTTCTTCAATCTACTCCGCTACAACTTTAGGGAGATAAGACTGAAATTGTCTTTTGATCTGCTTTCTGCAACTTCAGGAAGATAAGATCTTCTTTCTTTAATCTACTCCGCTACAACTTTAGGGAGATAAGAGTGAAAGCGTCTTTTGATCTGCTTCCTGCAACTTCAAGAAGATGAGATCTTCTGTTTTCAATTTGCTCCATTGCAACTTCAGGGAGATAAAATCTTTTATTTTTAGTCTACTCCGCTGCAACCTCAAGGAGATAAGACTAAAACGTCTTCGATCTGCTTTCTACAACTTTAGGAAGATAAGATCTTCTATTTTCGATTCGCTCCACTGCCACTTTAGGGAGATAAAACCTTTTGTTTTTAGTCTACTCCACTGTAACCTCAGGGAGATAAGACTAAAACGTCTTCGATCTGCTTCCTACAACTTTAGGAAGATAAGATCTTCTGTTTTCGATTTGCTCCACTACAACTTCAGGGAGATAAAATCTTCTGTTTTTAGTCTACTCCACTACAACCTCAGGGAGATAAGACTAAAACGTCTTCGATCTGCTTCCTACAACTTTAGGAAGATAAGATCTTCTATTTTTGATTTGCTCCACTACAACTTTGGGAGATAAAATCTTCTATTTTTAGTCTACTCCACTGCAACTTCAGGGAGATAAGACTAAAATGTCTTTTGATCTGCTTCCTACAACTTCAAGAAGAAAAGATCTTCTGTTTTCGATTTGCTCCACTGCAACTTCAGGGAGATAAAACTTCTATTTTAGTCTACTCCGCTGCAACCTCAAGGATGCTAGACTGGTGGTTAAATCTGTTCCACTACTACTTAGGGAGACAAGGTTTGTCATTCAATCTTGGTCCACTACTGCTTAGGGTGACAAGATCTACAATCTTTGACCTATTCCACTGCTAATTAGGGAGATAGGGTCGGTGGCTTAAATCTATTCCACTACTACTTAGGGAGACAAGACTTGCCATTCGATCTTGGTTCCCTACTACTTAGGGTGACAAGATCTATAATTTTTGACCTATTCCACTGCTGGTCAGGGAGATAGGGCCGGTGGCTTAAATCTATTCCACTACTGCTTAGAAAGACAAGACTTGCCATTTAATCTTGGTTCCCTACTGCTTAGGATGACAAGATCTACAATCTTTGACCTATTCCGCTACTGGTTAGGGAGATAGGACTGATGTCTTTGATCTGCTTCTTGCAAACTCAGGAATTGTCAGATCTGCTATTTTCAATCTGATCCTTGTAAGCTCAAGGATCGCTAGATTGATGTCTTCGATTAGCTTCCTAAGAATTGCCAGATCTGCTATCTCCAATCTGCTCCACTGCAAACTCAGGGATGTCAGACTGGAATATTCAATCTTACTACATTGTCCTTTAGAGGACATAACCTGTAGAATGGATATATGCTTTTGTCTAATAATTAGGATGCCTTGATCGAAATGTATCAAATGCTCCTAATTGGACATGCTATGATATGTAAAAATGATATGAGTATGGTTCCTGCTCATGGTGTTATCACTCATTTATCCGTCAAGGTTTCATCTTCGTTCCCCTTGAAGTATCATTTTTTGCTCAATTATTTTGCCCCATGGTAATTCTGAGTCCACTCCACTTGAACTTTGGGATATGAAGTTTGTGCCTCCTACTGTAATAACATTTGGCTTCTTCCATCCAATCTATTACCACTTAGAGGTATAAAACTTGTATTGTTTTCCACCATTCCCATGAATGCAGGGTTTCTCGACAATGATCCCCTTTTATAATTGGTTTGACCTTGTTCATCATTTGTCGATATGGTATCACCAATGAAATTGTCTTATCCAATAAGGATCCGAAGAGATAATCATTTTCCAATATTTCCAATCCCTTAGGCTTGGTGAGTTCTGAACAATAGTCTTGTTTCAGATTCTCATATTATTTAGAAGCTTCTAGAGTAATATACAAAACTCCTTTTATGAAAGTGTTTTTAGTCCATCGATCATTATTTCAATAAATGCTTGAACAGAACACAAAAATGGACGAGAAAAAATTAGTCAGGAGCATAACTCGGAAAAATAATTTAATCAAAGATTAACCCATGTAATAAAAGAAAATTGATTTGGGTGTATCTTAAAAAGATAAAGCAATCAAAGATAAGGAATCCAAAAATGGGTAGGATAGAAACTAGGTGCCCCAGATATCGCAGCCTGAGCTTCTTTGTTCCAACTTCTTGAGGACCATTTTAAGCTCAATATGTGTTTAGGGGATCAGGAGTACTTTGTTAATGCCCCAAGACGTAACATACTTCCTCTTTGTTAATTCAAATGTAGCAAGACTACTGTATGCCCTACTTTTTATTAAAAATTTGAGCCGCCCTTTTCGAGTTTTCAACTCAAAGCCCCTTTGGTCTCAAAGCGCCCTTTGCGGGTTTTCACCTTGGCCTCTCCTTTTTCTTTTTCCTTTTTTTAATTTTTTTCTTTTCTTCTTCTTTTTTTTTGAATTTAGACTCAAGGCGCCCTTTGCGGGTTTTCACCTTGACCTTTTCCTTTTCAGGTAAAATCCTTCTTGATCGAATCTGAATTCTCTGGATTAGGCAAGTCTTTGGCATCCGTCTCGGTCAAATATCAATTCTCCTTTAGAATAGGCCTTATATAAGTCCTTCCCAGCTTGGCATATGCTTTCCTTTAAAATCATTGTGTAGGAAAAATCTGTTTCAACATTAGGTTCCCCTAGTGGAATTCACTTGGATGAACCTCTTTGTCGTAAGCTCGCATCGTCCAACTGTGATGGATAACTTTTAACCTTTTATTCGATTAGGTTCAATTGGCAAAAACGCTTCAATTCCATAATGAGCAAGATGTTGCCTCAGTGAAGGTTCTAGCCGACGTTTGATAAGACAGAGGGCAACGGTAGCTTCTTATGTCAATCCTTACAAGTCTAAGTCACCTTTCATAATTTTTTTATTTTTCTCTTTTTGTATTTTTTGTATTTTTTATATTTTTTTTGACAACTTTTACTGTACTGTGGTATGCTGCCTGATCTTTGGACAAACTGTAAACTTTTACTTTGTGCAGTTATGCATTAAACGTGATCATTTATGGCATTCTTTGCCGACTTCTGATTCTTTTTTTCGAATTTAATGACCTCGACCTCATAACATTGGCATATGAAGCTACTTCCACCCTCTTAGTGAAGTAAACGACGATCATGACAATGAATCGATATTGGTTAAAAGCTTTTGACGAGATTGGCCTCATCACATCCATGCCCCACATATAGAAAATTTGTGAAGAACTAGAGTAGGCATATGAATCTTGTCTCCTTAGATTAGACATAGCTGATACCACTCCTTTCTATGTAGATCGGCAGTGCTCGATTCTTATATTAAGCCCGCATCTTAGTAGCCTAGGCGTGTCCTAATATGATTGTGCAAAAAAATATTTGAATAACTTAATGACGTCTCACATTATTTCTATGGTGAACTGGGCTTTGATCTTCACCTATTTCCTTGGCTCGCAATATCCAATGACCCTTTGTAGAGTAAGGTCTATTTTTCATCTTGTTAAACCATTCTTAACAAGTCAGAAGATATGTTACAATCTCTGTCATCTTCAAAGTCCTGAGATCCCCTGGACCCATATCTCGTTCAAAAAGGGAATCAGTAACAACATCGCTCATAACATTGATATCTGGGTACCTAGGTACGAAGGTGAACAAATCCAAAAAATAAATGATTCTAAGGATGAGTATTTGTATGATCATGAAAGAATATTCTAAAAAACAAAAGAATGTATAGTATAAAATAGAAAGAATAAAAGAATATGTGCTTAAACAGATGCATTTTATTAAAATAAAATTTTGAACATAAGCCTATTTCACAAAAGAGTTCTTGTTGCCTCTAGGCTCAAGACAACAAGCATGTTTTGAACATTACTCTAGATTAGCCCTAAAAGTACAGGGATTTCTTCCACAGTCTTATTATTCAAAACACTCCCAAGTACACAACGGTTCAGAAACTTTGTTCTCTGATTTGATTTCTTCAAGGAGTAGCAACTTTCTTGTCTCCTCTTTCAATCAATGCATTCACTTCCTCATTAAAGTGATCAGGTTTTGATGGATCATCGAACTTTACAACTCCCATTTTAATGAACCTTTCAACCAACTTTTTAAATGTATTGCAGTTTTCAATTGAATGGCCTTTTATTCCCGCGTGGTACTCACGGTGGGCATTCTCGTTATACCATTTTGGGAATGGAGGTTGCAACAGTTTTAAATAAAATGGGGACACCACGTGTGCATTAAACAAACTTTGATATAGCTCCTTATATGTCATGGGGATTGGCGTAAATTAGAGCCTTTCAGAGTTTTGCCTTGGGAGACTCGATTCTTTGGTAGCTAACGTCCTTGATCGACGATCATGAATCGGCTCTGAATGGCTTTTGTTATACTTATCGGCATCATTCATTTTTCTCCTTCTTTTTAGGGCTTTTGAGGTCCCTTCTCTTCTTTCCTTCGTTTCTACTAGAGCAACCGGTTTGGCTTGATCGTTGCTGGGGTTAACACCCATTGGAGAATAAACGATGTCTTCCTCATCATCCTCACTATTGTCCACTGAGCCAATCCTTTTTCCAAGTCCTCCGGCTAATAACTGGGTTAGCTGGCCTATCATATTCTTTTGGAACTCTAACATTTACTCTCGCATTTCTTGCTGAATCTCGGTCAATTGGCCCTTCATCTGTATTTGCATTTGTTCTATTCTCTCCAACATTTGCTCCATGTTTCCAGGTTAACTCTGAAATATTTTTACCTAATTAGAATCCTCTTGTAAAAGACTAATGCAAATGATGCAATGTAATGCAAATGCATGAATGCAAAGAAAGAGAGGTGTTGATTCTGAATTCAGTTACATTAGAAAAACCTTTCTAGAAAGCAAATTTCTTTACATAAAACGGATCGCATACACAGCCTTATCCTCATAGTCTAAGTGAAAACATGAATCCCTTCTTCACAAAAGTCAAGTCTTGCAAACTTCTAATAGATGCCTCCTCTAGCTCCTCTTTGCTTGATCTGGGACGCGACTTACTACTCCATAATACTCGTTAGCTTCTTCAAGAAAGTAGAGACGTGACGATTCTCGATTTTTCTTTGTCAGCTTGAATCCTTGGGTAATAAAGTCTTGTATTCCTTCACTGCCTATAGTCTTCTCTTGTTGTGTTCACTTAGACTATATTCGGACGAGACCGTATTATAATCCACTTTATCAAAAAACCCGTCTTCTTATGACAAACTTTTCTATTTAGCAATCGAATTTGAAATCAATACCTATTTTCTATGATGTGAATGCAATGCAATCAAAACGAAAGAAAATCCGTTAGCACAGGAAAAATAAATAACATAGAACCTATCAGGGTGACCACTAGGGTTTGACAAGGTTCTATCTAGGGTAAGCCCTTAGGTTTTCACTATATATGGTTTAGCTCTAAAGCTGAGGTACCCAAACAAGTGGATTCCTCGATCCTCACCCATTATAGGCTCATAGGGACTGAGTTCGGTTGAAGGGAATACATTTCCCTATGGCCATGCGGAAGTGAAAACTTCACGAAAACATAGGTACAGATGTATTCCGGAAGCAATCCACTAGCCCATGCGGAGGTGAAAACCCCACGAAGGCATAGTTTCTCGCTCCCACTTAAGGGTGTGACCACGACGGTCATGCAGTGCAATGTAGAGATATATATTAAAATCACATGCAATAAAAGGATTATATTTTTAAAACCAGAATTTTAAATTCAAACAAAAGGACATGAAATTATCGATTTTACGGTTTGACTCTCTTAGTGGTCCCCAGTGGAGTCGCCAAGCTGTCGAAACCATTTTTAAAGTTTTTGAAAAAAAGGGGGATCAATTTTAAAAACAAAATGGGAGTCGCCACCAATCCCATTTTACTTAGGTGTGATTGGATCACCTCGTAAAATGTTTTATTTAAAACATTTAATTTTGGTCCACGAAAAGCTAGAAAACAGGTTTTTGAGTCGGTTACGTATGAGGAAGGGTTAACACCCTCATAACACCCAAAAATTGGTACCTAATCGATAAAATCATGTCCAAATGTTTGAAACTTTAAAAGGATTTAAAAATATGACTTCCAAAAAAAACTTCGAATAAATTGATTTAAATTTGAGAGTTCTTTGATCCGAAAGAATATAAACATTACATCCAGCACAATTGGACACGATATTTTTTAAAACCATCATAACTAAGATCATCTCCTAATTTATAAAACTTCGAGCAATTTTGATTTAAAATTTGAGATTTCTTCGATCCTAAAGAATATAAATATCACATCTAGCACGATTGGACACGATATTTTTAAACCCTCGTAATTAAAGTCATCTCATAATTTACGAAATTTATTAAAAGGGTATGTAGTTATTTAGCCAAACGAAAAATCGCAACCCAGCACGATTGGACACTATTTCCCAAATTTCTAAATACAAAACATTGCCTTATTTTAAAAACTTTGGATAAATATAGTAAAAAAATATATTTTAAACAATAATTTATGAGGCAATATTGCATTTATACATAAATATTAAAAGCAATTATAATACATGAACATTTAATATTAATATAGGCAATAACACATATAAAATATTTCAAATAAAAACAATAAAATGATATATAGGCAACAAAAATAGCACATATAAATTTGAGAAAATAAAATAAGTGTTGACGAATAATTGAAAAAAAAACATGTTCCTAATAATCTAATACATAAAAACTACATATTTAAGAAAAATAATATAAGATATAATACTATATAATATACAAAATATAATATAATAAATAATAGAAAAATATATAATAATGTATAAATTATTAATCAAGTAAAATAATATATATAATAATTAAATATAAAGATAATAAAAATATATATATATTTATATTATTAATAAATTAATATACAAATAATTTAAAATAAAATAAAAATTTTAAAATAATTCAATATAATAATATAATAATTTTAAAGGAAAAATAAAAAAGGTATGAAAAATAAAGAAACCAAGATCAAATAATAATAAAACATATATAAAGGGGTCAAATTATAAATAAAAGGATATAAACGGACTTAATTATAAAACCAAAATAATGCGGAGAGACTAAAGGGATAAATTTCCTATTTTATGAAAACATGCGGATCCTGTTCGGGTCTCCGGTTCAACGCGCGGGTCTTCTCCTTCAAATAACGTCGTTTCAATGCCTATTGGTTTAGGCAAAAACGACACCGTTTTATTATTAATATATAATCCAATTTAAACTAAAAAAAATTCATTTTTACTCTGTTTTGAAAAAAAAGTTTAGAAATTCTCTCTCGGGTTCCTCATTGCTCGTCTGGACTCTGGTCGCCAGCATCCAGGCCACGCGTGTCACACGCCACCACGAGCGGTGGCCGGAGGCCAAACCTCCTCCTTTCGAGCCCGTTAAAAGGTAATTTCTTTTCCTTTTATACCTTTTTACTAGTATTTATGCGCGCAAATATACGAAATAAAAAATAAAAAAACTGAATATTATATAAAAGAAAATCACCTCTGTTAAAATAACTATATTATGTTTTTTTTGGCCTGTTTTTTATTTCTCTTTATCTGAGTGAAAAAATCCCCCTATTACAGGTTTACTGGGGTTTTTTATAATCCAAAAAAAATAAAAGGAAATACAATGTGTTGCATTTGCTGCTTCGATTTCTTTCCTTCTTTGCAGTTGGACGAGGCATGCGGTGGTGATGGGGCGTGCTATCCGTGCTGATTGCGGCGCGATCTTAGGAGCGAAGCTTGCTGCGACGTGAAAGGCATGACTGTTGGGATCTTGCGCAATGATTGGGATCTTAGCGCTAGAAACCCTAGGGTTTGGGTTTTCGATTTTTGGAAACAAGTTTGGGCCATTGGGTCGTGTTTGGCTTGGGTCTGATTAGGGTCTATTGGTGTTTTCGAATTTGGGCCAACGGGTCTGTTTTTGGGCCTTTAAAAATTGATCTTGTAACAAGGACTGTAGACTGAACATTTATTATTTATTTTTTTGTTTTGGTTTTATTCCAGTCCGGGCAAAAATGGGCCATTAAAAGGTAAATAAAGGTTAATAATTAAAGAAAACAAATTCCTTCATGTATTCATCTCCTTCAACCGAAAATTAGGGTAAGTAAATCCATTGGAGAGCCTTTACATTCGGCAAACATTTCCTAGCTTGTGTGGTATGTATTTTTAATCCGTTTTTATTGATTTCTATGTTTTCGGGATCGTTGTACCTTAATCTAGCTAGCCTGAGGACTAATTTGTGAAACTTTCAAACTATTAGGGTTTTTCCATTATTGGATATGCATGATTTTATGAATTATGGAAGAAAATGGATAGTTGCTGTCATATAAACAACTTTTCTTAAGGGATTTTTGATGAAATTATCAATTAGGGGTTAAATTGAAAATAAAAAGTATTCATTGTGAAATTGTGAAATAAATGACATATAGGGCTTCCTAGGGACCTAATTGATATTCGCTATGATTGGTTGTACTGAAATTGCATAAATTTCCACTTTTTATGAGCTAGGGACTAAATTGAAAAGAAATTAAATGTGTAGGGGCAAAAGTGTAATTTTGCTAACATGAGAATTTGGATTGAATTGAATAGAATAATTATTAAATTGGTTGAATTTATTTATTTAGATCAAGACAGATTTCAACCAGATTTAAATCAAGGGAAGGCAAAAGTCGTGGATTAATCGATTATACTCCTTCGAGATAGTGTCGAAGTAAGTTCATAGTAGTCAATTGCTTAATTAAATTTCTTTATGTATTGGTACTCTATAATTTATTAGAAAACTTTTGTACTTCGGTACCATTGATCGCACTTATGTGCCCCTGTTGTATTTCGGTACCCCTGATCGCACTTACGTGCCCCTGTTGTACTTCGGTACACTTGATCACACTTACATGCCCCTATTGTACTTTGGTACCTCTGATCGTACTTACATGCCCCTGTTGTACTTCAGTACTCCTAATAGCAGTTTCGTGCCGTTTTTATGTTTCGGTAACATTAATTAAGTAAAATAGGAGTTCGTTTATTTAATGTTAAGTTTAATAAATTGTTATGTACTTACTTAGCTTTGTAAGCTTATACGTGCTTTTGTGTCATTTTGTAGATTACTTTTGCTGATTTGGGATGGATCAAAACTTGGCTCACACTATCCATCATCGTTAGTAGATTTTGAACTCTTTTAGGATTGTGGCATGTATATGTGGCTATAAGGTTATATGTATATGTGTCTAGATAATTTTGGTATAATAATGAACTATTAAGTTATGTGTTTGGACACTTTCTTTTTTAGACTGTATATATGATTATTTGGTGCTAGTTTAGAATGACACTTTTGGTACCAAATGGTTTGTGTTTGCTTGGTAAATCAAATGGCATGTGAAGATTTAAACTTAGTTTGAAGTTAGTGAACATCTTGGAAAAAATTCAAATATCTAATTGTCTATAAAATGATATTGTGATTGAGGTGCCTATGGGCATATTGGTTGGATGTGTTTATATCATGCTTGGTTAGTTTGATTATGCATGAATTTGGTGCCTTATGATGGCTCGAAAATTTGTGCAAAAGTGCTTATAGGTACATGCTAGTTTTGGTGATAAAATTACTTGTAAAATGGCCTATTTTTGTCTACACGGGCAGAGACATAGACGTGTGTCTCAGCCATGTGTGACACACGGCCAGGCGACACGGCCATGTGTCTCAGCCGTGTGTGACACACGGCCAGGCGACACGGCCGTGTGTCTCCTGTAACTTTCAAAGGGTTGCAAGTCTATAGAATATTTATTAATTAAATTCAATGATGCTAATACACATGGCTGAGACACAGGCTGTGTGTCTCCTGTAGCTTTCAAAGGATTGCAAATCAAGCAGTTACACAGCCTAGCACACAACCTGGCATACGAGAGTGTGAGGTTACTTCGAATGGTACACAGCCTAGCACATGGGCGTGTGGCTTGGCCGTGTGACCTAAGTTTGTGAGTTACACAGGCACAAACACAGGCTGGGACATAGCTATGTGTACCTACTTCGAATGTCCACACGGCCTGAGACACGGGCGTGCCTCTTGGCCGTGTGACCCCCATAATGTTGAAAATTTTCAATGTTTTTTGAAAAATTCTCTGAGTTTTCGATTTAGTCCTAACTTGTTTCTAACGTGTATTTAGGGCCTCGAGGGCCATGTTTTGAATTGGTTTTAAAGTGTTTATTGATTGGATTTGAAAAGTTTGAAATTTATGCTCGTTTGATTTGAAAACTCCGGTAATGCTCTGTAATCCTATTCCAGCGATGGATTAGGGGTGTTACACAAACTCTGACTCTCAATTTACATAAAATTTCTTCAACATTTTCACTAAAAAATTAAATTTAATTGTGAAAGAAATGAAATTATAAAATAAAAAATCCCTAAATCAGGACTGGGTATCGAGACATACCTCCATTGTATAAGCCTTCCTGGCAAAAAAAAAAAAAAAAAAAGAAGAAATTTTATCTATTGTAATCTTTTTTCAAGAAAAGGAAAAAATTGTTTTATTAATATTACTTACCTTTCCTCGTGCTCTACAAATGACATATTCTAGACTTTCTGAAGAATTCTATATAAGCCATTGTTTTGAACAATTTTTCAAAAAATAATTTACTTTTCTAAAAAATAGAATTGAACTTAAATAAGAAAAAAGAAACTAAAGTTTTAATTGTGAAAGGAAATAATAATATTAATATTGATAATGAAAAAAAAAGAATGAAATAATTTACTCGGGGTCTTGACCAACAAAAAAAGTTGGTTTATTGAAGGTGGAATAGAGTAAAAGAACAACTTCAACATCAAACAATATAGAAAGCTCTTTTTGCTTTCTTAAGAATCCCTCTTTTTCGCTTTAAATATTTTGCTTGTCTTACTTTCATGAATTCCAATCTTCAGATTTTTAATTTTATACTCCCCATTTTTTTTTCTCCGCGTTTCTTTAAATTCATTTCTGGATTTTAGAGTAAAAAATAATGGTGTTTATAGATGTAAATAAGAATTGTAAGCATTTCTGATAAGAATTTATGGTGATTTAAACTAATTAAAATGTCATAAGATTTTCACATGTGTTGAGCGCTTTTGTTGAATCATGAACCTGGTTTACCAAATAGAATTTCTTTCACCTTTCTATTTATTCTCTTCTTTCCTCTCTTTTACATCAAATTTTACATATTTTTTTTTTTTGCTGAATTGTTATTGTTTTTCCCAAATCAAAGTCAATCCTAGTTAACTTGTTTTTCTACGTGAAACAAAATTATCAATAGAAACATTCAAAATCCTAGCCAAGAATCAGTAAATAACTCCTGTCTATCTATAGTCTTGTGATCGATTACACAATCTTTCTCAGTTCTTGACAAATCATTCGTTAATGTCATTTAATCTTGAAAAATCTTGAAAAATCTTGAAAAATTTTACTAATTCTTGCATAAATTTCATTTGAAGGACTCGATTTAGGTACCTCGAATCAGATTGGAATGTGAGTAATGTCGACCGGGATCTTGGAGATAGTTGTGTGCTCTTTTACAAAAAAAAAAAAAGGAAACCATGCCTCGAGATAGGACCACACGGGCATGTGGGCCACTCGTGTGGAGTACACGGCCCCTCACACTTCCATGTATGTAACACCAAAATTTTATTTTTTGATTTCGTGTATGTGTGACACACAATGTCTATCTGTTTCATTGGTTATGTGTTCTAGGTGTGTGTGAGAGGTCCCAAGTTCAAGCCTTACTTGGGAAAATTTTGGTATTTTTATAAATAAAGCCTTAACATTGTGCAAAGGGCTTAAGTTTAAATGTTGGGTAAATTACATTAGAATGGGCCTATTGGCCTGGTGGTTAAGTGGTGTGTTTTTATGGTGGTCTTGTGTTCGAATCTCTGCGCAGGCAAAGGTATTATTTTTTTTTCCTCAGATTTCGGGATAGAGTTGTGTAATAGGGGGATTCTGAGTAGTGGATGTGAAGTGGGAATTATGGGAGAAGATTAAGGGATTTTGGGGGGTTATCGGGATTTTATTTTATTTTTTTCACATAACGAAATTTTGGCTCCCTTTTCCAAAAAAAAAAAATAATTCTGCTGTATATTCTTCTCCCTCTCCTATTGCTTAAATTCTCTGAGTTTTTCCATCTTTATCTTCTTTTTCTTCTTCTTGATTTTTCCCTAATCCATTTATTTTCCTTCGTTTTCGCATGCGGTTAGTGCTTGCTTAGTTTTGGTAAGTGTTTCTCTTCGTTTCTGTCATGAATCTCTTAGCAACTGAAGTGATAATATTTTTTCTCTATGATTTGGGCGTAAGGGGAGGCTCGGACTGGTGAATTCAGTGTTCTTGTCTTAACAATAGTTAAATGGAGGGTTATCATTGGTAGTAATTTGGGTTTCTATTCGTTCTTGGTTGTCAATTCGCTTGTAAATCCATTAAATTGATGTTGAGTATCTTGATTTTAGGCCTTGAAGTGCTCGAGAGTGATTAGGCATCAAAACGATACCAGGTGTGTACCTGAAATGCAGAAAACGGGGTTATACAAAAAGCCAAAATTGCTTGCTGTCGAGAAATAAGAGAAATAAGATAAAATGATGCGAAAAATTGTAAAGAAAGGAAATAAGGGTGTTAAAAACAAGGAAATCAACATTTTACACTAAAACAGTTTTGGACGGCAGCAGTAGTCTAACTTTGAAAAATCATTAAAAATAGTGTAAATTGAGTTAGAGGTTGAATAAAATATGAAATTAAATTATTTTGAGTCTCGTATTTCATGGAATAAATTTTGTAAGCAATGGAATTGTAAATCATGAGTTTCAATAAATTTTGTGAGACAAGGTCAGAATGATTTCGGGTTCCCCTATTATGAATTAGGAAAATCATCAAAAATTGTAAACAAATAATTAGGGGCTTAAATTTATATGTTTGAATCCTTAATGAGTCTATTTTCAATATAAATAAACATAAACATCAGCTAAATTCTGTACTAAGAGATAAATAATTTTTAGTAAGGAAAGGATGAAGCTGTCAAATAGCAAAATAGGGATAACTTTAAAGATTTTATTGTACTTATTTGGTAAACTATAAATTCTAAATATTTTATGGTAGAAACGTATTAGAGTACAGTTTCAAAAAAATCAAGCGGACCTTAATTTGGAATTTTTTAGCTCAAGATATAAATAATTTAGTAATGATGACTCAAGTAGACAGCTTTGAATGAACATATAAGTAAATAGTGAAAACATATATGAGTATTGAGCTAGCATGACTTACTTTAAAAATGGATCACACGACCAAGACCAATTTGGACCAAGTGGGCACATGGGCATGTGGGCCCACACGGGCTGATCACATGGGCGTGTGGGCCTATTTTTATCGAAATGTTTTTAAGGTTACACGGGGTCGCCCAAGCCGACTGTGAACCTACTGTAGGGTCGGTAAGGGCTACTTATGTAACAGTCTGATTTTGACCCTAGTCAGAACAGTGGTTTTAGGACCATAAATTTGAGTTATAAAAATATTTTAATATTATTTTCTATGCCTATGATACGTGATTAAGTATGTGAGAAATTTTTGTGAATTAATTTGTCTGTTTGTGTGCCTAATTTGAGAAAACGGCTAAATCGCGTAAAGTGAAAAAGTGAATTGCCATTTGTTAAAGGGTTATATTGACATGGATTTATTAAAATGAAGTTCTTATGTTGCAATTTAGCCAATGAAAAAAGGCATGGACGGAAGTGGACATGTTATAAGTGTTTTATATTAATGAATCATTAAGGGTAAAATGGGAATTGATGTATTAAATGGATTAATAGTAATAAAACATGAAAATGGTCATTGTTATCATCTTTATGCCACCAATTTTTGAAAGAAAAGAATAGAGTTAGAAACTTTGAAGCATTAGGCTAGTTTGAAGCATAAATTAAGGTAAGTTTTGACTTCGATTTTTGATAATTTCTACATTTCTGTAATCGTTGCTTCGTAAACTTCAAAACTCATGTCTTAATTTTGAGAATAGGTGAATATTTTGAAATGTGCCATTGATGAACACATGAGTTTTGTGATGTTTGATGGTGAATTATGAAATATATGTGTTTGATTAACATAGTTTGTCTTTAAGTTTTTGATGAATTTGAGTATTTTGGACTTATTGAGAAAGTAGTATTTTGAGGGACTAAATTATGAAATAAATGAAATTTATGGACTTGTATGAGCTACATGAATATTCAGCTAAGCATGGGTATATAGTGATTATGTGTATTTTGTGATTTTATGAAATAGGGACTACAACACCATAAACCCGGCCTAGAAGTTAGGACTGAATCTGGCGTGTCACATTGAGGTGTTTTTTTGAAAACCGCATTTTCATTGAAAACCCTCTTGATATTTAAAAACTAAAGTCCCAGTTTACGATTGTTATTATTAATCGACATTTATTAAGAAGTCATTACCTTCAAAACCTTGTTCGTTGCGGAAGCTTAATTTAAAACAACTGACTTATAAAACGTGATATTTACAACTTGGTTACGAAAACGTAGTGTTTTGAAAATAAATATTATTTTGGAAAAATCACAATTCAATGTTGAGCGATTTAAAACATAATAAACTAAATATCCCAAACTATACCAAAATTTAAGAGAGGCCTTATTACAACCCAATAAAAACGGTTTAATAAAGTAAAGTAGAATACTAAAATCCAAAACTGCTCATAGTGTGGCCACCTCTGAGTCCTCCAATACGTTGAACCGCCTACTGAGGGTTACCTGGAAAGAATTAAAAAGAGGGGGTGAGTTTGCGAAAACTCAGTGTGTACAACCCTCATCAGTAAAAATATGCATCACAACAATCCGGGCCGATGCCTATTACAATAACAATGGCAATTGGGCCTTAGCCCAAAATAGCCTCGATTGGGCCTTAACCCATATTATATGTCACATATCATAAATATCTGGGCCTAAGCCCATCTTAATAATATAATCCATATATGCAATGCATTAATGCCCATACCAACCCTCTGCACTCCGTCTCTTGTCCAACCGTGCACTCCTGTGGGGATTTAATCGACCCACCCATCTGTAACTCCTTATGTAGCGCTGGTTGTGGCATTAACTTATCGGTGCAGCATGGCTGCTCGGTGGCTAAAAAGCCTTTGGTGGATCCACAGTCGTCAAACGACCATGTGATCCTATTAGCACTTCCTCCATATTAATAATCCCATTCCCATGCAACATAATAACACATGAATGCATCATACAATAATAAACATACCATAATAATCATAAATCGCATAAAAGAATAACCATATAACATGTAGGGGCATTTTCGTCATCTTGCCCTTCAAGGACATATCGGTCATTTTACCCATTGAGGGTATTTAAGTAATTTTGCAAACCATGGGGATTTCAGTAATTTTGTAAACCAGGGGTATTTCGGTAATTTTACAAACCAGGGGTATTTCAATAATTTTGCAAACCAGGGGTATTTAGGTAATTTCACAAACTAGGGGTATTTCGGTAATTTCGCAAACTAGGGGTATTTCAGTAATTTTGTAAACCAGAGGTATTTTAATTATTTTACAAACCAGGAGTATTTCGGTAATTTTACAAACCATGGGGTGTTTCGGTAATTTTGCAAACCAAGAATATTTCGGTAACTTTACAAACTAAGGGTATTTCCATAATTTTACAAACTAGGGGTATTTTGATAATTTTACAAACTAGGGGTATTTCGATAATTTTGCAAACCAAGGGTATTTCGATAATTTTACAAACCAGGGGTATTTCGATAATTTTACAAACCAGGGGTATTTCAGTAATTTTGCAAACCATGGAGTGTTTCGGTAATTTTGCAAACCAGGGGTACTTCGGTAATTTTACAAAGCAAGGGTATTTCGGTAATTTTGCAAACCATGGGGTGTTTCGATAATTTCGCAAACCATGGGGTGTTTCGTTAATTTCGCATTTAACAGCCTTTCCAAAGGCCTGCTGCCACCCCGAGCGACTCAGGTAACCTAAATGGTCATAACGATGTAAATGGGCCCGAGGCCCCTTATTTGGCCCACGTGGGCCCACACACTCGTGTGGCCCACTTAGCCCAAATCTAGCCATAGATACGACATTCCCATAGTCCAGTTCACTAATTACTACACAATCATACAATTTATTCATATAGGCCCACGTGGCCCAAACAGCCTAAACGCACAAGAACACTCAAGCTAGCCTCAACTATCGAGTCGAAGCTCCTACACGTACGCTTGCACGCTCGTGTGGCTACAATTGCTGTGTGACCGACATTTCGACATTTTTCACTCTACAGCTAGAGTAGAAAGAATACACACATGATAGGAGTCTGAAGCTAAGCCGCACTCCGAATGCTCCTACGCCCACATGCCCACCAAGGTATGCTTCCTCTCCTCATGGACAGCTCTATATATAGCCAGCTTCTCACCTTCCCTCTTGCTATCTTTCCGATGTGGGATCCCTCCGTCAGCAGAGTTTAAATCCAACTCAAACTTTGGCTGTCCAATCTGCAAAATAAATACTCCCCTGCTCGTCATGAGATTCGAACCCAGGCTCCCTTGCACCCTTAATGATGCCTTGCCACTAGACCACTCACTTTTTTGTGTCTAACATCATGCGCAACTAAATATAAATCTATGGGCCAAAGTCCAAGTTCACTTAAAAATAAATCCAAAATGAATTGCTGTGTGACCGGCATTTCGGCATTTTTCGCTCTACAGCTAGAGTAGAGAAAATACACACATGATAGGAGTCTGAAGCTAAGCCGCACTCCGAATGCTCCTACGCCCAAATGCCCACCAAGGTATGCTTCCTCTCCTCATAGACAGTTCTATATATAGCCAGCTTCTCACCTTTCCTCTTGCTATCTTTCCAATGTGGGATCCCTCCGTCAGCAGAGTTTGAATCCAACTCAAACTCTAGCTGTCCAATCCGCAAAATAAATACTCCCCTGCTCATCATAAGATTCGAACCCAGGCTCCCTTGCACCCTTAATGACGCCTTGCCACTAGACCACTCACTTTCTTGTGTCTAACGTCATGCGCAATTAAATATAAATCTATGGGCCAAAGTCCAAGTTCACTTAAAAATAAATCCAAAATGAAATGCCAGCGCCAAGGCTTGAACCTTGGACCCCTTACTTCCTTGTGGCGTCACCTCCTTGTATCCCATGTAGTGTCACTTTGTCACTACACCACAAGCTCTTCTTGTGTCATTTTTCTCCACATTTTATTCTTAAAGCCTACTTACTAACTCTCAGGGTTTTATTCACCTAAAACCAAATTTTTCCTATAGCCCAAGTTTAATCCCGGGACTTCATAGAAGCATCCTAACCTTCCAAAATCACTCACCTAATAGGTCTAACTTGAAATAATGTCGTTCTCCTAATCCCAAAAATTATAAAATGCTCCCATGGCCAAGGCCGAATGGGCCCAATCCTACTAGGCCCAAATTCAGGGTATTACAAATCTACCCCCTTAAAAAAATTTCATCCTCGAAATTTCTAACTAACGGAACTGTCGCACACCCTAACCTAGCACACCACGCTCTCACTGCGCACTCTGATCCTAATTGCAACCTATGTAAATAGCACATTATAGATAAAGTACATACCAGTATCTACCTACAGTATAACGGTTAAAAACAGATAGGAGAACTTACTTGGTCCGACGATGGAGACTCGGTGTGCCACACAAAAATCCTCCAAAACCACTTTAAAATCATTTGTAAACATATTTAAAATAGAAACTAAAACTCATTTCACGTGCCGAAGTTTTGTAACTTAGGCTCGTACGACAAACTATAACACCCTAAACTTGGCGTAGAAGTCAAGCCCGAATCTGGCGTGTCACATTGAGGTTTTTTTTTCTAAAACCGCGTTTTCATTGAAAAGCCCTCTTGATATTTAAAAACTAAAGTCCGAGTTTACGGTTGTTATTATTAATCGACATTTATTAAGAAGTCATTACCTTTAAAACCTTGTTCGTTGCGAAAGCTTAATTTAAAACAACTGACTTATAAAACGTGATATTTACAACTTGGTTGCGAAAACGTAGTATCTTGAAAATAGATATTATTTTGGAAAAACCGTGATTCAATGTTGAGCAGATTTAAAAGATAATAAACTAAATATCCCAAACAATACCAAAATTTAAGAGAGGCCTTATTACAACCCAATAAAAACAGTTTAATAAAGTAAAGTAGAATACTAAAATCCAAAACTGCTTATAGTGTGGCCACCTCTGAGTCCCCCAATACGTCGAACTACCTACTGAGGGTTACCTGGAAAGAATTAAAAATTGGGGGTGAGTTTGCGAAAACTTAGTGTGTACAACCCTCATCAGTAAAAATATGCATCACAACAATTTGGGCCGACGCCCATTACAGTAACGGTGGCATTTGGGCCTTAGCCCAAAATAGCCTCAATTGGGCCATAACCCATATCATAAGTCACATATCATAAATATCTGGGCCTAAGCCCATCTTAATAATATAATCCATATATGCAATGCATTAATGCCCATACCAAGCCTGCACTCCGTCTCCTGTCCAACCGTGCACTCCTGTGGGATTTAATCGGCCCACCCATTCGTACACTCCTTATGTAGCACCGGTTGTAGAACTAACTTATCGGTGCAGCATGGCTGCCCGGTGGCTAAAAAGCCTTCAGTGGACCACAGTCGTCAAGCGACCATGCGATCCTATTCGCACTTCCTCCATATTAATAATCCCATTCACATGCAACATAATAACACATGAATGCATCATACAATAATAAACATACCATAATAATCATAAATCACATAAAAGAATAACCATATAACATGTAGGGGCATTTTCGTCATCTTTCCCTTCAGGGGCATATCGGTCATTTTACCCATCGATGGTATTTCGATAATTTTGTAAACCATGGGTATTTCGATAATTTCACAAACTAGGGGTATTTCAGTAATTTTGCAAACCAGGGGTATTTTGGTAATTTTGCAAAGTAGGGGTATTTCGATAATTTTACGAACCAGGGGTATTTCGGTAATTTTACAAATTAGGGGTATTTTGATAATTTCACAAACTAGGGATATTTCAATAATTTTGCAAACTAGGGGTATTTCGGTAATTTTACAAACCAAAGGTATTTCGGTAATTTTGCAAACTAGGGGTATTTCAGTAATTTTTCAAACCAGGGGGTATTTCGATAATTTTATAAACTAGGGGTATTTTAGTAATTTTACAAACCAGGGGTTTTTCTGTAATTTTGCAAACTAGGGGTATTTCGATAATTTTGCAAACCATGGGGTGTTTTGGTAATTTCGCAAACTAGGGGTATTTCAGTAATTTTACAAACAAGGGGTATTTCGATAATTTTGCAAACCACAGGGTGTTTCGATAATTTTGCAAACCATGGGGTGTTCCGATAATTTTGCATTTAACAGCCTTTCCAAAGGCCTGCTGCCACCCCGAGCGACTCAGATAAGCTAAATGGTCATGACGGTGTAAATGGGCCCGAGGCCCTTATTAGGCCCACATGGGCCCACATGCTCGTGTGGCCCACTTAGCCCAAATCTAGCCACAGATACGAGATTCCCACAGTCCAGTTCACTATCTACTACACAATCATACAATTTATTCATATGGGCCCATGTGGCCCAAACAACTTAAACGCACAAGAACACTCATGCTGGCCTCAACTATCGCTCGAAGCTCCCACACATGCGCTCACACGCTCATGTGGCTACCATCGTCGTGTGACCGCATTTTCGCATTTACCGCTCTACAGCTAGAGTAGAGAGAACACACACCGATAGGAGTCTAAAGCTAATCCGTACTCTGAATGCTTCTATGCCCAAACGCCACCAATGTATGCTTCCTTTCCTTATGGACAACTGTATATATAGCCAGCTTCTCACCTTCCCTCTTTCAATCTTTCCGATGTGGGATCCCTCCGTCAGCAGAGTTTAATTCCAACTCAAACTCTGGCCATCCAATTCGCAAAATAAATACTCCCTTACTTGTTATGAGATTCGAACCCAGGCTCCCTTACACCCTTAATGATGCCTTGCCACTAGACCACTCACTTTCTTGTGTCTAACATCATGCGCAACTAAATATAAATCTATGGGCCAAAGTCCAAGTTCACTTAAAAATAAATCCAAAATGAAATGCCCTCACCAAGGCTTGAACCTTGGACCCCATACTTCCTTGTAGCGCCACCTCCTTGTCTCCCATGTGGCGTCACTTTGCCACTACACCACAAGCTCTTCTTGTGTCAGTTTTCTCCACATTTTATTCTTAAAGCCTACTTACTAACTCTCAGGGTTTTATTCACCTAAAACCAAAATTTTCCTAAAGCCCAAGTTTGATCCCGGGACTTCATAGAAGCCCCCTAACCTTCCAAAATTACTCACCTAATAGGTCCAACTTGAAATGATGTCGTTCTCATAATCCCAAAAATTTTAAAATGCTCCTATGGACAAGGCCTAATGGGCCCAATCCTACTAGGCCCAAATTCAGGGTGTTATAGGGACTAAATTGTCCAAATATGAAAATATGAGGGCTAATTTGTAAATCGCCCTAAATATGTGTTATTGGATTAAATTGAATGAATTGATGAATAAATGGGTTGAGTTTAAATATTTATAGATTAAGAACTGAAGAAAACAGATTTAGATCGATGGAAGTCGAAAGTTATTGAATAGCCATTTTTTTTGTTCTTCCCGTGCGAGGTAAGTCGATATACAAATAAATGTATTTGATTTGAGCTATTTATACATCTATGAATTTTAGATGGCTATGAATAATGTTCAAAATGGAATGTATATGAAATCGAGGATATATCGAGAAGTTGTAAATGTCTGAGAAGTCCCGTACGAACCTAGGAATAGATAGGATAATGTATGTCATGACATAGGTGTCTGATATATGATATCATGTAAGA
The DNA here is from genome assembly GCA_025506655.1 of Gossypium rotundifolium. Lineage (NCBI taxonomy): Eukaryota > Viridiplantae > Streptophyta > Magnoliopsida > Malvales > Malvaceae > Gossypium > Gossypium rotundifolium. Next base: position 47,820,400 of record CP106725.1, read on the forward strand.
CCACGTCTGGGACGTTGGTGTTGATTCGAAATTTCATGTAAGACCATGTCTGGGACATTGGCATCAATATGAAATTCACGTGTAAGACTATGTAGGCATCGTATTTGATACGTGTAAGACCCTGTTTGGGACAATGGCATCGATATCTGGTTACATGTAAGACCACATCTAGGATGATGGCATTGGATGACTATTTCGAGCATTCTGAGTATCCTATTAGATTTTGAATAGTTCAATGGGCAAGTCCAAGAAATGAATGACTATGTGATTTGTATATCCGTTTCAGGTACGCTTGATGTTTATGTTTTGTATAAGCATGAAAGGTGAGTAAATATGTGCATTGTTGCAAAGGAAATTGAGATATATGTGTGTATGAGATATGAGCAAATGAGATGCTTGAGATATGATGTGTTGGTAGGTAGTGGCTAAATATTGAGCCAATGATGATCTTATGAATTTGTAAATGAGAAATATAAATGTCATTGCATCTATGTAGGTATATGCATTTTATACTAAGTTTATTTGTATATGGCTTACTAAGCTTTTGGAAAGCTTACTCTATGTGTGTGTTTACTCTGTTTTATAGGTCGTCAAAGCTATGAAAGGCTCAGAATCATTGAGGATCATTACCACACTATCAAACTTTTCTTTGGTACTTTTGAATGTGTATATAGCTAAATATGGCATGCTTAGGCTAATCATTTTGGAACATGTTTGAGATGTGTAATTAGCCATGTGATGTGGCTAGATAAATGTTAGAAATATGCATGTGTTATGGTATATGAAACATGTTTTGGTATGGCTTGATGGCAATGAAATGGTCTATTGTATGGTGAGCTTATTGATGAAATAATGCCATAGTGACTTGGTGAAATTATGGATAAATCATGCTTGGTTTTACATGTGATTTAGTTGTGCTATTTGGCATACAAGTTGGCATGTTTAGAAATGTTTTTGAATGGATCGATAAGATGATCATTTGGTGTGATTTTGGTTGCCAATTGTGTATGGGATAATGCTTGATTGAGCTTGTATGGATGACCCATGTGTGGGTGGCATTTTGGACTTGCAAATGACCTATATTTGCCCACATGGTTGAGCATACAAGCATGTGGCTCGACTGTGTCCCTCGTGGTTGAAATTTAAAACAAGTCAAGCTCGACTACGGACTGGACACAGAGGCATGTGGCTGGCCGTGTGGTGCAAGTCAGGCTCGACCACAGGTGTGGCACACGGGCGTGTCCACGGCCGTGTGGACAAGTCAGTATGTATGCCCTATTTTGACACGGCTTAGACACATGGGCATGTCTGAGGCCGTGGGAGGCACACAGCCTGCCCACACGAGCGTGTGACCTCTATAACTTAGAAATTTTTTTAAATATTTGAGAAGTTTTGTATGTGTTCGGTTTAGTCCTACCCCTATTCTAAAGTATGATTAAGGTCTCGTTGACCTATTAAAGGGACACTTTGATTTGATTTAAGGAATTGTGTTATGAAATGTCCGTAAAAGTTTTCGATTGTCTAGTAATGCCTTTAACCCTAGATCGGCGATGGTTACGAGTTAGGGGTGTTACAACTTAGACCCCTAAATGTGTGAAATTAACTGAATGATATCTGTATTGGGCATGTAATATCTGAACTGAATATATATACTGAAATTGCATAATAGCATGTCATCCATTGTATGTTGCATTGCATTGGGTTGGGGGTTGTTATTCGGAGGAAGTGTACTGAAAGGCTTTAAGCATAATTTACTGGCAGCTCAACTGCAAACTACTGTTTTGTGCTGCATTCGGTACTACTTGGAGTGTAGGGATGGGTGGGTTGATTATATCCCCACATGGAGTGTAGGGTTGGACGAAGATGATGTGTAGAGGTTGGTTGGGTAGGATTTTGCTACTGCTTATGTAACACCACAAACTTGGCCCAGAAGTTAGGCCCGAATCTGGCGTGCCACAATGAAGTGTTTTTCGAAAATCGTGTTTTCATTGAAAACCCTTCTTAATTAAAAGCTTCAGTAAAAACCCAGTTACGTCAATTTTTTTCGGGGTTTATTAAAAAGTTATTACCTTCAAAACGTTATTGTTGCGGAAGATTAATATAAAACGAATGATTTATGAAAACGTGATGTTTAAAAAAATTGCGTTGCGGAAACGTAGTGTTTTGAAAACAATAATCGTTTTGTGAAAACTGCGTTCGACTTCTAGCAGACATAAATCGTAATAAACTGAAAATCCCAAATTGAAAATAAAAAATTAAAAGCGGCCTTATTACAACCCAATAAGAAAGCAGTTTAAGTAATGAAAAATAGAATACTACAATTCAAAGCTGATCGTAGTGTGGCCACCTCCGAGTACTCAATACGCCTAATCGCTTACTGAGGATTACTTAAAAAATTAAAAAGAGGGGGTGAGTTTACGAAAACTCAGTGTGTAGAACGCTCATCGAACCTAAAGCATGCATCATATCAATCTGAGCCTAAGCCCATTACAATAATCAATGTAGGCTTAAGCCCAACACAGTTACAATGGCAATTGGGCCTTGGCCCGTAATAGCCTCAGTTGGATCTTAACCCAATACACTAATGGTGGCATTTGTCCCTTAGCCCATAATAGCCTCAGCTGGATCTTAGCCCATATCAAAAGTCACATATCACATCTATTTGGGCCTAAGCCCATCTCAATAACAGAACAAGTGTATGCAATGCATTAAAGCCCATACCAACCCTGCACTCCACCTCCTATCCAACCTTGTACTCCAGTTGGGATTTAATCAACCCACCCATCCCTACACTCCTTATATAGCACAGGTTGCGGCACTAACCAATATTGCAGCAGAGCTTCCAATCACATAATCGGCTTTAAGCCATCGGTGGATCCGCAGTCGCCAAGTGACCATGCGACCTTAACAAATCATATACTTCTTCCAAATTAATGATCCCATCCCCCATGCAACATAATATCACATCAATGCAACATACCATAAATAGCATACCATAACAATCATATAACATGTAGGGGCATTTTAGTCATTTTTCCCTTCAGGGGCATAACGAACCCTATGGGGGTATTTTAGTCATTTTACCTTCCAAGGGTATTTTGATTATTTTACAACCTTCCAAAGGTCTACAGTCGCCTCGAGCGACACAGATATCATATATGATCAAAAGGGTGTAAATGGGCCCAATGCCTATTATTTGGCCCAAGTGGGCCCACACTCTTGTGTGGCCCATTTGGCCCATTTTCAATCACGACTATCTGAACGTTACAGTTCAATTTCTACCACTTTTTACAAATTTAATCCGTGTGGGGCCCACGAGCTTGTTGGGCCCACACGACCAATTTCAGCCAAATGACGCCCATAACAGCCCAAGAGCATGAGGACACTCATGATGACCTCTGTCGTTGAATCAACTTCCCCACACGAGCGTTCGTACGCTCATATGGTAACTGTTTCCATATTTTCAGCATTTCGACATTTTTGATCTACAGTTGGAATGGTGTGAGTACACACCTATTACGAAGCGCCCTACAAATCCCTAGCACCGAACCTACAACATTTAAGACTAACAGTTAGCCATTTGATCCATACAATGATCCTCCCTTTCCAACTAAAAGCCAAAACCATAATATCACTTACTTTAATCAACCGAACCTTGTTAAACCCTTTCTAATCGTTAGCAAGGTTAAACCCCTTGACGGATTCTGCATTACATGAAGCCTTATTAAGAGAAACGAATAACCTTGTGATTAAAACCACACTTGACTGTTTACAAGCCACCAATAGTATTCGGCCTCAACCAACAAGGCAAGAACGCTCGCCTTGGTGAAGAACTGGCAATGGAATGTTGCTTACTTCAAGTCGCTTGTCCCTCTATCAATCCTCGAGAGGACATAGGTATTAACCAATATCAGAATATGAGAAGAGGGGGAAATTTGAAAAAAGAGAAAGTAAATAGCACCTGTAACGAAGATTCCTAAATAAAAAGAGTCATTAATACTTACACTTACCCACGGCAAAAAAAGAAGAAGAAAATGAAAGTGCAATCCGAACAATCGAAACAAACCCTCAAGTTGAACCCTTCTAATTAAGGAACGAATGCGATTGGAGAAGAGGGTAGAAGAGATGAATAGAATAGAAGATCACTTTTCGGCACAAGGAAGAAGAACAGAGGAAGATGCAATAGGCCCAAGGAGAAATAGATAGAAATGGTACGAAAGTTGCCTAAATGGTAACACAAAATCAGCTAACAAGAAAGTAGGGTGAAACCAAGCAAAAAGAATGCACGATAGGTCACTTTTCCACAAATTCGGCAACACAGAAAAGAACAAAAAGGAACTTTGATTTTGGTAACCCAACTGACCAAAAAGAAAGAAAAGAAAAACTCCTCAAAGTCCAAAATATACCTCAAAACCCTTTGGACGAATTTCTAAGATCAAATACCCTATTTCGGCACCAACTCCTCAAACCTTCAACTCTTTGAAAATCTCCACCTCCCTCTCCTTGATTTCCTCTATGATCCACTCCTTAAATCCCTCAATTAACTCATTCAAACTCTCCAACACATAGTTCGAATCCAACACCAACTCTTGCCCACTCATGAGCAAAATAAATAATCCCTTTTTGCATGCACTGAGACTTAAAACTCTGTCCTTGATAAACTATAATTTACACATACTTTAACCCCATGCTTGGCTTTTTTTGGATTAATTTTCATTAGATTTGATGAATTCGATGCTCCTAATCCCTTAATTTCATGTTTTATACTCAGGAGAGCTTAGGAAGTCGAAAAGAACGAGAAACAGGACAAAATAGGACAAAATGGGCCTACATCAGAAATCACATGGCTTGGACTATCGACCACAGGTAGATCACACAGCCGTGTGTGGTGAGCAAAATCGACTACGATGAAGGAATCCACCACGGGCGTGTCACACGGGCGTGTCCCTGGCGTAGCAAAGAAGAATTCTATTCGGAATAGTTACTTGTGGGCCAATAGAGGTGTTCCAAAGCCTATATAAACACCCTAGGGGGCAACCTAAAAGGGGGCGTTGAATAGAAGCTGAGTAGAAGGTGGAAAATACTCAAAGACAGCCGTCAGGAACAGCTTAGGAGAAGGATCTCCATCAAGACTAAAGATATCCCATCAAGTTCTTTAGAAGTTTTTAGGTTTTCATTATGTTTTGTGGTTTTCCCTATTTTATGATGTTTCCTTCTATTAGTATGAACTAAATCCCTTAGATACTTAAGGGGATAAAACCTATGATGAATCTCATTATTATTTGATTTATAAGATAAATACGTGTTCTTATTCTTATTTGTCAGTTTTTATTCTTGTTTTGATAATTCAGGTTATTAATCCAAGTCGAATGTGCTTATTCAATAGAGCAAAAGTCCCTGTTTAAGAGAAGATCAACACAATTAAGCGGAGTTGATTACAACCCTAGAAATAAGGCGACAACAATCTGTCAGATTAAAATCAAGTCTAATAAGGTAATCCATAGATCGAGTTAATGCGACAATAGGTGTTTTAATTAGAAAGAAATTTCAATTAATCAACCTAGAGTTAGTTATTTTTAGTTTCGAAAGAGATATTAACATAAATCAGGGATTTCTACGGATTAAGTCAAGTGAATAAATCATATGAATCAAAAGTAATAAGTGAAGTCTAGGTGGATTCTTCCTTAGGTATTGCCTATCTTATATAAGTTGTCCAAAAGTATTTTCCCAATTCACTCTCTGTCATGTTCATAGTCATTTAGTTAGTTAATTTTAGATTAAAAATAAATCTCCTTAATTATTAGGCTAGATAATAAAGAGATAGTTATTATAGTAATTTTAGTCCTTGGGGATACGATATTTCGGACTCGCCATAACTATATTACTGTTCGATAGGTGCGCTTGCCTTTGTCGAAATAATAGTTAATTTCGAGCTCCATCAAGTTTTTGGCACTGTTGCTGGGGACTAAGATAATAGGAAAACTAAATTTTTATTACTTTATCCATTTTATTTATTTGCAATTTATTTTTATTTTGTCCTAATTTTACTAATTTTTCTTTTATTTGCTTATGGAAGGCACTTTTAGTTTATGACTAGAAGAAACCCGTCAGGACCATTACTTTTTGACAGTGATATAAAAGCTACCGCTTGCAAAAACCAAAGAGAAATAAGGCGAAGCCTACAATACATAAAAGAAGAGCAAGAAGACGAAACTAATACTGCCAAGAGATGGATGATAATAATCGCTACCTCCTGTGGTTGCTGCAAATCCAGTGAATCAATATCCCGCTCCTCGTATTATGTATGATTATGCTAAACCTAATTTAACAGGAACCGAATCAAGTATTGTTAGACCTGCTATTGCTGCAACTAATTTTTAACTGAAACCTAACACTATACAGATGATTCAGCAATTTTTTTAGTTTGATGGTTTGCAGGATGAGGATCCAAACAATCACTTGGCAAATTTTCTAGAGTTTTGCAACACTTTCAAAATTAATGGTGTTTCTGATTATGCCATTCGCCTTCGGTTGTTTCCCTTTTCATTGAGGAATAAAGCTAAACAGTGGTTGAACTTGTTACTATGAGGATCAATCACTATATGGGACCAAATGACCAAAATTTTTTTGTTAAAATATTTTTCGCCGACTAAAACGGCTAAGTTGACGAATGATATTTCTTCTTTTGTGCAGATGGATCTTGAGGCACTTTACGATGCATGGGAGAGATACAAGGATCTATTGAGAAGGTGCCCACACCATGGGTTACCCTTATGGCTACATGTTCAAATCTTCTATAACGGTGTGAACCCCTCAACTAGCAGTTGATTAATTCAACTGCCGGTGGAACCCTAAATAACAAGACCCTTGAAGTGACTTATGAGTTTATAGAGGAGAAGACACTGAATAACTATTAGTGGCAAGTTATGAGGAAAAACCCAACAAAAGCTGCCACTGTTTTCAACCTCAACGCAGTGACCATGCTATCAAATCAGGTAGAACTGTTAAATAAAAAGATTGATGGTTTGTGTGGTTCTTCACAGGTACATCCAGTGATGTAGTACGATACATACGGAGGAGGGACGAACAATATAGAATACCCACCCTACAACCCTGGCATAGAAAATGAACAGATGAGCTATATGGGTAACAACTCTAAACCTCAAAATAACCCTTATAATAACACTTATAATCCAGGTTGGAGGAACCACCCAAACTTCTAATGGGGTGGCCAAAGAAATCAGAGACAACAACCCCCTCCAGGCTTTCAACAGCAACCTTACCCACAAGAGAAAAAATGAACCTTGAGGAGATGCTAACAAAATTTATCGTGGTGTCAGAAACTCATTTCCAAAACACGAAAACAACACTCAAAAATCAACAAGCATCGATTCAAGGAATCGAGAACCAATTAGGACAACTTACTAAGCTCATATCTAAATGACCACAAGGTAGCTTGCCAAGCAACACTGAAATTAACCCAAAGGATAACTTCATGCCATTACTGCTCACGATAGTGAAGGTTTAGGTGAACCAAAACCGCAATAAGAGAATGTGGTAGAGGAAGGTAAGGTTGAGGTAAGCCATGATCAACCAAAATCGGTAATTACAGAGTACCAACCTCGTGTGCCATACCTCAATGGGATGAAGAAAGACCTCACAGATGAAAAAATCAGTAAATTTATTAAACTTCTAAAGAAATTACATATTAACTTACCATTTCTTAAAGCTCTTTCGCAGATGCCCAATTCAAGAAACTTTGAAAGGAGCTTTTGACAAACAAACGTAAGTTAGACGAGGCGTCGCATGTTGAATTGAATGCAGTGTGCTAAGCAATCTTACAAAATAGACTACTGGAAAAGTTAAAAGATCTAGGGAGTTTTACGATTCCTTGCTTAATTGGTAGTTTATCTATTAATAATGCTTTAGTTGATTTAGGGGCAAGTATCAATGTTATGCCTTATAAAATGTTTAAATAGCTAGGTCTGGGAAAACCCAAACAAACTATGATGAGCATTCAATTGGCTAATAAAACTATCAGAGTTTCTAGGGGTATAATTGAGGATGTACTAGTAAAAATTGATAAATTCATATTCCTAGTAGACTTTGTTGTTTTAGACATGGATGAGGACAACAATGTTCCTTTAATTTTAGGAAGACCATTTTTAGCAACTGCTAAAACTAAGATTGATGTTGGTGCAGGTGAACTCACACTTTGTGCAGGTGACGAAACGATCACTCTTCAGGCTCTTGACTCGGCTAGGATATCTAGTAATAAAGGTGAGAACATAAATTCTATTAATGACCATTCGGTTTAACCTTCTTTTCAGGAAGCACCACGAAATTACACAACTGAGCCAGATCCTAGACCTCGTGCTAACAAAGAAATAACTCATGAGGAGCGAAGGGTTTAGATCGATGAACTAGAAGAGTGGAAGGCACATAACAAGGAGAAACCGGGGAAACACGATGAACCAAAGCAAAACCATGTCAAACTCAAGGATGGGACAACCCAATTTCATATCAGAGATCAGGTATTGTTGGATAAGAAAGATCCTCGAATCGCCACTTCAGACCATAATACAAACGAAGAGATCCCTTTCACAGTACTGAATGTCTTCCCATACGGAACAATCAACGTAACTAATCCTACATTCGGCACTTTTAAGGTAAACATCACTTCACTTAAATTATATATTGATAACCGAATTGATAGCAAGAATGAGGAGTTTCAAATATTCAAACCACCATGATTATGCGAATGAGAGGTAAGTCTAGCTTAAGACTCTAAATGAGCGCTTCTCGGGAGGCTACCCAAGCACTAACTTCACTAACGTTATATTTTTTATTTATAGCACCTAACTAAAAACTAACCAAATTAATAAAGTGTAGGTTTCCCAACCACATGACATTGCACACAAGCGTGGCCGTGTGGACACCACGATTAGGCACATCAACGTGGCCAAGACCGTGCGAACCAAGGACGAAACATCCCCAAAACACGGATGGAAATAAAATGCCACGATCGTGCGATACGGCCGTGGTTGACACTGATAAAGTAACACGAGTGTAGGACACGCCTATGTACCCAGACCGTGGCCGACCCTTATTAAGCAACATGGGCATGGGAACATTTACACAAGTGTGGGAGAAACAAATGAAACACCACACGGCCGTGCAATATAGCCGTGTGACCTAGCACGCCCATGGCACACGGGCGTGGGCAGCCACCAGGTTCAAAAGGCTATTAGGGAATCACCACACCACGAGCCTAGTATCCACCTCCACCGGAATACCCTCCTCCAACTCGGCCTAGATTTCCCCCATTTCTTTTCTTTAACTCCATCCAAAATTCAGAAAGTTTCACTTCTCTCCCTCTCTTATGCTTTTCTTACTTTATTATCATTTTTATCTTTGTACATTGAGTGTAACATCCTGAATAGGGCCTATGCATTTCCAGTTTAATTGTATGAAATGACAAGTTTCAAGTACTATGAATAAATTTTTGATACTTTTGGAAACCTAGAAATGCATGGAAATGGAAATGAAAATGAAAATGGAAATGAAAATGGAAATGGAAATGAAAATGGACATTTTGGAAACCTAGACATTTTGGAAACTTAGACATTTTGGAAACTTAGACATTTTGGGAAACCTGAACATTTTGGAAACTGAACATTTTGGAAACTTGAACATTTTGGAAACTTGAACATTTTGGAAACTTGAACATTTGGAAACTTAGACATTTTGGGAAACTTAAACATTTTGGAAACACGGAAAATCTGAGTCATGAAAATTTTAGGAAACTTAAAATTGACCCCGGGATGCCAATTTAAGAGCCCAAAGGGAACTTAGGCCAAGTGACCCTAAAAATATAAAGCATGTGAAATTTGACCCAACAACGGACTTGGAAATGTGGCTGAAGATGCCACCAAAGGCCTTAGAAATGGCCCAAATACAAGAGGCTTTTGGGCTGAGTTTGAGACATCCAGAAGCAAATAATGAAGGCCTTATTTTGCTTCCAAGGTTAGGAGGTGGGACGGCACAAGCATGTTGAATAAGAGGAATTTTACTTGATTAAAACTCGTTTAATTAAGTATTAAGTAAAGGAATTTCTTTTAATAAAATAAATAAGGAGATAAAGGATGGATAAAGTACTTTTAATTTAATTAAAGTGATAATTAAATGATAATATTATCACTTGTGGGGAGTGGTGGCCAAGTCAAGGACTCTTGGCATATCAATTTCGATTAAAGAGGAAAATCAAGGCCATTCTCTCATCTTTCCTAGAGTGTGCGAAATTTGCATAGCTTTCCTCTCCTCTCTTTGCCAATTCTCCTTGAACAAAATACCATCTTCTTTTCTTCTCTTTTCTCCTCCGTTTCTACCATCAAGGCCAAATCCCTGTCGATTCTAAGTAAAGGAGAAGTCAGTTACAACATCAAAAAGGGTAAGATCTAAGATCAATCAACTTCTATTCTTTTCTTTTTACCAAAATTCGGATACTAACCCCTCCTCATGTTCATGGCCGAATAGCATAAGGGATTTTTCGGGATTGAAACGAGGTAAGTACATCAATGTACATTCGGCTAAGAGATCCCTTTCATAATCAAACAATAGATCTAATCTAACAAGTGATTTCGGCAGGAATTTGAAATAAAGATCAACTTCGGGATCTGAGGTAAAAGAGTCTATACATTCGGCCAAGGTTCATGTGGTTACCTAGATTAGATCCACCATTATTAGAAAGCCGAAAACTAATTTTTGTGAAGTTTTAAGGTTGGCCGAACAACAAGTAAAGGAAAAACGAAGTTTTTCGGGATTTGTGTAAACACCAAATCGGCAAAGGTGAGTTTCTTTTACAAATCCTACTAGGATTTGGTTTTGTCTAAAAAGGGTTTATTAATGTGTTTTAATTGGTGGGCCGAATATAGGGATTAATAGATCTAAAAATTAGATCGGGATTCTCGAGATATCAAGGAACCTATTAAGCGAAAAAGGTGTGTACCCTTACTATCCTTCGATAATTTATGGCTAAATATTTTATGTGAATAATAATGTGAATGTGGCTATGTACCACAAATGTGGCAAAAGTACCCAGGTACGTTTCCTACTTCTGATAGGATTGTGAAAAATGTTATTTTAATAACATGCGGATATATGAAAATGAACACGAAATTAAGTTATGCAATATATATGTTTTTGGGGCATTCGGGTTTTATGTGAAAGGGGAGAACAGTGTTGACTTGGTCTCACTGCTTGAAGGTGTTGACTTGGTCTCACCAACGAAGGTGTTGACTTGATCTCACCAATGAAATATGTTGACTACGGTCACATTGCAAAATTTTGGTAACCGGTTACAACAAAGGTGTCTAATGACACAACGTTTAAATTTGATTATAGTGTCTAAAGACACAACGTGGAGAGTAGCGGATGGAGGGTTGACTTAGTAGTCCCCACGATTGTGCGGAGGTTGTTGGTAGGGGGTGTAGTGGATGGCTAATTAGGATTGGGTTTGGGTTGCATCATAATTTCATTAACGTATGAGCTTAATGATTTGAACATGAATGCTTGATTTATTGAATGATAGTATTGTGCACATTGAGTCTGTTGACTCACCCCATTGTGGGAATTATTTTCGGTGATGAGCAAATGATGGACCGGTAGGTAGACCATGAGGAGGCCATGCATCACTTGAAGAATTTATTCAGAATTTGGACTTTATTTAATTTTAATACTTTTAATTTTATTTTGGGTTTACTTGATGTAATAAGGCCATAAGGCCCAGTGGATTATTCTTTGTTTTTACATTACTTTTTAATATTTTGCTAAGAACTATTTTGGGACATGTTACATCAAATTGGATTTACAAGATTAAATAAATGGGTTTTCAATCTAAGCCCAACTCAAAATGGTAGTTTTCTAAAATCTACAATTTTCTCTAAGTATCGAATGATTTTGAGATCGGTTTACTTTAGGAACATACCAGATCCGGTTCATTCTCGTGGGCTGGGTGTGGGGTGTTTCATTGAGGGCAATGTACATCTTAAGTGTGGGGAGGTGTCAACAATACTCGTATTAGAAAATCCCTGAATTATGCTTTGTCTCAAGTAATTTTCTCATATTACTAATTAAAACGAAACTTTTATTGATTTATGATTTTTGTTAATATGTTTTGAAGTAAGTCATAGGTAATTCTGCATTAATGGTTTAAACTTTAAGACATTAGAGAATCAAGCATGATAAGTCTATTTTTAGATTTAAAAATTTCTAGGTTGTTTTCCTAAATTTAAATATTACTTTGAAGTTTGAAATTTGCAAGATTGATATCAAAAACCATAATTTTTGTGAGATTTTGAGCCTTTAGAGCATATATCTTTTCTTGCTCACTTTATTGATTATGAGTGTGTCAACATTGATTTGTTATTCTAGAACTTGCTTCAATTATGCATGTCAAGACCTCACCTTTGATTTGATACTGAGATGATAAAGGCACCTAAGATTTAACCCACTCACTCCACAAAAACCCTACCTTCATAATTAACCCCTAGTGAACCCATTTGATCCTAATAAACCATATCTTGACTTACCCTTTAATATTAACCTAAAACTGAATTTCTACTTCCTTAATCTTTTGATGTCCCTTTTGTCGAGATTTGATTTGATCAGTAGCCTAACTATTTTCTCTATTTCATGTTTAATTCATCCTATTCATATAAGTTCTTATTCTTAAAAAAATAAGAAGAAGTTAAAATCCATTCATTATTAGTTCTATGTTATTCGAGCTTAAGTAGTTAATTTCATATTTTGAGAAGAAGCTCGTGTTATTATAAGTTTTCAATTGATGTAATTATTCAATATTAGCCTATTGTTCTAGTTAGGTAATTTGACAATTCAATCTTGATTCTAACCCTTTAATTCAGCCTTTATCCACACCTTTAACCCAAGCCCCATTACAACCCTTTTAAAGACCTTTTGATTTATGTATCGTCTCATTCTATAGTGGAGGAGATTTGATTTTCAAGCAAGCCTATGGGATTAACTTTTCATATTTGACTTTTGAGTGCTTAAATTGAACCTTAAACACTTTGAGTGATTTGAGTGAATCCTTAGTGAGGATGTCAATCCTTGTCGGCTCTGAATCAGAGGTAATTATTTAGGTAAGGAGAAACACCTATGTTTTCGTGCTATAAAAATTGATGACTTAGATTGTTTGAATCTTTAGGAATCTTTGAGTTAAATTATCCATGTATGAATTATTTATTATGATGAGACATTATTGATGAGAATTATGATTCGATGAAGTTAATTTTAATTGTGAGTTGAGAATTTTGCTTGAGGACAAGCAAAGTCTTAAGTGTGGGGAAATTTGATTAACCATAATTTACACATATTTTAACCCCATGCTTGGCTTATTTTTGGATGAATTTTCATTAGATTTGATGATTTCGATGCTCTTAATCCCTTAATTTCATGTTTTATACTCAGGAGAGCTTAGAAAATCGAAAAGAACGAGAAACGCGCCAAAAAGGGACAAAATGGGCCTACATCAGAAATCACATGGCCTGGACTATCGACCACAAGTAGATCACACGGTCGTGTGTGGCGAGTAGAATCGACTACAGCCGAAGGAGTCCACCACGGGCGTGTCACACGGGTGTGTCCCTTTCGTAGAAAAGAAGAATTCTATTCGGAATAAGCTACTTGTGGGCCAATAGAGGTGTTCCAAAGCCTATATAAAAACCCTAGGGGGCAACCTAAAAGGAGACGTTGAATAGAAGTTGAGTAGAAGGTGGAAAATACTCGAAGACAGCTGTCAAGAACAGCTTAGGAGAAGGATTTCCATCAAGACTAAGATCTCCCATCAAGTTCTTTAGAAGTTTTTGGGTTTTCATTATGTTTTGTGGTTTTCCCTATTTTATGATGTTTCCTACTATTAGTATGAACTAAATCCCTTAGATACTTAAGGCGATGAAACTTTTGACAAATCTTATTATTATTTGATTTATAAGATAAATACTTGTTCTTATTCTTAGTTGTGAGTTTTTATTCTTGTTTTGATAATTTAGGTTATTAATCCTAGTCGAATGTGCTTATTCAGTGGAGCAAAAGTCCCTATTTAAGAGAAGATCAACACAATTAAGCGGAGTTAATTGCAACCCTAGAAATAGGGCGACAAAAATCTACCAGATTAGAGTCAAATCTAATAAGGGAATCCATAGATCGAGTTAATGCGACCATAGGGGTTTTAATTAGAAAGAAATTTGAATTAATCAACCTAGAGTTAGTTGTTTTTAGTCTCGAAAAAGATATTAACATAAATCAGGGATTTCTACGGATTAAGTCAAGTGAATAAATCACATGAATCAAAAGTAATAAGTGAAGTCTAGGTGGATCCTCTTTAGGTATTGCCTATCTCATATAAGTTGTCCAAAAGTATTTTCCCAATTCAATCTCTATCACGTTCATAGTCATTTAGTTAGTTAATTTTAGATTAAAGATAAATCTCCTTAATTATTAGGCTAGATAATAAAGAGATAGTTATTACTAGCAATTTTAGTCCTTGAGGATACGATATTCCGGACTCACCATAACTATATTACTATTCGATAAGTGCTCTTGCCTAAATAATTGTTAGTTTCAAGCTCCATCAGCCCTACTTGCCACACCTGTGACGCCACAACCACTCCATCACAGGCTCTCTTTATGTCTCTTTTTTAATCACAAATACTTGTAAGGCTTAGTACCAGGAGTCAGGGTCCCCTAATGCTAAAAATAAAGATTTTCCAAATGACATGGCTTGAACCCAGGACTTCATAGAAGCCCTCTAACCTTCCAAAACCACTCACCTAACAGATCCAACATGCATTTGTGCCATTCTCTTATTCTAAAAAATTTTAAACTCTCCAATGCCCAAGGCCTAATAGGCCCAACTCAGGATGTTACAGCATAATTGTTACCGCTACTGATATTGTGATGGGCTAAGGCCCTACCGCATTTTAACATTGTATTGAGATGGGCTAAGGCCCAAACTATCACTAATACTGAAAAGGGCTTAGGCCCAAGACTGTTCAACTATGCACTGTGAATATTGATTGGTTGATTATTTTTGCGGGATTACACACTGAGTTTACGTAAACTCACCCTTTTTGTTTAATGTGCATAGGTAATCCCCAGACTTAGATGGATTGGTGTGACGAAGGACTTAACGATGACCATAGTAATTTTTGGACTTCATGGTTTTCAATTTACGATTTATGATTTGATTATTATTGATTATTTGGGTTGTAATTTAAAGACCCTCTGGGACTTTGGTTTTAAATTTGGGTCTTTATTTATTTATTTTACTTTATGGATTTATACCTGCTGGTCTTAGGAAATTTGGTTTTCAAAGAGTTAAAGTAGTTTCTAAACGCATGATCACCTAGACTATTTTATTAAAGCTTTCTCAATGAGGGATGTTTTAAAACAAATGTTTTAAATGAATAAAGACAAATTCCTAAGTTCTAACAAAGGTTTACTAAAGATTATAACATGGAATGTTTTAATCGTAACAACGAGGTTTCAAAAACACTATCATGTGACATTGCCAGATACGACCATAACATCTAGGCCGAGTTTGGGGTGTTACAATGTACCCTTAAAAACCCTAGGTTTTTCAATTCTCACACAGCTTTGGTGTAATACCCCTATCCTGTATCTGTCACTGGAATAGGGTTACAAAACATTATCAAAAAATTTAACACTTAAACATTCATCATGAAACATTTCAAGAATCACATCTTATTCCATTCAAACATAAGATTATTGTCCCTTATTTGAGCCCTTGAGGCCATAAGAACACTTTAGGAATGACCTGGGACTAAATCGAAAACATATAGAATTTTTGGGAAAAATTTAAATTTTTTTCATACGGTAGGGGTCACACGGCCATGCGGCTAGTGTAACACCCCTCACCCGCATTCAACACCGGGATAGGGTTACAGATCATGACCGAACTTACAACACTTTTAAACATATATTTCATATACAATTCATCAAGTAAAAAACAATTCAATCATAAATAATCATAGTGACCCTTAAACGAGCCTACGAGGCCTTAAACATGCATTGAAAGAGGTTTAGGACTAAATCGATAACTCGGAAATTTTTCAACACTTAGTAAATTTTTCTCCAAATCAGGGGACACAGGCCCGTGTGGCCAGGCTATGTGCCTCACAGATCATGTGTCAGAGCCTTAAAAATTTATAAAAAGAATGATTGAACCTGGAAACTAACTAAGACAATGATGGAGGCAAGCACACCTATCGAACAATAGTATAGTTTAGTGGGAAGATCGGATTGTCGAACCCAAAGGAACCAAAAGTACTAATACTAACTTTCTCTCTATTATTTAGCCTAAGAATTAAGGGAATTGTTATCTAATCTAAGATTAACTAACTACTAAGCTAAAGATGATTAAGACAAAGAGAATGAATCGGGGAAATACTTGGGGGAAAAACCAATTGATTAAGACAATACCTGAAGAAGAATCCCTCTAGACTTCACTTGTTATTTAACTCTGAACCAGACGATTTATTCACTTGACTTGATTTGTAGGATTCCCTAAGTTAATACCTCTTTCGAGGCTACTAGAGTCTAACCCTAGGTTGATTAATTGAAATTTCCTTCTAATTAAAACACCTAGAATTACATTAACTCAATCTATGGACTCCTATATTAGGTTTGACCCTAATCTAGCAAATTATCGTCATCCTATTTCTAGGGTTGCGATCAACTCTGCTTAACTATGTTAGATCTACTCTTAAACAGGGACTTTTGCTCCACTACCTAAGCACATCAATACTTGAATCAATATCCTAGAATATCAAAGCAAGAATTAAGAACACTTAATTAAGAACAAATCAAGTATTTATCATACAGCTCAGAAAATAATAACAAGATCCGTTTTAGGTTTCATCCCCCTCAGGTATGTGAGGGTTTAGTTCATAATTATAAAAGAATAGATCTCAGAAGAAAGTATAAAACAAAACATAAAGAAAACCCTAAAACCCCCTAAAGGAATTGAAGAAGAGATCCTCAGTCTTGAGTAGGATTTCGACTTCTTGAGATGAATCAACTATCTTTCTTTGAGTGAATCCCACAATTTGGCTCCTCTAGCTTGGCTCTTTGGCCTAGCTGAACGCCCCCTTGAAGGTTGGCCTCTAGGGTATTTATATAGGCTTTTGGATTGGCTTTCTTTTCCTCTAAGTACCCTAATTGAATGAAACTCTTCTTTGCTACGATAGGGACATGCCCGTGTAAATCGAAGCCAGGCTGTGTTCGGGTCTGTTAATGAGGTACGGCTGTGTGGTCTTGGGCCCAGGCCGTGTCAATTTCGTAATTTGGCACATTTACTCTATTTTCGCCCTGGTTTTCATTTTTTTCATCCTCTGGTGCTCTATTGAGTATAAAACATGAAAGCAAAGGATTAGGAGCACCTATTTCCATAATTAAAGCGATAAATCATCCAAAAGTATGCTAAATGTGGGATTAAAATATGTTCATATTATGGTTTATCAAATACCCCCACACTTAAGCTTTTGCTTGTCCTCAAGCAAAATTCTCAACTTACAATTAAAACGAACTTCCTCAATTCATAATATTCATCGATAATGTTTCATCATAATTCGTAGATAATTTATACATGGATAATTTAACTCAAAGATTTCTAAAGATTCAAATAATCAAAGTCATAAGTTTGTAGCACGAAAAAAATAGGTGTTTCCCCTTATCTAAATATTTACCTTTGATTCAAAATTATCAGGAGTTGACATCCTCACTAAAGATTCACGCAAATCACTCAAGGTGTTTAAGGGTCAAAATAAAGCACTCATCAGTCAAACATGAAAAGTTATTACCATAGGCTTGCATGAAAATCAAATATCCACCACTATAAAATGAGATGATATATAAATCAAAAGGTCTTTAAAGGGTTGTAATAGGGCTTAGTTAAAGGTGTGGATAAAGGCTAAATTAGAAGGGTTAATATCGAGATTGAATTGACAATTTACCTAACTAGAAAAATGAACTAATCCTAAATAAATACATAAATTGAAAACTTGAAATACTAATAATATGAGTTTCTTCTTCAAGATGTTGAATTTAGATGTATAAGCTCACTTAATCACAGAACTAATAATGAATACTCTTGAAATTTTATTTTATTTTATTTTTTAAGAAAAAATAAATAAATACATAATATAAGAAAATTTCAACTACTAAAATAAAATAATTAGGCAATTGATCAAATTAGGTCTCGATAGAATGGTAGTCAAAAGGAATGGTGATAACAAATACAAGATGGGTTTTGGGTTAATATTAGTGGGTAAATCAATAAAAAGGGTTGTTAGGATCAACGGGGTTCACTAGGGGTTAATTGTGAGGGTAGGCTTTTAGTGGAATCAGTGGGTTAAATCCTAGGTGCCTTTATCATCTCTGTATATCAAATCAAAGGTGTGGTCTTGACATGTATAATCAAAGCAAGTTCTAGAATAACAAATCAATGTTGACACACTCATAGTTAATAAAGTGAGCACGAAAAGAATGTATGCTCTAGAAGGCTCAAAATCTCACAAAAAGTTATGGGTTTTTGATGACAACCTTGTAAATTTTAAACTTCAAGGTAATAAATAGATTCAGGTAGTCAACCTAACAAAAATTTTAATTTTGAAAATAGACTCATCATGATTGATTATCTAGTATCTTAAAGTTTAAATCATCATTGCACAATTATCAATGACTTAATCAAACATATCAATAAAAACCATAAATCAACAGGAATTTCATTCTAATTAGTAATATGAGAAAATTACTTAAGATAAGATGTCATTCAGGGATTTTCAAATAATACTATAGTTAACCCCCCACGCTTAAGATGTACATGTTCCTTAATGTACAAAGATAGATAATAGCAGAATAATATTAAAATCATAAGATAGGGAGAGAAGTGAAACTTCCTGAATTTTGGATGGAGTCAATGAAAAGAAACGGGGGAGCGCCTCGAACCATTTGAAATTGGATCCTTGAAGCAGCTGGTCTAATCTTATTGTATCCTAAGCTTAATCTAAATGGCATGAAGAATAAGAAGAAAATAGTAAAGAAAATAAAAATAAATATAGAAAGAAGAATAAAAATAAATAATGAAGAGTGGATATGCGTTCAAAGAGAAATGGGAAAAGGGAAGAAGACTTTAGGGAAGAAAGTGAATAGAAGAAGGGGATTAAATAGAAATCATGGATCTAGTGGTTGCCCACGCCCTTGTACCTTCCTGTGGTGGCCACACGGCCACGGCCGTGTGTAAGGTCGTGTGTGTATGAAAACCTGCACCTAAAAGTCTAGTTAGTTCTTAATTAGATGCTAAAATTCTAAAATATAAAAATTAATGGGGTTAGTGCTCGGGTTGCCTCTCGAGAAGCACTCGTTTAAAGTCTTGAGCTAGACTTTCCTATTATTTGTATGGCCATGGTGGTTCATGGAGTCAAAACTCCTTGTTCTTACTATTAGTTCTATCAACATATGGTTTGAGTCAAGTAATATTTACCTCAAAAGTGACGAAATTAAAATGTGTTACCTCGACCATTCCATATAGGAAGACCTTACGTGCTGGAAAAGGAGTCGCACTGTTTGTATTAAGCTTTGAAGTGGCTACTTTAGGGTTGGTTGCATTTGATAGTACCTGGTCCCCAAATTTGAAGTGATTGATTCGACATTTAATACTCGATGTTCTAGCCCTGTCAAGAATTGTTTTTAACTCCACATATGACGTATCGTCTAACTTCCGTTTGTTTGTTAAAAATTTCCTTGAATCTGGCATCTACGAAAAAGCTTCAAGAAATGGTAAGTTAATATGTAATTTCTTTAAAAATTTAAGAAACTTACCTAACTGTTCATTTGAATTGTCTTTCTTTATCACATCGGGATATGGTATACAAGGTTGGTATTCTTTAATTACCAGTTTTGGCTTTTCTTGGCATACCTCAACCTTACCTTCACTTACCACAGGTTCTTGCCTTGGCTCAAGTTCATTTAACCCTTCACTATCGTGAGCCATTATTGCTTGAGGTTGCTCTCTTGGGTTAGTTTCAGTGTTGCTAGGAAAGAAACCTTGTGGTATTTCCGAGATTAGCTTAGCAAGTTGCCCTAATTGGTTTTCGATCTCTTTAATCGATGCTTGTAGATTTTTAAATGTTGTTTCGGTGTTTTGGAAACGTGTTTCTAACACCGCTATGAATTTTGTCAGCATCTCCTCAAGGTTCGGCTTGTTTTTCTGTGAGTAGGGCTATTGTTGGAAGTTTGGGAGGGGTTGTTGTCTTTGATTACCTTGACCACCCCACGAGAAATTGGGATGGTACCTCCAATCTGCATTATAAGTGTTACTGGAAAAATTATTTTGAGATCGAAAATTATTTCTCATATAGTGAACTTGCTCGTTTTCAGCACTTGGGTTGTAAGGTGGATATTCTGTACTGCTCATCCCTCCTCTATTCATATCGCACTGCATAACTGGATGTACCTGTGTAGAACCATACAAACCATCAATTTTTTTATTTAAAAACTCTACTTGCTTAGATAATATGGTGACCGCGTCAAGGTTGAAAACATCTGCTGCTTTGGTAGGCTTTGTCCTCATGACTTGCCACTGATAATTATTCAGTGACATCACTTCAGTTTTTACGAGCGGTATGTTCTATTTCACTGTAGAAAAATCAAGGGTCCTGACGGGTTCCTCCTAGTCATAAACTAGAATTACCTGCTAGAAGCAAATAAAAGAAGAATTAGCGAAGTAAAAATTAAATTAAATTGCTGAAAAAAATGGCTAAAGTAATAAAAATTGAGCTTTCTTAATATTTTAGTTCCCCGGCAACGGCGCCAAAAACTTAATCGTGTTTTAGAGTCTTAAAAATTTATAAAAAGAATGATCAAACCTGGAAACTAACTAAGACAACGATGGAGGTAAGCATACCTATCGAACAATAGTATAATTTAGCGGCAAGACTAGATTGTCGAACCCAAAGGAACCTAAAGTACTAATACCATTAGCCTAAGAATTAAGAGAATTATTATCTAATCTAAGATTAACTAACTACTAAGCAAAAGATGCTTAGGACAAAGAGAATGAATTGGGGAAATACTTGGGGTAAAAACCAATTGGTTAAGACAATACCCGAAGAAGAATTCCCGTAGACTTCACTTGTTATTTAACTCTAAACCAGATGATTTATTCACTTGACTTGATCCGTAGGATTCCCTAATTTAAATTAATACCTCTTTCGAGGCTACAAACATCTAAACCTAGATTGATTAATTGAAATTTCTTTCTAATTAAAACCCCTAAAATTGCATTAACTCGATCTATGGACTCCTATATTAGGTTTGACCCTAATCCGACAAATTTTCGTCATCCTATTTCTAGGGTTGCGATCAACTCTGCTTAACTATGTTAGATCTACTCTTAAACAGGGACTTTTGCTCCACTACCTAAGAAAATCAATGCTTGAATCAATATCCTGGAATATCAAAGCAAGAATTAAGAACACATAATTAAGAACAAATCAAGTATTTATCATACAGCTCAGAAAACAATAACAAGATCCTTCGTAGGTTTCATCCCCCTCAGGTATCTAAGGGTTTAGTTCATAATTATAAAAGAATACATCTCAGAAGAAAATATAAAACAAAATATAAAGAAAACCCTAAAACCCCCTGAAGGAATTGAAGGAGAGATCCTCAGTCTTGAGTAGGATTTCGGCTTCTTGAGATGAATCAACTGGCTTTTTTCGAGTGAATCCCACAATTTGGCTCCTCTGGCTTGGCTCTTTGGCCTAGCTAAATGCCCCCTTGAAGGTTGGCCTCTAGGGTGTTTATATAGGCTTTTGGATTGGCTTTCTTTTCCTCTAAGTACCCTAATCCGAATGAAACTCTTCTTTGCTACGATAGGGACACGCCCGTGGCACACGCCCGGGTAAATCGAAGCCAGGTCATGTTCGGGTCTATTAATGAGGCACGGCGATGTGGTCTATGGTCCAGGACATGTCGGTTTTGTAATTCGGTCGATTTACTCTATTTTCAGCCCGTTTTTCGTTCTTTTCATCCTTTGGTGTTCTCCTGAGTATAAAACATGAAAATAAAGGATTAGGAGCACCTTTTTCTATAATTAAATGGATAAATCATCCAAAAGTATGGTAAATGTGGGATTAAAATATGTTCATATTATGGTTTATGACTCACACGGCCACTAGACACGCCCATGTGAAAATAGTGGTTACATACTGACTTGGGTCACATGGCCAACCATACGCCCATGTGCCTTTCAAAGTGGCCACACACGCCTTGTGTCAGGCTGTATGTTAGGTCATGCCAAACTTGTTGGGTATACTGACTTATGCAATACGGCCAAGTCACACACCCGTGTGCTAGGCCGTATACCAATTAGGGGTATACTGACTTGTACCAAACGGCCAAGCACAAGCCCGTGTGTGAGACCATGTGGAGCATACTGACTTCATTTCAATTTCAACACTAGGGGACACATGGCCGTGTAACATGACCGTGTGTCACACATGGTTGAGACACACGCCCGTGTCTCTATTCATGTGGACAAAAATAGGCTATTTACCAATTCATTTTGCCACCTATTTTGCACATACCTAAACAAGCACAAATGGTACCAATTCAAGGCACTAATATACATCCTAATACCATCAACCAATGATCAAATCATACCTTTTCTTTACCATCAATACGATTTACAAATATAATACAATTTGCCATCTAATTTAATATTTAATTCACATATTCAATTAAATCAACTAAACCATTACATACATACATTCTGAAGCATCAATTCTCAAACACATAGCTTCCCAAATTACCTAATATTATTAAGCATTATAAATTCAACTTTAACTACACAACATAGATCAATTACCAAACTCAAAATAGAACTATTTTCACATTTATAAACATCATCAATTTCATTATCATAAGCCAACTCAAATGGCTCAAAATACATGTTCATCAAACATACCAAAATGAATCAAGCCTATACATGCCATATACCATATATACATAACTCAAAAGTACCAAGTAGATGGTTGGATAGTGTGATGTAGTCTCTGACAATCCTCGAATCCGAGCTAGCTTTGAATTCACTATAAAACACAGGAGAAACAAACAAGGTAAGCTATAAAGCTTATTAAGTTCGTACTAAATATACTCAACAATTCATAATACACCAATCATCAATTTAAACTAATTAACATCTAAATCATGATAACCAAAAAACCTTCCTCTTACTTACTCATGTGATTATATAAAAATTCATAACTTCTTCTATTTGGATTTCATACTTTACGTGTACATACCTATACAAATTCATAACAAACTCATACCTTTTTTTAATATTATCGAATACTCAATATATCACACACTAAGTGCCAATGCATAGCCAAAGCTATTATAATATCGCACACTAAGTGCCTTACATAGCAGAAGCTATCTCGGTCTCACACACTAAGTTCCATATATAGTCGAAGCTATTCCGAATCGTGCACTAAGTGCCATATATAATCGAATCTATCTTGAATCGCACATTAAGTGTAACGCCTCAAATTTTTGGGCCTAAAAGTGTTGGGCCTTGTGCATAGAGCCACTAAGAGGCTGCACATAAAAGTTTATGTGTGCAAGAAATATCACAAATTGCTTGTTTGCTTTAGTGGCTAAGTGATTTAGGAAGAGTTGGGAGTGTTGGAGAAGTCTTGGGTTCAAACCTGGGCTTTAGCAAAAATTTATGTTTTTCTCTTAAAGGAGCCTTGATGTTAGTAGGTAGGTTTTAAGGATATTTTTTTGGATAATTTATAACACAAGAGGAGCTTGTGGCTTAATGGCAAGTGGCGTGTGGTGGACTGGCGAGGAGGTAGCGTCACAAAGGGGCAAGGACATCAGAGGTTCAAGTCTCTCCGTGCTCAAAAGAGTAATTTATTTTACTCATTGTTAAGTTAGAAGTTGAGTTGGAGTGGAACTATACTTGGTGAAGGTTTGAATTGCTCTTGGTATTTGAATGGGAGGTGGGGAGTAGATTAAGGAGGATGTTAAGTGATAATGTTGGTTGCTGGAGGAGATCAAGGAAGGGGGGACGAAGTAGTGTCTGAGCCGAATAAGGATTTTGGGTTGCTCAAGAATTAGGCTAGGGGGGATTGGCTCATTTTTGGTTTCAGCATTTGATGTCTTGTGTGGGTGTTAGCCGAATCTTGCAAGAGGATTTTGTTTTTCTTAGCTCATTTTTTCTATCACTTTTTGGTTTCAAGACTTTTTATTTCGGCTTCATATCTTTTGTTGAAATGGCATGACCATTTAGGCCATTTTGTGACGAATTTAATTTTAATTAATGGCCAAATTCCTCCCTTATTTCTCCTCTTCTAGACTTTTTTTCCTTTTCTAATTCTTTTCCTCTCAACTACTTCACTACTGTGCCGTCCCATCTTCTCTTTTTCTTCAAGTACCTTGGGCCGAATTTCTTCCTCCTCTTCTCTAAATTCTTCTCCTCTATTTCTCTCCATTAATCTCCTGTAACTGAATATCCCTTCTCCCTATCTCTTTTCTTTATCTTTCATTTATGCTATTCTTCTCTTAGGGGTTACTCATAAGCCGAATCATCTTGATTTCGTAAGATTGAAGGTTAAAATTCGGGTCTTTTGTTCTTCAAAGTCGAACACTTTTTCTCTTGGTTTATTGATCTCTTTTTTATTTGGCCGGATGCTAGACTTGAGTCTTGGTGAGAATTGGTAAGTTTTTGTCTTTGAAGATGGGGATTTCTTTTATTTAAGGGCTGAATGTACTTCTTTACTCTCAATTGCTTTTCGCCTAGATGTTGCCTTGTAACTCTGAGTCTTGACCGAATGTTGCTAGGGATTCGATTTCTTTAAGGAAGGTGTTGGGACGATTCCTTATCTCTTTCAAGAGATCATTTCCTTTATTGGTAAGGTTCAAGTTTTAGTGGTACCGATTAGGGGATTATAAGGTAAAGTGTTGGAAAGACTACATGGTGTTGGAACAAGAGGGATTATGTGATTGATTGGCTTGTTTTTGATATCGCAACAGGTGTGTACTAGGACCAAAATTGCTAATCGATCAAAAGCCGATAGTGTGTGAATGTTTTTCGCACAGTGTTAGCTGTAGCGGTAAATACCGAAATGCCGGATTGTTGAAAATCCAAAGTATTGGTCTTTTGAGCCACATGAGTGTGCGAACGCTCATGTGATCAACCGAGCTCATGAAACGTGGGTGTAGACAAGGAAGGCCGCTATGAGCGATCTCATGGGCTTGGGCTGGAGTGGGCCGTATAGGCCTAATGGGCCGGTGGGCCCGCGTTGGTAAACTTCACTGTCAAGTGGGATGTAGATAGACTTGTCATGTCGCGCACATGACTTAGGTAGTTCTCACCTCGTTGGGCCAAAGTGGGCTGTGTGGGCCCAGTGGCTTGTGGGCCCACACGGATAAAATGTATGTAATGTGGTAAGTGTTGTTTGGACTGTGACGTTTGCATAACTGTGGCTGTTTTTAGGCTAAATGGGCCACACGAGTGTGTCGGCCCACTAGGGCCGAGTAATGGGCCTTAGGCCCATTGACATTGTTTTGACTGTATAGGTTACTAAAGTCGCTCGAGGCGACGGTGGACCTTTTGTTCGGTCGCTGAGACCCTAATTTATAAAATTACTAAAATACCCCCGATTTGCAAAATTATCGAAATACCCTTAGTTTGCAAAATTACTAAAATACCCCCTATTTACAAAATTATCAAAATACCCCCAGTTTATAAAATTACTAAAATACCCCTAATTTGTGAAATTACTGAAATACCCTCGATTTGCAAAATTACTAAAACACCTTAGGTTTGTAAAATTACTGAAATACCCTCGATTTACAAAATTACTAAAATACCCCTAGTTTGTAAAATTATCGAAATACCCCTGTAGGGTAAAATCACCGTAATACCCCTGAAGGGTAGGATTACCAAAATACCCTTATAGGGTAAAATGACTGTTTTGCCCTTATGGGTAAATGACTGACTTAGATTATGAATTTGACTAGTTTGAATATGATCGTATGACTGTGTTTAAACTGACTTGACTGTGGTCGTTTGACTGATATGCTTTTAATATATGTCTAAATGGCTGTTACCGGGCATGGCCATTTTGCATACATGTGTAATGATTGAGCATAACATACACGACATATTGCATAGGGTTGGGACATTGATACGGAGGAAGTTCTGATAGGGTTGCACAAGTTGCATGAGACGACTGTGGACTGGCGGACGACTTAAAGCCGCATAATCTGATTTTGGCTCTGTGCCAACCTAAATATGGCTCTGTGCCATCTTGATTATGGCTTTGTGCCAGTCGTATTTACCCGTGGCTATGTACCTAACATATATATTGATGACTCTGTGTCGTTCATAATCACTCGTGTATGTGTGCCGATTATATTACTGTCGCTGATGGCTCTGTGCCAAACTTATTATAGTTATCGATAGCTTTATGCCATCCTGATAATGGCTCTGTGCCATCCTGATTATGGTTTATAACCATTCTGTTTATGGCTTTTAGCCGTTCTGTTAACTGGCAGTGTTGCTGCGATATTTATGGTTTTTAGCCATTCTGTCTACGGTGCCAAGCTGTTCTATTGACTTAGTGCCACAACCGGTGCTAAGCTTGGTGTGTTGGCTGGGTAGGTCAATTTGATCCCCACAGGAGTGCAGGGTTGGTACGGTTGGTGTGTTGGCTGGATCAGGGTGGGATGCATCCTTATACTGTTGCATATCTGTTTATGAGATCTGTCACTGCACTGGGCTTAGGCCCACTTATTCTGTTATTGGTTTGAGCTAGGCCCAATTGATTCTGTTATTGGCTGTGACCCAAATGATATTGTATTTGGCTTTGGCCTACATATGATCTGAGCTAGACTGTACTGTTACTGTTAAAGGGTTTTGGCCCAGACAATTTCGGTTTCTGTTTCTGTATACTGACTGTTACTCTTGTAAGGGGATGACACATTGAGTTTTTATAAACTCACCCCGTTTTTAGTTGTACAGGTAATCCCCGTCGTTAGGAGGATCGGTGCTGCGAGGGACTCAGAGGTGACCACACGACTACGGCTGTTATGATTTGGGCTTTATATATGTTTTAAATTTTGTTTTGGGTTTTAATTTCTGTAATAAGGCCTCTCTGGATTTAATTCTGAATTTGGAATCTTGTTACATTTTATATCTCTTAGACGTAGATGAGTTTTCAACCTAACTACTTATCAAAACCATTTTTATATGTTTTGAAAAAAACGGGGATCGACTTTATGGAAATAGAAATGGAGTCGCCAGCAATCCCTTTTTACTTAGGTGTGATTGGATCACCTAATAAAACATTTTATTTTAAAACATCTAATTTTGGTCCACGCAAAATAAGAAAATGGGTTTGGAAGTTGGTTACGCACGACGAAGGATTAGCACCCTCGTAACGCCCAAAACTGGTATCGGATTGATTAATTATTGTCCTAATGTCGATGATTTGAAAAGATTTAAAAAAACATGATTACTTTAAAACTTGAATAATTTGAGTTAAAATTTGAGATTTCTTTGTTCCGAAGGAATATAAACATCACATCTAGCACGTTAAGACATGATGTTTTAAAACCTTCGTAATAAAAATCATCTTATGATTTACAAAACTTGTTAAAAGGATATTTAATTATTTAGCCAAATGAAAAATCGAAACCCAACACGTTAGGGCACTATTTCCCGAATTTCTAAATACAAAACATTGTCTTATTTTAAAACCTTTAGATAAAATATAGTAATTTTGTAAAAAAAATGTATTTTATTTTAAACAACGATTCATGAGACAATATCACATTTATACATTATCAAACATAAATATCAAAAGCAATTATGACATACTAACATTTCATAGTTATATAAATAATAAAGTAATAATAATGTAGAATAATGACTAATAGAAATAACTACACAATGGCAATCATAAATAAATAAATAAATGAGAGTATAGGAAAATAAAATATATACATAAAACAATAAATATCAAAATAAAAATAAAATTACTAAATAAATATGAAAATTTTATGGAAGATTAAATAATAAATAAATAAATAAATAAAAATTACATACATATATAATATAAACAATGTAAACGATGTATAAATAAAAAAAGTATATAATGATTTTAAATAAAGATTTATAAAATTACATATATATATAATATAAATAATGTAAATAGAATATGTTGTACAATATAAATAAATTTTAGTTAAAAATAATATACGATATATTATAATATTATATAATGTACAAAATTTTAAAATATAATATAATAACTAATATATATAAATACTAAAATAATATGTAAAAATAATTAAACAAAATAAAATAATAAATAATAATTATATATGAATTTTATAATATTAATAAATTAATATATATAACTAGTAAAGATAATATAGAAAAAAATTAAAAAAGAAACAGGGGTTAAATTGAAACAAAAATAGATTTCTAGGGCTACTTTGAAAAAATAAAAAAATATATTGGACGAAATTAAAACCAACAAAATTGTGGAGGGACAAAAAAAATAAATTTCCCTTCTTTATAAAACACGCGGATCTTTCCCAGGTTTTCGGGTCAACGTGTGGATCTGGTTTTAAAACGACGTCGTTTTGGTGTTTATTGATTAAAAAAAACGACGTCGTTTTGTCATTACTATATAAGTAAAAAATCAGTTAAAAAACTCATTTTTCCATTCATTTTAAAAAAAAAATCAGAGATCCACCCTTTTCCGAATTCTCTCTGGCCTTCAGCCTGAGGTCAAGGCTCTGGTGATCGTCGCACGCACCAACGCTCATAGCAACTCACAGGTAAAAAATTTCATCTTTTCCTTTTTAAATACTGTTTTATATGTGAAACATGCATGGATTAAAAAAATAAAATAAAATAAAAACGAATAAACAAAAATAAAACTCACCTTTGAAAACTGTTTCTATATTTTTATTTCTTTGTATATTTTATTTGAATATTTTCCTCTCTGATCTCTCTGTGTACTCTCTGTGTATATATTGTGAGTACTTTTTTGCCTATTCTCTCTCCGATTGTATCTGAGTCCCCATTATACAAATTTGTTTGGGGTTTTTATAACCCCAAAATAAAAAAAGAAAATCATATCTTTCGCTTTGTTTCCTTGTTTGCTGCTGGGTTTCTTTCCTTTTTGCAGGTAGAGCGACAAAGAATCTGGAGACAATGGTATGATTCGGGTGTAGATCGCGGCTTGACGAGGGGCTGGTGTCGAGGCTGTGGCGCGAGGCTAGGGCGAAGCTTGTGGCGCCTAAGGTTTCCTAGATACCCTAGGCTACTGAATCTGCTAAAATTTTTGGCTCTTTTGGGCTGTACAAATTTTGGGTTAAGGTCTGTTGGGTCAGGGTGTAACGGGCCACGGGTTGTAGGTATTGGGTTAAAGGGTTGGGCTGTTTGGTTTTTGTAATTGTTTTTGTGAAATGGACTGTAAAAAACTTTGGTTTTATTATTTATTTATTTATTAACGGGCACAGTCAAAATTGGGCCCTACAGCTGCCCCACTTTGCTCATTGTCGTGTAATGAGAATAGAACAAAGACTATAAAAAAGGGCCTAATTTTGCCCGGTCTTGGCCGAGCCTTGACTTCTTGGTCTTCTTCAAATGACTTCCAACTCCACTGCAAC
Source organism: Gossypium rotundifolium (assembly GCA_025506655.1). Taxonomy (NCBI): domain Eukaryota; kingdom Viridiplantae; phylum Streptophyta; class Magnoliopsida; order Malvales; family Malvaceae; genus Gossypium; species Gossypium rotundifolium. The sequence goes on from CP106725.1 coordinate 47,850,196, forward strand.
TTCAACGGTATTGGAACATCATCTTGATTTCAATAAGTTTGATAGCTTAAATCTACTTTACTACAATTTCAGGAAGACAATATTAACTATCTTTAATCTGCTCCGCTGCAAACTTTGGGATGCTAGATTAGTATCTTCGATCTGCTTCACTGCAATCTCAGGAATTCCAGATATGCTATTTTTAATCTGCTCCACTGCAAACTCAGGGATGCCAGATTAGTATCTTCGATATGCTTCCTGCAACTTCAAGAATGCCAGATCTGCTATCTTCAGTCTTCTCCGCTGCAACTTTAGGGAGATAATGCTGAAAGTACCTTTGATCTACTTCTTGTAACTTCAGGAAGATGAGATATTCTATCTTCAGTCTACCCCACTGCAACTTTAGGGAGATAAGGCTGAAAGTGCTTTTGATCTGCTTCTTGCAACTTCAGGAAGATAAGATCTTACATCTTGATCTATTCCACCGCAACTTCGTGGGGAGATAAAATTTGAAAGTGCTTTTGATCTGCTTCCTGCAACTTCAGGAAGATAATATCTTTTGTCTTAAGTCTACTCCACTACAACTTCAGGAGATAAGACTAAAAGTGTCTTCGATCTGCTTCCTACAACATTAGGAAGATGAGATCTTTTGTCTTTAGTCTACTCCACTACAACTTCAGGGAGATGAGATTGAAAGTGTCTTCGATCTGCTTCCTGCAAATTCAGGAAGATGAAATCTTCTGTCTTTAGTCTACTCCGCTGCAACTTCAAGGAGATGAGACTGAAAGTGTCTTCTATCTGCTTCCTGCAACTTCAGGAAGATGAGATCTGCAAATTCACCGATATTGTTAAACCGTCCTCAGAGGGACATGTCATATAGACTCGGTTTCGTATGTTTATGTCACATGACTAAGATGCTATGATTAGAATGAAGCAAATGCTTCTAACTACATGTAACATGTTATGAAAATGATTCCTTTTAAAGGATTAAGATTAGGATGCAATGATCGGAATGTATCAAATGCTCCTAATGAAATTTACTATGATACAAAAATGTTATGAGTATGATTCCTACTCTAGGTGTTATCACTCATTTGTTCTTCATTCTTGTTCATAAATCATATTCTACTCAACAAGCTTGCCCCAATATAATTTTTGAGTCAACTCCGCTTGAATCTTGAGAACTCAAGGCTTGTACCATCCTACCACAATGAGAATTGAAACTTTTTCAATCTAACCCATCAGTAATTTTCAAGGTATAGGGTTTATTTCGAATTCAACCCATTCCACCAAAATTCAGGGTTTCTTAGTTCATCACACCATTCCCCAAACTTTATGACCTGATCACATTAACTCATTTATTTTGTCCGATTATCAATTGGACAAAGAATTCAGAGCAATAGTCTCTATCCGACTCTTTTTTCTCCAATATTTCTATGCACATGGAAATTCTAAACAACTGTCATGTTTGAGTTCCTTGTCTTATCTAGAAATTTCCAAAGTAATATGTAGAACTTCTTTTTGTGAAATTACTGGTTCGTCAATCATTATTTCAATGCAACACATTTATGAATAATAGGTAACAAATAAATTGATCTAAAAAAGAGTTAAAATTGAATAAATTATCAAAGATACAAAGAAAATTAACTGAGAACATATCTTTGAGAAGAAAAAGAATCCTAAGATAGTAAAATGAATAGGACAAAAGTCAGATGTCCTAGATATCGCTGATTGAATTTCTATATACAAACTTTATGAAGACTGCCTTCAGTTCAACATGTGTTTAGAAGACCCAAAGTTCTTTGTTGATGCTCTGATATGCAACATTCTTCATTGTTGATTCAAGTGTAGAAAGATGACTGTGTGCCCATTCAGAATTTGAGCTGCCCTTTTCGGGTTTTCAACTCAAAACCCCTTTGATCTCAAGGTGCCCTTTGTAGGATTTCACCTTGGCCTCTCCATTTATTTTATTTTATTATTATTATTATTATTTTAGAAACTCAAAGCGCCCTTTGTGGGTTTTCACTTTGGCCTCTTCTCCTTTTCAAGCAAAATACTTTTTGACTGAGTCGGAGTTCATAGGGTTGGGTAAACTTTTCCCATCTATTTCGATCAAGATCAGTGCTCTTCCAGAGAAAGCTTTCTTCACCACATATGGTCTTTCCTACTTCGGCATCCATTTTCCTCTGAAATCATTTTGTATAGGAAGGATCTTTTTCAATACAAGGTCCCCCTCATGGAACACTCTTGGGCGGACCTTCTTATCGTAGGCTCGCATCATTTGTTTTTGATACATCTCACCATGACGAATAGCCCTTAGCCTCTTTTCTTCAATTAAGTTTAGTTGATCATACTGAGCTTGGATCCATTCAGCCTCATCTAGCTTTAATTCTGACAAAACTCAAAGAGAGGTATTTTCACTTCAATAGGCAGAACTTCCTCCATTCCATAGACCAACGAGAAAGGCGTTGCCTCAATAGAGGTTCTGATGGACGTCCGATAAGCATAGAGTGCAAACGGTAGTTTCTCATGCCAATCTTTATAAGTCTCAGTCATCTTCCTGACTATCTTCTTGATATTTTTGTTAGTCGCTTCCACTACCCCATTCATTTTTGGTCGATATAGAGACGAGTTGTGGTGTTTGATCCCAAATTGACTACAAATTTTTGCTATCGTGCTGTTGTTCAAGTGCATTGTCTGATATGATCCTCTCAGGTATTCCATATCGACAAATGATCTCTTTCTTCAAGAATCGACTAACTGCTGACTTAGTGACGCTAGCATATGAATCAGCCTCTACCCATTTTTGTGAAGTAGTCAATTACCACGAAGATGAATTGATGCCCATTCGAAGCTTTTGGTGAGATTGGTCCAATAACATCCATACCCTACATAGAAAAAGGCCATGGGGAAGTCATAACGTGCAAAGGTGACGGAGGCACATGAATTTTATCTCTGTAGATCTGGCATTTATGACATCTCTTAGCATAATTGATACAATCACCTTCTAAGGTGGACCAATAATATCCAAATCTCATTATCTGTCTGGCCATTGTGAATCCATTAGCGTGTGTTCCACAAACACCCTCGTGAACTTCCTCTAAGATCTTTCTAGCTTCGACTGCATAAACGCACCTCAATAGTACTTGATCCTTTCTCTTTTTGTACAAGATATCCCCATCTAAAACATAGTTAGAGGCCAATCTTCTTAAAGTCCTTTTCTCATTCTCAGTGGCATGCTCCAAGTATTCACGCTTCTTTACGTATCGTAAAACATCCTAATACCAAGGGTGATCATCTTTTTCCTCCTCTTCCACATTATAACAATAAGCTGGAACTTCAAAGATACTTATCTGAATAGGTCTCATATCCTCTGGTCTATTTACTTTGATCCTAGAAGCCAGGGTCGCCAAAGCATCTGCCATTTGGTTTTCATCGCGTGGGAGATAATTGAAAGTAATGTCATCAAACTACTCAACCAATCCCAGAACTATTTTACGGTAATCAATTAGTTTGGGATCTCTTGTTTCCCACTCTCCTTTAAGTTGGTAGATTACTAAGGTAGAATCTTCATATACTTCTAGCACTCTGATCTTACATTCTAAGGTTGCTCGAATTCCCATAATGTAGGCTTTATATTCCACCATGTTATTTGTGCAATCAAAATCCAATTTGCATGTGAATGGATAATAATCACCACTAGGGGATACCAAGATTGCCCCAATTCCATTTCCTGCAGCATTTGATGCTCCATCAAAGTCTAGCTTCCAAGGACAATCTTCAGTCTTTGCCACATACATCAGCTCTTCATTTGGGAAATCAAAGCTCAAAGGTTCATAATCCTCCAAAGCTCTACCAGCCAAAAATTCTGCTACTGTGCTCCTTGTTATAGCCTTTTGGTTCACATAAACTATATCAAATTCAGAAAGCAAAATCTGCCACCTAGCCATCCTCCCATTCAAAGTAGTGGACTCCATCATATACTTTAATGGATCAAGCTTCGAAATTAACCAGGTAGTATGATATAGCATGTACTGCCTCAACCTCCTAGTTGTCCAGATCAATGCACAACACAATTTCTCAAATGACAAATACCTCATTTCACATTCAGTGAACTGTAACACCTAAAACCCGACCCATGCGTTATGACCGGATCTGACATGTCACATGAGAAAATGTTTAAAGAACTTGAGTTTGTACTAAAGTTGGTGTTATTTAGTTATAGTTTAAGAAAAACAATTTTGAATACAGATATTCGATAAAATACTACTAATTTCAAGAGGTTGATTGGTAAATTGAAAATCGAACTAGCGAACCTTAAAATCGTGACTTTTGAAAATATCGTTGATAATTCAAAAGAAAATTTCTGAGTTAAAATATTTGTTAAAGTTTGTTATGAAATCCATTTGTTAATCTATTTTGGAAAAAATCTTTATTTAAGTTTTTAGAAAAATTCCCATTTAAAACAATTCAAACAAGATAATAAGTACGACTAAACATAAAGCAAAATAAAAATATCCCAGAGGCCTTATTACAACTTTAAAACCCAAAATAGTAAAAGTAACGAATTAAAACGGAAAAGAAGTGTACTAATGTTCAAAAGCATTATTTCCAAAGTATGGCCTCCACCGAGTCATCCATGGGCCCAAGTCCTCATCACTGAGCATTACTTACAAGGATTAAGAAAGAAGGGGGGTAAGTTTGTAACACCCTAAAAATTCGAGTATTGATATATTGCATGATTTGGTGTTTAGATTATGAAGGAAAATTTTCTTACTTTTATTTTGTGTTTATTATAGTCCCAAGAAGAGTATAGCATAATTTGGGCAAAGAATAAATTTTATATTTGAGAATTTATTGAAGAGAAGCAAGTGTCATTAATACCTAAGTTAATTTAAGTGTTAATAAGTGACATAAGATGAGTACATGGCATGGTGGTGTTGGCGCATGAGTTGTAGCATGAGGGAGAGGTTCGAATCCTTGTTTAGCATCTAGGTAAATTTTATTTTTAATTTTTACGCACATGTATAGCAAGTGTCGCCAAGCATAAATATGGTAAGTGTTGACCTTGTTATTTTTGGTTAGTATATCAAAGGAATAAGGTAAGTGTAAACATATGGTATGGAATAAAAATTTATGGAAAGATATGGGGACATAAGGCATATATCAAGGAAAAGTTTTGGAAACAAATTCATGGTCATTTGACCAATGAATTTGGACGACATAATGGCTAGGGGAGGTTGGCGAAAATGCTAGTAGTTGGCTAGGATTAGTTTTGGTCATTCTTAGCATTTTGTGCATAGTTTTGAAACTCTTTCTCTACCTTTCTCCCATGGCGAAATTGAGCATTGGTAAACCTTAATCTTTTGACCATTTGGTCACTTTTGCATATCACCTTAGTATTCTTTTGTGTGTTCTTTTCTTAGTGACGAAATCACCTATACCAAAAAGCCATTCTTTTCTTTTCTTCTCCCCATTGCCGAATATACAATGCTATTAAATTCATCTCTTTTCTTCCTCTTTTCTTCTCTTTGAAAACGAATCCTCATCATCATCTTTTTCTTCCATCTTTTATTTCTTTCTCATATTTCTTTTCAATCAAAATTCTCTCCATTTATTTCTCTCATGGCCGAATGCTAGTGTGCCCATAGCCGAATTTTTTCTCTATTCCTAAGCATCATTCTCAATCGTTTCTTTTCAACCGTGGACAATAGGTAAGGGTTCCTTTTTGGTTTATATTAGTTAATAGAGGTTTGGCCAAATTTTAATGGTGGTAAGAGGATCTTTTGGATCGAAATTTATTATTCCTTCTATTAAACGTTTCCAATGGTTATATTTTATTGCGATAACGGAAGATCGAAAATCAAGTGGTCGTGAGTGACATAGAACGCTTGGATCGATTCTCCTTGTGGAACAAGAATATTTGTGGTAAGGAAATCTCATTCTTAAAACCTTTAGTCATAATCGATATAAATATTATTAGGACGTGCTAACAATCTTTTGATCTTAAAGACTTTCAAAATAGGGAAGAAAAGGACGGTGTTTAGTCTTCGTAAGAAGGACGGATCCACTGTTTCTCCTAAGTATAAACGAAGAGCGGTTTCGGTAGTCCGAGATTTTCCACTGGGTTGCGGACCATCTTTCGAAGGAAGTCAATTATTTGAAGTGGTACGAACTTCCGAGCCTTTATACGTTAGTGGATACTCAACGTATAACGAACCAATAAACGAGGAGAAACCGAAAATTGAAGTGATTCAAAATCAAGAGGTAAGATTTTGGATCTAATATCGATAATGTATTTTATACAAAATAGTGTTCTAACGGATCAAAATATGTTTTAGGTGTCGAGGGCGAGAAGGTTTAGTACTCTTGATATCGAGGTGTGTAACTTCACACTTTTTCTAGGGTTTGGATGTTATTGCAGATTGAGTAAAATCGTAAAAGCGTCTAGATCGACTTAAAAGCGTAATAATTGGTATTTCAACGAAAATACATGAAAACGACAAAATTGTAGAAATTACGAAAACACCCTCGAGAAATTAGTTGTAAATATGTAAAATTGTATATCTCGTAATAATTGGGCGAAATCTACATTAGATCGATAATTGGGCGAAATCTACATTAGATCGATATTGGGCGAAATCTCATTAGATCGATAATTGGTAGAAATCTCGTTAGATCGATAATTGGGCGAAATCTCTATTAGATCATAATGGGCCGTAATCTCTGTTAAATCATAAAAATTGTTAAGCAATTTGAAATCCTCGCTAGATTGATAAATGGGCCAAATTTCGCTAAATCATAAATTTGGGCATAAGTTGTTAAATTGTTAATTGGGCCAAATGATTATTTTGGGCCTTAATAAAAAAATTGGAAATATTGACTCTTGTTAATGGGCCTTTTGATTAAATCATTGTATAATCACAGTTTACTTTGCATACATATTGCATGGGTTGGGAAAATGATGAAGAGAAGAAGGCTGTTGCCAAAATCTAGTTCGGTGGCTTTGCCACAAAATTATGGCTATTTGCCTCTAGTTCGGTGGCTCGCCACAAAAGTAATAAATGGCTATTTGCCTCTAGTTCGGTGGCTCGCCACAAAAATAATAATTGGCTCAATGCCTCTAGTTTGGGTGACTTTGTCACAATCTAGTGACTTTGTCACAATCTAGTTCGGTGGCTCGCCACAAATATAAATTGGCTTAATGCCTACGATTGGTGTGATGGCGGGGTGGGTTGACTTGATCCCACAGGTGTGATGGTTGGTGCGGGGTGTGTAGCGGATGGAATTAGGTTTGGGAGGAAAAATTCATTTTACATGCATGTTATTAATTATGTTATTCATTATGCTATTAATTATGTTATTAATTATGTTGTTAATTTCGCTTATGGGCTCAAGGCCCAAATCCATAATTTGAAAATCTGGCCCAGTGGACAAAGTAAGTGAGTTATACATTGAGTTCTAAGTAACTCACCCCCTCAAATTTTCCATCTCAGGTAATGGAAATTGACGTGGACTTGGGCCGAGGATGACTTTGTGGAGGCCATCTTGCAAAACATGGGTTTATTAAACTCGAACTTTTTAATAAGTATTTTACTATTTTGGGTTAATGTAATAAGGGCCTCTATTAATAATTTATGGATTCTTATGTGTGTTTGGTTTTAAACTATATTTTGGACATTTAAATATGGGCTTATGATTATATGATGTTTTATCAAAATAAATTGGGTTTTCAAATATATGAAAATTCCTTTATAAATATTTTATAAATTACATAAGGGTTTTTGATAATACAATGTTAATAATGTTTTTTCAACTAATGTTTTCTAATATACATCAAATTAAAATACTCTTGATTTTTATTAAACCCGTAATTAAAAATAATATTGTAATTTTCAAGATTTCAAGATAGCTCGATTCATGTAACAAACCAAATCTAGTCTTAATGCATAGATAGGGTTTGGGGTGTTACATTTAAAATATACATCAAATTAAAATACTCTTCTAATTTTTATTAAATCCGTAATTAAAAATAATATTGTAATTTTCAAGATTTCAAGATAGCTCGATTCATGTAACAAACCAAATCTAGTCTTAATGCATATACCGGGTTTGGGGTGTTACATTTAATGGTATCAGAGCCAATTTCAAAAACTCGGCTGTTGTTTGGGTTCGCAAATAATTTCTGTATGAAATCGTTCAATTATATTTTAAAGAACAGTATGGCACCACAAGCATCCAGCAACAAGTCAAGTAAGTATTTATTGCTTAATGATTACTATGATGATCATAGGAACACTCTAGAACTTCTAGTTTTAGATGTGAAAAAAAAATCGTAGAGATTGAGACTATAGGATATGTTGCGAAAAATAACTTTATCTCTCAAATCTCATAAAACATCGTTAATAAACACCGAAACAAATTTTCTGATTCATAAAACTTGTAATCAGATAAAAACAAACAAGCCATCATGAGCACTAGAAGACGTGGTCGTGGATGCGGTAGACGTGGCCGTGGTAGAGGTTGAGGTGCTACAACTGAAGCACCAAATCATATGCCGGAAATGGATGCACCTGCGTCAATTGAGAGTGAGACGGGATCACGCAATCACATGGAAGAAGATAATGCATTGACTCAAGCAATGCTGCGAGTCTTGGAAAGGGTTCTGGAACTAGAATTGGGCCAACAACTCGTGGGTCAATTTCAAAACGACTTAAGTCCAATAATACAGAAGTTTTCAAAGGAGTTTTCGGTGTAGCTCCGAATGTGGCTGAATACTGGCTCGAAGCTGTGGAACAAATTATGGATGATATAGAATGCACTGTTGAGCAAAAATTGAAAGGAGCTGTATCCTTGTTAAGAGATGAGGCGTATCAGTGGTGGCTCACTATTCGAGAAGGCACCGAAGCTGCACTGATTAATTGGGAATTCTTTAAAGCTGCCTTCTAAGGAAAATATGTTGGAACGAGTTATGTAGGCGTCGAAGGAAAGAATTTCGAATCTTGTCCAAGGAAGTAAGGCGGTGGCGACATATGAAGTCGAGTTTTTACTTTGGTGCTATGCTCGGACAATTGTATCAACAGATCATGAACATTGTGTGCGTTTGAGGATGGACTTAATGATGAGTGAGGGTTCGATTGCTCCTGACAAGTTAGAACTTTTTCCACTCTTGTGGAGAAGGCCAAGGTAGTCGAGGAGGCTAAGAACTTAGAACGGCAGAATCGAGAAAAATTCCGAAACAAGAGAGAGACACAGCAGTCTAATTCTTCAAAGAGATTCTAGAAGAGACCTCAGAATGATGAACCAGTTCAAGGTAGAACACCAGTAACAAATAATCGAAGTCGAGATTATGCTGAGTGTGGGAAAAGACATTTTGGAGAGTGTTGGAGGAAAACCGGGTGCATGTTACAATGCGGTTCCATTGGATCATCGGTACAAAATTGTCCTCAACGTATGGATACGACTCAAGAAGTTTGTAATAATGATGCACAGCCGGCCATAGGTAATCAGCAGCCACCGAGAGGTCGTGGACCAGGTCGTGGTGTTAATGGGGTTGGTCGTGGTCAATGTGCACCGGGTCGAGGCAATGGTCCTAGAGGAAATGCAGATGCAAGACAGCCTGGACTGGTTTATGCAGTTAGACGCCGCGAGGACGGCAATACACCGATGTGATAACTGGTACGTTCTTCATCTTCGATGTACTGTTATTGCTTTAATAGATATTGGCTCTACCCACTCATATGTTACTAGTGCCATATCGGAAACACAATTTAGAATCTGAAATTGCCGATAGTGGGATGACGAGAATTAGTCCTTTAGGACGATCGAATTATAAATAAAATGTTTAAAGACGTGCCCTTGAAAATTCAAGAAGAGGTATTCTTGGCAAACTTGATGGAACTACCTTTCGTGAGTTCGATCTCATTCAGGCATGGATTGATTGGTTAAACATCGAGCGAATTGGATTGTCTTTGAAAAATGAATGTCGAGAAGAACCTCGGATGATAAGGAAGTCATAATGATTGGTGAGCGAAGGAACTACTTGGCAAATATGGTATCTGCATTAAAGGCGAGATGTTGGTTCGAAAAGGATATGGAGCATTCCTAGCCTTTATCGTGCTTTGGATGCCAAAGAGTTATCTGTGAATGATGTGAGGACGGTGAAGGAATTTCTCGATGTATTTCTCAAGAACTTCCGGTATACCTCGGATCGGAAGTAGAATTTGGCATTGAGCTTTTGCTCGGGACGACTCGGTGTCCATTGCTCCTTATAGAATGGCACAGAAGGAGTTGGTGAGCTTAAAGCTCAAATTCAAGAATCTTTGGATCGGGATTTATTCGACCAAGTGTGTCTCCGTGGGGAGCACCGGTTTTGTTCATCAAGAAGAAGGATGGATCGATGCTAATGTGCATTGACTACAGAAAATTGAATAAATTGACGATCAAGAATCGGTATCCTCTGCCGAGAATTGATGACCTGTTTGATTAATTAAAAGGAGCTTCAGTTTTCTCCAAAATTGATTTGAGGCCGGGTTATCACCAGCTCAAGGTGAAAGAAGCGGACATTTATAAGACGGCATTTCGGACATGTTACGGACATTATGAGTTTGTAGTGATGCCGTTTGGATTAACCAATGCAGCAGCCGCATTTATGGACATGATAAACCGAAGTCTTTCAACCATATTTAGACCGGTTTGTGGTAGTGTTCATAGATGACATATTGGTTTATTCGAGAAATGAGGAGGAGCATGACAAGCATTTGCGGATAGTATTACTGACTACTTTGTGATAAGCAATCGCATGCCAAATTTAGTAAATGTGAATTTTGGCTAAAGGAAGTGACTTTCCTTGGTCATGTGGTATCGGTAGAAGGAATAAGCGTGGATCCTTGGAAAATTGAGGCTATTACGGATTGGAAACCACCAACATCGGTGGTGAAATTCGGAGTTTCTTGGGTTTGGTGGATACTATAGACATTTTGTAGAGGGTTTTCGTTGATTGTCGCACCCCAACTAAAGCTGTTGTGGAAGAGAGCTCCGTATATTTGGACCGAAAAGCGAGCAAGAGAGTTTGAGAAATTGAAGAAGGTCTGACGGAAGCTCCAGCTTTGATTCCACGAGTCGGAAAAGAATTCACTGTTTATTGTGATCGTCTTACAGTGCAGGTTGTGTGTTGATGCAAAATGGAAAGGTGGTGGCCTATGCTTCTCGTCAATTGAGACCGCACGAAGTAAACTACCCTACTCATGATTTGGAGTTAGTTCTTTGTTGTCTTTGCTCTAAAGATTTGGAGGCACTATCTCTATGGTGAGAAGTCAATAATCTACACAGATCACAAGAGTCTTAAATACCTCCTTACCCAAAAGGAGTTGAATTTAAGACAAAGAAGATGGGTAGAATTATTAAAGGATTATGATTTCTCAATCGAATATCATCTGGAAAGGCTAACGTGGTAGCCGACGCGTTAAGTCGTAAGGCGATGTCGATTTGAGAGCATTGTTTGCCCATTTGAGTCTCAGATGAGGATGGTAGTTTGTTAGCGAACTTGGTGAAGCCTCGTGGCTGGAACAAATCAAGGAAAAATAGACATCGATGAAAAGTTGGGACCTTTACTTGACAAGTTGAAAATGGTGAAATCGAGGATTTTGGAATAAACACGGAAGGTGTGTTGTGCTTTCGAGGAAGAGTATGTATGCCTAAGGACTCGGATCTAAGGCAAATGATTCTACGAGATAGTAGCCCTTATGCTATGCATTAGGAGGAAATAAGACGTATCGAGATCTCCGTGAATGATATTGGTGGCTGGGGTTGAAGCGTGAAATTTCAGAATTTGTGGAAAATGTTTGACTTGTCAGCAAGTGAAGACAGAACATCAATTACCATCTGGATTGTTACAACTGATAAAGATTCCTCTTTGGAAATGGGAACGGATAATTATGGATTTTGTTAGTGGGTTACCTTTAACACCTACTAAGAAAAATTCCATTTGGGTAATTGTTGATCGTTTGACGAAGACTGCTCATTTCCTACCAGTTCATACGTATTATTCATTGCAAAAATTGTCAAAGCTGTACATATCTGAAATTGTGAGGTTGCATGGGGTACCTGTATCTATTATATCATACAGGGATCCCAGATTTACATCACGATTCTAGAAAGCTCGCATGAAGCCTTGGGGACAAAGTTGAATTTCATCTGACTTTTCATCCTCGGATCGATGGTCGATCGAGAGAGTAATTCAGATATTAGAAGATACGTTAAGGGGTGTGTAATCGACTTCAGGGGTAGTTGGGAGGATTATCTACCACTAGCGAAATTCGTATAACAACATGCCTATCGATCTAGCATTTAGATGGCACCTTATGAGGCATTGTATGGTCGTAAGTGTCGTTCTCCTATTTGTTGGGTGAGTTGGGTGAACGACGAGATGTTAGGTCTGAGATGATATCCAAACATAGGAAAAGGTAAAAGTTATTCGAGGACGGTTGAAAGAAGCCTCAGATAGACAGAAGTCGTATGCAGACCTGAAGCGAAAGGATATCGAGTATGATGTGGGGGATCAGGTTTTCTTGAAGGTCTCACCTTGGAAAAAGATCTTCAGGTTTGGAAAGAAGGGCAAGCTAAGTCCTAGGTACATTGGACCTTATCGTGTGCTGAAGCGTGTTGGTCCAGTGGCTTATCAGATTGAGTTACCTCCGGAATTGGATCAAATTCATAATGTTTTTCATGTTTCCATGTTGAGGCGTTATAGATCGGATCCTTCGCATATAGTACTGGTAGAAGAATTGGAGTTGAATTCAGATTTGTCTTTTGAAGAAGAACCAGTGGAAATCTTAGACCGAGATGTCAAAGTGCTAAGAAAGAAAAATGTGCCGTTGGTCAAAGTTCTATGGCATAACCACAGAGTGAAGGAAGCTACGTGAGAGCCTGAGGATGCAATTCGGCAACAATACACTCACCTCTTTCAATCAGATAAATTTCGAGGACGAAATTTTCTTTAAGGAGGGTAGAGTTGTAACACCCTAAAAATTCGAGTATTGATATATTGCATGATTTGGTGTTTAGATTATGAAGGAAAATTTTCTTACTTTTATTTTTATGTTTATTATAGTCCGAAGAAGAGTATAGCATAATTTGGGCAAAGAATAAATTTTATATTTGAGAATTTATTGAAGAGAAGCAAGTATCATTAATACTTAAGTTAATTTAAGTGTTAATAAGTGACATAAGATGAGTACATGGCATGGTGGTGTTGGCGCATGAGTTGTAGCATGAGGGAGAGGTTCGAATCCTTGTTTAGCATCTAGGTAAATTTTATTTTAATTTTTTGCACATGTATAGCAAGTGTCGGCCAAGCATAAATATGGTAAGTGTTGACCTTGTTATTTTTGGTTAGTATATCAAAGGAATAAGGTAAGTGTAAACATATGGTATGGAATCAAAACTTTATGGAAAGATATGGGGACATAAGGCATATATCAAGGAAAAGTTTTGGAAACAAATTCATGGTCATTTGACCAATGAATTTGACGACATAATGGCTAGGGGAGGTTGGTAGAAAATGCTAGTAGTTGGCTAGGATTAGTTTTGGTCATTCTTAGCATTTTGTGCATAGTTTTGAAACTCTTTCTCTACCTTTCTCCTTTGGCCAAAATTGAGCATTGGTAAACCTTAATCTTTGGACCATTTGGTCACTTTTGCATATCACCTTAGTATTCTTTTGTGTGTTCTTTTCTTAGTGACGAAATCACCTATACCAAAAAGCCATTCTTTTCTTTTCTTCTCCCCATTGCCGAATATACAATGCTATTAAATTTATCTCTTTTCTTCCTCTTTTCTTCTCTTTGAAAACGAATCCTCATCATCATCTTTTTCTTCCATCTTTTATTTCTTTCTCATGTTTCTTTTCAATCAAAATTCTCTCCATTTATTTCTCTCATGGCCGAATGCTAGTGTGCCTATAGCCAAATTTTTCTCTATTCCTAAGCATCATTCTCAATCATTTCTTTTCAACCGTGGACAATAGGTAAGGGTTCCTTTTTGGTTTATATTAGTTAATAGAGGTTTGGCTGAATTTTAATGGTGATAAGAGGATCTTTTGGATCGAAATTTATTATTCCTTCTATTAAACGTTTTCAATGGTTATATTTTAGTGCGATAACGGAAGATCGGAAATCAAGTGGTCGTGAGTGACATAGAACGCTTGGATCGATTCTCCTTGTGGAACAAGAATATTTGTGGTAAGGAAATCTCGTTCTTAAAACCTTTAGTCATAATCGATATAAATATTATTAGGACGTGCTAACAATCTTTTGATCTTGAAGACTTTCAAAATAGGGAAGAAAAGGCGGTGTTTAGTCTTCGTAAGAAGGCGGATCCTTGTTTCTCCTAAGTATAAACGAAGAGCGGTTTGGCGATCGGGATTTTCCACGGGTTGCGGACCATCTTCGAAGGAAGTCAATTATTTGAAGTGGTACGAACTTAGAGCCTTTATACGTTAGTGGATACTCAACGATAACGAACCAATAAACGAGTAGAAACCAAAAATTGAAGTGATTCAAAATCAAGAGGGTAAGGTTTTGGATCTAATATCGATAATGAATTTTTATACAAAATAGTGTTCTAACGGATCGAAATATGTTTTAGGTGTCGAGGAGCGAGAAAGTTTAGTACTTTGATATCGAGGTGTGTAACTTCACACTTTTTCTCGGGTTTGGATGTTATTGCAGTATTGAGTAAAATCGTAAAAACATCTAGATCGGCTTAAAACGTAATAATTGGTATTTCGACCAAAATACATGAAAACGACAAAATTGTAGAAATTATGAAAGCGCCTCGAGAAATTAGTTGTAAATATGTAAAATTGTATATCTCGTAATAATTGGGCGAAATCTCATTAGATCGATAATTGGGCGAAATCTCATTAGATCGATAATTGGGCGAAATCTCATTAGAAATCATTAGATCTATAATTGGGCGAAATCTCTGTTAGATCATAATGGTAGTAATCTCTCGTTAAAATTGTTAAGCGGTGAAATCCTCGCTAGATTGATAAATGGGCCAAATTCTCGCTAAATCGTAAATTTGGGCATAAGTTGTTAAATTGTTAATTGGGCCAAATGATTATTTTGGGCCTTAATAAAAAAATTGGAAATATTGACTCTTGTTAATGGGCCTTTTGATTAAATCATTGTATAATCACGGTTTACTTTGCATACATATTGCATGGGTTGGGAAAATGATGAAGAGAAGAAGGCCTGTTGCCAAAATCTAGTTCGGTGGCTTTGCCACAAAATTATGGCTATTTGCCTCTAGTTCGGTGGCTCTGCCACAAAAGTAATAAATGGCTATTTGCCTCTAGTTCTCTAGTTCGGTGACTTTGTCACAATCTAGTTCGGTGGCTCTGCCACAAATATAAATTGGCTTAATGCCTACGATTGGTGTGATGGTGGGGTGGGTTGACTTGATCCCCAGGTGTGATGGTTGGTGCGGGGTGTGTAGTGGATGGAATTAGGTTTGGGAGGAAAAATTCATTTTACATGCATGTTATTAATTATGTTATTCATTATGCTATTAATTATGTTATTAATTATGTTGTTAATTTCGCTTATGGGCTCAAGGCCCAAATCCATAATTTGAAAATCTTGCCCAATGGACAAAGTAAGTGAGTTATACTTGAGTTCTAAGTAACTCACCCCTCAAATTTTCCATCTCGTAATGGAAATTAACGTGGACTTGGGCCGAGGATGACTTCGTGGAGGCCATCTTGCAAAACATGGGTTTATTAAACTCGAACTTTTAATAAGTATTTTACTATTTTGGGTTAATGTAATAAGGGCCTCTATTAATAATTTATGGATTCTTATGTGTGTTTGGTTTTAAACTATATTTTGGACATTTAAATATGGGCTTATGATTATATGATGTTTTTATCAAAATAAATTGGGTTTTCAAATATATGAAAATTCCTTTATAAATATTTTATAAATTACCTAAGGGTTTTTGATAATACAATGTTAATAATGTTTTTTCAACTAATGTTTTCTAATATACATCAAATTAAAATACTCTTCTGATTTTTATTAAACCCCGTAATTAAAAATAATATTGTAATTTTCAAGATTTCAAGATAGCTCGATTCATGTAACAAACCAAATCTAGTCTTAATGCATTGACCGGGTTTGGGGTGTTACAGAGTTACAAGAACTCAGTGCATACTCCTCTTACCGTCAACCACTGGGCCTGAACCCGTTTAGTAACATCTTGGGCTTGAGCCCATATAGCATAATCATGGGCCGAAGCCCATTTACATAATAGAATATATATATGTGCAATGTATGCAACGCAACCCATCCTAGTAACCCATCAGCTACACACCACCCGTACCATCCCATCACACCTATGGGATCAAGTCAACCCACCCCGCCAAACACACCAATCGCAGACAAGTTGCCACTTATCATAATATTTGTGGCTGAGCCACTAGAATCATAGTGAATCATATTAACAAAAATTTTTGTGGCAGTGCCACCGGAATCACTTCTCTTCAACATTTTCCCATCCCATGCAAAATTATGTAAATGCAATATACATAGTAAATCATGATATTTACAAATATAAACAACAATCATTAATTCAGAGATTCATTACAAAAATTCGGCACATTATAACACTTTGCAAATCGGCCCATTAGGGCAATCTATCTAATCTGTAACATCCTAAATTTTTGGGCCTATGCGTTTAATGGGTGAATATGTGGAATGAGTTAATTTAAGTGTTAGGGGTCCAAATTGGGCTCAGGCTTAGGCAGAGGCCTTGATTAAAATTATCTGTTTGGGCATTATAGGGTTTAAAAGGTAGTATCTATGTTTAAAATACCAAAGTGGACTTGTGGCCCAATCTTAGGAGGTGACGCCACACACAAGGAGTAAGGGGCCCAAATTTAAGTTTTATGGAGCCTAATTCTTTTAATTTAAGTTAGCTAAATTTTGGGCATTAGGATTAGGTGGAGTGGATGGAAACAAGGCTAAAATTTAGGGGTTTTAATGTTTAAAATATGTGGATAATAAGCAGATAAAGGCTATTATTTAGGAATTTATTTTATGTGGATAATAAGCGAGATAAAGGCTAAGATCTAGGATTTTTATGATTAAAATATGTGGATAATATCTTTGATAAAGGAGGAGGAGTTAGAGATAATTAAGTCTCTTTTAGGTGAGCTAGTAGATTAAGATAAAGGAGAAAAGTTAGGAATTTATCTACAAAGAGAGTGATGGCCAAGAATCCATCATCGAGAGGAGTAAAGAAACCACTACTACATGGCAAAGGGTTGCGAATTTCCTATAAATAGGGGCTAGCTCCTTATTTCTAACATTAAATCCTCTCCCTTTGTGCCGAAATTCCTTAGCTTCTTTTCTTCAAATTTCTTTCTCAATTTCTCTAAAAGCGAAAACTCCATTATTCTCTTCTTTCTTCTAAAAGCCAAAACTCCATTATTCTCTTCTTTCTCCTAAAAGTCGAAAACTCCATTATTCTCTTATTTCTTCTAAAAGTGAAAACTCCATTATTCTCTTCCTTCTCTAAAAATTTGAAATCTCTATAGTTTTTATTTTATTCATCCTATTTGAGAAATTGTTCTATACTTAGGCATTTAAATCCTCCATTGACATTGTTGAATTCTCTCTCTAGTACTAGTGAATCTCCTAAGCTAAGGTAAGAGTAGATTTTGATTAGTTCTCATAATCTATTCCCGATTTTGAAAAGGAAAAGTGAAAGCTAATAGTTTAATGGTTTATGATGGGCGGCAAGTCGGGATTTGAAGGAAGCCTAGTCGACTAGATCTAAAAGCCGAAATTCATAAGTCTCCAATTTCGGGATTTTTAAGGTAAGAAGATTTTCCTAGATTTCTATTAGATTTCATCATTATATACAAGATTTTAACTTTATAAGGAGGATTAACAATTAAATATTATTATAGTAACTCTGATAAGGATTTATGATGGAATTAAATATGGATCAGGCAAAAGAAAGAATCCCTAAGTTTAAGAAACGAGCAGTATCTGCTGTTCGAGATTGGCCAATTGGTTGTGGACCGGCTTCTGAACAACACCTTAGGCAGATAGTAGTTGTGTCGACTAAGGATAGCATCGATATAGAAAGCCTCGTTTTATCGGTAATCAGGTGTGTAGATTCTTGACACATAAGCTTTGTTATATTATATGTATGTTATGGGCTAAAAGCCGAAAAAGGTGTGTAGATCTCTATCACTCTAGTTAATCTTAATTATATGTATGTTATGGGCTAAAAGCCGGAAAATGAGGATATATGAACAGTCGTATTACCCAGAAAGGGTAGGCAAGGGATGCCAGGTACGTAATCATAGAAACTTCTCTATGTGTATCGAAGTATGTAAAAATATATGATTTGTTTAGATAGTTTAATGTTCTGATTTTTGCATGTATGCATGGGATGGGATTGATTGATTTACGGAAAGGGAGCAGGTTGTGAGGCGATCGGTGGCTTTGCCACATAGGTCACATAGTGATCGGTCTTTATGACAGGCAGCACAGCTGTCGATATAGTGTGTAGCGGATGGAGGGTTGATTGTAGAAATCCCCACGGTGTGATGGTTGGTACGGGGGTGTGTAGAGGATGGACTCATACGTTTGGGATGGGCCATGTTGCATATTTTGTTACCCTTGTATACGGGCCAAGGCTCATAATGTGCTTGTGGGCCTCAAGCCTTTTTATGTGTCATCGGGATTTGCACACTGAGTCTTGGTGACTCAACCTTTTATTTTTCCCAACATTTCAGGTGAGCAGTAGATCGTGAACATGGGAGCCGAGGCGGACTCGAGGGGCCATCAAGTTTTATTTCTACAAATTATTTCGGGATTTCTTTAAGTTTATTTTATTTTTATTTGGGATTTTTTAAGGCCCCTAGTTTTTATTCAACTAAGAAGTTTTCAATGTTATGCAACTTATAAATTTTATGTCAAGGTTTATTTATACTTAATAATACTAATATAAGATTTTATTTTTAAAATGTCACTTATTTACTCTAATAATGTCTAATTAACTTACGACTTCCAAAACCAACAAGACAAAAGTTTTCAATGTACAAGCCGTGACACGCCAGATCCAGTCGAAATGCATGGGCCGAGTTTGGGGTGTTACAATTTTGGTATCAGAGCCCAGTTCAAAACTCGAGCTGTGAAATGGGTCTAGAAATGTTTTTAAATTTTTTTTGGGTTCGAGGACATGGCCTTCGAGTCTACCGGCACCCGATCTACCCAGGTAAGTATTCAAAACTCTTGCTGTGTTATTTATGTGGGCTTAATGAGCTTTATGGGACGTACACTATCTAGGTTAGAACTTGATGGACTCTAGGCTTAGGCAAACAACTCTTCAATTCCATAAGACTTAACTTTACTAAAACAAAACCTGTAAACGTGTCACAAGACTAAGGTGTGGCAACAGGCATATACATGTCTAGGAGTAGATCCGGAAGAGCTTGGTATTTAAGCAGTCCAAGTGACTCACCTTCTCTTCACAGAATCTCACCGTGCATAGTACTGTTCACTTTAGCCATGACGAGGTGTGACAATAGGCATACGCATGCCTAGGAGTGGATTTAGGGAGAGCTTGGTATTTAAGCGATCTAGTGACTCACCTCCTCTTCACAGAATCTTACGGTGCATAGTGATTTGCTCACTCTAGCTATAAGGACTTGTTCATGGGTGAACCCATAATTAAAACCCGAAAGGGACCAACCACCTATTTTGCAACCAAAACCCTAAGTTTTGTACACTTCGTAAAAAATACATTTGATTTGAAAATGTTCGCAACTATGAAGAAAATTACCAAATTACCCTTGTTATGCAAAATGACCAAAATAGCCATGATTTGTAGAATTACCAAATTACCCTTGTTTTGTAAAATTACCAAAATACCCTTGAATCACAAAATTACCAAAATACCCCAGAATTTCCAAATTACCGAAATACCCCCGAATTTTAAAATCACCAAAATGCCCTTGAATTTCAAAATTATCGAAATACCCTCAAATTTCAAAATTTTAGAAATACCCCGAATTCTAAAATTACCAAAATACTCTCAATTTCCAAAATTACCAAAATACCCTCAAGAATGTAAAATTACCAAAATACCCTTATTTCATAAAATCATCAAGGAACCTCATTTCAAAAAAAATTTACGAAAATGCCCCTGTAGGATAAAATTACGAAAATACCCCTAGGTAGTGAAAACAACAACAATGACAACCACAACACTTTTCTGCAATGAACGCGAGTTCATGAATGTTGTTGATTGAATGAATGAACTTGAGACTGTAGTGTGTGTATGAATTCGAAAGAACTACTTTTTAGAACTATTAATCATAAGACTGTTCGCGATAAATCAGTGGAAAGAAATAATGATTCATAAAATTTCTAATAAGATAAATGCAAATCGGTAGAATGAGTACAAGGGGACGAAGACGCTTCAGATGCGAATAATGGTGCGTACCCTACCATAGTATACTAAGTGTTTATTTTGGCTTTAGAATTAGAGTGCGTAGCAAAAGCATAGTGGTGAGACTAAGGTAGAATGATTACTAGTTAGTTGAAAATTTTGAGGATGAAATTTCTTTAAGGAGGGTAGAACTGTAACATCCTAAATTTTTGGGCCTATGCGTTTAATAGGTGAATATGTGGAATGCGTTAATTTAAGTGTTAGGGGTCCAAATTGGGGCTCAGGTTTAGGCAGAGGCCTTGATTAAAATTATTTGTTTGGGCATTATAGGGTTTAAAATGTAGTATCTATGTTTAAAATACCAAAGTGGGCTTGTGGCCCAATCTTAGGAGGTGACGCCACACACACGGAGTAAGGGGCCCAAATTTAAGTTTCATGGAGCCCAATTCTTTTAATTTAAGTTAGCTAAATTTTGGGCATAGGATTAGGTGGAGTGGATGGCAACAAGGCTAAAATTGAGGGGTTTTAATGTTTAAAATTTGTGGATAATAAGTAGATAAAGGCTATTATTTAGGAATTTATTTTATGTGGATAATAAGCAGATAAAGGCTAAGATCTAGGATTTTTATGATTAAAATATGTGGATAATATCTTGATAAAGGAGGAGGAGTTAGAGATAATTAAGTCTCTTTTAGATGAGCTAGTAGATTAAGATAAAGGAGAAAAGTTAGGAATTTATCTACAAAGAGAGTGATGGCCAAAAATCCATCACCGAGAGGAGTAAAGAAACCACTACTACATGGCAAAGGGTTGCGAATTTCCTATAAATATGGGGCTAGCTCCTTGTTTACGACATTAAATCCTCTCCCTTTGTGCTGAAATTCCTTAGCTTCTTTTCTCTAAATTTCTTTCTCCAATTTCTCTAAAAGCTGAAAACTCCATTATTCTCTTCTTTCTTCTAAAAGCCAAAAACTCCATTATTCTCTTCTTTTTTCCTAAAAGCTGAAAACTCCATTGTTCTCTTATTTCTTCTAAAAGCTGAAAACTCCATTATTCTCTTCCTTCACTAAAAAGCTGAAATCTCTATAGTTTTTATTTTATTCATCCTATTTGAGAAATTGTTCTATACTTTTGGCATTTAAATCCTCCATTGACATTGTCGAATTCTCTCTCTAGTACTAGCTGAATCTCCTGAGTTAAGGTAAAAGTAGATTTTTGTTTAGTTCTCATAATCTATTCCCAATTTTTGAAAAGGCAAAAGCCAAAAGCTAATAGTTTAATGGTTTATGATGGGCAGCAAGTCGGGATTTGAAGGAAGCCTAGTCGACTAGATCTAAAAGCCGAAATTCATAAGTCTCCAATTTTGAGATTTTTAAGGTAAGAAGATTTTCCTAGATTTCTATTAGATTTAATCATTATATACAAGATTTTAACTTTATAAGGAGGATTAACGATTAAATATTATTATAGTAACTCTGATAAGGATTTATGATGGAATTGAATATGGATCAGGCAAAAGAAAGAATCTCTAAGTTTAAAAAACGAGTAGTATCTACTGTTCGAGATTGGCCAATTGGTTGTGGACCGGCTTCTGAACAACACCTTAGGCAGATAGCAGTTGTGTCGACTAAGGATAGCATCGATATAGAAAGCCTCGTTTTATCGGTAATCAGGTGTGTAGATTCTTGACACATAAGCTTTGTTATATTATCTATATGTTATGGGCTAAAAGCCAGAAAAGGTGTGTAGATCTCTACCACACTAGTTAATCTTAATTATATGTATGTTATGGGCTAAAAGCTAGAAAATGAGGCTGTATGAACAGTCGTATTACCTAGAAAGGGTAGGCAAGAGATGCCAGGTACGTAATCATAGAAGCTTCTCTATGTGTATCGAAGTATGTAAAAATATGTGATCTGTTTAGATAGTTTAATGTTCTGATTTTTGCATGTATGCATGGGATGGGATTGATTGATTTACGGAAGGGAAGCAGGTCGCGAGGTGATCGATGGCTTTGCCACATAGGTCACATAGTGCTCGGTCTTTATAATCAAAGCATATTGTCGATATATTATTAAGGTCTTTGGCTTCGCCACATAGGTCACATAGTGATCGGTCTTTTTATGAGAAAAGACAAATTGTCGATATTGTAACATCCCAAAATGGGGTTATTTGGTCGATATATTATTAAGGTCATTAATGATGGAATAATGGTAAGGCTTTGTGTTGGCTCGATTTGGTAGGAAATTTTAGTTTTAACATAGGTCTTAGCAAGATAGTGATGGACATGAAATGAGCCTCTTTATGATACATGTGACGCCACCAAGGAGCAAGGGAGAGCTTGTGTTCGAGTCATGAAATCCTCTTTTGTTCTTTATTTTGACGGCACATGGGGAGAGCTCCAAAACCATAGCCAAACCCTCATTACTTATCCTTGTGAAACCTAATTCTTTAATCCTTCTTCTTTATTTCCTACTAGCCGAATCCTCTAATCCCTATTTACCTTTCTACTTCCTTTTTCTCATCAAAAAGTCCAGCCTTGTTTTAAACCACCCCTAGCCGAATCTAACTTCTATCAAAGTGCCGAAATCCCTTTTCTTTAAACTCTACTTGGCCGAATTGTGTGCATGAGAAGTAGGCATCTTTTTGTTGACGATCTCAGAAGGTAAGGATCTTAGGCCGAATGCCTATATTATTGGTATCTCATTATGTCGACTTTGGTAAAGATAGGTATGGTTTCGGCAACTATTGATTAAGAATACTAATCACAGATTAAACTAATCCGCTGTAGGATCTTCGGGATTTGGAGATAAGCAGTAAGTTCGCCAACGTTAGTCAATCAATCTTCGGTAAGGAGTTACATATAGATTGGTGTTCATTTAAGAAGGGCTATGATTATTTATATTGACCGATTGTAGTTTGTGAATCAGATTCGTGATTTGGGCACCGAGGCTAGTATTCAAAGAGACTAGGTAAGGATTCGCACAAAGGGTTACCCTTTAAATTCCTTGGATTGGCGAATAGGCCATAGGGCTAACCCCATGGTTGGCCGAATGTAGGTACAAAGAAATCTAGGGTGGTCGGCTCTTCTTTTCGGGATTTAGACTATCCAGTGGTGACAGGTGTGTACATACACACTTATATCAGTTAATATGTGTGATAAATATTTGTTGTTTGTAAATCTGCTTGGTGTAGATTTGGATTTGGTACCATAAATGGTACAAGCAAGGACCTCGGTAAGTCTCTATTTATATGAGATTATTGTGATGCTTTTGGGAAGCATGATTTATTTAATACATGTGATAAATGTATGATCTCATTATGATTGTGATGTGGGTTGATGAGTGGAGAGGCAAGATTAATCGCCGACGGGCACCAGTGTTTTGGTAACACACCGTGACTATATGTCACCGGAGGTTTGGTACCTCGGAGGTTTGGTACCTCAATAGCGACTTGTCCCTCGTGGTTAACACCACCGTGGGTTGGCCCCACTTGAGATATGGGATCGCCTCGCCGGTGATTTGGTATCACACGATGGGTTGGCCCCATCACCCGATTTGTGTCTACGGACACCGGTGTTTTGGTAACACATTGTGACTATATGTCACAGTGGTTTGGCACCACCGGTGGTTTGGTACCACAACGGGGTAGACAGTGGCGTATGGTTGGCTAGGTTGGGTACACATTATTTTGCATATTAAATGTTATATGTTGTGTATGAAAAATATTTTTAAAACGGGGAAGGGTTACATACTGAGTCTTGGTGACTCACCTTCTCCATTAATTTTTCAGGTGATGCTTAGATCGCGGACATGGAGCCGGAGGGACTTGAGGAGGCCATGCGGTGGATTTAAGTTTAAATAGACTTTGTTTTTTTGTTATTTTAGATTTGGTTATTGGGTTGTTTTATTTTTGGATGTAATAAGGCCTCATCATACTTTACTTTAGTTATTTTCCTATATGTTGGATAATTTATTTTAATTAAAATTTGAATTACACGTTTTTCTAAATTAACACGAAAAATGTTTTATCGTGCCATCGGGCACATCTGAAGTTTGTATAATAACTTGACTTAATTAAACTTACGAATTTAGCCCAAAAAGGTTTTCAACAAGATAACCAAAACGAATTATTTTCAACAAAACTTAAATTGGATCCTCAAACGGGTTTCAAAAAGTTTTCCCGTAACGACCCATATTCGGTCCTAACGTTTGGGCCGGATTGGGTATTACAAATTGGTATCGAGCCCGTTCAAAACTTCATTTGTGGGGCCCAAGGCCCAAAAAATGTTTTAGTAGGCCTTATTAATTGTTTTTGGGTTTTAAAGCAAAGATGGCCCAAGTCTCAAAGACCGATCCGCCTGTAAGTACCTCTAAACTTCTTTGTGGATTATATTCGTAGAAGGGTAGGAAGCATGGAACGTAGATAGACTTATAGGAATTTGAACCCTAGGATTAGATTACTCAAGCACACAAGCTAACATAAGACTTAAAGAACTAAACCAATCAATGACTTAGTCATCGAGCTAGGTGTGGTAACCCCAGTATGCATGTCTAGGATTGGAACCTAAGAGCCCGGTATTTAAGCGGTCAGAGTGACTCACCACCTCTTCGCAGTATCCTACAGTGCGTAGCTTGGGTTCACCCTAACTCGTGGGGCTCGATGGTGTGGTAACCTCTCATGCATGTCTAGAAAGGTTCGGTGGGAGCTTGGTATTTAAGCGATCCAGCGTGACTCACCTCCTCTCCACACTAAACCCGCCTGGTGCGTAGCTTGGGTTCACCCTGACCAAGAGGGCTCGGTCATAGGCTAAACATAATGACTAAAACCCGAAAGGGAATTAGCCTTGATTTTCGAAAAAAAGAAATGGAACAACAAAACTTGGTTTTAAAACTTTTCAAATCACTCCTTCAAAAGTAAGAACAACTCTTTTTACAATGTTTTCCCCGAAAAGTTTGCTTTGTGGAAAAATTACGAAAATGCCCTTAGGGGTAAAATTACTAAAATACCCTTGGTCCATAAAACATCAACTCAATGATTTTGTCCAAAATTTTAACTACTTCTCCAATATTCAACTCAGCTTTGGAAATTCTCAATGAAACACTTTGGTTTTAGAAAAGAATTACGAAAACGCCCTCAACATGTAAAATTACCAAAACGCCCCTGAGTACAAAAATTTTTGCAACATCACCGTTTTAAGAAAGGAAAATTCTCAAAAGGGACCCTCAGAGTTTTATAATGATTAAAACACCCTTGATTTACAAAAATTACCAAATTACCCCTGGAGGACAAAATTACCAAAATACCCCTGGTTTTCGAAATAATGCCATAACTTCAAACCTTATCAATTTTTAATGATACCCTCCAGTGTTGGGAATTGCAAAAACAACCTACTTTACTAAAGTTTTAAAATCTCTTTTATTACGAAAATACCCCTATAGGAAAATGACGAAAATACCCCTGGGTTAGAAATGGGCAGAAATGTCCGAAGAGCGAATAGGTATGGAAAGCATTAGGGAATGGATGCAAGAACTCCCTGTGTGAACTAAGATAGAAGATCAAACCTTTTTTGCACGAAAGAATCCCTAATTAAAATTTCTTCATAAAATTTCTTCAGTAATGAAGTGGAACAAACGCTAATACATAAAATTTCTCTTAATCGATTAAAAGCGCAGAGATAGGATAAGTTCTAGAGGGCGTGGACGCCGTGGACGTGGTAGGGGTAGGATGATTGGTGTCTCGAACCCGTCAGTCGGGACAAGGTTCAAAACGATGTACCACTGCCACCACCACCTCCAGCTTTTGGAGCGGAGGAGGCGAGGATCGAGGCGGGAGGGAGGCGATGCGCAAGCGGTATTGCGAGTCCTCGAATTAGTGGTCGGGCTGGTGGAAATTTAGGAGCTCGAAATCTGCTCCTAACGGATTCGGTCCAACGGAGCCGAGGTGTTAGGGGTGTCGAGTGGCACCCAAAGTAGCAGTATTGGTGGAATCTACGAAAGGATAATGGATGATCTTGACCGACCGAGGAGGAAAAGTGAAAGGCGGTGTCGCTTCTAAAGGATGAAGCGTACAGCTGGTGGTGACGGTTTGGGATGGGGCCACGGTGATGATCTTACGTGGGACTACTTTAAAACCGCGTTTGGAAGAAGTATGTGGGCACCGGCTACACCGACGCAGCAAAGGAAGGCTTTTCGGGTCTAGTACAAGGAACTAAGTCCGTGAGTATGAGGCGGAGTTTTAAGGTGAGTAGGTATGCCGAGGAATCGAGCCATCGAACACGAAGCTGCTGTGTCCGCTTTGAGGACGGACTCGAGATGACTTGAGGTTACCGATTTCCCAAAGAAGTTCGTGAGTTTTCATCCACGTGGAAAAGGCTAAAGTAGCCGAGGGATCAAGGAGGCATGAGGCGTAATTATAGTAGAAATAATCAAAGAGAGGATTTGGGTCATTTGGATCCAGTGGTAATGATCGAGAAGAAGGCTAGCAGTGGGCCAAATCAAAGCAAGGCCCGTAGCTACCAATCGAGACCAAACTCAAGGTAATCATTGTGGGAAGTCCCATTGGGAGGTTGTTCGACCGCGATAGAGGATGTTTTGAGTGTGGATCTTTAGAACATCGGGTCGAGATTGTCCCTAAGCGAGCTCGAAATCAGCGGAGGGGCGTAACTGCATTTCTCGGGACCGAAATGTGGGACCGCAGAGGGTCGTGGTAATGGCGAGAGAAGCAATGGTCCTAACCGAGGTCGAGGAACTCAGGGAGAGGTTCAGCAAAGACTGAGAGGCTAGGCAACTGGCTTAGTCTATGCAAGGCGTCATGAGGAGGGTGACGACCGGATGTCATAACCAGATGCGTTCGATTTTGGTCTCCTTATTATGCATTAATTGATGTGGGGTCTACACATTCGTGACGTAGCCGAGTGTGGTAGAGACTTTGAACCTAGACTTTGAGGCTCGCTGCTAGGGAGATGTATGTAGTGAGTCCTTTAGGTCACTCAGTAGCCATAGACAAACTTTATAGAGGCGTACCCTAGAACTCCAAGGGTAGTTTTCGATCTTGATCGATGGAACTACCATTCGGGAGTTCGATTTGATCCTTGGAATGGATTGGTGGTTAAGTATCGGCGAATTTGGATTGCGCGCTAAGCGCATGGTTCTTAAGACGGTGAAGGTGGTGAAGTGGTTATGATAGGTGATAGAAGGAATTACCTATCCAATGTAGTGTCTGCCTTGAAAGGCGGAAAAGATGGTCAAGAAGGGTTGTAAGGCATATTTGGTTCGAATCGTGCTTTGGAAGCTAAGGAGTCGATGAGTTGGAAAGGTCCGAACGGTTGGGGAATTTGTTGATGTGTTCCGGAAGAACTTCCGGTCTACCTCGGATCGGGAAGTCGAATTGATATAGACTTGATACCCTTAACGCACTGTCTATAGCACCTTCAGAATGGCACCAAAGGAATTGGTGGTGAAGGCTCAAATTGTGGAGCTCTTGGATAAGGGATTTATTCGACCTAGTATATCTCCGTGGGGAGCGCCTATGTTGTTTGTCAAGAAGAAGGACGGTTCTATGCGAATGTGCATCGACACCGTCGATTAAACAAGTTAACGATCAAAACAAGTACCCATTGCCTCGGATCGATGACTTGTTTGACCGATTGAAGGGCGTCGGTGTTTTTGAAGATAGACCTTAGGTCGGGTTACCATCAACTTAAGGTGAAGGGGCGATGTTCACAAGACGGCTTTTCGAACTTCGGTATGGGCATTACGAGTTCCTAGTAATGCCATTCGGGTTGACCAATGCCGTGGCGTTTATGGATTTAATGAATAGAGTATTTCAGCAGTATCTAGACCAATTCGTCGTAGTGTTCATTGATGACATATTGGTTTACTCAAAGACGGAGGAGGAGCACGACAAGCATTTACGGATAGTCCTACAAGTGTTGAGGAAAAATAGTTGTATGCCAAATTCATGAAGTGCTAATTTTGGCTAAGGGAGGTGGCTTTCTTAGGTCACGTGGTGTCGTGGAAGGATTAGAGTGGATCCCGCAAGATTGAAGCGGTATTGGAGTGAAACCGCCTAAGTCGGTGGCGTAGATATCTGAAGTTTTCGGGATTAGCGTGGTATTATCGGAGATTTGTGGAAGGGTTCTCTCCGATCGCAGCTACCGTTGACTAAGTTGCTAAGGAAAGGTGTTCCATTTGTATGGACGGAGAAGCGCAAGAAAGCTTTGATAAGCTAAGGAAAATTTTGTGAAGCTCGGTTTTAGTACAACCCGAGGTGTGGAAATTATTCACGATCTATTGTGATGCATCTCACACCGGTTTGGGGTGTGTGTTGATCTGAGATGGGAAGGTAGTAGCCTATCGTCCGTCACGGTGAGACCGCATGAGGTTAATTACCCAACTCACGATCTGGAGTTAGCCGCAGTCGTCTTCGCCCTGAAAATATAGAGACATTATCTTTATGGGGAGAAGTCGGTAATTTACACGGACCACAAAAGTTTGAGGTATCTTCCGACTACGAAGGATCTGAATCGAGGCAGTCACCGATGGATTGAGCTGTTGAAGGATTACTGATTGTTCCATCGAATATCATCAAGGGTAAGGCTAACGTGGTGGCCGAGCAGCGTTGGCCTAAGGTCGTGGCGGAGTTAAGGCGATGTTTGCTCGGTTGAGCCTATATGACGATGGAAGCCTTTTAGCGAGCTTCAAGTTAAGCCAACATGGATCGAGGAAATTAAGGCCAAACAGTTAGTGGATGAAGGGTTAAATGCGAAGAGAATGCAAGTTCAAGATGGTGGTTTAGAAGGGTATAGTGTATTTGGTGATGGTGTGTTATGTTTTCAAGGGCGGCCCTGTATGCCAAAGGATATGGAGTTGAGGCGGAAGATTCTCGGGATGCTCATAGCGACCCATACGCTATGCATCCGGAGGAAGCAAGATGTATGGGGATCTACGGAAAGCGATTACGGTGGCCCGATTGAAGCGTGAGATAACGGAATTGTAGGGAAGTGTTTGGCGTGTCGTGGTTAAAGTGAACACCGGTTGCCATCGAGGACTACTTCACCGGTAAAGATTCCTCAATGGAAATGGGAGAGGATCACTATGGATTTCGTCGCTGGTCTACCCTCACGCCCAAAGAAGAAAGATGCGGATTTGGGTAATCGTGGACCGTCGACTAAATCACTCACTTTATACTGGGTGAGAATGGACTACTCACTCCGAAGCTAGCGAAGTTGTATGTGG
The DNA here is from genome assembly GCA_025506655.1 of Gossypium rotundifolium. Classification (NCBI taxonomy): domain Eukaryota; kingdom Viridiplantae; phylum Streptophyta; class Magnoliopsida; order Malvales; family Malvaceae; genus Gossypium; species Gossypium rotundifolium. The sequence goes on from CP106725.1 coordinate 47,879,886, forward strand.
CGAGATAGTCGATTGCATGGTGTACCGTATCAGTTATCTCGATAGGGACCCAAGGTTCACTTCGAGGTTTTGGAAAGCGTTGCATCAAGCGTTGGAGTGTACGCGGTTGGATTTCAACCTGACTTTCCATCCTCGCACGGACGAGGCGGTCGAAAAGGTCATCTGAGATCTTAGAAGATATCTTTGAGGGTTGTGTCCTCGAATTCGAGGTAGTTGGGAGGAATTCTTACCTCTAGCGAGTTCGCCTACAACAATAGCTATCGAGCAAGTATTGAGATGGCACCACAAAAGCAATGTATGGACGGAAATGCCGAACTCCGGCGTGTTGGGCGTAATTGGGTGAACGATAAGTGTTGGGCCCGAGAAATGGTAGCGAGAGACCGAGGACAAAGTCAAGGTGATTCGGTCTCGTCTTAAGGAAGCATCAAACAGACGTAAGTCCTATCTTGAATTTTAAGCGCAAGGAAATGGAGTATGCCGAGGGATAAGGTCTTCTGAAGGTGTCACCTTGGAAGAAGGTACTAAGATTTGGGCGAAAAGGAAGTCGAGCCCAAGATTTATTGGCCCATATCTGATCAAGCGGGTAGGACCGGTGGCTTATCGACAGGCTATGCGGCGAGTTAAGTCGATTCATGACGTCTTTCACGTATCAATCTTTGAGGCGGTGTCGGTCCGATCCATCACATGTGGTGCCCGTGATGTAAATCGAGGTTAACGCAGACTTATCTTTTGAGGAGGAACAGGTTCAGATCTTGGATAGAGATATAAAGGTTCTACGAGGAAGTCGATGCCCTTAGTGAAAGTCTTGTGGCGGAACCATGGTCTTGAGGAAGCTACATGGGAACCGAGGATGTGATCTGACGGTAAAACCCTCATCTGTTTTAGTTATGTAATTTGGACGAAATTTATTTTAAGGGGTAGAAGCGTAACATCCCAAAATGGGGTTATTTGGAATTTAATTATTTTTCTTATGTATGAGCTATTTGTGTCATTAATGATGGAATAATGATGATCAATTTAAGGCTTTGTGTTGGCTCGATTTGGTAGGAAATTTTAGTTTTAAGCTATTAAGGTAGGGAGCCTTAGCAAGAGGGTGTTAAAAGAATAAATGGGGATAATTTGGACATGAAATGAGCCTAGATTAAGTGGCAAAGAAAGCCCACTTAAGAGCTACATGTGCGCCACCAAGGAGCAAAGGAGAGCTTGTGTTCGAGTCATGAAATCCTCTTTTGTTCTTTATTTTGACGGCACATGGGGGGGAGAGTTTCTCCTCTCTTTAAACTCTTATTATTATTTATTGATGATAAATAATAAGTTAAAAGAAGGATAATAGGGGATTTTATTTTAAGGATAATAGGGGATATTACATGGATTATTAAGTGATTATTACTTATTATTAGAAATTAAATCATATTAGTTTGAATGGGTGGCCTAGAGTGATTCAAGGAAGATTGTTGAATCTTGAACTCTTTGTTAGAAGAAGTGGACGGCAAGGACACTAGGGGGGTGCCGAATGCTTATATAAGCACCTAAGTGATCACCTTATTTTCTTTTTTCCAAGTTTGCTAGCCGAATCTCTAAACCCTCTCATCTCATATTTTCTTTTTCTTTTTACATCCTCTCCAAAACCATAGCCGAAACCCTCATTACTTATCCTTGCTGAAACCTAATTCTTTAATCCCTTCTTCTTTTATTTCCTACTAGCCGAATCCTCTAATCCCTATTTACCTTTCTACTTCCTTTTTCTCATCAAAAAGTCCAGCCTTGTTTTAAACCACCCCTAGCCGAATCTAACTTCTATCAAAGTGCCGAAATCCCTTTTCTTTAAACTCTACTTGGCCGAATTGTGTGCATGAGAAGTAGGCATCTTTTTGTTGACGATCTCAGAAGGTAAGGATCTTAGGCCGAATGCCTATATTATTGGTATCTCATTATGTCGACTTTGGTAAAGATAGGTATGGTTTGACAACTATTGATTAAAAATACTAATCATGATTAAACTAATCCATTGTAGGATCTTGAGTTTGGAGATAAGCGATAAGTTCGCTAACGTTAGTCAATCAATCTTCTAAGGAGTTACATATAGATTGGTGTTCATTTAAGAAGGGCTATGATTATTTATATTGACCGATTGTAGTTTGTGAATCAGATTCGTGATTTGGGCACCGAGGCTAGTATTCAAAGAGACTAGGTAAGGATTCGGGTACAAAGGGTTACCCCTTTAAATTCCTTGGATTGGCCGAATAGGCCATAGGGCTAACCCCATGGTTGGCCGAATGTAGGTACAAAGAAATCTAGGGTGGTCGGCTCTTCTTTTCGGGATTTAGACTATCCAGTGGTGACAGGTGTGTACATACACACTTATATCAGTTAATATGTGTGATAAATATTTGTTGTTTGTAAATCTGCTTGGTGTAGATTTGGATTTGGTACCATAAATGGTACAAGCAAGGACCTCGGTAAGTCTCTATTTATATGAGATTATTGTGATGCTTTTGGGAAGCATGATTTATTTAATACATGTGATAAATGTATGATCTCTGTTATGATTGTGATGTGGGTTGATGAGTGGAGGGGGCAGTATTAATCGTGCCGACGGGCACCAGTGTTTTGGTAACACACCGTGACTATATGTCACCAGAGGTTTGGTACCTCCAGAGGTTTGGTACCTCAATAGCAACTTGTCCACTGTGGTTAACACCACCGTGGGTTGGCCCCACTTGAGATATGGGATCGTCGCGATGATTTGGTATCACACGATGGGTTGGCCCCATCACCCGATTTGTGTCACGGACACCGGTGTTTTGGTAACACATTGTGACTATATGTCACAGGTGGTTTGGCACCACCAGTGGTTTGGTACCTACAACGGGTAGAGCAGTGGCGTATGGTTGGCTAGGTTGGGTACACATTATTTTGCATATTAAATGTTATATGTTGTGTATGAAAAATATTTTAAAACGGGAAGGGTTACATCTGAGTCTTGGTGACTCACCTTCTCCATTAATTTTCAGTGATGCTTAGATCGCGGACATGGAGCCGGAGGGACTTGAGGAGGCCATGCGGTGGATTTAAGTTTAAATAGACTTTGTTTTTTGTTATTTTAGATTTGGTTATTGGGTTGTTTTATTTTTGGATGTAATAAGGCCTCATCATACTTTACTTTAGTTATTTTCCTATATGTTGGATAATTTATTTTAATTAAAATTTGAATAACGTTTGGTAGGGATTGGGTATTCTGAGATATGGTGTGTAGTGGATGGAGGGTTGATTGTAGAAATCCCTGTGGTGTGATAGTTAGTGCGGGGTGTGTAGAGGATGGACTCATAGGTTTGGGATGGGCCATATTGCATATTTTGTTACCCTTGTATACGTGTAATATCCCGGATTAGGGCTTATGCACTATTGCTAAAATATATGAAATAGCATGTCTTATGTGTTATGGATGTGTTATGTGAATTTTAGAATCTTGAAACATAAGGAAAATACCTTAGGAAAACATCGAGTTTTAAGTCTAAAAGACGGAATTGAAGCAAGGTTGCCTTAAGAAAATAAATAAGGGAAATATGACATATAATCGGGCTTGGAAAAGTGGCCCGGAGACACCACTTAAAACCTTTGGGAATGACACAACTAGCAGGGTAAATGGGCCAAGGTTCGAGTCGCTAGGGAAGCAAATAAAAGAATTTTTATTTTGCTACAAGGAGAAGAGAGGTGGACGGCAAAAGGAGTCTATGAGAGGAGTTTGAGTTGAAGTCTAATTCTTTTAGAAATTTCGGCTAAGGTAGGAAAAAGGGTAAGAAAGAGTGAATTAAGGAATTTGATAGTGAGAGGAAAAGGTGGCCGACCAAGGGACTCTCTTGGTAGTAATTTCGGCCAAGGAAGGAGATTAAGGCTTTTCTTCATTCTTTTCCTTTCGTTTGAGTCTCTGCTGAATTCTCTCTGTAACTCTTTCTCTTTTCTTTTTTTATTCTCTAAAAGCCGAATATAGGACCCTCTAGTCTTGCCAATTTTTCCCTAAGTCCTACACCTTATCCTTTCTTTCCTTGTTAAAGCCGAAATCCTATAGTGTTCATCAAAAGCTGAAATCAAGTGGACAGCATTTAGGCCATAGCCGAATATCCTTGTGGTGACAAAGATAGGTGCTGTTGATATTTTTTCAGCAGAGGTGAGATCAAGTTTGATTTCTATTCTTTTCTTTTAGGACTTCTCAGAATTTAAAGACTAATTCCTACTACTATTATTTGACCAAAATCTTAAGGGGAGATTTCAGGATTTAGTAGTTGTCGACTACAAAGAGAAGCACAATGAAGTTTCGGGATTTCTAAGATCTAAGGTAAGGCATTCGGCCATAGGCTACTTTTATGGGATTTAAAGGTAGAATTAAATCTAACCAATGCCTATAGGTATCTCGACATCTCCTCAAGATAAGTGACAAGTTTTCGGGATTTCAAATCACAAGGTAAACACTTAGGTACATTCGGCCAAGGCTATAAACAATGATATAGATCTATTTCTTAATTATTCAAAAGCCAGAAACTAACCCCTTAAGTGATTTAATGCTGGCCGAATACAAGGTAGAAGGATTTCAACGATTCAAGATTTGATTAGTAGTGAAATCGGTACCAAGGTAAGAATTTGATTACAATAATCCTATTAGGATTTGGATTTATAGCCGAATGGCTTTTTACTAATAAGATTGGGGTTGGCTGAATATAGGCAGTAAAGATCTAAAGCAGTAGATTGGATTTTCAGGATTTGGAGTGAATTTGCTAAGTATATCAAGTGTGTACCCCACACTAAATCTTGATAGATTTACGGCTTTAATTTATTATACGTGCTAATATAAAAGTGTAAGATTATGGTTAAGGTACCATGTAATGGTACAAAGTACTCAGGTACGTTTTCCTACTCCTACTAGGAACATAATACGATCTAATATGGCACATAAGTGCAACTATAAGAATGTGAATAAAGCATAAGGCATAATTTTTGCATGTTTTGCATGACATGGGGCATATGGGTGATATGTGAAGGGGAAGTGAATTGGTGGTTCTAAACCCCAATATAAGAATGTGGTGACTTATGTCACAATACAAGAATGTGGTGACTTATGTCACAAAATAAGAATGTGGTGACTTACATCACAATTATATATATATGGTGGCTATGCCACGAATTTTATAAGGGCGATGAGCACATCGACTGCAGCGACTGCCTTCGATGGTGTGTAGCGGATGGAGGGTTGACCTAGTAGTCTCCACGGTGTGATGGTTGGTACGGGTGATGTGTAGCGGATGGATAGCTAGGCTTGGGTCCGGGATTGCATCATTTTATTTAAATGCCATATGAATATGTATGATTTGACATGCCTAAATCTGATTGAGACTTAGTGTTGATTGTACACAGTGAGTCTGTTTGACTCACCCCTTGTGGGACTGTTTTTCAGGTGATGATCAGTGATGGACCGGGTCGGCAGGAGCTCAGGGGTGACCATGCTCAGCAAGAACTTAAGGAGTTGGATATTTTATTTTACTTAAGTGCTTTAAATTTTATTTTGGAGATTTATTTTGATGTAACAAGATTATAGTATGAACCGTTTATGCATGCTTTTAAATTATTTTACTATGGCATGGTATTTATCGAATTAAAGTAAATTTTCCTTAAATTTAGATAACAAATTGTTCTTAACACTAATTTGACACGGGTTTTAAAATTCGAGCCCAACCCAAATCAACTACTGATTTCAAAAACACACAAGTTTTAGCAGAGTTTTCAAACAAGATTTGAATGGATTTTCTTTAGAAGCATACCATATTCGGTCAGGGCTTGTGGGCCGGGTTTGGGGTGTTTCAGTTTGGTATCAAAACCCGGTTCAAAACTCGGCCTTGAGGGCTTTTAGGGCCCAAAACATTTTCTCTCTTTTGAAAATGGATTTTTCTAAGAAATAAGCAGGTTTTCTAGCATGGCACCTGAGTCTCCGGCCCGAAGTCCACCAGGTAAGTACCCCTATCCATTATGTGAATTATTGTATGATTTGTAGAAGGGTAGAAATGGAACGTAGATTAGTATGATAATTACTTGAACTATAGGGCTAGTTTATCCCAACAATTACATAAAACTTTAATGCCTAACCAAACAAACCTGTGACTAAGTCGACGAGTTAAGGTGTGGTAACCATTGTGCGCATGTCTAGGATTGGTTTCGGTGGGAGCTTGGTATTTAAGCAGTCCGCGTGACTCACCTCCTACCCACTCGAATCCTACCTGGTGCGTAGCTTCGGTTCACCCTAACCAAGAGGACTTAATCACGGGCTAAACCTAATAACTAAAACCCGATAGGGACTAGTCATATTTTTATGGAAACCCTAGTTTTAAAAGTCAACAAACTACCCTTTTGAAATTTGAAAATTATTATTTTAGAAAAGCTTTTTAAGAATTTTTTATTTACAAAATTACCTAAATACCCTTAGTGGTGATATTACTAAAATGTCATTGATTTCCCAAAACTACCATACTACCCCCGATTTCAATAACAACTTTTGATTTTGCAAAAAAAAAATCTAAAAACTTTACAAAATATCAAAGATATACTGATTTGGAAAAATTTACGAAATTACCCCTGATTTGCAAAATGATCGAATTACCCCTAACCTGTGCAAATGACCAAAATACCCTCAGTAAGGAAAATCAATGAAGTACCCTCAAATTGGAAACCTTTAAAAATGCCCTTGTTTTGAAAGTCACCAGGAACCATATTTTTGCGAAAAATTACCGAAATGACCCTGGCTTGTGAAATTACAAAAATACCCCTAGTGTATAAATTACCATTTTACCCTTGAAATTTTTCCAGCAAGTATTTTAAATTTTGTGAAATATCATCAATCACTATTTTGCAACATTTTCAAATACCCTAAATTGAAAATTACCAAAATACCCCTGTAGGACAAAATTATGGAAATACCCTTGGGTAGTGGAAAACAACAAACAACGACAACTACAACATTTCTCTGTAATGAACACAAGTTCATGTGTGTGACTAAATGAATGATGTGAGATTGTATGTGTATTAATCGAAAGAACTACTTCTTAAAACTATTAAACATAAAATTGTTCGTGTTAAATCAGTGGAACAAAACTAATACATAAAATTCTTTAATCAGATAAACGCTAAGCGAAAGTATGAATTCAAGGGGACGTGGTCGTAACGTACGTGGCTGTGGAAGAGGCCAAATGACCGTGTTTGAACCCATTTGATCGGGTCAAGGATCTGAAAATGAAATGCCACCACCACCCCCAGCCGCTGATGTGGAATATTAGGACCAGACGGGGGATGACACAGTGTCACAAGCGATGCTGTGGGTCTTGGAAAGGGTGGCAGGAGTAGGTGGAGGCATGGGAGCTCGGAAGTCAGTACCTGAGTGACTCCGAGCCAACAGAGCTGAAGTGTTCCGCGGTGTATCAGGTGTAGCACCCAATACCACTGAATATTGGTTGGTGGTGACTGAGCGGATTATGGATGAGCTCGACTTAACTGGCGAGGAAAAGCTGAAAGGGTTGGTGTCACTTCTCCGCGATGAGTCATATCAATGGTGGCTCACGGTGCGGGATGGTGCTACAATTGAGGAACTCATGTGGGAGTATGCTAAAGCAGCATAATAGAAGAAGTATGTTGGTACTCATTATATTAATGCCCAAAGAAAGGCTTTTCTAGGACTGGTTTAAGGAAACAAGTCCGTAGCTGAGTACGAAGCTGAATTCTTAAGGCTGAGTCGTTATGCTCGGGGCATAGTGTCTACTGAGCATGAGCGGTATGTCTGATTTGAAGACGGACTAAGAGATGACCTGAGGTTATTAATAGCCCCGCAACAGGAGCGGGAGTTTGCTGTGTTGGTGGAAAAGGCTAAAGTGGCTGAGGGTATCAAGGAGTCCGTAAGGCAGAACTCTGATCGAAATAGGAAGAAGAGAGGATTTGGATCGTCAAGGCCATCCAAGAATGAGCAAAAGAGGCCTAGAGTTGAAAGGCCGCAAGGTCAGCAAGCTGCTACTAGAGGGCAGTACCTTACTTGTGATCAATGTGGGAAAAAGCACTTAGGCGAATGCTAGAAGAAGACAAGGGGATGTTTCAAGTGTGGATCAAAGGACCATATGATTAATGACTATCCGATGAGACCAGATGGGAATCGACCAGTAGCTCAGAATGTTAATCAGCCGGTAGAGGGACGATGGCCCAATGGGTCTTGGTCCGAATAACAGAGGAGATGGTGCAGGAAGAGGACGTGGAACACCGGGCCAAGGTGGTGGTAATTTAGAGGCAATACAACCGGGCTTGGTGTATACGGTTCGTCATAGGAAGGATGGTGACGCACCGGACGTTATAACCGGTACGTTCCTTATTTATGGAAAGCCTTATTTTACTTTGATCGATATGGGCTCGACCTATTCTTATGTTGCATGTAGTGTAGTTGAAACACTAGACATGGCCTCTGAACTTTCTAGTAGAGAGATGACTGTAGTAAGCCCACTAGGTCAAACTGTAGTGGTGAATAAGATGTTTCGGAGAGTACCTTTGGAACTTTCAGGAGCGGTATTTCTTGTCGACTTAATGGAATTACCCTTCAGGGGAATTTGATATTATAGTTGGCATGGATTGGCTAGTGGAGCATCGGGCTGTATTGGATTGTGCAGCCAAACGAATGGAATTAAGGACCCCTAAGGATGAGAAAATAGTTATGATAGGAGAAAGAAGAAACTACCTATCGAATGTAGTTTACGCTTTAAAGGCGATAAGATGGTTGGAAAGGATGCAAGGTGTTTTGGCTTTCATTAGTACTTTGGATGAGAAAGAAGGGGGAGTTAGTGGAGTTAGAACTATAAGGGAGTTTGAGGATGTCTTTCTGGAGGAATTACCCGGAATACCCCGGATAAGGAGGTGGAGTTTAGAATCGACTTACTGTCGGGTACAGTTCTTGTGTCCATTGCCCCGTACAGAATGGCACCAAAGGAGTTGGTTGAGCTCAAGGCTCAAATCCAAGAATTGCTAGACCGTGGGTTTATCCGACCCAGTGTGTCTCCATGGGGAGCACCGGTCTTATTTGTGAAGAAGAAGGACAAAACTATGCGCATGTGCATAGATTTCATCAATTGAATAAGCTGACCATCAAGAACAAGTATCCATTGCCAAGAATAGATGACTTGTTCGATCAGCTTAAAGGGGCCGCAGTATTCTCAAAGATTGATTTAAGGTCTGGATATCATCAGCTTAAGGTGAACGAGGCTGATATCCATAAGACGGCTTTTCGAACAAGGTACAAGCATTATGAGTTTTTGGTAATATCGTTCGGTTTGACAAATGCCCCAGCCGCGTTTATAGACATGATGAACTTCCAACCCTATCTAGATCGGTTCGTTGTCATGTTCATAGATGATATCTTGGTGTACTCAAAGTCTGAAGAAGAACATGATGAGCACCTCTAAGTTGTGTTGCAAATGTTGAGGGAGAAGAAGCTTTACGCCAAATTCAACAAGTGTGAATTTTGGCTTAAGGAGGTTACGTTCTTAGGACATGTGGTATCTGTTGAAGGAATAAGTGTAGATCCTCGAAAGATCGAGGCAGTTTTGGATTGGAAACCTCCTAAGTCGGTGATGGAAGTTTGAAGTTTCTTAGGATTGGCCGGCTATTATAGACGGTTTGTGGAAGGGTTCTCGTCGATAGCCGCGCCTCTGACAAAGTTGTTAAGGAAGGAAGTGCCTTTCATATGGACGGATAAGTAATAGGAGAGCTTTGAAAAGCTTAAGAAGGTCTTGACTGAAGCTCCGATTTTGATTCAGCCGGAGGCGGGGAAGGATTTTATAGTGTATTGTGATGCTTCCCATACAGGGTTGGGAGGTGTCCTTATGCAAGATGGAAAAGTAGTCGCTTACGCGTCTCAACAACTAAGGCCACACGAGGTTAACTACCCGACGCACGACTTGGAATTGGCGGTAGTAGTTTTTGCCCTTAAGGTGTGGAGGCACTATCTTTATGGAGAAAAGTCTGTAATCTACACAGACCACAAAAGTCTTAAGTATCTGCTGACTCAGAAGGAGTTGAATTTGAGACTGCAAAGATGGGTGGAACTATTAAAGGATTATGATTGTTCCATAGAATATCACCCAGGCAAGGCAAATGTAGTGGCGGATGCCTTAAGTCAGAAGGTAGTAACGGATCTGAGGGTGATGTTCGCACATCTAAGTCTCTATGACGATGGAAGTTTGCTAGTAGAGTTGCAAGTCAAGCCGACGTGGTTGAATGAAGTGAAAGAAGGACAATTGGTGGATGAGGATCTAAGTGTTAAGTTGCGACAAGCGCAGAATGGAGAGTTGGAGGATTATAGTGTTAATGACGAGGGAGATTGTGCTTCAAGGGTAAGGTCTGTATGCTGAAGGATGCAGAATTTAGGCAAAGAATTCTTCAAAAATCACATAGTATCCCCTATGCTATGCATCCCGGAGGTAGTAAAATGTACAGAGATTTAAGGGAACAATTTTGGTGGCCTAACCTTAAGCGGGAAGTGACCAAATTTGTAGGGAAGTGCTTGACATGTCAGCAAGTTAAGGCTGAACACCAAGTTCCGTCAGGATTGCTTCAGCCAATACAGATTCCCCAATGGAACTGGGAAAAAATTACCATGGACTTAGTTTGTGGGCTTCCCCTTACGCCTACTAAGAAGGACTCGGTGTGGGTGATAGTGGATCGGCTGACAAAGTTCGCGCATTTTATTCCAGTACGGGTTGACTACTCCCTACAAAAGTTGGCAAGATTGTATGTGGCGGAGATTGTAAGGTTGCATGGAGTGCCAATGTCAATTATCTCAGATAGAGATCCAAGGTTCACATCTAGGTTTTGGAAAGCACTACATTAGGCTTTAGGCACCAGATTGGATTTCAGTACGGCTTTCCATCCTCAGTCGGACGGCCAGTCTGAACGAGTGATCCAAGTGCTAGAGGATATGCTAAGAGGCTGTATGATAGACTTCAGTGGGAGTTGGGAAGAATATTTACCTCTAGCGGAATTCACATACAACAATAGCTATCAGGCCAGTATTAAAATGGCACCGTACGAGGCGTTGTATGGTAGGAAGTGTCGGACTCCTACATGTTGGACGGAATTGGGAGAACGTCAAATTTTGGGTCCAAAATTAGTAGCGAAATCTGAGGAGAAGGTTAGTATAATTCAAGCTCGATTGAAGGAAGCATCCGATAGACAAAAGTTGTACGCAGATCTCAAACAGAAGGAGATCGAATTTAATGTGGGAGATCAAGTGTTCCTTAAAGTATCGCCTTGGAAGAAGGTGATGAGATTTGGTCGAAAAAGGAAGCTAAGTCCAAGGTTCATAGGACCCTATCGGGTATTGAAGCGAATCGGACCAGTCGCATACCAATTAGAGTTACCTCCTAAATTGAAGCAGATGCACGACGTATTCCATGTTTCCATGCTATGTCGATACCGATCGGATCCATCTCACGTAGTTCCGGTAGAGGAGGTGGAGCTAAGGCCAGACCTATCCTACGAGGAAGAGCTGATTCAGATTCTGGAACGAGATGTGAAAGTGCTACGAAGGAAATCGGTCCCTTTGGCCAAGGTGTTGTGGCAAAATCATGGATCGGAGGAAGCCTCGTGGGAGCCAGAAGAAGCAATACGACAGCAATACCCCCACCAATTCTAGCCAGGTAATTTCGAGGACGAAATTATTTTAAGGGGGTAGAACTGTAATATCCTGGATTAGGGCTTATGCACTATTGCTAAAATAAATGAAATAGCATGTCTTATGTGTTATGAATGTGTTATGTGAATTTTAGAATCATGAAACATAAGGAAAATGCCTTAGGAAAATATCGAGTTTTAAGTCTAAAAGAGGGAATTAAAGCAAGGTGGCCTTAAGAAAATAAATAAGGGAAATATGACATATAATCGGGCTTGGAAAAATGGCCCGGAGACACCACTTAAAACCTCTGGGAATGACGCCACTAGCAGGGTAAATGGGCCAAGGTTTGAGTCACTAGGGAAGCAAATAAAAGAATTTTTATTTTGCTACAAGGAGAAGAGAGGTGGACGGCAAAAGGAGTCTATGAGAGGAGTTTGAGATGAAGTTTAATTCTTTTAGAAATTTTGGCTAAGGTAGGAAAAAGGGTAAGGAAGAGTGAATTAAAGAGTTTGGTAGTGAAAGGAAGAGGTGGCCGGCCAAGGGACTCTCTTGGTAGTAATTTCGGCCAAGGAAGGAGATTAAGGCTTTTCTTCATTCTTTTCCTTCCCTTTGAGTCTCTGCCGAATTCTCTCTGCAACTCTTTCTCTTTTCTTTTTTTATTCTCTAAAAGCCGAATATAGGACCCTCTAGTCTTGCTGATTTTTCCCTAAGTCCTACACCTTTTCCTTTCTTTCCTTGTTAAAGCCGAAATCCTATAGTGTTCATCAAAAGCCGAAGTCAAGTGGACAGCATTTAGGCCATAGCCGAATATCCTTGTGGTGACAAAGATAGGTGCTGTCGATATTTTTTCAGTAGAGGTGAGATCAAGTTTGATTTCTATTCTTTTCTTTTAGGACTTGTCGGAATTTAAAGACTAATTCCTACTACTATTCTTTGACCGAAATCTTAAAGAGAGATTTCGGGATTTAGTAGTTGTCGACTACAAAGAGAAGCACAACAAAGTTTCGGGATTTCTAAGATCTAAGGTAAGGCATTCGGCCATAGGCTACTTTTATGTGATTTAAAGTTAGAATTAAATCTAACCAATGCCTATAGGTATCTCGACATCTCCTCAAGACAAGTGACAAGTTTTCGGGATTTCAAATCACAAGGTAAACACTTAGGTACATTCGGCCAAGGCTATAAACAATGATATAGATCTATTTCTTAATTATTCAAAAGTCGAAAACTAACCCCTTAAGTGATTTAATGTTGGCCGAATACAAGGTAGAAGGATTTCAACGATTCGGGATTTGATTAGTAGTGAAATCGGCACCAAGGTAAGAATTTGATTACAATAATCCTATTATGATTTGGATCTATAGTCGAATGGCTTTTTACTAATAAAATTGGGGTTGGCCAAATATAAGCAGTAAAGATCTAAAGCAGTAGATTGGATTTTCGGGATTTGGCGTGAATTTGCTAAGTATATCAGGTGTGTACCCCACACTAAATCTTGATAGATTTATGGCTTTAATTTATTATACGTGCTAATATAAAAGTGTAAGATTATGGTTAAGGTACCATGTAATGGTACAAAGTACTCAGGTACGTTTTCCTACTCCTACTAGGAATATAATACGATCTAATATGGCACATAAGTGCAACTATAAGAATGTGAATAAAGCATAAGGCATAATTTTTGCATGTTTTGCATGACATGGGGCATATGGGTGATATGTAAAGGGAAGTGAATTGGTGGTTCTAAACCCCAATATAAGAATGTGGTGACTTATGTCACAATACAAGAATGTGGTGACTTATGTCACAAAATAAGAATGTGGTGACTTACGTCACAATTATATATATATGGTGGCTATGCCACGAATTTTATAAGGGCGATGAGCACGTCGACTGCAGCGACTGCCTTCGATGGTGTGTAGCGGATGGAGGGTTGACTTAGTAGTCCCCACAGTGTGATGGTTGGTACGGGTGACGCGTAGTGGATGGATAACTAGGCTTGGGTCCGGGATTGCATCATTTTATTTAAATGCCATATGAATATGTATGATTTGACATGCCTGAATCTGATTGAGACTTAGTGTTGATTGTACACATTGAGTCTGCTTGACTCACCCCTTGTGGGACTATTTTTCAGGTGATGATCAGTGATGGACCGGGTCGGCAGGAGCTCAGGGGTGACCATGCTCAGCACGAACTTAAGGACTTGGATATTTTATTTTACTTAAGTGCTTTAAATTTTATTTTGGAGATTTATTTTGATGTAACAAGATTATAGTATGAACTGTTTATGCATGCTTTTAAATTATTTTACTATGGCACGGTATTTATCGAATTAAAGTAAATTTTCCTTAAATTTAAATAACAAATTAATTTTAACACTAATTCGACACGAGTTTTAAAATTCGAGCCCAACCCAAATCAACTACTAATTTCAAAAACACACAAGTTTTAGCAGAGTTTTCAAACAAGATTTGAATGGATTTTCTTTAGAAGCATACCAGATCCGGTCAGGGCTTGTGGGCCGGGTTTGGGGTGTTTCAATACGGGCCAAGGCTCATAATGTGTTTGTGGGCCTCAAGCCTTTTTATGTGTTCTTGGGATTTGCACACTGAGTCTTGGTGACTCAACCTTTTATTTTTCCCAACATTTTAGGTGAGCAGTAGATCGTGAACATGGGAGCCGAGGCGGACTCGAGGGGCCATCAAGTTTTATTTCTACAAATTATTTCGGGATTTCTTTAAGTTTATTTTATTTTTATTTGGGATTTTTTTTAAGGCCCCTAGTTTTTATTCAACTAAGAAGTTTTCAATGTTATGCAACTTATAAATTTTATGTCAAGGTTTATTTATACTTAATAATACTAATATAAGATTTTATTTTTAAAATGTCACTTATTTACTCTAATAATGTCTAATTAACTTACGACTTCCAAAACCAACAAGGCAAAAGTATTTAATGTACAAGCCGTGACACGCCAGATCCAGTCGAAACGCATGGGCCGGGTTTGGGGTGTTACATAATCGGCCCATTAGGGGCATTTTTGTAATTCGACCCATTAGGGGCAATTTTGTAATTCAGCCCATAAGGGTATTTTTGTAATTTGGCCCATAGGGGCATTTCAGTAAATTTCAAAACCCAAAGGTATTTCTGTAATTTTACCCATCGAGGGTATTTTCGTAACTTCGCAACCCCGAACTTAACTACTAATTTGGGGCATAAAAATTTAAACTGTCCATCTACGTCATATTGACTATAACTCGAGTTAGGAAACTCAAAATTTAGATCCGTAAATTTTCCATGGAACTAGAATCATATATCTTCTTACGAAAAGTTTTCCAGAATTTTTGGCTTAGCCATTTAGTAAAGTTTATTCATTAAATTTTCCCCTGTTTCACTGACCAATGGTTCTGACCTCTCTTACCTTAAATTCAAATATCTCCTTGTACAGTTTTCATATAGAAAATAGAATCACTAAGAAATCTATACATATAAATTATGACTCATGATTCACTTTGTACAATTTTTAATGATTTTTCCAAGATAGAACAGCGAACCATGAAGTCATTCAGAGCCAGTCTTACTAAAATTAAAATATCACAGAATATAAAATTCCTCTTCCTCCTTTGTTTCTTGCCTATAAAACTAGACACGGTAAGATTTAATTCGATATCTTATTCATTTTATAATTTCCTTTCTACTATTTTTTGTGATTTTTCAAAATCACGTCACTGCTGCAAACCAAAAACAGTTTCATTGCAAAATACGGTTACCACTACCAACATACTCACGCCCGAGTGATCACCGATGCCAATTTCTGATTTCCTGCGGTATTTCGATCAAATTATAGAACATTTCATACAAACATTCAGAGAGATGTGAGATTACACACCATTTCAAATGTGTATTCGAAAGGATATGGTATTACACACCATTTCAAACATGTATTCGGAAGGGTATGGAATTACACACCATTTCAAACATGTATTCGGAAGGGTATGGAATTACACACCTTATTAGGATTTCCTAAAGAACCACTCTTCGTTGCCCCTAGAACAATACCAACCAAAAGTTAGACTCAGATTTCCAAAAGATTTCATACCCAACGTATTACTTACACTTAAATCACTTACCACTACGTGATCTCCCTCTACGGAGTCCCGATATTCAACCCCACCTTCTGACTACCACCACTCACTCCTTTACTGCCATTGATGTTAACGATCCTCACCCTTTGATTACCAAAAGAATCAACAAAAGAGTGTTTTGGCTTAACTTAACTCAGAGAAAAGTCGAATGGAAGAAAAGATTCGGCACAACAGCAAAATGTAAGAACAACTATTCGGTTTTAGGACACATCGCAATGGAAATCGAAAGATGAGAAGAATGGAATCAACCACTTGAAGATTAGGAAGAAAAAGAAGTAGGGGTTTTGGCCAAAAAGAGATTTGCAGCACACTGGTCAAATTGGACTAGCTAGAATTGGATGAAAAGAGAGAAAAGATGAGTAGAAGGAACACTATAGAAGAAGAGGGAATTTTGGCAAGGAGGAAATGTAACCAAAAGAAGCAAAATATTTGGTAAAGAAAAAGTGACCCCAAAATGTAAAAATCCACCTACCAAAAACCATGTATCATCTTTTCCAAGAGTTGAGTGTTGACCCAAAATATCTTTCCAAAACATCACCCACATAATAAGCCAACATGTTTCCTTCTCTTACCTTTTTCCTTCATTTCTTTCCTTCATTTTCCCTAGTCTTCCTCCTTACTATATTTCCTTAGCCACCTTTCCATTATTAAAAATTCCACCTTACAAAAAAATACAACCATGGCCCACACAATGGATGGATAATACAAAAATTTACTCAAAAATGCAATAGAGGGAATTCGAACCTCAAACCATTAGTACACTCCACATGCCACTTTCCACCTTTACTAATAAACTCCTTGTGCTAGCAAAATGCACACTTATTTCCTTATGTCTTGATGCCCCTTACCTTCTCCCCCTTAAGTGCATAAACACAAAAATTTTCCTATAGCCTAACTTGAATCCAGAACTTCCTAGAAGCCTCGTAACTTTCCAAAATCACCTTCTTAATAAGTCCAACTAGAAATAATGCCATTCTTTTGTTCTAAAAAATTTTAAACACTCCTATGCCCAAGGCTCATTGGGCCCAATTCTACTAGGCCCAATTTCAAGTCGTTACAATTCTACCCCTTAAAGAAATTTCATCCTCGAAATTTTCAACCAACTACTAAACGCACCGCTCAAGTCACACCACTATGTTTTCGCTGGGCACTCTGATCTTAATAACACTAATTCACTTTCTATCTTAATCTTGGAAACTGTTCACGTCATCAATTATCTAACCCTTAGAAGAAAACAGGTATTTATCACTCATTCAAAAAAAATTTCTACATTCAACCAAAACATACCCATCTTAATGGTGATAGAACAATCCCGAGCCTCATGCTCCTTAGACCCGCATCTCAAACATGCTCTTGACCTCCTCCAACACTTACTCGAATGATGCCTTCTGCAATAATTACAAGCCAGAAAGTTTGGACGTGCCTTAACACGCTTCACAGAATGAGATTGCGACCTTGAAGAACTGCGATCCTTTTTCTTCTTACAGTCTACGCCCTCCTATCGAAATACTTCACCGATTCCCATAACCTCCTCTAAAACCTCCCTAACCAGCTGAGTTAGCATATCAGCCCCAGCTCCATCATGAGACCCTGTTTCAGCCACTGGCAATGCCAGCGCCTCCCTTTCGGGTACATGCCTCGGTGCTGAAGATCCAGCTCTAGCACCTCGGCCTCTACCACATCCAAGTCTATCCCGTCCACGTCCTCTAGCGCTCATATTTACTAAATTGATTTAATCTTATTACAAGTCTTATGAATCAATATACTATTCAATGTTTACTAAACAATGTTTTATGGAGTATAGGAAGTAAAGTTGTTTTTGCAAAACATATCCTCAATCTATATAGTTTCAGCTCCTAAAGCTAAGAGTTCTAGAGTATTTCTATAGCCATACCACAATAATCATAAAATGAAAACGTAAACTTACTTGACTTGGTGCCGGATACCCGTGGTGCCATACTTCCTTTAGAACATGCATGTATAAATAAACATTTTAAACAGCTTTGGAAAAACGCTTTTGAACCCAAACTACAGTCGAGTTTTGAAACCAGGCTCTGATACCATAAAATGTAACACCCTAAACTCGGCCCATACGTTATGACCAGATCTGACATGTCACATGAGAAAATGTTTAAAGAACTTGAGTTTGTACTAAAGTTGGTGTTATTTAGTTATAGTTTAAGGAAAACAATTTTGAGTATAGATATTTGATAAAAAACTACTAATTTCAAGAGGTTGATTGGTAAATTGAAAATCGAACTAGCGAACCTTAAAACCGTGACTTTTAAAAATATCATTGTTAATTCAAGACAAAATTTCTGAGTTAAAATATTTGTAAAAGTTTGTTATGAAATCCATTTGTTAATCTATTTTGGAAAAACCTTTATTTAATTTTTTAGAAAAATTCTCATTTAAAACAATTCAAGCGAGATAATAAGTACTGCTAAACATAAAGCAAAATAAAAATATCCTAGAGGCCTTATTACAACTTTAAAACCCAAAATAGTAAAAGTAACGAATTAAAATGGAAAAGAAGTGTACTAATGTTCGAAAACATTATTTCCAAAGTATGGCCTCCACCGAGTCATCCATGGGCCCAAGTCCTCGTCACTGAGCATTACCTATAAAGATTAAGAAAGAAGGGGGTGAGTTACAAGAACTCAGTGCGTAATCCCTTTACCGTCAACCACTGGGCCTGAACCCGTTTAGTAACATCTTGGGCATGAGCCCATATAGCATAATCTTAGGCTGAAGCCCATTTACATAATAGAATATATATATGTGCAATGTATGCAACCCAACCCATCCTAGTAATCCATCCATTACACACAACCCGTACCATCCCATCACACTTGTGAGGATCAGGTCAACCCACCCCACCAAACACACCAATCGCAGACAAGTTGCCATTTATCATAATATTTGTGGCTGAGCCATCAGAATCATAGTGAATCATATTAACAAACATTTTTGTGGCAGTGCCACCAGAATCACTTCTCTTCAACATTTTCCCATCCCATGCAATATGTAGAGATGCAACATACATGATAACATAAAATATACATATATCAAAACAAAATATAATCATACATGTGTTACTAGACGATATTGAAGATAAAACAGACAGTCAACACAACAAGGGTATTTTGGTAATTCGGCCCAACGAGGGCAATGCAACATACAAAGTAAATCATGATATTTACAAATATAAACAACAATCATTAATTCAGAGATTCATTACAAAAATTCATTCCATTATATCACTTTGAAAATCGACCCATTAGGGGCATTTTCGTAATTTAACCCATTAAGGGTAATTTTGTAATTTAGCCTATAATGGCATTTTCGTAATTCGGCCTGACCCGTAGGGGCATTCCGGTAAATTTCATAACCCAAAGGTATTTCTTTAATTTTACCCATGAAGGGTATTTTCATAATTTCGCAACCCCGGACTTAACTACTAATTTGGGGCATAAAAGTTTAAATGTCCATCTGCGTCATATTGACTAAATTGACTATAACTCGAGTTAGGAAACTCAAAATTTAGATCCAAAAATTTTCGTTGGAACTAGAATAATATATCATCTTACAACAATTTTTGCAGAATTTTTGGCTTAGCCATTTAGTAAAGTTTATTCATTAAAGTTTCTCCTATTTCACTGACCAATGGTTCTAACCTCTCTTACCTTAAATTCAAATATCTCCTTGTACAGTTTTCATATGTTGCTTGCACTTATTTCTATTGAAAATAGACTTACTAATAAATCTATACATATAAATTATGACTCATAATTCATTTTTTACAATTTTTAATGATTTTTCCAAGACAAAACAGCGAACCACAAAGTCATTCAGAACCAGTCTCACTAAAATTAAAATATCACAGAATATAAAATTTCTCTTCCTCCTATATTTCTTTCATATAAAAATAGACACAGTAAGTTTTAATTTGATATCTTATTCACTTTTTAATTCCCTTTCTTCTATTTTTCGTGATTTTTCAAAATCACATCACTGCTGCTAACCAAAAATAGTTTCATTGCAAAATACGATTACCACTATGAACATACGCGCACCCGAGTGATCACCGATGCCGATTTCCATTTTCCTTCAGTATTTTGATCAAATTATAGAACATTTCATACAAAAATTTAGAGAAATGTGAGATTACACACCATTTCAAACATGTATTCGGAAGGGTACGAGATTACGCACCATTTCAAACATGTATTCGGAAGGGTACGGAATTACACACCCTTTCAAACATGTATTCGGAGGGTATGGAATTACACACCTTATTAGGATTTCCTAAGGAACCACTCTTCGTTGCACCTAGAACAATACCAACCAAAAGTTAGCCTCAGATTTCCAAAAGATTTCATACCCATCGTATTACTTACACTTGAATCACTTACCACTACGTGATCTCTCTCTACGGAGTCCCGATATTCAACCCCGCCTTCTGACTACCACCACTTGCTCATTTACTGCTATTGATGTTAATGATCCTCACCCTTTGATTATCAAAAGAATCGACAAAAGAGTGTTTTGGCTTAACTTAACTCAGATAAAAGTCGAATAGAAGAAAAGAGTCGGCACAACAGCAAAACGTAAGAACCACTATTCGGTTTTGGGACACATCACAATGGAAACCAAAAGATTAGGAAGAAAAAGAAGTAGGGGTTTTAGCCAAGAAGAGATTTACAACACACGGGTAAAATTGTACTAGCTAGAATTGGATGAAAAGAGAGAAAAGATGATTAGAAGGAACACTATAGAAGAAGAGGGAATTTTGGCAAGGAGGAAATGTAACCAAAAGAAACAAAATATTAGGTAAAGAAAAAATGACCCCAAAATGTAAATATACAAGGGAGAGCTAGAGAAATTCGGCTCCCCCTACCAAAAACCATGTATCATCTTTTCCAAAAGATGAGTGTTGACCCAAAATATCTTTCCAAAACATCACCCACATAATAAGCCAACATGTTCCCTTCTCTTGCCTTTTTCCTTCATTTCTTTCCTTTATTTTCCCTAGTCTTCCTCCTTACCATATTTCCTTAGCCACCTTTCCATAATTAAAAAGTCCACCTTACCAAAAATACAAACATGGCCGACACAATGGATGGATAACACAAAAATTTACTCAAAAATGCAATAGATGGGATTCGAACCTCAGACCATTAGTACACTCCAGACGCCACTTTCCACCTTTACCAATAGACTCCTTGTGCTAGCAAAATGTACATTTATTTCCTTATGTATTGATGCCCTTACCTTCTCCCCCTAAAGTGCATAAACACAAATTTTCCTATAGCCTAACTTGAATCCAAAACTTCCTAGAAGCCTCGTAACATTCCAAAATCACCTTCTTAATAAGTCCAACTCGAAATAATGTCGTTCTTTTGTTCTTAAAAATTTAAACACTCCTACGCCCAAGGCTCATTGGGCCCAATTCTACTAGGCCCAATTTCAGGTCGTTACATGAACATTTTACTGAGATAGTATATCGCCCTTTCTTTTCTTCCTGACTCGTTGTGTTGTCCAAGCACACATCCCATGAAGTTATTGAATACTGACAAATATAGTATCAATGGTCTATCTGGATTAGGCGGAGATAGTACTGGTGCATTTGACAAATACTGTTTGACTTTGTCAAAACCTCTCTGGCATTCATCGTCCCATACACCTTGGTTGTGTTTCTTGAAAAGACGAAATATGGGATCATATTTCTCAATTACTTGTGAAATAAACTGAGAAATGCAGTTTAGCCTTCCAAGAAAACCTCAGATTTCCTTTTGAGTGCATGGTGGAGGTAATTCTTGTATTGCTTTGACCTTATTTGAGTCAACTTCGATTCCTCTCTCGCTGACCATAAAACCCAGTAATTTCCCTGACCGAGCTCCAAAAGTACACTTTGCCGGGTTGAGCTTCAATTGAAATTTTCTCAACCTAAAAAATAATTTCTTCAAGACCTCAATGTGTTACTTTTCTATTCAAGATTTGGCAATCATATCATCAACATAAACTTCAATCTCTTTGTGCATCATGTCATGGAACAATGTTACCATGGCCTTTTGATATGTTGCCCCAGCCTTCTTTAGTCCAAATGGCATTACCTTATAGTAGAAGGTACCCCACAATGTTATGAAGGTAGTTTTCCCCATATCCTCAGGGTGCATCTTGATCTGATTATATCCCAAAAAGCGTCCATGAAAGAAAACAGTGAGTATCCTTGTATTATCCACCAATGTGTCGATATGTGGCAAAGGGAAATTGTCCTTTGGGCTAGCTTTATTTAAATCCATATAGTCTATGCACATCCGAACCTTTCCATCTTTCTTAGGGACAGGAACAATGTTGGCAACCCACTCTGAGTACTTGACCACCTGTAGAAAACCAACATCAAACTATTTTTGGACCTCTTCTTTTATTTTCAACACTACATTAGGCCTCATCTTTCATAGCTTTTGCTGAACTGGCTTGCACTCTTCTCTTATGGGAAGGCAATGTACTACAACGTCGGGTTTCCTAGAAACCCTAGGCTACTGAATCTGTGTAACATCCTGAAAATGGGCCTATGCATTTTTGATTTAGTTATACGAAATGGCATGTCTTATGTGTTATAAATGTATGGTGAACATTTTTGGAAACTTGGAAATGTTAAGTTTAAAAGAGGAAAGTGAACATTTTTGGAAACTTGGAAATGTAAGGAAATGTTTTAGAAATGTTAAGTTTAAAGAGGAAACTAAAACAAGGTGGCCTTAAGAAAATTAGTAGAGGAATTTGACACACAATTGGACTTGGAAAAGTGGCTTGGAGATGCCACTTAAGGCTCTAGGAATGACGCCATAAGCAAAGGCAAGGAGGGCTTGTGTTCGAGTCATGAGGGAGTGAATGAAAGTTTTACTTTGCGCCATGGAGAAGAGGTAATGGACGGCATTAAGGCACTAAGGAAGGAGTTTAAATTCTTTTAAAATTTCGGCTAAGGGGTAGATAAATGATGATTTATTTTAGATTATTTTCAAAGAGATAATTGAAAGATTATTCTTTAATTTTTAAATAAAGTGATAAAGATAAGAGAAGTGATGGCCAAGTAAGGGACACCAGGCCTAGTAATTTTGGCAATAGGAGGAAAAGAGAGGCCATTCATCATTCTTTCTTTCTCCTTTTCTCTCTGCCAAATTTTCCTAGCAAAATCCTCTCTTCTCTGCTATTTTGCCAAAACTGAAAACTCTAGCAAAGCAAGCCGATTTCTTCACCTTTCTTCTCTTCCTTTTTCTTTTCTCTCAACCTTCCAAAAGCCAAAAGCAGGTTCTCTTAGGCCTAGCCGATTGTCCATTAACACCAAAAGCCAAAACCTTTTTTATCACTATCTAGTCTCCATAGCCGAATATTTGTGGGACTTCAAGCAAGGGTGTGTCGACTCCTATAGTAAGGGTAAGGATCTATTATTATCATTATGTTTCTTTTCTTCAAGACCAAGATTAAGATTCTAATGCTATTTGTATCTCTTGGCTAAAAATACAAAGGATCTTTCGAGATTTTGTCTATTGTCGACTACCAGGGAGAAGAGACTACTTTTCGGGATTTAAAGATTCAAGGTAAGACATGTGAATATTCGGCCAAGGCCTATTTTTGGTGTTTTAGATCTAGTTCATATTTATTCAAAAGCCGGAACTAACCAAGTTAATTGATTCAATGTTGGACGATTGAAGGAAGGTATAGCACAAAGTTTTCAAGATTTGATTTATAGTGAAATAGGCACCAAGGTAAGTTTTAGTGTACTAATCCTACTAGGATTTGGATTTATCGTTGAATGGCTCTTTACTAAGTATTAAATGATTGATTAAATGTAGAGATTTAAGATCTAAGGCATTGGATCAAGTTTTTCGAGATTTGGATTGGAAACCTTAAGCGAATCAGGTGTGTACCCCACACTATCTTTTAATAAGGATTATGGCTAAAATTTAATATGAGATGTTTATAAGAATGTGAATATGGCTAAAGTACCATGCTATGGTACAAAGTACTCAGGTACGTTTCCTACTCCTACTAGGACTATGAAAAATATCTGTTAAGGCACACATATGAAACTATAAGTATGTGATTTAAGAATTTGGCATGTTTTGTATGACATGGGCATATGGGATATTATGAAAAAGGGGAAGTGAATGTGGTGACCTAATACCACAATATCTGAATGTGGTGACCTAAGACCACGATATCTGAATATGGTGTCTCATGACATAAAGTATGTATCTGGAGGCTATGCCACGAACTTTATAAGGGCGATGTGCACGTCGACTACAGCGACTGCCTTCGATGGTGTGTAGCGGATGGAGGGTTGACTTAGTAGTCCCCACGGTGTGCAAGGATGGTACGGGTGATGTGAGCGGATGGCATATAGGTTTGGGTTTGGGTTGCATCATTATTTCCTATCTGTTATATGAATATGCATGTAATATGTGAACATATGCCTAAATTGTTAAATTTTAGTGTTGGTTACACATTGAGTCATTTGACTCACACCTTGTGGGATTACTTTTCGGTGTGATCGGTGATGGGCGGGTCGGTAGGAGCTTAGTGGAGGCCATGTGAAGTTCAGATTTTTCTTTGTTTTGGACTCTTTTTATTTTGAGTACTTTGAATTTATTGTTGGGAATTATTTGATGTAATAAGGCCATAGTTGAATTATTTTATTTTACTTCTACTTATCCTGCTACAAAATATTCTTTAAAAGAAAAAAAGACTAAGTGAATATATCATGAACTAAACCCTAAATATTTTGTCACCTAAAGTCAAAGGATTTCAAATACAAAATTTACTTGTTTTCCAACCCGAGCCCAACCCAAAAATAATCTTTCTTTTAAATCACATCGTTCTATTTCCAATGCCTCAAAAAAATTTTTGAACCGGTTTACATTGAGGAACATACCAGATCCAGTAAAAGCTTGTGGGCCAGGTTTGGGGTGTTTCAATTTGGTATCAGAGCCCAATTTTAAACTCTCAACCTTGGGTTTAAGGCCCAAAACGTTTTCAAAGTTAAGCCCAAAAAGAATTTTTGTGAATTAAGCAAGATTTTCTGGCATGGCCCACTAAGTCTCCGACCCGAAGTCCACCAAGTAAGTACTCCGATCTCTTGTGTGATCTATATTATGATTTGTAGAAGGGTAGAAATGGGACGTAGAATAGAGATTTAGTACTTGAACCCTAGGGCTAGTTACCCCAACAATTACATAAGACTTAAATGCCTAATTGAATAAACCTGTGGTTAAGTCGCCGAGTTAGAGTGTGGCAACCATGGTGCGCATGTCTAGGATTGGTTTCGGTGGGAGCTTGGTATTTAAGTAGTCTGCGTGACTCACCTCCTCTCCACTCGAATCCTACCTGGTGCGTAGCCTCGGTTTACCCTAACCAAGAGGACTTATACACGGGCTAAACCCCTAACTAAAACCCGAAAGGGACTAGCCGTATTTTTTTATGAAAATCCTAGTTTTATAATCACCAAATTACCCCTTGAATAGTAGCAAAAAGTTATTTTGGAAAATTTTCAAAATATTTCTGACTTAAAAAAATTACAAAAATACCCCTAGTGGTAAAATTACAAAAAATGCCTTTGGTTTATGGAAATTTTCAAAATACCCACAGTTCTCATCAAAATTTTACTACTTTGCTTAAAGGAACCCTAAATTTATGAAATTACCCTTAACCTAAAAAACTTTACGAAATTACCCTTAACCTATAAATTACCGAAATACCCTCGAGTTACTAAATTACCAGAATGACCCCCGATCTTCAAAAATTTTTGCAACAACACTAATTTGGAAAATAAATTCTCAAAAACAACCCTCAAGTTTTGTAAATTCCAAAGTACCCTTGATTTATCAAGATTTATAAATTTACCCGGGTTAATTACCAAAATACCCTTGGATTTCAAAATTTCCAAAATACCCTGAATGCAAAATTTCAAAATACCTTTATTGACAAAAACACCAAGGAACCTTATTTTGACAAATTACAAAAATACCCAGAGGACAAATTACGAGAATACCCCAGGATAGGGCAGATGAGAATGTCCGAAGAGTGAATGTGTATGTGAGATACTATGGAATGGATGTGCTTTTCTGTGAATTAGGATAGAAGACTTGAAACTTTGAATGATCGAAAGAACCCCTATTAAACTTCCTGCCATAAAACTTCTTGTGGATAATCAGTGGAATAAGGGCTAATTCATAAAATTTCTTAAACCAGACTAAAGCGCGATCGTAGAAATGAGCTCTAGGGGACGTGGTCGCAATGTACAAGGACGCGGTCGAGGTAGAATGACTGTGTCGAAACCCGTTAGATCGGGACAAGGATCTGAGAATGAGGTACCACCGCCACCACCACCAGCTGTTGGTGTTGAGCAGCAAGATCAGACGGGAGAAGATGCTATATCGCAAGCGGTGCTACAAGTTCTTAAAATGGTGGCTGGTGCTGGAGGGAATATGGGAGCTCAAAAATTTGTACCCGAGCAACTCCGAGCCAATGGAGCTGAGGTGTTCCATGGAGTATCTGGTGTGGCACCCAGTACAGCTGAATACTAGTTGGAGGTGACTGAGCGCATTATGGATGAGCTCGATCTGACTCCTAAGGAGAAGTGGAAAGGAATGGTGGCACTGCTACGCGATGAAGCATATCAATAGTGGTTAACAGTTCGGGATGGTGCCACAGCTGAGGATCTAACCTGGGAATATGTTAAGACGGTATATCAGAAGAAGTATGTCGGACACGTTATATTGATGAGCGAGAGGAAGGCATTTTTGGGAAATTTGGTTCAAGGAACAAGTCGAGAGAGAGTCTGTTAAATTTCTAAGGTTGCTTCGGTATGCTCGAGGAGTGGTGTCAAAAGAGCATAAGCGGTGTGTCCGATTTGAGGACGGACTAAGGGATGACTGAGGTTGTTAGTCGCTCCACATCAAGAGCGGAGTTTTCTACTTGATGGAGAAAACTAAGATAGCGGAAGGAATTAAGGACTCGTGAGGCGTAACACGAGCCGGAATAAGCAGAAGAGATGATTTGGGTCATCTGGATCTTCTGGAAATGCTCCGAAAAGGCCTAGAGCTGATGGGCCATGAGGTCAAGAACCGGTACTAGAGGGCAATACCGTACTTGTGAGCAGTGTAGGAAGAAACACTTAGGCGAATGCTGGAAAAAGACAGGTGGGTGTTTCAGATGTGGGTCAAAGGACCATATGATCAAGGACTATCCGATGAGACCAAATGGGAATCATCCAGTAGCTCAGAATGTTAATCAGGCTGGTAGAGGTGGACAGTAGCCTCAACGAGGTCGTGGTCCGAATAATCGAGGAAATGGTACTGGTAGAGGACGTGAAACACCGGGCAGAGGTGTTACTGAAGTTAGACAGCCGGGTTTGGTTTATGTAGTACGTCGGAGGGAGGATGGAGACGCACCGGACATCATAACTGGTACATTCCTCATTCATGGCAAGCCCTATTTTGCTCTTATTGATGTGGGCTCGACCCATTCTTATGTTGTATGTAGTGTAGTGGAAACACTAGGCCTAGACTCTAAACTTTTTGATAGGGAGATGACTGTAGTAAGCCCATTAGGCCAAACTATAGTGGCGGATAAGATCTTTCGAAGTGTATCCCTAGAAATTTAGGGAGTGAGCTTTCGGGCTGACTTAATGGAGTTACCCTTCGGAGAATTTGACCTCATACTTGGTATGGATTGGTTAGTAGAGCATCGGGCCGTGTTGGATTGTGCGACTAAACAAATGGAACTAAGGACCCCGGAAGATGATGTGGTAGTAATGATAGGAGAAAGAAGAAACTACTTGTCTAACGTAGTTTCGGCATTGAAGGCAAAGAAAATGGTTCGGAAAGGATGTAAGGCATTTTTGGCCTTTGTTAGTGCTGTGGATGCGAAGGAAGGGGGAATTTGTGGAGTTAGAACGGCAAGGGACTTCATGGATATTTTTCTGGAGGAGTTACACGGAATACCCCCAGATAGGGAGGTGGAATTTGGAATAGACTTGCTATCGGGAACAGCTCCTGTGTCAATCGCTCCATACCGAATGGCACCAAAAGAGTTAGTTGATCTCAAGGCTCAAATTTAGGAATTACTTGACCGTGGGTTTATCCGGCCCAGTGTGTCTTCGTGGGGAGCACCGGTCTTGTTTGTGAATAAGAAGGACAAAATTATGCGAATGTGCATAGATTATCGTCAATTGAATAAGCTAACCATCAAGAACAAGTATCCCTTACCAAGGATTGATGACTTGTTCGATCAGCTTAAGGGGGCGGTAGTGTTCTCAAAGATCGACTTAAGGTCAGGATATCATCAGTTGAAGGTAAAGGAGGCAGATATCCATAAGATAGCCTTTAGGACAAGATACAGCCATTTTGAGTTTGTAGTAATGTCGTTTGGGTTGACCAATGCCCCAGCCATATTCATGGATATGATGAACCGGGTTTTTGAACCCTATTTGGATCGGTTCATCGTTGTGTTCATCGACGACATCCTAGTGTACTCCAAGTCGGAAGAGAGCATGATGAGCATCTTCGGATTGTGTTGCAAGTGTTAAGGGAGAAAAAGCTCTATGACAAATTCAGCAAGTGTGAATTTTGGCTTAAGGAGGTGGCATTCTTAGGACACGTGGTATCTGTTGAAGGAATAAGGGTGGATTCTAGAAAGATTAAAGCGGTGTTGGATTGGAAACCACCTAGGCCAGTGGCTGAGATTCGCAGTTTCTTGGGATTGGTAGGCTACTACAGAAGGTTTGTAGAAGGATTCTAGTCGATAGCCGCGCCTTTAACAAAGTTGTTAAGGAAGGAAGTACCTTTTGTATGGACGGATAAGCAGCAGGAGAGCTTTGAAAAGCTCAAGAGGGTTTTGACTGAAGCTCCAGTGTTGATTCAGTCGGAGGCAGGAAAGGATTTTATGGTGTACTGTGACGCTTCACATACGAGATTAGGATGTGTTCTGATGCAGGATGGTAAAGTAGTCGCTATGCGTCTCGACAGCTTAAGGCCGCATGAGGTTAACTACCCAACCCATGACTTGGAGTTGGTGGCGATGGTCTTTACTTTGAAGGTATGGAGGCACTATCTTTATGGAGAAAAGTCGATAATCTACAGGACCACAAAAGCCTTAAGTATCTGTTGACTCGAAGGAGTTAAACTTAAGACAATGAAGGTGGGTGGAATTATGAAGGATCGTGGATCTGCTTGATAGAGTATCACCCGCAAGGCGAATGTGGTAGCGAGATCGCTAAGTCGGAAGGTGGTGTCGGATCCGAGGTGTTATTCAACACTTGAGTTTGTATGATGATGGAAGTCTACTAGCAGAATTGCAAGTCAATCCAACATGGTTGAATGAGGTAAAGGAAAGTCAGTTGGTGGATGAGGACCTAAGTGTTAAGTTACAACAAGTACAGAACGGAGAGTTAGAGGACTATGGTGTTAGTGATGAAAGAGTATTGTGCTTCAAAGGAAAGGTCTATATGTCGAGGGACGAAGAGTTAAGACAGAGGATTCTTCGGGAAGCGCATGGTAGCCCTTATGCTATGCATCCCGGAGGCACCAAGCTGTCTGAGGATCTAAGGAACAGATTTTGGTGGTCGGATCTTAAGCGGAAGTTCTTGAATTAGTGGGGAAATGTCGACATGTCGAAGAAGTTAAAGTGAACACCAAGATCCATCGGGATTGTTTCAGCCAATCGAGATTCCACAGCGGAAGTGGAAAAGAATTACCATGGACTTCATTAGTGGGCTTCCCTTTACGCTTACTAAGAAGGACTCGGTATGGGTAATAGTGGACCGTCTGACCAAGTCCGCGCACTTTATCCCAGAAAGAGTTGATTATTCTCTTCAAAATTGGCTAAATTATATGCGGCAAAAATTGTGAGGCTACATGGAGTACCGGTGTCTATCATTTCGGATAGAGACCCAAGATTTACGTCTCAGTTTTGAAGGGCACTTTATCAAGCTTTAGGCACTAAGCTGGATTTCACTACGGCTTTTCATCCACAATCAGACGGGCAGTCTGAACGGGTAATCCAGGTGTTAGAAGATATGTTGAGGGGTTGTGTGATGGATTTCAGAGGAAGTTGGGAAGAATATTTGCCTCTAGCTGAATTTGCGTACAACAACAGCCATCAAGCTATCATTCGGATGACATCGTATGAAGCGTTGTATGGTCGGAGGTGTCAAACTCCTACGTGTTGGACTGAATTCGGGGAACGTCAAGTTTTGGGACCAGAATTAGTAGCAAAGTCTGAAGAGAAGGTTGAGATAATTCATTCACGGTTGAAGGAAGCATCTGATAGGTAGAAGTCGTACGTAGATCTTAAATGGAAGGAAATCAAATTTGATGTGGGAGACCAGGTATTCCTTAAGGTTTCGCCTTAGAAGAAGGTGATGAGATTCGATCGCAAAGGAAAGTTAAGTCCAAGGTTTATAGGACCCTATCGAGTGTTGAAGCGAGTTGGACCAGTGGCATACCAGCTAGAGTTGCCACCAGAGTTGCAGCAGATGCACGACGTATTCCATGTATCCATGCTACGTCACTACCGATCGGATCCATCTCATGTGGTACCAGTTGAAGAAGTGGAGCTAAGTCCAGACTTATCCTATGAGGAAGAGCCGATTCAGATCTTGGAACAAGACGTGAAAATATTACGGAGGAAGTCAGTTCCCCTAGTCAAAGTATTGTGGTGCAATCATGGATCGGAGGAAGCTTTGTGGGAGCCAGAAGAGGCAATGCAACAGCAATACCCTCATTTATTTTAGCCAGGCAATTTCTAGGACAAAATTATTTTAAGGGGGTAGAACTGTAACATCCTGAAAATGGGCCTATGCATTTTTGATTTAATTATACGAAATGGCATGTCTTATGTGTTATGAATGTATGGTGAACATTTTTGGAAACTTGGAAATGTTAAGTTTAAAAGAGGAAAGTGAACATTTTTGGAAACTTGGAAATGTTAAGTTTAAAAGAGGAAAGTGAACATTTTTGGAAACTTGGAAATATAAGGAAATGTTTTAGAAATGTTAAGTTTAAAAGAGGAAACTAAAACAAGGTGGCCTTAAGAAAATTAGTAGAGGGAATTTGACACACAATTGGGCTTGGAAAAGTGGCTTGGAGATGCCACTTAAGGCTCTGGGAATGACGCCATACATAGTGCAAGGAGGGCTTGTGTTCGAGTCGCAAGGGGAGTGAATGAAAGTTTTATTTTGCACCATGGAGAAGAGGTAATGGACGGCATTAAGGCCTTCGAGGAGGAGTTTAAATTCTTTTAAAATTTCAGCTAAGGGTAGATAAATGATGATTTATTTTAGATTATTTTCAAAGAGATAATTGAGGATTATTCTTTAATTTTTAAATAAAGTGATAAAGATAAGAGAAGTGATGGCCAAGTAAGGGACACGGGCCTAGTAATTTCGGCAATAGGAGAAAAAGAGGCCATTCATCATTCTTTCTTTCTCCTTTTCTCTCTGCCGAATTTTCCTAGCAAAATCCTCTCTTCTCTGCTATTTTGCCAAAATCAAAACTCTAGCAAAGCAAGCGATTTCTTCACCTTTCTTCTCTTCCTTTTCTTTTCTCTCAACCTTCCAAAAGTCGAAAGGTGTTCTCTTAGGCCTAGTGATTGTCCATTAACACCAAAAGTGAAACCTTTTGATCACTATCTAGTCTCCATAGCCGAATATTTGTGGGACTTCAAGCAAGGGTGTGTCGACTCCTATAGTAAGGGTAAGAATCTATTATTATCATTATGTTTCTTTTCTTCAAGACCATGATTAAGATTCTAATGCTATTTGTATCTCTTGGCTGAAACTACAAAGGATCTTTCGGGATTTTGTCTATAATTCGACTACCGGGAGAAGAGACTACTTTTGGGATTTAAAGATTCAAGGTAAGACATGTGAATATTCAGCCAAGGCCTATTTTTGGTGTTTTAGATCTAGTTCATATTTATTCAAAAGCCGAAACTAACCAAGTTAATTGGTTCAATGTTGGACGATTGAAGGAAGGTATAGCACAAAGTTTTCAGGATTTGATTTATAGTGAAATTAGCACCAAGGTAAGTTTTAGTGTACTAATCCTACTAGGATTTGGATTTATGGCCGAATGGCTCTTTACTAAGTATTAAATGATTGATTAAATGTAGAGATTTAAGATCTAAGGCATTAGATCAAGCTTTTTGGATTTGGATTGGAAACCTTAAGCGAATCGGTGTGTACTACACTATCTTTTAATAAAATTATGGCTAAAATTTAATATGAGCATGTTTATAAGAATGTGAATATGGCTAAAGTACCATGCTATGGTACAAAGTACTGTGCACGCTTCCTACTCCTACTAGGACTATGAAAATATCATTAAGGCACACATATGAAACTATAAGTATGTGATTTAAGAATTTGGCATGTTTTGTATGACATGGGCATATGGGATATTATGAAAAAGGGGAAGTGAATGTGGTGACCTAAGACCACAATATCTGAATGTGGTGACCTAAGACTACGATATCTGAATATGGTGTCTCATGAACAAAGTATGTATCTGGTGGCTATGCCACGAACTTTATAAGGGCGATGTACACGTCAACTACAGCGACTGCCTTCGATGGTGTGTAGCGGATGGAGGGTTGACTTAGTAGTCCCCACGGTGTGCAGGATGGTACGGGTGATGTGTAGCGGATGGCATATAGGTTTGGGTTCGGGTTGCATCATTATTTCCTATCTATTATATGAATATGCATGTAATATGTGAACATATGCCTAAATTGTTAAATTTTAGTGTTGGTTACACATTGAGTCTGTTTGACTCACACCTTGTGGGATTACTTTTCAGGTGATGATCAGTGATGGGCCGGTCGGCGGGAGCTTAGTGGAGGCCATGTGAAGTTCGATTTTTCTTTGTTTTGGACTCTTTTATTTTGAGTACTTTGAATTTATTTTTGGGAATTATTTGATGTAATAAGGCCATAGTTGAATTATTTTATTTTACTTCTACTTATCCTGCTACAAAATATTCTTTTAAAAAAAAAGACTAAGTGAATATATCATGAACTAAACCCTAAATGTTTTGTCACCTAAAGTCAAAGGATTTCAAATATAAAATTTACTTGTTTTCCAACCCGAGCCCAACCCAAAAACAATCTTTTTTTAAATCACATCGTTCTGTTTCCAATGCCTCAAAAAAATTTTTGAACCGGTTTACATCGAGGAACATACCAGATCTGGTAAAAGCTCGTGGGTTGGGTTTGGGGTGTTTCAATATGCTAAAATTTTGGGCTCTTTTGGGCCGTACAAATTTTGGGTTAGGGTCTGTTGTGTCAAGGTGTAACGGGCCACAAGTTGTAGGTATTGGGTCAAAGGGTTGGGCTGTTTGGTTTTTGTAATTTTTTTGTGAAATGGACTGTAAAAAACTTTGGTTTTATTATTTATTTATCTTTTAACGGGCCCGGACAAAATTGGGCTCCTACACTACTGTTTTTTTAAAAAAATATGTTTTAAACTTCTTTACCTTAAATTAGCTTCTACAACTAAAAGAGACTTTTAACAAAGTTAATAACATTTTTAAAAGTGATTAACTTTTCAATAAACCACGTTTTGAAATTTAATGAACACAAACAGAGACTTTAGTTTTAAACTTTAAGAAGGGTTTTCAATGAAAATATGGTTTTCGAAAAACACTTCGCGCCAGATTTGGCCCTAACGTCTAGGCCGAGTTTGGGGTGTTACACTAAGTGCCATATATATATATATATTGAATCATCGTTGAAAATGGCTATAATCTCATACACGCAATTTATGCAATATCAAAGCATTTAAAGCATAAGTGTAATAATGCTTATTACATATGAACTTACCTCGGATGTTAAAATGGTGAATCAAGCCGATTAGTCAATAACTTTAGTTTTCCCCCGAACTAGGTCCGAATTCTACTTTTCTTGATCTAAATATATTCAAAATTAAATTATTCAATCATCTATTCATTCAATTTAGTCCAAAATACTATTTAAGGAACATTTACACATTTGCCCTAAACTTTTACATTTTCACAATTTAGTCATTATTTCATAAAATCACAAATTAATGAAATTCACAATAAACCCATGCTATCAAAATTACCATAATACCCCTAGCAGCCAATATTTTTATATTTTTTTAACAACTAATTTTACACATTTTTCAATTTAATCCTTAATTGATATTTTTACTCAAAATCACTTTACAAAACTTGTTTAACTATCAATAAACATTCAAAATATATCATCAATATTCAAAACTCATACATATTCATCAGTGAAAACATTCAAAATCTTTAGCATTTTTGCAAATTAATCCCTAGGCTAGTAGTACTTGATGCAACAATCTCAAAAACATAGAAATCATTAAAAATGGGACAAAAACCATACCTAAATGAGCAAGAGAAGCTTGGACGAATATTAACCCTAGCTATGGATTTTTATCTCTTCAAACTTTGGTGGAAAGATGATATGAAGAAGATGATATCTAAATATTATGTTATTTTACTTAAGTTATTTATTGAATTACACATTTAACCTTTGTTATAAAACATTAAAATCATTTAATGCATGTCCATAAATTTCCACTTAAGCAACCAATGGTCTAATTACCACTTAAGGACCTCCAATTTAATATTCCATAACTATTAGACACCTTTAGCTAATAGAACACAAGTTTTACACTTTACACGATTTAGTCCTTTTTATCAAATTAAGCACTCAAACGATAAATTTTCTTAATGAAATTTTCACACGATCATATATTCATACTGTAGAAATTAAAATAATAATAAAATAATTATTTTGACCTCAAATTTATGGTTTCAAAATCACTATTTTGATTTGACCAAAAATAGGCTGTTACAACTCTCCCCTTAGGATTTTCGTCCTCGAAAATCTTACCAGTGAAAAGGTTAGGGTACTATTTTCTCATAGCTTCCACGGGTTCCTACGTAGCTTCCTCAATCCCATGTTTATGCCAAAGAACCTTCAATAGGGCTATGTGTTTATTTCTCATTCCTTTGATTTCACGAGCTAAAATCCTTATCTGTTCTTCACTATACATCAGAAATCGTACGCAGATTTAAAACAAAAAGACATTGAATTTTAGATTGGCGACAAAGTGTTCTTAAAAGTATCTCTGTGGAAGAAAATACTTCGTTTCAGTCGCAAAGGCAAGTTAAGTCCGCGATTCATCGAGCCGTATGAGACTATTGAACGAATAGGGCAGTAGCATATCGATTAGCCATACCATCAAAATTAGAAAAGATTCATAATGTATTCCATGTGTCGATGTTTTCGTTGATATAGATATGGTCCAGCACATGTGATTTCTCCGTCAGAGATTGAATTTCAACCTAATATGGCGAATTGTGAAAAATGATTGGCCCATCACACTAATTTTTGATTTTATGCAACAAGGACTAAATTGAGAAAAATGTGAAAGTTTAGGGGCAAAAGTGTAAACATATTTTAAAGAGTGTTTTGGACAAAATTGAGTGAATAGATGATTAAATAAGTTAATTTTGAATATATTTAGATCAAGAAAATTGAAATACAAACTTGGATCGGGGAAAAGATAAAGTTATTGACTAATCAACTCAATTCACCGTTTTAACATCTGAGGTAAGTTCGTATGTTATAAATTCATTTCAAATGTATTTTATATGCTTCAATATAGCATGAATATTATTTATGTGATTACGTACGAGTTCAGAAATGATTCGACAGTTGGAAACCCGATTGAACCTTAGGAATAATTTAGGATGCTAGTGACATGTCATTAGGTATACTTGAGTTAACTTCGGGCCATGATTTAGCACTATGTGTGTGAGATAAACCGATTTGGCTTTGGGCCATGCATATCAGCTGATTTGGCTTCGGGCCATGATATAGGTACTTATCGTGTGAGACTTTGAGTATCCGACTTTTATTCCGAATGGTTCAATGGGTAAAAGAAGGAAGTGGTTGAATATGAGATTGGTACGAGATAGTACAGGTACATACGAAAATGAATTTAGTATTAAAAACAATGAAATTGATAAGCTTATTGGTAAGTTATATGAATGTTTAATGAATGATCATTTGATAATTTAAGATTTAATATAATTGTTGTACATTATTTTTCATTATACGAATGTTTAATGAATAATGATAGTTACTCACTGTTAACATATGAGCTTACTAAGCTATATAGCTTACTTTATTGTTTTTCCATTTTATAGTGATTTCAAAGCTAGCTCGGATTCGGGGATCGTCGGAGACTTCAACATACTATCCACTGACTCTTTGGTACTTTAACTTCGTTTTAAGTATATTGCATGTATAGGTATTTGAGTATAAAATAATCACAATGGTGATTATCTGTTCATTCAGGGAATACTAAGATGTAAAATAATCTGAAACAGTTTTACTGGTGAATGAGTATAAAATGTGATACTTCTAACTTGTATCCAAATGTCTGATTTATCGACAGATTAAAGTTCATTATCAAGTACCTTAGGGACTGTTACAGTCTGTGTCATTATCTGAATGGAGATGAAATAGAATTTCGTCAGATTTTGTAAAAGGAATATGTTATCTGAACTATTATTGATTGTTGAAGAAGTCTGTACATTTTATCTCAGTACGAATAATTTCTCTCTTGATAGACTAGCTAAGTTATACATTTTTGAAATTGTCAGTTTTTACAGAATGCCAGTCTCCATTATTTTGGATAGAGATCCGAGGTTTATATTGTGTTTCTAAAGAAAACTACTGTAAACTTTGGGTATGAGGTTGCATTATAACATCGCATTCATTCTCCAACTGATGGATAATATGATAAAGTGATTTAGATTCTCGAAGATATGATTTGTTACTGTATTTTAGACTGTGAAAGCAATTAAGAAAGACAATTATTGTTGGTTGAGTTAAACATATTAATAGTTATCATATGAGTATAAAGATGGTATTGTATGATTGCAATTACTGAACTCTTTTGTTATTGGATCGAGCTTTGTAAGAAAAGATTCATGGGATTAATTTCAACAGAGAAATTGAAGAGAAAGTGAAAGTAATTCGTAATAGTTAGAAAGCAGTTTCAGATTGACAGAAAACATATGCAGACTTGATACGTAAAAGCATTGAAATTCAGTTAGTGAATTGAGTGTTTGTGAAAGTATTACTGTAAGAATAAAATTTCTCGAATTAGCTATAAAGAGAAGTTGAGTTGTGATTCATCGGGCCGTATGAGTTTATTTAAAAATAAAGCCAGTAGCTTATTCAACTTATATTATTATCAGAACTTGAGAAGATAGATAATGTGTTTCTTATATCTATGATGCTATTATTCAGATAAGAACCTTTGTATATAATATCTCTTTTAGAAGTTGAAATTCAGCTTGATATGATGTATAGCAAATGACAGATCAGAATCATAGCTCGTGAGATTAAAGAGTTGAGAAATCTGAGGCTATGTGAGAAATTTTTAAGGTTATAAGAAAGCAAATCTCTAATTTATTCTCTGATAAGTTTTTCGAGGACGAAAATCTCTAAGGGGGAGAGTTGTAACAGTCGATTTTTAGGTAAAATTAGAATAGTGGTTTTGGGACCACAAATCTGAGGCTAGAATAATTATCTTATTATTTCATTAAAGTTTACAACATGATAGTATTATTGTGTGAAAATTTCGTAAAGAAATTTTACTGTTTGAATGCTTAATTCGGTAAAAAGGACTAAATCGCGTGAAATGCAAAAGTTGCATTCTACTAGTTAAAAGTGTCAATTAGCTTTGCATTTTAAATATGGCAGCCTTAAATGGTAATTAGACCACTTTAATTGTTAGTGGACTTTTATGGACATCATTTAAGTGATTTTAAATGTTATATTTTAAGGTTAATTTTAGTATTTGATAAAGAATGTTACTATTTGTAATATCCGGGAATTAGGGCTTGTGAATTATTGCTTAATTGTATGAAGTAGCATGCCTATGTGTGTTTGAATGTGTTGTATGAATTTTTGAGAACTTCAAAGTGTAGGTAAATGCCTTATAAAATATTAGATTTTAAGTATTAAAGGGGAGCTAAGCTTGATAGGCCTTAAGGGAATTTGTAGGAGTTTTTGGACATAAGATTGGGCTTGGTAAAGTGGCATGGAGGTGCCACTTAGGGCCTTGGTAGGTGACACCATAAACAGAGGAGAAGGGCTCAAGTTCGAGTTGCAGAGGAAGCAAATGGGAGTTTGTTTTTGCGTCAAGGAGGGGAGGAGTGTTGGATGGCATTGGGACTTTAAAAAGATGAGGATAAGACTTGGTTTTTCTTTTAAAATTTGGCTAGGAAGAAGAGATAAAGGTTGACTTATTCAAATTCTTTTGAATGAGTAGCATAGAGAGAATATAGGAGAAAAATGTGGGATTTGATAGGGGAAGAGAGTGGTGGCCGAATATAGGACTCTAAGGGGTGGCATTTTTGATTTTGAAGCTTGATAAGGAGGGTGTGCCAAAATTTAGACCTTTCTTTTCTCTCTAAGTGTCGTTCTTTCTCTTGTGCAAAAGTCATCTAGTTTCGGCTCCATTCCTCTTTGATTTGTGACCGAAATTTTATAGACCATTAAGGTCATTAGCATTTTTTTTCTACTTCTCCTCTATTTGTTTCTTGGCCGAACCTATACCTCTTTCCCCAATCCTTTTCTTTTATTTTGTGTTAGCCGAATCCTCTTTTGCCACCATTGCCGAATTACTCAACCCCTTCTTCTCTTCTTTTCTTTCACAATTCTTTCAAAAATCGAAATAGTCAGGTGATTGGCGAATTCTCCTAAGCCTCTTCCATTCTTCTTTTCTTCATATAATTTCAACTCCACACCTATTCTCTGTGATAGCCGAATCTCAATCTTAGTGTGGGCCGATTCTTTGCAAAGCCGAGGGGATCCATCTTTAAGGTAAGGTTGCGACAACTCCTCTTCATTTGGGATTTATGTCATGGCCGAATGGCCCTATGACTCTTTAAAGTGTGTTAAAGCCGATTGTAGGGGAAGGTACAGCCTAACGCAGGAGATCTTTCGGGATTCTTATAGCCAACGTTTGCAGAAGTGATCCTTCGGGATTTGTGTGATCAAGGTAAGTAATATGTGGTATTCGGCCAAGGGCCATCTTCATAGTTTCCATGTATTAAAGTCGATTCTAACCATTGATAAATAGGGATTTCGACAACTTCAGGAGCAAGTGACCGTTTCGGGATTTAGATCCACAAGGTAAGGGACTATGAACATTCGGCCAAGGCCATATTTAAGTGATTAAATGTTGGTCAAATTCTGACTTTGATTTTTAGGGAAGTATACACTCTATTTCGGTTGACTTTTCGGGATTCAGTGAAAGCATTAGTATCAGGTGTGTAGGCCCACACTAAATCTTAATAGATTTATGGTAACGTTTTAATATATGTGTTAATGAAAGTATGTGAACGTGGATAAAGGTACCATACAATGGTACAGAACATTTAGGTACGTAATCTTTAATATTACGTCAATAAATGTTATGAACATGTGAAATATGGAACATAAGTGAATATTGATAAGAATGTGAAATAAGGCATAAAGCATGATATTGGTATGATTTGTATGGCATGGGGCATATGGGTGTTATTTTAAGGGGAAGTGATCTGGTGGTTTTTACCACGAAATTTGGTGGCTCATGTCACGTAATCTGAATGTGGTGACTTATGTCACAAAATATTATCTGGTGGCTATGCCACAATTTATAAGGGTGACGTGCCAGTCGTCTGCAGCGACTGCCTACGATGATGTGTAGCGGATGGAGGGTCGACTTAGTAGTCCCCACGGTGTGATGGTTGGTATGGGTGATGTGTAGCAGATGGTTATCTAGGTTTGGGTTCGGGTTTGCATCATTGACTATATATGTTTTATATGTATGATTTGACATGCCTAAATTGATTGAGAGTATGTGTGATGGTTACACAATGAGTCTGTTGACTCACCCCATTGTGGGA
The DNA here is from genome assembly GCA_025506655.1 of Gossypium rotundifolium. Lineage (NCBI taxonomy): Eukaryota > Viridiplantae > Streptophyta > Magnoliopsida > Malvales > Malvaceae > Gossypium > Gossypium rotundifolium. The sequence continues at coordinate 47,919,743 of CP106725.1, forward strand.
TATCTTTTGGTGACATTCAAGAATGGACCGGCCTAATTTGGAGCTCGATGGTGGCCATGCTCAGCTCAGAATTATTCTATTTTCATTGTTTTTTTTATTTTATTTAAGTATTTTAGATTTATTTTGGGGTTTTGCTTTGATGTAATTATGGCCATTACTATTAACTATTTTAAGTAAGCGTTTAACATTGGTTTATTATGATAAGGTTATTATTAAATTGAGACCAAATAATTTTTCTTAAAAATGAAAACAAATATTTAAATGTTTTGACACATGAGCAACACCGTTTTCAATTTGAACCCAACACCAAATCAAATGTTCTTCAAAAACACACAAATTTTTCCAAAGTAGCAAACAAGAATTGAACTGATTTACTCAAGGAACATACCAGATCCGGTCAAGGCTCGTGGGCTGGGTTTGGGGTGTTTCAGTTTGGTATCAGAGCCCAGTTCAAAACTCGGCCTTGAGGGATTTTTGGGCCCAAAACGTTTTCTTTCTTTTGAAATTAGATTTTATAAGAAATTGAGCAGGTTTTCGGGCATGGCACCTGAGTCTCCAGCCCGAAGTCCACCAGGTAAGTACCCCTAACTATTGTATGATTTATTGTATGATTTGTATGTGGGTATAACGGGAACGTAGATTAGTATATTAAGCGATTGAACCCTAGGATTAGCTTACTCCAACACAGAATTACATAAAACGCTAAAGCCTAATTAAACAAACCTATGACTGAGTCGCTGAGTTTAAGGTGTGGCAACCGTTATGTGCATGTCTAGGATTAGATTCAGGGGGAGCTTGGTATTTAAGCAGTCCTAGTGACTCACCTCCTCACCGCTCGAATCCTACCTGGTGCGTAGTGACGGTTCACCCTAACCAAGAGGACTCAGCCACAGGCTAAACCCAATAATTAAAACCCGAAAGGGAGGACCGTCACCCTATTTTGTGAAATTCTAAAGTCGAACCATGATTATAAAAATTTCAAAGTACCCTTGATTTAAAAATGAATGACCAAAATACCCTTGATTTGCAAATTGACCAAATTACCCCTAACTGTGCAAATGACCAAAATACCTCGTAATGGAAAGTTATGAAATACCCTCAATTAAAAATTTTCAAAATACCTTTATTTCATTAAAATCACCTGGAACCACATTTTATAAAAATTACCGAAATGCCCCTAGTTTAAAAAATTACAAAAATACCCTTAGTGTATAAATTACCATTTTACCCTTGAAATTTTCTTACCAAGTATTTCAATTTTGAAAAAAATATATATGCCAAAAATCTCTACCTTGTGAAATTTTCAAATACCACGATTTGGAAAATTACCAAAATACCCTATAGGATAAAATTACGAAAATACCCACGGTAGTGGAAAACAACAAACAATGACAACTACAACATTTTTACGTAATGAACGCAAGTTCATGAATGTGATTGAATGAATGAATTGAGACTGTATGTGTATGAAAACGAAAGAACTACTCCTTGGAATTATTGAACATATGACTGTTCGCGATAAATCAGTGAAACAAAAGCTAATCCATAAAATTCTTTAATCAGATAAACGCGATTCGAAAGTATGAACTCTAGGGGACGTGGTCGTAATGTGCATGGTTGTGGTAGAGGCCAAATGATCGTGTCGGAGCCCGTTAGGTCAGGACAAGGGTCTGAAAATGAAATGCCACCACCACCAGCCGCTGATGTAGAATATCGAGGATCGACGGGGAAGATGCGATATCACGGTGATCTTTGCGAGTTCTAGAAAGGGTGGCTGGAGCAGGTGGAGGCATGGGAGCTCAGAAGTCGGTACCTCAGCGACTTTAATGGAGCTGAATTTTTCCATGGAATATCTGGTGTGGCACCCAATACGGCTGAGTATTGGTTGGAGGCGACAGAGAGGATTATGGACGATTTGGACCTGACTACCGAGGAGAAACTAAAAGGGGTAGTGTCGCTACTCTGTGATGAGTCATACCAATGGTGGCTCACAGTTTGGGATGGTGCTGCCACTGATAATCTTACTTGGGAATATTTTAAGGCGGCATATCAGAAGAAGTACATTGGAACTAGTTATGTGGATGAGCAGAGGAAGGCATTTTTGAGGCTGGTTCAAGGAAATAAGTCCGTAGCAGAATACGAGGTGAAATTTCTAAGGTTGAGCTGAAATGCTCAGGGAATAGTGGCTACGGGCATGAACGGTGTGTCCGGTTTGAGGACGGACTAAGAGATGACCTAAGATTGCTGATCGCTCCACAGTAAGAGTAGGAGTTTACCGTGTTGGTGGAGAAGGCTAAGGTTGCTGAAGGGATTAAGGACTCAGTGAGACAGAATACAAACCGGAATAGGCAAAGAGAGGTTTTGGATCGTCAGGGTCATCAGGGAATGTGCAAAAGAGGCCTAGAAGTGATGGACCACGAGGTCAGTAGGCTGCTACGGGAGGACAGTACCGTACATGTGCTCAATGTAGAAAGATGCAACTAGGAGAGTGTTGGAAGAAGACAGGGGGATGCTTTAAGTGTGGGTCTAAGGACCACATGATTAAGGACTGTCCTATGAGAACAGAAGGGGGCGACTAGTAAGTCAGGGTCCTAATCAGGTTGAAAGAGGAGGACAACAGCCACCGCGAGGTCGTGGTTCGGCTGGCAGAGGTAATGGTACTGGTAGAGGATGGGGAACACCGGGCAGAGGTGTTGGTAATACAGAGGTGAGACAACCGGGTCTGGTATATGCGGTTCATCGGAGGGAAAATAGAGACACACCGGACGTCATAACCGGTACATTCCTTATAGCTGACAAACCTTACTTTGCTCTAATTGATGTTGGCTCTACCCACTCTTATGTTGCATGTAGAGTAGTTGAAACACTAGGCATAGCCTCTGAACTATCTAATAGGGAGATGACTGTAGTAAGCCCATTAGGTCAAATTGTAGTGGTGAATAAGATATTTCGGAGTATACCTCTAGAGCTTCAGGGAGTGGTATTTCCTGCCGACTTGATGGAACTACCCTTCAGAGAATTTGATCTCATCCTTGGCATGGACTGGCTAGTGGAACATCGGGCTGTAGTGGATTGCGCAGCTAAGCGAATGGAGTTAAGGACACCGGAGGATAAGGCGGTAGTTATGATAGGGGAAAGAAGAAGCTACTTGTCTAATGTAGTTTCTACTTTAAAGGCTAATAAGATGGTTCGAAAAGGGTGCGAGGCATTTTTGATCTTTGTTAGTCTATTGGATGTAAATGAAGGGGGAGTTAGTGGGGTTAGAACAGTAAGAGAATTTGTGGATGTTTTTCCGGAGGAGTTACCTGGAATACCCCCGGATAGGGAAGTGGAGTTCAAAATTGACTTGTTCGATGTCTGACTCTGTGTCAATTGCCCGCATGTAATGGCACCAAAGGAGTTGGTTGAGCTCAAGGCTTAGATTCAAGAGCTACTAGACCGGGGGTCTATTCGACCCAGTGTGTCTCCATGGGGAGCACCAGTCTTGTTTGTGAAGAAGAAGGATGAAACTATGCGCATGTGTATAGATTATCGTCAATTGAATAAACTGACCATCAAGAACAAGTACCCTTTGCCAAGAATAGACGACTTGTTCGATCAGCTTAAGGGGCTGCAGTATTCACAAAGATAGATCTAAGGTCAGGATATCATCAGCTTAAGGTGAAGGAGGCTGATATCCATAAGACAGCTTTCCAAACAAGGTACGGGCATTATGAGTTCTTGGTAATGCTGTTTGGATTGAAAAATGCCCCAGCCGCATTCATAGAGATGATGAACTAGGTTTTCCAACCCTATCTGGACCGATTCGTTGTTGTGTTCATAGATGATATTTTGATGTATTCGAAGTCTGAGGAAGAACATGATGAGCACCTCCGAGTTGTGTTGCAAGTGTTAAGGGAGGAAAAGCTATATGCCAAGTTCAGCAAGTGCAAATTTTGGCTGAAGGAAGTTACATTCTTAGGACATGTGGTGTCTACAGAAGGGATAAGGGTGGATCCTCGAAAGATTGAGGCAGTGTTAGATTGGAAACCCCTAAGTCTGTGGCAGAAGTTCGTAGTTTCTTGGGATTGGCAGGCTATTACAGAAGGTTCGTAGAAGGGTTCTTGTTGATCGTAGCACCTTTGACAAAGTTACTAAGGAAGGAGGTACCTTTCGTATGGACTGATAAGCAACAGGAGAGCTTTGAGAGGCTTAAGAGAGTCTTGACTGAAGCTCTAGTTTTAATTCAGCCTGAGGCAAGGAAGAATTTTGTGGTATATTGTGATGCTTCCCATACAAGATTGGGAGGTGTCCTTATGCAAGACAGGAAGGTAGTTGCTTATGCGTCTCGACAATTAAGGCCACATGAGGTTAACTACCCGATGCATGATTTAGAATTGCTGGCAGTGGTCTTTGCTCTTAAGGTATGGAGGCACTATTTATATAGAGAAAAGTCAGTGATTTACACAGACCACAAAAGCCTCAAGTATCTGCTGACTCAGAAAGAGTTGAACCTGAGACAGCGAAGGTGGGTGAAATTATTGAAAGACTACGATTGTTCCATAGAGTATCACTCGGGCAAGGCGAATGTGGTGGCAGATTCCCTAAGTCAGAAAGTAGTGACGGAGTTAAGGGCAATGTTCACACATTTAAGCCTCTATGATGATGGAAGTTTGCTGGCAGAGTTACAGGTCAAGCCGTTATGGCTGAATGAGGTGAATGAGGGACAGTTGGCTGATGATGATTTAAGGGCTAGGCTACGGCAAGTGTAGATTGGGGAGTTGAAGGATTATGGTATTAATGGCGATGGAGTATTGTGTTTCAAGGGTAAGGTCTGTATGCCAAAGAACGAGGAGTTAAGGCAGAGAATTCTTCGGGAATCGCATAGTAGCCCTCATGCTATGCATGCTGGATGTAGTAAGTTGTACAGAGACCTAAGAGAACAGTTTTGGTGGCTTGGTCTTAAGCTGGAAGTTACGAAATTTGTTGGCAAGTGCTTGATGTGTCAGCAAGTCAAGGCTGAACACCAAGTTCCGTCAGGGTTACTTCAGCCAATATCGATTCCGCAGTGGAAGTGGGAGAGAATCACCATGGACTTCGTTAGTGGGCTTCCCCTTACGCCTACTAAGAAGGACTCGATATGGGTGTTCGTGGATCGGTTGACCAAGTCTGCACATTTCATACCGGTGCGGGTTGACTATTCTCTACAAAAATTGGCAAAGTTGTATGTAGCCGAGATTGTGAGGCTACACAGAGTGCCGGTGTCGATTATCTCAGATAGGGATCCGAGGTTTACGTCTCGATTCTGGAAAGCACTACATCAAGCTTTGGGCACCAGATTAGACTTCAGTACGGCATTTCATCCGCAGCCGGATGGTCAATCTGAACAAGTGATCCAAGTGTTAGAGGAAATGTTGAGGGGCTGTATGATAGACTTCAGAGGAAGTTAGGAAGAATATTTGCCTTTAGCAGAATTTGGTTATAACAACAGCTATCAGGCCAGTATTCGGATGGCACCATATGAAGCGCTGTATGGACAGAAGTGTTGCACTCCTACATGTTGGACGAAATTAGGGGAATGTCAAGTGTTGGGTCCAGAGATTGTGGCAGAATCTGAGGAAAAGGTTAAGGTAATTGAGCACGGTTAAAGGAGGCATCTAACAGGCAGAAGTCGTATGCAGATTTCAAACGGAAGGACATAGAATTTGTTGTGGGAGATCAAGTGTTTCTCAAAGTTTCGCCTTGGAAAAAGGTAATGAGATTTGGTCGCAAAGGGAAGTTAAGCCCAAGGTTTATAGGACCTTATCGGGTATTAAAACAAGTTGGACCAGTGGCATACCAGTTAGAGCTGCCACCAGAGTTGAAGCAGATGCATGACGTGTTCCATGTTTCGATGCTACGTCGCTACCGATCGGATCTATCTCATGTAGTACCGGTTGAAGAGGTGGAGCTAAGGCCAGATCTGTCTTATGAGGAAGAGTCGATCCAGATTCTAGAATGAGATGTGAAGGTGCTTCAGAGGAAGTCGGTTCCTCTGGTCAGAGTGTTATGGCGTAATCATGGATCGGAGGAAGCTTCTTGGGAGCCGAAAGAAGCAATGCGACGGTAATACCCTCACCTATTCTAGCCAGGTAATTTTGAGATCGAAATTATTTTAAGGGGCTAGAACTGTAATATCCAGGAATTAGGGCTTGTTCATTATTGCTTAATTGTATGAAGTAGCATGCCTATGTGTGTTTGAATGTGTTGTATGAATTTTTGAGAACTTCAAAGTGTAGGTAAATGCCTTAGAAAATATTAGATTTTAAGTATTAAAGGGTGCTAAGCTTGATAGGCCTTAAGGGAATTTGTAGGAGTTTTTGAACATAAGATTGGGCTTGGTAAAGTGGCATGAAGGCGCCACTTAGGGCTTTGGTAGGTGACACCATAAGCAGGGGAGAATGGCTTAGGTTCGAGTTGCAGAGGAAGCAAATGGGAGTTTGTTTTTGCGTCAAGGAGGGGAGGAGTGTTGGACGGCATTGGGACTTTAAAAAGATGAGGATAAGACTAGGTTTTTCTTTTAAAATTCAGCTAGGAAGAAGAGATAAAGGTTGACTTATTCAAATTCTTTTGAATGAGTAGTATGGAGAGAATATAGGAGAAAAATGTGGGATTTGATAGGGGAAGAGAGTGGTGGCCGAATATAGGACTCTAAGGGATGGCATTTTCGGTTTTGAAGCTTGATAAGGAGGGTGTGCCAAAATTTAGACCTTTCTTTTCTCTCTAAGTGTTGTTCTTTCTCTTGTGCAAAAGTCATCTAGTTTCGGCTCCCTTCCTCTTTGATTTGTGACCGAAACTTTATAGACCATTAAGGTCACTAGCATTTTTTTTCTACTTCTCCTCTATTTGTTTCTTGGCCAAACCTATACCTCTTTCCCTAAACCTCTTCTTCTATTTTGTGTTAGTCGAATCCTTCTTTGCCACCGTTGCCGAATTGCTCAACCCCTTCTTCTCTTCTTTTCTTTGACAATTCTTTCAAAAATTGAAATAGTCAGGTGATTGCCGAATTCTCATAAGCCTTTTCCATTCTTCTTTTCTTCATATAATTTCAACTCCACACCTATTCTCTTTGATAGCCGAATCTCAATCTTAGTGTGGGCCGATTCTTTGCAAAGTCGAGGGGATCCATCTTTAAGATAAGGTTGCGACAACTCCTCTTCGTTTGGGATTTATGTCATGGCCGAATGGCCCTATGACTCTTTAAAGTGTGTTAAAGCCGATTGTAGGGGAAGTTACAGCCTAACGCAAGAGATCTTTAGGGATTCTTATAGCCAACATTTGCAGAAGTGATCCTTCGGGATTTGTGTGATCAAGGTAAGTAGTATGTGATATTCGACCAAGGGCCATCTTCATAGTTTCCATGTATTAAAGCTGATTCTAACCATTGATAAATAGAGATTTTGACAACTTGAGGAGTAAGTGACCGTTTCGAGATTTAGATCCACAAGGTAAGGGACTATGAACATTCGACCAAGGCCATATTTAAGTGATTAAATGTTGGCCGAATTCTGACTTTGATTTTTAGGGAAGTGTACACTCTATTTCGGTTGACTTTTCGGGATTCAGTGAAAGCATTAGTATTAGGTGTGTAGCCCCACACTAAATCTTAATAGATTTATGGTAACGTTTTAATATATGTGTTAATGAAAGTATGTGAACGTGGCTAAAGGTACCATACAATGGTACAGAACATTTAGGTACGTAATCTTTAATATTACGTCAATAAATGTTATGAACATGTGAAATATGGCACATAAGTGAATATTGATAAGAATGTGAAATAAGGCATAAAGCATGATATTGGTATGATTTGTATAGCATGGGGCATATGGGTGTTATTTTAAAGGGAAGTGATATGGTGGTTTTACCACGAAATCTGGTGACTCATGTCACGTAATCTGAATGTGGTGGCTTATGTCACAAAATATTATCTAGTGGCTATGCCACAATTTATAAGGGCGATGTACCAGTCGTCTGCAGCGATTGCCTTCGATGATGTGTAGCGGATGGAGGGTCGACTTAGTAGTCCCCACGGTGTGATGGTTGGTACGGGTGATGTGTAGCGGATGGTTATCTAGGTTTGGGTTCGGGTTTGCATCATTGACTATATATGTTTTATATGTATGATTTGACATGCCTAAATTGATTGAGAGTATGTGTGATGGTTACACATTGAGTCTATTGACTCACCCCGTTGTGGGATATCTTTTCAGGTGACACTCAGTAATGGACCGGGTCGGCAAGAGCTCAGTGGTGGCCATGCTCAGCTCAGAATTATTCTATTTTCATTGTTTTTTCTTTTTATTTTATTTAAGTATTTCAGATTTATTTTGGGGTTTTGCTTTGATGTAATTATGGCCATTACTATTAACTGTTTTAAGTAAGCGTTTAACGTTGGTTTATTATGATAAGGTTATTATTAAATTGAGACTAAATAATTTTTTCTTAAAAATGTAAACAAATATTTAAATGTTTTGACACATGAGCAATACCGTTTTCAATTTGAGCCCAACACCAAATCAAATGTTCTTCAAAAACACATAAATTTTTCCAAAGTAGTAAACAAGAATTGAACTAATTTACTCAAGGAACATACCAGATCTGGTCAAGGCTCGTGGGCCAGGTCTGGGGTGTTTCAGTATTAATAAAACAAAGTTAAAATAAAGCTTCATTCTCATCTTCATGCACCAAAATTAAAAGTAGAAGAAGCTAAAATAGGGTTCTTCATTGGAAACCTTAAATTCTTCAATTAGGTATGTATTTTGACTCGATTTTAATGATTTTTACGTTTTCGAGATCGTTGCTTCATATTCTAGCTACCCGTTCCTTAAATTTCAAAACTGTTTAAGATTTTAAGAGTTTCCATTGATGAATTTATGTGTTCTTTGGTGTTTGAAGATGAAATATGAATTTTTTATGATAGATTTTCATGTTTTGTAAAGTGATTTTATGACAAAAATGTCAAAAAGGGATTAAATTGTGAAATGTAAAGTTTATGTAGTAAATATGTGAAAAAAGAAAGATATGGGGTGCTAGGGGTCCCTATGAAATTTGTCTAGTATGAAATTGTACTAAATTGCATGAATTTGCAATTTTATGTGATAAGGACTAAATTTAAAAATGTGAAACATTAGGGGAAAATGTGTAAAATAGCCCTAATGTGTGTTTTGGACTAAATTGAATGAAATGATGATTAAATAAGTAAATTTTGATAATATATAGATTAAGATAAGCTAAGATCGGGTTTAGATCGGGGAAAGGAAAATTGGACAAATAGTCGATAATTTCCACCCGAGCAACTCGAGGTAAGTTCATATAATTAGAATCAAACTTTTAAATACTTGTATTTATTTGAAATGTATGCATATAATTTATATACTTGGAAAACAAATGCTTAATTGATATAGACTAATAATTACCGAGCCCATTTGAATCGTATGAATTCGTAGGATATGAGTGGCATGTCACTAGGGTTACCATTTTGGTCGAGCTCTTGCATGTATTGCAGACTCACCATAGCTCGTATGAGCTTACTGATACATCAACTCATAAGAGCTTACTATTCTTAGCTCATAAGAGCTTACTGTTTTTAGCTCGTTAGAGCTTACTGTTTTTAGCTCGTCAGAGCTTACCATTCTAGCTCAATAGAGCTTACTATCCATTAGCTCAGGAGGAGCTTACTGGTCATAGCTCGAAAGAGAGAAAATGATAATGAATTGACGGATTATTGATTATTATATATAATGTATATCACCCGAGTATCCCTCGATATTCTAATAGGCTTAACGGACGTAAATTCTATTATTGGTTATGTGAAAAAGTTACGTGTTAGACGAATGAATTACTGTTAGTACGGATGAATTAATGTTATTACGGATGAATTATTGTTTATACAAATGAATTACTATTTATACGGATGAGTCACTATTATTGAATGAATTATTGATTTTATGATTGAGAGTGAAATGTTACAAATGATGTACATGATATATAAATTTGATATGATACAATGTATTGAGTACTAAATTAAGATAATGGATGATTATATGCATTTATGTGACTAACTTGTTAATAAATGCTTGTGTTTAGCCATTTGATAATTGAATTAGGTACACCTTATTTATTGACTTGATGATGTCTAAATGGTAAGTTTAATTCTAAATTATACGGGCTTACTAAGCTATAAAGCTTACTCTGTTTCTTTTTCATGTATTATAAAGGTTCGATAGCTCAATCAATTCGAATAAAGTTGGAGTTACATATCACACTATCCAGTTGCCGATTGGAACCTTTGAACTTATGGATAATTATAAATATGGCATGTATAGGCTAGTTATAAGGATGATAGTTAAGGTTACTTGAGATAATGATTTTGGTACATGTTTTGGTAAGTTAAAGCCATGTGATTTGTCTTAACTTGGTATAATATTTTGGTTGTGTATAAGTATTCAAAAATGGTATGTTTTGGCAAGTAGTATATGGAATGGAAATATGCAAATGATGTCTTGATATGTATTAACCACATGAATGGAAAATGCATGATATGATTTAGGTATTTGAATGCTATGTTGAAATGGTATAAAATGTGTATGAAATGTTGTGGATTGATTGCCTATTTGGTTATATAATGTTGCAATTTATGCTTGAGTATTCATGTAAAAATAGGGTGGCAAAATGGCTTTGCAAATAGCCTATTTTTGCCCACACGAGCAGAGACACGGGTGTATGTCTCAGCCGTGTGCGACACACAGTAATGTTGCATGGCCGTGTGTCCCCTGGTGTTGGAATTAAATTGAAGTCAGTATGCTCCACATGGTCTCACACACGGGCATGTGACTGGTCGTGTGGTACAAGCTAGTATACCTCCTAAATGGCACACGGCCTAGCACAGGCTTGTGACTTGGCCGTGTTGCATAAGTCAGTATACCTTATAGGTTTGGCAAGGCCTAGCACACGGCCAGGCACACGGGCGTGTGTGGCCACTGCAAAGGGAACACGGGCTAGACATACGGGTGTATGGTTGGCCGTGAGACCCAAGTCAGTATTTACCCCCTATTTTCACACGGCTGGTAACACGGGCGTGTCTAGTGGCCGTGTGAGACACACGGCCTGGCCACATGGGTGTGTGTCTCTTGTTTTGAGAAATTTTTCAAAGTTTCATGAAAGTTTTATAAGTTATCGGTTTAGTCTCGAAATGCTCCTAAAGCATGTTTAAATCTTCGAAGGCTATTGTAAGGGACAAAATGATTGAGATTGAATAATGATTGTATAAATTGATCAAATGAATGACAAAAGTATAGTTATATGTGTTATAAGCTCGGTAATGCTCCGTAACCCTATTCCAACGTTAAAAATGGGTAAGGGGTGTTACATAAATTATCATCATTTTATTCATATTCTTCCCTAAAATTTCTATGGAAACCCTAGGAGAGAGGATGAAAACTTTCCGAGCTCAATAAGGTATGAAATCAAGTCCCGTTTTTAATGATTTTTATATTTTTAGAATCGCGATAATCTGATCTATCTATTTGAGGGATTTATTTGAAAAGATAACAAAGTGTAGAAACTTTTCCATGGATCAATATGCTGGAAATTTGAAATTTATGGTAGAAAATGAAAAGTTGTTGATAGATAAACCACTTTTGCAAAGCAATTTTTGATGAAAACTAGGTTTAGGGACTAAAATGAAAAATGGGTAAAACCCATGGAAAATGCTGAAATTTGTGAAATTTTAGGTGCTGTAAAGGTTATACATAAATTTTGGCTAGGCTTTGAAAAAGGGTTAAATTCTATGAATTTCATTTTCCAAGCCTAGGGACGAAATTAGAATTTATGAAAAGTATAAGGGTAAAATGGTAATTTTTTCTAGGATGTAATTGAATGCAAATGTATATAAAATGTGATAAATTGATAGTTAAATTTGTTTATATAGACCCGAAAAGACCAACTACCGAACTAGAACGAAAGAAACAAAAGGTTTTGGGTTAGTTGAAATTCAAATACGAACAATTATCAAGGTAAGTTCGTGTAACCTAAATATGTATGTTAATGTGCTTAAATTGAATTGTATGATTGTGTTGATATGTATGTAAAGATATACATTATGAAATGACCACAAATTGGAAAATGATGATAAAATGCTATGTCCCGGTTGAATGTTGAAATTCGATAGAATAAGGTGATTTCTTGAAAAGAGTATAATACTGCATATGTTGCAGATAGGATTTAGCCCGGACAGGTAATCCTGAAATAAGCCCTCTCAAGCATATGTTATAGATTGGATTTAGCCCGGACGGGTAATCCAAATCAAGCTTTTAGAGCATATGCTACAGAAAGGATTTAGCTTGGACTGGTAATCATGTTATAAAATATGTGGCTTGAGAGTGTGCTTTATGGTCATGTGCCAAATGGATACTTTTGAACATGAATTGATGGATAGTTGATATGTATACTTTGTGTATACTACCCAAATGTCCATCGAAATTTTAATAGTCCAATGGGAAATATTCTTGAAATACAGAAAGGTGAAACTAAATAGAAGTTTATAATGCGATGAGCTCATCTATGTTTACTTGATATTCATATGATGTTATGTAACTAACTTGTTTGATTAAGTGTATATGTTTAGGTAAATTTACCCAAAAATGTTGGATGGTATGGTTATGTATGCTTGTATGAATAAATATAATCAGTAAGTTTAATTCCCATTATACGAACTTACTAAGCATGAAAATACTTACCCCATTTAATTTTCTTTGTTTTATAGTGCTGTAATGCCCTAAAAGTTAGGGGTTTGTAATTTTGCTTAAATTCGTGTTGTGCTTGAATGGCTAGCCATTAGAGTGTGTTTGGGGTCCTTAGGAGGCCTGGGTTCGAGTCAGAGCTTTGGAAAAATTTTAGTTTTTGGCCCTTAAGGGGGAGAGGGCTGTTTGTAGTAAAACTTAAGTATATCTGTGTGCGTTTAAGTGTCACAAGTGAGCTTGTGGAATGATGGCTATGGCGTCATTAGGGGGAAAGGAGAGAGGGGTTCAAATCCCATGACTAACAAAAAGGGGACATTTATTTTATGAATTGATGGAGCAAGAGGTAGAGTATGGATCAAACTTTACAGAAGTGGTTGAAGACTTGGTCAACAAGTTTGAATGGGAGGCTAGGAGTGATCCAAGGAGGAGATAGTCGAGAAAATCAAGGAAGTGATGAGAGTGGGAGTGTTGGTCGAAATTTGGAGTGTGGCTAAGTGAGAATTTCAGCTAGAGAGGGTGATAGGAAGCATTTTCGGCAACTTGAGTGTGAGTGCAAACCGAAAGTTTTTTTGTGTTGTGCTACTTCTTCTTTTGTTCATTTCGGGTTTTCTCTCTGAGGTGACGTCTTAGGCTTTTTTTTTTACCATTCGGGTTTTCATTTCATTGATTATTTCCTCAATTGCTACCCACTTTCTGCCTACACTGCTTTCCTTCTCTAAGGTTTCTTGGTCGAATTTAACATTCCCTTTTCTTTCCTTGTTCTCTTCTTGTTAGCAGAATCCATATTTCCCCTCCTTCTCAACGCCACACCTTTTGTTCTCTTGAGTGAGCCAAAGTTAACCTCAGCTTTTCTCTAGTTTACTTGTATCTCTAAGGGCCGTACGTGTTCAACTTTTCTTTTGCTCAAAGGAATCTGTCTTTGCCAAATCTGAGGGTAAGTAGCACTAACCATTTTCAAGTTATTTTGTGATGGTACTAGTCTTTCTCCATACTTCCGAATATTTCCTTCTTCTTAAGTTTGATGTGGGTTGGTGTTAGAGTCACTCGAAGAGTAGGGAGGGACAAGGGCTCGGAAGAAATTGATTCGTACTCTTCGCCTTGAGCAAGTAAGCCCTTTCGCTTTGTTTTTGTCAAGGGTGGATGTTAACCACATCTTTATTCAAACTCTTTTAATAAGGATGCTTTGTATAGCAAGATATTTTTCGGGGATTCCTAATCTTCACTGAAATTCAGAAGGAGCTTAGCAAACACGGTGAAACAAGGTAAGTGTTAATGGAGTTTCGGTTTTGTGGTGTAATGGAAGGATAACCCTCTTAATCATTTGACTAACTATTGTTCGTGTCTAACATAGGATCGGTGCTAAGGGATTAGCGGCACTCTCGTAATCAAGGTGTGTAATCCTACACCCGTACTTGCTCTGTAAATACGATGATCTGTGAATTGGCTAAAAGCTGAATACCAAAAATGTAACATCCCGAATTAAGCCTAGTCGGAACAGTGGTTTCGGGACCACAAATTTGACGTAATAAAATTTATTTTTTATTATATTTTTATGGTCTACGATTTCACGGAAACATTTTGTGAAAACTTCGTTCAAAAATTTCGACGTTTGGGCACTCAATTTAGTCAAAAGGACTAAATTGTAAAAAGTACAAAAGTTGAGTTCTACATGTTAGAGGTGTCCAATTGTTATGAAATTTTAAATTGGAGGTCCCTAAATGATAATTAGACCATTAGTTAAGTTGGTGGACAAAAATGGACATGGATGGGTATGTTTCAAAAGATTTTTTAAGAGGCATTTTGATAATTTAGTGAATTAAATGAATTAAAAACAAAATTTAAATGCAAAATATGTCCATCTTCTTCATTAGGACGAAATTACAAGGGTTCTCCATAGCTAGGGTTTTTTTCAACCTTCCAAGCTCCATAGTAAGTGATCCCAAGCCCCGTTTTTAATGTTCTTTACGTTTTTGAAATCCCGGCAACTTGGTTTAACTTATTCTAGCAAGAATTTAACCTAGGGTTCATATTTGAAAAAATACCCATTGTTGAAATGTGTTTATTTTGATATTTTATGATATAATATGAAGGCTGAAATTATGTTAAACAACTTTTGCTAAGCGATTTTACGTGAAAACGAGTAAAATGACATAATCAGTAAAAATACCTAATGTTCATAAGTACATGTTAGAGTGAGAATTTGTTGTTGCTATATAAGGGAAAAATGTTCAGCTTGTTATAAAACATAAGAATAAGGGATTAAGTTTAATTTTCGAGCCTAGGGGGAAAGTTGTAATTATGCAAAAGTTTAGGGGCAAACTTGTAATTTTTCCAAAGTTTGAGTTAGGGACTGTTTTGAGTAGTACATTAATTAAATAAGTGAAATGTGATGTTTTAGACCCAGAAAAATAAGATTTGGACCTAGAACTGGAGGAAAATCAAAAAATCGAGAAAGTTGGTAAAATGATCGTTTCGGCATTCGAGGTAAGTTCGTGTGTTAATAATAATGCAATACCATGCTTGAATTGTAATTTTCTATTGATATGACATAAATTGTATGATTTAATATGTTTAGGAGAAGTTGATGGATGGTACGTATGGTATGGAAAATGTGATGTTTATTGTGTCATGTGAAATTGAATGGCAAATTAATGTTACAAGAATTGAATGTTAAATTAATATTACATGGGTTGTATGAGTTGCTACACGGTTGTACCTGAGGAGATTTCGACAAGAAAGTTTATATGTAAATAATGCATTTATTTCACTTGTACAATAATTATTTTGCTAGATATTATGGAAATCATTGGGTGATAACTAAAATATGAAAATGAATGGAATGAGAAATTCTCGATTGAACCTTCAGAAAATCGAGAGATACGGACAATATGTAGCTAGGTCACACGAGTGATATGGGACCTTCACCATGTGCACAAGAAAGCTACTAGATGGCAAAATTTGATATGTAGCTAGGCCACATAGATGATAAGGGACTTTCACCATGTGTGCAAGAAAGCTACGGGATAATAATTTCATATGTAACTAGGTCACATGTGTAATATTGTGTGTATACCATGTGTACAAGAAAGTTACATGTTATGAGTAGCTAGGTCACATGAGTGGTTCCTAGTGTTGGACACCATGTAGACAAGAAAGCTACGAGATGGAATGGCTAGGTCACATGGGTGATAATGGACCTTCATCATGTGTACAAGAAAGCCGAATTATGTGTAGGTGGAGCTATGTGCTAAGACCACCGAGTATCAGGCATTTTTCGAAGGGGTTCAACGAGATAATATACTAATGATGATTGGTGCGATCATGTTATGAATAAGTGCAAGTGTGAATGTGACCAACTGAGAAATGTGGCAAATTTACATATGAACAATATGTTCGATGTGCAATCGGAAATTGGAAAGGTTGGTATAAGCAAGTGATGAACACAACTAAAGTGAAAGAGCAAAAATTTACAATAAAACTGTTTGGACAGCAGCAGTGACATGAGTTTGAAAAATCACTAAAAATAGTAGTGATTGAATTATAAGTTGTATGAGATATTTATTTAAATCTTATTGAGTCTATTTTCATATAAAAGAAACATAGAAAACAAATGATTTGTATAGTTTGAGATATTTGAATTTCTGTGAGATTTGTTCAGAATGATTACGTGATCCCCTGTTCTTCCTTGTAAAAATCATTGAAAATTGTACAAAAAAAATATTGGGACATAATTTAGATGATTAGATTATTTATTGAGTCTATTTTTATAAGAAGCAAACTAGAACATCATTTGAATACTGTACAAAATGATAATTGAATTTTAGCAAAGAATGGTCGGAATTGTCAAACAGCAGAACAGGGGAGACTTTGGAGAATAAACTGCACTGATTGGCTAAACCAAAAATTCTGAAATTTTATGGTAAAATGATATGTGAATCTAGTTTCAGGAAAAATTTACGGATCCTAATTTGGAGTTTTGTAGCTCCAGATATAAATAATTTAGTGACTGTGACTCAAGTAGACAGCTTGAGATGAACTTGAATAAAAAGTGGAACTATGTTCAATTATGATTGTATTATCTTGAGAACATATTGTGAAGATTTATAAAAGCCTGTTAATACATCACTAATTATTTACATACTTACTTACTAAGCTTTGTAGCTTACTTCCCTTCATTTCCCATATCTTATAGGGTTGTATGCTAACTCGAGTTGGAGATCACCGGAGATGTAATCACACAATCAAGCTATCATCGTGGGGTAAAAGTGAATACAAACCTCTTAAGTTTATGGCATGTATAGGAGTCTTAGTCATTTGTATATGTCATAATTGGTTTGGCCTAAAATGTTGGACTTTAATATTTAGCATTTGGATGAACTTTTATGACTCAGTTTAATACGTTTTCAAGTGTATGTGTTTTGATAATGCCTCGTACCCTATTCCGGCATTGAATATGGGTAAGGGGTGTTACATTTAGTGGTATCAGAGCTATGGTTTAGTCGGTTCTCGGACTAACATAGTGTATGTGAGTCTAGCTATACATGCCATATTACTACTCGTGATAGTGTGATATCTCCTGACTCTGACGAAATTGTTTTGTTAAGACAGAGATGACTTCCAATTGAGCTATTTTTTGATAATACTAATAATGATATTGAAATGATTGTGACGTGCTTATGATGTGTCGAAATTTGGAAAGGTATGAATAGAAGTTCATGATATATATGTGTTAATGTACGAAATGAGATAACCACAAGTTGAGAAATGTGAAAAGTGGAATGAAATGAAAGTTTATATGGTGATAAGCCCATCCATGTTTGTTTGGCATGCATATGATGTTATGTGCCCAACATATTTGATTAAGTGAATACGATCAAGAATTTTCTCAAATTGATGTAATGTGTGTTTATGTACACTTGTTTGAATAAGATAATAAAAAAGTTCGTGTAACATGACTATGTATGTTAATTAGCTTGAAGTGAATTATGTAATTGTGATTATATGATGTTGGTGATGAATACAAAGTCATATGTATGTATTTATGAGAGTTAAGTCAAAAGCTTTGCGACCTCACCCCCTTACCAGTGTTGTTTTATAACGAAAATTGACGAGAACCATGTGGAATAAGTCCATAAATGTGAAACTAAAAAGTTTAGTGGTGAAATACTTAGTAATGCATATAGAGATAAGAATAGTTTGGAAAGTGGAAACAATTTTGGAAGGATATTAGAATGTTTTAAAGATTATACAGATTATGCAATATCACGAATAAAGGAGAAGTTAGTCTCGGCTAATCGACTTATTTAGATATGATGTCTAAAGTATGTGTTTGCTGAAATTTTTCCCGAATTGATTTTCGTTAGTGAGTGGAATAATACGGGGTTCATAATGACAGAATTAATCAAAGAAATGATATTTGAGTAGTAAAGATGTCTGTGTGCGTGACAGGTACAGTTGAAATAAATATGATGATCTTTTCTGTGTATTCTATATATATTCTCTTATCCTCAGAGATATGTGTGTGATTGTTCAGTTTCTGATGGAGTTCTTATGTTGTGAGAAGTTAACTATGATGTTAGACGAATGCCCTGTTGGTCTGGTCGGTTTATGATTGGTATTTCTTTATCTCTTCGGAATTCTATTTAAATATCTTGGAATGAAGTCAATGGTTAAAATTTATGTGAGACTATTCTTATATTTCTACTGATTATGGTTTTGTTTTATATATAGGGAAATATATTATCTCCATTATGATAGAAGTCCAGAGTCGGTAAGCATTGTTTTTCTGCTGGGTTTCTCTATTGAATCATCAGGATCTCTGCTATTTTCTTGTGAGTTATGTTCTCAAACTTCTGGAATAGTATCGTATTTAGGGTTTTCTTATCGCCTTATTTTGAAAATTATCGAACATGGCTCATCCTTAAAGTATGTTCTTTGGTCTATGATGGATATGTTTAGTATGATTGTATTTCTGGATTTGATAATAGGAATGTGGTGATTCTGGTATGAAGGTTTCTCAAATTTTCATGTAAGAAATTGATATTGGGAAGGGTATAAATGGTAAGAACACAAGCTTAAATTATATAGTAGTTTTCTTTCCTCAGGTAAGTTTGATTAAAGTTAATGAGTTCAATCAAGATATCTATTTCCTCGAGCTGATATGGTTTAAAAGATCTTTGATTTGCATGCTAAAATAATTTTGAAAGATTGTATATTTGAGTTGTATCCTTAGCATGAAGAAAAGAGTATATTGATATGTTATTATTCGATAGCTAAAATCAACTCGCTTGTTTTTATATGAGTGAACTGATTTGTTGAGATATGATTTATGTATATTTAAACATGCCTCAACTAAGAGAATAAATTTTGTGTATTCACGGGTATGAAGACGGATAGTAGGAATAAAGAAGTTATATTTTAGAAAGCATAATACAGAGATATGCTTATTGGATTATTCTAACGGATGATGTTATTATAAGTTAAAGTTGTTCTGATTGGCAAAGTTATGATATTTGTGAAAGTTTGAAGGGTCTTGGTATACTAACAAAGTTAAAGCAATTGAAGGTATTATTAACCGAAGCTCTAGTTTTAAGTTCAGTTGGAATTGAGTAATGAGTTTATGATTTTTTTTAGTGATGCACTAGTGAACGGATTAGAATGAGTTTTATTGCTAGAATATAAAGTGATGGTTCATGTTTTCATACGGTTAATGTCACATTAAAAAGAACTGTTCGACTAGTGATTTAGAGATGGTTATTATTATGTCTGTATTGAAAAATTTGATGACACTATTTGTTTGACGAGGGTTTTCATATGTTTCCTGGTTTCGAGAGTTTAGTATATATGATGACATAGCAAAATTTGAGTTTAAGACAGTGGTTATGAATTAAGCTATTGAAAGATTGTGAGTGATTATCGATTGATCTGTGGGAAGCCAAGAGAAATGCTAGTGGGTTGTTTTCGAACATTTGATAGAATCAGCATAATAATTTTAATATGTATCGATTCTTTGTTTGACAGAATTCACTAAGTTCTATTAGGATTCAGATCAATGATAGAGTGTTTCTAAAATATCATCTTGAAAAATATTATTTAGTGATGTTGGAAATTAAGATAAATATACTAAACCACTCTTCTGGTAAGATTTTCGAGGACAAAAATCCTAAAAGGGGGAAGAAATGTAACATCCCGAATTAAGGCCTAGTCGGAACAGAGGTTTCGGGACCACAAATTCGACGTAATAAAATTTATTTTTATTATATTTTTATGGTCTACGATTTCATGGAATCATTCCGTGAAAATTTCGTTTGAAAATTTCGACGTTTGGGCACTCAATTTAGTCAAAAGGACTAAATTGTAAAAAGTACAAAAGTTGAGTTCTACATGTTAGAGGTGTCCAATTGTTATGAAATTTTAAATTGGAGGTCCTTAAATGATAACTAGACCATTGGTTAAGTTGGTGGACAAAACTGGACATGGATGGGTATGTTTCAAAAGATTTTTAAGGGGCATTTTGGTAATTTAGTGAATTAAATGAATTAAAAACAAAATTTAAATGCCAAATATGTCCATATTCTTCATTAGGACGAAATTACAAGGGTTATCCATAGCTAGGGTTTGTTTCAACCTTCCAAGCTCCATAGTAAGTGATTCCAAACCCCATTTTTAATGTTCTTTACGTTTTTGGAATCCCGGTAACTTGGTTTAACTTATTCTAGCAATAATTTAACCTAGGGTTCATATTTGGAAAAATACCCATAGGTTAAATGTGTTTATTTTGATATTTTATGATAGAATATGAAGGCTGAAATTATGTTAAACAACTTTTGCTAAGCGATTTTACGTGAAAACGAGTAAAACGACATAATTAGTAAAAATACCTAACGTTCATAAGTACATGTTAGAGTGAGAATTTGATGTTGCTATAGAAGGGAAAAGTGTTCAGCTTGTTATAAAACATAAGAATAAGGAATGAAGTTTAATTTTCGAGCCTAGGGGAAAAATTGTAATTATGCAAAAGTTTAAGGGCAAAATTGTAATTTTTCCAAAGTTTGAGTTAGGGACTGTTTTGAGTAGTACATTAATTAAATAAGTGAAATGTGATGTTTTAGACCCAGAAAAATGAGATTTGGACCTAGAATTGGAGGAAAATCGAAAAATTGGGAAAGTTGGTAAAATGACCGTTTCGACATTCGAGGTAAGTTCGTGTGTTAATAATAATGCACTACCCTGCTTGAATTGTAATTTTCTATTGATATGACATAAATTGCATGATTTAATATGTTTAGGAGAAGTTGATGGATGGTATGTATGGTATGGAAAATGTGATGTTTATTATGTCATGTGAAATTGAATGGCAAATTAATGTTACAAGAATTGAATGTTAAATTAATATTACATGGGTTGTATGAGGTTCTACACGGTTGTACCTGAGGAGATTTCGACAAGAAAGTTTATATGTAAATAATGCATTTATTTTACTTGTACAATAATTATTTTGCTAGATATTATGGAAATCATTGGGTGATAACCAAAATATGAAAGTGAATGGAATGAGAAATTCTCGATTGAACCTTCGGAAAACCAAGAGATACGAACAATATGTAGCTAGGTCACATGAGTGATATGGGACCTTCACCATGTGCACAAGAAAGCTACTAGATGACAAAATTTGATATGTAGCTAGGCCACATGGATGATAAGGGACTTTCACCATGTGTGCAAGAAAGCTACGGGATAATAATTTCTTATGTAACTAGGTCACATGTGTAACACTGTGTGTATACCATGTGTACAAGAAAGTTACGGGCTATGAGTAGCTAGGTCACATGAGTGGTTCCTAGTGTTGGACATCATGTAGACAACAAAGCTACGAGATGGAATGGCTAGGTCACATGGGTGATAAGGGCCTTCACCATGTGTACAAGAAAGCCGAATTATGTGTAGGTGGAGCTATGTGCTGAGACCACCGAGTATCAGGCGTTTTCCGAAGGGGTTCAACGAGATAATTTACTAATGATGATTGGTGCGATCATGTTATGAATAAGTGCAAGTGTGAATGTGACCAATTGAGAAATGTGGCAAATTTACGTATGAACAATATGTTCGATATGTAATCGGAAATTGGAAAGGTTGGTATAAGCAAGTGATGAACACAACTAAAGTGAAAGAGCAAAAATTTACAATAAAACTGTTTGGACAGCAGCAGTGACATGAGTTTGAAAAATCACTAAAAATAGTAGAGATTGAATTATAAGTTGTATGAGATGTTTATTTAAATCTTATTGAGTCTATTTTCATATAAAAGAAACATAGCAAACAAATGATTCGTATATTTTGAGATATTTGAATTTCTGTGAGATTGGTTTAGAATGATTACGTGATCCCCTGTTCTTCCTTGTAAAAATCATTAAAAATTGTACAAAAATAATATTTGGACATAATTTATATGATTAGATTCCTTATTTAGTCCATTTTTAGAAGAAGCAAACTAGAACATCATTTGAATTCTGTACAAAATGATAATTGAATTTTAGCAAAGAATGGTCGGAATTGTCAGACAGCAGAATATGGGAGACTTTGAAGAATAAACTGTACTAATTGAATAAACCAAAAATTTTGAAAATTTTTTGGTAAAATTATATGTTAATCTAGTTTCAGAAAAAATTTATGGATCTTAATTTGGAGTTTTGTATCTCCAGATATAAATACTTTAGTGACTGTGACTCGAGTAGACAGCTTGAGATGAACTTGAATAAAAAGTGGAACTATGTTCAATTATGATTGTATTATCTTGAGAACATATTGTGAAGATTTATAAAAGCCTGTTAATAAATCACTTATTATTTACATACTTACTTAATAAGCTTTGTAGCTTACTTCCCTTCATTTCCCATATCTTATAGGGTTGTATGCTAACTCGAGTTGGAGATCACCGGAGATGTAATCACACTATCAAGCTATCATCGTGGGGTAAAAGTGAATACAAACATCTTAAGTTTATGGCATGTATAGGAGACTTAGGCATTTGTATATGTCATAATTAGTTTGGCCTAAAATGTTGGACTTTAATATTTAGTAGCTCATTTTTGTATAATTAGGATGAAATTTTATGACTCAGTTTAATACGTTTTCAAGTGTATGTGTTTTGCTAATGCCTCGTACCTAATTCCGGCGTTGAATATGGGTAAGGGGTGTTACAAAAAAGCCAGAATATCGGCAACCAAGATCACTCAAGTGTACGAGCGCTCGTAGTGATAAATCGAGCCATAAGTGTTGGAAATAGACCTTTGGGAGTGCCACAAAATTTCTCGTGGGAACTACGCTGTAATGGGCCTTGTTGTGCCGAGGTGGCCAAGTCAGCCCAATGGGCTAATGGCTCACAGGGGCAAAATATATGGTAAGTGCCGAAAAATAGAGGCGGCTGTGAAGTTCGCAGAACTGTGATCGAAAATGGGCTGAATGGGTAAATGACCGAAATACCCTTAATGGGTAATTTACCAAAATACCCTTAATGGGTGAGATTACTAAACTACCCTCGATGGGTAAAATTATTGGAATACCCTTGAGGGGTAAAGTACTCTTTAACCCCAACTGACCAAATGATCGCTATACCCTTAGGGTAGTATCATTGATGTATGAGTATTAATTGTATGATTGATTTTGATTGTGATGCACTACATACATGAAGTACTTATGACATGACATACTGTATTTGTAACATCCAAGATTTAGGGGCTTTGTATTTATTGCATTTCTGTGTCTTGGTATGCTTTATCTGCTAACATGTTATGTTAGGGGGCCCCGGGAAGGCTCGGGGTCAAGCTGAAGCCTTGGTAAAAATTTCAATTTTTAGGCACTTTAGGGGGGAGCTGGCTGGGTCAGGCTTTAATGATTATTGCTTGGGTCTGGTGACACAAGAAGTGCAATGGTAAAGTGGCAAGGAGAAGCCACCTAGCATGCAGGGAGGTGGCGTCACAAGAGAAGCTGAGAGGGAGAGGGTTCGAATCTCTCAATCAGCGCAGGAGGGTACTATTTTTTTTGGCACAGGCAAAGGAGGCGGCTGGATGGTAATCAAACTCTAGAAGAGAGAGGGAAGACCTGGTCAAACAATTCAAATAAGTGGTGGAGAGTCATTTGGGGTGTTTAATTTTTTCAAACTAAATTGAATGAGTGAAAGAGAGGGCATTTAGGAGAGAATCAAGGAGGAAGCATGGGGAATGAGGTGAGAAGAAAGTTGGCCAAATTTTGAGTAGTGTTAGGAGGGGGTGTAGTTTTGGTGGAGGGCTTAGGTTCCGAAATTGTGGTATGTTTTTAGCAAATTGTGTGTGTTGAAGGTTCTCTTTTTGGCTTTTGGTGTGATCTTCTTTCAGCACATTTTCTTTCTCTGTTAGCCGAAACTCCTAAGGCTGCTACTTAGTCATCTCCTCACTGGTAGGCCAAAACTGTTTGGGCACTCTTTTCCTTTCTATTATTCTCTTTCTCTCTCAATTGCTTTCATTCTCCCCAAGCTCCCAACCCTTGCCGAATCCTCACAAGCTCCTTTTCTCTTCTTTTTGTTTTGCTTCTTTTCTCTTCTATTCAAGCTATAGCACCCCTTTGCTTTTCTTCTCTCTTTTTCTTGCTCCATATTTCCTCCATTTGTTCTTCATAGCCGAACCCCATCTCTCATTTCTTTCTTGATCGAATCATCATCTGCTAACATTTCATCTTTTTTATTTCTTTTTGCTTTAGCCGAATCTGCACACTTCTGTCGACTTTGCTGATAGCCGAGCATAGAACTTTTAATTGTTTCACTCTTGTTTCGGTAAGGGATCTTCTTTGCTTTCCTTATCATTTTCTCTTCTCTTTCTTTTTGTTATGGCTAATCGAAGGTTCTAATTCGTATCTATAGACATTGGCTAGTTGTAGAGAGACGTGTCTTTATCATCTTTTCTTTGAGTGGCCTGCTTCCAAGAGGGCATTGGTAAGTGTTGTTGGCCGAATAGGCCATATGAGGTTTCTATTCATTTGGTTGGCCGGTGGGTCACTTCTTTGGATCCATTTTCTTTGGGAACCGATTCTCACATGGTATTTATATAGGTACTCAATCGATCTCATAATCCAAGCCTAAAGCTTTCAATTTCTGTCGATCTAGGTAAGGAACCTCTTTGTTTGAGCGTGTGTTCTTGTTTCCATATTTCTTTCTTAATGTCTTAACTCGGTCTTCTCACCAAGATCTTTTATGGAATCGAATACCAGCCAAGTAAGGGAGGGGATTGGACTCACGGTCCCTACCCCTAAGTTCAAGAAGCGTAGTGTCTACCATTCGAGACTTTTCATCGGGTTGTGAGCCAACTTCAGAGAGAGATAAGCATATCGTTGTGATCTCTGCGAGTGAAGAGGTTAGCGAGATCGATAGTTTAGTTCTTCGTGTTTACAGGTGTGTAATTCCCACACCTATGCTTGTTGTATCTATTAATTTATGTATGTTCTGTTAAATGCTTGAAACTTCAGTATCGATTGTGGGGTTATCCATGAAGGTAAAAATGAGACATTAGGTTAGTGACTTCTGACTGTGCTATATAAATGACTATGTTGTCATGATTATCTGTACACTCTGAATATTTTATACATGTATGCTGAAACCTGTTGCATCCATACATCATGATTTTATGTCTGCATAGGGGTGGATATATACATTATTAATGAAAAGGGGAAGCTTTCTGGTGGCCTTTCCACAATCTATTCTGGTGGCTCTGCCACACTCTGTTCTGGTGGCTATGCCACATAACCTGGTGACTTTGTCATGATTCTGGCGAAGGGCAGCTAACTGCAGCATGACTGCCATCAATGGCGTGTAGCGGTAAGGGTCGATTATAGAAATCCCCATTGGTGTGATTGGCAGGTACGGGTGGTGTGTAGCGGATGGAAATTTAGGTTGGGGTTGGGTTCTACATCATTTTTCATGTGCTACTTGCTATTCTGAACTGTGGGGCTAAGGCCCAATCTGGTTTCGAATGGGCTCCGCCCAATGTGATTATATAAAAGAGGGCTAAGGCCCAAATGGTAAGTGGATGGGCTTGAGCCCAACGATGGTGCTTGGAAATTGCACACTGAGTCCTTCGACTCACTCTATTTGCTTAACATCTTTGCAGGTAATAAATAGTGCAATGGACCTGGCCGGAAAGGATTACAGGGTGGCCATGCATGGTTTTCTTTCATCTTAAACATAACTTTATTTATCTTTAATTTTTGCGGGTTCTATGTTGTAATAAGACCGCTAATAATTTGATTTATAATTTCGGTTTTAAGTTTTAGATGTTTTAATTATAAGATGGTTGATTTGAAATTTTCTTAATGCAAGTAAAGTTTTCATGCAACATAGTTAACATCTTAGTAAACAGATTTTTATGACAGATCTCTAACGTGATCAAATGCAATAACAGATATTTTAAAAATGTCACCTAAAACACAAGAAATAAATTATTTTCATAAAACGATTGTAAAGTTTTTTTTTTAAAAAAATAAACCACTATACTTGGAGTTTTAAATAGATAATAACTTAAAAGTTTTCTAAAGCTCGCGATACTTTGTAAAATTTTTTTTCCTAGTGACATGCCAAATCCGGTTGTGGTGTTTGAGCCGTTTGGGGTGTTACAACATTGGGTTGGGTTATGGATTTTGGAGGAAGCACTGTACTGGTGGCTCTGCCACGTTATACTGATTTAGTGGCTTTTGCCACATATACTGATTTTTGTGGCTCAACCACCTATACTGTTATTAGCAGCTCGGCTGCGTTCTTAGTATGTAGGGTTGGGTGGGTCGACTTGGTCCCCAAATGGTGTGTAGGGTTGGTACGGGTGGTGTGATGGTTCGACTGGGTTAGGTTACATGTCTATGTTGCATATTGTAGGGCTTAGGCCCAGACTGTTACTGAATAGGGCTTAGTCCTAGACTATTATTAAATAGGGCTTAGTCCTAGACTGTTATTGAATAGGTCTTAGGCCCAAACCGTAACTGTATTAGGGGATTACACACTGAGTTATCGTAACTCACCCTTTTATTTGACTGTGTAGGTAATCCCAACCATAGAGGATTTGGAGCTGCGATGGACTCAGAGGTGGCCATACGTCCGATAAACTTTAAAGCCAAACTTAGCGACTCTATTTTTACCTTATTTTAATTATTGGGATAAAAAAATTTTTGTAGTAAGGCCATTGGGATTTCTTTTAACTTTTGTTTGGTATTTCTTTTAATCACAAACTACTAGTCTATAAAACACGGGTTTTTAAAGCAATAACTATTGTTTCCAAAATATCACATTTCCGCAATTGTTAAATCAAATTTCCGATGAACAAAGTTTTAAAAAAAATAGTATGACTTTGAGCTAAGCTTGTTTTGTTAATAAGCAATGAGAATCGAGATTTTAAACGGTAGAAAGTTTTGATTTGTAGAATGGTTTTCCAATGAACATAAAGTTTTCAAACAACACTTGATGTGGCCCGTTAGATCCGGTCATAACGTCTAGGTCGGGTTTGGGGTGTTACAAGTGCTCGTAAGCTCGCGAAGGTTGGAGGTCGGTCGGAGCATCAATCATAGTATCCACTATCTTATTTTAGTAAAAATAGAAATCTCATTTTGCTATAATGGCATGTATAGGCTCGTTTGGCCAAATGATGGCTTGTAAGTGATGTTTTGTAATCTAGCCATTAGAATGGCGAGTGATGCTTTACTTAGTATGTTTATAAAGTTATCCTATGATTAAATTCCTATGTGCTAAGTTGGTTGATAGGATTATGCTTAAGGTGTATGTTCACTAAAAATAAAATTATAAACATGAATCGTATGTGACATTATACATGCTTGGTACTACAATTGGCTTGGTTTTAATGCTTGAATTGGTAGGTATATGTCTACAAGTGTTGACGTAGGTTACTAGAAATAATTGGGTGAGAAAATAAAGCTAGGAAAAGGGCTTTACTTTTTCCACACGGGTAGACACACGAGCTTGTGTCTAGGTCGTGTGTGGCCTGGCTGTATGTCCCCTGCAACTCAAAATTTAGAAATAGAATGCTTCGAATTTGGCACACGGGTGTGTGTCTCAGCTGTGTGGATGACACGTGCGTGTGTCCTAGCCGTGTGAAAACTACACCTTAATTTCAAAAATTAAATTTACCACATAGCCTAACACACGGGCGTGTGACTTGGCCGTGTGACTTCAATTTCTTCATGCTTTACAAGTCAAAGAGTTACACAGGTTAGGGACACAGGTGTGTGTGACCACATGGCCCGACCACCCAGGTGTGCCCCTAGACCACACGGGCATGTGGGCACTGCATATAAGGAAAATTTTAGAAATTTCATGAAAAATTTTATTAAATCTCGATTTGGTCCCAAATCGATTCCACCGTCCTTATTGGGCCTTGAGGATCCATTTAAGGGACAATATAGTTGATGTTGCATATGATTAGTATTTTTAACACGATTTATCTGTAATTGTTCTTTAAGACTTGGTAATATCCTGTAACCCTATTCTGGCGACAGGTACAGGTTAGGGGTGTTACACAGTTCATACCCGTACAGAATAATTCAATATGATTAACAATTATCATACGCAATATATACACAGATTTTTCAATACCCAGTTTCAGATCACAAAATAAAAGTTTATACAGTTTAATTCAGTTCGTACGGATCCTACAAAATGCCTTCATTCATTTCAAATGATGCTTGCCGCCCGAGGGAAATATTCCAAATTTTGGTCCACACGTCGTGTGATTACTATTGATAATAAAGGGTAATAAAGTGAGTTGATCGAGCTTCCACCATGCATACCCGATAAAGACTATAAGCTACCGAAAATTCAGTCAATAAGAAAATAATTTGAGAACTCAACGCATAAACGTAATAGGTTCAACTAAAAGCACAATTGCAATAGTAAATTATTGAATCTTATATGTCAATTAGAATCAGAGAATAGCCAATGCAGATTTAATGTATCAAATATGTGTCAAAACGATTCTAGTTCATATACAGTGTAGATAAAAAATAGATGCAGTTATTCCTACCCCCACCACTTCACACCATCTCTGACCATCCTAACACACGTTAAAGGCATTTAATACCCATCTAGCCCTACACATGTTCAATGAGGTGCAGACTAGCTGCCATATCAAAATACGACGAAAAGCCAAATTCACATATAATTGTGGCTTTAGCCACTAAATCAAAACATATCACTTCCTCCTTTACAAAATTCCCATCCCATACAATGCAGATTACAGATATCAAGAACATATGCTCAGTTATTCAAATTCAATTCAAATTAAGTGATACTGATCAATATCACCAACAATCTTCACAATACATATACATTTATATAATCAATACCTCAATATCAGAACATCAGATAAAACTCATACAATCTAATTCAGATCATAAATACATTGTGAAAGGCCAATGTACGGCCTCAGAAACAAATTCTAGGGTTTATCCATACACCACATATCTTGACACACGCCCTTGTGCCCACCCGTGTGTCTCACACAACCTAACACATGCCTGTGTAGTCTGCCTGTATTGTCCTAAATCATACATAGTGAGTTACACGGCCTAGACAAACGCCTATGCCTCTGGCCTGTGTCGTATCCAAAAACAACAGTGAGTCACATGACCTGGGCACACGCCCATGTCCCTAGCCCGTGTGATCCTTTTTTGTACACAGTGATTTGCACAGCCTAGACACAAGCCTATATCCTTGGCCTGTGTGAACTCTGCATTAACATGATCACACACGGCTTGGACACACACCCATGTCCCTTGCCCATGTGACTTATCTTTGGTGAATAGTGTATTACACGGCCTAACACACAGCCATATGGCATCGACAGCCATATTTTCCAACGTCTGAAATTTGTAAAAACTCGGGTTTTCAGTATGCACCTAAAGAGATTTCGATGCAGGAACAACATAAAGGATTTTTGAAGCCTAAAACGACCATCCAATAACTCAATTAACCAAATTTATCAAAAATGATGCATAATTATACTTAGAACACTTATGTCAAAAATTTTGACACAAAACCTTCGACGAAATGAACACTTACCGAAAGATCAACAATGATTACTTAAATTGACGTGCCGAGGTTCGCTACTTCCAATAGCTACTCCTGTTCCAAACAAGTTATCAAAATAAGAAGTCCAACAATCAATAATAGAAATGCCTAAGAGATATAAAACGAATAAGAAAAAGAAAAAAGAAAAAGAAAAAAAAAAGAATGAACTTGGAGTAGGAAAGAAGAGGAACATTTTAAAATTTGTTTTAACCGCCAACAAATTTTCCGACAATTAGCAAAAATATTTCCTAACGTACGCTGGGACTCAAACACAGGACTAAACAAAATACAGAAGCTTAACATTAAACCAGCAGGCTCATTCTTATCACAGATTTACACAGAATTAAATTTAAGTCAACGGTTCCAGAGCAGTGATTGATAAAAATTAACTAGCAAAACGTATAAACCGTGACTCGAACCCTTGACCTCGAACATATAAGCAGAGCATATAACCACAGATACAGAGACATAACATTGCAGAATCTCACAAATAAAAATTCAAAATTTTAGGGCGTTACAACTCTCTCCCCCTAAAAAAATTTTGGCCTCGAAAATTACCTAACTCAAACAGATATAGGTAGTTCCACCAAATGAATCTTTAGTTCCCAAGTGGCTTTCAGTGCCATGATTCCACCACAAAACTTTAACTCAAGAAATAGTTTTCTTCCTCAATACCTTAATGTCACGATGTAGAATCTAAATAGGATCCTTTTCAAAATGTAGATCCAGCTGTATCTCAATTTCTTCAATCAGAACTATGTACAATAGATCAGATCGATACCGTCTCAACATCGAGACGTGAAACACATCATGAATCTGCTCCAACTCTGGTGGTAATTCTAGTTGATACACAACAAGTCTGACACATTTTAGAATATGGTAAGGTCCAATAAACCTCAGGCTTAACTTGCCTTTGCATCCAAAATGAAAGACCTTTTTCCATGGTGACACTTTCAGGAACACTTGATCCTCTACTGAAAACTCAATGTCTTTTCTCTTTAAATCTGCATAAGATTTTTGTTGATCGGAAGAGACTTTAAGAGGGTCACGGATCAACTTGACAGTATTCTTAGTTTTAAAAACTAGATTGGGGCCCAAAACCTGACGTTCATTTAACTTAGTCCAATATAGAGGAGTACGGCACTTAAAACCATACATGGCCTCGTAAGGTGCCATCTAAATACTAAATTGGAAGCTATTATTGTATGCAAACTTAGCCAATGGTATGTACTCTTCTAAACTACCCTGGAAATCTATTATACAACCCTGAAGCATATCCTCCAGGATCTGAATAACTTGTTCAGACTGCCCATCGCTCTTATGGTGATACGCAGTACTGAAATCAAGTCGGGTTCCTAAAGCCTCATGAAGCTTATTCCAAAATTGAGACATGAAATATGGATCTCTATCAGAGATAATCGAGGTTGGAATCCTGTGCAGTCTCATGATTTTAGCAATTTACAACTTAGCGAGCTTCTGTAGTGAGTAATCTATTAGCGAGCTTCTATAGGAAGTAATCTATTCTGATAGGAATGAAATGAGGGGATTTAGTCAATCGATTAATGATGAACAAAACATAATCTTTCTTAATGGGGGTTAAAGGCAACCCACTAACAAAATCCTTCGTTGCACTCTCCCATTTCCACAGAGGAATCTGAATTGGTTGAAGCAATCCTGGGGGCAATTGATGTTCGACCTTAACCTTTTGGCACATTAGACAGTGGGATACAAAGACAACCCACTTCACATTTCAGTTTGGGCCCGCAATAAAGTTCTTGAAGGTCCGGATACATTATATTTCTTCTAGGATCCATAGCATAAGGGATACTATGTGCCTCCCGTAGAATCGATCGCCTTAACTCCTTATCATTAGGCACACAAATTTGACCCCTGAAACATAAAACTTTTTCCCTATTCAAACTAAAATTTGAAGTTTCATTCGAACCATTCTGTTGCAGTCGCTGAACCAGAGACTTATTGAAACACCCCAAACCCGGCCCTTAAGCCCTGACCGGATCTGGCATGCTTTTTGAGCAAAACGTAGTTAAGTTTCGTAATGACATTTTGAAAATCTTGATGATTTTGAAGAAAATAAATTTGGAATGTTCTCAAGTTAAATCGTGCTGTAATTTAGCTTTGTACTAAAACGATATTTTCATATTGCAAAAGTTATAAGTTAAAATAAATACAGGATTTTAGGGTTTATTATTATTAACTTGAAAAACTATAGGTGTTTGAGTTTCAATCGATTAATGTTATTCATAACATGATAGAAATTTAAAACGTAAAGAAAATAAAACAGTTAAGTAATAATGGCCTTATTACATCAAACATAACCCAAAATAATTCAAAATAGACATAAATAGAAAAAAATAGAAAAAAAATTGAGCTGTGCATGGCCACCACTAAGTTCCTGTCGACCCGGTCCATCTACTAAGTGCCATCTGCAAAAAGTTAGCCCACAAAGGGTGAGTCAACAGACTCAGTGTGTAACTACCATCACAGATTCCCAAATCATACAAGGCATAAAAAATCACATGGAATAATTGTGAACCATGATGCAACCCAAACCACCTAGATCCAACCTCTACACATCACCCGTACCAACCAATCACACCATTGGGATTACTAAATCGACCCTCCATCTGCTACACACCATCAAAGCGATTCTTTGCGCATCAAGCGCACATCGCCTTATAATTGTGGCATAGCCACTCGGATAATGTGACAGAGTCACCAGATTCATATTATGTGACATAGTCACCAGATAATGTGACAGAGTCACCAGATATTGTGGTAGGAACCACCAGATCACTTCCCCTTTCACATAATCACCCATATGCCCATGCAACATACAAAACATGCTATTTTTCATGCCATTTACCTTACCCCAGAATCATAACAGAATTTCACATACTTTCACATCAATGTTATTAAACATTATTTACAAGCGTTAAGGGGGTAACGTACCTGAATGCACTCGTACCATTGAATGGTACCCTTAGCTATATTTTCATATTTTCATTAGCACATATCTAATATTATCAACCTAAGGGGAATTAGTGTAGGGCTACACACTTGATTACTGTAGATCTAATCGAAATCTCGAAAATCCCGATCTAACGCACTAGACCCCTCTTTCCTACATTTGGCCAACACTAGGCATATTAGCAAGAAGCCATTCGACTAAACTGTCAAATCTCGAAGGGTTAACGAGACCAAAACCCTTACCTTGCTGCTGATTTGGTTACCAACCAATTCCCAAAACTTTGTGATGATCCCTCTTACAATCGGCTAGGCACTAGTACACTCAACGGTTAGTTTTTCGGCTTTTGAACGAATAAGGAACAGATCTGAAACTAGAACACTTACCTAGATTGTTTAGCCAAATCCCAAAGATCTGTCGAAGACTTCCAAAAACACCATAGTTAGAATCGGCATAGCCTTTGAACAAGTGAAAGTGGCCCTTGGTCGAAGGGTAAGCCTTGCTTACCTTGGATCTTAAATCCCGAGAAGATCACCTTAAACCGTCGGCCACTAGAGGATTCTGAAATCACCTTCATGGTTTCGGCCAAAGAAACATAGAGGATTAGAGTCCTTTCTTTCGGCTAGCCAAAAGAAAAAGGAAAAGAAAAATGAATAACTATTTATCCTTACTCCTAATGTTGAAATCGATTGCACTCTTGCTTAGAACCACAAAGGAATTCGGCTACTATAGAAAAGTGATTGACTTTGAAGGAGAAATAGATAAAGAAATTGGCTAGATGGTTAATGTTTTAGCTTTAAGGATTTGCGAAAAAAAGAAGGGAGAACAAGGGACACAAGATTCGACTAATACTCCCAAATAGAGATGGGATATTCGGCCACCAAAAGAGTAGGTATAAACTTGCAGTTGAGAGAAGAAAAAGAAGTATAGAAGAAGGTTAGGAGAATTCAACAATGGTGAGATTGAGAAGGGGATACACAAATGGTTTCGGCTTTTGGTCAAGAGAGAAAAAGGTGCCTAAACTTCACTATGCATATTCGGTTTCCTCCCCCTTTAATATGTCCGAAATTGACACCAAAAAATCCCTTTCCCGGCCAACTCTCCCTCTCTCCACTCAATCCCCCTTTTCACTCTTACTTAGCCAAATCCTTAAGCTTTTAACTCAATTTACACTTCATCTGTGAAGTGTCCATGTGCCATCCAACACTGCCTCTCCT